>LR999958.1:107871931-109121931 GCA_905220385.1 Xylota sylvarum
GACTTTCGAAGCATATCTTAGCGAAGGCACCTTCAAAGTCCATTATTATGGTCATTGGGATGCCTTCGGTGTGGATTTGCTCTTCCGCAACGCGTACCACCTGGTGTAGCGCTGTTTCCGTAGACCTGCCTATTCAAAGTTGTTTACTATTCAAAGGATACGCTTTCAGCGAAGTGCTCACCATATGTTCCACCACAATTATTTCCATTGATTTCAACAGAAATGATGTTAGGCTGGACGGTCTGAAGAGCTTCGCTTCGTTCCACATTTGTTTCTCTCCATGTTACCGGTATGTAGCCTATTGCTGGCCATGTAACGTAGAGTTGGTACAAAGAGGTCATTGCATAAAATCTGGGAAAATATCATCCGGTTCTGCGGTCTTGTAAGGGGAATGTTACTTCTGACGTTACCATCCGTTCCGCTTCTGCCCTATCCATCCTGTTGCCTCCATGTTTCCTCAGAGCCAAGAGCTGATCTGACTGAAGGCTTTCCGGAAAGTGTATTTCCATGAGGATCTCATTTATAAGATTCCGTCTTAGTTTTCTATGTGGAGTAAGCCTTTTTAACTATTTTTAATAAATAGATCTAGATAGAGCTTCCAGAGCTGCATACGTGGCTTACCAATTTTTTTTCTAAGACTTCATTTTCAACCCATTCTCAAGGTAATGTATTTTTACTCGGATAGGATCTTTATTTCGTGCATCTTCTTAGAGTCAGGTTTTTAGTTTATTCAAAATATGTCTTATTTGACAACAGAAGATTTTTTATTCGAATACGAAGACCTAAAAGATACTTGTTTGCCTGTGCCTTTAGTCAATTTCGCATCGCAGTCACTCTTGTTAAACATGAAATAAGCAGCTCCCATTACACTACATTCTGGAAATACTTATTTATCATGAAAACTTCTTGGATGTCCTATTGAAAATACGTTTCATAATGGGCGTAAATTTTGGATGAATCATCTAAAGTGAAAGTAAATTTTAAATCAGATTTCATCCATAGTGCACATCCAATGACTTGTTTATACTTTTGGTTAATATCGACTAATATTTCTTTAGTTAAACAACATCGGCAGAGTTTTAAAATAAAAAGTAGAAACAGAAATAGAATGGTAGTAAATTGATTCACCTTTCATCATTCACTTTCACTGAGGATGATCATCCACGATGGATGTTTAATATGACTATTTGTATATGTATCTTCCATGAGCAGATTTAAAAAAAGTGGATGTACATACATGCACATTCTATAGATACTTACTCGTATGTAATATGTAAGTACCCTACAGTATTCACCCAACGATGAGTTAAATAACTCAATTATGTAGAAACCAATTCCTCCTACTCTGCACTGTATTTCATTTCCGGCTCTCGACAAAGTTCCAGGATGTGTGTTTTCTTTTTTTTTAAAGTTTAATTACTTTTTTTGTTTTTAAGCACATTAAGTACACAACAGTTAAACTAACAAACTAAAGTTAATAGCATGCCAGAATGATGGTCTATATATTAATGACATAAATCAATAATGCAATAGATCATGACTGAGGGTAATTGAGAAACAATTCTCTTCCTCTTCTCAGTATTTCGTTCGTCCTTAGAGTAGCTATAGCATATGTATATTTAGCTTGTTTCGAGTAATGTTCGTGACCATTATTGATTGGAAATTTTCGTAAGGAAAACATTAATTATTGACGAACGGCAGTGTACCACACGCAGACTATAAGTTAAAGGTGTTTGCTGAATTTCTACCTCCATCCTGAGTATAGTAGCTATGCAGTGGATAAGTAAACTTTGCTGTTGGAACTTGATACTTGTTTACTCAATTTCAGTTGATTGATTGACAGTGTAAACACAGTCTTGTGTCAACTGTCTTTAGAAATTTTATGGTTCAGCCGTGTTTGTTTGTTTAGTCGTCCTAGGGGATGTTGAAGATTTTCATGAGTGGCGTAGTTTAAAGGAGAATAGCTTTCTGCAAGAAGTGAAAAACCACCAATTTGAGATCTTGACTTTTCTAAATAACTTCACTTCTCTGAATTCTTGCAACACTTCTATGACTATAAACTGAAGCTCATCATTGCAAGTTATGAATACCGAAAGACATTCAATTCGAATGTTGAGGATACAATGCTATTTGCACTTGAAAGTTCATATAATTAGTTCAGCAGCGTATCTTGTTAGAATAAATATCAGTGGTCCGAGTTGGCTCCCTTGAGGGACCTTTACATTTTCAATAAAGCGGTTAGATACTGAAAGCCGGAAAATCTATTTATTTCACGATTAGGTGCCTTGAATATCAAAAGAATGTTTCAATGCAAATCGGCACTGCAACTGGCGGCAGCACCATCTTGCTGTAATGAATTCAGTTAAATATGTCACAGTGGACCTTCGTTTTAGAAAACCGTATATTGACTTTCATTACTTCGCATTAAGTAGGCTTAACTATCGAATTATTATTCCAAATGTTGCCATTATAACCTTTGGTTTGGACTTAGATGGTTGGATCGTTTTGAATTGTTTCGATGGTCTTGGAGATATGGCAGCTGTTTAGATCTGATATAAGACGAATATTTTTAGTCACTTGTACAGGCGTTACTAAGCAGGGTTCACACAGATAAAGATCTGAACTTAGGATCTTATGTGTCGTACCCTTCTGGCAAGATCGTCAGTTTTGTAATTCCCTGCAATGTCTTTGTGGCCTGGGATCCAGCATAGGTGAATGTTGAACTGCTCAGTAGTCTTCAGAAGAGACAATGAGCACGATTTCAAGGATTTGATTGCCATTTGACTGTCAGTGAAAATGCTACCATTTCTGCCAGGACCATGCTTCCTTGAGCGCTGTGATTTGGGCCTGAAATGATATGGAAGGCGGACATAGATGCTCAGATTGAGCTTATCGGAAAGACAACCCCATTGGAGACATCTATGCAGAAGTGGACGGAACTGAACTCACAGGAGAGGAAGCAGTAAGCCATTCACTTCGATCAGGGATACTCGTGCAAAAGTTTCGGTTCACTAACATGGTCGGCTGGGTGTAATCAGTGTCTTCTACGGTAAAATTGACGATATCAATGAACAAGTAGTGGTCCTCATAATAGAAGTCAATTGCTTGCCAATAATATTTACGGGAAGCAAGTGGAGCAGAATGTCCAGCACCGATGAGGGAGCTTGTGTAAAATTGAGGAGATCACTGATCGAGGAGGGGCCTTCATGATAGCTGGTCCACTGTGATGAGGCTTGGAGTCGGATAGCCGTACTCACAGTCAATTGGTTGCCAAAAATATATAAAGGGAGCAAGTGGAGGATAATTTCCAGTCCCGCTGAGAGAGAAATTCTCAAAGCACGACTGATGCATATACATATGTACATGCAGATCTTTGCACCTTAGATAGGAAATTGAGATGAGTAGCCCTATTAATAGCCGACCACCAGACGCCATACAGTAGTATAGGCCTGATAATGGACACGTACATCCAGCGTATGATATGAGGTTTAAAATCCCAGCTCCTGCTTTCCAGTTTAGTTTCCTATCCAAAATGAGACGCCAGTATTCTGCATTATCTTTAAAGTAAAGATTGGTACCATTAATCGTGGGAGGAATAAGGGAAATTTTATATTTCCTCGTGAAGAGGACAAGTTTTGTTTTGAGGGAGTTTACCCCTGGTCCGCATTTTGAGGCCCTTCTGGTAAGCCGTAGGAGAGAATATTGGAGAATTACCCTGAGAGTATCAGAGTGTTTTCCGCAGGCGCCGATAGCGATGTCATCTGCATAGGCAACCACGCTGCGCTCAGTCCTTTTTATGTCTAATAGCAGCCCGTTCTAAGCAGCCCGAATCTAATAGTAGATTCCACAGAAGAGGACACAAAACGCCACCCTGAGGAGTTCCGCAACTAACAAAGTCTTCTAGCCGATGCGCAGCACAGTTGCGAATTGAAAATCCTACGTGTGAACAATTGTTTGATAAATACTCCAAGCGAAGAATCGACTTGCAAGTGCGTCTATGATTTCCGTAGATCTGACATTGTAAAAGGCCCCCTCCAGGAATTCGACTTTTCAATGATGCGGTTGTCTCGACTGATTTGCGTTTCTATTACACACGTTGGGACGCAGAAAGCATAGATGGACTGATGGTCTGGCGTCGGTGGATACCAATCAGTCTTTCTAGTGCTTTTAATATAAAGGACGATAGGCTGATAGGTCGGAGATCCTTTGGTTCCACGTGCGAGCATTTTCCACTTTTCTGCAGAAGGCAACCTCGGTCCATAGTAACTCTGCTAAGGTTTAACAGAAAAAGTAGCCCAAAACACTAGAGACATAGTCAGTATTGGATTGATTTTATTTCTTCCTTGCCTTCGTTACTCCTACTTATATCGTTGCACCTAGATTGCCATGAAATATGACTTTTGATTATGCCCATTATGATGCCAGTTAATGAAGTTGGAACAAATTTCTTTTAAAAAAGTGATCAAATGGTACATAACGTATGAGATAAACTAAAGACCCCATGTGAACCAAATGATCGGTAGGTTTGTAAACTACTGTCTTAAGCATCATAAAAAGGCGTAATATAACCCCAAAGGCATTTCTAAAAACTATATTGTCAGTTGTGAGTTTCTGAGTCTAACTTTTGCTATGAAATAAGCTCAAAATATCTTTAGTCTACTTACAGCATTAACTAGTTTCGAATTTTACCAATCCCATTTACTCTTAGAGTTTGAGTTGCCATTACATTTGATTCAGTTGCTTTACTTGAAGCCTAATCCAATAAAGTTTATCATATCGTAATGTTAACATTTTTGACTTTTAGAGCTATTTGCTTGTTAAAAACGTCTGAAACGTCTTAAAATAAATAACAGCGTACCTACCTTTCGGAGATTGTCTTATGAATTCTTAATTTGTTTGGGAATTTAGATTCTTAACAGTCCAGACTGGAGTCTAAATCATAGTCATGAATGTCATAGAAGATTGATGCATTAATAAATCAACTGCCCATGTAGCTATTCATAGCAATTTTGTAAGAACATTATTTTGCGGTTTTTTTCAAACAAATCTTTTCAACGCAATTGCTTCCGGATATACATAAGCTTGCACTTAGCGGCGATACCTCGGATGTGTTTTTTTTTAGAATTAAGGACGATTTCGGAGAGCTCTACATAGATAATTATTCCTGAAATGGATTCCAACAAATATTCATCGGGTTTGCTGATTTTGTTCAAAATTCAGTTTAGTGTATGTTTGAAGTCGTTATATTTTTACTGGCACATGGTCATAACGATAAAGATATCATACTTTTGTGCAACATTCTGGATGTGATAAGCAAAATTCTTCCCACACGAAAAATGGGCCTTCGTGATTCTTTCACACATGTAGGGTCATTCAAAGAGAGGTGTCATTTTAAATGTCTCATTGCCATATATCACCAGCGGAACTGTGTTCCAAGAACCTTAAGCTCTTCACGAACCCCCTTCACAGCTTTGGATTTTATTTCGATAGCATAAATCGCTTTTATTGTTGCCCGACTATGAAAAAGGACCTACCTTCCTGTGGTATTACCTTTAACGCAGTCTCACGGGAGGCTATTGTCACTGCTACGACTTTCGCTTGGAAAACACTGCTTTGGTTCGAAAGGTGGACTGATTTGGATATAGACAGTAGTTCAGAAAAGATACCGGAGCCTACATTGTACTGTATTTCAAGTATCTAAGAGTAGCTTCAAAAAGGCTAAGAAATCAAGACCCAGCCCAAGGATAAGTCGATTTCTTTTCCACCGAGTGCTATTCCTTACAGATTGGTTGCTGCCTCTTTGGCGCAACAGGACCATATGCAACTCAAGTACTTAGTAGCTACTCGCAACCATTCGTGTCGTGCTTGTTGTATTGTTCACAAGAATGTAAGGAATCTACTGGTTTATGCGGTAATGTGGTATAGAGGTAATAGGAATCTCCTAATCACATGAACATTTAGTCTACATTTTGTGGAAATTAAATCCACATTGACTAACAAATTTCACTTCTATATTAAAAATAACTCCAATCTCAAGAGATGGAATAAATTCCCATGTGGAGTAGATTTCTCCGCATCGTCTGAAGATTAATTTTTTCAATAAGCATTTCATGACAATTATACTCTCGGATGTTTGTCAAAGGTTTGCGAGAGATGGGAACGTGAAAAAATACCTCGAATTCCCCTCAGTAGTCTAACGCAATTAGCCCTGATTCACGACAAACATTGGTAAGAATCCGAAAAAAAACAAGAACTACTCCAACCACGAGAAAAAACTATAAGAGCTAGATACTTTTTTAGCAACATCGTGGGAAAGGATACGACCGTAACAGGGAAGAGGTCTGATTTTGTTTTTTTTTTATGTGAGTGGCAGTGTATTTTGACACATGAGTCGCTTACGGAGACATTCTGGTCTCAGAAATCTATGTACATTCCTCCTATCTATAGGGCTAGTCAACCGAACAGCCTTACCTAAGCCATCTTCTCTCTGCATCCTTAACTTATCGAGGAAAGCCTTACCTCAATGTAAGGGGATCTCGTCTAGAAACTAAAAACGCGATGAATTTTTCGGTTTCGACTTTCAAGTTTTTTTTTTAAAGAGTCCCATGCATGAAAGGACCTTTGACCGTGACTTCAATTTTCTTAAAAACTCTATTTATTTATTTCAAGGGAATTAAATGTTCTTTCTTTTTCACTGCAAGGATCAACCTCTTAAGATATTACTTTCCTTGAATTATTTCGAAATATATATTACGCTTCAACTACACCATGATGGTTGTTACATTTATCAACATTCCTATCGTTAACCACCACCACAAGTAGGTAAGGTGGTGCAAGGAAAATGTTAAAAAAAAAAATTTACAAAAAGGAAAATTCTTGTTTACTCATTTTCATTTGTGAAACGATGCATCTATTTGGTTTTCCGTGTTCAATTTGCAGGTTAAAAACCATGCAAATCCTGAAAGGAAAGGCATACAGCAGAAAAAACTAAAAAAAAAAAAAAAAAAAACAAAAACTAACAGAACGCGCGCTCTCTATGTCCTGTCCTGGCTGAATGAATCCTTTAAAAAATCGGAAAGAAGAAAAGGCAAAAAAAAAAAAAAAACTCCTGGAAAATTGGCTTTTCTCTGCCTCTCCTGTGCTTTTAGGTTGGTTCACCTCTCATGCGGTATACGTTTTCATATTTTCTTTTCTTTGGCATGGAAAATACACTGAATTTCGAATCGAAAGGGGGGCAAGAAAAAAACAAAAAAATAAAAAAAAAAACTGAAAAAAAGGCCCTCCCTTGAATGAATTGTGAAGCCGTACAGGAGCAGAGGACCCTTCACCGTTTTGTTTGTACACGAGAGAGGCTTGCGGTGAGTGGCTCAGAATGAGCTATAATGGTGATGCTGGTGGTGGGGGTGGTGGTGGTGGTCTCTATGAAAGATGAATGAATGAAGAGTTGTTTGGCTATGGCCTCTCTTGGCATTCGGTCGATTTCTTGATGTTTGTTGGACGATGTTGATGAGCAAAGACATTGAATTATTAACCAAAAAAAAAAAATGAAAAAAAAATAATAAAACAAGCCAACTGAAGAGGGAAACCAACTTGAAAGAAATAGAAATCCCAGATATGCCAGAGAATTGGATGCACATTCCATTCAATTTGGCACGACGGCCATGATAGTGGGACGTAATGAGTTGTGGGCGAGCTTTAGTTAGGTCTTCATTGCTCTTCGGAATGGCCCTTTGAATTTGTGTTTTTTTTTTTTTGTAAGCAAACATTTGCCTCAATCAAAATGATGAATTGAATTGGATTTTCCTGATGCTGCACTTAAACGCATACGACCGTTGATGAACTCATGTTGACGTAGGTTAGTGAACCTTTTTTTTTTTCGTTGCCTTGCCTGCGTTTAGTTGAGTGCTATGTGATCAAATGCTGTGGCACTTTCAATTTAGAATATTGAATATACATATGTATGTAAATATGAACGGCTTTGAAGAGTATTAAAATGTCCCCGATAAGTGCTGTCTGGATTGGATTATTGTGAACAACAGCTGAATGCTTGAAAGGGTTTTATTTGGATGATGACTCGTCCAATCAGCAATCATTAGGTAATGTGTGGTTTAAAAAGATTATTTTTTATAAATACCTTCTGTGAATTTGTGCAGTAAAAAGTTTCATAAATAAATACCGCATTTAAGATCTGGAGATACTTTAAAGTTCTATTTGAATCCTGGATTCATCCTGGTTCATCCTCCCCATCTAAAGATGGGACATCTTTCCTGAAAAAGCGTTAAGAAGCCAATTTATATACATAGAACCTATGAAGAATTTGGTCAGGACAGGACGATTGTACGCGATTTTCTTGGAAACTCCCATTATGTTCATAGCTGAACCAAAGATATTGAAAACAACGTTTGAAAGGAGGAACTCTATAACGCAACTTATCGTAGTCATGCTGTGGCACAAAGGAAGCATACAGCTTGTTTTTAGTGAAAATATTCAATGGGCTAAAGGTCGTTAAAAAATCGAATGCAATCCGAATGTAGAAGATGGAAATGAAATAACAAAGGCACTGTTGGCTACCTTGCTGGTGGTACCTCACAAAATAAGTGGATCAAATGTCGAACTAGAGTAACCTTCTTTAGATGACGACAAGGTTCAATTTAAAGAGTGTTGGTTTCTTTTTAAAAGACTATAAACAAAACCAGGACGAATACGAGGATATGTCTCACGAACTTTCATCACAAACTTGCGTACACCAGCTGCATTTGGAACAGTATTTCTTTCGAAATTTCTTTTCAAAATTCGCGCTGTACCTAACACACAGCATCTACTTTGGAAGTAACTTTGCAATATTTCCCAACGTTCTTCAAGCGTAAATCGATCCATTTCGTATCGCGAAAATATAATACTGAAAACCTGTCAATTTTTTGAGCGCATAAGAGCTGTCAGTGGTAAAGTAACATATGATTCAAAAAGAAACCAACAGATGGCACACCCTTTAACTGTTGCTGTCTGCGTTCCGAAGTATGCCATCCTTAGCGACTTCACCGGGCTTATTTCTATATTTTATATTGGAGTTCTTCAGCCAATGCAGGGCATATTTCTTTCCGGGTTTTAACTCCATCTAGGTCCTTGAATTCAATGAGAACTTTGTGCTTTAGTGTTCTAACTTCCACGACAGTTCCAAGAGTATTTTCAACACTTTTTCTATTTCCAGGTTTTGAGTTTTCCTAAATTTTAGAAGCAGCTTCATGGTGAAGCAGATATCACCATGTGGAGATCAGACCTAAGAGAGTTCAATGAACCATAGCATTTATGCCATCCATTTCATTGTTAATATTACCCAACTATGGTAACCACTTTAAACTAAACTCCCACCAGAGATGTAATAAGCCATCCATTCTTATAAAAACCTAAAGAACTCACAATCCTCAAGGATTCCCTTTTGAAAAACTATTTTTTCTGTCTCTCCAAGAAAAAAAAAACTATCTGAAGCTTGTCAATTTTTTTTATTTTGCAATATCCTCCTTACCACTATTCACATAGATATCTTCCATTAGGATATTAAGACGTCCATCTTATATTTATTTGGCAACAAAACGGGAGCGATACAGAGAGAGAATGAAGGAGAAAAGGGAAAAAATAGAAAACTCCCAGAACAAACACTGTAATGCATTCTTCGACGCCGCAATGTAGATCCCAAAACGTCTTCCGAAAATTACTTTAGTCAACATTAGAGGTAGCTGTTGGTGGTTCTCTATACAGCGTGTCCGTGTCAATAAAAGGGACAAATTGAAAAGGACACAAGAGAGTAGCCAAAGAAATATAAACGTACGTTCTACGTTCTATACTCTCCACAAACCGTTTAAAAGTTTACGTTTTTTTTAAAGTTTTTATCTTCAAATGAATACCTGATCAGAGGGGCGGAATGCTATATTTCTATATCTCTCCCTCAGCCCCGGAGGAATATACGGGGTCGTAGAAATGCACTTGGATATTCATTGGATTTTGCTATTTTATAAGCAACCTCAGGATAATCTTTTTCACTTTACCATAGGTGGCCAAGAGAAAAGCAAGCTAAGATAGAGTGAACCCATCGGGATGAATGGGGGAGGAATCGCTTTTGGGTTGAAATCGTTGTCGGCCTCCTGAACTAATGCAAAATTAAAAATGTGAAATTTATAGGAAAATTGGTGCAACCAGGAGCGAGAGGAATAGAATTATTTCCTATTTAGAGGAGCCGTACACAGCGTGGGATTGGGAATATAGGAGAAAAGGAAATGAACGGGTTTAATATTTTGAAAGAATACAAAACGAATTTATGGAAATAATATGTTCGGGAGGATCTATGGAAAGTGGTAGGCTTATGATGGGTTTTAAAATGTGGGCGATATGAAATAGCATGTATAGATTCGTTTGTGTAGGTGAAGCATGTAGTAATCAGTATTGGCTGTAGACTGCCTATAGCAGGTGCTAGACATAGTACATGACTGGTGCATTAGCTGAAAGGATTGAATCTTACGAGAAAGTGGGCCAATTGGCAAAACCGAAACTCCAATGAAGGAGAATATAATATTTCGGAGTCATCATGTATTGTCTGCCAGAAAGTCTTACACAACAAGGCTGGGTTTACACTTCTCCTTAAGATTATCCCTGTCTCCAGTCAAAATTTGAGCCTACGAGCGGTCTGATGCTGGGGTTTTCATTTAGGATGGCAGTACTATGATAGACTTCCATGTGGAGACCTATAGTATCTTAATGCCCATATACACACATATGCATATAATAAGGATTCAATTTTGAGGGGTCGGTGAATCTTCGACACAAGTCCTGGCTTAAACCCCTTAACAAATATATGTTCATAGTTCTAGAAGATGACAACTATCTATATCCATCGCAAGATTGACGGAACAAAGTCCAGTTTCAGTTCCAGGTCGCAATGGGACCGTATGCAATGAGATTTCAATTAAACTTCTTAAGTAAGGACTGGAGTTTTCAATGATATGAAGTGTTAAACTCTTAAAAAAAAAAACCCTAAGACTATAGGTATCCGCTCCGATCTAGTTCAGAATTAGGGCACTTCACAGGGTATATCTTCAAGAAAGCGAATGCGAAATTGAAACTGGTTCTCTTTCTATGTATCTCAAGATACAAACCTTCAAGCTGCCCAAGTTGTACTACATGAAGTTGTGCAGTCTAGACTTTGTAGAAAATATTAGAGTAGATAGAGAACTAAATTGTAATCTCAAAACTCTAGAAGAGTTATGCAAAAGAAAAGGCATTTGCAAGAGAGGATTAGAAAAAGAGGGAGCTGGACTATCTACATTAGTTGTATCCAATGATGGTTATGACCTAATTATAGCATGCTAACTAACAAGCAATAAAACCACACTCACTGAAGCACTGGACACTTCTTTCAATTCAGCTCTTCCAAAATGGCATAGAACTGTAAATCCCTTCTAGACCATATTTTTTCATTCAGTCTATTGAAGCCAATAGAAACGTAGCCCCTCGAAAAAAAACTATTTTCTGACGGCTTTACGCATACTCATACTCACCTACTTACTGATTCAAGCTAAATCTGAGGCTCTATCAATAAGGGTCTCAACTCATCTTTAAAAATATAAGTTCTGGCACTATTTTCATCTAAGAAGATTTTTCTCTGAGAATATAAGGCTAGACTATGTCATGTAAGGTACTATTAAAATCAGGTTTAGCAAATGGTGCTTAGCTGGTACTAAACCTAAAGAGATTTCCAAACTGTACTGTAACAACAATAGCCTCCCCTACTTAGGTTAGGTTAGGTAATTGGATGCCTTGTGACAGTATCACTGCTCACTTAGACCACAGTTTGGGTCCATTGTGCCCAATCATTTAACCCTAGAAACCTATAACGTCCGCTATTGGAACCACCCAGATAATGATATGAATCTCAGGAGGTCCAAGTCCTACGTTACCCAAGTCCTTCAAATCCGAGAAGAAATAACTGCCAAGAGTCTTCATTCTTCTGACCGATAGGGCAGGACAATCGCACAGCAGGTGACGAACTGACTCAATTTCTTCTTCGTCCCTGCAGCTTCTACAAAAGTCAATATGTAGTACACCGAGTCGCTCCGCGTAGACGCCAATGGCACGATGACCAGTAATTATCCCTGAAACGACCCGTGCTTTATAACGACTCAGTTTCACCAGAGAAGTTGATCTCTTCTTGCTGATACCCGGCCATAGGGCGATTGTTTCCAGATGAACCCAGCGACTATTTGCTCGACCGATGGCTTCATCCTCTATTTTCTTCTGTAAGGAACTGATTGGGGTTACTACAAAAGGGAGGGCAGCGCCGACCCTTTCCTAGCAAATTCGTCAGCCCTTTCGTTTCCTACGATATCCATATGCCCTGGCACCCAACAGATGGTGACCGCATTAGCTCTAGATATCTCATTCAAGAGCGATTTGCAGATCTTCACAAGCCTTGATCTGATTATAGCGGAGTCCAGAGCCTTAACGGCTGCCTGGCTGTCTAGATAAACAGTAATCGTTCTGCCAACGATATTGCTCTCACTTATAATCTTAGCAGCTTGTATGATGGCTGTGACTTCGGCCTGAAAAACGCTGCAATCATCGTTTATTCTAAAGGAGTTGTTTATTCCTAGGGCTACACAATAAACTCCGACTCCCGTGCCAACGTCCATCTTAGCACCGTCGGTATAGAACGCCACATTCGGCCTTCCCTCAGTCTCACAGCGGTTTTAGCCGCCAGACTGCCACAGTATATATCAAGCGGAATGAAACTAAGCATGGTTTCCATTGCCGCTGTTGGTGTTGTCTTCATTGATCCCATGACTCCGATGTACGCTGCCCTCTGGATTTTGGTGAGGTTCGAAAGCTGGTAGTGCTTCTCCAGTACCGTCCACCATACCAGTGAACCATATGTAAGAATGGGTCTTACGACCCTGTGGTGTACTGGATATACACGGATCCAGTACATCAAAACTGGCTTAAAACCCCACGTGTTACTGAATGCCTTTTTGCAAGAATAGGTGAATAGGAAGAGAACTCTCTTCCTAGTGAAGAGAACTACCTCCGTCTTTAAAAGGGTTCACTCCTAGTCCTTTGCTGCTAACCGAATTCTCCACTAGTTGTAGTGCGAGATTGAGTCTTTCGCTTAGGACTGAAGGGAATTTCCGTTTTCTTTCAATATTACCAAGATCTCATCCACTACAAGGAGCCATATTAGAGGGGATAAGACTCCTCCTTGGAGCGTTCCTCTACAGACGCCTCCCCTACTTATGTACTTGCCTTCTTTTGGAGTTAATGCCCACTCGCTCTCATAACACATTCCTAGATCCTATCTAGTTTGGTTCCAATCAGTGCTCAGTCTTTCTGGGTTAATGGGTTTTACTGCATTGCATTGGTAGTATATTTAGTGCCCTACCCATAGTCTGATAAATTCTCAGCCCAGATCAAAAAAAAAAATACAAATTTTTGGCGCAACAGGTCCATGGGACCCAGGGCCTTGCTTCTCACAACTATTCGTGTTGTGCGTGTTATATTCTTTACACGAATGGAAGGGGCCTACTGTTTAATGCCGGATCGGACATAGCTTCATCCACCCGTACTTGGTTGATGATTTGGTGCATGTACCCTACCAAAGCATCACCACCATACTTAGAAAGCTCCGCTAGTAGACCATCAGGGCCGGCGTTTTGATAGCTGAGCCAACCTCTTCATAACTGGGAAGAGGGATGGCTGCTTCATTGAATAGATGCGAGTTTTCTTCTTGTCCCATCACTCTCTGATTAAGTAGCTCCTGGAAATGCTGCGTAAACACATTTACTATTCCCTGTGCTTTAGTGACTACGTTTCCTTCAGTATTTGGAAGAGCCTGCGTTCCGGGCTTGAAGCCAGCTGCCAGTTGCTTGGCTTTAATAAATAACCTCCGAATGTTATTCTTATCGCGGGAGTCTTCGATATCCTTGAGCTGGGACTGTGTGGGCCCTTTTCTTTTTACGCAGGTTCTTCTACTCCTCCCTTCTTCTGGGTTCACACATTGTTATGTGTGCATTTTCTCTCATATTTTTTTTTGACGTATGGATTCATATCATACCAAGTGCTCTTGTTGGTAGTTGGCTGGTAGCCTGATGATAGCCTCGGTTACTTCTTTGAAGATGTTGCAATAATGGTTCTACAGATTGTTGGCGTTTGTGGATGGTGAATGCACAGCGGAGAGTCTCTCACTCAGGCGCTCTCTGTAGACTCTGGCTACCCCAGTCGTGCTAAGGCTTCCAACGTTGAATTTCTTTTTCTGGGCGGCCTGCATCTTCTTCTCATTAGATAGTCGAGCTCTGAATTTAGCTGCAACAAAAAAATGGTCAGAGTCGACGTTTGCCCCTCTGAAAGTTTACACATTCAGAATGTTGGATGCGTGCCTTGCATCTATTAGCACGTGGTTGATTTCGTTGGGGTATCGACTATCCGAAGAGCGCCAAGTTGCGTAGTGCGGTTTCGTAGTCTTGGAAACCTAGTACTATTTATCACCGTATTAGGAGCTGCTGCAAAATCGATTTGCCAAAAGCCGTGGTCTGTTGTCATGTCATGTAGGAAGTGCTTTTCGACTAATCCAGCAAAACGTTTTCTTTACCGATTTACGTATTAAAGTCCCCGAGTATGATTTTGACATCATATTCTGGTCGAGATCCCTAGAATCCGTTTAGGAGGTCGTAAAACTCCTCCTTGATAGAGTCTTCATCTTCGTCAGTAGGTAGATGTACACATATTAAGCTGATGTTTTAATATGTTGCCTAGATGTGCATCATAGCGATTTACTATCGGCTTGAAGTCAATTATTATCATTGATCGTAACCAATTTTCCAAGTCGAATCCATATCCTAACATATGCAATCTTTTGTAACACATGCGGTGTATATTTCGAAAGACTCTAAATGGGAACCAGGTCTAGGGAGACTTGTACTCGCCGCAAATGTCTTGAGAGATGGGTTTATTTTTTTTTTTTTATTGTTGTTTGTGAAGATTTGCGAACATAGGCTTTCTAAAGATATCTGAAGTGGCGCCGTTCCATTCCAGATACTTGATTCCTTCATTACTGTCAAATATATGCTTGTTTCCTAGTTGCAGAATGAGTGTTGGGCTACGCCACTTGTGTATACAAAGACCTATAGATACCTAAAAGTTTATTATATTCCTATTACTTATCTTTTTTAATAACTCTAATGGCATAATGTACATTTCCCACATCACTCAAACTAATAATATCCTTTCTTTCTCTCTTTTCAGGTATGTTGATCGTCCCCATTTAAATAAACACGAAAAGTGCATTCCCAACTAAAGCAAGTATCTATGTACCAAATCCATTATAATCCCTCCATTGTTGATCCCCAAAAAAAAAGTTCTGACCTAAAATATTCAACAAATTCGAATGAATAAAACTTTTTTAATTTGACAAAAACCCAGACTATGCCCGGCCATCTAGCCCAATTATCCTTGACACACCGGATAAATAATGAAATAAAAGGAAATATCCACATCAGTTCATATGAAAAGATGAAAATCTGTTCACAGAGCGTGCTCGACAAATATTTCGGAACAGCCTACAAAATACAAAAAAAAAAAAAAAACAGAACAGAACAGAACTCATTTATTATTGATTGTCGACTCTTCCTGTGAATTCTTATGGTTTGGTATAGATTTTTTATTCTTCGAACTTACGCTCGACTGATTAATTGGGTTTCATCATCATCATCATCATCATAATCATAATCAGCATCATAATCATTACTATACTGTGTGCCGCGCACTACACTATAGAACTCAGTCAGTACTTAGAGAACTTCTGCATTTCGAATGCAAAAAAGTTCTCAAAACCCTACCGATACGCGGAAAAAGTTTAAATTAAATAAAAAAAAAAAATATTTATCATTTAATTGCTTTCTGCTTTGTTGATTCTTTGTATGGCACAGTAGTTGATGTCGGTTGTTGATTGTGTGTTTGCACTCGTAGTACATGTTTGGTAGTGAATTTGAATTTGTGCCGCTCTTTCATTCTAGAATGCGAACTAACAAGAAGTTCGGATTGGAAATCTAGGTCAAAACGCAACCACAAATCGAACAGAAAATTTTATAAAAAAAAAATAAACAATGCTGATGCAATCAATGTGAGTGGGGGGGGGTTATGGAGAAAATATTGCTGCATTTGTTGACTTTACGTCTGCAATTAAATGACAATAACTATCAGTTAAATGCTGTGTAATCATTGAATGAAATAGGGTAAGAGTAGCTAGATTAGGTCAAGTTTGATGGAGGTACGATTTACAAACGCGCACGTCACATGTCATGACCTATTGGCCAGCAGTGTCTTGCTTTATTTGATTTAGCTTTAGCAAGACCTTTTGATGCACGTTCAAAATTCTGAGTTAAAGCAAACAAAGTCCTAGGTACTCAGGGCTGCATGGAGAATGTCACTGATTTTAACCAAAAATAATAGTGGTGAAAATATACATTCTTGCGGTACCCCGCTTCGGACCTCAACCGAATACCTTCGACTTTCCATGCGTACAGGACTGGCTTCGGGCAAAGTCTGAGCCTAGACTGGGCAGCAGTCGAATCTTCATTGCTGGCTCCAAAATTAGTCAACAGTCTGGTCTTCGTGCAGAAAAGACAATACTTCGGATCATTTCCTTTGTGATTATCCTGCCTTTGCTCGGATGGCAGATCTTCTGTGCTGATCTGGTGATCATCACTAAAGTGCCCTCTTAGCTTTCTTGAATAGTTTCAGTAAAAACGGCCTTCTTTCTTAATAGTACAGTAGATCAATTGTATCTGAGTGCTGCAGTAGAGTATTTCCTAGACCGTCAAAAAAAATTGGACACTTTGCCGTTGTGCTAGATTGATTTAATCATAGCTATGCGTATCCCAGGAACACCTCTCCTTCGTAGGTCACACTAGATGAACTCTCTACTTATGCTCTCGCCTGTAAACCCTTTTCGAAGTCGATAAAAAGCAGATGAAATATTGCTCTATGATGATCCGTATTGTGTTTACGTTGTTAACGTAGAAAGGTCGTTGTTTGTCATCGAGAGTGAGATCAAGATCTTCTTTGATTCCATTCAATATCACTTTGAGTATTATTTTGGACAACGTTAGGTTTTCCTTCTTTGGAAGTTCGATGACCATCCCTTTTCACCATTTCTGCTCTTCTGGAGGTTTTTGGTAGAAATCGGTAGATTCAGTTTTTTACAAAGTACATTGTACAGTTTTCCACCGTTTCCCTTGATCATAAGGAGTTCACTTTGGAGCGTTTCTTGGTATTGAGGAAGCCTTCAATAGTGTGAATGCCGATTCAAAACTACCAGTTTGGACAGTTCTGGACTTGGTTCCGGTCATTGCGATTGGATTCTTCTGATGTTAAAGTCGCTAATCCTATAGTCAACGTTGAGGGACACAGTAAAGGTATTATTTTACCCCTTACAAATATGGCTCCTTGCAGCGAATGCGATTTAAGAAGTTTAAAACACAAAGGGCTTCAACGTTAGGGGTTATGATACTGAAATTATCATACTGTTGCTAGGTAAATACTGCAATAAACTCAATTATGCAGTAAAACTAGTGAACAATTGGGTCTGCAGCCTTTGTCTGCGAATTAACCCGTCAGAGACAGAAATCGTTATTTTTAAAAGGAGAAGAGAAGTTCCTCTATATCAGTATCGGTGGAGTTCAATTGAAGATTTAAAACTTAGCACGATACCTACAGAAGTGTAATATTGAATTACAGATTAAATTGTAAGATAGACCTCTCGTGAGCAGTGACCAATGTCCACGGTACCCATATACCTACCCATCTACGAATGTCATCAGAATGTGCTTTCAACATTTCCACTACTGTACCCCGTCTATTCTTTCTATAGTACTATCACTGATACTGTTCAAACAAAAAAATGAAGACACATCTCCCTTTAAATACTGATCTAGGCTTTGATTTTTCTTTAACTAGGAGTATAAGCGTATTTCTCAATCCAAAGGGTTTTAATTTTTCGAATGGAGCTTTTCAGACGATGCCACATGTAACACAGTTGGCCAAACAAGCTAGTTCTTGAAGTCGAACTTCGGTGACAGTGTTATCATTAAAATTATCACATTTAGGCAAGTCACCAACCCGAAACCATTCACGAAATATTACTATAGCCATGGTTTCATGCTGGAAGGGTCATTGGCCAATATTTCTTCTTCAATGGTGCTGGCGATACAGTCAGGGTCAGTAAAGATTGCAACCCGATCACGTTGAATGAACGTTTGGAAGTAAATTGGAGGAGGACCACTTGACGCATATGTGGTTTCAACAAGTCGTCTCCACATGCAGCAGAGGTGGCCAAAGAATCGAGTTATTGAAGTCAAATTTCGGTGAGCATGTTATCATCAGAAATGGAATCAGTTGGTCACCTGGTTCCTGATATTTGATGTCTTTGGTGCTTTTTTTTGGGAGCCTTGTCCAGTCCATAGTTTATGCCAATATGTCAAAGTCTGTAGATTACCTCAGGATCAAAATCGAACTCCAAATTGGTAGTATGTAGCCTGAATTTTGCAAAAAAAAATCATGTTCCCCAATTTTTTCGTAAAGGCGTTTCCGTGTAAGAGATATGAATGAGGTAACCGATTAGTCTGAAATATGTACATTTGTTATTAATTCCTCAAAGGAAAGTTGTTTAAATGTTTCGCTCCTCTTGGAAAACCCTTTACATTGTATTCCTTGAAGAATCATCTAAATTGCTAATATTACTTCCGAATAATGGACTTATGAATTATGAATTTTATCAAGTTTTTTTGAAATTCATATTTAGTCTTTACTATAACCGGTTTTCTCTAAATATATAAAACCTATAAAATATTAACTAACAATAAAAACTAAGCCATTAAAACACTCCCATGCTCGTGAACTATTCTTTGGAAGTTTTCCGCACACTGTGACTCACTCACTACTCGGGTCCAGAATCTCATTGACCTAGTCAACTTCAAGATCTCTGCACCCATCATCTTCATCTCATTTCAATGTGATTCATTAGATCTACTTAAGATACTCAGTTTTTCTTCTTCTTTATTTAGGTTAGGCCGGCAGATACTCCCTATTACACCCTACACCCCCCACTATCCCTGACATCGAATTAATCATCATAATCAACGTCATCATGCATTGCATTGCATCAATTGTTGGACACGTTTAATGCGACGGCTGCGTGCCGGTCGCAATTCTTCTTCCAACCCTCGACATTATAAGAATTATTATTTCGTTTTTTTTTTTGCGCTCACGCACGCACTTTTTATCCAACGGAAACGCAGCTTAAATGCGATGACATAATTTTCATTTCATTTCATTAAATGGAACATTCTTGCTTTCGTTAAAACTCGCTTTGTGGTTTTTGTTAAAATTTGTTCAAAAGAAAAAAAAATTTAGAAACAAACACACTAACAGCAATTTAGTGTGGGAGTTTTTAAAACTAATTTATGGTTTGTGGAATGTATCTTCAGAGACCTCCAAAAAAACAAACAACGCTAGCGTGGACTTTTATGGATTCAGATGTATTGAAGAGTGTGTGACTCAATTGTTTTCTACAACAGAGTTTGTATGTCACTTTTGCTTTCAGTGTGTCATAAACTAACATCTTACATTTAATTGTATAATTAGATAATTGCAAGTAGTTAAAGATACTCTCGTATGAATATGTAGAGGAAACTAGGTGGTTGAGCCTTCTACTCCGCCATCTGTAATTAGTTTAATTGAGAAGTATTCTCGAGAATATAAAGCAGCAGTAGTAGATTCTTCAAAGAAACGCACACATGTAGTCAACAATATTCTAAGAGGCAACTGAAACAACAATTGAAAGTTTTTTAGCGCTGGGGCTGCGCGGATGAGGGAAGAGTAAATGTGACTGGGAGTGTAGGCTAAAATAAGGCATTTAGTGGATTCCCCCGCCTACGAATACAATACCGCGCCGTGTGCCATGTTTAAGTAACCATACATACATATGTGTGAGTAAGTTCTCAATTGACTTTGAGAATAATTCTCTTGTTTTTTTGTTTCTTTCGTCGTTTTTTTTTAATTACATGCAATTAGATACGAATGAAAAGCTTCAATTGACTGTGTAGTCATTCATGTCGTGTCATGGGGTTTTAGGAATCCATCGTGTATTGTATAGAAAATATAGATACTTGTATTTCCAACGAATGAGGGAATATTCTTATAAGGGAATCTTTTGTTTTCAACCAAAGTTGCTTTTATATAATCAGCTGATGAAATTCTATCTGATGATGATAAGTGACGCCACCGAACAGATGTCATGCAATGTGTATTTTTCAAATTGAAATGAGTAGTTCCATACCGCCTTTAACATATGTGTGTATACATACGTTTTATTATTCTTTTCTACAAGTAATAGCTCAATGTCACGTCCTACGCACTGGGGTCCTTAGACTTCATAATCATCCTTCGCTTTATAAAAAACTTCGGTCGGTTTTATTAATCCCTGGATAGGTAAAGTGGAAAGATCCCTGCTATCACATAGAACCTCTTTTGGTTTAAGTATGTCTGTATTTTTGGGACAGACAGCCATCCTAGTCTAAACCATGTCGAAACGAAACGTTAGTCTCTTAACTGTTGTCCTAAGATATAGTATGGGCTATGCCTAGTACGTGTTTTTTTTAGCTAGTCTTTGATGCCTAAAATCTAATCTCCTTAGATTTGTGGATATTTTTCGAAAAGGCAAGGATTCCTCAATCAATTTTAAACTACAGATATGCAGATAGCCAAAATAAGTAGATGTCCTTCACATACATATGAATATACATCCAAACAATCCAAATTTAGCTTTAATGTTGATGGAAAATTACTGTTTGTCAAAGTAAATGACATCAAAATATCATTAAATATCAACGCTTGTAGTAAAGGAAGCATTTCAATGAAGTTGCAAAAAAATGGAATGAAATGGTTTAACTAGCTGCGATGTGAAAGACATGGTCCAGTGAAGCATGCCTGGCAATTGAATAAATGTGTATCTGTCAATCAATCATATAAAATGCAGATGAAGTAGTCTCATTAGCATTGTGTTCACGGTCAATGCTATTAGTGTAGACACATCAAGGTCTTTCAGAAATAGAAGATTTTTATTAGATCAAATACCAAATAGACAAACTTTAGAGATATTTTTAGATACTAGTTCCAAGAGAGTGTTATCCAAGGTTATTTCACCAATGAAATCTTCAGAGGGGTGATTCTACAAAGGACAAAGAGCATTTATTTTGATAAAAAAAAATCTCTACCGAATATCCAGCTTGTTTCGGGCAAAATCCGAAAAGGGAATTTATACTTTTGACTCCATATCTGATGCGTAAATGATGGAGATGCGGTCTCATTGTTTTTCAATCATTCAAAGCTCCCAAATCATAGCGACCCCTCTGTACTACCTGCGATTATGAAGAAGAAGAAGAAACGGCCTCCAGCCTCATCCATCAAAAACACACAAACATAAAACCAATTTGATACAATCGACATAGTCTTTAAGAATTCAAAACATTTCGTCATGAAAAGTTCTGTCCCATGCGCCATACCGTACAATCTATCGTAATGTGGCTCACCTTCTATCCAGTCCTGTAATAAGTTTTACACTGTCATCTGAATGTTAAGATATTTTCGGCATTGACCTTAATAATAACCCAATGGTGTTTCCCTATCGTTATTCCTGAATTTTCAAAGTTAAACTCTTCAACTGCCTGACCATAACCTTGGCTTAAACTCCCATAACAATGCGCCAGATACAAACGTTTTGCAACGAATTTTGGCAACGCATGTTGTTGGCCTTATAAGAGATTAAATTGGGCAGAAATATATCCTAAATAGATAAAACCAACCCATTCAAACAAAAATTAAAACGTGGTTTCAAAGAATTGCTTCTTCTGGAAAGTAAAATAAAATGTTCCTTCTTGTTGATTCTCGTCTATTTGAATACGGTACAGCATTCATCAAATTAGACGTAAAGCGATGTGGGATTACTATTGGTGGCTTATTCCTTGCAAAAACTGAGCAATGTATGGTATGTACATGCAACCCCAATTCACTATCTGTCGATTGGCGCCATCTACATTTATTTTAAACTGTAAAGAACCACTGTCTATAGTGCAATCAAAAATTTTCTAAAAATGAATAAAACTTAATCATTGGCTACAAAGTATATTTCTTAAAATAGAAATACCAAGCCAACTGTTTTATGAATAACATCGGAATATTGCCAAAGATCACGTCGCTCCGATAAGCACTACCTCATACCCAGTAACCAATGCAACAATTTGCCAAAGCAAATCGGTCAACACATCAAAAAAATAAAAAAAAAAAAGCCAACAGATCTGTCACAGTGACACCGAATGTCTCCTCGGATAATTGAAACAACACAGCACCATACACCGAATGCATCAATCCAAACAATCTTCTGGCAACATGAGAAATCTCGCCTCATATCTCTGTCCATCTTCCCTCTCTTAGTGTGAGAAATTACTTTCAGAAGCAGGTTTCCGCATTCCAGTGGGAATCTTACACCTTACCAATCAACTCAATCGTCACATTTGAGATGGACAATTAAACTTAAGCTGCTCACGTTATGCTATGGCCAACCATAGATACGTAAGTATCTCCATCGTAGGTGGTTGGCTAATGAGATTCGACTCACGTGCCAAAAGAACCTGTTAATTGCGCTCGGTGTCTCTTCAGCTAAACGATTCCTTTTGAGCTCCAACCGCTGCTGGAGGGAGGCACCAAATCCGATTATGGTTGTGTTGACAGTTGCACACACATGAAAACCTTAGTTCAAGTTGCGGACAAATGTCATTTCAAAGTCCCCGTTGAAAAGTGATTAGCTAATTTGTTAGACACGAGTAAATCAGCTGAATTTACTGCCAATAAAAGTTTGGTCCACCATTTCAGTACGGAAATAACTCACCGAATAATGGCGGCAACGACGGCAACGGTTGTGCTTAATTGATCTCTTGACCGTGAGTGAGTGATTACCCAATGCACACACGGATACCAAACTATCTACGTGAGCTGGTGCAACTCTGGTCAAGTGATATTCAATTTCCCATTCGCTGGGGCTCGGTTTTGCGTGCCTCTAACAGATTTGGCACTAATCCGCCGGAGTTGAAGTGGTGACTTTACCTTGGCTTTGGTATCGAGGTTTGTGAACGACTCTGATTGACGAGAAGAATAAAAGTCAATGGCAGAGCAGAGATTGAAGGAAGTAGAGCGCAACCAAAGTGAGAAATTTCACACGAAATTGCTTATTCCGGACATGGGGATGAGGAAATCCTCAATCCAAAACAAAAGGTGCAGTGAATCGATTTTGTTGGTTCGAGATACATACTCGTAAATCGATTAAAAAGAGAAAAGCCTCACAAATGAAAGTGGGAAGTTACTTCCTCACACTGAGGGCATTCGGCGCACTCCTAATCAAATTCTAAAACGGCGCAACTAAAAGCAAAAACCTTATGCAACAGTTTATCCACACTAACTATACGCGTGACTTTCAGTCGAGTCGAGATTGTGATACAAAAATAAAAAAAATAAAAAAAACCCACATTTTGCAGTATCTAGGGGAACAACTGAACTAGAAACATGTAAATATAAATTTGTAATTTTGAAATTAGAATTTTTCGCGATGTTATCGCGTTATTGTGAGAAAACACATTCTATTGTGTGTTTGTGTACCGTGGAATAGTTTAGCTTTATTATCTTTCTTTTTAGTATTTCACTGTTTCAGTGTTTCACTGGGGCAGTAAATCACAATTAGATGGAATTACTTTCAGTATTTTTATGTGTGAAATCGAAAAACTTGTGGAAACAATGCTGAGAGAAATGATTTAGATGGTACCTATTTTTTATGTGAGCTGCAATATGGACACATTACATATTTTGTTGTGCAACCGTAACTATGGATATTTGGGAATATGCCTTATTTTAAGTAATAAAGTACGTTCCTTATTCAGAGTCATTTATGTACCGGATTCGTCTAGACGCACGAGATTCTACGATGAATTATACGAGCTAGATAGAATAGACTGTATCTTGTCAGAGAGATTCGAGTCTATCTTCTAAAATGCTTGATCTAGTTAAAGAAAAATTGGTTGTTACCTAGATTCTCCTCAAAATTTGGTTTAAAAACAGTTGCCTAGGGATCTTTAAGGCTAAATCAAATTCACTCCAAAAAAGTTGGTTGAGTGGTTGATAGTACCCTTACTATCCCTGTCCCGGTGAAACAATTTTCTTTTATTGTGATGACTGATGAGACTATCAAATACAGTACACTAGGGTCACCAAATTCGCATCACTCATTAAACCTATAATGTAGGTCCATTCTCATAAGCGATAGTAGGCAAATATCATCAGTATAATCGAGCTATTTCATATTTTACTAGCACTCACCTCTTTCTGTCAACAAAATATACCAAACTACGTGGCTGTTAACCACTAGAAACAGGTGAAAGTATGCAGCCCTGTGAGATGCCATTCTAAATCTCAAACCCCTGATATCCAAAGACCTTGTTGCACCAGACTCTTTTAATTAGATTCACATACTTTCTGATTAAAGGCATCAGAACTTCGACAGTTGCGCAAAATTTCCACAACCTTTTAGGTCAGGATTGATATTTTAAGAAATTGGTGAACTTAGTGCAGAATCCGGTACTAGTGTCTTAGCGTTCTTTTTTCGTCAGCTATCCTTTTCTAATCGCTGTCAAATATCTATGTATCCTTTTTTGAGAACCCAAACCTAATACGAATATATAAAAATTAATTCCGTGATTCACTTAGCTTATATCGGGTGTCTGTACCTGGATACAAGACACGTAGAACTCATGTGGTCTTTGAATCGAAGGATCCTTCTTGGCAGCATTTACCCATTTGGTTGGTCTTTCTAATTGCATTCGACTTTAGTGCTCAAATTCTGCGATTTTTTCAGATTTGTTTGTATAATGTCTCCGTGGCCTGGCATCCAACTTTTTTGTCCTGAGAAATTATCCTCTGAGCCTCTGAACAGACTGTGACAGTAGCCGTTCAAATGCTACTATTGAAGAGTAAGGACGTTACTCTTAAAATAAGTGTAGCAAGCTAAGTTTAGTACAGAAGTTGCCGAAAAAAGTTTATTAAGAAAAATGAGAAAGAGAATCGGAGACGACATAGAACCTTGAGGTACACCGGGATTTATGTATTTGATGATCGTTTAGCTAAAAACCAGAAGGTGGATTTGTAGTCTACTGATCAGGGAAAGATTTTAGGAAACAAGTTTACGTTGTTGGTGGTATCACTAGAGGGCCCATCAAACAAACTACTTTGTCTGATTATGCAAATCATTAAAAATCGGTTTGCTGCTCGATTCCCAAATTGTTAAATTTCACATGATTACCATTTGAAGCCCACTGACTATGTATCTAGCCAGAAGGTATAGACGTCTCTCCACTTTGCATGTGACAATTTGACTAATCACCCGCTTGGCTAACAATGATGACTATCAGCCTTTCTAATTACGATTACACTCATTTTCATTGTTTCTTTTGTTTAATGTTTTTATTTCGATTTATTTTTTTTTTTTCTTATTTTTTCGTGTAATTTGTTTACGATTGCATTGTCAATTGCGTCATTCCGTTGTTCACCAGTCACATTAAGTACGAAGTTAGAACTTTTAGCTCATGCCCCAAACCACACACAGTAGCAAGACGCGACCCTTTTAAACACGATGTGAAATTAATTTTTTTTTTGTTTTTTTTTTATAGAAAATTATTTTAGCCTTCATGGTTCGAATAGCCGCCAGCTAGGTGGTGGTGGTTTATACACGTTTTTTTGTTTGTATCTCCCTCTTTAAACTGACATTCGTTATTAGTATCTAAGGTAGCGTGCCGGAGTTGCGTTGCTCTGTATTCTTATTTTTTCTGCGCTTTAGCTTGTTTCCATTCCAATTAAGCCAGCTATTATATTACTTTTGATGAAAATTCATTTTTTTTTTAATATACTTTCGTGTGACACAAATTACGCAACTAACAATATTATATATAAAAAAAAAAAAAACAGAAAAAGAACAAAAAACAAAGTTTCAAAGCTTGAATTACTCCTTTGTCAGGCGAATGCGAAATTATTCAAAAAATATCAAATTTCATTGAGAGGGAGTCAACACAAAATAAAAATAATAATAATAACAGTCTTCCTTGAGAGAGGAAGGAGGGCGAACGACCAGCACGCATCAGGTGGAGTAGATCATATGACTGGATACCGGCAGATTGTATCTGAGATATGTATCTGAACAAACTGTAACAGGTGCACGACATGGCAGCGATGGAATTGAATTACATACCTACTCCTTTACATTCATATGCACGAGTATGTGGGAGATTCTGTCACCGGAATTGAATTGCAATCGGATTTGCATTTGAAATAAGAATTTTTGCACATTTTACCTGAGATTCAAGCGACGACGACAGCAACAGATGGTTTGTTAAAATGCAGTCAATGGAGATTGGAGATATTCATGTGAATAATTTTAACTATTATGGTGTGCTTTGGTGGGGTGTTATGCTTTTGACAGAAAAATAGGTGTAGTTGTTCCCTGGAATATGTCTATGCCCAGGTACCTAACAAAGGTAAATGTTAAATTGATCTGCCATCTCTAACAGAGACGAATGGCAGACTAGAGCTTCTTTCGAATAATTAGAGAAAATTTCAAAAATTTGATAGTTGCTTGGGTATCTGAAAAGATGCGGATATCTTTAGTAGATATCACGTTCTTCTTTGACTTTGTCTAAGGCAATCCACCAGACCGCAATAGGCAATAGAGCCAGTAAGTTATACAAGAACGCCCTTTCTTTACCAATACCCTTTTTGAAAAAGAAAGTGCGAAATTAGCCTTTCCAAGAATCTTTCTTGAATGTTGGATTTCCAGCTTAACTTAATATCCAAGGCAAGACCCAAAGATTTTGCTTTGTTAGAGAATGTTAAGTTTATATCATTTAGAGGAGAGGAATCCATAAATGGAATCTTATCAATCCTGATGAAGAGTACGAGCTCCGTTTTGTGGGGTTTTCACCCAAACCACACCTTAGAGTCCATTTGGTTAGCTCATTTAAAGCGTTTTGTATGATTTTTTTAGAGTGTTTACATTGATGCTTTCCCGAGACTACTAAATATAGCAACCTTATCCGCATAAGCGATCACCTTGCATCCTTCCGCTTCCAAGATTATGGAAAGATTGTTAACCACAAAATTGTAAAGAAGAGGAGATACAACGCCACCTTGTGGGGTGCTTCTACTATATCTACATCTTCCAGCAGATGAATCAATCAGCTTTGAGTTTATAATTTGACTACTAAGCAATAGTACCACACAACACCATAGGGTCTGCATTGCTAGTAGAGTAAATAGTAAAATTTTCAGTCCGGATAAGATTAAATAGGCTGTAGACTCCTTTAAAGCATTCAAAGGCCTCGGGGATGGTGGCGTATTTTTGAGAAGGTGATTGATCTCATCCTGCCGAGTATTATTACTTTATTTAGAGCCTGCCGAGTATGATTACTCATCCATCATCGCATCCTGTCGGGTATAATTGCTTTATTTAGACCCAGCTACAACTGGAAGTACATCTCGACTACCTGGAGATAAGTAAATGTATTCTTTATCCCCAAACCAGACAATAGGCCTAGTGAGCTGCCTAAGTCTTAAAGACCTATAAGTCTAACATCATTTGTTCTGAAAACCATTGAGAGTCTCATTGACGTTCATATTAGACGCCGGCTAGATTTGTCCATCCGTCTGCATTCAAGTCAATTTGCATACAGGAAAGGTAAATCCACAAAAGGTGCTCTTCACTATCTTTTAAAGAAGATTGAAGGGACTTCTGGTCAATCTACAGAAATCAGGCTACATCGCCATTGGTTATGCATTGGTTATAATAGTTATTAGTTTTATTAGTGTTAACAAAGCACAACCATTTCTAGTGCCAAGCAAGGTGCTTTACTACACGTGTTCGAATGGTGCAGCAGAAGACGACCATTCATCAATTCTTGGAAAATCGTTCTAGTGCCTTTTACAAAAGGAAGACTGGTCAATGTAGCACCTATCACAATTAAATGCACCACTTAAGTTCATTCCAGTGTGTTTAAATATCTCGACGTCGTCCTTGACAAACGGCTTAGCTCGAATTCTTATATCAAATCGGCCATCGACCATGCCATTAGGGCCATATGGGTCAATAGACGCCTTTACGGTAGAACTTGGGGTCTAAATCCAAGAAATTGTACATTGGGTGTATACAATGGTGGTGAGGCCCATTATTGGAGTTAGAGCTGGCATCTTTGGACCCAACACCAAAGTCTTAATACCTATGGGAATGTGTTCCACGGTTTTCCAGGCTGAACTTCATATCATTTCAGATAGCCAGTCCAATCTAATGGACTCTGTACCAGTTAAATGCTTCTACGGTGCACTACAATCTCTTGCCAGACATAACAGGGTGGCACTCGTTTGGGTCCCTGATCATCAAGGAATTGCAGACAACGAATCTACATCTGCGAATCATAGGACCTGAACCCTACTGTGGTGTCAACTGGGCCACGTCGCTGATCAACGATTGGAAACACAAACTTCGTCTGGCCCACTGGGAAAATGTCTAGGGTCTGAGACAATCCAAGCTATTAATCAGTCCTTATTCCTACAAGGATATCCTTGATTTAGAGAAGAATAGTACTTATTAGGAAGCTTTCTCACGAGTCACTTAACCTACGGTATCACCTTAACAAGCTCAATCTGTGCCCAAAACCGAAATGTAGGTTCTGCTCGGAAGATGATGAATCTTCTGAGCATATTCTTGGTTAAGGAGTAGTATTTTCTATAAAGAATTATGTTCGTCAGCCGAGTTGAGAAATTCTGCTGCTAAGGACGTACTATATCTATCTATTATCTTTCATTAGGGAGGTTGTACGACTATTGGTTTAGTCATACCCTAATTGATACAATATTATATTTTTAGGTCGCAGTGTCAGTCATATGGCCAACTGTATACACAAAAAAAAAAATGGAGCAGTAGATCCATCAATTCGTAAAGTAAGCCCTGATGTGTTGAGTCCATACCATCTACACAATCCTTTTGGGTTAGCGCTTAGCTCCCTGTCTTGACATGATGAGACTAGCACCCATTTTTACAGATGCAAGGAACGTTTTCAAATCTGTGGTAAAAAAAAAGTGTCATTTACAAGTAGGTATGTATATGGATATACGAATCCATTTTGAAGTCACAGAATCTAGATCAGTTTCCCACAGCCTCAAGGCATTAGTTTAAATGGATTCTATACGAATGAACCATCAAGCTTTTATGTAAAACTACGTAGATTGGGATTTGTAAACGCCTTAATGCTTGAAAATGACCTGAAATTCAAAACTTTGGGATCTGTTTGGAATTTCGAAACCAATTTGTGACTAACTTACCCTAGAGTTCGACTATTTTAAAGAATGGAGGAAATACCCTGCAAATTATTGCCGTGATAGCTGTCGATAGAACTATACATTCTCAGCTCAAAATTTGTTGTGTATTATTTAACATTACACAACTGCTGCCTATGGACAAGTGACTGATCCACCATTGACTGAATTTTGGACCATTGACAGATCTCCTTAAAATTTACTAACCTAGGCCTCAATCATCAAGCTTGATCCTCAGCTAGATGCTTCCAGTTTTATTTGCTTGGGGATGTCTCTCTGAATCTAATAGAGTTTTCTATCATCAACTATCCTTGTGGAATGGAGTTGAATACCAACTCTCTGAGGCATCTTAATTGTTAGATTAGAATCCATCTGGCTAAGTCCATATCACTGTACAAACAATTGAAATAATTTTTCTCTCGAATCGACCAAATATTTTCTCATCTGCCTTTGATGAGGTCCAAGCCTCTGTATCGTAAAGTAGGACGTATAACTAAGAAAGCCCTGTACCTCACCATATCCTATGTAGATTTTGGGATTTTTGGATTATTTCAGCTGACCTTAGGTTAACGAAGTCCTTGAGAATCTCAAAAATATACCTCTTCCTTCTAAATCATGGCTTTTATCTATCAAGCATGTGTGTCCAACCGGAACGCCCTAGCTCAGTGACTACTGCGTCAAACTACTGAGAAAGGTATTCAAGGTTCGAATTCACACGGTTTCAGTTATTGCGAACGTCTGACAAACATTCAAAAGTCATCCATCCTTCTCTCTCTGTGTATCAGCCTGCTAAATCTACTGAGACAGCACTTAATGTCTAAGTAAATAAAATTGAGGAAATGTCACATGTCACAATTTCTAGCCGATTGGAATGGGATGAGAGTAGAGTCTGTACCGAAGCCGTGCTGCCTATCTACACTGAAGGATCCAAAATAGATATCGGTACGGGCGCTGGTGTCTACTGTGAATCTTAAAATATGTCAAAACTCCTGTTTACCCTGAGGGAAAGCTTACATTTAAAGCTAAGGTGGTCACAATGTTGCGGGTGACCTTTTGATAAAATAGTCACCAACAATGTTGGTTAGTCAAGCAGCCATAAAGGAGTCAAGCCTATAAGATTCAATATATTAAGTATAAGACTCGGTAACACAACGTTGAATATCTCTGGAAACGAAAAATCAGATAAATTAACCAGCCTCGAGTCTGGCTTTTGTGAAATAGATACAATAGGTATTGAATCAGTTAAAAAGGCTAATAAGGGATGGTCTCACTTACATACAAGTCCTAAAGCTGGAGTTGTACGGCTAGTCTTCTATAAAGACACGTCCTACGTTTAGGTGCTTTTTTCCTTACTCAGATGGAGTTTCAAAAGTTCACATTATTTTGGGGCTTTTTCAAAACCCAATGAGGCCCATGGAACTTTTTATTTGGTTAAGCAAACTCTCTTTCATCTGCCACCTACTATATTAGGATCCAAGCTATGAACCCTTAGTGTATACCCTAAGTCTCATCCAAATTTAAAGGGTATTGCTTAACAGAAACACATCACAGATACGTGCATTCAACCAGTGGATGTCTTAATCGCTTTCATTCAAAGACACCCTATCCGAGCACACAAAAGTATTCCTTCCCCACAAAATACCTATAGTGCATAAATCTTTTATCATTGCTTTGAAAGTGATATTAGGCTCAGCAATTACACCAAATTAACCGCAAATTTCCTTCCTCCTGACAAACCCACCACCACCACCACCACATCCTTGGCTCACTAAATTTTGTAATTAATTTAAACATAAGGATAACAGCACGTACCATCCGATAAGAGACGATGTTCAAATCTCTGCGATCCGCAATAAACCCCTAATGGAATAATCAAATTTTTTTAAATTCTAATAAAATCCAACCCCCAGGATACACAAAACCGCAAATGGTACAAAACCGCGTTTACGCGCTCTTTCTGTATATGTCACCGGGTGAGTTAATTACCAATTAACGAGCTTCATCGCGCTCGGAATTCAATTAAATTGCGTTACATCAAAAGCGTTTTTACGCCGATACTACTGCCAACCCCACCCATCCACGTTCGGGTCCTCTATTGTAACGCACACCTTTGTTTATATTGCTCAACGTTGCGAAGATTTACTTAGGACTTTCTGCTTACATACGCATTTCTTAGCCCCAACTCTCTCGTAGGAATTAATATCTACAGGGGGGGTGGTGAATCTGCTGCTGCTGCGTATGGCAAACATCAGCACATTGTGCGTGTATGTACACACTAGTAGAATTATTCTCTGAACTCAATATCATCGTGTCGTAAAGTCCTTGTAAGGCTGAGGCTGAGGGTGAGGCTTAAGCGGAAGCGGATGCAATTAACAATGATATAACGATGAATAGGGGAGCGGTTCTGCAAGACGAAACATGATGAACTCTCGGAGAAAGAAATATGTTTACCTTCGGCAAACAGAAACAGTTATTAAAATCCCAACAACATACGTTAATAATGTTCGAGATTCGTGGTGTATCTACACAGTTCAGCACACACACACACAGTCCTCCCACCTTAATTGACAAAGAAAGTGCTCGCCGAGCAAGAAAGCCACCACCGGAACCTGAACAAAATAATAAAGCAGATGTGTCACCTTTTGACTCACAGGATCCAGTGACATCGTCCCCTACCCCCTGCCTGTTACAAAATTGCATACGCCACCTAACATAAAGGTTGGGCAGAGACGATGTAGGATATGCTACGGATAAAAGGGATAAACAAACTCTTGCTGTACTACATGCAAATATACGGAGAGGGGATGCAGCATCATCCATTTATCCTTGATGCAGGCAAAGTCAACAAAAGACGCACATACACATGAATGCCACCGCAGCCGCCGCCGCCGCCGAACACACGAGGTGTATCCCTGCAGAGTGAAGTTGTTCCTGGATGATTTACACTCAGTTAAAAGGAGTGACAGTGTAGGATTTTCGCGGCTGAGCAGCAACAAGAACACGAGTCCTTTTCTTTTCAACTTATGTGTACATATCTACATTAGAAAAGCCCAACAAAAGATGCCACCAAGTCAGGGTGGGTGATGCTCTGCAAATAGCAAAGCATTTATATTTAATGCTCAACTAGTATTCTGCTTGTGTCATTGAATACCGCCGTACATCTTATTGTGGTTCTGGTTAAAAGGCTGGCGTTACCGCATCGCTTTCAGTGGGGGAGGAGGGTGCTGCTCCAGGATGTGCTTTGTCTTTTCTGATTGCTCTAACGAGATGAATGTGAGAAGTTAAATGTTTGTTAAAATGTTCCTTTTAATTGCTGCTTGTTCATGGGTGCGTACAAATCTAATTGAGTTCGTAACTGTGGAAATGTATATCAAAGGCGGGAATAGCAACATGTTTAGATATTTGTGGAAGTCGATGAATGGCTTAGGGTTGAATGATTTTTGGGGTCAATTATAGGAAGTGTTTACTCAGTTTAGATCCTTATAGAAGAGCTATGGTCGGAATGTTTTTTTCTATTTTAAGTTAAGTCCTGGAAACCGTCCTGGTTTAGGGTCTATTTACAGATTATAGTTCCAGTGTATGGAAAGAGTATGCGAACACCAATAGTTATATATGGATTTCGGGGCAATATTGATCAAAATCATTAGAGGAAAAGGCTATTAGTTGTATCAGTTTCTACTCAGTAAGCCCGTATTTTATATTCTTACTTGTACATAAGAGAACCCATCAATAGTCTAAACATCATTACCATCATTGGCAACAGGTTTTCTCTGAATACTTGACCTATTTCTGTATCCACTTAGAAGGGGGGAGCGTTGTTCTTTCAGAACGTAGTCATGGACGAAAACTTACTTGTATATACTTATCGGATGTGATACAGGGTTTTCTGTATGCTTTTAGTTCCAGTAGTCCATGCTAATCTGCTAGCTAGTTCCGTCCGTACCTTTAGAATGTATCTACATCCTTGTAGTATCACAATGGATTCCAGATCAACTCAACCTAAATTTTTGTAGAAATGTCCAATACTTTGGACCTCAATCAACTTCCCTCTAGTAGGGTCCTTAGCTAATTGCCTACAGTTGTTTCTTTTCTACTTACATATTTGGACCACTTAAAGCAAGGTCTTTCTCTACAGCGTTGGAGAACAGCAAGGCAACCAGCTCTGATGGTCTACAAGTGCAGCTTTTCGTACAAGGTGGTGATGGTTTGGTAGGGTGCATGCACCAAATCATCAACCAAGCATTGGGGGATGAAGCCATGTCCGATGACTGGATAATCAGCTCTTTATGTTCCATCTTCCAAAAGGCGATCCTATGTCTTGTAGAACTATCGAGGCATATCCCTGCTTAATCTCGCATATAAGACCCTATCCAACGTACTATGTGAACGTCTGAAGCCTTTCTGTAGCACACCAATCGGCACTACAAATGTGGCTTGCGGCCTGCTCGACGATTGATCTAATTCTCACACTAAGGCAGATCCTGGAAAAGACCAACGAATTTCAAATCGGGACTCACTATCTCTTCATCGACTTCAAAGCCGCATATGTTAGCTTCACTGTCTTGAGATCTACCATTGATCGAATAGACAATAATGCTCCAGCATAGAGGATCTTCGAATCACAGCCCCCAGGTTCGAGATGGCAAGGAAGACCAAATCTCCGTTTTAAGGATCAAGCGCTTAGTTTAGGCAACGGGAAGCAGCGTGACCGGGATCGACGAGAGTGAAAGATTGCGTGTCTCAGGGAGAATCATCATGGGTCGGGAGCCCGTTAAGTAAGAAAGTAAGTAAGTCCATAGGAAGTCCATTCTTGATAATGGTTTCTGCAGAAGCTGCGATATAGACCACAGTTCAACTTCTTGGACGTGACCCCCTCTTCCCAATAAAAGGAAAACTACACTGTAAGTGTAAGAGTCATGATCCCATCTTTTGCGAGCGTCTGACAAGTATCCTAGAGTTTAACTGTCATGAAAAAACTTCTCATAGACTAAGTCTTAAACTGCTATAGATGAAGATCCTTATACACACAAACCTAAAGGATTAAGAATGACCTTCACACCTGAAGTTACTGTGGTTCTAATTGCTCTGATAACACATTCAGATCAGAATTTTCAGAGTGTGACTTTGTCAACAGCTTGTTCCAATAGATTGCCATGGCAGCACATCTTACGAGACGTTTTGATGTAAAAATGTAGCATTAATACCGGATACTTCAAACTTTCTAATAAAGTTAAAACAAATTTCCTGTAGATGCTAGCTATAGCGAAAGAGAAGTCCTACAAGACTTCAGATAATGTCTGGCTACTGTCCTTTCTACTTTTATGAAGGCTCGGATTGGTTTTTATAAACATAACTGTCGAGATTGAATTTTGAATCAAAAATTTCTTTAGAATGACCAAAAGCTGATCTTTAAAACCAAATAAAACATTACTCTTCTGGCTAGAATCACTGGTTCTTCTGCATAAACACCAGCTCTGTGCATATGTAAGTTCCTCAATTTAAATAGAAAGTTGCCCAATAGAGGTGACCATAACAGATGCGAATGAGAGCTCCTTGCCATCGAGACATGTACCTCGCGAGGATAATAAAACATAGAGGTGAGGTGGTTTTGAAGGATGGAAATCAGTAACTCATAGAGCAGTAACGTTCTAAAAATGAATCTGGCAAGTAGGAAGACTAGGGTGCAGAGATGTAGATCTTTCTAGAAAAACCCCGATATGTATGGTTACTTGTCCTAAGGTTTGCCGAAGTGCTTTCTTAACGCTAATTAGAACATTCATGGATCAAACAAACTTCAAACTCGATTTCTTTACATGCATTTCGAATTATTTGAGGAATCAAGGGTATTTAAAATATATTTTTCAATTTTTGCCCAAGATTTGTCAAATACGTTCTTATTATCTCATGAACTTAAGAACGCTGACAAGTAATTACCCAAAGAACGATTAACTTTTTCAAACTTGGAACAGGTCAGTTGGATAACAACCAAGTACCTCATATCATATGTATGTACATACATATATACCTATATTCGACACATCTACCATCCCTTTTGGAAGGGACGTTAACGACTTGCACAAAGGTTAGTGAATAATAAATTAGTATCGCCCTTACTAACTACATATGTATGCATTCAAATTGGTACATGGGGAATAACAACCTTAACATCATGTCGTCCAGAGAAATAAACTTTTTAATGAAATAATTAAATTTTAATGAAACCCCCACCCTTGCTTATAACATATGCAATTTTAATGCGTTGCCTCTTTCTCATGTTAACCCGGAAAGGAAAACACCTCCAAAAGCATAACTATCAATTAATTGGTAACATTGAATGACCCAAAACTTCCAATTATCCTTCGTCCTTCTTTCTATCCCCGTCTCTGTTGAAACTTTGAATATGCTTGACATATGTACACGAACTTACAGGAAAAGTTTGTCACACCCTTTGGCCATAACCTCAGCCCCAGCGATTACAATATACCACATGTGTAAGAACATACTCGTGCTTTAGTTTCACTAACTTTTAAATGAAAGCCAAGCAGATGTTATACATCGGTTAGACGAGAAAAAAAAAAAACAAAAGAATCCCTTCAGGGATGGGAGTCCAAATCGCCCATCATGCGTTAATGATTGCGTCTCTAAAGCTATACCTACAACAAACAGGCCGAACGGTCAGAAATATGACTAGAAATTGACTGAGGGAGACATAAAGGAATTCCATATACAGACATACATACATATGTAGTTGGCGCCATTATCCTTTGCACAAAGAAAAAAAAAGAGAATCCTTAACTAAAGCGATATTTTGGTTAATGTGCACCCAGACTATAAGCTTGATTCCTTAATGGCCTCATAATGAGATGAAAGCGCCAACGAAAGGGATGGTTGTTGGAATAGTAGTACTGTTTGCGACAGGACAACCAGCCTGTGAATGAGCAACTAGGACATTCAGCACATTGCGAAAAAAGGTACAAAATATTCTTTTTGTATTTTTTCTCCGCAGTAGTTTTAGGCCCATTCACAGTTGGATTTTCAATTTTCCCTAAGCCTCGTGTTACGGACTGATGAGTTCGTATGCCTATCCTTTATCCCTGTGTGTCGGTTCACTTTTTGTTTTTTTTTTGTCAGACCGGCACATTAGGAAACATTTTGTTGAGGGGGCGGAAGGGGCGAGTTTGTTTATGATGCTCGAACAATGTTGTATGGGTTAAGTTAACACAAATTCGTCTTTTACATGTTTTGGGGTAATTTGTACTGTATGGCACGACATATGTGATCATAAATGGGGGGTTGGGGGGTTGCTCTGTAAATGACCTCAAATTGTGGATGAATAGAATTATTGTTAGTGGGTGGATTTATGTAATAAGTAGGACATTAGTAATATGGTATTGAGGTAACCACCGGAGAACAATGTTTTGAATAATGAATTTATACTATACGGTTGGGGGGTTGTCGGACAGTGTTTTATTGGGACTTGTTGAGCTCTGTGTATACTTTGACAAGGTAATTGATTCCTAGATGTAAATAAAAATAGGACTAATCTCTTGGATGACATGGATACTTTGTTGGGAGGTAGACCACATGTAAGTCTAAGAATGGCGAAGGGATTGAACTAATATGAAGTATCTTTTCATTATTAACAAGTAGCTCAATTTCATGAACGCAGATTTTGCAATCGAGGAGATGTGGATGAGTCATATTAAATCAAAAAGATACACAGTTTCTGTCAGTTTGGATATACATATGTCTGAAACACGCACAAATTGCAATAAAATTAACTCGATATGGTTCGCTTCTTTGTAGTACAATAAATAATATGCGCCTGGGTGCTATAGAGGAGTGATTATTATGCATTTCGACAAAAAGCGATACCACACTTCAAGACTTGCTGCAAATCTTCCCGCAGTGAGTGGATTTGGTCACAACTGTGAATGGGTATGGTGCTTAAATGGTCTCCTTCAGGAATGGGAACCTCTTATCGGAAAAAAACTCTCTAGTATGAAATGGGGCAGTAAATTGTACTACAACTAAAATAATTGGTTGGAGGGTACACAATTTTTGTTTAATTTGGAGCACATGGGCAGGTCATCCCATGCTAACTCTCGAACTGCCGCTCGGCAGGCATTTTATTCTTAGCAATACAAGAATTTGAAAGAAAGATGTAAGTATGCTCGTGAAAGTAACGCATTGTTAGACCAACTATAGTAAGTATGTACAAAGGACATCAAAATATTCAAGGTTCCACATCAGATTGTAGGTCAAGTTGACGTGATGATGCAATCTTCCTTGAAATTATTCCGACTAGACTATTATGTAAAAATTTAATACCAATAATTTCAAAGAAATTGCCTTCATCCACGAACCGTTATTCTTACCATCACCATCACCATAATAATACACCTTACGTGTCCTCCCAGTATCATTTGTCATTTGTCAACTGTCACCCTATCCTATGTATTGCTCAAGTAATCTCTTTGTCAGTCGTTACGATTCCGTGTGTTTTGTTGCGCGCACTTAGGCCGAAACGTAATTATTAAATTACACAAAAAAAAAAGATACAAAAAAACGGTATGTAACCGTTCTTTAGGAGCGTAATTGTATATTTTAATTTCCATAATGTACCAACGCCATCGCCGCCCTATGCATTTAGATGCGTAGATAATACAGAAAAAATCGTGGAAAAAAAAATGCTAATACATTTGGCCCCGAGCTAGTGTTGGACCGTGCGGATATGCCCCGCTGAGCGGAACCAACTTCGTGAAAACGCAGAATGGATGGCTGATGGTTGGACGAAAAACGTGAAAGGTAATTCATTTGGAACGGTCGCTACTTTTTTGTTTTCTTTTTGAAGTTTAGACGTAAAAGGAAAGAGTATTTAAAACAATGGCATTGGATAGCAATGCATGACGTGGAGGAGAGGGCAACAAATGCCAACTAATGGAATCAGTCAGAGTCATTAGTGCAGAGGAATACTCGAAAAGTATCTACACTAAGCCTACTCAGCGGAGTCATCGACCCGCGGGTAATCGTAATTTTTTCAGTTTGATGATTTGTGGGATGAATGTATCTGTTGGTGGAAAATTGCAAATTTGATAAGTATCTGAGAGGAATTAGAGTGCGAAAAGATGCCATTTAGCAAGTGGAATCCAAGTTTTGCTAACCTAACTTGCCAGTTTTGAAAAAAAAGTATTATTAGCTTCACTTTGTACGTCGCTCAAATTCGCACTCTTAATACATACTGATACGATCCACACTTATGGAGTCATTACGAGACTGACGTCAGTAGAAATAAGTGTTCCATAATTTGACATCGAAAGCGTGTTGGATCTGATAAGACTGCTACGTACACAAACAATTGGTGTAGAGTAGTTTTTGAAGGAAATTCGTTTGTTGTTTTCAGGAATACATTAATAAAAACCTAATCTCTCACAACCATTCGTGCTATGGGTGTTATAAGCTTCGTTTGAGAAGCTTTTTTGTGACAGTTTTGCTGTCGGATGTTTGTCAAAGGACTTTGGTGATGTCTCTAAATCCAACCTCGATCATCGAAGCCACAATGTCCTACATTCACACATCAATACCTCGCACCCCAATAAAAATGTCTTCAATGTCAACACTCTGCTCAAACTTATTGAGATTAGCAACCGAATTGGTCAGATATTCAAAACAATCCACAAAGTTTAACAATTTAGGGGTTTTGTGGATCGTAGAAGAAGGAGCAAATAGATACGACAATAGGATCGCTAACAAGATTAAGAAGGAACTGATAGGTGGTCAAAGTTCTAATAAATGTTTTGAGAGTTCTCTGCTGCTCTTGGTTTACTTGGACGATAGTACCTCTTATTAAAACTCATAATATATTTGCATTTTAATGTGTACAACCAATCGAACTCTAATTTGGCATAAAGCTGCTTTGGGTCTTGCGGGTTCATTAGTTAGGCCTTCCACTTACGATTGAATTCCCTTTGAACACTCGTGCCTGGCAGCATTCTCTAGCGGGTTGATGAAGTGAACAGATAGGTACTCTTGTACATCGCTATCTGCCAAGCCTCTGGAGAGAGTGGCGGTACTGATGAATGAGACCTTCCCCGAATTGAAAAAAAATAAATCTGCCTAAAGTGTAATAAAACTACATATAGTATATGTATCTGCAATAGACTTGAAAGTTTGTTCACCTAAAACTACAGTTTGAAAGTTACTTATCCTCTTAGGACTGTAGTGGGGTGTAAGAGTGACCCTGGTGTCCCCAGAACTATTGCTCTAATCGCTGTGATACTTAAATTTAAACATCTCCTTGAATAGGTTGAATAGGAATATCGAACTTTGGAGAGATCCAACGAAAGCAGACATCTTTCTAAAAGAAAATGGGCTGCGAAGTGGTTTCTTCTTCTGTGAGCTAGTGCTTCACATCCCATGAAAAGGTGTAGTAGTAGTTTTTCGTATGGCCAGTTTCCTGAGAAGCTCCTTAAGCCCACAGTGGTTCATTAACAAGTTTGTTGGAATGCGTAGTTGGTTTCCTTGTATTTTCTCAGAAGTTTGACTAAAATATATCTCACTTACTCTTTCTTCTAATTCTAGCACTTTCCATATTTTGTGCAATCCTAACCAGGAGAAGGGTTTCGGTTACACAACTGATGTTTACATTTCAATTAGGAACCCAGTGTTCTAATTGCCATCTGACGGTCGATATCCTGTCCGGGATATGTATCTCCTGTCTATTGCCTCTGCTTGGAAAACTCTGAAGAACGTTCTCAGTGAATTCTGCGATAATTCCTGAGAATGTTTTATTTCCATCAGAGTAGCCATTGATTGTTTGTTGTTTGGTTGAAACCGGCCTCGATAAGAATGTATTTAGACCAGGTGCAGGTCCTTACTTTACTTACTCCTTTGTATGAAGGTGCCGTGCAGACGTTGCTGAGATCATTTATGTACATCATTGAAGACGTATTCACCCAATGTAGCCTTGTTTTATGTCGGTGAGTGCAGGGCACGTGTAGATGAGTTGTCTTGTCTCCTCTTCCTCTTCTTCACTAAAGCTTCTATAGAAGACGTTGTAGAGAATGCCCAGTTTTTGAGCATGTCTTCCTGTAGCACAGTGTGCGGTGAGGGTATTAACTATCTTAGATAGGGTTCCTCTCTGATATTTTAAAAGTCCGATGGACCTAATCTTTTTTAAAGTCGGTCAGAGCCGTCGAGTTGATGCCATCGATGATTGGCCTCAGTCACTGTGTGCGTTGATAAGGTATTTAGCATAAGACGTTAGCGCTTCGATGTCGGTGACACTTATACTATTTAAACCAGAGGAGCCTCGTCTAGCCTGTTCGTCAGCCTTATAATTTCCTGGTATGTTACAGAGACCTGGTACCCACCAAAGTTAACTCGTTCACTGCCTTGGGTCTCGTGCTAGGTGCAAGGGATTTGATGGCTGCCTGAATGTCGCTGTATATGACAATATCCGATGCTAATACTCCATTAACCGCCAGTCAGTTAGCTGCTTGACGAATGGCAGTGATTTCGGCTTAAAAAACGCTGCAATGGCTTGGACGGCTAAAGGAAAGGTGGATATCCAGGTCTTCTGAGAAAACGCCAGCATCGACTCCGTCCTCGGTTCTTGGACCCGTTCATAAAAATTGACAACGATTCGTGGTACAGGACATCCTGTTGTGTCCATTCAGTTCTGTTTGGTATTGAGAATTTGTAGCCCTTATTGAAGTTGTATTCAGTGGACAGGTAGTCGGTGACCTGTGGAAGATGGTGATGCATCGATTGCATTCTGGCGCGTCCAGAATGCTTCTCCTTCCATTGTTTGGAGCTTCTCTGTTTTATTACTGAGCAGACAGCCAGTTCTGTACTGATGATGTGAATTGGGAATAAGTGGAGTATGGTGCACTATGCACTATGAGACAACCAACTCCTTGAGTTGATTTCATTGTACCTATAATTAGGTTGAACTTCTTCTCCAGGGCAGGCCACCAGACCAATACTCCATACATGATGATCGGTTTTATAACTCAAGTGTATAGCCAGTGCATAATGTTTGGGTATAGATCCCAAGTGGAACCTATTGCCTTTTTGCAAATTTATAGGGCAGCGAGTTTCACTATGTTTTCTCGCTTCTTAGCTTTGGGAGATTAATGTCAGGGAGTTTGTGTTTTGTTGTGAATAGAACCAGCGAAGTCTTCATCGGATTAATGGAGAGGCTTTCAGTTCAGCTTGTTAATTTATTGAGACCAGACTGCATGACATCGTCAGTGTCTGTATTGTCATGTTTCTAGTATAGCGGAGTTATCTGTATAGGGTATAACTTTGCATCCAATTCTTTCTATTTCCGTTCAGAACTAGATTTCATAGTAGTGAAGACAATACTCCCCCTCGTATGCACGTTGTTTGACAGTACTGCCTTCGAAGGATGCAGTGATAACCCTTCTTTTAAGCATATGCTCTTCAAAGCAGCAGATTGCTTCGCAAATGTTGAGCCTTTTTAGGGGATTGGTTATCGACTGATAAGCTCACTTAATGTCTAGGAAAGACACTAATGTGAATTCCTTAATTGAGAGGAATATTTCGATGCCTTGGGCGGTAGAGTGAAGGGCCGTTTCAACAGATTTGCCGTCTTGATAGGTGTTGTGACTTGGATAGTAGGGTGCTATCAACAGAGGCCTTAATGTGAAGATCTAGAATTTTTTCTACAATTTTGAGAAGAAAAGACGTTAGGCTGAATGGTCTAATGTCTTTCGGGAGGATATGCGATGATTTATCTGTATAAGAACTACTCTTCCCTCGATTCAGGCGGCCGACATTGTTCCTAGCTCCAGGCAACCCTTCAGAATACAGGACAAGTTATGCACTGTTATGCTGAAGGCCGTCTAGAGTTCTGCGAGAAAAATGCCGTCCGGCCTCGGAGACTTAAAAGATTCGAAACTGGTTACCGCACATTTCAGTTTATCCTCGCTGATAATTTCGGGAGGAGGCGGTGGGCGTGCAATATTTACCAGAGCAGGGCCGTCGATATAGACGTACATACATCCGGGGAAGTAAGTGCCCATAAGCAGCTTAAGCGATGCTTCATCAGACTCCACCCATGATCCATTTAAATTCATGAGGACTCTGCACGGTTGGTGCTTTGGAAAGGACTTTGCATAGTCTATAGGACTGAGTCGTATTGTCAATACTCTGACAAAAATTGCGCCAGGATCTATGTATGTTTGACTTTTTGAACTTCTGCTTTGAAGTTTTTCAGGCCTTCTTTATAGATTTCTCAGTCCAGTCCGTGGGTAGCCTTGTCGATTTAGCTTTGTTAAAATTCTTCTTGTTGCTGAGTTCTGCATTCTACCACGGCAAGCGATTGGCTACCTTTCTTGTTGTGATGAGACAAGATGCATTGAATGCTGAGTTTAGGGCGAAGGTAAGAACAGTGTTAAGCTTATCTAATTCCAATTATGTGGTCGGTATCATGTGCACACTACTGGACAGTTTAGCGGAGAGAATGTTGCTGTGTTTGCGATAAATTGATGGTGCAGTATTGCAGCTTGTTTCTAGTTCAAATTCCAGATAGCAGTGATCGGAAAATGAGTGAATATCACATACAATCCACTTATAATCGCATAGTATGATATATGTTTTGAGAGGCGACGGTAACAACCAGTACCTCCTGCCGGATTTTTGTTATAAAGGTGGGACTATTTTCCTATTAGACATTACTAAGTCTGTGCCCCACTAAGTACACAAAAAGGGACTCACTTCGGGTGTTAGTGTCGGTGCTACCCCATAGATCATGGTGCGCATTGGTGATTGAATGTATGGTCCTTAGATTAATATTTATCAGATTCATTGCTCTAGTCCCATTCATTGCTCACCTAGATACTTTACTTACTTTTATAGATCAGCTCTATTCATACATATATTGCACCAGTCTTCTCTTAGAGAAAGGTACCAATGTGATTTTAGTTGGGTTTTACTAAGTCCTGTTTGAATGATGTCGCAAACTTTTCTCTCAAACTTGTCTCTTGTAACTTTAACTATGTCGTCCGCATACCCTCCAGTTCTTAAAAGGAGACTGTCTGCTATTAGGCTCCAGATGGAGTCAATGTTTATAAAATAAATAAATGTTAATTAGTTAGAGCCATCATTTAAAAATATATTATTTTGTTTCTTTTCAGGTAAGGATCACTTGAGTTTTATGACTCATTACTAGTTACATTGTTCAGTAAGTCATACTAACTTATAATATTCCTTATTACTACTATTACCAGATTTTTAAATTTTTGATGAAACGATCCTGTCAATCCCAAGTTTTATGTAGGTTTCGTCTCAGTAAGCTTAAAAAAATCAATGATTCGAAGCATCATTCAAATGTCCTCCATGGAAACGTCTGCACAAGTGTAGGTACTTAACCCATTTTCCATGACAAAGAAGAAGTATGGACCACTGACTCCTTTAGCATGAAACCCACACCAAAAAATGTTTTTTATTAACAAAGCCGTTGAACCAGAAATGGGCTTCATCGCTGAGAATAATTTTCAAGGGTTTAGTGGAAAATTCAATGAACCCACAGAGCAATAAGAAAATTTCAGAAAATCTCGATTGAACCTTTTACGAATGTCTGACAAACATACGAGAGTATAAATGATTTTTACAGACGAAGATCTGACAGACATGCTCTGACATAGCTGTTTCCGCCTTTCAGCTTTATGACTCTAAAAGTTGGACAATGATTTTTCCAAGCCTCTATTCCAACTTGACTGCAATCTTGCTCTAATGTAATCTCACTCTAAATTATTTACTCTTGACATAACAAATCTTAATTAAATCTCCTTCATGAAACCCAAGCGCAGAGAGGCCACCTTCCAATTTGGTAAGGATTAACTGCGCTCATTATTACACCCAGTAATGCATTACCTGTTCCATTTAAAGTGGCATCAATGGGGTAGTCAACACAAAACAAACTGCCACTGCAATTGACATTAAACCGAGTGCATTAAAATAAATCAACATAGAAGCGAATAAGCGTCCACCCTACCCGGGCTCTGATCCTGGCAAATGCGTACACCGGCGGAGGATACAGAGAAATCACAAAAAGTGAAACATAAATTCTACTCCATTCGCGGATGTGAGTAAAAAATTCAACAAGAACGGAAATTTACAAATCTCACCATCCAACTCGGCCAGTTTTGTATTTAACCCGACCTATACGTCCTATGAATGTCCTTTTTTGCCCTCCATGTTCGGTTTTTTTCCAGAGTTTGTTTCATATGCCTTTTGATTTTCATTTTTACGCGCTGTTAGCAGGCACACACATACCCGTAAGAGCTGAGTAGATATAGGCAAGGCGATAATTTACTCCACACGAAGGATATACGAGGACAGAATGTCATATGGCGGAAGGTGGAAATGGAAACGACAGGCAGGACTCGGTAGCTGTATACATATTCCTATATAATGTTTGTACTTTACTGCGCCCCATGGACGTTTGTTCTACATATGTATGTGTATTGTATATGTTTTAATAATTAAACAGGATACCTGCATATATATTACAGGATGTGAGTTACACGCGCACTTGCCACCCGTGTGGAAGCAATTTCCATCACACCCCAAACCCCGAACCGGCGATGTGGTCAGTTATGAAACTTTTCATGACCTCACATGAGAAAGCGAGACAGCTGTATAAAGTATGTGAGGAGGTATACTCAAAAAGGACTTAAGTGTTTATTCGTCCGTTGAAATTCAGAGTTTCGAAAGCAGAGGCCAGCGGCACCATTAAGCCGCGAAGCCAAGCGACCTGCTTGCTATAGCTCTGCAAATACATCCCTTGGGCCATTTTCGCGAGTAAGCGCAGAAATTTTCATTCTCTTCCTCGCTCCTACTTACTTTTTTTTCCCAGCTTTGTGTTCATCAAGCGGTGGTTTATTATTAATTAGTAAATTGGCTTTTTGTTTGTCGCGCTGTGGGGTGGGGTCGAAATTTTAGTGAAAAAAATCATATCAGGGATATTCTAAAGCCCTATCCTGTGAGACCAATGATTTTCGCTTTTGCTGCTGAAAAAGAACTCTCCTCCACTTCGTGTGGGAATGTATTTAAGTATTTAAAGTACTTTTTTTTTGTGGAAATTGCGTGCACCCGTACCTTTACAGGACTTTACAGCTGTATAAGGTGGAACACGAAGGTAGAAAAGAAAACGAAATTAGAAGCAGTCGTTAATAAAATTAATTACTCGCTTTCATTTTGATTTATGACGACGTCTTGCGAGTGAAAACTTTACTTTTGTCAGAGAAAATGTTTTTAGGTATGAACGTATCCTGCGGAACATCCTTACCCCCCGCATTGACAGTGACTAATTCCTGTTGAGCTTCGCAGACGAATTTAGTTACCTGAATTGGAACACGTTTTAATTGGATTGGTATTGGGTGGTTGGTTCTAGCGCGCGCGAGGGGTGGGCTAAATAATAATTATTTAATTTTCGTTATCCTGCAAATGGTATACTATAGTGATTTGATTGGGGGATAGTGTAATTTGGTAAAGATTATGTTTTCAATTTTCTTTTCGATGCACGTGGATGGGATAGGCTTTCAGAGGTTTAGGGAGTTTTAATGAGGTAGATTAGTTCATCGATTTTTGTGTGCAAATGTATGGGTATATTGACCGTTAGTTACTAGAGGTTTGTCATTATGACGAACCCCTACGCATTTTCAATTTTCTGTCGAGTATTCTGAACTTATATACGCAGGTTGTGAACTCAGTCAGATATTTTCAAAATTTGAACTGAAAGACATAGAATGTCCCTACGTTGGGCGCCAATTTGCATAGATGATTGAATTTTGGTCCACGATGCGTCAAAAACGGTCTTAATTGAAGAATATGCCGCCTAAAGCTGGTTATCGACTTATAAATCAGATTTCTGCGCATACTTGGTTGATACTGCAGTCGGACATGAAACTGGCACATTCAGGGCACACAAGCTGGTTCATGTTCCTCTCTACTTGTGAGTTCATTTTCCTCCATACAGAACGGATAGATCTCCCGCTAATCGTAAAATTGAATTTGAATTCGAAACAAACCTTCAAAACTGACTTGGTTCTTAGAACCTACAATTTGGAACAAGACGTAGGATATGAACACTGCAAGCATCCATGTTCTAGTAGTTGGGCATAAATATTGTAGACAATAGCCTCCACAGTACCTGCCTTTCTAAATAAGAATCATCTCCCATCTACTTCCATCAAGGGACGTTATCTTAGACTCTTAGGCTCACTTCTGCCGAACATTGAACACTCTTATCATTACACCAAGTGCTCTTTGTCGAAGATGATTCAAGGTCTATAACTGTCTTGACTTTTTCATTAACAACGATGGGAAGCTACTATTTTTCGGACTCTTCTACTTCCTTCTCCAGCGATTTGTTTTTTTATCGAAGGCCCTTCCTAGTATATCGTCAATTACAATAAGAAAAAGGTTGGGTGAAAAAACCCATCACCAGAGGTAGGAGCAAATGGCGGAGACAACTACTCTACGAAAGCATGTAGTTGCAGACTCTTCAAGGCTTGTCAGGAGAGAGTCCACAGTTATATTCCACAGAGTAGGTGATAAGACTCCTCCCTGCGGGCAATCTCTGCTTACCCTTCCTTTAAATTTTGAAGTTTCTGTCTGAATATTTATCGCCCTATTTTCAGAATATTGTCCGCCCATCCCACCACCAATAGGTTAACCCTACGTTCTTCTAAGATTACTCTCAGACTTTCGAGGCATATTTTATCGAAGGCGCATACTTACTTACTTACATACTTAGGTGGCACTACAGTTCGGAGTGAACCTGGGCCTCCTTTGAAGGCACCTTCAATGTCCATTATTATGGTCATTGCAATGCCTCTCCGGTATATATCTCCTCTTCCGCAACGCGTACCACCTGGTGTAGCGCTGTTTCCGTAGGCCTGCCTATTCAAAGTTGTATACTATTCAAAGGACGCGCTTTCAGCGTTGTGCTCTCCATATGGTCCACCACAATTCTTTCCATTGTTTTTAACAGACATGATGTTAGGCTGATCGGTCTGAAGGACTTCGGTTCGTTGTAGTCCCCTTTTCCCGGTTTTGGAAGAAACACCACATTTGGTTCTCTCCATGTTACCAGTGTGTAGTCTATTGCTAGGCATGTCACGTAAATAGCCCTAAGCCTTGGTACAATGAGAACTGCACCCCATTACATTAAAGCTTTGAAAATACCATCCGGTCCTGCGTTCTTGTAAGGGCAAAACATATTTATCGCCCCACTGACCGCTTCTGGCGTTACTATCCATTCCGCTTCTGCCCTAACCATCCTGTTTGCCCCTTGTTTCCTCACAGCCCAGGACTGATCTGACATAAGGCTTCCCGGAAAGTGTATTTCCATGAGGACCTCATTTGTACGATCCAGTATGTCAACAATCTATCTCGTTCTATTACAAGAGTCCGACTTTGGAAACTGGATCCCTCGAGACAATTTTCTGAAGTCTATTGACCTCAGCTGTACTACTCCCGTTTACGTCGTCGAAGAGTTACTTTTAACTCTTTCTTCTTTGCCTTATACTCATCCCGTGATTCAGGATCATACCTTCTTATGTCATGATTAAAGGCTTTTCTCACCTTCTTTAGATTTTCAAGTTCCCTACGCGTGGGGTCCTTTTCATCTCTTCAAAGTCGGTGTACACGCCTCTTGGTATGCATTTTCAACAAGTGTAAATGATTCAGCTACAACTCTATATCCCAAGTGGTTTTCGGTATTTTGGGTACCCTCCCATTCAGTTTATCCCATATTACTTCCTGGTATTTTACTATGTCCGTGTTCCTGGGAATCCTGATCCGTATCGAACATCAAATGAGATGGCTCTGTGGTCCGACATCATTGTCTGATCCATTACCTTCCAATCCGATATTCTATCAAGGATTCTATTACTACACAGAGTCACATCAATCACTTCCCTTCGTCTTGCATCCACAAAGATCGGTTCTGTTCCTCTGTTGAGAATAGTTAGCTCTTTGCACCCTACAAACTCGAATAAAGCTTCTCCTCTGTAGTTATCGTAGGTGTTTCCTTTCACTGTGCAGTGTGCATTAGCATCGCAACCAATTGTTAGATCTTCACTCCTATCCCTGGAGACATTCACTAGAGACGCTTGCTCTTTTATTGAGGGAGACTCTAGAGTGTCATACGGCAGGTATGCAGATGCCATAACAAAGCTGTCTGCACCTGCTCCTATTCGCATAGCGACAAGATCAGGGCTTACCGTGCCTACCAGTACACAAGATCTAACTTTTGTAATGCAGCTTTGCTATGGTGAAGATTCAATTGAATCGCCATAAGTTTTTCTTGGTGCGGTTCGAGTTGACTGACCTTCTGTTTCCTGGTTTGTCCATCAGCCTTTCCACTTTCACGTGTTCTTGATTGATTAACATTCCCGGACACAGGCTGTTCATCACCTTCTCCGCTTTCTGCCTCCAACACTTTGGCTTTAACTGAACTGCAGATTTCGGTATCAGTTTTGAACCGTTCCCTAGGTCCTGCCTTCTCTGGGGTGGTTTCGGCTAAATTAGCAATCGTATTAGTCAATTCATTGACCGATATGTCACTATTTCCTGAGACAGATCGTGCCAATGGCAACCTCTGTCTCCCTCTCACCCTTTACAGAATCAGGGTCTGCACCGTCATCTTTGGGTTTGGCTTCCACACCGCCGATTAACCTCTTGGCGCCTTGCAGCACCGCATTGTCCATCCATATCGATGATTGTTCAACTGAATCCTTTGGTTTCCCTCCGGACTCTACGAGCTCTTCCGCCTCTTCGGAGCCTTTCGCCTTGCTCTCTGATGACTCGTTCTCTTTTTTAATTTTCCCATGAGCCGGGGAGAAATCACAGACCAGGTAGGCAGAGATCCCCATTACCTACCCCTACTCAACTAGTATACAACAGAGGATTGAGCTGCCCCTGAGGAGTTACCACTAGCGCAGGACAGGTATCGTTGAATAAATGCATACCTTTGAAGATGGTGCATGTGATCCGGTCTTCTTTTCTACTAAAAAGGAACTTGACGTCTAGGTTCCAACTATGTGACATGCCTCTCATCGGACAAAATCTAAGATGATTTGTGTTCCAACTTCTAAATAAGGATTATTTTCAGTATAAGTAAATTGAAAGGGCGAGTCCACGTTGGGAGCCAATTTTTTTGTTGGAAGACGAAGAGTAAAGAGCTCAGTGATGTATAAGTCACATTCGGTCTGAATACTTAAACAATCCCCAAATCAATGTTTATGGAAAATGTATCCCCCCGGGCATTAACAAAGCCATTTAATAATTGGTTTGGTTTAATGGTCTTGACATTCAGTTAACTCTTCGTACATCAAAACAATATGCTATCGATGTCACAAACATTAGATATGGCCATTAGTACATATTACGAATACAGATACCAATTTATTGTCCAACCACAACTAACAGCTGTTGTCAGTCTAAATATGATTTTCCGTCACTAAATTACACTCGTTGTCCGGGATTCATAAACAATTTCCCAAGGATGGGCTTAATTCCCCCAGTTTTCCAATATTTTTGTGTGCTTTTTTTTTTACTACCCACTAAATTTAAGGACCCGTCCAATCAATACTACTCCAACTGATTCATGTGCGACTTCAAGCCGCTCCCGGTTTCTGTCATTGTGTTCGATGCCTTCCCTGCCAACCGCCCTTAGGGTAAAATGGAAAAAAACTGAAAAAATTCATTACCATCATCGTCATTTCGTTGACATCATTTTATTATAATTGAAAAATATTCCCTTTTCAAGAGAACTGGCAAAAGGGATAAAAATCCCCGTATATCCTCGACAAAGTCTCTGGAAAACCGGAACAGAGTTTTCCAAAGAACATGGCAGGGGAAAAAAACTTTTTAATTTTTCAATTTCAATAATTTCTCTTCTGCAATTTTACCGCAAAAAATTAGATTTTTCTTTTTGGTTTTTTTTTTTGTTGCAAACTATCAGTGATGGCTGTGAAGAAGTCCTGGATGAAGTTTTATGGATGTGTGCCTGTGTGTGTGTGTTTTAACTAATATTCCCTCTTTCAGATAGAGTAGAAGCCTGGAGCAGAAAGCCTATCTATACACACATTTGGTGAAATTCTGACCCGACCATGACATAGCAACTCATCACTAACATTCGCTATGTTGCCTTTTCAATTTACCTATTCAGGTATAAATTTTTGAGAGGATATATGAGGTGGGAATCCTTCGCCGCACACTGGATATGCACTCCATTAATAACTGATGATGGAGAAGTACAAACGAGACGAGCGAAATATGATGGCAAAAAGTACCTATCTGCTTTTGATTTGTGTCCATTAAAAGTATCGCATTGAAAAGTGAATACCGGGGATAAAACAGAAAAAGAATGAAAAGGATATGTATGGTTATGCCGCAGGGATGCATGCCGCATTTCAGTTTATTTTTCATTTGAGTGTATAAGATCTATAAAACCTTTCCGAGTGTGAGTGGATATGCATTTTTGTCATTTCTTTGCATACTAGGTACTCGTATAACAGGAAATTGTTAACCTCTGCATATATCCGGGAAAACAGTTGATGGTTATGGCAGTAGCGGCGCCTGATCGTATATCCTTTCGTTCATTGCGCGAGACGATTCTTTTTTATTTTCTTGCTTTGATATATCTTTTGAATTGGAAATGGAAATATGTATCTTTTTTGGAATTTCATTTCACCTCTGCATGAGTAAAGTTTTGAGAATTTGTCCTTCGAATGAGAAAGGATATCCTCATGTGTGTACGGTGCTATTTCCTTTGTTCGGTTGGTAAGAATCATATTTTGACTGATGATGATGAATTTGTTCTTTGTTGGAAAAGGTATATACTTGCATAGATGTTGAATGACAGGAAAATTGATAAGCAAGGATAACGATTTCCATGAACAGGTTGATATTGGGGACATATTTTCGGTGTTGTCGTAGATGGAATGCAGATTTATTAATGTAAATACAAACATAGGGGCAGTGGGCATACATGCCTGTGCTACAAATCTAGGTTTTCATTTATATGGAACAAATAGATACACCTTTCACGAGTGAGGTGTGTTTAGCTCAGTTCAGTATCTATTAACCTTAACTACCAACTAAGTTGTCTTCTAATTCAATTTTTACCATTAACATACATTTATTAGTCGGCACTAAGAAGAATCTACAGACATGGAATACACCACGAGGTGTAGTGGTGTAAAACTTAGATATTGGTAGGTTTCTTGTCATCTTGGATTGTGTCCGAGCTAGTTAGGAATATTGTATCAATTAGAAGGACTTAGACTAGCCAAGGCGATATTTATTGTTCGACTGTATTACCGACTTAGTCTTCATGCGGAGGTTATACGTATATTTAGTTGATTCACTTGCAATTACGTTTACTTACCTTTATTTCTGTATAACAATAGGACGATGGGGACCTTAAACTTGTGTCTCGATATTATAATGTCAAATCTACTGGCAATTTAAATAAATTTTTGTACATACATTCCATAAATAAAGACTATTTTTGGACAGAATTGGATGAACTTGATATCAGTGATGTGTGGTTCCAACACGATGGTTCCACATGCCACACAGCTGGTCAAACAATTGATCTATTGAAGGAGCAGTTCGGTAATCGTGTAATCTCGAGAAATGGCACCCTCGCCCATGTATTCATTTCTTATTATGGAGTTACGTTAAGTCGTCAAACGGACAACGTTCGAGGAGCTCAGGAACAATATTGAACTCGAAATTGCCAACGTTTCGGCCGATATGTGTGGAAGAGTGGTGGAAAATTGGTTCTAAAGTGGTCATATGAACGAGATCGAATTCCATACTTAAATTTAACATGTGTACTACACTTGGACTAAATTTCAGCCTGATTTTGGTTATTAAAGGTCTCCATCTTGTCATCAGATAAGCTGGGGTGCACCACTGCATTCCGGAATATGGACATCAAACCCGTATAGGCCTACTTGCGAATCAAAACCACTGAGATTTTGTTACAGAAGAACAGTCACTGGTTCTTGTTCAGGTCCTTGGCTTTCAAGTATTGCCTCCTTGTGAAGAGTTATTATTTATGAAATTTCTCGTCGAATATATCATATATATCATTTATGACATAGCACAAAATAGACTCATGAATTCCTTCATTACAAACACAGGACCTATGAATGCAGAAATTTTAGTAGGCCTTGCATTGGGCGCCAATTTAGACATAAGACGATAATGGACATGTTTAGGAATGTGGACATGAATCTGCCTAGTTAAAGTTACGTTACCTTGCACCCACGACCCTCTTACAGATCCTGACTATACGTTGTGAATGTTTCTTCAAACCCCTATGAGCATACCTTCAACTTAGCTCACGTTAGGTACACAGTTTTTGTCCATAAATTAAGTCAACTCCTTTTGTGAATTCGATAACGCTGTAAAACTAACTTCAAGGGGATAATTCGTAACACCTTTCATATCAATTATTTCCACGTGGTATTTGTCACGGCACTAAACACATTCATGACTTCTCCATCAACGTGCCTGCGAAAAGTGCAAAATTTCTGAAACTCAATTGTAATCCGTTTCCCTCTAATTACCGAATAACAATCGTTCATTTATTTCCACTGTACCCTACCGTGTGTGAAATAACCTCTCCAATCACAATAAGACCCCCTTCAGTTGTTTTGATGCTCTTTTGACGTCTACATCCTCTGAATTCAATTAAATTCCAATTACGAACTACAGAATCAATCGTCCGTGGAGTGAAATTATGTGAGTATTTGAAATTCTAAATCCAGCGCACCCTCACCCGTTTACAATCCTCTTCTCAGCGTAAACATCAATTTGAACTCATCGAAGCCAATCGAAAGCCATTATCTGACATTTAGTTACCACATTAGTGTCGCACACCTAGAAATTATATACGAAACGGAAATCAGAATCCATTTCGTTGATTTCCTGTCCAATATACGTCGCATACGTATTGTAGATGTTATCCGCGAATGTGTATGTCGTCCTGATAGAGAGACACATCACCATGCCATGAGTTTTGAATTTTGCGGTCGTCACGGTAGGCTGATTAAGTGAAATTTAAATTCAGTACTATTAAGGTGCCAAGCCTAGTTTTTCGGGGTGGCATCTTTCGACTATATGTACATACTACTTGGGGATAATATGGCGGAACAATATGTGATTTGAAAGTATAGTGGGTGCGTAGCGAGTGAGAATCCATTAAAATTTTTGTTTTGTTCTTGTCTATTTTGCTGGGTAAACACCGGAAAAGGCACGTTCTGCGATAGATAAATGTGTAATGGATGATGTGGGTGAATGAATGTGGCAGATGGTGTAGTAGAATCATGTCGATAATGTCCTGACGTTTGCTCACATTGTTCTATGCTAAGTTTTAAGAACAAATATGTGGGTAAGTTGTAAGCAGCACAATCGTGAGTTTATGTATTCAAACAACGAAATCTTCTCCTTATTAAGACAAGCTCTACAATCCTTAATCGGTTACTTATTGACTAAAAATCCATGGGTTTGATTAAGCACTCTACTTATGGCATTCCTCGCATCGGGCACCAATTTATCATAAGAACTCTGGCCTAAGATGAAGGTCGCAATTCGCAATTCGAGCATTTAAAGATTTTTCAAAATCAAATGCAACAGTCAATCGTGTGTTGTGTTGCTCCTGTAGTACATAGCTTAGTTGCAAGATTTTTCGTTAACCTCACGTTGGGCGCCAATTTTTATTTTTTTATTTTGCAGCATTTTTCTGTTAACTGTATAAATTTAAACAAACATCTACGCGATTAGGTCGGGTTCACTAAAATCTTATAAACAAGGAGATGGTTCCCAGAAATTTACATCGTCAAGATGACAAAAAGTGATCTAAAACTATTGTTTCTTGTCTGGTAAAGTAGACGAAGTACACGACCATCTCTGTCGCTGATGTTGTTTAAGACAGTCTAAAGCAATTTGAAGATCTACCTCTATGTGAGACTGATATCATTACCCTCTGGACCGGTCCATGAAGAAGTAGAAAGCTTTGAAATAATTCTCTTCTGTATCTATGTGGTTTTTGGCTACAGAAGGATCAGCTAAAACTTTCTTAAGTTGATTTTCTCAAATTGGCCCAAAAGTAAACCAATTGCAATACCCATACTAGTTAGCTTAAATATATCCACACCAGCCTTATTATAGGTCAAACCCTATCGATTTTTCCTTCTCTGTTAGTGGTGTTTATATTTCCTAAGGACAATTGACCGTTCACTGACATCAATTCCTCCCCTTCTCCCAAAACACTTTATTGTCACCTTAAAGATCCTTCCAAGGAATTCCTTTAAAAGGTAATACCTACATTTTCTCTTAAATATCCTGACAAACACAAAGCACAAACACAATTCAATAGAAATAACAGCTTATTTGAAAACAATAAAAATTCCTAACAATCCCCTAAAGGACCAAATACTTTGCCACGATATCTCCTTCTCCGGAGCAACGTTTGTCTTTTCTTTTTCTTTTTCTTCTAGTCACTCTTAAGTCCTTTGGTTATTCACTGCAATCACTAGAACTGTCACAAAAGAAATAAAGAAAACACAAACGCATACCAGCAGCAGAGGCAACAAAATGAAAGGATTTGCAATTTTCACAAAAGGCGATTCCCAGATGCGGACTCAAGTAATCACCTCCTCCTCGGTATCATACCAAACACCAATAGCACTCCCCATCGTTTAAGGTGACTTTCAAAAGGCTTCTTCCAGACACCCACAGCTGGAGCTCGTATTCATATACGAATCGAGAGGGAAAAAGTGTTTTTGCCACCCCCCACCACCATCAGCCATCGTCTTGCCATGACCAGAGAGAATCCTTGTTTGTCGTCTCCATGTTACAGATTCCCATGACACTTCAAAAGCGAATTTGAACGTTACCATCATCCATCTTGCAAGGATGAATCGTAAGCAGAAAAACTAACAGAGGTACTAGCAAAGGCGAAGAAGCAGAAGAAACATAAAAAGACAAAAAAAAAAAAAATGGAAAAAGAAATCATTGTCCTGTTTGCGTGCGAGGATTCTTCTATTTTTGTTAGAAATTTTGCTTTTCCTTGTCCATGTCATTTCTTTTGCTGGCAGGAGTCATGTTCGTCAAGTTGTTTGGAGCAGCGAAGTTGATACCAATGCGATAAGAGTGGTTGGAAAAGTTTTTCCATTTTTGTTGCCACCTCCTGTGCGCGCACGTTCGGTCTACATATTCATTTTGTATTCGAAAAACGTTTGGCAATATTTACACCATTACACAAGTGCTAGCGAGGCGGTGTGTTGCCCCAAGTGGAATTGGGTTGATTCTAAGAGTAAGGTCCTCCATCGGATACTGGTGTTGTAATCACCATGGTTATCGAAGTAACTCACAGGAGGTGGTTTGTGTTTGACATATTGACAGACAGTGTGGCTTTTGTATGGAGGCTGAAGTTTTTTTTTTCGGTATTTTTTGCATGACTAGGATCCAGACATTGGATTCTGTTGCAGAGCTTCACTCCAGTGACTCGTTAAAAATTGGAACATACTGTAGCAATCCTATACTCTAACTCGGCAGAACTATAAGAACCCGAACATCCCTACCCGGTCGAGAACACTAAAGTGACGGGAATCATGATAAGAAGAGTAATATTCCCAAGGAGGACATGCTGCTGCTGCTGCTTTTATGTATATTGATGCCAGCGACACATGGTCGTTGTTGATCCATATGTCAGGGGGGGGCGGTGTCTCCTGTTTGGCTTTTTTGTGTCTCACGCAACCATTTCATCATCGAATGCTGAGACTGGTAGACAAATTTGTAAGTTATGACAGCACTTCACGAATTACTCAATCCATCATTCATATTTTGGAACTTTGTTCCTTGAAGGCCGAAGTCTTCCAAAAGTCCTATTTAGTATTCAGAAGACGTTGTGTGTGAGTGGAATTTATTGCCATTTTATGTTTCATGTTTCCTTGTAAAGGGAAAGCAATTCGGTTCTATGAGAACTAAGTCTCAATGCGCATCCATTTTTTAGGGTTTAGGGGAAGTATTCTGCATTGGAACTCGCAGGATAGTAGAGTGCTTTGCTAAGGCAGCTTTAATTGCAGAAAAAATGAAGATTTATTAACAATTCGTCCTTCGGAACGGTATGGTTTTTGTTTTCGCTTAATTAAGACACCACTCATGGGGACTAAAATTTATCAACAGCGTTTCGTTTTTTAAGAGTTATTCCAGAAATTGAATGCTACTAAACGCCTTCGCCGGTAAGTAGGCATACATTCCACATACGATCCACTCTTAAAAACGAAATGCCTTAAGGAACGACAGTCGGCGTTTTAGTAAAACGTCACGTGGAATAAGGGTGATTATTCACTGATCACATAATTAAGGAGCTATTTAAACCAAAACAAGGCACAAATGAAGTTGATACACAGAATTGGGAGAGTTGCTAGAAAGCTTCTTTACGTACACCTCATGACAAACTCATTACTTATGTATGTCTTGAAACGTTGCACGAATCATGCGTTACTCATGGTAAAGTTTATGCAAAAATAATGAAAATACCATAGAAACTGTAATTTAAATCCAACTTAGAAGATAGAGATATCATTCTGCCTCCGTAGTCATAAATTCCGGTATATGCACGTACAGGGCACAGATAAAATATAATAGGTTACTGTGGCTATCTATTTGAGAATTCAGAAACGATTGAGTAACGATTGAACACAATGAAGGTACTTTGTGTGACTATGGACCTATGACTTACTTACTGACTTAGGGGACGCTATAGTTTGGGGTGAATTTGGGCCTCAACCAATAAGCCTCTCCAGTTAGCCCGGTTCTTAGCTATCTGCCTCCAGTTCTACTCGTGCGCTCCACCTAAGGTGAAGTCTTTCTCTACTGCGTTGTCAGTTCGGGTTCGATTCGATGACTCTACGGAGCATTTGTGTCCAACCGCTCTACATGGCCTAGCTATCTTAGGCGATGTCACTGTGCACCTCGTATAGTTCATCATTGAATCTTCTCCTCCAAAGCACGTGAACGAAAACGGGACCGAAAATTTCACAAAGAATCTTTCTCTTGAAGCAACCGACGATATTTTCATCCACTTTAGATAGAATCCACGCTTCATAGCCATAAAGGAGGACTGGGGTGATCAAGGTCTTATACAGAGTGTCCTTAGTTGTTCCGTATAAAGCTTACCTACTCAATTGCCTTCTCAGCGGTATTTCTTCTTTGTTGTGGCATGAGGGGATATCCGCATTCGTATCTTGGCTGCAACAAGATAGTGATCCGAGCCAATGTTGGCTGCTCGGAAGGTTCAGACATCCTGGAGGCATGCCTTACGTCGATCGCAATATGATCAATTTGGTTGACCGTTTGATGATCAAGAGATCGCCATGTCCTCTTTTGAATATTGAGATGAGGAAACCGTGTGCTTGCTATAATGACGTTTCGGCAAGCAGCAAAATCAGTTTGTTTCCGGACGTGGGGTCATGAAGTTTGTGCTTGTCAATCGTCTTACCAAGGATGTCCTCCTTTCCTAGTTTGGTGTGCAAATCGCCTAAGATGGTTTTAACGTCATATTTAGGACATTGCTCGTAAGTTTTGTCGAGGAGCTCGTAGAAATATTCTTTGATGGCGTCGTCCTTGTCTTATTTGGTGACATGATCGAATATAAGCCATATATTGGTTTGTCGTTTGCTCACGTCTCGAAACCTTAAGACTTCTTGCCTAAATCTGCCGCGTATGACTGAATGATCGTAATAAGCCCTGTTTTTGCTCTCTATAGCAATCACCGTAGTATACGTCACAGTTTTCCATTCTCCTTTTACTCAGCACATCCCATCGATGGCGGCGATGTCTGCCTTATAGCAGTCTAGGGTCTCTGCTAATTCTTCGGTTGCATGCGGTCTGTTAAGGGTTCGAACATTCCACGTGCAAATCCGACGATCGTTGTCCGTATTTCGTTTGCTGGGGTCGTCAACAGTAGAGTCTTGTATGGATTTCGGAACTTAATGCGTTTTTTATGGTAGGGAAGTGGAGGACCAGTTCCCTTTTATAGCCCTTCGATGAGGGAACGATCTTCCGGAGTCTGTTTTAAGGGTTCATTCGCCACCAACTTTTTCAATATCCTAGCTCAGTGTTGGAGATCCCTATAGACCTGTGATTCGAATATGTCAAAGCAGCTCATATAGGGATGACACTAGATAGTTCGGCATGACTGTAACTGGGGACGCCACCATTGAGAGAATTCGTCCGTTGCCTTCCGGATCAAGAGGAAGTGCTTTAGTGAGAAAAAGACTCCTCCACCCTCTCTCATCTGCTACCACCAACGACATTCCAAAGGTGTTGGTTATCCAATCTTCAGCCGAATTATTAGGTACCCAGCGGCCAACAAGGTGGAGGTGTACATTAGGAGTTGATAGTGAGAAGCTAATGTGGAAGCACTTGTATACAATACAAACCATTCTGTCGATCTAATATAGCTGCAAACGTCGTTTACTGGTTTGTCGGAAAGTTTTTCGATGTCCTGGAGGAAGTATCCTCATTTCTCTCTTAGGCAACAGAGGCTTGGATAATGACACAGGAAGTGGACAGTATCTTCTAGGACAACCTCATCACCGCATCCTCTACAAAGATCTTCATTGGTCAATCGTAGTTTCTTCATGTGGTACCGCAGACTGTTGTGTCCCATGATCACTCCTATGAGGGTAGATAAGGAATTCATTTGTTCTTGTGTCAGTCTGTCAATTCTTCCTTCATCCAGGATTCCATCTGTTATTTGATTTTATTAGAGCTTCATTTTCCGCTCCGAGCCTAACTATGCAAGGCAGGATGTTTACCGTGCTGTCGGCTTGCTGCAGGTCCAGTGCTGAGCCTCTCCTAGCCAGTTCATCAGACCTTCCATTCCCCAGTATACCTTCATGATCAGGGATCTGGCAGAGTCTTACCTTATGCTGTGTTCCAAGAACCTTAAGCTCTACTCGACAGCACTTCACAAGCTTCGATTTTATTTCTGTAGCAGATATCGCTTTTATCGCTACCTAGCTGTCGATGGACGAAAGAGGTGAGACTTATTGGTCTTAACTCTTTCACGGTTGTATGGCTTGCTTTACCAGCCTTTGGTATGAAGATATATATCCCCAACGAAGCCTACTGAGCAACAGTTCTCGAAGTACTGAAGTGATTTTAGTTATGGGTTTCATACAAAAGGCCTTTGTGTTGGGCGCCAATTATGGAAGTCTCCTACCCATAGCAAGCAGTTAGAGGTCTCAAAGCGATTTACGACCCAAAGTCCATTTATCGTACATTTTTCACCAAATAACTTACTAAACGTAAATCCTTGTTCTCATCCAGCTTTCACTTCGTTATCCTTCTTAATTCATATTAATTGCATCACCTTCACAATTTCATTACGCAAAAATTCCACACAAAATAAATCTCAGTAAAATGGATTTAATTATCTCACAAGGACCTCAAAACATTCCTCAAGCTCTTTCGTTAAATTATTACAAATATGATGGAGACAAATGTCAGCGCTCTGTTAAATAAATTACCAACCGGAGTCGTCTTCTCTCAATGCCGAGCATAAAATACCATGTAGTGTAGGTTATTTCCGAAGGAAAAACAGTGGAAAAACATCGGTTAGTTTTCATTTCGATCCACTTGGGAGATCCTTGGCTAAATCATTTTTCATGTCACACACAAACAAAAAGGTTCATAGAAACGAAACGAAACGACTCATAAGAGGTAGGGCAACGAACTGAGGGTAAAAGTAAAAATGTGAGAAAATAACATTCATGAGAAGGATATTCGCCAGGACATCCAGCCAGACCGGAGCGCGACATACAGGATGGTACAGAAACAGAAACAGAAATGAAACATCGAAAAATATATTTTATTGTCCACTTAATCCCCATTAGGGTCATTCCGTTGAATACGAAATTCGGGCGAAAACATTTCACTTAATTTTATTTACATTTCACCGTGTGGCGTGATGATGGTGACACCAAAAGTGTGTTGTGTATGTGCTTGGGCTTTGATGTGTGTGTGTGTGTGTGTAAAGGACGAAAGCTGTTCAGAGGGATTTTCACGTTTTTTCTTTTTTTTCTTTTTGTGGTGGAAGCGGGGTTATAATGCGTCACTAGGGGTTGGTAAGTCTATTTTCGAAATTGGTAACAGAAACTGTGGTGTATACCTACCTGAAACATATTCAGGACACGTTACACAGTAATAAATGTGTGTGTGTGTACATGTGGAAGTGGTTTGTTATGCCGCGGGAGGGTTACTATGGAATTAACGATTATCCGCGAGACTGTGTGCTTTTCAATTTATTGATTTCGTTCATTTTTTTTTGTTTTGTTTTGTTGTCATGTAAGATGAGTTTGGTTTGAGGGGAAATTGATAATATTTATGATTTGGTGGATTTTATGAAACCCTATAAGCCGACAGAGCACTTGTGTGGTTGATGAGTTTTACAGATTTTGGAAAGTATTAAATTTTGATGAAATTTACGAGCATTTTTATCTTTGGTTTGAGTATTATATTTTCGAAAATCTCGGTTCAAATAATTTTTATGTTCTTATGAGGAGTGGAGTAGAGTGTGCATCTAAATGTATTGGTAATAAGTACGTAATGTTGGGCGATAATTTTTTGAAGCTAAACTTACATCCACTTATTTTTTTAATTGGCGCCCAACGTGGGGTCTTCTTATTTTAGGGTGAATTGAGCTTAGATTAGTACATGTTGTTATAGTGTTAACATACTGCTTGTTAGAGGTTAGAACTACTATCTATCGTATGTGTCGAACGTACAATTTTTTTCCCCACAAAGTGTAGGATTGAAGAAGGTACATGTGCTATCACCTACTTTTTAGTCTAAGCAAGTGGGGACAACCACGCCACCCAACCCAACCCAACCAACCTTAGATATACTCTCAATAAACAGAAATCTACTAAAAAGATAGTCTGGTTGCTGGATCAACTAATTTTGAGAATTTCAAAGTAAACATACGAAGAAACCATGTATAGTAGAATTAATTGGCGCCCTACTCAGGACCTGATAACGTAACGCTTTTAGTTTAAAGCCTAATATTCGGTGGCTCTTGCATGTACCACCAATTTCGACGAGATCTACGATAGTAGCCTAGGTTAGGTAAATTGGTGCCCATCTTGACAAAAAGAAAAATTGTCAACGGCTCACTTAGACTATCTAAGAGTCTTTTATGCCCAATTGTAAGACTCCTGAGAGCCTAGATTTCATTCATCGACGGCTCAACTAAACCACCAAGATAAGTGTATGAATCTCAAGAGTCTGTTCAGCTCAATGTTTCTTAGATCGCCTGCAAAGGAATAGGTACTAAGAGTGCCTTCCCTTTTGATGGTTACTGCTGGAATATCAATATATAGAGCAAGTGACGAATGAATTCTATTTCCTATTTGTTCCTACAGTGCCTACAGAAATCGTTATGAAGTAGCCCTAGCCATGCTGCATGGTTGCCTATCACGCAGTGTTCTGTCACGACACCAATAGCTGTCTGAATATCCTTACGACTGAGTTTTCAGATCTCTTTTTGTCGTAGACTGGCCATTTGGCTGTAGCCCATGTGTGTATTAGGTTAGGATAGCTTAGGTTAAAAATGGGTGTGTAACAGAAAAACTCACCACACTGCCACGGAAACCCAAAGGTCCATTGTGAATCCCTTTTTAAAATGCTAATAGAATGAGATCTAGAATAAACTGAAACCTATCGCGTTACTGGCTGACTTCGAAACCAGTTGGTGCTCTTGCTGAAAAGGAGGAGATGCGATATCTGGAGGCCTGCTAACTCTATGGTGCTTGGGAAGAACCTGGAATCTAGAGTGCGAAGGGGCATTTTTGCAAAGCGGGGCAGTAGCAAAGTATGTAGATGTTGGATTGACTCCACCACCACCTTTTTCTCGTCTCCCCAGCTAAATCTGCGGTGTTTGCCGAGATATTTCGCCCCAGGTGAAAGATCTTTTGTGGTGCCATCTAGCTTTGGTAGTGTGAAGTTAGATATCTTTCTTCTCCTAGTGAACAGAACAAGTTCAGTTTTCTAAGGATTAACCCGCAAATCGTTCTGTTCTGAGTTCAGCTTAAAAAATGCTGCAATTATCCTACTGAGGAGTAGATCTCAAGTGGGAGAAGATCCAGTATTGTTTCCAGAGTTGTTGCTGGCATTGATCTCATTGTTCCTGTCATCCGAGAGTAATTTTTACTCTAGTAGGTCTCCGTAATAATTTAAAATTGGCTCCCGACGCTACTGGCCTAAAACCTGATCATATAATGGAAAATTTTAGTCGCATCCTAGATTGAGTTCAATGAGATTCAAAGATGCTGGCATTTTGTGGAACTAACGAACATAGTTTGTAATCAGTTTAACTTGTTTTCAGCTTCAAGGATACTAAAGTCGGGGACTTGCATATTGCGTATTGTTTCGTATCCCCAATATTAGTATGGTTTTGTTGAAGTGGCTGGCAGTTTAGAGACGCCATAATACTAAGACCAGCAATAATGTCCATTGTGGATCATAGAAGAAAGGTTTTCTATGCCTTCTAGGTAAACCATTTTGAACTTCTGATGAAGCGTAGCCTCTTAACGTCTATGTATCTCCATTACTAGGTGTCTATAAGTATTTGACTTAATTGTAGCTTTCCACCCTTACTAACCACCCTCCGTAGGGCGTTTTATCAAAATGCGGCAAAACGCCGATTGTCGTTCTTAAAGGAGCTGAGTTTTTTAAAAGTGGATCGTATGTGGAATGTACACCTATTTACCAACGAAGCCGTTTTGTGGCGTTCAATTTCTGAAATAACTCTTAGAATACGAAACACCTTAAAAACGACAATCGGTGTTTTAGTAAAACGCCACGCGGAATAAGAGTGATTCTTTGAAAATATTTAAATTGGCGCTCAACACGAGACCTTTAAGGTATTAATTCAATAACAAATACACGATTACTATAAATATTAATACAAAACTGCATTTTTAAACCAAAAAGTCAATAACCATGTAAATTAAGTCACAAATTTCAAAACTGCTATTATCCACTATAAACAAACCAAATACTAACACCTCCTACCTTAACAAAAAAAAATCCTGTATCCCTTGACATTATTTCTATTAAAATTCATTACTCAACGGTACCGCTTCCAATTTCACCTAAATAAACAGACACAAATTGATTTGCGGTACACCCACCGCCCTTTCTAAGCCCATCAAACAACTTGGAACAAAAATTTTCAATAAAAATGCACATCAACTGCATCGATGTGGTTGGTAGTATAGTAAAGCTTGGCCAAACCACCGCATGTTGGTATAGAAAATCCAATTGATTTGATTTACATATGAAATTTTGGGAAAATTTGCGCAACGCGTTAAGCATGCAAACAACAATCCTGTGTGTGTGTGTGTGTGTCCTGATAACTGAAACTGACTCCCGTCGGGTTTTTGGGAAATCCTTCGTAAAGCGGATGATGTAAAACGTTTGCATCAAAGGACTACTCAATTGATTTGTGGTTGCCGCGCACTTGATTGATGATTACTGGTGATGCCGTTGTGGTGATACATGCCCGCTGGTAAATTCAATCAGCGTGGAATATAGGTTGACGCTCTCAGTATGCTGTGTATCACGTTAATATTGTAATACGTTTACCTAATCATCGTTAGGGTTGCACAGAAATTTTAGAAAATTTTCCCCGTGGTTCCCATGTGCTTTTGGATTGATGGTACAATGTTGTCGTTCAGACTTTTAGGTTTTGCTGCATAAGGATGATTATTTTGAAAGTAAATATGCGTACATACATACTATATACCATTGAGGGTTAACATCGTCAATGTAAATTGAATGAGTCAATGGGTTTTCTGTTAGGGGACTGATGATAGAGGTGTTACTAGGTGAGACATGGAGACGTATGATTCTAGGACGGGTTATTGAAAGTATAGCAATGCATATTTGTCACACGAGTCATGTACGAGATGTTACCCAACGTGGAGTGGAACTCTTTCCCGATATGATTTGAAATCTTCTAAATGGCGCCCAACAGATGTCCACTTTTGTGCTTTATTTTCCATATAACCGCCGTTTGTGCTATGTTTTGAAGGACTTAGATGAATTCCTTTCTGTGATATGATCTTGAGATTGGCACTTCTGGACTCAAATTGTCCTGTAAGAAAGCTATTTGATACCAGTTTTACTGGTATTCCTATTTTTTCTTAAATGGCGCCCAACGTGAGGTAGAAACTCCCTGTTCTACTACATTCTTTCATGTTATCTTCCCTAAATCTTACCATATCTCAGTCTTCTTGATATGGAATCATTGTCTCTGTGCTGATACTGGAGTTTTAAGTCACTACGCATCTGTTCGCTGTTTTTAACCTACTCTCTCCAGATGAGACATTCCTCAGTCGTAACTTGGTAAAAATGTTATTATAAAAAGACTCCAATCACAGTAGTTGAAGAGTTAAGGCGATGGATAAAAGTTTTATTGTTCGGGCAATGGTTATATCTCGGATGTTTTCAAAGAAATGACTCTAATCTAGCGCCTGCATTCGAAAAGATGGATCTCCGATTTTCTCTTCACCTACAGCATACAAAGAGATTCGTTTTGTTACTAAGTTCATGTACTCTATGATGATTTATCTTCTCTGTGTACTACTCTGTGTCCTTTAATTTGTATTAGCTCGGTCGACCAGCATAGTTGTGTCCCTATTGTAGAGAGTATGCATGAGTCTAGATAAAGGTCTATCGGAATCGGAATAGGGGTTATACAATACTGCCCTAGAAATGTGACTATCAGTGATGGCCGTCAAAAAGTTGATTTTATTGGAAATATTTCGTATAATGGATTGCAGCCAAATCCTCAGGCATTGCACCTTGATGTACGAGTACACTATGAATGTTTAATTGGCGCCCAACGTGAACTCATTGATTCCATTGTTGTAATGTATCACAGAATGGCCTCTCGTCGTTTATGCAGCATATTGGCCAATATGGGTTTTAAAATATATTTTATTTATAATAAGCTCACGGTTAGATTGAGGACTCTAGATCTTGTGGTATCACAATGGGCTTTTTCTATGTGGCTGCACTTGATGTAGCCTGCCAATCGAACCTAACATAATTTACACCTAGCCCTTCAACGAATTTCATGATACCATCCTACAATGTGATGTTTGAGGTAAAATTTCAAAAGTTTTGAACAACCCAAGACTCTTTGGTTCGTATATGCAGTCTTTATGTCTATTGCACTAGAAGAATTCGTAAATTACCACCAAACAAGGTTCTTTTTAATTCAAAATCACCTTCTTTCCACACCCTCATACTTAGCTGGAATAAAGAATCTATATTTGAAGCTGTATGTTGTTGGAGTTAACTTTCTTAGTCTTACAATACGTATGTATATGGGCGAGACTTCAAGGATCTATATTTAATCTTGTATTATCATGAGAATATGAAAATTGGCGCCCAACATTGGGCGTTTCAAGTTACGAAACTATAGAAGTTTCATGACCTTTAACATTGAATTTTTCGTAGATTAAACATGTACAAGTATCCCCCGGGAATTTGTTCAACTATAGCCTCCATTTTTACCCGAAAATGCAATCTTTCATCCTATCTGGGTTCAACAGTGTAATAACTGGCGCCCAACTTGGGATTTTCCTCCACAAACTTCTCTAACCAAATTCGCTCGCATCAGAACGAAGACAAGGAAACTTCATCACACCTCATAGCCAACCACTTCCTTGATCGCATATTTTTTCCACACAGTCACCGTTCCGCATAATGAATTCCACTTAATCCTTCCCTACTCACCGACATAATGCGGAATATCCTAACCGTACGTCCTGGAGTACTTTACCTTTAAACTAATAGGCACTTGTTTCTTCGCCTATACTAGACATCTTAGTATATATGTACATATGTATGTACACCAGATTTAGGTTCAAAGGACTCATATCACTCCGTCGACATCAAGGGTTCGCTTTGACGCAAGGAATCTACAGATAGGTATATAAAAGTTCAAGTATAGGTTCAAGGAAAGCAAAGCTTCAATTATTTCTTTCAACAAACATACCTTCCACTTTTGACAAAGCATCGTGTGTATGCGTACCAAAACGTGTGCAAAAATTAATTTCAAAGGCATAACATACTAATGAACTTGGCAGCGTCGCCCTCCTTCGTTATAATCATTCATCAATTAATTCCTAACCCCCGATATGTAGACTTGAAAGTTCAAACTCTCAGCGCATCTAAGGGACCCATTGACACATTCCAAGTGGGTGTAAAACTCTAGGCCCCTTGATGCATTGTGCGTTATGACCTCATGGCTCCTTAATTGCAATCAGATAACAATCGGTAGTTCCAATCGGAACCAACCATTTCGATTCAAGAACACACTCTATAGACCATCGTTTTACACACAACTGTACTGAACCCCCAAACACATGTGACTGCGGCGAATTAACTCGTTTTGTGTCCATTATGTGTGTTTGACTGTGTGTTTTCAAGTAACGCAATTACAATTAAATCCCTGCTTGAGCAGTCATGCGAATCGGATACAAGATACATCAAACACGAACACCATAGTGCCATAGTAATTATCATCATCATTATCATTGGGATGGTGGTTGGTGGTTCAGTCAGACTGTTGGAGCAGTCACTAGATAATCGCTTTGTACGATTTATTGCCGGGAAATAATAACCAACCGACCGACAGACCGACAGACCGAGCGACTGCAATGGTAGATTGGAACACAATACAATAAAAATTTATTTCTTTCGCTAGTTGTTGTGATTCAATCGTAAGGGAGTACCTAGCATTGACAAAGGACTATGTAACTCAGATATCCTGGTACCATCATCGTTAACTTTATTTTGGTTTCATTTTTGGGGAGGCAAACTTAAATGGATTTGGCGTGCGACGAATGATGAAGTTTTCCTTTTTTTGTTTTTGTTTCTGTTTCTGGTTTGTCCCCTAATTTTCGCTTGAAGGACACTTTTGAAAATTATTTTCGTATTGTGTCTGTGTGGCGCCACTATGTCGTCTAAAAGGCGAGGTTGTTCGATGGGACAGGGAATGTTTGGTTAGAGATATGTTAATGAAATTGTGTAAGGGTACGCAGTGTCACCAGGTGGAAGTGTCACGACAGGTAATTGTTTTTGTGTTTCTCGACGGTTCTAGGTACGTGTATCATTGTGGTATTGTTGGAGAATGAGATGACTCATTTTGGGGAAAAGCGACGCAAAGCTTTGGGTAATGCGGTATGAAGGACTGGATTTTTAAGCGATAACAAAGAATGTCTCTTACAAACATGACACCATGAATTTTCCTCCTCATCGTATCCTTAGCTAAGCCAAGCGTTTGACACCTTGCATCGTACTCTGACAAGAAATTCCAGAGCATTTTGAAAAAAAAAACGAATTTGGAAAATCTTCTTTAAACTTTTTCTACTCTATCGATATGCACTTTATAAAAGCGACACCACACAATGCTGCAGTACTCCGAAAGAGAGATCGAGGAAGAGCCGTAAATAGAGTCATTTGGGAGTACGGGTTAGAAAATTTCACTGTATTGCATTTGATAAAGCCACAGAATGTCAATGATTGATCAAAGATAACTCCAAGATCTTTTATCTTATTTACCCTAGTAAACTCAACACAATCGATTTGAAATCATTGAATTTCATTGATATTGAACAATCGCTTATGTTTGTACGTAATTCTTCGGAATAATTTTAGATCACCAGCGTACCATAGACATTCCCTGTAGGTTAGAACAGATAATATATCATTAATAAAAATTATGAAAAGTAAGGGCCCCAGGTGACTATCATGAGGTACGCCTGCGTATTAGTCAAATGGTTTTGAATGACTACTGAAGGTGAATGAAAACCAAAGCGAATTAACTTTTGTATTAATATATCTACTGTGATTCATAGAATCAAAAGCCTTCCAAAGTCAGTCTAAACTGTGTGTACCTGATGACCTGTTTGAAATGAGTTTCGCAGGGACGAAGTAAAATAAACGAGATTGAAAGCCGTGGATCTTCTTGAAACAAATCCGTGCTGGAATTCGGAAATATTCTCTTTGACATAAAATTTCAGTCCTCTTATGACAATACACTCCACAAGTTGTGGAACGGCCTTGTCCTGGCTGAAATTTGCAAAAACCCCTGTAGTTCATCACATCGTTTTTCGAGCCAGCTTTAAAAATTGGAACCAACAATGATACCTTCCATTTAATCAAAAAAATTCTAGGTCCAAGAGACGAGTTTAAGATTAGTAACAGTGGGTAACAAGGGGAACAATTCTATCTACCCCTGCATTTGCAGATGGGTTTATACTATCAAGAGCCTAGGAGACGTCATGTAGGTACTGTAAGTCCAAATTATTAGGCCCTATATCGAACTTAGCATTGGCGCGGACTACCACAAAGAGTAGTAGTTTCTACATAAACTGATTCAAAAAATCTTGCCATCGGGCCATCGGGCCATCGGACTGTTTATAATTTTTTAACGATTGTTGCTTTATTGAAAAGAGTAAACCTTCCGATTATGGAATATTATTTTATTCACAGACTGCCACGGCTGGTTTGGCAGTAGGTCATCCCATCAACTCAATTTTTCAAAACATTTTCGATTGTTTCGTCCCTTATTTTACGAATAGCTTGACCAAAATTATACTTTAGAGCCTGGATCGTCTCTGGATTGTTCGCCTAGCATCGGTCTTTAATTGCACCCCACAGAAAAAGCCCAACGGCTTCAAATCGTAGCTCCTTACATGATAACACCAAGTAACATCACCAAAACGGGTTGGGGAGGTTTCCCTCAAGACATAAGCCCCAAGAAAAAATTCCCAAACCCAAAATCTCCAATTTGAAACCCCCAGCCGCAAAATCCCCACAGAGAAAATCCCCAGGGCTACAATCCCCGATCGAATGTCCCCAAAAGAAGGACGTTCAAATAGTGAATCATTCGATTAAATCGCGGCCTTATGACACTTTATGTCATTTATATCTATAAACAGTGGAATATGTATGGAGGCATGCTGCACCCCCTGCAACCCGCCTGCTTGTGATTACTGTTGAATTTAGGGTAGCTGCGAGGTTGGGTCAAGGCACCACATGGACTCTAGGGATTTGGGGATTTGGAGATTTCGTGGAGATTTTGGCAAAAAAGTTTGTTTCTTTGGAGATTTTGTCCAGAAATATTTTCTCTCCGGAGATAATAGCTAGTTGGATTTAATGTTTTGGAGATTTTGTCAAATGAAGATTTTTTTTTTGGGGTATTTCGTACGCTTCCGCACCAAAACTACTGATTACGTAATCTGGCGTTAAATGCTCGTCTTAAAGTCTCTCGCCTATTGGTGTAGACTATAAACTTGATATAGCCTTAAAGAAAAAAAGTCCAGAAGCGTTAAATCACACGAACGAGGTGGCCAAGTCCCTTCCCAGATCACTGAACTTCGAGTTTAATAGCTCAATTCTCGCTACGTGGTACACATATAACGCTGTCTTATTGAAACAACATATGGCCCAAGTCATCTTTTTCTAATTTATCCCAGAAATAGTCACTCAACATGGTCCAACATGGAGTGACTGTGTTGCCAGCGCTATTAAAAAAGAAGTATATACAATGCAGTATGCGAACGCCAATCTACTTGAACTCGCAAAGAAAGCAATTGTGGCCGTATACTCCTGTAAAAGGCCATAGGCTGGGGATTTCAAGCGTTATCAGGGCTAAACTACTGTATGGCGTGATCGTCTGGTGGCCGCCTCTTAATAGGGCTACTCAGCTCAATCTCCTATCTAAGGTGCAAAGATCTACATGTATGTACATATATGCATTAGTGATAAGCGGCTCTGGATATTATGCTCCACTTGCTCCTCATAGATACTCTTGGCAAAGCAATTGGCTGCTATCAGGCTCAAGGCCTTCTCACAGTGGTCTAGCTATCATAAGGGCTACTCCTCGATTATTTGACTGAAACTTCCGCACGAGCATCCCTGAACAAAATGAATGGGTTCTACTCTCTCTCCTGAGGACAGTACAGTTCACTTCTACATGGACGGCTCCAAGACTAACGAAAAACTCAATATGAGCATCTCTTTCCGCCTCCCAGATCAATGTAGCGTTTTGTAGGCGGAAATCATGGCGATCAAGGAAGCCTTGTCCAGGCTATTAGCATTCTCACTTACAGTCAAGCGGCAATCAAAGTCCTGGAATCGTGCTCCTTCACTTCGAATGCCACTTTAAATTGCCATTTGTCTCTTCTAGAGATGACTGAGCAGTTCATCTTTGCTGGGTACTAGGCCACAGAGACATTGCAGGGAATGGCAAAGCTAACGAGCTCCCCATGCAGGGTATGACCAATAGGATCCTGCCGAAGTGGCGGTGCCAAGGTATGGCCCTCGCTAGTCTTAAACGCTCACTAAAGCTGGGTGCTTTTAGCAAAACCAACTGTAGATGAGAAAATCTCTCTAGTTGCAACATTTTAAGACAGATCTGGCCCAGGCTTGATCTGAAACCTAGTGCTGAGTTGGTCTTGTTGAAGCGATCACAGCTCAGCCACATCTGATCATCGGTGTTCTTACTGGAAACTGTCTGATATGCCAATATGCCAAAGGGGTATATATCAATCTCCTCGAATGCTTTGGATCTACGAACAAGGCTACCGCAACCTAGATTCGAGATCATGAAGTTTTCAAGGGAAATGAACACGGTGTACTCAGTCTTATTTGAGCGTACCACCTAAGAGTGCCCACTCTAACATAACACAATAATATATTGAGGGACACGCCGAATACAAAGCCAATTTGTAGGCTCCAGACTAGGCTGTATTGAGGTTCCTTAGGAGCCTCAATATAATTTTTAGTTAAATTATTGGGCCAATACCATAGATCCTATTGAATGTATATTCAGTGTCCTGATATTGTGCGGTACATCAGCAAGTGGCTAAAAGGCTAGAGCGACTTCTCAATAGAGAACTGGGCCATCGACACCCTGTATGTATGTTCCGAGATGTTTGTTTTTTGCCTCAATTTTGAGGCATTGTTGTGGATTGCTCAGAAAGAAGCACTTAGCAAAATATTAGTTTTGCTGTAAGCCACTGTCTATTTTTTTTCAGTCAGAGACCTTTGCGAGGCAGATTGAGAGTTCTGAGTCAGGCTTTTATCAAGGCTTGTTCTACTGTACCGATTACTTCTAAAATTTCACAAGAGGTTAATGCCCTATTCTGACAAGGCGATGTAACTTTCTGATACTAGCATGGGTTAACAAACGTTTACGTTGACAACCTTTTATAGGCTTCTTCGCTTCACAAGTACTACCTAGGCTTGTAAACATAGACTTAGCTCAATCTACCTCCAATCACGACAATCTCCCTTCTTTGTGAATGCTATTTTCAGGTTTATAGATCTCCGATCAGTGCATGATCACTGGCCAACAGCAATCGGCACTATGCTGAACTATGACTATACTGAAGAATGCAGTGGACAGCTTGTCATCTTCGGAGGATCACTGATAATGTCTGGCTTTCTTACCTTAGCATCTTGTTTTTCTGCGATATCATTTTTCGTTTTCATCCTTTTTCCATTCAACCTGTGTTCAGTCAGTTTGTATAGATAGTGCCACTATGTACAAGCACTGTCAAAACTTTGCCGAATTTTTAAAGGATTTTCGACTGTGTAGTCACTGGTGTTCAGTATTTAATGACAGAGGTAGAGAACCTATTAAAAGATTAACAAACACTCGATCAGAATTGATCGGAATTCAGGCCATTGGTTGCATATCCCCAACCAATTGCTGTAGAATATATCGTAGCTTTTTGCCTTCTTTCTCTCCGACTCATACTAGACTGCATAGCACATCTACTTCAACCTGGAATCCCTGCCATTTAAGGCGTTAATGTGACAATCATTGTCCTTGTGTATGCCATTTGCGTGGTTCATCAAAACTAAATACATAATATGAGTTGCTTCTTGGGATCCCACAAACCCCAACCTGGAGGGCCAGATAAATTAGAATTTCTAACAAAACGTTCACATAAAACCTTGTCCACCATAACTAGTACTATCTAGAACTAAGACAAACAACAAACCATTACTCTTTGTAAGCAGCAGCCAACTATTTGTAAAATTCCATTCATCCCAACCACTTGGGACTACAAATAGCTAAATTCCACGAAATCACCTCATAATTCCCCCGAGTATCATTCCAAGCATTGTCCACTTGTCATGCCGCGCGTCTTTCTTCATTCCAACATCTCATCTCAGCTGCAATCGCATTAAATCCACCCAATCTGCGCGAATCTACTTAAAAACGAAAAAAAAAAAATGCACCCTTTGGCAAAAGATACACAATCCGCAGCGCAAAGAAGACAGACAAGAGAACAAAAAAAAAAAAAAAAGATAAAGATTCATCTCCTCGTTGAACAAATCGACGACAAGTGCGTGCGTGTATGTATGTTTGCCGATGCGACAGTACCTATGAGGCATATAAGCACGTGCCCCCGACCAGCAGCTGTGCAGGATACAAGCCGGCAACACACGTAACAGGCGCATTAATAATTCTCCATCCCAAAATAAGAACACAGCCGATGGGTTGTTGGGTATAAGTACACTCTCTCAGAGGGCTAGAGCTTTTTTGGCAACCCCTTAGCAATGGTGTTCCCCTTGACAGCTGACTGTATAGTATGTGTGTGACGGAAATTATTTCGCTAAGAAAATAAACATCAGACAGTAGGGAAGATGCGGTACCCATAACGTAATCCTTTTAGCGAAGGAACTCACGATTTTAATCATCGTTTCATCTGGGGAAAGTTAATTAAATTTCGCCATTATTGACGAAAGTTCTCTCCCTTTTTGCCATCATGTAATGGGTTAACTGAGAAAAATACTTAATTGTAGAATAAGCCTAGCAGATGGGTAATCCTTTGCCAAAGGATATTGCTTTATGAGGTCGTATCGAAGAAAATTTCAAACTGATTTTTATGGCTTAATCACATTACATCCAGTGAATAAAGAGCGAATGGATTTCCAAAAATATCTTCATGTTGCACGCAAAGTGGTACCTAACAAGCAGACGAAGGCAGCGAACCATCTGGCGGGTGCCTATTTTTAGACGGAAAGAGTTATTTGCGATGTAAAATAGCTCCTGTGGCCTTCCGGCTGCGCCTTGTAAACTCAATCGCATCCAATCAATTTCACGGTTAATGGACTTTTCCGCCGTTATACCTTCAACTTCCGGTACGGGAAGGAGGTTGAGGTCTGTTGAATTACCTACTCTACTCTACTTGCCCTCCTCCCTAGGGACATCGTGTTAGGACTTGTTTGGGGAAATTTTGTGCTGAAAAATCTTAAACATGCTTCCATCATCATCAGCACACAGCAAACATTCATCTTCTACGTGCTTTGGATATACAACCGATACGACATTTCCGTTTTCGCCGCCATACACACACATCCTTCAGCTCCTTGAAGGCATCTCGTATCTTAATGGCTGCGAAAGAGGGAAACTGTCATTTCGCACTGATAGTTGTTTGTGCGCTAACACGTCACACATATGCTTATAGCTTCGATATACGCATACATACTCGGTGTTACTCTTTATCAGCAGCGGGGAGTTACTCCTCCCATCCGCCCTCCAAGTAAATTTAGATTTCAGACAGAGCGCCAAAACTAATTCGTACTCTCAAACCCATCGTCATCGCTTCTCCTCTGTCGTCATCAGCAAAGCAATCTCAGGATAATGATATTTCACAGTTGAATTGAGCAACGATAACGTGTGTTGCGGCAATCGTTCACAACCAATTTACGGGCGGGTCGGGTGTTGAAACGCTCTTCAAAGGATCAAATGCGAAAAACTGGAAATGTTTCAATCCGAAACTAATAAATACACTAGGGAGTGATTTTCCAGAATAACAATGGAAGAAGTTTAAATGTTTTGCGCATTTCGTTTAGAGATTGCAGTTTAGTTGGAATTGAGATGATAAGACGAAGCAGAGGAAGTGATTTAAGGAAAAAGGATATAAAAACAAAGTGAAACAGACCGAGCAATCCTTTGGGTGATAAGATTATTGTGAAGCTTGCAATGAACGGAATTTAAATTAATCGTGATGCAATGAGAGGGATAAGAGGGCGGATAGTTTGAGCCTTGAATGCCACTGGATGTTGAGGGATACGACTTTGAAGAATTTAAGTCAGGTTCAGGTTCTATGAAACCAGATTCTGAGCCAGTCCTAGCTAGTTCATCTGCAGGTTCGTTGAATCCTATTCCTTGAAGACCCGAGACCCAACCGAGTTTCACGCTGTTATGTCGGCAAGAGATTATAGTGCATCATAGCAGCATTTAACTGATGTCGAGTTATATATCCTAGCGCTCTTAGTACCTTTACCAAGGTTAATCCTAGCGCAGATTTCAGATTTCAGATTTCAAACCGTGGGACACATTCCCATAGGTATTGAGACTTTGGTGTTTGGTCCAAAGACGCCAACTCTAACTCCAGTGTCCATCTTCTATTCGTCTGTGAACCAGACTAGAGCTCTAGGATCCAGGGCCAGAATACCATTAGACCAGCTTGGACGGTTCAATATTTTTACCTCAAATAACCTACCGAAACAGTAGTCCCTGACCATTATGTCGAGGATAGTGCAAAACATGTAGTTTTTGGGAATTGCGTCAAGAATTTTCAGGTATCCCACATAGGAGCTGCAAGCAGCTTAATAGCGCGTCTAGCGGCCGTCTTACTTATGAAGATTTGTAGGGAAGAGGGCCCACCAACAGCTTCTAATCCTGCCATAGGGCAGATACACTCCCCTATCCATTGGATGGGCGAATCCTCGATATTTCTGCTACTAATTGCTCTTGCTATTGACTCGTAGCCTCTGTTATCGAATGCGTCTCCTCAATATCAAGGAAAAGTTCCTTCTATCTTCTTCACAAAATCGTGAAGCGCACCTTCTGTGGATTTACCTTTCCTGTATGCAAACTGACTTGAGTGCAGAGAGATAGACAAATCAAACGTGCTCAGTGGCACTGTTAGTCGAAGAAGCGGGTCGTGGATCCTGCAAAGCGGACATATTCCTGAAATCAGGTGGAAGTCCGACATCCTCTTTATCAGAGGTACCGCGACTAGGTTCTCCTAAGTATCACCTTAATCTGGGCAAAGAGGTAGCTAATTTTACCTTTACAAGTGTTGAGCCATTTCATTGAGGCGTCATCTATTGCTAACATGAGGTGGAGGAGCGCACCGTTCTTCTCCCTCTGTATGACTCTCCATGAATTAGCCTGCAAGTCGGCATTTTGTGCAGAAATTGTGGCTAAGATCTTCTCTGGGGAGAACTTCAGACTTTGTGAAATGAACCTACAGACGATGTGTGGTTTAGGAAGGGGAAGGAGTGCCTTTCTCTACTTTTGCCTATTTGAATCGTCCACCTGGTTGTTGCTGGATTCCATCTAGCATTTTCTCAATGGAAGAGCATCCGGATTTCTCCGAAATGACACTACAGGCATGAACAAGAAACGTCAGAATCAGAAGGGGCAGATTCCAAGTCCTCCACTGTGAAACCATTAGAAGATTCAGATGGAACCCGTATGGTAATGTCTTCTGAAGTTATAGGAGAGTTCGGCTACTCAACAGCAGATCGAGAAGTTATGGCCAGTGTGGAGTTGGCCGTTAGAAGCTCTACAGCATGTCGGGATACAAAGGGTTACTCAACAGCAGAGCCCGAGGATGATGCGATTTGAGATACATTAGTCTCATTTCTTTTCTTTTTTTTCTTATTTTGAAAAATTTTGGACCTATGAGTCTCCGGGTAAAGGAGTCGCCCATGACAGAGCCCGGTATACCAAAGGAAGGCTGGATTAAAACCGAAGGTCGCTAGTCCGCATAGTAGCGACTAACCACCCTCTTAGCCATGTATCAATCGGCGTACGCTGTTCCACCTTGGATTAGGATTTGATAGGTTGCTCACTTTAGCCGGCTCTCATGCTATTTCTGCAACTGACCATCCGGGACGACCTGAGAGGCACACGGCTAGTAGGAAGTTTCCCGATTGGAGGGTGACAGCTAAAGCATGAGAGACGGTTGCCCGATGGGCGCCACGAGAATGCAGTGAGTCTTCTTAAAGCGTTTGCATGTAGGGATCGTCCAGTGACTTTGCCATATAGGTACGCACCTGGCCACTGACCACCGAGCGTAATTGTTAATCGATTCTACATGACCTAGCCATCCTAATCGTTGTACATGTATCGTTTAAAACAGGTTGGAAGTCTGGTATAGTTTGTGGTTAAACTTTCTCCTTCAATAGCCGCCAACGCAGAAGATATTGATCTGGAACTCTTGGCTCTTCTCCAGGACTTCGCATAAAGTGTAGATTTGGTCGAATGTAGATTTTTCAGGTATGAAACCGCACTGGTAATTCCCCACCCGTTCGTTGACGTATTACATCTGATGAAATTGTTCACGCAATATTCAGGATGCATATATGTACATTTCACATGGATCGGGCAAATGGTTTTAAGTTTCCAATCATTGGGCATCCTTACGTCGGAGCATATTTTACAGATGAAGTGCTACATGTTCCATATCATCCTTGACTAGCTGGTTACCTGAGCCTGCGGCCTTAAACGATTTAAGTCTGAGTATGGCCGCTCCTTCTCCATTCGCGGTCCGGTAGTTCTAGTGATTGGTTGTCTTTCAGATATAGGTTTTGAGACTGCCCGACAACGGATCCGTCGTTAGGTAGTCCCTATATTCAGCACCGACTGTTCCTCTACTATGGCAGTCCCTTACTTGTGCTTGAGGACTCCGGTTTGAGTAGCAAAAATTGGGTTGTCATTTTTACCCTCTAATAAAAAAATTCCAAATCTATTTCCTTCTGTAATATCCTTACGTCTTGTCGATCTCACGTTTCTCTTGCTCCTTTTTCTTTAGTCCTTTTCTACTGTCAGAGCTGACCTTTTTTGCGTTTTCATGTGTACAGTCAGAACAAAACCAACGGTTTCCGGCAGTTAGATTGACGAAACCTAACACAGTTCCGGCAGTTCTGATAACTTGCTGGCTGTCTTGCCACAAGTCTTCTGTACTGGTTTCTGCTGAGCGACTTCAAGGATCTGCTTAGGATCAGTCGACATGTGGTCGGTTAAGATTGCAGACTTGTATTGACTTGCATTGATGGTGACATTACTGGATAATCAAATCCGTATCTTTGCTGCAACGAAGGAGTGGTGAACATATGTAGCTTGAAACGTTCGAACGTCCAGTTTACAGGACTGTGGTCCATCGATCGGAATGTGATCAATTTAACTGGCTGTAGTTTGCTCTGGTTTGAGATGTAAGGAGAACAGTGTACACTGTTCGATAGTTCTTCCTCAATCGTGGTACCAATATTCTGAGAGAAAAATCCTTCCGGTGATTATCCGAATAGTTTTGTCGGCACCCCACCATTTCTATTTCTGTTTCCTAATCTCATTATCCTTAAACATCCATCCTCTACCACACAATTTTCTAAAGCACTCTTTTAAATTTTTTAAGGTAAAAACTTTACCACAATGCCAATTATATCACAAATATTCAACCACATAGTCTTGAAAAGAAAAAAAATAATAGTCCTTTTGCAAATAGTGCACTCAAAAACTTTCTTCCTTTGTTCAAACTTAAATAATCCATGTCGTCCCAAATTACGTGCTCCAGAGTGTCTCCCCTTTTCTCTATCCGCCTATTTTCATCTTGAGCAAGAAATGAAAATTGGAAATGCATTTCGCCTTTAGTCCTTTAAAACTTACTCAACCATAACTAGGACTCTTCATGTCCAAAAGCAAAAAGTACATCATAGGATAACTGGAACTTCTTAAAAATGATTTATTCCCGCCATTCCTGGCTAGCAACTACAAATTAGGGACTTCAAAGGTAAACGACCAAAAAAGGCATAATTTTCTTGACTTTTTCTTGGCGACCCATATATCCTTTGGGACAAACAAAAAAAAAAAAACTCCGCGGCGCAGTTAGAGAAAAGTAAACATAAAGTTCAGCCTAACGACAGGAGAAAAAAAAATCTTCACTACTATCCTGACACGTCCTCTCTGCACCACTCAACACTCTCAATGTGAGTTCTTCGCCAACAAGGAAGAAAAGGGCAAACTAAAAATTTTTTTATATATATTGACAGTCAGCAAAAGTCCTCGTACTTGGCACATATTTCTCTGACTCTCTGCGAATCGGTTTATGTATGTATGGATGTCCTTCCTTAAGGAAAAGTCGTGATTTCCCAATTTTTCTTTCAACTTGACTGGTTTCCAATTTTTTTTTTTCTGTCTTGCTCTGAGCAAAAGGTATGTCCTAGTTTTCTGAATCCTGTGTTTGGTTTTAGGTTTTTTTTTGTGAAAGAAAATGCCTGTGGTAAACCACAAACGTGTATTGCATGAGTAAGTTCCGTAAGTAGGTTTGCTCCTTGGAACACATACGTACCTACCACAACGATGCCATTAAGAAAATCCACATATGCTCTTTTCAAAGGAAGTCCATTCATCCTGTGGGCATGGCGGGGAATGAAATTCAATTTACCAGCACCCAGTCTACGACAATGTTGAGAGTTGAGTTTTCAAAGGGACGAAAACGAGTTGTCGTCCTGTACACAGGTTTTAACTTTGTTTGTATTGCAATCTTTTCGCTTTGTTACCTCTCCTCTAAAAATATATATGGTTCATTTCTTGGCCAACAAAATTGACCGACATATCGATTTGGATCTACAAATTACTCAAATATGTCCGAACATGTCATTGCTGATGAGAAAAAATACGGACGTACATACAAGGGGAGCAATAAAAATGAAACGAAACACAAAAATTGCAACAAGGATTCGACATTTTTAGTAGGGCCGCATTAAAATTCAACGTTGGTCATAAATTTACTTCCTGGACTCTCTCCCTGGTTTTCCTGGTTATTATGCTGTCATAAATTTCGACACAGTCCAGACTGCCCCATATGCACAACACGTATGTCGACGAGGGGATGAAATATCCTTTCGTGTTTTTTTGCCTACAAGGGAGGTCCCTGTATATAGTTTGATAGCTTGTGGCTGTGACTGTGTGTCTGGTAGGCAAAAAGTTGATGGTCGATATGGGCAAGTTGCCAAACTGCTACTCACAGTTGAAAAAGTCATGAAGTCAGGACGAACGAGTCCTGTCCGATTGGGAAAATGTGTTTTCAGTTTTGCTAGACTATAGTCTCTGGGCTTTAGGTCTTGATGCTGATTATGTCATAACAATTCGAGTTATGGCAGTAGGTGAGGGTGTCAGAAGTTGTGTTTGGTAATATAGTTTTAAAGTACCATCAGGAGGGCTTTGTTGTTGTGTATGTGATGAATCAGAATTTTCAGCTATCAAGGGAGTTTAGGTTAAATTACCTTTTTAGTATGGAATTGTGTTGTTCAACAGCTTTCAATACATATCGGATTGTGGATATTGGTTATCAGCTGTCAGGTATACTGCTGCAGGACTTCATGAATTTGGTTTTAAGGATTTTGCCTTGATAACATAACGGCAAACAGCTGAGGACTTAGGGAAGCAATTTTAACTAAATTTGAAAGACTTTCGAGAAAGCCTTTACGTTGAACTGAATGACACTTTAATTGGATATAAAGGCAGGACTGTCCATAAATCGTTATTATAAGTAGTTCGCAATCCAAATGTATTAGAAACTACACACTATGGCATATTTACAAAAGCGGACGGTATGGGGAAATACCGAAGTAGTTTGATATCACTGAAACTCAGCCTCAAGACTTAATGAGATCAATCTCAGGAGATCTCCTAGCTTAAAGTTACCAGCTTACGTAAAACGTAATTGTCAAGAGTCAAATCTTAGCATTTCTGATGCTACAATAGGGATCCATAAGAATATGGGTCACCATTACTGCCAATTGTGTTGATAGTATCGTTCTCATAATTTTAATGTAGGCTGCCTTTTGGTTTTTGGTCAGACTATAGTTTCACAGGGTCAAACCGAGGATACTTCCTTTGTGAACAGTACGATTTTCTTCTGTGAGAGATGTATTGCTAGTTCTCTAACCGCTCACCTAATTTTTCACTAGCAAAAGTACAGAACTAAAAATTTTGCTAATATCCTGTCAAAATGAACAAGTATGATGACATTGTCAAGGACACAGGAACCCATATTAAAAATCAAGGCGGCCTTCGTCCGACATTCCATCGAGTTGAGTTTATCATGCTCGATCTGTGTATAGATCCAATGCAGTCACAAAGCCTCATCATGTAAAGCATTCTAAGTCGTTCTATAGTGTATATCTGATTCCAATTACTCACGACTTTAACCATATGTATACTCCAACTACGAGATTCGAAAAGGAGAACTCCTCTTAGAACTCCTGACAGATAAATATCTGGGACTCATCCTTGAAGTATGTAACTAAGAAGGTTGTTGTAGTTTTGTGTTCGTATAGCATGATCCTAGAAACTATAGCTGAAGGTCATTCCATGAATGCACACTATTAGAGTGAGACTCCTTGCACATACGGTAGCATTATGTAGTGGCAAGCTATCAGGAAACCTCACTTATGTCTACCAAGGAGGTATAAAGAGTGATATGCGTTAAGGCATCCAGAGCAATTAGAACTAAATCGACGCACCTACAACGAGACTTACTTACTTACTTAACGGGCTCCCGACCCGTGAAGAGTCTCTGCCTGAGACACAGCAGCCTTCCACTCTCTCCTACAACGAGACACATGACTTTATTCAACATGATTCTCTTAGATCCTTTTAAAAAGATGTGAACCCAATCGAATAAATAGAAGTAAGATCTAGCTAGTCAGTAACTACTGCCCACACAACGCCTTGTCTAGACTTCGCAAAACGCAAAATTTGTGGGATACGTTAGGACTCTGCGACTGAATCGAACTGCTAGGGGTCTTAAAGCAGAAGGAGAGGATGATAGCTAACTTATTATAATTCTTGCTTTTCTCGGCAAAGGATACTAGACTTCTCTCAGGAATCTGAGAATGGAACACAATCTAGAAACAGATGCATAGGCAGTAGGTGCATGTCGTGGAATGCTAGAGTTAATGAACTGGCAAGGAAAACCTCAGGCAGAGTCTTCTATAATAAACGCGAACATAAAGCAGGGAATGTACCTTTAATAGAAGCAAGAGTGTGAAGTTGGTTCAAAATCTGTCTCAAATCTTGTGATCAGGGCTTACAGACTTTGCAAAACAAGTATTTCATTGTTGTTCACGTGGAATTCCCGCGGTACTATTTAAAAAGCCTAAACTGGTTGAGCTGGTTCGATATTATTGATAAGACTATATCAGTGGGTCAGTGGTTAGTGTGTCAGAATACTAAGTTGGTTCTTTGCATCCCAGCCTTCAGACTTTGACAACGACAATGTACTTTATCTCCGATTTGCTGATAATGATATTGATATCCTTGTTACGACGACTATCACTTCATTCTTTCCCAGTGCTGATTACAGATCCTTATGCGTCCAACTCTATACCTTCTGGTGAATAGTTATTGTTCAGACATCTATTACACCGGAGGGTGATCTTGTGGAATAGTGACATATGTACATCATTAGGAGATCGTCAAGCGAGGTATTTTCAAACAGCCATAAGTATCACCTTTGCTATAATTAGGACCTGTACATGCATATTCTGAAAGACACTTGAAATTTACTAGTTACTAGCTGAAATTATCTGAGTAACATTCGATAAGTAAGGGTGTATGGGGGTCCATTGGGTCCATTTGTGATATTACGATATTAATAGAATGAGATCTAGAAATAAGAATAAACCGAAATCTATCACATTACTGACTGGCTTGGAAACCAATTGGTCCTCTTGATGAAGTGAAGTGAAGCAACTCAGCAGAGTTTGATCGAATGATCGTGATCAGTTCGTCGGCTTATGACAAGTCTGTTTACTGTCAAATTTTCCAAAGCTTTTACTATTGAGTTCAGTTTTCCATTATTGAAAGAGCCCTCAATGTCAAGGATCGCTGCCATATTGTATTCTTTCGCATTCAGAGAATGCTGAATTTCACTGACCATGCTATGGAAAGCGCTTTCCGCCGATTTACCTTTAAAGTAGGCGCTTCACATAGGTTTTGGGACTTGATCATTCCTCTGATATTCAGGTCAATGAGTCTATCTAGGGTTTTATGAAAAAACAACGAAGCGAACAACGAGACTGTTGCAGCATTGCTGATATAATTTCGTCAGATCCTGCTGATTTGAAGTATAAATGAATTTATAGCCCATGCTACTTTGTCTTCATTTATAAGGTTGGATATCACTTCCTCTTCAATCCTGCAAGGGGTGGCAGTTTCGATTCGGCTCATGTGCTGTCAATCCTCTGGATGTATCTGGGGACGCAGGGGTCTTTGGATAGTACCTTTTGGAACCCTGCGGCCTCGTTTTCGTCCTCTGCGGATTCGCAAAATTTTTGCTGTGATCATAGTTTAGCTGCTCTGATACCGTATTTATATCCATTTAAACTGGATCTACATATATAAATTCTAGTCTTCAGTGTTCTTACTCGTGTTGGCACTTTTGAGAAATTTGCTACTTTTTATTATAAGTTGTCGAAGCTCTGTGCTCCAGGTTGACTGATAGGACACGAACTATTAAACAATTCTTTCAGAGTATATACCAAATTTTCTACTACATTCTCTATATTAGTCATGTTTGAAGGAGCAGTAGCTGACGGCGGGGCTAGCTTCGTTGCGATTAGGTTTGAAATTTTTTTTCCATTTAACTTTTTGGGGATTTCTGTAGGGTTTGGGCCTATCTTTAATCAAATTAAGGGTGAAGAGAATTCGGTTGTGATCCGAAAATGAGCAGACAGTGGAGACTCTCTATTCCTCAACAATATTGGTATTACTATCTATGACTAGTGTCAAATCGATAACTTCTTCCCTAACCCAATTGTGAAACGTTGGTGTATTGCCTTTGTTGCATATAGTAGGGTTAAGAGAAATAATAAAGGCTGCTTTCCTAAATTCAACCAAAATGCACATTGTGACTGCACATCGCATCCGTGCTGCAAACACACGATACTTTCAGTATGCGATGCGCATTCTGTTGCATTGTGAATCATGATGTTTAGGAATGTTATGCGATGCGTTTTTTTGGAAATCTGAAATAATGTGTAATAAATTAATTGCAACTCAGATAAATTATCATTTCCTAAACAATTGTGGTGCTGGTGACAAACGAATATTCACGAAATATATTTTAAAGCTAATCCAAAAAGGGTACCAATAACAAATACCATTTGCATCGCGTTAGTTCACGATGCACTGTTTGCTTTTGTTTGCGAATTGTATTCGTTCACAATGCATTTAGGAACGTAATGCGATGTGTCATCATTTTGAGTTTGCATTTAGGAATGGATGCTGATTCACAAAGCAGGCAGTACTGCATTAGGAAAGCACCCAAAAAAGCAAATTGATTCACATCTTTTATTGGTATCCTTACTTCCGCATTCGATATGGTGGCCATTAGCGTCACATCCAATGACCAGATTTCGTTTATGTGACTTGGCGTATGTCGCTAGTGTTTGGACTGATTCCGGTGGTATAGCATGTAGACGAACGATAGGAGCAAATTTTTGTAACGCAAGATACCACAGCCAAATCGTTGTTGCTGTAGGGAGTTAAAAGAAATAAGTTGTTTTTTTGCAACTTTACAGGTTCTCAGTTTACCTTCAGTATGTGGATAACATAATTTGTAGATCTTGAACTTTAGTCCCATGAATTTTACCATATCTCAGGTAGCGTTCTTGGACCAGGGCTATATCCACCTCTCTTTCAGTCATGAAAAGCAACAAGTTGTGGGTAGCTGCTTTACAGTGATCCAGATTAGTCTGCAACACTGTGGGCTTTCTTTTGCTGGTTGCCCTTCTTTTCATGGGGTAGTTTCGCTTTCACGTAGCTTAGTCCGAATTTGATGCTGCCCCCAGTTTTCTTTATATTGTCAAGACACCTTTGGTTAATAGTTACCAGAAGGTCCTTCCCGGTACCTCTTTAACTCGTGGCCGAAGAAATGATTCTCCAGCTTTGAGTGTTCAAGAATAGCCTCACCCTTTGGAATCAGGATAGGAGCCCATTGTGAAATCAATATTTACCAAAATTCACCACGAGGAGGTTGAGTCTCTCAAGAATTTTGGCGATATATCTGTAAACACGGGTATTTATTTAACTACTGGAGTTACTAGTCCAAGGTGTTACGAATATTTCAGAATTGCTGATGGGTTTCTCCAATTCTTCAGCACCAATTTATAAATTAAGTTTGCTGTTCTTCCAACAGGCTGTAGAATAGACAGACTGCAAGGTGACCTTACAATTGAGCATGTCCCATATGAGTCATGAGAGAAACAACCCCAGCCTTCTTTAAGGACTACCACTGAGCTTTATTTATTCGCATCACGAAAGAGACCTTTAATGGAAACTCCAGTCGTTTAAAACAAACGAAGCAGTCAGACGGAGAGGACAGTGACTTCTCCAATGAGCATAGTGTTGCTTCGTAAATCCTACCATTGCCTCGAGAGTCAAAGGAGGAAATTCTTCTTGATTTTCAGTTGGCACTGATTTCAGTATAAAATGTCTTCTAGTCACAGTTGACAAGTAGCTGGTTTTCCAGAATTATCCTAGATAGATCCTCGATGTCAGATGACGTTTCTCTTAAGTAATCACGGCTGACAGGAGTTTCTCCTGATAACAGTGGTAATCCATATTGTCTTATGCCTACCATATCAACTTCTGAATTCTCCAGCAATATCAAGCATTTGTTGTAGACTGCATCAATATTCCGTTGGTCATCCCAGCCCCAACATTTTTTTCCTGGTTTTATATATTTTCAGGATAACTATCCTTGTGCTTCTCCCATAGACGTAGTGGATCCAATAGTTGACAACAAAAGAGCATATCCCTTAAATTGTAAGGTAATTAGAAGATAGAGTCCAATGTCTGGTCACAAAGTATACAGTCTTTCAATAGTACCTGAACCCTAGAAGCCGAGTGCAATGTAGGATGAACGTGAGCAGCTGCCGTCCTTAAATCTGAGAAGGATGTAGGACCTCCAAATTAGTGAAGCAGAAGCCAGATGTACTATCTCTTGTTCAAATGAACAGTATAAACATTACCGAGGACTTAGTCCTTTTTACTTCAAAGTGCCCGGGTACTTCTGCTCCTTGTTTACTCCTACAGAGGTTTCGACAAAACTGTGATTACAACCGTTTACTGTAGCCTAAACATTTTCGATTTCATTGTATTTAAGACAGTTGTGAACAATATTTAACAGCCATGTGGTACAATAGATACGTCACCATTAGCGTTGAATATACATACGTAGTATCGTACGCGCTATTATCCTTTTTAATATATTTTTCGAAAATGTGGTTCAATATACACCTCTATCAATTTTTTACTCACTGCGCCACATCTCTTTATTCCTCACTAAGTACTATGTACTTTAAAAATATTCCTTTTACATTTCTAATATAAAACAATCGACACCCATTCTAATACAATAATCCCACACTGCGTACATAGCTCCCTATTCAATTAAGTCAAAGGCAAAGGAATAATACCTCCATTCTACCCACTTACAAGGTATAACAAGAAAATCAGATCAAAAGCCCAATAAAAACTTCCGTTGGAACATATAAAATACAGAAACCTGAGCTAACAATAAAAAAAAAGAAAAAGGATTACAAAACTCCCAACAGGATTTTTTTCCCATCTAACATCACACCACTTGACTTCACACAATCTTTTCTTAGCTTTTTGCTTTTTTTTTTTGCTTCGCTTTTGCTATGAAAGTGGAAGGAACACATCAGAAGGATATTCCATAAGAACTCGTTAACCTGCATCTAGAAGTATAGACGCAACTACTTCACACACATACCCTTGCTAATATGATCGCATCACTCTTCTTAAAGAACAAAGAGGACTTAAATTCGCTTGTGTCACCTGTCAATAATGGGAATGTTCACCCCTTTTTCATTGAAGTCACCTGCACACAAACGGTCGCGAGCACACACACAAAACACCACCTTTCATCACACCACCTTTTGGTGAAGAAGTTATCCTTTCATCTTGAGATCTATGCGAGAGAGGTGTACAACCCCATGACTTCGGGAAAATTGAAATTCCAATTTTATTGAATGCGAGTGTCAATTGCTTATAAAAAAAAAAAAAAAAGGACTCCTTCCGTACGCATACTCGTATAAGAACAACTAAATCACAGTGTATGGTCATGAATGTCCTTTATGAAGAAGAGAATATAAAACCAGAAATGAAACACGCCGCAAGTAAACACAAACCATTTGTTACGATTTAAAGGATAATTTAAGTATACCCTGCGTGGCTAAGAGATTTGAATTATGGTAGCTTTCAGACGATGGGAACAAGAGGATTCTTGTTTGTTTTTTTTTTTGTTTTTTATTCTTTTAGTCCTTTTGATAAAGATATATAAATAAGAATATTCAAACAGATAGATGGAATCGTTCTGTGGAAACGAGAAACATGACTGAAGTGAAGATAAGGATGAGTTGAACGAAGCTTAGAGGGTTTCTAAATCGCATTTAAAGATTTTATTATCCTTATTATGATGATAAGGGGGTAATAATAAATACATTTATATACTGCAGCTAGGCAAATAATAATTCAACAGAGCCATTTCGAAGGATGTTCGTGTCTTCGTTCTTTAGATTCACGTCATGATGGATTGAAAACGTGTGTCTATGTGTGTTCCGGCGGAACAAGCAAACAAGGAAGGAAGGATATAGTAAGCGTTAAAGGAACAAGAAAAAAATAAATAAATATCGATGGGGTAATAAATCACGCTCCTTATAATACAGTAATCTGAGAATGGTGTTGTGTTGTGTTTAAGTGCAAGGGAATGTTATGAAGGTGACCCATGTTCGAAGGGAGTGCCAGGAATGGATGAGAATTTAGTAAATTGTTTCACTTTTGAATTTTGTACCAAAAAATGTTGCCGAAGGACGATAGCGGAAATGGGAAATTTATTGTGATTGAAACAGAAGGTACCTATGTACATAGTGGTATGTTCCCAGTTTTAGAAATCGTATGATTCGGAGTGATCAGAGGTCCCTCTAATTTCAACAGAGGCCGCTCTAGGGTCAACAGAGGTTCCTCTAAGATCAAAATTGGAGGTAGATTGTTATCTGGTTGCATATAGCATGTACTACATTATGTTTTCTGGCTATAACACTTCTTCCACCTTTTTGGTTTCTTAACCGTGGGAGGCTGCATTTGATGTAAGCTGTGATACTACAAGGATCACCAAAACTACCCTAAGCACCATCCAGAGGATTGGAGGCGACGGATGTTTATGCGAGGGGTTGTCAAAGAAGTAGCCTTCTAGGTGTATTCTTCTTCGAGCCAAGAGAGCTTGATAAGTGCATATGAGGTATAGTTTCTTCCTCTTCTACGTCCATACATTATCTACAGAAGTAACTTCTGAAATTGGCAAAAGGAACAGACTATTTATAGCAAGCTGAATCTTAGTTTTACTTAAAGTCTTAGAGTTGATAACTCTGTCTGTGAACAGCTGGTTTATCAAGGCGCTAATCAGGCACCACTTCCATGATCTTTTGAAATTCTCATGAACGACGACTTCGATTTTACATCTTTTTTTTCTTTTTGATGCGCTAAAGGGGTAAAATTCTTCATGGATACTCGACAGCCCGTGGTACGAGTTATGTCAGACTCCATGCTCGTACATATTTACGTGGTTAAGACATCCCCCAAATCTTATCCTAATTCTCCCTACGTCACCGCCGGTCAAGGCGGTTCTTCGTTGGGGCAGGTTTTGACATTATATCGTCTCCTTATGATCCAGGATTTTCTTTCTTTTTGGCTCTTGGTGTTTGATTTTCCAGTCATAGTTCCTGCACGATGCTTGCAAGGATTCTGTTCAAGGTGTCCTATGCTTCCCTCGACGATATCAATCTCCTTGGGGCCTATCACTCGTTCTAATGCATTTCTATCTGCTTCAAATTTTTTGCATTATACAGTATGTGCTCGACGTTCTGGACATTGCCTTCACAGTTGCGGCAGAATGGATAATTTGCGATTTCGTATTTGTGAAGGTATTCACGGAAACTTCCATGTCCTATTAGGAACTGGGTCAGATAAAAGTTTATCTCACCGTGTTTCCTTCTGGTTCACTCTTCTATGTTCGGTAGAAGTTTGTGTGTCTACCGACTGTTTTCTGAGGCATTCCATCGCCTTTCCATCGTTCTATGTCGGCATTTGCTCTCATGGTCCCTCTATCTGGGTTTTCGCCATTATCCATATATGGACGCCGCTGCCTTGACCTCCAGCTCAATAGGCGTTCGTCTCGCTATTACACTTATTGGATCCCCCGATACCATTTTGTTTGTGCATCATATTTTGAGCGATGCTCTTCTGTGCACAGAGTTTATGTTGCCGGTGCCTATATAGGGACTGTGTACAAGAGGATTGCCTTGCTCACTGTCGCAAGAAAATTCCTTATTGACTACCCGGGGGCCCTTTAATATCTCGTATTTGCCTAGATATTGCGACAATCGTCCGATTGGCCTTCACTCTTGTGTGGTTTAAGTGCTCTCTAAAGCTGATCATATGATCAAGCAATACCCCTACATACTTCATGAAGGGTTTCGAATCTATATTGTGTTCTCCGACCTGTATGGTCAGTCATTCGATTGTCTTGTGGCTGCTAATGAAGACAGCCTCCGTTTTTTGACTCATTAATTCCAGATCTGATGAACGAAGTCATATCTTCACGTCTTTGATGGTACTGTTGCAGTTTTGTATCACCTCCTCTAGGATTTTAGCCACTACCATTACCGCGATAACATCGGCGTATCCGATTATGTTCACTCGTCTTCGTTTCAACATACGTTCCACATAATGTTCCACAGAACAGGACCTAGAACTGATGTCTGTGGGATTGCTCCTGTAATTTTAGGTCTTTCGGCCCTTCGGTCGTATCATAGGGGGGTTTTGTCTTCAAAATAACGTATAATCATTTGGAGCAGGTAATTTGGTACTTGCATGTTCCTAAGCGCGTTCATAACTAAATTCCAATTGGCTGTGTTGAAGGCACTGCTTTTTTCCTCCTTTCCATCTGGTCCCAAATATGGTTTTGCATGTAATATCGCAAACTGCTTGTATCGCATGGGTGGTCCTTCGTTTTTTCCTGAAGCCGTATGTACGGTCGGAAAGCCCGTTGTCTCCTGGTCGAGTCTGTCGTAAATAATCCCTTACAGAACTTTCCCTACTGTGTCTTGTCTAGCATCCACAGCGGTCTGTACGACTACGGTTGCCCTGTGGGCTTGTCAGCTTTTGGGATTAATACCAGCATCTGTCGTTTCCATTGTAGAGCGTACTTTCCTTCTGTCAGCCACGTTGTGTAGAGGTTTGGGAATACCTTTGGTTTAGTCTTAGTGTTATCTCATCCATTGCGGGAGCCTTATTGCTCTTCATTGAGCCCACTGCTTCCAGGACTTCTGTAGTTGTGACGGATTGTATTGTTTCCGTAGCTTCTATTATTATTCGGGTAAGGAGCGGCTAGTATTCCTTGGGAATATGCCGCTGACTATGATATTTATCGTGGTCGGCCATGTCGATGCAGTTGCCGCGCCGCTTTTAAGTTTGTCCATAGCTATCTTGTAAGCGCTTTGAGTTATGTTGGAGGTCATCGCTTAACATTTCGAAAGATTCGGCTTTACTCTTTCTTGTAAGTTTCCGAAGTTCTTTTCGTGTCCTTAGGAATAATTCTCGTATTGCTTCGGAGTCTTCTCTTTGTCTTTACCTTGCTCGCTGATTGCGCCTTCGTAGTTTCAGGCATTTTGCTCTCAGCTTAGCCTGCACAGAATAGGAGAGATGGTTTATTTATGTAAATACACATATACATGTACCTTCTACGTAGGTATATCTAAAAAGACGAGAAAAGAAGGAGTCCTCATGGAGTTGACAAGATTTTTTGAATATTAAAGGCTAATCCCTTCAACAGCTAAAATCTTCTTTATCAAGGTTCTAAAGTCATGGGTAATCAGATTGAGAATACCATAGGTTACTTACGAAGAGATCATTGATCACTAAGGTCTTTAAAGAAATATAGGCGAAGGATATTCCTTCTGTAGGCTTATAAGACGGAATGAATGGAAGGGGTCTACTATTTAATGTCGTGTTTTAAGGGTCATTTTCGTTTCTGTTTGAGAAGCTCTTTCATGATAGTTGTACTCTTGGATGTTTGTCAGAGGTTTGCAAGAGGTTGGCCGTGCTAGAATGTTTGGTATTGTCTGGAGAAAGAACTTCGAACTCCTCGCATAGTCACTGAATCTTTTAATGGAAATATGTCCTCTCATTGAATTCCAATCCAAGACCTAAATATGCTGATAAGGTTCCATCTGGTGTTTGCCAATCCTTGTCTTTATCGATTACCTAGAGACAGTTGTCGTTTCCCGTCATCAAGGAGGTTAGGGCTTGCACTTTCTTGTGCTAGGAACATCCCTCTGAATTCAAACACAGTACAAGGATATGTCGCATCTGACATAAATGTCATTAAGATATCCACAACATTGCTTGACCAACTGTCATCGTACTATTGGTAATTCCAAGCCTTTTATCGCGACTATCTACATTAAGAACACTGAAGAAGTACCCCCGGACCTCGACCAACTGCTGTCTTAGAACGACGTTTATCTCTGTCGGAGACTCACGTCTTCAGGTTTACTACTTAACATTGTAGAATAAGGTACAGTACAGTCTTCATTCCTAGAAATTGTATTGCAGTAGCTTAGGATACTAGCAAGGTCCATATAGTCATGAGCCAGTTGTAAAAGCATTGCGAATGCCTCACTCAGCTTCCCAAAGATGTCAGTGGGGAGAAGGTGGACTGTGGTTGTATTGTGCAGATATAAGAGTAACCAAAATTCATAAGAAGAACGCTTGAACCTTCTCGAGTGAGATAATCATGCTTTTCTGTCCAATGACATGTAATCCATTCATTAGGATAGGTCTTACGACTGGAATGTATGTATATCCAATAAATGACTTGAACTGAAGCCCCATGAGTCAAAAGTTTGGCTGTTCATTAATCCCCCTTGAATGATTGATTGGAATTCTTGGCTTTTCTGATGGACTTCTGCGTTATAGGCTGTCTTAGTAGGCTTTGCATGTAATCCCATGATGCTTAGATTTAATGACATAACATAGGACTATGGTATTTCTTTCTTCCATCAAACCTAACCCTCGGGAGACATGTCTTTGTTTAAAGTTTTTGGAAACTAAAACACCAATTCCTTTGTAGTAAATTTTCAGGATCATTTAACTTATTCTAGTCCTTGTTTATTTTCAAAGCACAAGCTCTTACAAATTTTGAATAATCTTCTTTATTTTCTTTTTTCGTTTCAGGTATGTAAACATAATTCTGATCATGTAATCGAATCGGTAAGTTCGACAGATTTAGAACAATCCTGGTATCTTATAGCTTATATTATACTACATACGTTGCATCAGATACTTTCGAAATGAATCATGAAATAGCTTTACAGCCAACGTGTCATCTCTAGCATCATCCATCCACTTGTAAGACAGTCCATATGATTGATTAATATTTTATTCAAACCAATCATGTCTATCTCTCACCCCCCAACACTCATCAAATAGCAACGAAAATTAAAAACATATAAACATGAGATGTTAATAATTTAAAAAAAAAAAAACATTTTCATCTCGCTCTCCTGCAAGGATAAGACTACATACAATATTATCTTCTTTCTTATACACTGTACTACACAACAAAAAAAAATATATATATAAGAAGTCACCTAGAAAATTTTACAAGGATAAGAGCTCCAAACACACAATACTTTGACTACATGTCTGTGTGTGCCTTTACGCCTTCTCTCTCGCTGGTGGGAGTACTTGAGTAAAAGATTTTCACTTTAGTTTGCATTTCATTAGCATAAGTGAACAGCAATGGTGTAGTAGTAGCAACTGGCAGACAAGAGTAAATTCATCCTTCCTAGTCGTTATTTTTTTTTTTTTCTAACTTTTAAGGAAGGTTGAAAGACACACGGTCTTTGGTAGTAGATGTCATGACACAATAAATTTTCCCTTTCATAGATGAAAAAAAAAAAAAGAAAACAGGAAATATATTACATTTGTCATATATTTTGAAGAAATATCCTTGACTTCATATGCACTTACCGTGGGTTATATTACAGTGAATGACGAAGAAATGAGGTTAGCGGGGAAATAGTTTAATACTGGAGTCTATAGATACTTTTGTTTGAACTTGGAGTCAAGATTGGCATATAGTCGGTCATGAAGGATGCCAATGAAAGTCGGTTCCTTATCCATTCAGCTGAGTAGCTGTATTGTGTATTGACGTTAATTGATATTAAGTCTTCCTTTTCATTTTCTGATCCACAAGCATTCTACGCCTTGTCTCTGATATAGAAATGGCACATTATTCGCCAGCCATTGTAAGATACAGGAAAGTCACAATGCCTGTGGAATGGATCGTATGATACCCTATCCTTCTTCCTACATAGCCCTTTTAAATTGGGCGTGTTCGTATTACATTTTACTTGCACCTATACCTATAGGGCAAGTATTGGTTTCGTGAAAAATTTCGAACTCGAGATTTTAATCAAACTTGACATTACTATGATGGAGAAGTCCAAAAAAGTGGGTCCGCCAATTCCGTCTGTCTGTCTGTCTGTCTGTCCGTCTGTCTGTCTGTCTGTATATTCGACTGCAGTCCAAACGGCTGGACGGATTTGCTTCAAACTTCATATCTGGGGTCTGTGGGATAATCCCTAGAGGCAAAATTGGAATTTTCATTCTAACCTCAAAATTAAGGGTAGTTTACTTAAGGCCGATTTCACTAAAAATGGATTTTCTCGAAAACGGCTCTAACGATTTTGATAAGTTTTGGAACTGCCACGCCTACTTTTAAAAAATTTTACTTTTTCAAAATTTTTACCAGAAATCGAAAAAAATTGTTAAAACATAATTCATAGGCTTTGAAAATCTCTATAATTTACCTTAACATTTACCTTAACATATATAGACACTTTTTGATGGCGTTTTCACAAAAAAAAACTTGAAATTCAGTGCTTATACGATTATAAACTAATAGCATTAAGGTGCAAGTACGTACGACCCAGTCATGCACTTTATTTATATATCTACGACGACAACTTCGTATGTTTCACGATGTTACATGTAAAATTTCATCAAAATCATTTTTTTGATGAAAACGCCCACAAAAAGTGGGCAGGGTCAAAATTGATGTATGAGTGAATTGTAGACAATCCGAATATCAAAAAATTTGGTCTTTATCAAAATTTTCGATTTCATATAAATTAGTGAAGTTATGAAAAAAATGGGCGTGGCAGTGGGCAGATTTTAAAAATTTGTACGTTTGTACTACTTTTCTTTCGCAAAAGCCCAGATATGAAATTGCATCCTTCTACTTTTTTACTTAGGTAACGGTGCAGTTCAGGGTGAACGTGCGCCTCTACTAACAAGCCTCTCCAGTAAGCCCGGTCGTTAGCTAACTGCCTCCAGTTGCGCCCTCCAAGTTTGTTGAAGTCCTCTTGTACTTGTGCGCTCTACCCAAGGCCAGGTCATCCTCTACTGCGTTGTCTCTTTGGGTTAGATTTGAAGGCTCTATGGGCTGGAGCATTTGTGTCCATCCGCTCTACATGTCCTAGCCATCTTAAACGGCAGATGCGCAATTTTTGAGACTAGGTCAATGTCGCTGTTCAGCTCGCATAGTTGGTCGTTGAATTTCTTCCTCCAAAGCCCGTCAATGCAAACGGGACCGAAAATTGTACGAAGAATCTTCTCAGAGCGACCGATGACTTCTTTATCCGCTTTAGATAGAGTCCAAGCTTCAACGCCATAAAGCAGGACTGGGATGATCAAGGTCTTATATAGAGTCTCCTTAGTTGTCCGGGATAGGGCTTTAATACTATGCCTTCTCCCATCACAGCTCCCTATGTACTCTCAATGTCAATATCGTCGGCGTACGATAGAAGTTGCACAGACTTTTGAAAAATTGTGCCTGTGACTTTGAGCTTCGCACAATCCTTTCAAGTATGATGTTGAAAAAATCATATGACAGTGGGTCTCCTTGTCTTAATTCCTTTTTGATATCAAAGGTCTCGGTGAGATCATTTTCAACCTTGGTGGAGCAGCAACCGTTCTCCATCGTCATTCTGCAAAAGCGATTGAGTTTGGCAGCGATGCCAAGACTAGACGTGGCTCTGTGCAGCTCGTCTCTATAAATGCCATATGCCAAATGTCATATGCGGCCTTGACATCTATAAAAATATGGTGGGTACCGATTTGGACTTCTTGGGTTTTTTCCAGGATCTGCCAAAGTGTGAAGATTTGATTTGGACACTCCTGCTCTGAAACTACACAGATAGGGTGCAATCAGGTTGTTGACGAAGGATTTCAGACGTTTAAATGATATGGCTGATAGGATTTTGTACCCGATATTAAGGAGACTGGTCCTGGCGGCATTGCCGTCAAGCATTTAATCGCGAGGGGGGACTTCAGCCATAGGTTCATTCATAGACTCATTCGTTGGCAGCCTACTCTGCGTTTCATTGGCAGCTTGCTGCGCCGCGTTTCGTTGTTGCTCCAATATTCGCTGCTCCTTCATAATGCTTGTCATAGTGTCGCTAACTGCTTCTTAAACCTCTTGTCTGCTCACCATCTGTCTGGTGATGTTGTCTGGGGTTATGGTCTCACCCAGTTTATTCACTAGCAGGTGCCGTTTTTCATGATATCGTGGCATCTTCCACTGCTTCCATTCACGTTGGGCAATATGAGTCGTATTCGTGTTCAAACCTATGCAGGTAGGCTCTGAAGCATCCATGACCAGTAACCATCTGGGTGAGGTAGAAATTCAGTTCTCCATGCTTCCTATTAATCCAGGCGTCTATGTTGGGGATCAATCTCTCTTTATCAGAGTGGTACCATCTCGCCTGCCATTTTTCCAGAATTGTCCTTGGTGGTACCTCAATATCACTTCGAGTCGTCACTAAAGCGGTTGTCCTGCTGACATGGTTTTTCGTTGAGCCTCTTTAGCAAAAAGGTATATTTGTACCATGCCAGCCATATACGCCGCGCCGTAAGAGGTTGTTCGGAAGGCGCTGCATACGTGTTGATTCTGTTCATGGCACTTGCCTATATTTGGAAACCGTAGACCATTATCGATCCCGCAGCTCTTACTAAGAGCAATGTCTTTCTGTGCTTTGGTCCGTCGATATTTGGCGTGATCCTCGCCAGGACAGCCGTTGCCTTTGCTGCCTTTTCAAATGTATGCTGCAGGTGTTGCTTACGGCTTAAATTTGCGTCTAAAATAATACCAATGTCTATCACAATGGACCTTCCTTTTGGTTTAAGTGCGTCCCTGCTAAGCGGGGATAACCACCCAACTCAATTCCAATATACTTCAACTCTGGTTTAGAAACTATAATGTAAATACCAACTTTTATAGTCTCCTGCTGATGAGCACTACCTCAGTCGCTCCTTCTGCAAGTTGTAGACCCATGCATACGAGCCAGTCCTGCAACATTCCGATAGTGCTATTGCAGTCATGCTCCAACTTCTCAAGGTGTTTTGTCACTACAACGATTGCTATGTCTTCGGCGAAGCTAATTATTTTGGAAGATCTCGGGATTCCGAGTCTGAGTGACTGATACCTCTGTAGTTGGGGCAAGGGTCTCCTTTCTTGTGGATCGGGTCTACGATCCTCATTAGGCATACACTCGTCTGATCAAATCTTAGAAATGAGTTGGTGTATGATCTCTGCCAGATCATTTCAAGGTATTTTGAACCCCTTGGATGGTAAGTTGTCAGGCCCAGCAGTCTTGTTGGACTTAGCTATCCTCAGTTCGTTATGGTTAGGTGAATGGAAATTTTGGCTATCCTTATCCATGTTGAATAGTTCATTCTGCCTGACAGGGGGATTTGCGTCTTCGTCGCCGTTATACAGTCTATAGAAGAAGTTTTTCCATATTCTCAGCACCGACTGTGACTTTACTACGATATTTCCTTCTTCATCTTTACGGGTCTTGTCTTGATACGTGCTTTTATCCTTCTAGCTTAAAATAATATTAAGGCGAAAAAAGCGGTGACACGACTGATAGAATAAATCCTTGCGGTATGTCACTCTTAACATCCAATTCGTCTGACATTTCGTAGTTTCATATCTCCACCAGAAGGCTCAAGAAATTTAATCTCTATTCAGGCTATCGAAAATCTTCTTAAAGGCTATCTGCTTTATTAATTCAAAACATTGAAACTTCAAGTAACATTTGAGTTCCCTACTCCCATCTCTCTATCTACGAAGATCTACATACTTCACTCTGAAATCTCCTTGAATAGTTTCATAGTTATTTTAGTTGCAATTTTGACAACTATTGGTCATCATGGCTTGCATCGTATACAATCGTTATAGCGAGGTCCTTGTTCCAATCCATAATGTTCATCTACAAAACTGTCCACGATCCACAAGCTTATAGCCGAAAAAATCGAAATGAATGCAACTCTCAGCCGCTGACTGTGGTTGCCATTATGGCTTTCATTTCTGTTTCAATCATATTCGCCCGGATATGTTGATCCTTTTCCATCGTTGCAAATGATAGGAACAGCACAGGTTAAATGCTTATTGCCAGTGTGCTTGGTCCCTGTTTGTATAAAACGATGCCACTTTTAATTAAATCCATAAATTTTTAATGCATTTTTTTTTGTATCTACTACTGCTGCCGGTGTGGTTCGCTGATAGGTATGAGATAACGAGAATGACGACGACGACGATGACGACGATGCAGGGGATGATTGTTATCCTCATCATTCACACCCGCAAGGATAAGGTGTGGCATTATGATATATTAGCTTATGAAGGATAACAGTCTGTTGACAGTGTCAGCATTCTCTCGTCTAATGTTTCTTCTTGTTTTTTTTTTTGTTTTTTTGGATGTGAAATGAATGGAAAGACTAACTCATCGTGACAAACGACATAAAATGAATTTGCTATCCTGTTACATATGAATGGGTGACCTCTCTTATCACCTCTGTGCTGATGACCTGTGCAGAGATGTTGGCAAACAGTGATACGAATATCTTTGTTTGGACACCGAAATTGCATCCACACAGAGACAGACAGAGCGAGGGACACAGATACAAACGCGAAATACTTTTGAACTGCAGATTATAATTTGTCCGCACTATCTGTACATGACACACATATGTATGGAGGAAGGATATACATAATGGCGACATTGTCATGTTTATTCCTTGCTTTCGCGGAGTCGTGTTTTTTTTTCTTGTTTTACTTATTTTTTTTTGAAACGTTGAATGCTGACGAACAAAGATTGAAAAAAAAAAAAAAACACAATACAATAAAGGACACGACTGGCAGATGGGCAAAGCACTTATCACCTTTGATCCTAGAACAGCATTGGACAAAAATTTAAACGAAAAACAAACAAACGGCCAGCGATTATAGGATGTTAGTCAGATTTCGTTGGACAATCCACTGAGGCGTATACGTAACTTTTTTTTCGATTTTCCTTCTTCTTTTTTTTTTGTTTTATTCCTGCAATTGCCTTTGTGTATAACATTTGGAGGAGGAAAGGATTTTTCGTAATGAATTTGACGCATCGAGTGGATCTGTGTGACTTTGTGAACGCCCAGCAGTCGCCAAATTGCTGTTGCTGTGTTGATTTTTGATGACGATGATGATGATGGTGATGATGATGATGTGATGTCTGTCTGTTGACTTTTTGACACTGTTGACATTTGATGTGTTTGCTCTTGTCTCTGTGGACAGTGATTTTCTTTTTGGATGTCCTCTTTGAATGGATTCACAATTTTTTTTTTGTATCTGTAGGGTTTCCAAAGCGGCTTTGTAGGTAGTTGATTTATTTTTTTTTTTTTTTTTATAAATAGAATACTATTTACCGATTGGAAGAAATATGAAAGCTAATTGCAGAGGCCTTCGAAAATTCATAGTAAGCAGTATTTTATTGGATGTATTGTGGAAGGGGATATACATATGTATGTACTAATGGTATGGTCTTTGATTTTGATGGAACAAAAGTTGGCGTCCTAGGGTTGGTAGATGGTCTTTGCTTTGGATGTGTGTATATCTCTGGTCTGTCATCCTCAGTACATAGTAAATGCGTTTCGTTATTCATTGGAGTCTGACGCTCAGTAGACGTTCTAAGGCGAGTTTGAGGTTCGATTCTCAGAAAACATCAAGGTCTAGAGTTCCATACAATCTTCTTGGAATCACACGACAGTGCGTCACATATTTTGTTAAATATTCCTTGACATCAAATTGTCCAGTGCGAGTATGGTCGTTTCTAATTTTGACAGAACAGTGTGGATTATTGAATATTATTTCGCAAATGATGACTCTGACTGGAATTACTGAATCATCTCTGATGACCTTGTCGCAAGCAACTTTTGCTCTACAACGAGATTTCCTTCTTGAACATAGTAAGCATGTCCAATGGCACTGTAAGACTTCCCAACGTTTCCTCTTTTATGTGTCACATCTCTAAATTTTTCAAAATTGGTGTTCTTTACGTCACTTTTCTTCATAACTATTGCAAGGATTTCTATTTCAAAACCACTATTGTGATCGCTTTGTATAACCCAGCCCATCAAAGGAGATTTTTCAAATTTCTGATGGCTTCTTGGCAAATACTTGGCGACACAGATACTCTTTCAATAAAGTTTTTGACTGTCATGTCATCTTAAGTATCCTCACCCTATTTACTTGAGGTTTTAACGTATTAGATACTCACAAGTGTTCATTGACTGCTCCAGAATAATGGTCCAAGTCGATATAGGTTACGCAGACGGTTAATGCTCTTCATATCGATTGCGATGTGATCATTCTGGTCACCGGTTTCTGGATTACCCAGGAATCTTTTGAATCTCACCGCAAAATAGAGTTGTCCGTTAGGAGTTATAGTATCTTGCAGACATACTACCTCGTTTAGGACAGTTCACATCAACAAGATTCTTTTAGCTAGGTTTCATATACATATGTATTCTATCAAGAAGTTGGTAGAGTACTATTTAATAGCGTCATCTTTCTCTTTAGTGTTGAGATGTTTTGCCAGCCATAAGCAGGCTCGTAGTTACCAGAAATTTATGACATTTTGCCAAAGTCTTTCTTTGATTACAAAGCCATTTTCAAAACGCTGTCTATAGTATTTATTGCGGTGTTTTGATTTCCCTATGCCAGACCTGTCTCACTGTGATGTCTGCTCTAAAGCGGCTGAACAGATGAATTCAAAGATGTTCAGATGTAATTTTATTCACGGCGAACACTGATATCCCTGACACAAATAATTTTGCCATATCGGCTTCCAAAGATCACGATATCATGCTTCTGTAAGGTATCTTTGAAGACCCAGTCTACAAAACTTCTCTAATTTCATTTCTTTAACCAAATATCTGAGTCCACTACGAACACTACTATTTTATCAGCAATCTGCACGAACAGCACAGGTAATTGTACCAAGCTTATTCAGATTGTGGACATTCACGACCTGTTTTTCCACACTCTCTTACGGATATTTGGTAGACTATTTAAGACTAGCTCAATAATTCGCTAGTCTATTCTCAAATGAGATAGATACTGGCCTTTATTTCAAAGGCGCTCTTTTACCCTGGTCAATGCGTTACCTTCCACTGCCTTCTAAGATCATGGAAGTCATGACAAATTTTCCATTTTATGAAATATTTACGAAGCAACTATCTTCTTCATAATGGTCAGCTGTCAATCAATAGAGAGCCTTGATGACTCCAAAGTTTGACATACTATCCTCATTAAACAATGCGAGCTCTTGCTGATAATTTATTTATTTTTTTAATCTCACAGTTGACCAACTCTAATCATGCTGTATAGATATACGCTTTCCTATACAAATACTGGTGTACCTCAGGGTTTCGTCCTCCCACCGATTCTTTTCGATCGACGGTACGAACGATCATTGTCAGGTACTGTCCAGACCCCTTACTTGCTAAATCGCCGGGCTGTCAATTTCCCTGAATGCCGCTGCGTCCTGGAATCCAAAGGAGTGTAACATCGTAGTTTGTTGTGACTGCTGTGAGTACTGCACGGCATCGTTTCACAAGTTTAGATTTGACGACTGTGGATAAGATGGTCTTTATAGCAGCTTGACTGTCGATGTATGTATGTATACCAAAGTATAGAAGGCTATGAATGCTCTCTTTATCCTTACTGACGTGTTTTCTGTCCAAGTCAGCTTATACCCCAACTATCTGCCCTTATCTGAGATTTGGAGGCATGTGCCATTAAGTCTCAAGGGGTCGATCTGTGGAATTATTGTCTTGTTAATGAAGAGGACCACCTCTGTTTTCAAGGGGCTAGGGTTTAATACACATCTTCCCACCCATTTATGTAGGGTATTGAGGGCAGATGGAAGTATTTCACTGAGGATGGGTATGAACTTACCTGTCACAACAAAATCCGGGACAACTTTGACCTTCTTCGTTCTAATTTCTTTAAGATTCCATTCGTGAACAGGACCCATAGTAGAGGGGACGAGGCCCCACCTTGCATAGTGCCTCTAGAATGCAATGCATGTACTTGACAGTCACCCAGTTTTGAGTTGATGTGTCTTGTCTATCTCTCTGTGCATTCAACTTAGTCTGAGATTATTGGGTCCATGTTTTTTGATCCAGTGCAGGCCGTATAGATTTAGATTTTACGTATATCCAGGAAGGCCGTTAGCGTGAATTCTTTGTAGTGGAATGAAGTTATGATCCTTGTTACCACCTCAAGCAGTGCTGTATCATTAGATCGGCCTTTTAGTATAGGCGTGTTGGACTAGGGACATATCCCTAGAACTTAGTTTGGAGCGAATGTGTTATTAATCTTTCAAATGTCGTGAGTAGGAACGAGGTAAATCTAATCAGCCTTAAGTCTTTTGGGCTAGTATGTGAGGGTTTACCCGCTTTGAGAATGCAAATGACTATGACTTCTCTCTCAAGTCACGAAGAAAAACTGAGCAATTAACTGACATACTCCTTGTGGCTTCGTAGCATCATGGGTAAAATATCGTCAGGATGTAAGATTAGATATAAGGATTTTGTACAATGAAAAACGTGTTTTAAAGAGGAGTTCTAGGATCTCAGAGTATGATTCTGTCCAGTATCCGTCTGGATTTTTGATGAAGCCTGGGACTGTGCTACCTTTGAAAGGATTTTCCAGAGTCCAGCTGCGTCTTTAGTGTACTCTATTTTACTGCTATTGCCTCCCTAACGCACAATGAGTCTGACCAGAGTACCCATGCATAGTCTGCATGGTAGCAGACTTGTTGCCCTGCATCTGCTCAATTGAGTCCACCTTTGCCTAGCATGTTTGGTCATATTAAGATTAAGCCATCTTACATTTGGCTTATGCAGAGCTATTACAGAGATATTGTATCTTGCCATTTTAATAGGTAGATGAAGCCCCCCTTTATCAGTCGAGAGGCTGTGTGGTGCTGCTTTACTACGACGTCTGAGTGATCAGGAACCCAGCACAGAGTGAGATTATCGATATCTCTGATTCGAGTGGTCTAATAGGTGCCGGCTGTCTGTATAAATGATGATGTCGTCACTCGACACCAATCTCATCGCCAGCCAGTCAGCGGCTTCACGAATAGCCATAACACTGCAATAGTCTGATAGTCTAGAAGACATGTTTACACCAAGAAAGACTAGAAACAATCCAGCTCCTACACCCTCGCTTCTTTCAGAACCATCAATGTAGATTTCCAGTGCTGGCTTCTAAATAATCGTGGAATACGTGTATGGTTCGGTATGTTGTAGTCCAGAAACGAGGTTACGTAGTCCGTGGTTTCTATTTATGGATATATAGTTGCCAGCGCTGCCTCGCTGTGATTTCCCATAAATATCCAGAGGAAGGATATGCTGCACTGTTTCCAGTGCCATTGTGAGAGTTGTCCGAAGGACGCTACAATTTTGAATCCTACTTATGTGTGAGAGAGAGAGATACCTAGTTTTATTTAATGCTGTGTAAAGCACGTACCTTAGCGGCCATCCTAATATGTTCATTTATGTTGAGTTTATCACTAGAAGTTTTTGTGTACTTACTTATTTTTAAAACGAATTCGAATGATGGAGACTCCTTACAACGCGTATGGAATCAAACCAAATAAACAAACCCAGGCAACTCTTCTTATTGATTTTAATCCACAGATTCACGTATATTGCTAGGAAGGTCCGTAAGTGCACACTAGCCGTCGGTTAATCAGGCGGAAATCTTTCAAATCTAACTGCAAGCAAGGCCAAATTCATTGTCCTGTCACTCACAGAACGCATTCTGTGAAGAATATGAAAATTTTTCAAACATACGATCCACAGAGTGGAACCCATTACTAAAATCAAATTTGTATCCCCTAAACATTTAGTTTTCAAAATATGTAGTGTGTAAGCTAATATTATTAATATTAAATGTAAATTTACAAAAAATTCCACAAAATTCATTCGTATAACCTCAGCCATCAGTCCCATTGGCACATTTATAGCAGCGCAACCACATGGAATGCAAATATTTTAAAACCATTGTCACAGTTTATATAACTTAAATGTTTTTTTTTATTTTAATTTTTATCAATCGACATTGTGTATTTTTTGTTTTTTGTTTTTTTATTTTTTAAATAAAATTATTAAAAAGCCCAGAGATAAACGCAACTTGGTACTGTGTCGGTAACCTCACAGTCACTCAATCATTCAGTCATTCAGAGCAACGCGACACATCAATCAGTTAAGCAAACAATCAATGTAATTTAATTTTAATTGTTTAATGCGAAAGGACGACATTATGTAAATATCATGGGGTGCAGGAAACAAATGCAAATGATTTATTTATTTTTTTGTTTTTTTGCTTAACAATGTAAACACGGGGCCAATAAGTGGACGTGTTTTTACACACTTATTGCTGTTAATCGGTGGTAAATCCAGATTTATTTTCAACCAATAGTGGGTGGGTGTCACAAAGAGGAGATATTTTTGGAAAGACCAAGAAATCTATTTTAGGATGGTAGACGAATGATTAAAAGGACACTAAGTGGCATACATAGTAGGAGCTAATTTCATTGCATGGGTGGGATGGAAATTAACTTGTGATACGTATCTGCAGTCGGTTTTGCTTATGCGTCAATAACACCAACGCTGTTTTACGTCAGAAGTTGGTATGTCTTTACGTCAAAGATTAGTGACGTGAATAACTAATTACAAAAAGAAAAAAAGAATTGTTCACAGTCATAGCAGAATCCAGGATAGACCGATGCATTCTCTTTGATTTGTAAAGGGAACAGCCACCTGACTGTTTCGAGTTTAACAAAAGCTCTGCAGGAGCAGAAATCTTTTCACCCATTTGAATGGATTGCAAAACACTACTGTAAGCTAAATTTTGAGGGGGTCATCTGTTGGTTCTGACAGGAAGGAGTTACGACATACAGTCTATATCTTACGTTACTAGAACATAAAGCGGATTGACCTTGACTAAGTACATAAATAAGGTGGCCTAATTCAGGGCGTGAATTGCGTAAGCAATTCATTTTCAATAACGCAGAATGTTAACGCACGTTCCAAGGATCAGTGCAAGGAGACATTATTAATTATTATTGCACTACTGGCTCGAATCAAGCATTGAACTGTACGTTAGCTTCCTGATCGCATGTAATCTCGGTCTCTAGGTCGAATGACTACATTGTGTTTACAGAAGAGTAGTTGAATGTGTTGTTACAATTTTCCGTTACTAGGACATTGTTCAATTTCAAGTACATTCAGGTGGTGCTTGCAGGAACAACTCTTACAGATACGTGGAGGATTACTTTTCAAAAACTGAAACCAAATGAACATCCTCCGTACAATTGTACAAAAGAAAACAATCGTAATTCGCATACTGAAGCCGTTTCCAGTGCCAGTGCAATAGTAGAGTTTTTAGTTTCCTTTCGAGTACTCTTTTGAGTCCTACATGTCCTACTAAAATAGGGCTCCCAACCATACCATCAGCGGAATTTCGATTGTAGTCATCGCGGTCGTTCAATGCCTCATTGAATCATTGTTCTTTGTACCCTTGGCATGTCCTTTTTACTGTCTGTAAAAACTACTCTATGTCGCGTGTCACACTTTCAAAGTAGGTACATATATCCTTCACTATCCCTGTACCCATACCATATTTATTTCGCAACTATTTATATTTACAAAGGGCAAACACGTGGAAAGAATGCGGTCTATCTTTCTGTCAAGATATTTAAGTGGGAGATAACGAAATAACAAAGTCAATCCAAGGATACACTTCCACCAAAAGCAAATACATACCTCTCACACACATACCCACACACAAACAGTGTCGAATTTGATGAGCTTCCCTAATTTGTTCATGACAACAACTTCCACGTTGAATACGTATTCAATTCGAATGATTTAATTATACAGGAGTGGCCTAGAAGCATACAGCAACTCGGAAGGATGAGAAGATTAGATGGTATAAGTATGTTATATGCCATGCCAATAAATAATTAAGGATATACCATACACATATGTGTGAGTGAGTGTGTATGTCTATATCATTCAGATTCAATGTATCAATTCATAAGCAGATGATGCCGGTGATTTAAGGATGGATTTCCGTTGACATTGTTGTTCTGTTGTATTTGCCAAATAGGAGAAAGGAGTCCCAAGGAGGCTTACATTATGCTTGTGCTTGAATAAATTACCAACACAAACAGATAGATTGACATATGGAGAAGGAAATAGCTTTCTTATGCCTACCATATCATCTGTATGTCTGATTTGAATTGTGTTCCTCTTGAGATGTGAATTTTTAAAAAGGTTTTTGACTTTTACCAAACAACTTCTTTTTTTTTTTTTTTGTTTTTTTGTGATTTTTTTGTTTTTATTGCACACATTTCGGTTGTTCGCATGACTTTTGCATCTGTCTTTCAGTTTTTATGTCTTTCTTGTGACATTTTTGTTTTTTTGTTTTTAAGAAAATTTATGTTAGCTACGGTGATATTTTATGATACTTACTTTTAATGTTCTAGGATATATGGAGATATCTTGTGTTGTAAAAAGAGTGTGATAGCAACAGTCTGCAGGCGAAAGGTCCTAGCCCTTTGGCATTTCTTGAGATGAGATTTAAAAATCAGCTGGTGCTCTTGAAAATGTTAACAATTTTGGGAATTAAAGGTTTTTATTTGTCATTTTGTAAGAGAATTACGTATCCTTGTCTTTGAATACCTACTTCTTGGTATTCAGGACATCTAAAATAGCATCTGAACTGCTTAGTGACTGTTTTCCAATACTGCTTGGAATAAGAATAAGATAATGTAGATCCTCGATAATGTTGTTCCTCTATACGCTGTTGCTGCATCATACTTGGGATAACTTCATTTGCAGTCTCCCAGCCTTCTCTTGTCGCAACATAAATGTGATCAGGCTTCTTGGAGTCACTTGGCCGTCAATTTCTCTTCCAAGATGTTTCTAGCCCTTATGTGGTTTTGATATTCCATCGGCAAATACTGGGTCATCCGCGTGCTTGCACTTGTAAAATACTCCCAGAAGTAACCAAGCACCGATAAAAAATGCGGTAGATACCTAGTAGTTTAATGTCCCCTGCTTTCTATTAATCCCTTCATCAACATTGGGAATCAGTTTAAATGTCCATCGTCCTTTGTTTGTGATGTTCCACCTGTGCTGGCATTCTGCTTTTACAGCTTCTGTGGTTGTTCTTCTATCCTCGTGCTCATTTCCGCGTGCTACCACAGACTTCTTCGCTTCTAGATCGATAAGCATTCGGCCCGAGATAACATTTATCGCATTCGCTGATACAGTTCTAAAGGCTTAATATACCTTTAAAGATGTAATTCTGTGCTCGGAGTTCATCCTTGTAATGTACCACTCGCGGTACGTCGCTGATAGCCATATTGGGGCCGCGTACAAGAATATTGACTTGCTCACAGTTGTAAGTAGGTTTCTTATTGGCTGCCTTGGTCCTCCTATATTGGGCATTAATCAACATAATGTCGCTTCTGGCCCGGAGGCTTTCTCGTCTGCTTACGTAAGGAGGTCTCTGAAGCTGAGTCTGTGATCCAGCAGCACTCCGATTCGCGATTGTCTGATTGCTGTTTTGCATCACTTCCTCTAGTGTTTTGGCTACTACTACAAGCACAATTGCATCAGCATATCCAATGATATCAACTCCCCTCAGCCTCGATGTTCTTAGTATGCCATCATACATTATATTTCAAAGAATTGGTCCCAGAACCGACCCTTGAGGAAGTCCTCACATTATCTTGTATTTCTTTGGTCTCTCTTTCGTGTCATAGTAGAAATAGTTGGCTACTATGCGTAGTAGGTAGTTTGGTATCTGCAGGTGCTCTTACTATATGGCTCCAGTCGGCTGAATTGAACACGTTCTTGACGTGGAGTCTCACGACAGCACAGTACTGTTTTGGTCTTTCGGAGCCATCTTTCTCCCGCAATGACTTCACGTGCTATGTCGCATACAGCTTGTATTGCATGGATAGTGCTTCGATTCTTTCTAAATCGGAACTTTCGAGTCCCCTACCTAATATTGCTCTAATCGAGCACGTACCACAATGTACCTAGCATGCATAGTGGTCTGTACGATGACGACTGTTCAGGTGGTTTGTCGTCCTTTTGTATGAGCACTAGTCACACAACTAGTTGCATTCCCTTAGGCATACTCTATAGAGACCTCTTGTCTGGTTTATATCGCTTCCTTTAAGACGAAGTTCGGAATACTATTAATTCCTGGTGTCTTGTTGCTTTTGATAGCTGTCGCGGCTTCTGCGACCTCCTCAGGGATGGCTGCTGGTTTCGTCTCCGTTTCATCTAGCTGTTTCTCATTATGGTGTGAATCCATCTTTACTCGGGAATTCTTCGCAGGAATCATCAGAATTCTCAAGCTGCAAAATGTCACTCTCGGTAGTGGTAGGATGATCCTTGCACTCTCTAGTGAAACCTTGTAACTAGTTAGATGAGTCCCGAATCGATATCGATAATGCCATCTAACTATTCGCTGTTCAGGTTAGATGTTAAAATAGGTCCGTCGTCTTCTTCTTAGGTGGGATGAACCTGGGCCTTTAATAACAAGCGCCTCGAGTTTGCTGGATCCATAGTTAACTGCCTTCAGTTGCATCGTAGTAAAGTAAAAATGATTGCGTTACTGCGAACGTCAGAGAATACCTTAAATTCTCTATTCAAGAGGGACTAAGTGGGTTCAAACTAAAATCCACCTTCACCCTGTCCTTACAAATACAAATTTTTGGCGCAACAGGTCCATGGGACCCAGGGCCTAGCTTCTCACAACCACTCGAGTTGTGCGTGTTATATTCTTCACATGAATGGAAGGGGCCTACTGTTTAATGCCGGATCCGAACGGCAATTTTGAGAAGCTTTTCCTTGACAGTTTTACTCTCGGATGTTTGTCAGACGCTCGCGAGAGGTGGGGCCGTGAAAGAAATTTTAGGTGTTGTCTGGGGATTGAACCTGGAACCCCTTGCTCCGTAGTCCAACGCACTAACCACTTGAGCCACGGCACACACAATTCACCCTGTCCTTATTTGTAGAAAATCCTTGCTTCCCCCTTATCATTAGATCCTGAAAATGCACAAATTCAAACTCCGAACTAAACTGATATCTTGTTAGTAAGTTTCTTTAAATTAAACCAGAACTGGAAAACCACTCCCTACCAAACTTTAAAGTTTCCTTAACATCTCTCAATCTTTAAATCCTCTTACTGCTTTATTCAATTCCTTTTCCTTTATTTTTTGTACTAATGACCAACAAAGACACTGCCCTAGTCTACACAAAATATCCTAAACAAAAAAAACAAAAAAGGATACGAAAATTGATAACACAGACGAAAATAAAGAAAACTACCAACTATCACGTTCCGGAATATCCCATCTCCATATCCTCCTACTTTAGATTCACTTCACAAATTGGGCAACAAATTCGATTCGACCTAAAAAAAGCCAAAAAAAAGGAGAAGAATTCAAAATTTTCGAGCAACGTATTTGTACGTTCCTCAGTCATCATCAGAATGAACGAAGACATTTGTTCTCTTTTTCCTGATCCTGTGTGTGTGTGCACGAATGGATTTTGAAGCAAAGAAAAAAAAATTGTAACTAAAACCCATTCCTTCCGTCCGCATTGCAGAAGAAATAAAAATCAAATGGCTTCCTTAAGATTTGCACACATACACCGAGACCGAGATACAGAAAAAAAGGTCAGGAGGATATACACTTCCTTGTGTATTTTCTTGTTTTTTTTTTTTTTTGTTAGGTACATGTTTGCTTCCCTCGTCCTGATAATTCAATTAAGCGATTTGCCTTACACCATTCAGTGTACATACTTTATTTTTCAATCACTTGGTAAATGGAGACGGATACAGGATTATCCTTAAGCTTTGTATTAATCGGTTACATGTTAATGCGAGCAGCAACGCGTTATTAAGTTGTTTAAGTTTCAAGTAATAAAAACCTGTGTATCCTTGTCCCAGATTTGCCAATGTTGCTTCTTGTGTTTCATAAAAAATGCAATACAAGTTGCAAAACATACAGACACAGGCATATCACACAGGCATAGAGAACGAAACAGTGAGACATTGTAAAAGAGTAGCACAAAACTGCCCGAAGGACAGCGAATGTGATGTCTGCAGAAGGAGAGATCCTTTAGTGCAGTATATACATAGGTATGGATGTAGGAATATATTTGTGTGAGCTGAAACAGCGAACGCTTGTCCTAATCCTTGAAACGATTCTCTAATTAGTCATTGTTGTCTCTCAGTTTGTTCTGTGCATGTCCACAAAGAATTATTCATGTTATCCTTCGTGCCATGAAAGGAGAGGGTTGAAGTGAGTGTTTATAAATGAAAGGGTGGCCATGGCGTGTTTTCAGGTTATATAGTGTGTCCGTCAGGTTAGTATGATGAGGGCTTATGATGTAAGAATTTTAAAGAGACTTTTTTAGTCAAATATTTATGGAATGTATGTTTAGTATATGTTTTTGTTGGCAGAGATAATTTACGGAAAAGATGGAAGACTACAAATTACAACGTCTGCGTCATTATGACCTGCATACCCGCAAAATTGACTGAATTAATGTGATATCCTGTTGAGTGGTTGATTTTTCGTTTAAAAAGTGAGCTTTTAAGGACTCTATGCAAATTGATCACAACTTGGTTGATAGTAGTCATAACTGAGTCTAAGCTTGAAGTGGATCCGATCTCTGGTTTGATTAACAGAATAGCTACCACTTGGTATACATACCTGACTTATGTTAAAATATGTGTAAGCCTCCTTTTTTTTACATCAAACTATTCTAAGCCATACTTAGATTGCCAATTATGGGCTCTATTTTCAATAGATGGATGGCTTTGATAGATTGGATAGATGTGGCACACTTGTGTCTAAGAAGTCAAACTAGCGCTAAGCCTGGCTTTGTATAGATTAATACAAAATTTAAAGCTTAGCTCAAGAAAATCAATCAAGCCTTCCTCTTTTCTTGATCACTATTCGAGTCTAGAATCAAGCAAAGTGGACTTCTAGGACAGGAATACAATCGAAATTCAGTCTAAGCCTCCTTAAAAAAAAACTAAACAGGATTGGAACTTGAAGAGGTATGAGAAAGGCATAGGAGTGCTGCCTGGTTCTTCTTGGGAAAGCTACCTAAATATAAGATAAAGCGGCAACATTTTTGTTTGCTGCAACGAGAAAAGCCAGAGCCAACAACAGCCTATATGGGATCTCTGAGTTCAACCTAGTCCTGGTTTCATTTTGTGAAATAGGGTGATCAGTTGCTCAAAGAGGATCAAAGGATGGCATGGAAGCCTTTGGATTAATTCGATGAAGACTAACCGAAGACTCGCTTTAAAGTGGTTAATGCATGTCACTACTATCTTGATTTCTAGAGGCTTGTACAGTTTGTTACAGAAGCATCTAAGTTCATTTTGTCGATAAGAACTATCGTCCTGAAAAAGAAAGTCACTGTAAACATACCCTTGATCGGAACCATCTTTTTCAGTCGATGTATCTAATTACAAAATCTCTCCGGACAGCCATTATGTTGGTACCAACTGTACTCCACTTGTAGCTAATACTATTTTTAGGTCAAAATTATTTGGCTATTTGAAAGTAGAACACTATGGACCTACTTTGAACTTCTTTGTTTAAATCCTTCTACAATGTCTACGCGCTTTAGAATGAGGTTTCTAGCACATTTGAGTCCTTTTAAACTCACCTGGACAGGTCTTCTGTCAGCCTGGGTTAGTGGGTTATACTGCATTGCAAAATAAGACGCACGACTACCCCACTTTATAAAAAAGGGTTACCTGCCCATTGTTACTTCTATTGTTGAATAGTGTCTGTTGGTTCTTAGCCATTGTTACTTTCAATAACATCAACATTGTTCTGGAAAGCGTCCATCGTTAGATGCTACGCCCTTCCCAAAGCGCGTTTTATAGTGATATAGTGAGTTGTACATATGTACTTTTGATTGTTAGTCAGATGTTAGCTAAACGTGCGAATATGTTTTTAAGCATTCCAACCTCCTATCCGTAGGAACATGTCTACCCCATTGTACGATTCCCAAGTTGGTCATGTGATACGTTATGTCCTGCGATGCTGTATTGATTTTATGTCCTCAGTCTCAGGACGGGTCGCTTGACACTTTGCCTTCGGAGCAAGGTAGGTAAGGAGGTAGATAAGTAGGTAGGTACATAGGTAGGTAGATAGTGTAGGTTTTCATAAGACACTAGGTACCATAGTGGGCACATCGCGATTCCTAGAGAACCATTACGTTAACAAACCTAAACCTCAACCATTTCTTCCATTCTTTTGATCTCCCTACAAAATTGTACTATTCCATAAATTCGGTTCACAGATTCAACTTCCTCTAAGACCTACGCCTCGGCATTTACAGAGTAGATGTGTGATGTCCTCCGAAATGTGAAGGTCACTTTAGTATTCGAGGTACTTGGCACCCAGTACCCATCAATGTGAAGGCTGTAGATTAGGAGTTGAACGGGAGAGGCTAATGTGAGATTCGCATCACTACCCTTTGGCTACCATTATCCGTATTTGATAATCCTTATCTCATGGCATGGCTTCTCAAAAGGTATCCCTACCGCTATTCTTAACAGCGACCTGTTTAGTTTCATTATTTACGCAGGTTTATCCCCGATCTAACATAAGCCACAGGGCCTTAGACACCCTATGTCTCGTAGGTACGACCATTACAGGTCAGACGTACTGATGTTCTTCGAGAATAACCTTCTTAGCCACGCATATTGGTGGTTTCACTCCTCTCTTACTCTTTTTTTTTGTCCAGTAAGTCGGTGCTTTTGTTGCCGTCTATATCGCAGTGCCCAGGTATCCAACACAATCTGACACGATTCTGCGTAGATAATGCCCTGAGCACTGTGCAACAATTCCGGTTGAATCTGATGTTGAATTCTAACGCCTTAAGCGCGGCCTGACTATCAATGTAGATGGCGATATTCTTGTCAGATATTGATCTCATCTCTAGTAAGTCCTCAGCTATGAGGATAGCTAGAACGTCTGTTTGGAACACACTGCATGTGTCCGGAAGTCTCAAAGCTAGTTGCCAGTCTATGTCTCTGGAATATATACCTGGGTCTATGCCCACATTGGTTTGTCACTTTGTTGAGAACCGACTTTACTATGCCAATCCTCCCTATCCGGGTATATTATTTCGTACGGTGTATCGAAGTCGAGGGTACCGAAGATGTCGTCTGATTCATCTGAATTATTGAGAAGTGATTCCCTAAGAATGGAGCTATGTATATCCCTCATGGTTGGACTTGAAGAGCCCTACGTTAGTGAGCCGAATCGCCCTATTACCAGAAGCTATTATAATATCCAGCACCTCCTGCCTATTTTTTACCACGAAAGTTGGAGTAGTGCCCTTATTACACATGGTAAGTTTAGTGGAGTCAAAAAAAGTCAAAAAACACTCACCTCTTGCGTTAGTGTCACACCATTTCGAATGGTGAGCGTTTGCTTCACCATCAGTCCCTTCATATTGTAAGATGGGATCTTTGACATTTCATATGGGAGATAGTCACAGCGGTTCCTTTCTCTCTGTTCCACAGGATACTGCTGCCAAGTCTCCATCATTAAATGGATGGAGATGTTGTTTTTAAGTAGTATGCCCTGATTTTACCTTCGTCCTTGTAGAACAATGTGTAATCCCTTATTTTGAGTGATTATTAATCTAGGGCTCGTGTATCAGTAAGTCTGTAACCATGTAACGACCATGGTTAGGCAAATCCTTTGATCAGAAAACCCTTCAATCGACCATTGCTCATTATATAACTCGATTTAGTACAATCACCTTGCTGAACTAACTTCAATTTTCGAAATAGATGGGTTGGGTTGGGTGGGAGAATTCGGACTCGAAGATGTTTTAAGTTGGAGCATTGATGTCCGAGCCAATGTAATAAACGCGACATGTACACATTTCTACTCACAGAATCCGCAATTGGACTCTTCTCTTCTTTTCGTTTTCCATCCAAAAGAAGCTCACAATATCATACCATGAACGCTGACATCAGGCCCAAATTAGAGTACAAATACTGTGACGATAGCCTAGCTCCATTAGGCCCAAGTAATAGGTGAAAGTCAACGAGTTAATAAGCAGAAACTTGACGGCGGCTTTAGACTTGTAGAACTTATGAATTCCGTCTAATCAAGACCGAGCAAGTGTGGAATTTTGTTTCGGAATCCCAGACAAACTAATGAAGCTATTTCAAAAAATACTCACAAGCACACAGTGTACTACATATTTGAAAACTGTTCCTCCAAAGATGCATTGATTTCCAGCAAAAGGATGCCCTATTATAGGTCTTTTTGAACTTAAGAACAACGTCTTAAGTATTACCTTCAATGTTCGTTCATCAGCTCCGAATGACCTTTTGGAATATACTTACGTAGCACCTTTTGTGCTAAGCTGATTCTGGTTACTAACAGTTCCCATATGTATTCTAAAAAGTCGTATGCTAGCATAGATGTTGCCACACTATCTGTCGGGTCATGCCGATAGTCGCAGATAGCCTTAGACATGGTCGATTAATGGTGCATTAGGAATGGGCTTTCGGTCAATCCTTTGAAAACTGAGGTTGTACCCTTCATGAGAAGGAGGGTTATACCCTTCAGAGAAGGAGGATTGTAACCGGTTTGACTCAGCCAGTGCTAAGAGGCGTCACTATTCAGATATCCGATGAACTGAAATATTTGTGAGTGATCCTGGATAAGAAATTTCTTTGGGCAAAGCATATTAAGTAAAAGACATCCAAGGCGCTCTCAGTTTTCAGGCAGTGTAATGGTGATTTTGCCAAGACTTGCTTTTGGGACCTATCACCGAAAAAGGTCCTTTGAATCTGGATCTACGCGGTGGGCGCCGTGGCTCAAGTGGTTAGTGCGTTGAAGTTCGTTTCCCAGACAACACCTAAAATTTCTTTCACGGCCCCACCTCTCGCGCGAACGTCTGACAAGCATTAGAGAGTATAACTGTCATGAAAAGGCTTTTTCAAATTGCACTTCGAAAATAGCATTAAACAGTAGCCAATTCCATTTATGTAAAGAATATATCACCCACAACAACGGTTGGTTGCAAGAAACTGGACTCTGGGTTCCATGGACATGTTGCGCCAAATATTTGTATTTTTTTTGTCTATACGGCCTTTTCCAGCTTATGCCTCGATTCTTTGCTGGAGGGGCTCTCGCGTAAGTATGTGACTGTCTTCTGCACGAAATTCCAAAGAACGGCCTGTCTCGGCCTTTTTTTTGGTCTGTTTCGGCTGTAGCGAGAGCTTTCTCGAGTAAACCTGGCTCTGCTCTAGTTGCTCTGCAGGATTTACCTCCACTTGATACTTTCATCATGGGCTGTACTATCAAAACAATCTACTGTCTTAGACGGGGTGGCTTTTGGTATCATATGCAGTGGAGTTTTGATGATCTTGGGCGACACTTATCCTACGACCCTGATTCCATGAATATGCCATATGATGCAATGTCGACTTTCCTTGCGTTAAAGAGGCTGAGCCTGGACTGGTCTGTAGTCGAATCTTTATGGATAGTTCCAAAACTAGTAAAGGATCCACTGCTGGTGTCTTCGTGGAGACCGACAGTACTAGGCTTCACTACTTGTTAGGCAAGCATGCATGCCTAATGGCTGCTGACTATATTGTTAAGAATAAGTAGGAAAGTCGGAATATCTGCATTTGTAGTGACAGTCAGGCTGTGCTTAAGGCCTGTAACCCGTTTCAAAATAGTTGGAGAATGCAAGAACTCTTTGAACTTGGTCCCAAGGGATTGCGACAAATGAGACTGCGATGAGATTGCTAAGCAAGGCTCAGAGGATAATTTTTCAAGCGCTGAACCTGCATTGGGTCTTCCCGCATCCTTGGTCAGGGCGCTTAAGGCCTGTTGCTCGTTCCAAAATAGTTGGAGAATGCAAGAACTCTTTGAACTCCGTCGCAAGAGTTGCTAAGCAAATCTCATGGGAATGCGTATGCTCCCGAACGTCTACAAGAAACCAGCGACATTCTTTCTGTATCTCAAAGAAAAAGACTGTAGACAACTTATTGGCGTTCTTACGGGACACTTTCCTTTTGCCAGCCATTTAGAGTCTGCGATGCTTCTGGAAATTGCGACGATACTTCGGATCATTTCCTTTGTTATTGTCCTGCCTTTGCTCGGATCCGGTAGATCTTCGGTGCTGATGTGGTGAGTGCTAATACTGTAAGCTCCTCTATCGCAGAAGTGCATTCTCGGCATTCCTTGATAGTCGAAAAAATTCCAGTAAAGTGGGTAATACTGGATTTTGCTTCCTCGTAGTACAATGAACCAGTTGCATCTGAGTACTCCTAACCATACAAAAAAAAATTCTGGCATTTGTCCTTGGTGAAATCAAAAACATTTTTGAAAAAGCTCAGATAAAATGGAGGCAAAACAGGATCAGTTTTTCCGGTATAGCAATTCGGCCAGTAATTTATAGAGGTCCAAGCGATGAGTGTAGTCATATGCGGGTTTCAAGACGCTTTGAAGATCGAAAATATGGTCTATCGTCAATTTGTCGGACCGTAAGCTACAGTGGTATACAACTATTTTGATAAGTCTGATGCAGAATGTCTTAAGACTGGTAGATAATACAGAATCACCTTTATACTTAATATCCATGTATTCTGACCAAACAAAATCATCACACGAAGCCATCATTAGTCTTGCACGTATCCTTTACATTTGACTGCCCTTCCTTGTATTTATAACGCATAGTTCTGTTCTTTCTGACATCGATTCTACCAAGATTATAGCCCAAATAATTTGAATTATTCGATGGTCTAAGAGCAGACAGTGATTAAGCATTTCATATTCTCTAGTGAATAGGTTTCGAGTTCCAAACATGGGTCGAATGCACTTAAATACTCTCCAACTAATTCACATTGACTTAGTTCCTCTCCAACTTGTTTGGATCATATTTTCTACACTGTCATTGCTAAACAAAGGTGTCTATTAATTTCGTATTATATTTTGTAATACCAAGGATGCTTCGGGAAATTTTAAGACGTCATCACTGTCATAGAACTTGCCTTTCTTATCTTCAGACCAAGGCTCGATTAAGGCGTATTAATCATGAATTATGGCGGCTTTCCTTACTCCACTTCAGCGCTTAGCCATTAAGATTATAGGCTTTATCATATTTGTAGCTACACTGCACATACTCATAGCCGGGTCGACAGAATAAGCTTACAAATGTATACCTATGCACCATTATGGATTAAGGAGCGATATGTTCCCGCAGATAGAATATAACTCTTGACAACCTCTGTTCTATATGAACACTCAGTGCGTAAATTCTCACCCAAATGTCACCAAATCCACTATAGCATAACATCCTTCCCAGTAAAAGAAAACCCTTTTCATTTTCATCTACAAAGCAAAAAAAAAGAAACCAAATCCAAAAGACGTCATTCGAGTAAAACTTCTCCCAACAGCATCAGGTGTAGTACAACTTCATAATTTCAGTCATTAAGTTCTCTAATAGCATTCATCCTTGATCAACAAATTAAGTAGCTCTAGCTATCCTTGGAAATAAAACCCATCACCATACTTTCTCAACTTCCCCCGAAGATGATAATTACGAAAATTAATTCAATCCATGGAACATTTTAACCGTCATTATCTATTACACTGTCTTAATATTCCGTTAATTAAGCCCTTTCGCTCCTCGTAATATCGTTACAATCAAACAAGTTTCCTTAAAGGCGTCTCGGTCGTGTTTATTAAAGCTCCTTTGCCCGTCTGCCCGTCAGCCCGCCCACATTCCAAAACGAAATAAAAATAACGTATTCAATATTTATCCTCAAGAGTTGCGGCTGATGCTGCTGCTACTGCTTTCTACTACTTAAAAGGACGGATATCATCATTAGCCTTCAACCGCATTTCATATCTGCCAATAAATCCTTTTGGAAAATTTCCCCTGGGATAGATACAAATGAATTTTCCACATGAAGTGATTTCGTATTCACTCAGGGGGAAGAAATGTTTTGCGATTATACCGTCAAGGATATACATACATACAGAGAGAGAGAGAAACATGGTACCGGGGATAGAGGTACCACTTAGGGATAGGTATAGATGTCTGTCTGCTTGTATCTATCTATGTGTATGTATACAAGGTGTCAAAACTTATTACAACTTTAAGTCTTTGGAAATTCAAAATTGTTAATTAATTAGTTAGTCCTGTTAAAGGCATTTCACCAAATCATCCCTTTTCCTGATACAATCTAAGGATATAGTTTGTGTATGCTTACGACAGCTTCTGAAATATACTGCAATTCCCAGTATATTAAACACTTATTTAGAAACAGATACATCCTGTTAAAATTCATAATTACCTTCATGATGGTGTTGGTGAATTGTGTGCGCGCAGCATACTGCTGAGTGTGCGAATATCCTTGCTACTGCATTTGAAAATCTATCGTGTCGAGGGATGGAAAGAGATGCGAAAGGATGTGACATTACAATCCCCTATCCGTGTCAATAATTAAAACTCATTAACACTTGCGAAGTGTTGCTTAATTAGCCCATCATCCTATCTGGCAGCAACTATCACTTCTTCCCTGTGTGCTTAAGCTGTGTGTTAAATCCCTCCCAAGAGGATTTCATCGTTTTTATATAGTTTCTGCATTTCCTAAACTTTTCGCTTTCTATTTTGTGAAGAGATTGGAAGACTTGAGAAATGTAGGGAAAGAAGTCAAGAAGGAAAACGTGAAAATTAAGATAACCCAGCTAGAAAGGACGAAGAGAAAATCGCTTGAAACCATTACCAAGGTTGAAGTGTTTTGCGTTGAGAGTGAGGTATGGTAGGGTTTTTGCTAATTCCCAATGGAGTCTGGTTTTGGGCAGATGAGAGAAGTCGTATCCTAACTACTTATGTGTTTTAAGAAGTCACTAAAACAGAGTATTATGGGCTTCCTTATTGACATTGTCGAAGGCTGGTTAAAGGCTTACGAAAATTCCTTGTTGAAGGAGCATCTAATTCAGTTGAAGATTGGTGACATGCTCTGTGGAAATGGAATGGCTTATATACTTATCTGAGTCTACAGCGCTTATTATTCCTCTTTCTGCTGCACGACTAGATGTGGTAAACAGCTTCCTTATTTAGTCCTGAATGTAGGCTTGAAAAGTTCTACCAGAATTGCCTTAATCTTATTCGAAGATTGTGTAGGAATTGTTCATACTTATGTTCCATGAAGAAGTTCTAAGCTGAAAGTATATTCGATACTCTATACCCTTTAATAGTATTGCTTACTTACTTATGTCCTGTATCACCTTGTAGGTCCTAGGGCCTCTACAACGCCTACACGCCATCGTGTGCGGTTTCTGGCAATGTGCCTCAGCTCACCCCAACCCTTTCCCAATTGCTGTGCTTCCTTCTCGACTGTTCTGTTCAATGTACTTCTGGGACCGCCGCGTATTCTGCCATCCTGAGTAAGCGGGTTCCATTGCATCGCGTGGTTAGCTATGGACCTATAGGTTCATGACCCGTTCTCTGATAAAGCTATTCTTTAGAGATACGGTGTGGCCAGAAAATCCTTAAGATGTTGCGTAGGCACCTATTAACGAACGTTTGCAGCTTCCTCGTGATAGTAGCGGTCACTCTCCAGGTACCACATCCATATAGCAGCACGGATTCAACGTTGGAACGGAACAGTCGTAGCTTGGTGTTTAAGCTAATTGCATTACTACGCCAAATTGTGGATAGCATCCCAAACGCAGATTTTGCTTTCCCTATTCCGCTGGCTATATCCAGTTCGGTTCCGCCATCAGTTGAGACAATACTCCCAAGGTATTGGAAAACCTCTACTCTCTCAACCGTTTGTCCAGCAATGCCTATATGAGTTGATGAGTTCGGTCCTAGACTGATCATTTATTAGTTAATTTTCAGCCCAACGATGTCAGCTTCCCTCTCCACATGTGCTGTCATTTGGTGAAGGTCCATTATTCTGTGAGACAGTAGGCATACATCGTCTGCTTAGTCGAGGTGTTTGAGTTCGGATGTAAGAGTCCATCGAATTCCTCCATTTCCCGTCGATAAAGCCGCATTTAACGCATAGCTTATCACCAATAGAAACAATATTGGTGAATGAATGCAGCCTTGCCGAACCCCACTTTGGACTTCGAATTCCTCAGACAGCCTTCCTCTGTGCAAAACGTGACATGTGGATCCATCGTATGTAGCCTTGATAATAGCTATTAAATTATCAGGAATGCCTCTCCTGCCCAAGGCAAGCCAAATATATTCCCGATCGACACTATCAAACTCCTTTTTGAAATTGATTAGCATTGCTCGATGATGATCCGCAGGGTGTTGATGTGGTCGATACAGGAGGATCCAGGGCGGAAACCTGCTTGTTCATCGTCCAGTGTATCTTCGAGGTGTTCTTTGATTCGCTTCAGGATAATTCTAGCTATTACTTTACCTCTCCAGTTTTCGCACTGCATTAGGTTGCCTTTTTTAGGGAGCTTGACGATCATTCGCTTCATCCACTCATCCGGAAAACTCTCGGCTTCCCAGGTACTCCCAACAAGTGGAAACAGTAGCCCAGCCTATTCAGTTGGCGCAACTCGAAAAAGCTCCGCGGGTATGCCATCAAGTCCTACCGCCTTATTGGTTTTCAGTGCTTTGATCGCGGTAATGATATCTTCTTTACTGGGGGTTGAGGTGCGAATTCGGAAATTTCTTACCACTGATACTTCAGTCTGACTGGGGTGCATATTGCTGGCGAATACTCTGTTCAAAACTGAAGCAAAATGATCCTTCCATCTCTCGAGCTGATCCTCATCCGATATTAGCAACAAACCGTCTAAGCCTTTCACTGGGTGTTGAGTAGAGCTTAAGCTCTTAGCTGTTATCGTTTGCCGATCCTTCTCCAGGTATCCTCCAGAAAAGCCACGCTCTATGACTTCTTTGCGATCGACCGACAATCCTTTCTGCACCTGATGTGAAAACAGTTTTCACAGCATACCAATGGTCTTGGATGGTGGCGGGCAGTGAGCTGCTGATTGTTTCCACTCCACGTAAGAGATGGTCCCTTAGTTCTTGGCGCACTGTGGGATCTCTCAGTCGGTCAATGTTGAACCTGGGCGTTCTCATGACATTGGATCTTCGAACGGCTGTAGTGCGTAATTAGACAGTACCTATCACAAGATGGTGATCTCGTGCCAACACCATGTCCGCTCCTCCTCTGGCGACTGATGGCAAAATAGTCAATTTGGTTGGAGGTTGCTTGCATGTCAGTTGACACCCAACTGATTTTATGGCAGGCTTTGTGCTCAAACATGGTGCCACCAATGACAAGGCGATTTGCGTTGCAAAAGTCAACGAATCTTGCGCCTTCGTTGTCGCTGCCTACCTTGGCATTCGGGTCCCCCATCACTATGACAATGTCGCAGTTGGGTGTTGCATTATACACAGCTCCCAACTGGTTGTAGAAGGTCTCCTTTTCCTCCTCAGACGAACCAAACGGTGGGCGCGTAACACTGTATAATGGTGACGCGACGTATTTTCGTCCGGAATCTGGCCGTTAAAATCCTATCACGGTATGGCTGCCAGGAAATTAGGCCTCTGCGTGCTGTGGGTGTTAACAGCAGTCCAACTCCATATCCACTGGGGCTTCCGGAGTAGAGTAATACAGTGTTACGCGTTGGGAATTGGTACTCACCCGCATCTAACCATCTTATCTCGCTTACTCCCAATGTGTCCAGCCTATATCGAATGAACTCATGTTCCAGTTGAAGGAATCTGGCGTTCTGAGGTCCTCCACTCTGGGAGTCAAGGAGCGTCTTTACATTCCAGAAACCAATCTTAGTCCGGGTACAATAGCCAAAGGTCGTCAACGTGTTATCAGTCCTTATCCGAGGCGTTGTGTCGGTTTCCGTAGTGAGCGAGTTTCGGTAACGCGGGTTGCTGGCCCAGGTTACCTAGTCTAGACTTAAGACTCTAGACAATCTCGCACTACTTGCAATTTTGGCCTACATGTATAAGGATTTATACATGTAGTTGCCCGGGGACTACCACAAGGAGGTAACGCAAGCACTACATTACGAACTTGATTGTTGCGCTAGTAGTGCGTCAGTAGTTTCACGATCAATCGCAGGTCCACCTGATCAATCGCCGCCCTTAAGATCCGTCGGTATTTTAAATTCGCATACGAATCTGTTAACGTGGTAAACCTTTATTTCTACATAAGTTAACTAAAACCAACTTATCCTAACCCTTGACTAGTGGCTAATGAACTGCCTTATCCAGTCACCAAGACGCTATATTATAAGAAAATCCTTCGCAACATACATAAATAGCCGGCACGTCATTATATCTATTACCGTAACTCGTTTATTTACCCGTTAACCACATTATGGTCCATACAATCACTAGTTGCGGCCAATCTCTCGTTCACCGATCCATGACTTTCTATGGTTCATAAATCGCGAGCACCGCATAAAGATGCCATAAACCAACATCCAACACCCGCCCGACTAATTTCTCTCGTAAATTTACCGGCAAAAGACCCACCACCACCAGCATAAAACTATTTTTATGATGCACTAGGTAGGGAATAATAATTCCTGTCCCAGTTTGGCTTTTCCTAAAATTTGTAAGATACTCCTTCGCCATTAAAGATTCATTCATATGAAACTCAGCTCTGCAAAGCAATTTTCCATAGGACCATACCGAGGATATTTAAGTTAACTTTGTATCTGTGTGTAAGTAAGTGTATCTGTATGTGTGTGAGTGTAGTAAGATTTACGATCCCACATGTTGATTTTTCACCTTCGAACGTAAATGCAGTCCAAAGAGGTCTACCGCTTCACAGATACATACATACGAGTATAGATACAAAATTGTTTCAGTGCATTTGGCATCTATCGGATGAACGACTTTTGGGCTCTCATTCAGAGGCTGCCTCTTTACAAGTATCTGGGTTGGGTGGTTGTAATAATTTCGCCGAGGGAAGATATCTTATTTGAAATTCCATTCATAAAACATCAGACTAGATAGAGTGAGCGGCGGCGGCGGTGGCGGTGGCGGTGGCGACAACGATGAGGACGACACGAGTGGTGAAGTCAAATCGAATGTGGAAACATGAAGTGATGCATGCGGTCATGAAGAACTCCCACTTAGCCTCTGTCGTTCCTAGAGTTCTCATCGTCATCGTCATAGTCATCGTCTACTACGTCGTCGTCGTCGTCGTTGTCGTCAACGTCGTTGTTGTTGTTGTTGTTGTCATCAGCGTTTGTGATGAAGAGAAGTCATTGGGGCATCAGACCATTCGAGCATATTCTGCAGTGTAAAGTGGAATTCTGTGGTACAGAAGGAGTATGTGTGTGTTATGCTGCCCCCTGCTGGTGTGCATTTATTCCACTTCATTTAAATTTGACTCTGTAGTGGTTACAAAATGACACTATGGTTCCCTGCTTAATTATCTGATTGAGTGTGTGTTTGCCTCTGCTCGGGGATGCAACCGAATGGCATGTAATTTTACAAATGCACTTGCGTTAGAATGGCATATTAGTTTTGTACAGATCTCATTTTTGATTCAAGTCAATTTCGTAGTTGGAGACATTTCCACAGGATGCTGACCTGCGTCCTGTTAAAAATGTATAAACACTGCAAGATATTGATATCAAACAAGTCATAAAGTGAAAAGCAATTTATTCGACTGTAATATTTCACATTGTGGCTTCCCTTAATCTTGGTTGGTGACACTACTCCGTTGACCACACTTAATCCTTCTGCATGACCATTGCCATCATCAATACCGGCATTGGCCAGGAACACCATTGTACAAGTCACTAACCGACGCCATTGAACTGTCAATATCCAAACCGCAAATCGTCTTCCCAATGTCCTTGCCATTTGGCAGAATATCGATGCGATAATTGTCGACCGATACCCAACTGGGTGAAATGTTAATAACACTAAATAAATGTCGCCACACACAAACACACAGATACATAGGCGCACACAATTAGCCAGGCCAAGAGGTCGATAACTCGGTTGTGGTACCCCTTCTTTGCTTGCCTGTCTGCTTTTGGGAGCAATGCCTCCAGCTTCCTTTCCGTTCATGGTATTCGATTCGGTTGACAGTTTTCGCAATCAGATAACAACCCTGACTCTCGTCTCACTTGTGGCTGTGTGTTAGTGTTCCTGTGTAATTATGACACACAATTTGGCCGGTAGGGTTATTTGCTTGTCGATCATGTGACATGTTTGTCGATATTTTAAAGTTGCAGAGTTGTCGAGATGGAGAGGAGAAAGTCAGAAAAAAAAATCTATTGACAAGTTTTAGGATGGAAATTCACGTGTTGACCAAGAAAATTTGGGTCACAGTGAAGGGAATACGAATTTTCAAGGCATTTCCGGTGGTTGGGTACATATTTTGACAGTCACGTCACGTCGAAATAATTTCTTCCACTTTGTGATTAGATGGCGATAGGAAACCGAAATAGATTTACCTTGATGTCTTTTCGTTGTGAATGACATGCTATTGAGGCTTTGGGCATTTTCTGTTGGGGTTATGTTGGGTTAAATTCAAGTGGAACTGGTTGTTATTGAACTTAAGACTGATGGACGTAAAACAATTTTTTGGCACTGCAAGGTTTTATATGTATTTGGCATTCGATTGTGTCATGAATCTTCTATAACATCTATGGAGACTGACATGGTTCTCTAGTATTAAATATTAAATCTTGACTGCTTTCTAAATCTAGCTTAGAAGTATGATAGTATGTAAATCTGTTCGATTTGAAGTATTTTTTTAAAGTACCCTGCCATTAAGGAAGCAGCTTACATTTTCATGGCTCTAGAGTCATGAAATCAAAAGAAAAAGCTCAGCTTTATTTTTTAGCTCTGGAATTATTCAATACACTTCTCACAGATTTGTATTTCGTCTAGAGCTACCTTTAAAGCACTCCAAGTTATCTCTCAGTTGACGAGTTCCTTGTCGAAGTAAGTAACACTATATTTGTTGTATGGACTAAGCTGATAAAAATAATCCGTCTTTTGTGCCTATTGAGCTAGCTATACTATTTTGTTAGCCTTTCTAATGAACGCTTTTAATTCTCTCCATAAAAAAAGGCTATGAACCCCAACTAGGATCTTCAGAGGATGTTCAGTAGATATACACGGCAGTCGTCATACCCATCCTCATGTATGAAGTACTAGTCTGGTGGACGGTACTCGGCACGAAAAACAACATTGCGATACTTGAGAAGGTTCAAAGTCTATCCTGCGTCTACATAACGTGCGGCCTTAGAACCACTTCCACAGCTGCATTAAAAACTTTGATCCACCTACATTCCGTTGATATCTTTGGAAAGATGATGGCGGCTAAGGTAGTATTATGGCTTAAGGAATTCTAACAATAACGCAAGTATCCTAAGCGGTCATAACACTATTCGTGATTTGGACTATATTGTCCCCTATTTGGACTTTAATGTGAAGTAGAAAACCTGTAGAAATTTTAAATAAGTATGCAAAGGGGATATATACGGACGGATTCAAGATACTATCTAATACATTTGCCGGAATCAACTTTCCAGACACTTTCATCACCACACGATTGCCGGACCACTGTGGGTCTGAAACGCCGCAGCCTGGCTGTCAATTAACTCAGTAGAGTGCAGCTTGTGCTTTATATACACAGCCAAGCAGCGATAAAAGCCATGGAATCGGCAATAATATGATCCGAGATGGTAAAGCAATGCTAGAGATCCCTTGACGAAATCGCTGTCAGATGCGATGCATTCCTGTTGTGGGCCAGGCCACAGGCATATTCCATGCAAACACATTGTTTGGTAGGTAGGCATGCCAGAATGCTTGTGCTCCCTTCAATGATTTCTGTAGGAGCTACATAGTCGAGGAAACGGAAGAAACCATGACGCAACTTTGGTGAAATAGGCAAATACTTCTTCGAAGTTCTTAGTTGTCTAACTAGACTCGAGTTAAGAAACATGAAAAGGTTTTGTTAAACCTCTCTCTCTCTGAGTCAAATTGGTTTAACGCCTAAACGGCGAATTATATTTTTTGGCATGAGTTCAAACCGAAACCGGTTGCTCTGATCTTTGTCCCATATGGGTATTCTACATGTAGATAGGTTCCGTTGCTGGTAATCTGGGTATTTCCATAGTGGTATCCCATCATCTTTTAGTTAAAATGTGTCCCTGCTTGAGCGAGGACAACCACCTATAAGGCAACCTAACAAATCCCGGCCGCTCACAGGATTCGATGCTTGACGAATACAAAAAGATGTTATTCATTGGCATTGAACTGTAGGTCCCTACTATTTGAGCAGAAAATTGAATACGCCTTATACAAATGGTAGTGGTTAGTTCGACCTGTAATATGCGCTAACTACTTTCTACTCGACAACATTCTTATGTGTCTCTCGGTAGACGCAATGGTAGATAATATCATCTTCTTGTGTCAACGATACCATCTCATCTCTTCACCCATTGGAATCCATAAAACATAGCTATTCATAATATTGCATAGCAAGGGACCTCATACACAGCCTTGCGGTATGGCGCCCGTAAACTTGAGTTCCTTAAGCTCACTATAGGTCTAATCCATATCACATCAATCTTTTATGGTACTGGCATACATATTTCAAACGACTATGGCTTCAGTTGGCACATTACTTATGTCGCCAGTTATTACTTTTCGGTAGGTCCCCATTCTTAACAAATACAGCGCTTCAAAACTAGGAAACCATTGCATATGCCAAAAATCGCTACTTCTTATATTGCGCAAAGCCAAGATGATTGTAGAAGAAAAAACTCATCCTCCAAAAGTCTAGCAGATTTCTGGTGCAGTGATATCCTTTACAAATGTGTAATGCCTAGTCGGTTAGAGTATTTTCCAGTAAGAGACTCGAGACAAGAATTCATCGGATTTCAGACACTATTCTCCGCTTTCCCATTTGAAGTTGTGACCCAGATAGGAAGACAATAACAGGCTGGAACTCTTTTGGATGTATTGAAAGACCCACTGCCACTACGCCCGCAGATACTTTACCAGGCATGTTAGGAAATACCTCCGTTTGGCTAAGGAAAAGATTTTCTTAACATTTGGTGAATGAAATGGTGGCATAAACCAGGCAAAAGTTCCTTCCACCATAGAACCTAGAGTACTTGCTAAGAAAATTTTTTTGACGTTTAGAGTCACAGATCTGTATTGGGGACAAACCAGTGCAAAGGATTAAGATAACTAAAATCGAGGAAGAGTTATAATAGAAAGTATTAACTTGCTGAAGGAATCAAAAAATGTAGCACTTTTAGCTCTTTCCATGTTGAACTTCATAATATCCACATATTCTTCAGTATTATGCCGAACCTCACTCTCAAGTTCACCTCTATCCATGTTCCTTGTACACATAGATTAACTCCACATTTAGCATGGTTTCCTTTTAAACTCTCAAAAACCCGGCTTTGCACAATAAAGTCAAACCCTTGTGAGTTTCAGAGTATGTACATATGTAGATGTAGAAGGAAACGAAATTTTTAATAAGTTATACACAAAGGATTCTTAGTGTTAGGTAAAACTTAGACCCAAACTTGATCTGGACTGGGATGATCTTCTTCAATATACAAAATTTCCGTAGTTGTTCGAGATAGGGCCTTACTACTCAATTGCCTTCTCAGTCCAAAGAAACAGATATTACTTACTTTACTTTACTGCCTCCAACTCATTCCTACAGAGCTCGATTCATCCTCAACTGTTCTGCGCCATGTTTGCCTAGAGCGTCCCGCTATTCTGCCTTCTTGGGTGAGCAGATTCCACTGCATGGCGTATTTCGCAATGGAATTATCTTCGCGCCGTAGTGTGTGTCCAATCCACTGCCACTTTCTCCTTCGTATAGTAATGTTTATAGGTTCTTGGCCCGTTCTCATATAAAGCTGTTCGTTGGAGATCCGGTTCGACCAAAAAATCATCAAGATGATTCTTAAACATTTATTAACGAAGACTTGCAGCCTGCGTGTGTTAATGGTGTCCACCTTCCAGGTACTGCACCCATACAGCAGTACCGATTCGACGTTAGAGCGGAACAGTTGCAGCTTGGTTCTTAAGCTGATAACTTTACTTTTCCAGATTGTGGATAGCATACCGAACGCATCTTTAGCCTTCCCGGTTCTACTGCATACGTCCAGTTCGGTGGCGCCGCGGTTATCCGAGACCACACTTCCTAAATATAGAAAGTTATCAACTTTTTCGACTTCCTGTCCGGCAATGTTAAGTTGAGCGTTAGTGTTGGAAGTGCTGAGGGGTTTTGTTTTGGCCGTGTTTATTTTGAGACCCACTTTGTTTGCCTCAGTTTCTAGATTATGGGTCATTAGATGAAGGTCCATTATCCGATGTGAAAGTAGACAAACATCGTCAGGGTAGTCTAGGTGTTTAAGGTAAGATGTCATAGTCCAACGAATTCCATTGTTTCCTTCCGTTAATGCTGCGCGGAGTACATCGCTGATAACCACCAAGAACAATAGTGGTGACAGTATGTATCCTTGACGTACTCCTTTTTGGACATCAACTTCCTCTGACACCTTACCGTTGTGTAGGACGTGACACTTACCGCTCTCGTATGGAGCCTTGATAATAGCTGTAAGTTTTTCCGGGATGCCTCTCCTGCGCAAGGCCAGCCAAATAGCATCTCGATTCAAGCTGTCGAAAGCCTTCTCGAAGACGATAAACAACAGATGTATCGGTGCCCTCGACGTCGAGAGTAGAATCTAAATGCTCTTTAATTCGGTCCATAACTATTTTTGCTATTATTTTGGCTACAGCTGGAAGAACACATATACCTCTCCAGTTTCCGCATTCCATCAAGTTTCCCTTTTTCGGAAGCTTAATGATCATCCCCCTTTTTCACTCCTGTGGAAATTGTTCGCTGTCCCAAGCTCTCTGTATTAGCGGATGCAGCAAATCTGCTGATGTGTTTGGCGCCGCTGGAAACAGTTCGGTAGGGATGCCATCAATACCCACCGCTTTGTTTTTCTTGAGGGACTTGATTGGTTTTGCCATCATTTATCGGTAGACTCATTCTGGTAGCTTCAGTTGAGATCCGATACGTTCTGTCAATAAGGTCAATATCGTCGGCATATGCTGTTGTATAGTTGCATTTGCTTGCCACCATTGATGGTGGTCAGGCAAAACCCACCACGTCAGTTGCGGTACTTCTGACGGCATGTTGGCAGCGTTGGTCCCCGGCATTTAATGCTGCCGGCATACGAATCGCAGCGAAATTTCAGGATACGCGTGCAACGAAGATTCTAGCGATCTCTTGCGATTGCAGCTTTTCGATGTCAAATCGTCTCACAGTAGTTCTTCTTTGTTGTGGCATTAGTGATATCTGCATTCGTACCATACAAGGTAGTGATCCCAGTCGATGTTGGCTGCTCGGAATGTTCGGACATCCAGAATATTGGAGGCATGCCTTACGTCGATCGCAATGTGATCAATTTGGTTGACCGTTTGATGATCAGGAGACATTTCGCCAGCACCGAAGTCAATAAACCTAAGTCGGTTTTCGGATGTGATGTTGTGAAAGCTGTGATTTGCAGTTGTCCTACCAAAGATGTCCTCCTTTCCTATTTGCACTCTGATAGCTTAAAAAAAATATCATCACTACGGCTATTCTCAAATGCATAAGAAAGGTGGAATATCTGCTGATATGCTGGCTTTTTGGCACAGTACAGGGTTCAACCAATTTTTTTCTACCATTTTTTTCGATAAAATTTTCAACAACTTTTAAGCCATAAGAGGAAACATTGTTTTTGTTAGTCCTGCTGACTGATGAGAAACACTCTTTAGTCACGTAATCTTTGTCCTCTGTAAGGTCGAAAGTGCAAATCAGGTACTTAGCTTGATGAATACTGATTTATGTACATAGGTCATACACTTGTATGTACATACCACAGCAAGTAAGCTCAAAACTCATTTCTTTCGTGTGATTAAACTCTTAAAGCTAACGGGCAAAACTAAATTAATACTGTCATGCTAAACCCAGATAGTTAACATTTTGTCTACGATATCTTGACACACTTCAACCACCCTACGTTAAACCTCAAATTAACCATCAACCTTAACAGCTAATTTTCCAGCTTTCTCCTGGAAAATCTGGTAACACGCGTGTAAAACCACGTTTCCAACAGAAACCAAAAAAAAGTTCAAAAACAAAGGAAAAAGTCAAACTAAGTACCTAAGTATAGTACCTACAATTTTAGTACGAAAAAAAAAAAAAATCTACATGACACGTAATCCATTTCATTACACAATTTTGCACGGCAACATACACTACCAGCAGCTACGTGTGTACATACAAGTGTACGTCATCGTCATCATTATCCCATAGAACAACATACGCACGCTCATAAATTACCAACTAATTAACGTGCTAAAATTAACTCATTATAACATAATATCATGACAGGGTGTACCGAACTACGAAGTGTTCCAAAAAAGCAAAAAAAAAAAAACACTCGTGAGGAGATGAATATACTTGTACTTGTACTCAAGGAAATATCATCACTGGAGAGAGGTGTGGAACGAAAGTTGGCCAAATCAAGAAACCGCCAAGTGCATGGTTGAGCAAGAGCAAATGAATAACCCAGAGTTAGTGAAATAAAAAAAAAATAGAAAACCCAGGAAGAAAATACTTGGTCCATATGTGAGGCCACTTGTGAGAGGCGTCTTCGACACGACTATGACATTTCGCCTTGATTTCACCTCTTCCTCCTCGTTGTGTACTCGTATGTCTATCTATCATTTCTCGTCGCATTTAATATGCTAAATTAAATCAGTTTTTGCGCTTTATGAATTATGTGCGCGATAATTTGATTGAAGAAAGTCGTCTCGTCGTGAATCGTTTAGTTTTGGATGGTGCACATGTACACCATACACAGGGGTGAGTGGTTGCTAGCTACTTTGTAGGGATAGCAAAGCGAAACGCTTGTAAATCAAACATCGCATAACTATTAAGAATACACTTTAATGAATTTCGGGAATTGGAGGACTGCGCTTAAATAAATTGTCTGCAATGGTTCTCATGTGGGGAATTTATAAGCACTCTAAATACCTTTCATTTAAATTGTGGTTTTTATCCAAATTACCTGACGCGTGGCATAAAATGCCATTATATGAATTATGTACCCATTATTCGGTGAATCATTTAATACAAGGTGGAGCAAAAGTAATGTCATAATGTGAAAGAATATGCAAATGGCGTCAAATGTCATTGTGTTTTGACATTTGTGTTGGAGATAGATATCCTGAACGATATCATTTTCTAACAAAATGGCGCCCAATTCACTTTATGACATTACTTTTACCCCAACTTGTTGTATACTAGTATACATATTAAATTTGAGCAGCCAGTATACAGGGTGTCCTGATGAAAATGGTTTTTGAATAAATGGTCCAAAAATGAAACAGTTCTAAATTTTATGTCAAGTAAGTTTTCTAAAGGATTTTTCAAATTGGACGTCCCTTTTTATTTCCAATAGGGTTTCTCGTCTTCGAGCCCAAAAACTGATGCAAAAAATAGTGCAATGTCCTAAAGGCAGTAAATCTTTTTGGTCTTTCGTCAAAAGAATCAAAGACTTCGTCTCATCGTCCATCTCAGCTCTTGTCCATAACCGATCAATATATGTATCACCGAATCCCAAGAGTAAACCAATCTACTAGCAACTAAGTTCGTTGCAAATTCCGCTTTGCCAGATACACCTCTGCCACCACCATTACTGAATCTAATTCAATATATGTACCTTACGACAAATATTTTTCCGAAACCGCTCAGTAACTCGAGTCCTAAAAAATCTCAACAGTAACAAATCCTCAGGTCCAGATGGGATCCCCCTAGCCTTGTTTTGAAGAGGTGTTCTTCTACCCTGGCTAAACCTATACGCAAGCTCTTCCACATGTCATACTCTATAGGCATCTTTCTAGATAGATGGAAACTTGCGAACGTCCAATCGATCCCTAAAAGGTTTAAACTACCAATTCATAGCCCTAACATCAGTGCTCTCTAAGGTTATGAAAAGCATTGTAAATTTCTGTCTCATAATATATCTGAGAAACCGTCTGCTAAATGACCGTCAACAACATTCCACAGGGGATCTTATGGTGTGGCTAACAGAAAAATAGAACCAAAGTATTCGTAATCTCTAAAGCTTTCGATAGAGTGTGGCACAGTGCCCTCTTAACCAAAATCAAAGCTCATGGTGTCGTTAGCATCTTCTTATCATGGATTGCAAGATTTTTGAGTAATACAAGTTGTATTGAATGGATGTATGTACTTCTACCTCATTCTCAACCGATGCTGAGGTACCACAGGGCTCAGTCCTCTCTCCAACCCTGTTTTTAATATTTATTAACAAACTTCTCTTTCTTACTCGTAATCTTTTCTGTATTAAACCATTCCTTTGCGGATACCAGTACTCTTGATTTCGCTTATTCTTTGGCGACTTCACGGCTGAGTCTCCCTGGCAGCGAATGACTACGGAACTTAACTCTGATATTAATGCAACCATAAACTGGGGTGCGAAAAACCGAGTTCAATTCGTCAAAAACCCATTGCTGTCACCTGTCTCTGAAGTGGGATGTTAATGTAGTCAAACTAAAAATGAATGGAGCTATTATTGAGGATTCTAATAGCTTGTCAATGCTTGACATGCAAGTTACCTTCGGTCAGGGATGCTCGTGCCGAATTTTCACTCTAATAACAGTGTCTGCGGGGTGTAGTCGGTTTTTTCTGGGTTAAAATTGAGGAGATCCATGATCGAGGAGTGGTCCTTATGATAGCTAGACCACTGTAAGGTGGCTAACAGCCCTATTTAGAGCCGGCCATCAGACGATCACGCCATACAGTAGTATAAGCCTAATAACGAACACGTACAATCAGTGTATGATATGAGGTTGAAAACCTCAGCTCCTACCTATATTCTTTTTACGCGCTCAAGTAGATTGGCTTTTCAGTTTAGCTTCCCATCCAACACAAGACCCAAGTATCTTGGATTATCTTTAAAGGAGAGACTGATGCCATTAATCGTGGGAGGGTCAATAAGGGAAACTTAATATTTCCTCGTAAAGAGGACAAGTGAGGGAGTTAACCCCTAGTCTGCATTTTGATGCTACATACGTATGTGCTCTGTTCTGCAATTTCAGCTCTTCTTATCTATTCGAGTGTTCTTAGCTCGTTCTGCACGCACGTTATGAAAGAACAGATCTCCAACCAGTAGTCCTCTGAGCTTAACATATGACTTACTAGAAGCTCCGGGATCGGTAGGTCCACTCCTGCCTCTGCGAAGCGTCTACAGTGGAACATTGCATGCTCCGCGTCTTCCTCATCCACTGAAGATTGTGAGCAGAAGGCTATCGTGTCCAAATCTGTGAAGATATTTCCGAAAGCCGCCGTGTCCGGACAGGAATTGTATAAGATTGTAGTTACAGTTCCCATTTTCTTTCTGTTTCCAGACCTCGATTGTGCGTCCATCTGCCTTTTTCTGTGTTATCCCACCTGGCTTGCCACAGTGTTACAGATGGTGCTCTTTCTTCTACTTTTACCCTCCTGATAACGCTGGTCTTCTGTCGGTTTGTGGTTCGCCTAAGAAAAACCCTTTGCATCTCGTTGGCGAGAATGTCGATATTGACCACACGCGTTATAACATAGACTGCTTCGTCCGAAATTGTCCGCAAACAGCATATTTTTCTTATATACGAGAGCTTTCCGTGGGTTTTGAAGTTAATCCGGTTGTCGAGCATCACACCCAAGTATTTTAACGCCTCCTTAGACCTGATTCCCAACCCGGAAGTTTACGTATTCCGCAGTCTTTCAGCTGGTTATTAAGACAGCCTCCGTCCTGTGGTCAGCTAATTCTAGCCTCTAGACAATTTTTGATCCTGGCGATCGCTTCATCCGTGGCGGACTCTATCTCGTGGATGTGCTTTGCTACGGTAACTACAGCGATTTCGTCAGCAAAGCCGATGACCTTAACTCCTTGTGGCAGCGTTAATCGCAGAACTCCGTCATAAGTTATGTTCCAAAGGAGAGGTCCAAGGACAGAGACACTGCGAGACTCCCGCGAAAACATTGTAGTATTTAAAGCCAGCGTTCGGCTGGTACCTCAGCGTTCTGTTAGTGAAGTAGCTAAGGATTATCTTCAAGAGGTAATGTGGTGTACCCATTCTGGTCAGAGATCTCCTAATACAGGCCCAGTTTGCAGAATTAAAGGCATTTTTAACGTCGCGTAGTACTACTGCAGTGGTTCTTAGTGCCCCCCTCCATCTTTTCCCCAGTATCACTTCAGCAGCTGTATCTACTACCTCTTTTATGGCATCGACGGTAGAACGAGATTTTCTAAAACGATACTGGTGGTCAGACAAAGCTCCTCTATCCTCTGTCACGGCGATTAGTCTGCCGTATATGATACGTTCTAGAATCTTTCCGGTTATATCTAGCAGACATATTGATGGCCTTTTCAAAGTCGCTTCTCGCCAACCTGAAGGTATCTAGACTTTCTTGGAACTCTTGCCTTCCCCTACAACGGGATCTGCGTCAGGCCTGGAATATAATCGCCTGGTGGTCACTGTGCTTACATTCCTCGCTGACCTGCCACTTTGTTTTACGCAGGAGCGAATTTGGTTTGCGCACCATTTTTCGACATGCTTATCTCGAGCGATGCGAAAGCCATCTTAGTCATAAGGCAACCAAAATAGCTAAGATTAGCCAAAACAGAAATACTTGCACAAATCTTTTACAAAAAATCCAAGTCTTACTCCGTATAAGTTTGAAGTGACTCAAGAAGCGAACAAAACCCAAAGACTCAAGCTCCATTCATGGAGTACAATCCGTTTCTACAAATTCTTCCTTCAAGTGCATCTCAACTGTTCTAATTGTTAGCAAAACTTCTGTTCACTTCGACCCTTAATCTATGTAATTCTATGTAGAAGTACAAATTTTAATAAACATAAGCTGATTATTTCAGCAAATCCATATGATTTTCTAAAGTAACCATGACACTGTACGTTCATATGTTTTTGTAGACAATGCATAAAATCAGATCATCAAATCCCACGATAAGGATTTTGTACTACCAGCAGCTTACTTGTACCGAAGTACAAAAGACTACCTTTTTGCCATAGTAACCCCAATGCAAATGCATATCTTTTCATCATTGCATCCCCGACATACGAGCGTCCAACAGTCGCCATCAATTAATCCAATCCAATGCATAGTGCCAGAGCAGAGGAATGAGCAAGGACCATTATGTACTCGTATACGTAACAAGAACTGCATCACCCAGTATACTCGTAGTGTGTAACTCGCACAATGTTCTGCCATCAGAGCGTGGAGCATAAAACATGATCTTGTTAGCATGATATGTTGATTAATTTTCATAATTTTCTTCTTCTTTTTTTGTTTTTTTTTTTTACTAGTCCTTCGTGTAAGTCTGGCTACTATCACGTGGTGTTGAACAATCAGTACAGTCTGTCATACAGGGAAGGAAAATGTATGGTTGGTTAGAGATAGAAATTGAAATATAGTATCTATACGCATCCTTACATTCAATAAAGTTCAAAAAACCCTTATATCACACCCGAAGTCCTTTTATCTTTTCTCTCAAGTTAAGTTTTTTTCTTTTTTTTCATTATTTATGGGTGAGGATGAGGACACATCCTTTGTGGTATGTGGAATATAATTTAGAAAATCTCATCATAGTTTGTCGTCGTCATTTTTGAAATCATTTGCTGATCCGCCTCGCCTGTGCCACGTATTCGTGTACAAGTACTGTGTGCAGTCAAAGTGAAAATAGAAAATTTAGAGAATAATTGAATGAAATATGGTTGATCGTGTTTTGTGTGGCTGTCGGCTTACCCTGCCATTCCGCTGGCTCTCTAGCACTTGCATTGGGGATATGCTAAATGCCAGGGCGCGTTAAATGAATTTATTCTGCGAGTTTTGTCCTCGGGATGTGATATCAGCCACAGCAGCACAGCAGCAGCAGCAGTAGTACCGCGAACTATGAAAATATTCTCAAATAGGAATTTCGAAATGAATTGAACGGTAATTAATTGTCTCGTTGTACATCCCGTGTTGTATGTAGCAAAAGTATAGTTATGAAGGACCGCTCTAGAGAACAATTTGAAATATTTATGGCGGAAAATTGTTTCGTTGACATCTTTAACTCTCTTTCCCTTTGCTGGTTGTGTGCGTTTCTCTTTCACTTGCTTTTGATCCAAATTAATTCGCTGGCATTGCTACCAGGAATGGCATCATAATCATCATGGGTGTATGTGTACGTTTACCCTGTGCTATATGTTTTAATTAGTCAGTGTCGATGAAAAGGATTTAAGGATGATGGGTGCGACGATGATGATGATGATGATGGTGATATTTTTAGAATATGTTTTGGGTTATACCATTGCCTTGGTGTTGATTAGAGATACTGTATCTAGGTATGCATCAGTGCCACTGGGGTGGGATTAGTTTAAACACTTTTGACAAATGCACCAAGAGCAGTTGTGCATTTTTGAGTGGCAATTTATTTGTTAGTCAATTGGTAAGAGAATTGTGAATGGGACACAGTGGTTTTACACTGGCATTAATTGGTCATCTGTCAATTTGAAGAGGATTATTTGTTTATTATATTAGTGTTGCCTATTCAATTGTGTTGGCCCCATAAGGGAATAAGAAATTGAAATTTTTATTCTTTGAGATTATTTATGAGTCAATCGTAGATTTATGCGTAAGGATGAAACATTTCGTCGAAAATATCGAATCTGACTCCTACTCAGTCTATTCAGAAATATTCTTGGTATACACCACCTCGTTTCCACCAGGAGTAGGTATGTATGTGATGCGAATCAACGATCCTTAAGAAGTGATTTGCAGTTGCCTGGTTTTCGTTGTAGATTTTTGACATCCAGTTTCATTCTAGTTCACTGTTAATTGGGCACACCTTCCTATCACATACATAGATGTTGAAAATCCTATCCCAGTCTCCCCAATAGTACGTATTTGATGAAACTGTGTACAATCTAGGAAACGAGGAAACAAATTCATTCACCTGTCCTTACCTATATTATTTGAAGCCTAAATATTTGAAGCCTCAGTTCACAAGGAAATACCAAAAGGATCTCAACTGGCCCAAATCAAAGCAACGAATGACGAACATCCAAGAGTATAACAGTGTAAATATCTATATATCTACAAATACAATACAAATACAAATGTTTGGCGCGACAGGTCCATGGGACCCAGGGCTTAGCTTCTCACAACCACTCCTGCTGTGCGTGTTATATTCTTCACACGAATGGAAGGGGCCTACTGTTTAATGCCGAATCCGAACGGCAGTTTGTTTTTGAGAAGCTTTTTCATTACAGTTTTACTCTCGGATGTTTGTCAGGCGTTCGCGAGAGGTGTTGTTGGGGGATTGAACTTGGAACCCCTTGCTCCGTAGTCCAACGCACTCACCACTTGAGCCACGGCGCCCACTATATATATATATCTATCTGACTTAAAAAAAAAAATATCTTTTAGAAATTGTCTTGGTCCGAATAAAATTAGATTCGTCTTTAAGAAAAGGTAGCTCAGTAACCTGCGGACCTGCAGTTTGTCTACTTAACTTTTAAACCTTCTACGAGCAATGGTAATGCAATCGCAAGAACTATACTTAGCATTTTCTTGTTAAAGTTGGTATACGTGACTTACGCTGGTAGGGCTTTAGGTTAGGTGTCTATCCCCGTTAACGGTAAGATACACTTGGAGAAGGTAAGATCCATTATGTTACCATGGAACCATTTTGATTTTTGGACGAACTTCCAGATTTGATTGATATTCGAATCGGAAATATTATTAAGCTCCTCGAAGAAATATTTTCCCAAAATCTGCTTTCTTGATGAGGATAACGCAGGGCAGCTACAAAAAAGGTGGAACGATGATTCTTCCTCTTTTTCATCCATATAGCTGCGGCAGATGTCATTGGCCGGAATTCCAAGCCTAAAGGCGTGCCTATCTAAAGCACAATGACCCGTCAATAGTCCGACCAGGGTACCTATGCGTGGTTTGCTGATGTAACAGACTTGTTGTCCTACGTCTGCTCAAGTGTGCCCACATCTGCCTAGCATGATTGCACGTATCAAGATTACGCCATCTTAAATTTGCCTGATGCAGAGATATCGTTCTTACCTCCTTCAGCAGACGAGAGCTCATGTTTTGTGCCACTTTTAGATCGCCTGCTTTTCAATATCCAGGGACATCTGAGTGACCAAGACCCCACAAAGTGAGATTACATTTATTTGATATCTCATTCAGAGATGCGTGACATTGTTTTACCAATTTAGATCTTATTAGTGGTGATTCGAGTGCTTTAAAAGCTGGAAGCTTACTACGTCCTCTGAGATATGCGAGGTCTTCGGGTTGAACTGTTAGATACTGATGGCATACCAGCGCTGTTTCCTGGAAAGTGTGCATCTAGGAGCAAATCTAGAGATTCTCAACTAGACATTGCCATTGTTTCATAAGATCTCTTGATATTGCTGGGTTCAGTAGGTGCCTTAGACAGGATCCTCCTAGCTCATTTATGTTTTCGATATTTGAGCAGAAGAGCTGCCAGGTACTTCTTTTTGTCTTTCTGATCATTATTCGAAGGTCACTAAGACTCCTCTTATAATTGTCCCAATTCACTCTTTCGTCATTTAAGCCCTATTGAAAAGCTTACTGCTATTCTTTCTCTGTATGTTCAGTTCAGAAGTGCACTATGGGGGATTATTACCCTTGTTACACCTACGAATGGGGCACGACTTAAAACGAGATTTGTTTCGCCGTTAACGACTCTATATCGGCGAAAGATTCTAGTGCCCCGTTTAACATTATTACCAAGTGTTCTTCTACCCCCAGACGGTATTCTAATCTCAGACAGGTTTAGCTGGTGCAGATGCAATTTTAGACAGCTATGACTGTTTCGAAAGTACACACACACAAGTCTTGTAAAACTTACCTTGTAGGTAGAATTAATATTTTGAATTGCCTAAGCCTAACATTTTGACACTATGTCCATTACCTAGTTGAAGTTATAATAAGGCTAACTGACATAGGACCAGCCAACGTTTTTCATTACCAGACTATCAAATACTCGTATTCAAGCAAGTACTTCATTGTTGGGTATTCTAAGAGTTGGTAAGGCATTACAGAAAGACTTGATTAACTTGGTGTCCTTTAAGTAGCAAGTCAGGATTTTAAGAACAGGATAACCTAGTTAACACTTTCATGGTTCATTATGGGTTAGACCTTGTACCTACTGATATGTTTGTCACTGGTACGATTGGATTTTGTTTTCCGTCAGAATAGCTTAACAGGTTTTATAAGTCGATTGGTGTTTGTTTTTTTAAACACTCACCTGGGTCACTCAGACGCAACTGGTTCATTGTATTACCAAGAAACAAAATCCAGTATTACCCATTTTACTGGAAATTCATCGAGGAAGTCAAGAATGTACTTCAGCTTATAGTATCAAGACTCACCACATCAGCACCGAAGATCTGCCACCTGATCCAAACAAAAGCAAGACAATACCAAGAGAAATGATCTGAAGTATCGTCGCCGTTTCCACAAGCGTCGTAGACAGTGGTGTCTCTCCGAGCTTTTCAACAAGAGGAAGAAAATATAGGTCTCTAAGCGAGGGAGTAGTCATCTAAACCAATTTTTGGTATAAAGCCAATCGAAGCGTACCTCAAGATATAGTAACATATGCCAGTGCCAGACACGCATTGAAGATTCTCTTCAGAGTTGGCAGCAACTAGTTTATACCCTGTTGCAGCAAAGCTGGGTTCACTCCATCGGTACCAGATGATTTGAAGCTGCAACAGCATATTTTGTAGTCTGTTGCCACGGCCACTCCAGTAAACCAACTACACTGAGTTTTGCGACTTATATTCTGCTGTACCCAATCGTTATCTAGTTACCGGAAAGTGAGTTTCCAGCAGAAGACTAAAAGTCTCCGTTTTCATCTCAGTGTATCTATCGTCAGGTTTTCTGAACAACTCCGGTTTGATTGGTCTGCCTCTTTTGAGAACTTTAACCAACCTACTGGTTTCACCGAAAGTCTCGATCTTTTCTCGTTCTGGACTTAGGAGGAGTTTTGACAATCCTGTATATATTTTCGATCCATTCCTTAACGTGAAAATATAATACTAAGTTCCTGTCAATTTTTTGACCGCAAAAGAGCTGTCAGTGTCAAAATAACATCTGATTCAAAAAGAAACCCACAGATGGCCCACCCTCTTTATCATTGAAGTTAATATAATTTTTATACAAAAAGCATGCAAGTAAATACGCTTGTGAAAGATAAATCGTGGACTGTGTTTTTAGAACTCTTTAAGAATAGATAATTAAGTCAATCTAGTAAAACGGAACTATTTTTCGTCCAAAATGACTTCCACATTTTGTCTATGTCTTAAAGCCTTTATTTCAAGATATTCATTGTGATTGCCCAAAAAAAATCTTCAATTTCCTAACTGCCAATCTTAGTTAACGCATTTCTCTGTTTTGTATAAATGACGCGTATTATTCCATACGTTCTCAGGTAAAGGTATTCGTTAGCGGGACGATTTCTGACCCTTTTAGTATTGAAAGTCAGTTTTCGTTTAAGCTATATCCTGTCTAAGACTTTACCGACAAATATATAGGGCATTTATTTTAGGGTAAGTCTCAGCTATTTTTGGGTTACATTCGCTCCAAATAAAAAAAAAATACTGCCCTTTTCATGGAGGATTTTCCAACACATAAAAAACCGCCCCTTCTCTTGGAAACCCTTTCGTTTGTCTTCACTTGATTTTGTACAAGCACTCCCATCGAGAAGGGCTTCACTGAAGCCTCGTCAAATCAAATAGACCACCTTTGACGCATTAAGTCTATACTTACGGTAACACTACTCATGGTGATTGGTGACTCTATACGAAGCCAGCATGGGGTTGAGTCAATCTCAATATGTCATTCATGATGTACGTCATTGCACCAACGTCACATGCTTGCCATGTGAGCAATCTTAGCAATTTGCGTATGCAGTACAATTTTATATATCACATGTCTTCCTTCGCCGTCAAGGAGATCCTGTCAAGCTTGACAGAGGATAACCCTACAAACTCTGACAAATGAAACAGAGAACTGTCATCTGTTTAAAATAAAACGTCTTATTCTTCTCCATCCGTTTACATCAACTGTCACTTGAACCAGACCGTACTTGTCACGTGACCCTCTTTATAACATCCAAGTTTTCATTTTGTTATTATTAACTTTTTTTTTTCGTTCTTTTAACCAATATCTATATAATAAACAACTTGACAACGATTTTCCGATAGAACACGTTTTAATTTTTTTGTTTTTTTTTAAACCACCCTCTTCTCTCGTCCTTTTCTGGTTTATAATCATAATTTTACATCGCGCTAAACCATAAAAAATCTCACACGACTAACAACAACAAAAACAAGGATGTGATGATAATAATGAGTAATATATGTGTTCCAGATACTTTTACATCCAGTAGATAGGACAGTGAAGTACTCCATAACGATATAGCGAACGATACGGTTCTTCATATCGAGTGGAAAATGATGTGTTTGCTGTTGATCCTTTTAAGAATAGACTAGGTAGGTATGTATCTCTATACCTCTCGCCCATCCTTGTAACAAAAGAGAGAGGAAAAAAAAAATTATAAAATTGTCGAGTCGACCCCATGTCAGGCGTCCTACTTGAAAAATTAGCTTATAATAGAGGGTGATAAATAAAATATTAAGGGTAGGAAATTCTCATCTCACTTTTTTTTCGTATCTAACTACCGGGCGGTTTGTTATTTTTATTTCCGTCTTTTGTTTGTGTACACACACACACACACACAATGATGATGATGACACTTTAGGGGATGTTCTACTGCCACCCCTAATCTAACCTTTTGAATGATGGGTCTATTACCTTCTTTACCTGGCAACTGAAGTTTATTTTTAAGTTAATTTCTGTTTAGAGATAGAAAATTTAATGTATGCAATGGTTTGGAAAATTTATATTTGATTTAATTTTTTTTTTTTTTTTTCTTCTTTTGCAGGTTCGAACGCTTTTTGTAAGCGGTTTGCCAATGGACGCTAAACCCCGAGAGTTGTATTTATTATTCAGAGCTTATGAGGTAAGTTAAAGTTTTGTAAAATTTTTTTTAGAAATTGTATTACAATGTGTGTGCTTTCGTTTCAATTTATTTTTAGGGTTATGAAGGATCTTTGTTAAAGGTCACCAGTAAAAATGGAAAAACTGCATCGGTAAGTTTGCGAAAAGATTCTTTTCGCCATTAGAGTGATTTATTTATTGAAATACAGTCTGGTAGATACAGAAGAAATGTGTGGAACATGTGTTGTATTGAAAAGATGACACAGTGTCCCAATCATTTCAAAAACATGAAAGTGCCTGAAGCACTTCTTACTTCAAATTCCACTGACTTTTGAAGTATGTAGCAGGGACACACTTTGACCAAAATGAAAGTCCATTGGTGATACCAGTATGGAAAACAGGATTACCATCACCGGAGACCTACATGGAGACTTCCCAGATGAGACAGGAAGCAGGGCAACCAGTTTCGGTGTAAACCCATGCCGATAAGGTGTTCTTCAAAGAAGTACTCGCCTAAGGCCTTTTCTCCTCAAGACCGATAGAGCAGGGCAAGTGCACGGAAGATAGTTTCCTCCTTTACAGCTTCTACAAAAATCGTTGAAGGTAGCACTAAGCCTTCTGCCATGTCTGCCTACCAAACAATGTCCCAACTATCTGTCTTAGATTTATCCGATTGCCGGATATAAAATAACTTGTTTTTCTATAATCCAGTTCTGGCCAGATTTGTTTAGAAGTGAGACATGTGCTGATATTGTTCCGCCCACTATTTGGCATTCTCATGGCTGCGGTATCTAATTGGAATTTCCTCGATTTTATACGTGCTGACGATTCCTCTCTATTGTCCGAGAGGTCCCGGTCTGCACCCTCCCTAACTAGCTCATCCGCTTGGAATATCCCTGTGGCCTGGAACCTAGCATAGGGATAGGTCTCATTAAGATATTCGTTTCATTGCTTTACCAACTTGGATTGAATTATTGTCTATTCCAAGGTTTTTATCGCAGCTTGACTATCTATGTAGAAAACAATAGCACTGCACTCTATTGAGTTAATCGAAAGCCAGGTCGCGGCTTCACGGACTGTTGAGACTTCTGCCAGAAAAACATTACATTGGTTCGGCAGTCAAGTATGGCGGCACGAATATCCAGTACATTGGAGTATACTCCCGCACCTGTGCCAGTTGCTGCTTTTGATCCGTCTGTGTAAATCTTTGTCGCAGATTCTTCTAGAATATCTTCCAATTCCCAAGCATTTATACTAGGAATCCTGGTTTTATATTTGACATTGAAGTCCAGATAGTGGACAATGTAGTCCGAATTACTGGGGATTGTATTAGGGCCGTTTAGGATGCTTGTGTGGCCCATATTTCCATGAGCCAGTTGCAAGAATTCACTAAGCCGTAGTACTGCTTTAGCCGCCTTAAGCCTCCCAAAAATATTTCAGCTGCAGGCGTGGTTCTGAGGGTGTCCGTTATACAGACGCAGGATAACCTTTGAACCTTCTCAAGTATTGCAATGTTGCTTATTTTTGTCCAGTGCCGTCCACCAGAGTAGTAACCCGACATAAGGATGGGTCTAACGACTGCCGTGTATATTCAGTGAACGATCCGGGACTGGAAACCCCAGTTTGGGCCTAAGGCCTTGCTACATGAATAGAGGGCAATCGAGACCTTCCTAGCACGGTTTTAAATATTCAGTTTCTAACTGAGTTTTTTATCGATAATAAGTATCTGGCGTGATCTGCAAATTGCAAATGCCCTTGAGCTTTGAAGGAGTTATATATGGTATTTTATACCTTCTTATAAACAATACTAGTTCAGTCTTCGACGGGTTAACTCCGAGACCGACACTATCCGTTCACTTTGCTAGTTTATTTAGAGCAGACTCCATCAGGTCTCTAACTGCAAGAAGGAACTTCCCTGACATCGCTATCGCAATTTGTCGTCCGCATAAGCTATGGCACTGAAAATCTCTTTACCCAAGATTAAGAGTATCTCATTCACTATCATGAGCCACAGTAGTGGTGATAATACTCCGCCCTGGCGAGGTACCCCTGTACACCGATCTTCTGGTTAGACAGCCCTCCAGCTCAGCATGGATAAGCCTGCTTTTAAGCATCTGCTCGATCCAATAGCAAAGATAGTTGTCAACCTTCACGTAAAGAAGTGCAACAAAACAAGCTTCTGCTTTCACATAGTTGAAAGCTCCTTCAACATCAAGGAAGGACCATAATGAAGTCCTTGTTTTCAAAGGATTTCTCGATGATTTGTACCAAAGAGTGTAGGCAGTCTCTACCTCTTGTCGATAGGAGATTTCTATCTAATTTTGTTCTAATGTGGACATCGATCAGCCTTTTCAAAGTCTTTAATAGAAAGCAGGGTAGACTGATCGGATGGAAGTCTTTAGGGGATGCATGAGAGGGCTTACCGGCTTTCGGTATAAAGAAAACTTTGGCCCTTCTCCAGAATCTAGGAGTGTAGCCGAAGTTCAAACAACTCCTAAAGATAGTGTGGAGCTAAGGGCTTAAAGTATCAAAGCCTTACTCCTATTCCACTGGTAGGAAAGAATCGAGACCAGGGGATTTGTATGGAAGCTGTGCACTGCCAACGGTAATTTCTTGGGGGTGACAACGTCCTCTGGCACTGACAAATAGGCTCTGGTACGGTTGTCTACAGAGTGTACATACTATCTCTGTTTTGCTACAAGGAAAATTGATGTCCATAAGAAGCTCTAGGGTTTCCTTGCTGAACATAGTCCAGTTAACTTTTGGTTTTTTAATTTTACTATGAATAATTTAAGATTTGAAAAAGATAGAGGCTCAGCAGCTCAATAGCACAATTCTGATGCCAACCGCCATCCTCAAAAGTCTGCGACGCTAATGGTGGGCTAGCAAGGCAGTGGGAGAGGATACCCGAAGACACTTGTGCCTTTAAAAGCCTCCAGTTCTCCGCACTGATCCGTCGTCCCCTGGTCAATGACCCCAAAGATCATTGAAGGGCCTAGAAACCGGGATTTTTTTGACCTTCTTTGGGGTCTTCGAAGGATCCTCTTGTGATCTGGGTCTCTTAGAGGCCGGATCCCTTCTGGTATCAGAGCTGGTTGAGGGCTCCCCGATTCGAGTTGAATCCTCCGGGAGCCTTCCCGTAACGAGCTTACATTCTTCCACTAGTAGCAACAGGGGGCCTTCCTTTTACGGATGGCAGCCCCTGGATCAGTGGTCTGGAGGGTGTGAAGTGGCCTGCCGAGCTTTCACAAGAGTGCTCTCCCGAAACAGGTTAGCTCTCGCCCATTTGGCAGATCTCCACTCATCCTCATTCCAGTTAGCTTCTCCCGTCTTCAGGCAAGGCTCTAGGATGAACTTTGCCGATCTGCGTTTCTTGTACGACTTCGCTGTGTTGCCTCGTCTATTGGCGACGTGATTACGGTTGCGACCTCCGAAACAGAAATCGCCACCGAATCGGAATCTGTGTCGGTGAGGATGATGGAGCCGTCAGTATTATCATCAATACTTAGCCTATAAATCTGTCTCTACACCGTTTTTTGTGACACGACTGGTTTTGTAATTTTTGACCTCATTGATGATGTCCTTCGAATGTTGAATTTTGAGCAATTTTTGGTCATCAGTACCGTTTATACCGATGGCACAGACATACTGTCACTTCAGACGCAGGACAGTACATGTCCACTAGAAATACCTATTTTTAAAAAGTCCTGTATACTTTGGAACACACGTTGTGTTACAATGTCATCAACACACTCAACAATTTTGGCGGACTCTGAGATTCTTATTAAGGACATCATCGTCTATTATGCTCCACAGCAGGGGACCTAGCACGAACCCTTGGGGGACATAACCTGAAAAGTTGTGTTGCATTGTCTATATCCTGTATCGTAGAGCAGCACTCTGTTTTTTAAATAATTTGCCAACATTTTCTGAACATATCCTGGCACTCTTGTGGCATTTAGTGCTCGCAGGATAAATGTTCACTTTGCTGTGTTTATAGTACTTTTCAATGCTTTCCTCGCAGTGCTTATGACACTGAATGACTTAAGGAGGCTGAAGGGTTTTAATATTTCTATTGATTCCTGCATTGACTCTGTATTTCATCTTTGAACCGTCGCTGTAAGGTTTTGTTTTGAATTTTTTCTTCTTTTCGAATCTAGTTTGTGTCGATCAGAGTAGTTTTCTTCCTAGCAGGTCATTAAGAAATCTAAAGCATACTAACATTATAACTTGTTAACTTTCGTTAACTTCCGTTCTTTTTATTACTATAGGCCTAATAGAGGTCTGGCCAGTATAAAGATGTTATGCTTTGCTGATGGCTTCGATGTGATTACATGGAATGGTTCTGATAAACGATTCACTATCTAGCACTATTGCGATGTCTAGCTCACAATGTTTCTCTACATGTTCAAGCATCCTTTGCATATTCTTCTGGAAAGAACATATTCCTTCAGTTCCTGGTGGTATATTAACTCCTCCATATACCATTTAATTGTTGTTGGGGTATATTTTCCAGATTCGTTTGCCCAGTCTCTTATTATTTTTTAGTTTTAAGTCAAACAAAACTACCTCGGGGCCAATCTAGAAGCTGTTTCGATTTAGAACACGTCTCTCGCTTTTCAGTTACAGAGTATACCTCTTCACTTCCATAATATGTCCACCTCCTTAGTTTTTTCCTCCTATTTTTATGGACTGTATTTCTATTTATAAAGATTTTTTTTTTTAAACATTCTTTTACGAAAACAATACATTTTAATATCAGCATTTTTTTACCCAACAACAGCCAGTTGGTTTTGTAACATTCCACACAAGAGCCGGAGCCGAAGCAGCTAAACAGGATTTACAGGTAAAAAATTATTTACATTCTATTATAAAATTTATTTTGCAAAGTTTCTAAATTTAAATTGATGTAATTTAAAATAAAATAAAAAAAAAATGTTTTTGGAAAATTTAATGCAAAAATCTCAAATCCTTATTTTTTGTTTTTTAAATTTAGTAAAAAAAAAAAAAATCGCATCGAATTTGCAACAAAACAAAATTATAAATATTATCCTTCCCCTTTCTAATTATAAATTAGCAAAGGAATGTTAAATATATATAAATATGAATATAAATCACAAAGAGGCACACGATCTTACACAATTAAATTATACTTTGAATTTGTTTTTCATTTTAGTTTTGTTTTTTTCTTTTGGAAATGTGCAAGTGCAATTTTTGTTAAAATTATAATATCTTATGGATTCGTCTTAAAAAAAAAAGAAAAAGAACTAATATTGGTATTACTAGTAATAGTTATTATCTTTAGTTAATTCTTATTTTGGTTATTTATTTTAAGTTAAATAGGTTAAAAAGATTTAATGATCCCATGAAAGTGAATGCATGTTCTTACAGCTCCGGCAAGGTATATTAAAGGGAAGATCCATGTCTAAATGCCTGCAGCTCTGCAAATCAATGGCCTGTGTGAAAAGATATAATTCTTACAATATCCACACGAACTGACTTGTCATTGACTTTTAAAGAAATCTGTGAGAAGATTCGTCCCTTGAGAGGTTCCAACTGACATGACGGTAGGCAGTAGGCATGGCGAGGCATTTGTCATGTTGCAATGAGCTGTCACCCACAAAACACAGACCTTGAGCTGACAACCTACTATAACCTGAAATAGTGTGTTGCATTGTTCCGTCTTCTGTATCGTAGACCAGCCCCCTATTTTTTAAATAATTTGCCAATATTTTCTATGCCAGAATATGCACTCTTTTGGCCGTGAGTGCTCGCAGGATAAATGTTCACTTTACCGTGTTAAATGCGTTTTTGACGTTTAACGCTATAATAGTACTTTTCAATGATTTCTTCCCAGTGCTTATGACTTACGATTGAACTTACGTCTTTAAGTCACTGGATGACCTAAGAAGCCTGAAGGGTTTTCATATTTCTATTGAGAGACGAGTTCTCCTTTTTTATTTTGCCGGCTAGAAGGATCATATAATCAACTATCAACTGGTCGACACCTATCTTATATTTTAGTCTAAACTCAAATCAGACCACCAAACTAATCCACCAAAAATAAAAATAGGTATTTTGCTTTTAGTTGGGTTAGCACAAGTTTGCAGCCATTGGTCCAAGTGCTTATCTTAGACTCAGACCTGTTGATCACACTTACCAGTTCTGAAATTTTTTATTTTAACTTGAATACCTTCCGTCTCGTTGTATCTACTAAAACCTTTATTTTGTTAAAATTTAGAAGTAGGCGTAAATATCGATTTCAAACTAATCGGTGCGGTACATTTTTGATTATTTAATTACCTATCTTCGACATCAAACTACTCGAGAGCCAGATTACCCACCGATTTCGACATATTCTGTTATATATAGAGCATATAGTGAGACATTTAATTCACCTTCTACTCTCGAGTCTTTCCTCAAGGAACCTTGGGCAGTTAAAAGCAATATATTCCAGGTCTTCATCGCATCTAGGGCAATGTGGGCATTCTGGCGAGGCGTCGAGTTTAAAGAGATGGAGGTATTAGCGATAACCGCCACGGCCTGACAAAAACTGGATCAATTGATAGTTAACCTCCCCATGACCTCTATTTATCCTTGGTTCCATCCTGGGGAATAGTCTGTGTGTCCATCTTCCCTTATATGAGGTGTCCCATTTCTGCTGCCACACTCTTAGTGATATTGTCCTTTCTTGTCTTCTTAGTTCTTTAAGATCCATGTATTCCGTCCTTCAGTCTCGAATTCTTTAAGCTTCAGCAGCCAATATATCTATGGGGATCATACCCGCGATAAATTACCCCGCTTCATCCCGAGAACGCCGAGTATACTTTTGATGCATTCTTTAATATATACTCGTGCTCCAAATGTTTACCAAAGCTTAGTCTGCCGTCTATTATAACGCCGATGTATTTAATGCATCTTTTGGAGTGTACTGTGTAACTCCCCACCATGATTTTCATGGTCTCTCAGTCTCAATATACCGTCGTACATTATATTCCATAGTATGGATCCGAGGACGGAGCCCTGTGGGACGCCGCCAGTTAGGGAGTACTTCTTTGTCCTTATATCCGTCTCGTAAAGCAGCACTCTTTAGTGGAGGTAGTTATCGATTATACGCAAAATATATCCTGGTGCATCCATAATATAGCCCAAATTTGCTGTATCGAACGCGTCCCCGCCTCCAGCTGGAACCCTCTACCGATTGCTTGGCCATTAACACCACCTTGCTGATAGCATCTATTATCGCCCTTTACGGAATCCATATTCTTAGTCCAAAAGACCTTCTTCTGATTCAGTGACCAGGAGTAATACACTAAATAATATGCGTTCAAGTATCTTTCCCATTGTATCCAGCAGACAGATTGGAGGATAAAACGATCACCGGGACTATTTCCTATTTTAGACAATAGGGCTACCCTCTGCTTTTTCCAAACCAAGTGGAAGGTTCCATTTTCTAGACATAGTTGCATTGTTTTGACTAATATTACAGTTGGGTTACCCCAACTCGCCCTGGGTATTTCAAGTCACCGATATTTTTGCAAGCGTCCAGTATTTCTTCTACTGTGCGAGTATCGTCGATGTTTTACGAATATCGTCGATATTTCATAATTACGCTGGCATTCGGGAACTGTGTTGGGACGATTTTCTTCAGCAGCTCAGGGCATTTTTCTTTTGGTGCCTTATGACATCTTACATCTTCTTACTACGCCGCGAAGTTCTTTTCTCAGATGTGTGTATTCTTCTTTTTAACCTCGTAGTCTGGCGTTCCGAACGACCGCTGGCTTTTCCATCTGCCTCGAAGACACTTTGCACCAAAAGACTGGGGTACTCCTTTTTGTCCGGGTCCTTTTGGCATTGAAGCTTCGAAAGCCTCTTTGACGTAGTTGGTAAAGCGTAGTACTGTATCCTCTGCTGGGCTTCCTTGAATCACGCATCATTTCACAAAGGAATTCTTCGTCAAAACACTTACCGGTCCATCCAAATTCGATGCATCGGTGTTTGTTGGAATAAGTAGGTATCTCTTTTTGATGCTGTCTCGCTATGAGTATAATGTTTGTTTACATGTCATATAACTTTTCTAATCAGCGAACTGCTTGCAAAAGTGATGTTGATGACCAAGTGGCCAACGTTTTAGCGGAACATGCTAGTGTTGCCTATATTGGCTAAGATAATTTCAAGTCACGAAAAGGCTTTTAGTAAGGTCTGTCCGTCTGCTAAGGCATTTGTCGATCTGCTACCCCAGTCTGTAGCCCACGCACTAAAGTCTTCGCCGATAATAATAGGATGTTGTCGCCTTTCTGAGTTAACTATTTTACTTAGCATCTCGTCATATTTTGAGTGTGACCTCTGACTTTTACCCACACAAATCCGTCTTCTTTTTCTCTCATCACATCCTGTTGAGGATAGTTACCACACATCCATACTCCTGTTTTGTGTGTATTGTCGGCGACACACGCAAATAATGTCTAGGAATTTGAATGGTTTTGACAGAACAGCTTTTTCGGCTTTTTGCTCTTCAACAGTCTTAGCCAGGACACCCTGGACTACTTCACAATGGTTGAGCTCGATGAATTTCATCATTTTTATCGTTGATTGCTCTCCAGTATTCCAGGCATCTACGGCTTCCTACGATATGGTTCCTTCACTCTTTACATAGCATGCATTTTGTTATACTGTACTATTTTATACACATCTTTTATCTGTCTGGATAAGTTTCTAAATAAATGTTTAAACTCGAGACATCGCAAACATTTCGTCAGTTGTATAGGTTCTCTTAGCCTGCCACCCATCCAATTTTAACTTTGCTGTCATTTAACAATTTGTTGGCCGCTTCTACTTGTAGACTTAAAAGTGCTGTCTGTATGCCGTCATCCGTATCGCCGATACCTTCAAGTCAGGTACATATATCGAACTGTTTGCTCAAAGCATATACAATATCTGCCTTATTTCGTCCAGATCTTTACATTCCACCATTATTTCGTGCGCCAAAGATTTGATTTGCGCTTGTTCGCCCAGAGCTGTTCCTATCAGTTCCTTGTATTGACAGCTCTCCTCCCCTGTATTTTCCTTGCATTTTTGGACCATCTCCCCCTTCGTCAGATGCGTGCTACCCTTTCTCCGAGCTCCTTGAGGCTTACGTCGCTTTCCATCGGTCAGAAGAAGAAGTTTCTCCTTCATCATTCTCAAGATGACTCATTATAATGCCCACTGAGGTTTACTCCAGCGGTTTTGGCTTGGAGTGTATTCTTCATAGACTTATGAATCCATGTTAAATGCTTTCAGCTAGCCTGATATCCTCGAAAGCCTATAAAGACCAGAGGGAGAAGTATCAGATAGTTCTATAATGTCTTGGAAGTAGTAACTTTCTGGACTTTTATTCATCAGATGACAGAGGCTAAGGCAGTGTCAAAGGAAATGGGGAATATCTTCGTGATATCCTCGTCACTGCACCCTCTACACATATCGTCCTACTCTAAAACATTAATCTCTTTATAGCCATTGATTTTATTTGTCTTTTGCGTGGTACCACGTTGCAAGACTCAAAAGAATTTAAGAGCCTGATTGATGCACGGACAGTCGATCTATTTGGTGCTTTCCTTTTACGGATTGGAGCTTCGGAATATGAAAGTAGATCTTATCTTGACATGAAGTAAGGGCGCTACCATTGATTTTCTTTAAATTCCTATTAAAAATATTGCAAATACTATATTTAGCATCCTTTGATTTAACTAATATCAAACATACATATATGTATATGCATACCTTTATACCTTTTCATTGGCACCTCTAAAGCCATTTATGCCCTTCAAATTATAAGTAGGGTGTTGTATCCGTGTATGAAATATACTTACTTATGTATGTATGTAAAACGAGTCTTTAGACATCATATTTATTTTTAATTTAATATTTATTATTTTCTAATTATTGTTCGTATTATATTTTATTTATTTTTTCATTTAGTATTTTTTAATTCCATAAATTTAGAACAAAATTTGTATACGAAAAAAAAATTAAATACTTAAGAATTGCATGAGCACAGTCCCTATTTATAAATATCTAAAATATAAATATTTATGCATTTTTATTTGTGGATACAATGATAAAATCCAAGAAATTAATTGCGTTTGCACATTCACAAAATTCCCACTCTATCTCAAACCCCATTTTCTCATATATAAAAAAAAAAACAAAAAAAAAAGAAATAAATAAAATTAAAAATATTTTTACCAAATTGACTTGAGACCCTCATCTCAGTCAATGCCATCCCAGTTTTTTTTTTGTTTAATTTTATTTAGTAGATTTTTTTTTTTAAATACCAACAAACAAAGTACATCCTTCGTATGTCACAACAACATCACAAATAAAAACTGCCATTACAATATATCTATAAAAATACACAAAAAAAATTCACAACCAAAATTTGAATATATATAAAAATAAAAACAAGCACAGAACCTAATGCTGAATCTTGTGGCTTTCCACTTTATTCACCGAAAAAATTGAAAAAAAAACAAGACCAACCAAGATAGCTTTCATTTCTTTGTTTGTTGATAAATGGAAAATATATTTATTTTTTTTTTTTTTCTTACAAATACCCCACGTTGATTTATGAAGTTTTCTTTTAGTTTTCGAATTTTATTGAAACCATTCATGGAGAATTTCGGCTTTTTTTTTAAGAATTCTCCTTGAATGTTGCGGTATTTTTGGCGAATTTTTTTATCTCTCTCTCTCTTCCTCTTTTTATAAATATACAATCTAAAGGGAACATTTTCCCAACCGAAATCATAAGAAAGGCAGTAGTTCTTCTTGATTTTTTTTATTTTTTCTCTTCCCACAAAATCCTTTACCATATATCCTTTTTAGCAAATGAAAACCCCAACTTACTCTCGCTCTCCACAAATCCATGGTTGCATGTCAAAGAGTTGTTTTCATAAAAATAAGAAAAAAAAAAAAATTAAAATGCGAATGATATAACGGCGAATTTAGGTCGAACCAAACCCTGAAAATAAAATCCAAGAATAAAAAATAAAAAAAAATAAAAAACCATACTAAAACTCACCCAAGTCAGGTGAGGTGAATCACGAAAATGCGAGAATACACTCCATGCACATAAAATCAAAGGATAATACTGGTTTGAGGGGCGGTTGAGAAATAGGACCCTTCGAAGTACATACACGCTTGGGTGAATTTTGTAGCCCTGATAGTATAGTATACAAAATGTGAAATTATTACTTCAACAACGTTGCAGCATTGAAAGCACGGAAAATAGAATAGGAAAATAGTAATCGCATAGTTATCTATGCTATTTGTGGCACGCAAGTATTTTCGTATGCTTCATCATGCTGAATTTTCCAAATAAAATAAAAAAAATAAATAAAAAAAAAAAGATAATAACTGAGGTAAATATACTTTGTAAGTACACGACAGCACGAATATTCGAGTAAAGTACGTGGCCATGTTCCACGAAGAGGGATGCGATGTCTAGGGGGTTTTAGTGCTTAACTGTGCTTTCGCATGGCAATCCTATTAAAATTGTGGATTTTATTATATTACCTGATATGCACACATATACATATATGTACGTAGTAAAAAAGGAAGTAGTAGGATATATTAATATTTTTTTTTTTTTGTGGGGGGAAGCCATACTGCTAATGGCATGTAAATAGTCTGCTACGCATAATAGAGATTACGAAGTAGTTTCGGACGAATTAGGGGCAATTTAGCAGCGTGTTTTGCAAATATTTCAGTGGAAATTATTACCTGAGATAGTTAAGATGGATAGTTATGTACTTTCGGCTCGTAAATGTTTTTTTTTTTTTTAAAGGAGAACATGTTTGCTGCTTTTTAATGACAGTCACATTTACATTTATACTGATGGATGGATGACATAATCGTTTAGTAGTCAAATTTAAAGACTTGCTCTTATATGACCACCATTAGATTTTATGGTGTGGTTTGCATAATTACTATCAATTCTATAGCAAAACAAAAATATTATATCGAAACCTTCACAGCATATGTCAAGGATATAATGCAAATTTGTTTACATATTGATGAGTCTAAGAAAAATCCAATGTATGTACATTTTTAAAGGGTTTTTCAAGAAGGACATAACATTTTTGTACTTAAATAAAACACAGAATAATTGAGGTATCGAGCTGAAATTTATTCCAGGAATAGTACACATGTTAAATTTAAGTATGAAGTTCAATCTCGTTCATATGAACACCGCGAGCACGTTTGCAGTGATCGATTCTTTGGGGCAATTTTCCACCACTCTTTCACTTATATCGGCCGGAACATTAGCAATTTCGCATTCGATACTGTTCCTGAGCACCTCTAACGTTGTTGGTTTGTTGGCATAAACCAATGAGTTAACCTCACCCCTTAACAAGAAATCCAACGACGTTAAATCGCATAGGACCATTTCTGGAGACTACACGATTACCGAACTAACCCTTCAATAGATCAATTTTTTGACCAGCTATGCGGCATGTGGCACCATCTTGTTGAAACCACATATCACTGATGTCAAGTCTATCCCATTCTGGCCAAAAATAGTCCTCCAACATGGCACGATAGCAAACTTCATTGACCGTAACATAGCAATCATTTAAAGATTTTAACTGACAATATTACATCTGAAGGGGCTTCACTAAGCTCTCGGATTAGTGGTCTAAAATAAGCGATTTTTTAACCATAGCTGGTAAAGAAATAATGGATGTCTACATGTCAATCAGCATACCTATATGGTCTAGCTTAATAGTGCCTTATTCCTTGTTTCCTTTTGCAGAAGAGAAGTCAGTATTGATAAAAGTTTACAAAGTATCTGTGGATAATGAGGTATACATGCGTTCCACTCACATCGCCGGCATGAAATCCACACCACACGGTTACTTTTTGTGAATGCAATAGTGTCTCTTGAAGCACAAATGGGTTTGTTACTGTCCAATAATGCATATTTTGCTTCTTGACAAAGACATTAAACCATAAAAGAACAACTTAATTCAAATATCTTTCACAAAAAACGTCTGCACGAGTGAATGCGCTAAACCCGATTTCTCGTTACTTTTTCGCATAAATCGGGCAAAATAGCGACTTATTGAAGGAGTTCAGAGTCGTCAAATCACACGAACACAAAGGTTAAGTTAGGTTAGGTTAATGGGTTAACCTGCGACAAGAGAAACATGCACCCGTCATACATTTCTTTCCAGAAATTTGTTTCTAATGTGAAAAAGTGTTGGGTAGTGACAGAGGAAGTGTGGAGTATCCTCATGCACATCCGCGTTATCACAACCTCTGCACATACAATGATCCTTTTTTTGCCAATTCATCAGCTATTTCATTTCCTGGAACACTTTTGTAACCAGCAAAGACTTACATTGTGCTGCGCACCAATAACCTATAGGTCTTTGAGACTTGCTTGCAGCGACTTACTTCTTGTACAAAGAGCTCTAGGGCTTTTAGGTTGAGTATTGTTTCCAGCCCCATTGTGGTGGTTCTCATTGCCCCAGTGGTGCCAATGCGGGCCATTTTTTAAATTTTGTGTCGCTTGCAACCAGACCAAGTTACCATACATCAGTATCGACCATGTAAGGTCACGTGATGATTTTAGGGCTTGGGCTCCAGGTTTTGCCGAATATCCTGTTTCAGGCATGGTATGCTATCATTGCTTTCTTTCCACTTTCCTTGATGTTGAGGTTCCAGTTTAGTTTCCTATACAGAATGACTCCCAGATACTTGATGTAGTCGGACATTTTTAGCGGAGTCCCCTCAATTATGATATCAATTGAGGTATTCCGGTATTGTCCTTTTGTTAGTAAAAAGGATTAATTCCGTCTTCTGTGGATTAACCACAAGTCCGCAGTTCTTGGTTTAGGTAGGTATTAGCCATGGATTAAGCGTTTTCTATTTGGTCACTAAGAGTGGACATCTACATACATATGTATGCTACTGTTTTGACTCCACTAAATTGTAGCTTAACTAAGATTTCATTTACCACGAGGACCCAGAGAAGGGTCGATGGTACAACACTTTGAGCAGTGTATCTGGATGCTGAAACCGTGATTTGTGCACCACTTAGTTCTGAACTGATTTATCTGTTTTTTAGCATGCACATTATCCAGTTGCTAATAGTGTTGTTCACATTAAGGTCCACTGAAACTCTTTTTATTGCGTCGGTTTGGACATTATTGAAGGCCCTTTCGATGTCTAGAAAAGCAGCTAGAGTGTATTCTTTGTCACTCAGTATTTTCTTAACAATACTGATGACACTGTGGGGTTCTGTTTTTACACTTTTCCCTTAGAACACGACTACCACACTTTAACTTCAATAAATCTATTGTTTGGCATATGGCGCAATTTTGCTGAAATCACCTATTCCAAGTTATTTTGTTCCAATATAACCCAAAAATAGTCAGTCAAGATGGTCCTGTACCGAACTCCAATGACTGTACATAACTATGTTGCTAGCATCATTTAAGAAGAAGTATTGCCCTATAACCCTTCCAAAATGAAACTCGCAACAAATAGTCCATTTTTGTGAGTGAATGGCATTTCGTAAATGCTTTTGGGTTGCTGACTTGGCTAAATTGGACAATTTTGCTCATTAACGAAGGCATTGAGCCAAAAATGGGCTTCATCGCTGAGAATGATTTGCGAAATTAGCGCACGCAAAGATGTCTTAAATGAACGCGAACTTGGGATAATTGCAAACGTTGTTGAAGCGCTGATTAAATTACATAGACAAGTTGAAACGTCTAACAAACTGCAGCTAACTTCATGCATGCCCACGAAACCATATTGAAAAACTGAGGTGTCCCAATTGAAAGAGCCTTTATGTACATATACACAGATGGCATACTTGAACTCAACCTTATAAATTAAACTTAAAGATCTTCGAATACCAGTGACTACTCATTTATAGTAGTTTACTGCCCTCTTTTAAGGATAATCCCCTTCAGTGATAACGCAGATAACGTCGGAAATTCGTCTGAAACACGAAGTTTGTTTGACCTCAACAAGGACATAAGATTCCATTTTGACTGCCTATTGAATCTCTTAGTTGCCTGCACTCCTAATTTAGCTAGAAGTTTTAGTCACACAGTGGATTGAGGTGTCTATGAATTGTTTCTTAAATTTTACAAAAACTTTACTCAGAAAGGAGCAATGTCGATCCTTGAGACTCTTCGGTGACCGTATTGAAGATTCCTCGCAAGCTTTCAGGTTGCAAAAATTCTGTTCGAAACTTTCCCAACAGCAAATGGACTACCTTTAGTAAGGAGTGTATCGGTGTGGATCTTGTCCACATTTCCACGTTTATATTCCTAAAGCTGGAAAAACTCGCATGTAGAACCAAAAGATCTTTATAAGTAGATCCTCCTATCTGCCAATGTTAAAATAAAGGCAATCATGGACGGACTTGCAACTACGAAAGTGGATACATCACCTCGGAGTGTTGATTCACCATTTGCTTAGAGGGAGGATTATTGACACAGAGTTGGGCGGTGTATCGGCTAATAGACCTGCGAATTGTCATTAAGCTACTAGTCAACCTGGAAAGCACATGATACTGGATGATTGCATTTGTAAATGACATTAGGGATGTTCACACTCACATTCAATCAATTTTTTTATCAAATCATCTTGACAAACCATCCAACCAAAGCAAATCTGCGTTCACATCAAGTTTAGAGTCATCATACCGATTGACGACCGATTAGATGAGTGAGAACACCTTCATTACTATAGCACTCTGAGGCTAATACTGCGGTAATCTCTTGGAACTCCTCCAATATGCTCTACTTTTCACGGATTATGCAAAATACTTGGATGTTATTTAGATATGTAATCCAATCCAATCTACGAACAATGCGTAAGAGCAAATGTACCTTTCTAGAAGCTGTAGGTAGAAGCAGGGCTAGGGAACCGGCATAAAACGCTAGCTGTACGCGGCTAGTACTATACTTCTACATGACTTTTGAAAGGGGCCATACACCTTATTCTATTAACCTTAGTTTAAAAAGCCTATATGTCTATTAAAGGTGCACTGAAAACTACTCCTTCCACAGCACTAGACACTGTTTTTGATACTCTGCTCTTAGATATATCCGGCAAATAGACTGCTACCAGTCAATTAACTAAGAACCTCCTCACAGTGGTTCAATATGCACCAAGATGCTAAGTCACAGAGACATTCCATTCCACAGAGAAAGAATGACAAGCTCGCCAAATAGGGTTCTACTCCAGTGATTCTGCCGAAATGCCTAGCCCTGGTTGACCCTCGCTACATGTAAATATCTACGAAAGCTGGACACTTTTAGCAAGACCAATCACAGATGGGAAAATGGCTCTGGCTCATATTTCGAAATGAGACATGGCCCTAAGCTGTGTATCGGGTTGATTTTGCTAGATCCATCACAGATCAGCAACGCAATCGATGTCCTCCCTGGACACTGTCTGATATGCCAACATGCTGAGAGGTAAGGCCTCTTTTTTTAATTAAGAGAAGGAAACCATCTTCGGCTCTATTCCATAGAAAAATTGTCCATCAAGCTTTCCTCGTCGACGAATTGACAGTCTTAGACGTCATGCTACGGTCGGTTAAATTTGTTTCTGGGTAGCTACGAATAGAAATAGATCAATGATATCAAAATGGAGCTCTTCTAGTCTAAGTGTCTTTGTATACACGTACAGATAGCTCTAGCCTAAGCTTCGAATACCGATTTATTAAATTCCACCTGACATTAAGTACATAAAAGCATAATATGCTGACGACGGTTTTCAAATCGCAGTTACATGCCGACCAAGCAAATTCACCAAAACTACTGATTACGCTTGTGGTACAGCTTGTGTGGTACATAGCCCCATCTTGCTGGAACCATAGCTCACCCAAGTCCAAGTCCTCATTTTTTTGTCATAAAAAATCGGTTTTCATGCTTCAATAGCGCTATCCATTAACTATACCGTTTCGTCCATTGTCGTCTTGGAAGGAAAATGGGCCAATAATGCCACCATTTCAAAAATCTGCAAAAAGCTGATATTCTCCATTGAGCGCATAGGACGAACACGGGAATATGTTCGGTTATCAATCAGCAAAACAGTTCCACAAACTTTCATCACAAACTTGCGTACGTAATTTCGCACTGTTTCGACAACACAATATCCACTTTGAAAGTAACTTTGCAATATTTTCCAACGTTCTACAAGCGTAAATCCATCTATGTCGCACCGCAAAAATACAATGCTAAGTGTCTGTCAATATTTTGAGTCCATAAGAGCTGTCAGTGTCAAAATAAAATATGATTCAAAAGAAACCAACAGATGGCCCACCTTTTATATCATTCCACTCTTAAGACGAAATCCAATTTTTTTATCAGAATTATGAACAGAGAACAATAACTTGTGTTTTTCAAGTTTTATATGTCGACCAACTAATCCAAAATACTTAGTCTAAGTACCTACTCAAGTTGGTGTCAATAGGGCGTCTCAAAAAATAGTTCTTTTACAACCTTTGCTCTGGCTACAGCATTTTCCAGACCAAAGTGCTTTATATAGAAAAATATTTAAATAAAATAAAAATACAGCTAGATGGCGTTGCCTTCATATGGTGTTACTTTCACCATAATCCAACCTCGTAAACTTGTGTAAAAAAAATCTGAATGGGATAAGAATATCAACTATCAATATGATCCTCTTGGGATCTCCTGGGTCACTGCTAGAAATGGAAATGCCACTAACTCCACACTGCTTCAATTCTGACTGTATATACATAAATATGTCATATTGGTTTAACATAGTTTCAGTTAACGTATTTTGTTTTATATCATGTTGTTACACTGTAAGACTGAGTTAAGTATTTAGGTTCCTAAATTCCCATCAATTCCCCAAAGAACATCAACGTACATAGACTCATTACCCTAACTATTACACCACTAAAAAGAACTACAGCCTTTCTACTTAAATAAATAAAATACTGGTAAAACAAAAAAAAATATATTTAATTCTAAAATACCTTCCAAAACATTTTTAAAAAAAAAATTAATTTAAGTAAAAAAACAAAAAAAAATATCCAAACTATCCGCTGTACCGCTCATTTGCAGCAGGGTGTACGCTTCGATCCCGATATGCCCCAAACAATTCGCTTGGAATTCGCCAAGAGTAACACGAAAGTGAGCAAACCCAAACCACAGCCCAATACAGCGACAACAGCCTCACATCCTGCATTGATGCACCCACTCACTGGACGTAAGTAAAGAAACAACAAAAAAAAATTTAAAAAAAAAAAAACCAAAAACAGAAAAAAAAAAATATAAAACCAAAAAAATGTTTTATTTCTTTTGTTTTATATTTTTTTTTTAGTGTAAGTAGTAAAAAAAAAATTCCTTGACGAAAAGTAGAAAATTTGTAAATTAGTTTAACCAAACAGCGCACATTAATCCCTAAATCCTTAAAAAAATATATATATGTATTTGAAAGATGTCCATGTTACCAGCAACATAACGCTTTTCTAAGGCACCAACCAACACCCACATCCACATATCCCCGGTCACGTGAACAACAACAAACAGCAATATGTCGCACTATATCACATACACCAAATCACCAATGAAAACAATGAAAATATTATTATAATTAAATTATTTTTACCACTACAATTCTATCACCTTAAATCGAAACTAATTTAAGTATACATGTATGTGTGCGTTTTGTAAAAATGTCGCAACAAGTGTGTGTCCTTTTTTTGTTTAATTCTTTCTTAGCATTTAAATTTTTATTTTTTTATTTTTGTCAACACATTCAAGTAAACAGAAAAAAAAAATATTGTCGTGTAAGGATATTAGGTGATGTGGTATAGGCGCATGTTGCAGTGTAATTAAAAAAAAAAGAATCCAAAATCCTTTCTTCCTTCTAAGTATCCTTTTTCGTTAAAATGTGTAAAATAAATTAAAAGAAAAAAAAGAAATACATTACAGCGCTTTTTTGTCAATAACTTTAAAAAAAAAAAAAACAAAAAACCTAAACTAAGAATATTTTTATTTTATATTTTAAATATATGTAAATATTTAAAAGAAAAATGTTTGTTTATATATTTAGACTTGGGTGGACCATTCTTTCCCGGTGGACCGGAGTTATGGCATCATCCGTTAGCGTATTCAGCTGCCGCAGCTGAATTGCCTGGAGCTGCAGCATTGCAGCATGCGACATTAGTCCATCCGGCTCTGCATCCTCAAGTGCCGGTCAGATCTTATCTCTGACTAAATACAGATAAAGTATTAGAGCAACCTATGCATCAAGTAAGTATCTATTAAGAACGGGATCAGTACTGCATGTTTTGAATATTTCATTTTGTTTGAGAAATTTAAAAAAAAAAAAAACTATTAGAAATGATTATGAGAATTTTGTGAGCACTAGATGGTACTACAGGTGGCAATGGGTTTGTATATAAACTAAATGTGATCGAGGTAGTAGTGGCCTCTAGTAAGAGTGGGTTTCAGTCTTGGGTAAATATTATTTTCCCAGAAACTGAGGTTAAGAACCCAATCACTATCAGAGGTGAGGTTTCCCACTAAAAAGTCAGATATAATTTTTCTTATAAGGAACCATTTTCAAAAGGCCTATTATATTTATTCTTGTCTAAAGTAGAAGCTTTATGAATAGGTATAGCAAAGATGTACCCATCTGATCGATTGCCTCGGCTCTTCTTCTAGAAATGGCTACCGCCTTGAAAAAAGTTGTATACCAGGTTTTTGTTATTTTGAAACAATAACCCCATGTAGTGTATAGGTCTTCACAACCATTTTCGTACAAACGGAAGGGACCTATAATTCTTATTTTTGAAAATCGTTTTTGACAGCTTCATTCTCTAGAAACTATTTCAATATCGTCGACGATCAATTCAGGGCAAAGTACGTACATACTTCTATTGGCATCGTTCATTACAGCATTTTGACGGTAGCTGTCATGGACGCCTTTATGAATCTCGATTATTGGATGGCTTGAGTGGCACCTAGCCCTATTTTGTTTGAAACATAGCTAGCCCAATTCTAAATCGTCAGTTTCTGGCCATAAAAAATCGGTTATCATGCCTCGGTATCGCTCTCCATTAACTGTAACGTTTCTTCCATTGTCGTCTTGAAAGTAAAATGGGCCAATAATGCCACCACTCTAAAACCGTTGCAACAGTATTCTCCGTTGAGCACACAGGACGAACGGGAGTATGTTCGGTTATCAATCAGCAAACCAGTCTCATGGACTTTCATTAAAATTTGCGTACACCAGATGCAATTTTTATATTATTTCGACCGAAATGTCTTTTCAACATTTCCACTGTTTTGGCAACACAGGATCCACTTTGGAAGTAACTTGGCAATATTTTTCAAAGTTCCGTAAATCGGTCCAATTCGTACCGCGAAAATATAATGCTGAGTTTCCGTCAATTTCTTGAGCGCATAAGAGCTGTCAATGTCAAAATAACTTATGGTTCAAAAAGAAACCAAAAGATGGCACACCCTTTATATAACTGGATTCTCGTATTTCCTTGGATTCCATAGAACTCTCTGCTTACTTACTTAGGTGGCGCTACAGTTCGAGGTGAACCTGGGCCTCAACCAACAAGCCCTTCCAGCTAGCCCGGTGGAATTCTTTGATCAAAAGTTATTTTATTCTCAGGCCTTTGGGCCTACATCTCTTACAATGTCTAGGAAATTATTCAACTGATGTTGAATTGAGAGTTTCAGTAGAGGATCGATCTTGTTGGTGTGGTAAATGTTGACTCCAACTAGGACTCCATAGTCTGCAGTGAAATCAACCAATGTCAGATTAAAAGGGTGCAATTCACGTCCTTAATTTTTGTGAGTCTGCGATTATGTCAGACTTTAACCACAAAGTCTTGCCGAAAACTATACTCAGGCATTTCGGAACGAATTCGTGTCTCAAATAGACTCCAACAAATAGTATTTCGAGTTTTGCACAAACCTTTCTATGACTGAGGTCGAAACAATCGAAACAGAAGCTAGGTTGGAATGTAAACGCCATGTCATCAGCATGGTTTGATTTTTGAGAGGTCGTAGTTGGTAGCTTAGAATCATGGACTCTTGAAGAAGAATGGTACTGAATCTGATGAATGTCATCCGAGAGACAAAGTTTTCGACCACTTTTTAAAGCATTTGTAGCCATATGTCCTCAATAACACGAATAACGTTGGCTTTTAATGCGTCGATTGTTATTGGTTTGTCAGCATAGACTAGCGACTTTACGTATCCCCAAAGAAATAATCAAGAGGCGTCAAATCACAAGATCTTGGAGGCCAATTTACACGACCATTACATTTGCTGTATGGCATGTAGCGCCATCCTACTGGAACCACATCTCTTCAACATTCATGCCATTTATTTGGGAACGAAAAACTCAAATAATTATGGCTCTACAGCTAATACCATTGACCGTAACACTCTGATTAGCCTCATTTTTGAAAAAAATATGGTCCGACCAGCCCACAGACCGCACCAAGCAGTTCATTTTTGGAGATGTAATGGAGTTTGGATAATCTCATATGGATTATCTTCGCTCCAAATGGGACAATTTATAGAAATTTCAATGCAAACAATGGTCATGTCATGTCACGATGGCTTCAATTTTTGCACGAGCTGGATTTTGTAAGCCTTCAAACCAAGATCTTTGAGGAAAATTTTGCGTAAAGTGGACGGACGTAAACCAAGCTGTTGTGAATGATGTCGAATCGATAAATTTGGATCTTCTTCAACGTCTGAAAACGGTCAACCATGCGACGAATAACGTCTAAGATGGTCGATTATTATATTATGGTGCAAGTCCTCTATAAATTTGGAGCATAAAACCATAATTTTTTAACCAAATTTCTAAAATTTGGTAACGTTGTTGAAGCGTGTATGTCATCACATGGCACTGACAGTTTGCAATCCGACAATTGGTTTGACAGATATAACTGTGTAAAGTTAGTACTGGGTTAAAAGGTGTCAATTTAAATCGATAAAAAAATGTTTGAACCAAATTTTTAATATTTAGTAACATTGTTGAAGCGTGTTCCTCATTACGATAAAATTGCAAAGACCACGGAATAAAAATGACACTGACAGTTTGCAATCTCACAATTGGTTTGACAGATATAACTGTCTGAAGTTAGTACTGGGTTAAGAAAACCACCCTTTATAGGGTCATCCAACAAGAGGTGACATTTTAGATCAATAAATAAAAACAACATTTTTATGAAAAGTAGTAATATTTTCATATAGTTTTAAAGCACGAACTCTAAAGTTAGCAATGGACTCCAGTATCTGTCAAATCATCACGTGTTCGTATAATGCGGCTGTATTTCATGATATTTTCTTTTTGTGCATTAATCCCTGGTGGAGTTTTGGCTTGAATATTATCTTAAACAAAGTCCCAAAGCACAGAGTATAATGGTGTTATTCTAAATTTCGAGAAATCACACGTCCAGGGAATTTGTGCAGAGCAATTTGTTTCACCAGTTGTGTGGCATGTGACACCACCATTCACCGATTTTGTAGTGAATTTTCACTATTTTAAAACGTTAAACGAGTGGGTATCGATCCATATTTAACCTTTAAGTTCTTACTTAGGAAAAGTCATCACAATGATAGTTTATTGTTCACAGTTCAACAATGGCGCAAAATCTAAAATGACACCTCTTGTTGAATGTCCCTTTAGATAGAAGCTAGGAACGTGCTAAATATAACAACGAATTGTAGTAGAACTGCAACTCTTCGACGGCAAACCTTCTGTTGAACCATCTTTTGGTTGAGAAACTTTGGATTGGGTTATCGGTTGAAATATTCGGTTTCCGCTAAATATCCAAAATCCTTTCGGTGACTTTATTCACTTATCACTCCGAACGTTGAAGACAATTTTGCTGAAGGGCTCGTAGAAAATAGGCTGTACCACCTTCAGCATCTACAAAGACCTTTTGTATCTAAGGACACTCTTTTTAGGCAGAGCACAATGAAAGCGCTGTATTCACAGCTTGCTTAAACTACTACAACTAGTTTCTGGAAGTCCGTAGCAAAGCTACGTTTAAAAAATTCTTTTGGGATCAATATTGAATCTCCAACCATTTTCTGGTTCAGCTCCGAGATCCTTCTCTCCAGTTTCTCGGTATTCTCGCTTTGAACTGCGGTTCGTATACCCTGTATTACAAAGTTATATTAATTTAAACCTTATTACTGTAGATGAGAGAGTAATGGTCTTTTTCTCTTGTCTTTCATGGTCTTTTGTATAAATGTCAATGCTTTTCCTTGGAGTTAGGGAAAGCCTCGGACACGGCTTCGACTTCCCTTAAGTATTCTGCAGTGCTTTATTAGTCCGGGTTCTTTCGAGATTAAAATGAAGCAGATACCCTCTTCTATTTTCTCCATTCTTTCTACAATCGAATATCTGTATGTAGTTCGGGTCTAAAAAGACTCCTTTCGTGAAGGATTCTTTACAGATCGAAATCAGGCCCTAGCGTAAAATGTATCTGTTATATCTGAATTCGCCCATCTGACAATAAGTAACTGATTCTCTCAAAGTTTGTGATTAGTTCCCTCCAATTAGTATGCAAAAGGTATCCTCAAATCCTAGACTCTATTACTTGATACCTATCAAGAATCAGACTCCATATATTACGATTATTTAGTACCTCTGAAACCACTTAATGGAAAACCTTATTTAACCGTAGGTAATTTGGCTGCCATTCCCATCTAGTACTCACAGAAGTTTAAAAAGAAAAGTAAGCATATTAAATATACATAATATTGCATGTGTAATTTTTATTCAAAATTTGTATGGTCTTACCAATTTTAGTTAAAAAAAACTTTTACCAATTCAGCAATTCCCATGATTTAGCATAACTTTATGAATAATTAGATGAATTTCTTTTAAGACCCAAATGGCTATGCCGCCCCATCATACAACAGCAATACATCCAGCCTCAATGCACATGTCAGCCGGTCTGCCGCCTGGTGCCACCGCTGCTGGACATCATTTTTTATCAAGTCCCGCTTTGGCCAGCCCAGTTGGTTCGGCCGGTAACACTCATCCTTCAAATCCTCCATTGGCCGCAAATGCACCATGTTCAACATTGTTTGTTGCTAATCTTGGACAATTTGTCTCTGAACACGAACTGAAAGAGGTCTTTTCCAGGTAAGTTCAGAGTAAAAGTTTATTTTTTTTTAACATTTTGTAAATAAGACTTTTGTTTTTAGTTTTAATTTATTATTATTAGTTTTCTTTTTTTTTTTTATTTATTTTTGTTATGAGGATATATTTTAATTTAATCGTTTTTATTTAAAATACTAACAATTAAGATCTAAACTTATGCATAACCAACAAAACAACATAACCAAAGCATTATCCGATAATGAAAAGAAAATAATCATTTTTAAAAAATTAATTAAAAAAAAAAATTATCACCCTTTTTATTCTCATTGTACTACTCTCACCTATTTGTAACTAATTATAACCTATACAGCATACAAGAACAGCTGCAGTTTAAAAAATTAAAAAAAAAAAAAAAAGAAAATTAAAATTTAAACATTTTACATTGTAGAAGTTTGCTGCATTCACGAAAACGAAATGAACGCACCTTGTTAACTAGCACCTGATTATATTCACATACACACACGTGTCAGTAATTTTTCTGTTCAGTATTTGGTTTTTTAAGTTTTTTTTTATTTTTTTCTTTAATTTTTAATTTAATTCATAATTAACTACGTTTGTGGGAAAAAATGCTATTGTTTCCCAGTTGTTGGATGGCAAAGATATAATTATACGACTGACTTGAGTTCAGTGAAACTCAGCGTGGAATATGCAATCAGATTGAATTATTTATTAAGGATTAATGGTGGGTATGAATACATATGTGCAAAGTGAATTGTTTTTTAATTAATGTGTCTTGAAGTTATAACTAATTCAGTACAAAGTTGTTTGTTTTTTGAAAGTACTTGGGTACTTTTGCTGGATTGCTGAATATGTGTGTGCAGTACCACGTATTTATAAATTTGTTATGTAATCTAGAGCTTTGCCAAATTCAAGATTTTCTTTCCTTCCTTTCTTTTTTACAGTAGATTCGGTCTTCCTTTTTGTTTGGAAGACCACCGTTTTAACTGCAGCGTTTCATAATTGATATGTCTTAGATTTTTGGACTACACCCATATTTTTGGATCATTTCTCGAGATTACCTGATTACCTAACTTCACCTTCAATAGAACAATTTTTTGACGAGCTGTGTGGCTTGTCATCTTGTCTTTTTCAGAGCCCGATCGGAGTAGTTTCGGCGCTTCAGATGATCTTCTGATTCTTGGGTTAATTTGATCTTGTAAGGGCTTAAGAATAAGGCTCAGATCTTTATGCAAAATTTCCCACAATGTGGACTGAGAGTTTCCCAATTCCTGTAATCGGTTTGGAATTGACTGATTTGGCTCATTTTGAACATAAGCTATATTTTCGGTATTTCGACAAGTGCATTGTCTCACTGGCACAGGAACATTCAATAGTGAATATGTTGACTCGAATTCATCCACTATAGCATGCACAGCTGGTGCATGGTGGGACAATTATTACGACCGAAAATTGGAGTAAGCACTCTTAAAGTTGGGACCACAGACTCAGAATTTCAGTAGTAATTTTTAATAATTTCCAAACGATGCATGTTCGTGAACTTTACCATGATAAAAATGTAAGCCTTGACTTATGTACTGACATTAACGGATCATAAAAAAAGTTTAAGGATGCGTTTGTATTAAGATACAAAATTGGTATGTATTGAGAAACCCTTCACTTGTAATCTAAAACGTTCTGCCCTAATAGCTGGACAGACCTGAGAAAAGGCGTCATTGTCTATACTCGCACTTGATAATAGTCATTGTTTGCTGGAGGGACAGTCAGACATCGATGCTCAGTTCTTGAACATATTCGAAGGAAGTGCCAAGATTCTAAAAAGTCAGAAATAATTTCCTAAATGTAATCGAATTGAGTGCAGAAGCATATAAGATACAAGCCTTCGTGTAAGCAGCAAAGATAGTTTGAAATCACGCACTCTCACTTCTGGGCGTACCCATTCAGTTACTAACCAATTTAGAATTCGCATGGAATTTTCAAACCTAGCTACACATTTGTGGACATTTTTGAATTGGCTTTCAATAAGCACACCTTTAATTTAGAAACATTTCTACTTGACAGTTCTGATCACGGTTCTTTTCCTTGATAGTCATGACCATAAGTTAGTTACGCTCACATTTTGTAGATTAATTTGTTCAGTAAATCACCCTGAATATGATTGGCGTTACCCTATCTAAGTTTCTAGCTACTCCCTCCGCAGCATTGGACATTATGTTTCATCTGATGCCCTCGGACACATCCAACAAAAAAATGACTAGCAGTCCGGCCATTCGACTAACTATTACATTGGTCGCTTTTTAATCTACTAAACTTTACGAAGGTTGAAAAGGTCTATTGCACACCACTGAATCCGTGATTTGACTATACCTTCCGGGCGAGCATTCAAATCTCCTTTTGTTTACCTATACACAGACGACAACTCGACCAAAGAAAAGTGGGTGCCTTCTCCGAAAATCTTAATATCAGCATCTTTGTCCGCCTCCAGGATCAAGGAAACTTTCTAAAACAAGAGTGAACCTGGGCCTCAACTATCAAATCTATCCAGTTAGCGGGGGTTCTTACATAACTGCCTCCAGTTGCTTACTTTATGGCGGTTGAGGTTCCCTTCTCAAGTTCATCTAGATTTACGATGCTTCTTGGTTCTTGAACTTAAACCAAGTCCTCACATACCACCTTACCTTAACCTTGGTGTTACAAGCACATTGTTCTATAGATTGTTACTCATATTCCTAGAAAACAGAACAAAATTTTCATTAATTTCATTAAATATTCCACACTGAATAGATCTGAATTCAATTCAGCACACTGCTATTTCAACATCTCCGTACTATATTCGTTCGAAAAAAAATATAAACTATATAAAAATGAGTAAAATAATTAAATCTATATATACTTATATTATATTCTACATTTAATTTAATAATATTATAAAAAAACAAAAACTTGCACAGTATGCCTGGCTTTTGTCGCCTCCGAATGCACACAAAAGGTTCGCACAATCTCACTTCTTCTACCAGCACAACTTCTTCTACTTCTACTGCTACTACAACTGCAAATCTTGGCACAGGTGGTAACATCAACAACAACCAGACCAATGGCAACAACAACAGCAACAACAATTTGAACAACCCGAATCAAATCAATCAACAATTTATCAACAATATCAACAACAACAACAACAGCAACAACAATATCAACAATATAAATGTCAACAATCCTGTTGCTTTTATTGAATTTAAAGATGCCGCTAGTGCTGGCGCTGCTATGAATCAACTTCAAGGTAAATATCTTCTATCATCGGACCGTGGCTCTATACGCATTGAATATGCTAAAACTAAAATGATCAACGATATGACAACAGCAGCAGTAGCTGTAGCATCAGCTGTCAACGGTAATGTCCTGACAAATTTAAATAATGCTGCTGCAGCAGTTGCAGCCAATCAACATCAACAGCAACAATCAATGGCAGTATTCAATGCAAATCAATGCCATCGTCAATTAATCAATGGCCAGAACTATGAAATACTAATGATGGGCGGAGGTGTACCAGTCAGTTGCAGCACTTTGCCAACAATGTTAACCACTACCACAACCACAAATTTAAACAATAATAATAATCTTACCAATAATCGTAACGCACTACAACCAGTTGTTGTAAATTCACTACAGCACCATCAAAACCATCAGCACCAAAATCATCTTTTTAGAGACGTATGTATTTCTTTTTTCTTTCATTTCTTTATTTCTTTCTTTCTTTGTTTGTTTTTTTTTTTTTTTTACTTTTCTTATTGTATAGATTTTATTTATTGTTTTTATTTTATTTTCCTCTTCCTCCATTTGTGTGAGTAAATAAATTTTAAATTTGCACAACTTTTGATTGTTTGAAAAGAGGGTAACACCCCCACATGAAGATCACTTGTAAAATTGATGTTTAAGTGTGTTGTTGATGTAGCTTACATTGCATAGAAAATTTAAATAAATAGTTTTATAATTTGATTTGTATAAAATCAAGGATAACATGTTAATCTGGAATAAAATGTAATCAAAAATGGTGTGCTGCAGGGTTGAAAGTAGAGACCGATACTCTTAAAACAAAAAATTAAAAATCTGCTGGCAAGTGAACATTTCGGGACATGATTCAATTTTACTGAAACAAGTTACAGATTTTATCTTTAAATTGAGTTCTTGTGGGAACTGATTTTTATTCGTATCTAAGTATTAAGGCTAATGCGATCATCGATATTATCCTTAAAAGTCAAAAATGTGAGATCCAACGTTTCAAATTTGTTCTTATAGAGGGTGGGCCATCTGTTGGTTTCTTTTTGAATCATATGTTATTTTGACACTGACAGCTCTTATGCGTTCAAAAAATTGACAGAAACTCAGTATTATATTTTCGCGAAGCGAAATGGATCGATTGACGCTTGAACAACGTTAGGAAATATTGGTATGTTACATACATAAGTATAAGGGATGTAATGTCATATTCTATACACTAAGTAGTCAAACGTTTCTGATTGGTTGAGAGATCCAGATTTGACAGAAAAGTTAGCCATTTTTTTGAGGTAGTGGATTAGATTGGTAGGTAAAAAAATTCTCCCTATATTTTAAGTCAGTTTGCGAAATGTCAAAAACAGCTGATCGGTTAGAATTTTGTTTACTGTTCGGCTAGGCTTTATAAAGTAAATGGATTGTGTACAATAAATGAAATGATTGAATTCGAAGCGAATTACGGTGAAATGATCTACGATTTGAGACAACCAGCAAATATGATCAATTGTTCAATGCGTAAAGTGTTAATTTTTGTTTGTTTTTTGTTTTACATTTTACACAAATCTATATATGGAGTGGAGTGGAACCTGTCTGATAAAAAATAAGAGAACCTTGTTTTCTTTATTGTCCAGTTTTCGCACTTCAGGATTCTTTACAGTTTTATTTTCCATACCAAATAAATTTATTACTAAGATACTTTGAAAATGACAGTCCGTACAAAGTGAAAACAGGAAAGGAGAAAGTGCAAGTTATGACACATGAAATGACACCTACTTTTTCAGTCAGTTGTGCGTTCCCTATATTAGGTTTTACTTAATACAAAACAGAGGAAAACCGAAAAATATTTAAATGAGCCAGAAATTATTGCAATGCTCCAATCCGCCGTGTAAAGAGATAGACAAGAGATTCTACACTGTTCCAAACGTAGCAGACATTTTTGGTCGTTCGTCAAAAATATATAAAATTGTGCCTCATCTTCCACTCTAACGTTCGATCACATTGACATTTCAGCTATCAGCTCTTTAGGTAAGGCCAATCTGCTTGCAGCTCTCTTTGTTGCGAACATCAGACTCCAAGATTGTGCTTTCCCTCCCCCTGTACTTGAACGCCTTGAATATTCTCTGGGACAAATCCACTTTTGCACTTGTACAGTAGGAAGAGTACTTCAAGATCTTAGCATGAACACATCCACTGGTCCAGATGGTATCTCATCCATAATTCTGAAGAGGTGTTCTTCCACGCTGGCAAAACCACTACGTAAGCTTTTTCACCTGTCTTACTCTTCTGTACTCTTTCCGAGTAGGTGGTAACCAGCATTTGTCCAGCCCGTCCCTAAAAAACGTGATTCTTCTTCTCCCTCCAATTACCGACATATTGCACTTATGTCCCTTCTTTCCTAGGTCATGGAAACTCTGATAAACCGTCAGCTTATAAAATATCTTAAATCACGAAAACTTCTCAATGACCGACAGTATGGTTTTTGTATCAAAAGGTGCACTGGTGATTTTATAGTACATATGTACATATATCTCCCCGAAAAGTGGGAACACTCTCTGCATCATTCTGGTAAATATAAGATTGTTGCGCTTGATTTTTCAAAGGCATTTGACAGAGATTGGCATCAAGCTCTCGATGAATCTCTTATTCAATGGATTTGAAACTACTTTTCGGATCGTTCAATTCAAGTTGTTTTCGACGGTTTCAAGTCTGCAATCCACCATATAAATGCTGACGTACCGTAAGGCTCCGTTTTGTCTCCGACTCTCTTTCTTAAATGATTTCTTGTCTGCTACTTCTAATCCAATACATTCCTTCACTGACAACAGCACCCTCAGCTTCTCTTATTCGTTCCCAGACTCACGTCTCTGCGTTTCGACCATGGAACTTAAGCGGCAAAGTATGTTAAGCTCATTGAATTCCGATCTTGACAGTATAATTAAATGAGGTATAAAGAACAGAGTGGAATTTAATGCTTCAAAAACCCAATGCTGTCAGCTGTCGCTCAAGCGTAACCTTAACCCTTTGCCATTATCAATGAATGACATTTGTATCGTTGAAACCGAAAAACTTTCCATTCTCCGTATGTGTGTTAATGAACATCTCCGTTAGAATGACTACATAGTCGAATCCGCCAAGAATCTTGGGAAATATCCAGGATTCCTCAAACTGTCCAAAAAGTACTTGCACCCCTTCTGATCTGCCTGCAATATACATATAAAGTATACATGCATCCCAAACTCGAGTATAACGCTCATATCTGGTCCGGTGCACCTAAGACCTAAGACTCTTTACAAATGGTGCTTAGAACTCAAAAACTCGAGTTAAAACTAATAGGGGACAAAAACATAGCAGAATCCAATGACTTGCTTCAACATCGCAGAAATGTCTCCTGCATTTCCTTGTTTTATCGTATTCCAGATAGTTGCATTCCGCCCTTCCAAAAATTTTGTAAATAACATTCACAAATGCTAGTCTCATTACCAATCAAAATATTCAACATTCCTCTACTTTAGCTTTGAATTCTGCTAACAGCCATAATCCACAACGAATTCAAAGTAAAAATAGGACGTGAAATTTCAAGAATGGCATTTGTGACACATGGAAATGTCAACTGCAAGTTTGAAATTTAGAAATTTATGTTTTGACTAAAATTTGATTTTCGTTAAACTGTGGATAGATTCCGTGCCACATACATAAAGGGTCATCAAACAAGAGCTGTCATTTTAAATTTCAGGCTATATTTGAACTGTCAACATTCAACTGTCATTGTGCTGACTTTTGATAAGTTAAAACTAGGAGGTTACTAAATATGGATCGACACACACTCACACAATATGTTGAAATCAGCGATTCATTGTAGGTAGAGCCGAGGGAGACATATGACGGGTGTTGTATTCCATTACTAACTTCAGAGCTTGTACTTTAGATTAAAATGAAAATGTCACAATTTTTCATAACAAAGTTGCGGTGTACTATTGATTTAAATTGACACCTCTTGTTGGATGACTTTATAATTTTTAAATGATGCAATAATACCAACTGAACAAAATGAAAAGAAAAAGGTCCAGTTTTATCGATTCTTCGTCGGTGTATAGCAATTGAGATTTTGTCCGTCCACTACGTAGAAAATGTTCTCCAAAGATCTTGGCCTACACCCGTATTGGTTTCTGTTGATGCGGAAGTTACAGCGCCATGACCAGATCATCATTTGCGTTGTGGTTTCACTGTTTGGGCCCTAGATCGTTTGCAAGCTGACCTGTTGTTTTATACCAAAATTGTGTTCAATGATGAGTCTGATACAATAATAAGCAAGACTGTCGTATATGGAATGGATCCTACATGTACATAAGTGCGAATTCCAAGCTAATGGTTATTTCTTGAAAAATGGGTCCGAATCGATCTCTATTAGACCGCCTTACTTGCCCGCTTTTGACTAATACGGAGCAACTCTATGCAATATAGAGAACTCGACAGTCTGATTCTTGTGCCGCCATTAGCAGCCCCCATTCTGTTTGAATTAGCCTACAATGTTATATCAGGCCTAAAAAACCCACACAATATTATCTGTCAAATACGGAGCAGAAAAGTTGATACAAATCCTGTGAATATGTGGACCTTGCTACATTTCCTGCAACCGTCTGATTAACTTAGGAGAATTCTACTTTTTTTCCAGGAAAGGACTGCATTTTCCCTTATTTACGTTTAGTTTAACGTTTGATATCAATGTTTCAGGTTGAATTTAAAATCCTATTTTAAGGGTATGAAATTAAAAAAAGAAACACCTGCTACATGGGACCCTCGTCCTAAATTTTGATATTGAGAATATTTCATACAAGAATGGACATATGAATAACGATAAGTGACGACGGTGTTACTTTATTAACACCAGAAAGGCGAGTGTACTCATTGTGGACTTGGCCAAGGTTAACGATGCATTCTTAAGTTGAGAAAGGATTCAATTTCGTTCAAAGCGATATGAAACATGTCACTGAGTTTCCCAGCCAGGATGGAAAGGAAGCACTAAAACACTAGATTATCCGGATGCCTAGTTCATCCATATGGCTGATATCCACACTTTCGTTACTCGTGATATTATATCATGCAGTGTAATAAATACTTATTATAAAGCTCACCAATCAGCTGGCCATTGAAGGCAGTTTCAGTAAGCAAAACTTCTAAGTACATTGTCAGAACTACATAGTTGATTAGTACATGATTAAGTATGTTGAACAGGTGATCAGATGATTGTCATTTGTCATTGGGTCCGAGCCTACCTGTGGCTAAAAATAGCTCAAGTACAACACATCATCTTCAGGTACAAAATACTGCAAGAGAGAACTGTTGTCTTCCGGTGGGGAACTCTAGCAACAGTCCATATAGCAAATACTGAGTTCAGATGCTGGAGATTTGACAACAAAGCTGACATACATATTGAGAAATGAAAATGAAGGAAAAACGTTAATGTTTTCCTATATTTGACCAGAATAACCATGGAGTACTAGGTAAAAGGTTACCTAGAAGTAGTGTTAAAGTAGAATAACGAAGACAGAAGAACCTATAAAGTTCATTTTCCAAAATCTCCGTGTCTTCGTGTCTTTTTCCGTGCCGCAGTTCTCAAGCCATAATTAAAAAGACGTCTATAGTGTATCCTTCAGCCCGGACTATACGCGATTAAATATTTATTTCACCAGATCGTCTAGGACCGTCTGATACATTATTTAGGACGAATATCAGAAAATTTGAACCTAGACTTGTAATTATTTACCATAAGTGTCTAGTTCATCATTCACTGCAGCCTTATTATTTTCTGTCGCCAACCTTCAGACTAAGAGAAATAAAGTTCGCCCAAATACTATGACATTCAAAAGAAAATGTCTGTCTGCTCCTAATCCTAATACAATAAAAAATAAATCTACATATGTATATAGATCTAACCCCACCTACTACAATAAACTCTTATTTAACCCCAATTGAATAAAAAAAAAAATAATCCATCGACGCGCTAATAAAAATTTCATTAAGCACTTTAAATAATTTCCCTATACATAACCCTTTTCTCCACTTCTAATCGAATCCTATAACAAAACTGTCTCCTTTATCGATAAATAAAGAGCCAAAACCATCCTTTTTGCCTCAAAAAGCAGTTTCACCTGTCGGCTATTACGATTATTATGCAATTGAAAAGGGTCAACCTTTCGTGTAGTACACTGTTTTATTGGAAACGGATTGTCCTTTCACAAAAAAATAAAAAAAAAAAAAAATAAAATCATCCCAGCAGACACGAACAGAAGGTGTCATAAATTCTTTCGAAGTCGAAGGGAAAAACTCCAGAAAAAAAAAGGTTTAACATTTTTCTATTAACCTTAAAGACGAACAAGAAAAAAAAAAAAAAAGAAACAAAAGGAAAAGCCCTATCTAAAGGGTTCTGTTCCCGTCACCTAATTCAAATGCACATCACAAAGTTCTCACATGTATTGTACACACAGACGGAGTAACATAACACGTCCTGGCATCCTCTCAAACTACACATTTCTGTTAGAAGGCAGGACAAATTTTTGTTTTTTTTTTTCTTTTTTATTATAGGGAAAGAGCAAATGGTGTTATTAAAATTTCATAGGGAATAAAATTGTTCCTGTTGCAAAGAATACAAAGAAAGCAACAGGAGCAAACAGAAAAAAAATATTCAATTTTCACTCGGCCAGCTGAATATAAATAAACAAAATGGTACACATACAGCAGCAACCCGATTGAATTATTTAGCCACATGTTATCCTATTTTATTTATGCCAAAACACTTGCACATGTTGTTTTGTTTTTTTTTTTCTCTGTTTTTTTCTTTAAATACATAAAAATCCTCCCTCATAAATTTTCAACAAAAAGAAAAATACAGACATGATATATGATTCAACAAAATACCTTTTAGCTTTGGCAGTCTTATATTCCAGTGTAATAAAATAAAAAAGACACTTTGGAAAGATTTTAAAATAACAGGAAACAAAATTCTGATTCGAGCTTGTTTCATTTTTGTTTTTTGTTTGCAATTTTGGTTAACTCTCTTAATTTTTGTAAATATATGAACGTTGGGCGCCAATTAAATTAAATTAAATGAGAAAACCTTCCCAATGTCTTCCCAAACATTGTTTGTGCAACTCTGAAGGATATTCTATAAGATTACTTATATTCCCGCTTTTAATAAACCTCTCCCATTTATTTTATTTCTTCTTTCTCACAGAGGAGCGGGTATGGAATCAAGGCATGATCTGCTCAGTAAGAAGGCAGAACGTGAACTTCATCATCAATTCTTAATGACAACACCAACTTGACCCGTTTCGACGTCGTCAAATACATCAACGACGGCAATGGCAAACATCCCAGGAGCATTATTTTCAGGAGCGGCAGGACCAGGAGGAGGATTGTACTCATACGTACTACCAACAGCATCACATGTAGCGGCATAGTATATTTATTTTCCAATTTAATCAACTATATTTTCATGATTTTCTATTTCGCCCCCTTAACTTTATGCGCGCAAAGTTATACAAAACATTTTAAACTAATAGACCAGAAAAAATAAACCATTTATCAGCGGCAAGCAGATATTTCATGCATAGTAAAAAAGGATAAAAGCTAAAACAAAGCAAAAATAAAACAAATATGAAACCTATTCTGCTTAAGTTTCAATATAATACAAATATGAACATTAAAACAAAAAACAAAAGGCAATTTAAAAACACATATAAATAATAAAATGCATAGTTCTTATGACTGTGAATATTATTGTGAATACATATATATTAAATTAAATGCATTAGGGTATTAGAAGAAAAATAAAACAAAAACATAATACTAAAAAATAATCTAAAAAAAAAAAATAGGAAACAAAAAACAACTTGAAAATCCTAAGAAAAACTATCTTACAGGAACTTTTTCTAGTATTTATAATAATTTACAATGAAGTTAAAGCAATTCAGCTCCTATTTTCTATTTGATTTACCATCTTAAAATACATTTCGACCAAAATTATACTTCTATATTGATTATGTTTTATTTTTTGTTTTCTTATTCAGCTGAGCTGAATTAGTCAATTGGAGTAAACAAATTTATAATCTACTATGTGCATTTGTTAATCAATCGGCATATTTTATTCAAATTCAGCTCAGTTTTTTATGCGTTATTCTTTTCTCTCTAAGCTGAATTGCATATTTTTTATATATTATTTTTAATAAACAAAAACTATTTAATATATACAAATATATATATATATATATTAAAAGAAAATATTTAAATAAAATATATATAAATATAGCTTAACCGAATGTGCCCTTTACATAGCTCTCTTTCTAGATTAATAAAAATACAAAGTGAAACAAAGTAAGAAAAAAAAAAAAAACAAAACTTAAGTAAACAAAGAAAAAACAAAATATTATAAAATATGAAAATTTTATGAATTATATAAGCATGTGAAGTTAGTTAAAACAAATTTAAGAGACAACAAAACAAAACAAGAAAATGTGAATTCTGGATAAACAACGATAAATGATCCTTCTTTTGCAAATTAAAAAAAAAAATAACATAAACAGGAAAGCAGATAAAATAAAGTAAAGTATAAACAAAAAAAAAACAATTAATTAGGCTATTTTAAAAATTATATTGAATAATCATATTATAAGGAAAAAATAAATTTAAAATTTAAAGAAAACAATTTTAATTTAAACAGAAAAACTGAATGAAATAAGTAAAGTAAAGGAAAAAAGAAAAAACTTAAGGGTTTCAAATTAATAAAATGAAAAAACAAAAAAAAAATATTTGTAATATTTTTAAATAAAAACATTAATTTTCATGCTAATGTAGAAAATTATAAATAAACTCTATTCAGCTACAATTTGGCTACTTCAATAGAAAATATAAGAAACAACAAATCGTATAAAATGGTAAAAAAATGCTATAAAGTAAACCAAACAAACAATTTTCCTCCTCTTGATTGAACAACAACTAAAACTGTTTTCCGCCCACAGTAAGAACAAAAAACATAAACAAATTAAAACAAAAACTAATGGCAAGACAAAAAACATAACTTACTGAAATCAAGTAGTTAATGTTACTAAAGAAAAAAAACGAATACATCTTACAACAACCAAATATAATGCAAGAACAATCAATTTTGTACTTGGAAAAAACACAAGAAAGTAAAAAAAAAAATTAACTGAAACCCCAAACAAGAAACAAGCAAATGAATTACATCATTTACATATCATATTTCGTAGAAATTTGTGAACAGAGAGACAAACAAAAAGAATATAATTATATATACAAAATATTTAATACAAAAATAAAAGAATGAATTACCTACTTAAAGCGATTAAAAAACATTAGATTGTAATTGTAATGTTTAGAATAAGATGATTTTGTTTAATTTTTAACCGTGTAAGTGCTATTCAGCGGGTTGAAATGGTGATAATTATGTCGAATTTGTACTTTCACAATTAAGTTGATGATTTTATTGATGTTTGACTGTGCTGAATAGGAATCCAATGACGTTTTAGAACGAATAGTAACAAAAATTTTACTTTTGTACAATACAAACGTTATTCAGCAAAATTAAATCACGAATATCTATTCTTTACAATCTCTCTGTAAGACTTTAAAATAACATTGTTTCTCGAAAACACACTTTATCGCAATACAGCAGGCTACCAGCGATATATTTGTTACAAACTTTACTCCTGTAATGCGATGGACATATAGTATTTATTTCCAATTAACTCGAAAACCAAATTTGTCGTACCATTTGTCTATGTCCCTGTGGAGGATTTGAATAATTGTCACTCATTTACCTTATTCCTACTAGTTAACACCCTTTTTACATCCGATAGATCTCCTGAATTGTGGTATTAAAACAGCGCCTTTGCGCTCATTGCGTATGTTTCGGCACGTATTGCTGATACAACCACTTATACCTACCTGTCAACCTCTATGTGTCCCTTCCATTCAGCGATCTAAGGTTTTGACATTATTTGAACAAAATTTTCTTTCCTATTTCCTGTACGAACACAAGTTTTCTTCAAATCATCAGATATTGTTTACGTACCCATTCACCATGTGCGTAAAAGTAAAATAAAATTGTTGTTAACTTCTTGTTACGACACCCTCTATTTCCACTTTAACTGGACGTTCATCCGAAAGTTGTTAAACAAAAGGAACATCATTATCAGAAAGGATATGTTTAAATTTATATTTTGGCACAACTCAGCAGCAACTGATCCATCATTGATAGCTTTTGAAGTTCAATCCGTGAGTCCCATTCTACTAAAGAAGTTTCCAACACTTCTGCCTCCACTTTGCATATTTTTTTACAAACTTTATGTTCAACCGACTTTTTTTTAATAGTAGGTTAGTAATCATAATTAAAGTTTGTAAATTCGTTTAATACGACAATGTGTTGAGAAGAAAATTGCAAAATTATTTGTGAGTGTAGGACCCAATTTGATATAAATCACCAACCCTGAGTAGCTCTTTCATTTTAATTTGCTATAAAATTTTCAACAAAATATTTTCTGCCTCGATATAGATAAAACTTTGTTTAACTTTAAGTTTATAAATTTTTTTTGTTCTTATACACATACTGATCTAATTCAGCGGCAATTCAATTTTGCTGAATTAATTTTTGTTTTATTTAGTAAATAGCAATTACCAAAGCTGTCCTTATAAATATACATACATATATAATTTTTTTTTACTGTAAAATCAAAATATTTAAATACCAAAGGAATATTTTAAATTAACTCCAAAGTTTTTAATACATTATGTATACATTTTTTTTTTGTTTTCTTTAAAAAATATTATATTTAATTATAATTATATACTGCAAAATATTGGATTTTGAAATTTTCCATTCCTTATTTATTTAATTTTACATTTCTTAACATTATTTTTGTTTGTTATTTTAAGTAAATTAAAAAAAAAAACAAAAAATATTTATATATATATTCCGTCCAAGAGATATAAGAAACAAAATAAATAAAACATTTCTCTAGAGAATTAGTGTAGAATAAAATTAAAACATTATGCATTGTAGTTGCTTGAAAATTATTCAAAACAAAAAACACACAAATGTCTATTTAGAAAATCATTCAGCAAAGTTATGGATCTCCTTGATAAAAACAAAATAAAATACTAATGCATATCATTCATTGCGCCTTTTTTATTTCTCTTTAGAATATAAGTGTAAAATATATATATATATACATACATTATATATATTAATATTATATATATATAAGTAAGAGTAATGTCCGTAAGCAATCTCTACTCTAATTATAATAAAATTTAATCAGGGAACGAGTACTTTGTTGGAGTGTATTTTCAAAATGGGCATTTGAATGATGACATAAAGCAAGGAAAAAATCTGTGTAGTTTTAAAAATGATTTTCTTATCCATATACAAATTTGGTTTTCAATTTAAGCAATTTTATTTTTTGAGGAAAGACGCTCATGGTTTTTCTAATTCTATTCAAAAACTGTATAAGTTTACATAAATTTTTATATTCCGGAACCGGTTTTACATTTTCCTATTTTGAAATCAAAGTTTACATAAGTTCCAATTCAGATTCTCAATTTGTTTAGTTTAATGTTTTTACAAAGCTACAATGCATAAAACCCTCATAGGCATTAGTTCACCAGAATATAGAAACATAATTTCTAACGTGTAATACTTAAAACAAACAGAAAATATATTGTGCGTGTAATAAGTGTAGTAAAACAAAAAAAAACATAAGGACATATTGATTCAAGAATCTAATGAAACAAACAGAAGCATTAAAAGACAAACTTAGATGTTTAAAACAAAAAACAAAACAAAGAGTGTGAATTAAATTAGACAAAAAGAAAAGCTACATAGCATGTGCTGAAAAAAAAAAACAAAATGCGTAAAATATAAAAACAAAATATTATATACAGCATTTAATATGGGAACATTAATTAAACATAAACATATCAAATTTTCAACAACAAAACAAAAAAACGTACTAAATTTTACGATTGAAAATGTTTTTAATTTTTAAATTAAAAATAACAAACAAAGCGAAGCATAAAACCAAATATAATTTAATTATAGACAAATTATTAAATATACAGAATGGAAACATAAAAATAATTGTAAAAACAAAAAATACAAGCAAACAAAAGTAGAACAATTTGCGAATGGAAACAAAAAACAAAAAAACAAAAAAGATTGTATTTAGTAAACAAAATATAATAATAATAATTAAACAAAAAAAAAATAGGGAAATAAATTGAATAGCTTAACCATTTATACAGACAAAATTACAAAACAAAAAAAAAATACATTGCTACTGTACAACATAATATTATAGTTTTTATTTATGGATTTCATTTTTTTTTAATAATTGATTGAATAATAAGAATAATTTTATTTATCTTTGTTTTGTTATTAATTTTATTTTTTTTCTTAATTTATATATAATTGTACTAATTTAACCGAAAATTTAGCTTATGTGTAATATTTTTTTTTCTCTTTATAAATAATTTTGTTTAGTTTTGTTTTTTTTTTTTTTGTGGTAGTAATATAATAAATTAATAAAATTTTATTCTTCAAATAAAAAAAACTGAGTTATTTTTATTTAAATTTTAGTTTTTGTATTCATTTTAATTTGATTTACATTGTTTTGTCCTTGTTTCAGTTCTGCTTGTAGTAAATGGGAAATAGACGGAGGTGAAGGTACAAGTAATACCTGGAAAAGTAATCTGAATTTTTTTATGAATAGTTTGTCTATATGTTGATGTGGAGGAAATACCCACAAGATAACTACATATATTCGGAATGAATGGCTTTTGTATATGAGAATTTCCTTTTAATTGATTGGTTCTTGTCCGGGTAATGGAGTAACATCAGACCCTTCTCGAGATCTAATTTTCTACCCATATCTCCCGAAAATTAGCTTTGAAAACATGCCTTGAAGACCTATAACAACCTTGAATGTTCTTCTTAAGACTTACTTTTGTATGATTGATTTAGTCGGTTTGCTTTATTAGTCAGGTCAGGCAAGGACTTTGAAAAGATCAGGGGACTAGACGGTGCTAAATTGCAAAACGATGCGTCTTTACCTATCTTGCAAACAATGTCGTCTTGACGATAATGCTTAACAATCTTTGCGTTTACCTGAAGCAACAGTTGAATTGGTCAAAACGATATCGTCTATACGATAGAGATTTTTAATGTTACGTGAAGCAAAATTATCGTCAAAACAATGATGAGTTCTAGGTATCATATTTCTTTGACATTACAAAACAATACTTAAACATAACTAGCATATTCGCGATTTAAAATATATTCAAAGCCCATAACTAGCCCATTCAAAGATTCAAAATGTGTTCAACTTTATGTAGACTCAAAAGCTTTCAAATGTTAACGGCACATTTCTATCCTTTGTTTTATCCGAAATATGTGTCCATCTTCTGAATTTACTCTATTCTTCTACGATTTCTGATTTAATTCGACCATCTTGATGCTCTTCTCATCCAGTCGTTCACGCCGTACTTGTTGATTCTCTCCATTTAGATACCCAATCTCTTGGCGTATAAAAACCTTAGTTTCATTCTCAAAAGCATACAAATTAGATAAAAAGTAACCAACACTAACCAGTAATTTACAATCGTTACTATTTATGTAGATACGTACATATATGAAGAGGGATTCTGGGCTATCCAGAGTAGGAAAAGCAAAGGTTAACTCAGAGTTCCTTCAAGCAAGTCGAAGCAGTTTCCATAGCAATGAAGGCCAAGGAGCAGCACTACTGTCTGAGACCACACTTCTGATCCATTAATAAATATGATACAGTCAACCACATACCTACGTTTACGTTTCTCAGGATAAGAATAGCACCCCAGTTACTAACAGATTCCTGCTGATTCTGCTCTTGAACAGCTGGAGATTGAAACATTCATAGCGCCCCAGTTACTTACAGATTTCTGTTGATTCTGCTCTTGAACTGCTGGAGATTGAAACCTTTTGGCAATATGTCTCCTGGTAGTGAATTCCAAAGATTGCTTGTTCTGTAACGAAAGGCATATTTGTTGTGGTTACCAGTTGTGGTGTGCCCTGGCGGAATCTTGCATTTCTACGGATCATTTCGTCCACATCTCTAACACCACTATGCACAGATCGGGAAACTTTGAAACCACATTTCTGATCAACTGATAACTATGATACTGTCGACCGAAGTTCTTTAACGTTTTTCGGGATTAAAATAGCGTCCCAGTTACTAAGAGATTTCTGTTGATTCTGCTCTTGAACAGCTGGAGATTGAAACATTCATAGCGCCCAGTTACAAATAGATTTCTGTTGATTCTGCTCTTGAACAGCTGGAGATTGAAATATTCTTACTAACAGATTTCTGCTGATTCTGCTCTTGAACTGCTGGAGATTGAAACCTTATGGAAATACATCTCCTGGTAGTGAATTCCAAAGATTGCTTGTTCTGTAACAAAAAGCATATTGGTTGTGTTTACCAGTTGAACGTGGATGTGATGTGCCCTGGCAGAATCTTGCGTTTCTAGGGATCATTTCATCCTTATCACAGATTTCTGTTGATTCTGCTCTTGAATTGCTGGAGATTTAAACTATCATTATTTCGGGGTCAAACTCTACACATGAAAACAATACTCAAGCTCCGGTGTCATACTGATATGATGCATATATCTTTTTGTATTTTTCTTTTAGCTTCTTCAATGTGGTTGGTCCTTTGTTGATGCGCGACTACATACTTCTGCAAATAAGATTTCCCCAATATACCATACTAGAATAGAATCTGACTAACTAAATCAAATCCGAATGGTTACGTCCTTAGAAATGGCTAGTTATGAATACTACCAAGTTGCATATTAAAGAAAATCCTTGCTTAGTTCTATATTTATTATTATTAGAGAGATTGCGAATCAAACCACAGTATTGGGTCCCTTTTCGTTTCTCTTCCACTATCCACCTTAGCCCGAAAGTCTGTCTGGCTTTTCCACAGTTCCTCTTTAGCTTTGATTGCTTGTGTCAGCGCTAGAATCTGTTTAACAGAAATCTGGTGAATCATCTGGGTTTCTAACCAGTGACTCGCCAGGACCTCTCATCCTGGACCTGTCATCCTTCAGAAAATCCATCTTCTTTAGGTTATATCCGACATTTACATTTCAGTTTACTTTGCCCTAAGCTTAGAACTTATCTATGAGTGGTGTCAATCATCATTTAATGAGGTACCTTTTTCGCGTTTCTGATCTACTCTTCCATAGAAGTTCCAAGTTAGTCCAGCATCTAGATATACACCCAAATGATTAAACTTTCTAGTCACCTGAAGCTCCGATCCGAAAAGTGTCAAGTGCTGAAATTCCAGATCTTTCCTCTTCCTTGTGAAGATGATTAGATCTGTCTTCTCCGCTGTAATGGAGAGCCCTTGTTCCTGACACCACCGTTCCACCACTCGGAAAGCATTTCTTATGGTATCTGCTGTGACATTCATGAATTTGTCTCTTGCCATTATGGCTATCTCATCGCCTCAAGTCAAGTATTCTTAGGCTAGAGTCTGCAGTTATGTTCCACAGAGTAGGTGATAAAACTCCTCTGCGGGAAACCTCTACTAAACCTTCCTCAAAGTCTTGAAGGTCCCATCTGAATATATATCACCCTAATTTTCAGCATATTGTCCACCCATCTCACCGCCAATAGGTTACCCCTGCGTTTTTCTAAGGCTATTCCCAAACTATCGAAGCATATTTTATCGAGGGCACCTTCTTACTTACTTACTTTCTTAGGTGGCGCTACAGTTCGGGGTGAACCTGGGCCTCTATTGAAGGCACCTTCAATGTCCATCATTATGGTCATTGCAATGCCTCCGGTATTCATCTCCTCTTCCGCAATGCGTACCACCTGGTGTAGCTCTGTTTCTGTAGACCTACCAGCTCTGTATGCATGTTATCTACTATTCAACGCAACTATTCACCCTACTATTCATCCACCACAATTCTTTCCATTGTTTTCAACAGAAATGATGTTAGGCTGATCGTCGCTTGAGTGTAGTCCCTTTTTTCCGGTTTTGGAAGATACACCACATTTGTTTCTCTCCATGTTACCTGTATGTCACGTATATAACCCAAAGCATTGGTATAATGATGTCTGCCCCATTGTGTTACTATCCATTCCTCTTCTACATCCCAAGTGGTTTTCGGTATTTTGGGTACCCTCCCATTCAGTTTATCGCGTAACACTTCCTGGTATTTTACTTTGTCCGTGTTTCTGGAAATTCTGATCCTTATCCTCTGTGGTCCGACATCATTGTCTGAATTTAATATTCTACCAAGCAACCTATTACTACACTGAGTCTCGTCAATAACATCCCTTCGTCTTGCATCCACAAAGGTCAGTTCTGTTCCTCTGTTAACAATAGTCAGCTCTTTGCACACTACAAACTAGAATAAAGCTGCTCCTCTGTAGTTATCGTTGGTGCTTCCCCACACTCTACTGTCTGCATTAGCATTAGATCTTTGCTCCTATCACTGCAGATATTCATCAGAGACTTTACTTCTTTTGTTGATGGAGGCTCTAGGGAGTCATACGACAGGTATGCAGATTCTATGACAAAACTGCCTGCATCTGCTCCTACTCGCACAGCAGGATAAACGCTTTAACTCCGTGCCTCATCAGTACACAAGATCTAGCTCTTTCGGCAGATCGCACAAAGTTACACTATAGTGGCAGTACTTTCAAGTAGACCTCGTATCCTCCCTTTGAATATCCAAGGTTCCTGCAGCAAGGCATTATCAATCGACTCCTCCATAAAGCATCGACAATTTATTTTCAAGTACCAAACAGAGGACGAGTCCAAAAAGGATTCCACAATGTATGAACATAGGTGCTGGTTTACGTAGTGTCTGGAACTCCAACAGTTAAGGCGAGATCAGTCAACATTGAACACCAAATGTTGGCATGGTACGTGAAAACTTGAGCCTGTTCTTTTTTATATTTCACATAGTTAATGGAACTGTATGGACTCGTAAAATTTATCTACTAATGAGTAGGACGGTCCCAGCCCTATGTATCGTGCTCACGTACCTTATAGTCAAAATGAATCCCATTATCACAAAGCTTTTTCAAAACTTAAACAATAGATACAGTGACACATGTTTTGTTTAAAGCAATATTAAGCTCATTTTGAATCTAAAATATCCCAAAAAACCTTCAACACCTCCAGGAACTGTTCCTTTTAGACCATCTTACTATTTAATTTATTAATTTAATTGTACGTCCTTTTTTTATATTTTTTCTTTCAACTTTAACAGCCACTACCTCAAGTGACCATTCAAATTGTTTCCTTTCATTTTTACAATACATATGTATTTCATTTTATTCAAAAAGTCAATTCCGAGTTTTCATAATAATCTTAAACAAAAAAACTATATTAACAAAAAAAAAGAAAACCAATGAAACGAATTTTAAATTAGGAAAACAATAAAATTAACTTAAAAAAAAAATATTATACATATTTCTTCGTACATACCCCTTATCAAAAAGGAGGGTATTTTAAGTAATTTATAAAATAAAATAAAAAAATAAATAAATTACAAAAAAAAATGGTGTAAAATGAAATTTCATGTTAAATGTAAGTAGTGCAATTGAAAAATAAAACATAAATATTTAAAATAATCTTATTATTAATTATCTACAGAAAAGATAAAACAAAACAAAAATATTGTAACCCAATAAATTGGAGTAGATAATGGTAAACTTAGAAGTAAAGTAGAAAGAATGAAACAAAACAAAAAAAAAACAAAAAACAAAAACTACGGTTAAAAGGTGAAGGAAAGGAAGAAATTCAAAACATATCAATCTCGTGCCCGATTTAACTTATTACGAAACAACAACAAAAATGAAACATATTATTAACAAATATTAAACAATTGATATTTATAAACAAAATAACAAAAAAAACAAAACATATTTAACAAAATCATTTAATTATTAAACTTATATTAAAAACAAAAAAAGAATAAACAAAACAAAATTAAATCATATTTACAAAAATATAAGAAAAAAACAAAAAAAAAAAAATATATTTTAAACAATTTTTTTGTCTTTGAATTTATTTATACATAAAGAAAACAAAAATCAAGTTTTTAAGTAATTCAAATTAATGGTGAATAAACTAAAAAAAAAAAACAAAACGTATTTAAGAAAATATAAATAAAAGAAAAATTATTTAACACAAAAGCTGAAATGAGAAAACAAAAAAAAAAACTTATATTAAATTTTAGCCTTGTTCTTACATAAAAGTAATAATAAATTATAAAATAAAGACAATTGTTACAGAAACAAAAAAAAACAAAAATAAAGTAATTACCAAATATCTCATTAAAAATATGAAAAGAAAAAAAACACACAGAAATACATTTAATAATCGGAAATAACCTTTTAGGCAGATGGGATTTCTTATTCAGAGGGAGAATTAAATAAAACAAAAAAAGGACAAAGAAGCAATTTTTTTCCCCCAATACATATTGTAAATCATTAATGACCAGTCTATGAAATGCTATTATTTACAAGGTTTTTATAAAAATAAACATGTATAAGATCAACTGATTAAAACCAACAAAAATGGGAAACGGAAATAATTATAATAATAATAATAAAAAACAAAAAAAAATAATATTGTTGTACGAAAGAGAGATATGACGTTGATATCAAACATATTATAAATTAATTAATTAATTAATTATTATGATTATGATTATTATTATATGAAAAATGAAGAAATGATTAAATAAATGAAATTTTAAAATTGTTTTGTGTAATTGTAATGAAATTTGTTTTATTTTTAAAAAGGAGTTCTTTTTATAAGTTTTTTTTTTTAAATGGGTGGCTTATGAAGTAGCCTCAAGAAGCTAGGCACTACGACTTTACAGAGATCTTTTGTGGTATCCCCTTAAAGATGTTTTGCCTACTATCTGAAATCTAGTTCATGAATGAAATTTAGGGTTGTTTGAGCTGAGGAGGAGGTGACAACAAGCCTTTATATAAGTTTATGAGCCCAGTCCGACCAGTGGTGTGTCTGTTGGTTGCGGTCGTCTTCCACTTGTTCGCGGCACCTAAGGCAAGGTCTTCCTCTACTACGTTGTCCCTCCGGGTTAGATTCGAAAACTTTACGGGCTGGAGCATTTGTGTCCATCCCCTCTACATGTCTTAGCCATTTTAGACGACTCATGAGCAATTTTTTGATGTCACTGTACAGCTCTTATAGTTCGACGTTGAATCTCCTTCTCCAAAGCCCGTCAATGCAAACGGGACCGAAAACTTTGAGAAGAATTTTTCTCTCCAAACGTCCAAGGATATCTTCATCCGCTTTTGATAGAGTCCAAGCTTCAGCGTCATGAAGTAGGACTGGGAAGATCAAGGTCTTATATAGAGTCTCCTTAGTTGTTCGGGATAGGGCCTTACTACTCAATTGCCTTCTCAGCCCAAAGAAACAGCGATTGGCAAGAGTTATACTTCGTTTAATTTCTGACGAGTTGTTATTGTCAGAATTGACAAAGCCCCTTACTATCTCAAAGTTATAACTGTCGATTGTGACGTTCTGTCCAATTTGTCGATGTTGTGTGTCCCTTCTTGTTGACAGCATATACTTGTTCTTGCCCTCGTTTACCGCTAAACCCATTTTGGTAGCCTTCGTTGCAATACTAGCAAACGCACCGGCGACACCCCGCTGTGTTCTCCCAATTATGTCGATATCGTCGGCGTACGCTAGTAGTTACACAGACTTTTGAAAGATTCTGCCTCCTTCAAGTATTATATTAAGAAGCCACATGACAGCGCGTCATCTTATCTAAATCCTTTTTAGACATCAAAGGTCTCAGTAAGATCGTTACCAACCTTGGTGGAGCAGCGAGAATTCTTCATCGCATCGTTATTCTGCACAAGGTCTTATATAGAGTCTCCTCGCGAACGAGTTTGGCAGTGATGCCAAAACTGAGCATGGCTCTGTATAGCTTGTCTTTATAGATACTGTCATATGCGGCCTTAAAATCGATAGAAAGATGGTGGGTATTAATTTGGATTTTATGAATTTTCTCCAGAATCTACCATCGAGTGAATATTTGGTCGGTTGTGGACGCACTGATAGGGGCCAATCAGCTTGTTAACAAATGGTTTCAGGTGCTCTTATAGTACGGCCAACAAAATCTTGTATGCAATGCTATGAAGACTAATGCCTCTATAGTTGGCGCAGTTTAGAGGATCTCCTTTCTTGTGGATTGAGCAAACGATGCTGAGGTTCATCAGACATTCTTTTCTCAAACCAAATCTTGGAAATGATTTGGTGTATGCTCCACCAGGTCATCTCCCGCTACCTAACATAACTCGTCTGCTAGGACGTCCGGTTCAGAAGACTTGTTGGACTTGAGTTTGAGTATTGCAAGGCTCACTTCATTCTGGACAGGTGGACGGAAGTCTTGGTTTTCATTGTCCAAGTTGAACCGTTCGTCGTCGAAATATATGTAGGTCGTCGTCGTCCTTTAGCAGTCTGCAGAAGTGGTTTTTCCATATCCTCATCACCGACTGTGACTCAACTAAAAAGTTTCTTTATTCATCTCTACAGGTCTCTGTTCGAGTCTTGTTGCCTTGTCGTTCTTTTTACCTTTTGGTAGAACTTCCGAACATTGTTCCTGGAGTAGAATCTCTCTAATTCCTAAACCGCGCGCTTCTCGTGGTCTTTCTTTTTCCTCCGGAGAAGCCGATGTTCTTCCTCTTCTTTTGTTCGTAGGGCTCACGAGCCGCTCCCGTCTCCCTTAACAGTTGATGCTGGCTGCATAGGACTTGTCGAGAGGTTGAGGGATACTCGAAATTTTTTCTCAGTTTAGGAAACTCTCACTTAGAGTAGTCAGACGCAACTGGTCCATTCTATTACCAGGAAGCAAAATCCAGTATTACCCATTTTACTGGAATTTCTTCGACTTTCAGAGAAAGCCGAGAATGCACTTCAGCGATGGAGGAGCAGTATAGTATCAGAACATTGTAAACCAATATTCAAGGAACATCTCCATCAGTCAAATAATTCATTTTTTGTATAATTCCTTACAAAAGTGTACTTCATAGACGTGGTACCAACTTTCCCAATCAATTCCGCACTTCAACCGCACGAGAACCAAATCTGAAAACAAGAACAGACAGCCGTCAGCTGTCAAATCGCTGTCACCTACGCCAAATGTCAAACAATTTGTTGTACATGAAAAAATATTTTTCTTTTCTCTCCCAACCAACTGTTTCCAAATCGATGGGAGATAACTGCGTCGAAAATTAGTTGTTAAACAAATTAAATTATTGTACAAACCTTTAGCTAAGTACAAAGTAGAAAATCAGATAAATCGAAACCAAATTCAGAATGTTTTGTTGCTTGAGAACGTGCCTCAATGGAAACCTGCGAACACCAATGTCTGCGACTAATAGATCCCGTGAACCTGAAATCCACTTAGATGCAGCTTTTATGGGTGAGTAGTCCAAGCATCTTGTGACGCAGTGTAACGACTGTTCCCTCTGCAGGTCCCGAAGTGATTCTCCTCTCTAATCAACTGCGAATCACTGGTACTGGGGGTGCTTTGTCCACTGCTCCGCTCGTACAATCAAAATCATATTTCGAAGTGAAAATTCAACAGACTGGCACCTGGTCGGTGGGTTTGGCTACGCGACAAACTGATTTGTCGAAGAAAATCGGTGGAACAGACCGTGAATCCTGGTGCCTTTGCTCCGACAATTCGACGCGATTCAATGATGAGGTGTTTCGACCGGCTGTGGTCACGACACAACCGCAGGCGAACGGCAATGCTGGTGGCGGACTCATCGGTATCGATGAGGATGCCGACGATATCCTGTTGACGGTGAATCAAGCGATAGCGGCAACGTCACAAGAGCAAGATGACAGGGAATTCCCTGGCGATGGTGATATCATTGGTGTTACGTTTGATCACATTGAATTGAATTTCTACTTCAATGGGAAGAGCCTGGAGGTGCCGTTCCGAAATGTCAAGGGCAATGTGTACCCGGTGGTCTTTGGTAAGAAAAATAAACTTCATACCCAAACAGCTAATGTGGATGTCTTTGCATTTCAGTGGGCAATGGAGCGATCCTGGATGTGATTTTGGACAATTTTACATACGGACCACCACCCGGCTTTGATAAGATCATGATTGAACAGTCTCTGCTGTAAGACTGCTGCTGTAGAAGCAGACGATGCCATATGAACAAAAAAAAATGGACCGAAGGAGACCAGCTTTAGTACTTAAGGGGAAGAAATTAATTTATTTAACCAACCAAGGGGGAGAGCGCACTATTATCCACTCTCTTTATACACTATATATATATATGTATACATTCCGTAATGTACAGCAGCTATATGTTTGCTTTTATGATTTCTGTTTGTCTTTTTGTCTGGGAGCGTAAGGGAGAGCTTGGGCGTGTGCGTGTGTGCTGCAAATAAAAAAAAAGTCTGGAAAGTCACAATCGTTTTGTTTTGTTCTTTCGTATTTGTCCATCAGGGTGAAAGTCCATGTCAATGTACCGAGGAGCAGCAGCGTACAGATGTTTGTAAGCCAGTAAAGACGTCAGCTCGTTAGTCACTCTAAAAACCTGACTATTCAGGAACAGAATTACTTACCATAACCAGTGAAGCTCTATTCTATAATAGATTTCGAATCGGTTATAGCCGCGGATCTCTTAACAAGATTGCCGTCACATGCGACGTTTCCTTATACTCGGTTCCAGGCTACAGCTTGCTAAAGAGGATATATGCCGTTGATTCCTTAAAAATAGAAAAGTTCTGCCTGCCCCTATCCATTCGATAAAAAGTGTCCCTAAGCGGGGACTGCCACCTAAACTGAACTTTTTTTAAAAGAGAGTAGTCCGTCCGGTTCAGTAAACCTGTTGTTCTAGTTTAATGCCAAACCAGCCCTCACTGATAATGATCCACCTTCGCAGTCGACTTTTTAGAAGGTGGGCTCTTGGTCACTAAATAAACATTCCACACGTTAGACTTGTGTGTATCGAGTGTACAAATTTGATTCCTAATCGCCAGCTTGTTCTGAACATCCTACGACTATGCCAGAGATGATTTGTAGTCTTAAATGTTTCTTTCTTCTGCATTTTCAATAAAGACCATGAGGATACCTATGAGGAGAGTCCGCTGTGGTCTGTTCAACGATAGAAGTTCTCTAGTACTTTTTTATTGTCGTATTAGACCCAAAGTTTGAGTGACTAACAACCCAGCAGAGAGTCTAAAAGACCTGCTTATGCCCAGAGAAACTGAAACTTCATATTGAAATGGAAAGGAACAGGTTTAGGTAGTCCATGACTTCCATTCCTATGTTAACTAAGTTGAGAATTTTGGCGTCTCCTGTATCGTTGATATTCCGCTGTTAGCGCCGGTTTCATTGCTAACTCTTTGCCAAGGACATCCAGAGTAGGGATATGCAGCATTGCTTTCAGCGCCGCAGTTGAAGTTCTGCGGAAATCGCTGGTAATGAAGACACAAGCCGTCATTTGAATTGTAGTTATTAGAGAGAGGTAGCTAATTTTGTCCAATGCTGTCTATCAGCCTAGGCTTCAATACTTGAATATTGGTCTTACTACCGCTGTGTATACGTGTAACCAGTGCATCCCACCGCTAAAGACTTTAGACCAATACGTCTCACCTCCTTCGTCCTAAAAAACCTTCGAACATTTAGTAGACATATATGTAAGTACATTCGTAACAAGCTCCGTGCTGAAGACCTATCTCCAGCATAACATGCTTACACGAAGAGTAAAAGCGTGGAGACAGTGCTGCATGGTGTCGTTGGCTCAATTGGGTAAACCCTGAAAGACAAAGAGTACACACTAGCCATTTTCCTAGACATCAAAGGACCCTTCAAGAATATCAGATCGGATGCGGTATGTAGGACACTGAGAAATCTCAACGTAGACCATATCCTAAACAACTGGATAGTGAGTATGCCAGAGTAAAGGCTTATTAAAACTGAACTAGGAGGAACCCAGTTAGAAGTATGTATATGCCTCCAGAGGCACATCTTAATGTGGAGGCATCTTCCCTTTACTATGGGTTCTCATTCTCAACGAAAAACTCCTTAGAAACAGCGGAACCAAAGTCACAGCCTACGCGGATGCTGTGGTAGGTACTGTTATCGACAGTAAAATATCTTCCAACCCTTTGTGAGCAAATTGAAGGAGCCCTACAGATCTTGGACACCTGAATCAGGAAATGTGAATTGGCAGTAAATCTCCAAAGAGCGGAATTGGTACTGAAGGTACTGAAGGTCGAACGCATCAGGCCACGCTAAGATCATTCAGGAGTATGTAGGGATCTTGACTTCATAAGACCTTTTACAACCCTCTAACCCTCTATCCAAGTAGAAAGGAATGGAAAATCAGAGAAATACCAAGCCCAGAAGTTACTGAAGTTTAAGCTGATGGGTCCGAAGTGGACATCGGTGTAGGAGCATGTATATTTTCTAGAATGATGACATGAGTAGCCAACTTGCTTCGGGAGGGCACTGTTGTTAGAGTTCAGCCCGGCATTCCAATCCATCCAGGCCGCTGTTCTAGGGGCTGCAATGCAAAAAAGGAAGGCTCTCTGTTGTTGCTAAGGGAAGTCAGCTCGTTACGAAAAGGCTCCCAATATATACGAGGCGACCGACAACCAATTCTGAATTCAGAAGGGATCTGGCCTCCAAGGGACCCAGGTCACCAGAAGATCTTTTGTAGACTCAGAAATAAGTCCAGGTTTCTGAGACCTTTAAAGAGGATCATCTGATCTTTGACATCGTTGACCAGAGCGACGACGAAGAACGGATCAGTGTGGAGAACTGGAGGCTTTTGAAGGTACAAGTGTCATCTTCTCCTACTGTTTGGCTAACCCCACATTTACGCCACAGACCTTTAAGCATGGCGGTTGGCATCAGAGTGGTACCTGCAGCGCCGAGAACTCAGCTGACTATATCAAGTCGGCAATCTCAAAGATCGGTGCTGTAGGTCTCCGGTGCTGATAATCCGGGTTTTCCATAGTGGTGTCACAATGGACCTTCTTTTTGGTTTAAGTGTATCCCTGTTAAGAGGGGAGAACCACCCAACCCAATCCCTAACTCCATACTTCTTTCAGGACATTGAAGAACTGTCCAACAAACCGGAGACTTGACCAAATTGTCAAACATATATGTATGACGTTTACATGTATTAGATATCATCCATTTCAGAATAAAGAATGCAAATGGCGACTAGAACAAACACCTCTTGTGCAAAAACATGGCGATCGTTTTCGTTTTAATAAATTTTATTTGATTTAAGTTAAATAAACAGTTTTTTGAAATTTTAAGTTAAGTAAACAGTTATCTATCTCTCCGACTTACGTCAGGTTTCATATCTTTCGAACTCAAAAATCAGTCAAAATTCTCTGTTCCAGCAAATGTCCATTTCTGGAGAAGTAATACAGATACATGTAGGTCAAGCTGGTGTACAAATAGCAACTGCATGTTGGGACCTCTACTGTATCGAACATGGCATCGGCACGGATGGTTGTTTACCTAAAGCCCCGGAAGATGACTACTACAAATCCTTCTTTACCCTAACGAAGACAATGAGAGTGGTACCACGCTTGTTGTTGGTTGATTCGGAACCAAATGTCATAGGTTACATACAAAACGAGAAGCCTTCCAAAAAATAAAAAAAAAAAACTCATCAGTGTATACATTTTCAGATGAAGTAAAAAAAAGTAATCTCCGGCATATATTCCATCCGGATTGCTTGATTTCCAGCAGGGATTCCTGTGGCAGTAATTATGCTCGTGGGTACTATACGATAGGACAAGAAATGATAGACTGTACAATGGATACTCTTCGAAGAATTGCTGAGCAATGCCAAAGTCTTAGAGGATTTTTAATATTTCGAGCCATTGGTGGTGGAACAGGATCTGGACTTGGAAATCTTATCCTAGAGCGTATTCACAAAGAATTTGGCAAATTACCGAGGATGGAGTTTATCATATTTCCATCACCATCGTAAGTATATTAAGGATAGCGTGTTTTTGTCATTTTTGTTTGTTTGGGTTCCTGATTCCTCTTATTATGAGGAAGTTGCTCATTCGAGATACAGTTTAGCTAGAAAAGATTTAAGGTGGCACGAAAACATCATCAGGCTATGAGTGACTATGACTACTATACCCATGTACTAGCTCAACAGATGAGTTCTTATGTTGTTCTTTCATATTTCTGGCAGCATGCCATTTCACTATATATTTCAGTTCCACAATCAACCCCGGAAATGGATCCTAAATACATAAAGCTGCTGACATATTCTGTTTACAAATACAAATTTTGACGCGACAGGTCTGTTGGACACAGGGCCTAGCTTTTCAGAACCATTCGTGTTGTGCGTGCGTGTCTGAAGTGCAATTTTTTTTTTGAGAAGTTTTTCATGACAGTTTTACTCTCGGAAAACTTTGGTCTTGTCTGGCTTTCGAATCTTGAGACTGCAGATCAGTAGTTCGATCCAAAATATTTACTTGATCGGAAGATCTATAACAACCTTGAGCTTACTTGCTTTATTGTCCAAATCTAATGCTATTTGGTGCGGGTCTATTATTCCATGAAAAGAATATCAAGAACATTCTCAATGCGATGAGAAGACCATCAATAATAATGACTAGGAATAACAGCGGTGAAATTATGCTGCCTTGCCGCACGTCACTTTGAAGAACAAACTTCTGGGCCTAAATGCAATTCGTGGCATGCCAGCCAAAGATGACACTTTTTATATTTGAAATGAGCGACCTTCGCAGTCTAATAACGCATTTAGAGCATTTCTGATCCAGATTAGGCACGTAGTGTCGTCTGGTCACCTGCAGTTGGTTTAGTTAGTAGCATTGAGCTTAAGCAGTAGAGCAGTTGACAGTAGAGGGAGGTCAAACCTGCCAAATGTCATTAAAAACACCCTCTACTTAAAATTACTTGGCGCGACAGGTTCCTTGGATCCAGAGCCTTGGAAAGGCTATTATTGTTTTGAGAATTTTTTAATAACAGTTTTACTTTCGGTGATTTAAACCTCAAACCTCTAGCGCAGTAGTCCGACACTCTGCTCTTCAGTTTGTAACAACACACTGTTTGCAACTGGCTATAGGTACCAGAAATCTTTGGGAACAGAATCACCACTCATTCGTCAATGAAATGAATCGTTCTACTACTCTGGGTCTAGGTATTAACTTCTCTTTTTTCCTAAAGAGAGTCTTCTCGACCCGGGAAGATTCTTTGCCTGAGATACGATAGACTTTCACTCTCGTCAATCCCGGGCACGCTGCTTCCAGTTGATCTTTGATTGAACGGAGCTTGATCCTTGGAACGGAGGTTTAGTCTTTCTTGTCGTCTCGAACCTGGGGGCTGTGATTCGATGACCCTCTCTGCTGGAGGCATTATTGTACATTCGCTCGATGTGGGCCAGCTAGTGAAGACGACGTGTTTTGGCATTCACATCTTGGTACAGCTCACAGAGTTCGCGGTTGTATCCTCTCCTTCACTCGCCCTTCTCGCATACGAGACCGAATATTCGAATTTTTCTCTCGAAAGTGTTCAATATTTACTCTGCTTTCATGCTTATCGTCCAGCACTCGCCTGCATAAAGCAGAACTGGCAGCATCAACGTTTTGTAGAGCATTAGTCTTCCGAGTTAGGAATATTGAACCATTTTGTTTCGCCAAACAGAAGTAACAGGGGTATCCCAGGGTAAGGTATCACTCGTGGAGTTGTTATTTACTTCGAGGTAGATAAACTCCTTAACCACTTCGGAGTTACTGTTGCCAACAGAGCGTTTCGTCCTAGATGGTGTACAGATGCATCTTTGTTTGTTGACAACATGTACTTGGTTTTGTTTTCATTCATTTCAAGGCCAACTCGTTTCGCCTGTTCTTCAATTGGTGTGAAAGCCTCTAAGACCGATGATGTCGATTTCGTCTGGGTATCCCAGCAGCTGGACAGATTTGCTGAAGATAGTGCCTTCCGTAGTAATACCTGCCCTGCGCACTATCTATTCCAGCACGTAATTGAAAAACTCAGATAGCAGCTCGTCTTTTTGTCGAAATCCGGTACATGTTTGGAATAGTTCGGATGAACTGTTTCCGAATTGCACGATGCACCGCGTGTTTTCCAGTTTTATGCGGCTCAGCTGGATCAGTTTAGCTGGGATGCTAGATTCAGCCATCGCCTTGTAGAGCTCAAGACGATGAATACTATCATATGCAGCTTTGAAGTCGAAGATGGTAAGTCTTGGCTTGAAATTCGTTGGTCTTTTCCAGGATCAGCCTTAGTGTGAAAAATTTGGGCGATCGTCGATCTGCTGGGCCGGAAGCCGCACTGGTACGCACCGATAAGTGTGCTGGATAAAGGCTTCAGACGTTGACACAGTACGTTGGATAGGATCTTATATGCGATATTAAGCAGCGATATGCCTCGAAGAACTTACGAGATATAGGTTGGCCTTTCTTGAAGACGGGGCATATAGAGCTGGTAGTCCAGTCATCGGGCATAGTTTCATCCACCCATACTTGGTTGATGATTTTTTGCATACACCCTACCATAGCATCACCACCATGTTTCAAAAGCTTCGCTGGTAGACTATCAGAACCGGCGAGTTTATTGGTCTTCAGCTTTTTGATAGCTGAGCCAACAGCTTCAAAACTGGGTGGAGGTATGGCTTCTTCATTGACTGGATGCGGGTTCTCTTCTATCTACTATTCAGTGACTAGGTTTCCTTCAGAGCATGCGTTTTGGGCTTGAAGCCGGTTGGCTTTTCTAAAAAAAAATATTTGAATATTATTCCTATCGCGGGACTTTTCAATATCCTTGAGCTTGAAGGACTGCGTAGACCCCGTTTTTACGCAGTGTCTTCTTTTCCTTCCTTATTCTGGTTCGATACTCATCTTTGGCTGTCCTTATTTTGCGCTGCAACGCTTGCATGTGTGGATTTTCTGTCACCTTTATCCGACGTACGTATTCATCATCCTTTCAAGGACTCTGTTTGGGTGGTGGCTTGTAGCCTATGGTGGCCTCGGCTACTTCTTTGATGATGTCGTGATATTGGTTCCACAGATTGTTGGCGTTTTTGGATGTTGAATGCACAGCAGAGAGCCTCTCGCCCAGACGCTATCTATAGGCTCTAGCTACTCCAATCGTTTTAAGTCTTCCAAAGTTGAATTTCTTATTCTGGGCGATTTGCAGCATCTCCTTGAATAGTCGAGCTTTAAATTTGGCAGCAACATGAAAATGGTCAGAGTCGCCGTTTGCTCCTCTGAAAGTTTGAACATTCAGAATATTGGATGCGTGCCTCGCATCTATTTGCACTTTGGGGTATAGAGCGACAACAAATCTCTTCCATGTATCTCGATCAGTGGCTAGATATTTCAACTGCGGCCACGTTTTCCTCTGAGTCGCTGCTTCTGCTAAGACAGTTGATCTCCACGTTGCTTTTGGTCTTCTAACCCGACGTGGACCCCGAGGATTCCATTCGAAGGACTGCTTCGCGATGTAATCATTTGGTTTTCTTAGTGTGTGACCAATCCAACGCCATTTACGCTGTCTTATCTTATAGATATCATCGGCATGTTCTAAAAGACTTAGCCTTTCTTTGGATATACTGTACAGTTTTCTGATATCTTCTGTTCTTGCTGCGTTTTTCTCCTTTCCGCCAGGTCATCTAACATCGTCCTTCTGTCACGTCTCACACAATGATGTTCTATGAGCTATCCGATATTCACTTCGTAGTTCCACCCTTCGTTGAGCGTCTGTCTCGTCGTTTATTTTTAACTTCAATGATCTACAATGCGAGATTTTATCCCAGGTATCTTGGGAAAGCCAGGAGTCTCTACCTCTAGACTGTCTGGGCACAGTTTCGGATCGCGTCAATAGATCAATCACCAATTTCGTTTAAAAACAATACTCTGTCGTTGAGGGTGTTGGTAAAATTACGATATACGACGTATGTTGGGGTCACTTAGAGCATTCGTGTTGAATTCGGTTATCCTCCCTTATCCTCTGAGTGCCGCTGCACAGCTGGTGTTTGTAACTTAAGGCTACGTCCTTCTTACATTACCAACATTACATAATGACTTCCTCCATCCCTGTTACGCCATGACATGGTGAACTTGGTTTTCAGTATGACCATCTGGAGATACTTAAGTGACCTTATGCGGTTTTATGCGGAAATAAGGTCCCAGCTGGTCAGCAAATTACCATTGTTTACGCATTTCAGGCCCGCGTTGTCTGATCCGACTTGGGCATGGAGGTCATCCATGACGATTTATGATATCGACTTTCGGAACGCTGTTGTTCATCGAGCTAGATGGCGTATAAAAAGCGGTCTTCTCTTCCTCAATCGCTTCATTTATAGAGGCGTAGCACTGGATAATGCTGATGTTACTGATTTTCTTGTTATTAGTGTCTTCCGAGACATGATTGACAAACCCATAAGCACACCAGCCCTTTGTATGTTCGGTCCACTCGGTCCCCCTTTTACTTACCCGTCAAAGACGTAGTCCGTCCTCTATCACGGGGAGGTGCGGAAATATGGATTTTCTCTTCCTCAAGTGCTATGACCAACTGGCATTTCGTAGACCTCTAGAGTACTTTAAAGACAAAGGACTCTCTTGTCTAGTGTTCTGCGAAAGCTAGCGTCTTCAACTCTGGACATTGTTTAACAAATGCGATACTCTCATTTGCGTTCAGTTCTAACTCGTCTAAATCTTTTGCCGTAACCACTATCATTGGGGAGTCTCAATATATCGTCGTACATTATATTGCATAGTAGTGGTCCGAAGACAGAGCCCTGTGGAATCCCGTATTTCTTTGTCCATAGATCTGTATCGTATGTAGCGATTATATATACAACTTGCGAGAACAATGTTGTAACGATTTTCTTCACCAGCTCAGACGTAGTTTAAAACAAGGATAACAGTTGATACAGTTGTCCTTGCTCTTTTAAAAAGTAAAATATTTAATTATTGGTATAAATTATAACTTCATGTACTTTGTAATTTTAATTCTTTTGTTTGGTTTTTTTTTTAGAATGTCACCTTTAATCCCGGAATCCTACAACGCTGTATTAGCTACTCATAAGGCTACCGACCTTAGTGAGTGCAGCTTTTTGATAGACAATGAAGCGCTCTATGGTATCTGTGCAAAGAATTTGGATGTTCCTAGCCCAATGTACTCAAACCTAAATCGGATTATTGCACAGGTTCTATTGAATTCATTGAAATTCAATTGATTCCCATTTTGGTTTTCTTTCGTTGCAGGTAGTTTCAGGATTCACGATCTCACAACGATTTTATGGCCACGCAAGTCTCAGTTTTAATGAATTTCAAACAAATCTGGTACCCTATCCTAGAGTTCGTTTTCCCTTAGTCAGTTATGCACCACTAATGAGTTCTGCCAAATCAGTTTATGGCAAACTTTCAACGTCCCAATTGACGTATGAATGCTTTGATCCATCATCCCAATTGGCTGTATGCGATCCTTCCAAAGGCAAGTGCATGGCATGCGTTTTATTATATCGTGGAGCCAATTCACCGGGTGAAGTCAATACAAGTATTGCCAACTTGAAGAGAACCAAAACATTACGTTTTGCCGATTGGTCACCAGCAGGGATTAAAATATCAATCAATTCAAGGCCACCATGTAACGGGCCAGCAGATGATATAGCTCCTTCGAATCGGTCATTAGTAGCTCTAACAAATAATACTGCCATACAGAGTGCGTGGTGCCGATTAACATTGCAATTTAATAAACTTTTTAGCCGTCGAGCATTTGTTCATCATTATGTTGGTGAGGGTATGGAAGAGGCTACATTCAAAACGGCCGAGGAAAGTGTCTGCGCCTTACTGCGGGAATATCAAAAGGTCGATAGTGAGAATTCAAATGTACTGGATTAAGTTCCTGCAGTACCTACTCATGGAACATACCATGCCACAGGGAGCCAAGTCAAGCTACTCATACTCAAGTGAATCAAGTTAAATTCAAAGGCATTAGGGTTGCCATTGATCAACATAAACCTATCCATGTTCTGTGTCTCTCCAGTAAGTACATACATACATACTACACACGTTTAAGGATTAAATATATAAAAATTGTAAAGGACTAATCCGTAGTATTATTTGTAATCTAAAACATGATCAAAAAAATTGTTCTGAGACTCTTTTTTTAATTTGATATGACATTTGCGCCTCATACGAGCCTTAAACAGGAAAAGAGGCAACCGAATAGCATCTTAATGGGCATACGAGCTGCTGAGCAAGGAATCAAAAGTTCCTAAAAACTAACAAGACCGATCTGAACCTGAATTTTCAAGCTTAAGCAAAGGTTTGACGAAAACCTTTGTGGCATCTTCCAAAGAAGCATAATGTTAGGTTAGGTTAGGTTGGTTGGCAGTCGTTTCTTAGGCAGAGACACACGAAGACCAAAATGAAGGTTTCTTGCGATGCGGCAAAGAAGAAAACCGGATTATCAAAATCAGAAACCTGTATGCAGAGGCGGTATATAAGTTTCTGAGTGCTGTAAGAATAGGGTGGACACTGGCGATGTCCAGTGTTGTAAGTGTTATAGGCCATCAATTGTGTTTATTTTACATCCTAGTGGTAGCCATCGGATACTGGTTGGTGTCCATCCTGACCTGACTTGCTGAACTTATAAGCGCTCTCGATGGAGTCAATGGCGGCGTCACAGATTCAAGCGGAAGCATAACACTTTATATGGGCTACTTCGAAATATTCGGAGCTCAGTCCGATAAAGATTTCTAAGAATAAGTTAGGTTTATGGAAAAGATATTGTGGTGGATGAGCTCTTATTGAGCCAACGATAGCCCTCACATCCTTACGACGTAAAAAACAACCAGTTATAGGAAAGACACCAGCCTAAGATAACAACGGACCCCTTCATTTAATATCACGACTCGGAATGTTCACGGACTATGAATTGAGAGTATGCACCTGGAACGTGCGGGCATTGTAAACTCCTGGTGCTACTCAAAAACTTGAATTTGTCCTTACGCGGTACAAGGCAGATATTACAGCGAACCAGGAGCTTCGATCAGGTATGCATGATCATGTATGTCACAAAAGACTGCACATGTTAGGATGCGGATTCGTCGTGGGAAATTGACTACGCTCAATAATAATTGACTTTAAGCCGATCAGCGAGAACCCTGTCCACATCAAGGCAACATTCCAAAACATCAGCAAAATATGTGCACACGCAACCACCGACGAAACTGAAGACTCTATCAAGGACAAGTTTTATGAGCCTGTCCGGAGTAAGATATCAAAATCATGACTTCAATGCCAAAATCGGTAAAAAAAAAACCATCTTCAGCGAATTAGTCGGAAAGCACAACCTCCACGAGATGGTAACACCAGATGGTCGAACTTTCAACCAAATCGACCACATGCTAATGGATGCAAGGAACGTATCCAATATTCTGAATGTTCAAACTTTCAGAGGGGCAAACGTCGACTCTGACCATTTTCTCGTTGCAGCCGAATTCAGAGCTCGACCGCTCAACCAGAAGAAGCTGCAAACCACCCAGAAAAAGAAGTTCTACATTGGAAGCCTGAGCACAAATGGAGTAGCCAGAGCCTACAGAGAGACTCTTCGCTGTTCATTCAGCAACCACAAACGCCAACAATCTGTGGAATATCGCGACATTTTCAAAGAAGTAGCCAAGACCACCATAGGCTATTAGCCGCCTTTAGTATGATGATTGGGTACACTGGATAAAGGTGACAGAAAATGCACACCTGCAAGTGTTGCAGGGCAAAACAAGGGCAGCGAGAGAAGAGTATCGAGCCAGAAGAAGGGAGAAAAAGGAGATCCTGCAGTAAAAAAGGGCCTACGCAGTCTCACCGGTATTGAACAGTACCCCAATAGGACCAACATCCTAATATTTTTTAGGAAAGCCAAGCAATCGGCAGCTGGCTTCGAACCCGGAACGCAGGCTCTCGAAACAGTGAAGAAAACCTAGTCACCGAAGCACAGGGAATAGTAGATGTGATTAAGCAGCATTTCCAGCAGCTACTTAATGGGCATCAGGTAGAAAGATTGGTAAGGCAAGAAGAGAACCCGCATCTAGTCAATGAAGAAACCATCCCTCTCCCAGTTTTGAAGAGCTCTCAGCTATCAAAAAGCTGAAGAACAACAAGGCCGCCGGCTTTGATGGCCATGGTCTACCAGCGAAACTTTTCAAACATGGAGGCGATGTTTTGGTAGGATACATGCACCATGAAGCCATTATCGATGATCTGATTATCAGTTCTATATGCCCCGTCTTCAAGAAAGGCGAACCTATGTCTTGTAAAAACTATCGAGGTATACCCCTGCTTTATGTCGCATAATAGAACCTATCCAACGTACTGTGTGAACGTCTGAATCCTTTCTGCAACATTCTTTTCTTAGTCTTTTTATGTTGTATTTGTTCTTTCAAAGCGGTCATCAAACAAGAATCCTGTAAGTAGTATAGGAAGAACTGTCACTGCGTAATATCATTGGGGACGACAAGGACGCTGTTTTATGTTCAGCTCTCTAATGAGATTTAGTTCTTCAACAACTCCCAAGTACTAGTACTTAGCACTGGAACGTAGAGACAGGAGTTGATGATTCAGCCCGTAGAGGCGTGCAGGAAAGTTGGGGTAAGAAACATCAGTTCAGCTTTATTTGGACTAACACTAGGTTCACAGCTAGTAGCCCATGTATTTCCTTGTTTTCACTAATCACGCATGGGAACTTTTTTGATAGCAAAACAGTTGGTACTGAACTGTTAAACGGCGACTGAATTTAAAATCCCGCTATTCACTATTCACTAGAATCACTCAGTTGAAGCAGCAAATACCTAGGCTTAAATCGTATAAAGAAACAGACCCAGATCGGTAATATAAAGCGCCATTTGCGACGATTACCTACAGATGCATAGGGGTCATCCAACAAGAAGTGTCATTTTAGATCAATAGAAAATTGCACAATTTTTATGAAAAGTGGTTATATTTTTATTTCCATCTAAAGTACCTACAGATGCACTCTGAGGAATGGAATCTGCCAAATATTGGCCTCAACTTTTGTTGGAAATAATAGATGAGCGTGTTGAGTTGCACAAAACCAAAAATGTGTGACACAAAATATGACAAGTGGACATTCTATTATAACTTCGACATTATGACAGCTGAAGGTTGCCAGATCATATTTCTACAGCTTTGCCTACAAATATTCGTTTTTTATGGAATTCTGCATTTTTTCGCATATCTACGACTGTATTTCCTTTGAGTGCGTGAATCGTTAGTGGAACATAATCCCAAAGGAAAAACTATAATGGATTTAAATCCACGATATTGGCGAACAATTGAAGTTTCCATTTCGAGAAATCAAATGTTTAGGAAGTCTGTCATGCAATAGAGCCATTTTTTCACCAGCTGTGTGGCATATAGCACCGTCCTGCCAGTGATTTTTCACTAATTCAACACGTTGTGCGAGTGTGTATGGATCCATATTTAATAAGCTTCTATTTATTGCAATGGTAGGTCACGGGTTACGCAGACGACATTGACGTCATCGGTAGAACGAAAGCCGTCTATTCTCAATTCTACCGACGGCATCAGAGCGGTAATATAATACAGAATAACATTTGGCAATTGCTGTTATTGCGGTATTAGGAGACAATCATTTAGCAAGGCTCTATCCAGAACAATCAAGAAAACGCTTAGTAAGATCCGTCAACATCCCGACCAGCTGTTTGGTGCAGATAAATGAACGTTGTCAAAACTGGATGAAAACGAGAGAAAAGTTCTACGCTCGATTGATGGTCGTACCTGAGACGGTTTATGGAGGACACATGAATTTAATCACTTCTCCTAACAAGCCGTATAACGACATCCAACTGGAGAAAAACACGTATACAACGAATAAAATGGCATTTAGACGGGATGAATACAATGTTTCAGTCCGATGAATCTTTGGTTCTACTCCTAGGGACTAGGAGAGGTCGTCCCCTACCTCATTTTCGAAGTGGTGTACAAATCAACCTCCCTCAACCTTAACAAACTGAGCGTGTGAAACTGGTACCAGCAGACTACACATCGTCCTGTTTAGATAGGATGGTTGGTTGAGGACATGGTTCATACAGAAGTGTAGCGCTATCATAAGTAAGTGTGATTTTTGGTGGTCTACCCCATGCAGCAACATCTAGCTACAGAAAGATCTCTAATTCGATACAAAGATTTCTGCTCAATGTGGCGCCATCTATTAACGCACCAGTTCATGTTTGTAGAAATTCTCCAACCGCGAACTGAAAAAATCCTTTGGGACTTCATAAATATTTAGTGCACTGCTGGCTCGTACGTAAACTTGCATCTTTATACTACACGTTTCCAAGCTATTCAGGATTCCAATTCAAATCTTGTACTTCTTATGCAAAAGGCCTAATAAAGTGGGCGTGGCATTTTGTATTTTATTACAATACTATTAAACTGATGTTATCTCCAAGACATAAGAAACACAACAAATTTAAGACTCCTTCAAAAAGTGGGCTTGGACAAACCTAGTCTGCTAATAAGTATCAGATTTGCTGATACATGTCTGTTTAACTGTCGGGACATCTGCTTTGCTTGGTTAAACGTATGCAGACGACTATATCTTACGTCTCCAGTGTCATTTTTGTACTCTAGAGCTCCTGGTTATATTGCCATATAAGCTTTCTACATATGCCCATGTACGTTCGATTTTAAGGTCAGTTTCCTATCTACTAAAAGACCAAAGTATTTGGCAACAAGGAGACACTTAGGTATATCACCTTCATTTTCGCCGATGTTTATCTTTGAAATTCTTTTGCTTTTTTGAAAAAAGTTTGTATCATTCCATTTCTAAGACAAGGAGCAATTCTTTCAGCGTAAGTAGCCACAATTATGGTGATAGAACCCTTGATGTGGTATGCCAGATTGATCTAAATAATCTTCTAAATTTGCAGTGCTTAAGTTCTAAACTGATCAACTTGCTTGTTAGAAGCGGTTTTTGAAAAGTCCTTTCTATGTCATGAAGTGTTACCATTGTAAATTCTTTGTTGGTCAGCGATTCAGTAGTGCCAACAAAGCCGATTTATGTGGAAGGAAACTATTTGTCGCCTGTTATTGCTTACTACCTTCTCTATGTCTATAAACTGAGCTGTTCATGCGGGTATTTAGGAGTAAATCCATATTTTCTCCACTAGACATTGGTCAGGTTTCTTAATATCGTATAACCGGCTACAATAGGTATCTTGGACAGGATCTTCCTACTGACTTCATATGTATTCTTGACGCTTGAATAAAATAGTTGTCAGGTACTTCTATTCGTTTTTCTTATCTTTAGCCTGAGGTTATTGAATTTTTTTCTTATAATTGTTTCACTTCGGGGGCTCTCGCGCCATTTTTGCTCGATTAAAGAGCTTCCTACTACTACTTCTCTCTTTTCGTACCCCTGATCAAAATTTGCATCTCGTTCCTAAAGGTTTTATAATCAGACATCAAAATCAATATGATCAATCAAGTGAATTAAAATTATTACAGTTGAATTCACTGACTTCAAGTGAATTCACTACTGACGTCAAGTTATGTACATCTATCTAGTGAATTCAATTGACTTCCAAAATGATTTCAATTCAGTGATTTCTAAAAATTGAATGCATTAATCACCGACTTCAAAAGAATTGTGAATTAATGTTTTTTTTTTTAGATCGCAGTCTTTTTTGAATTTGATTGCTTGAATCAAATATTTGAATTCTTTTTTATGAATTCTGTAAATGCATTCCCAAAAGAATGCATTCTTTTACAACTCTGATCTTCAAACAGTATCTAACTTAATTTCTTTACTTTTTAGAGGCGCAAGAAACTACGGCTTCAATAGAATGGTGATTGGTTTTTAGAGTTTCAGAGTTCTGTCCTGAAAGAGAAGCAGAATATCCTTTGGCTCCAAAGGTCCCTCCCATGGAACACACCACTAGACACTATATATACATATAATAGGACCGTAAAAACTTTGTGCAGTAAAAAAAACGACAAAAGAAATATTTTCTTACAACAACTAAATTTATTTTTACCTTTTTTTGGTAATTAAATTTTTATAATTAATTTTCAAAAAAAAAAAAAAAACACACTTAACATTTTGAAATACTAAGTTTTTAACCTTTACACAACTTGATACATAACGTACACTAATTTGAACATGGCCACGAAGAAATATCAACATATAGAGTCGCTTGAGCTAATCGATCGCAAATCTAATGGGGGAATCTCTGGAAATTTTCTTATTCCCTCTGGTCTGACAACTGGCAATGCTTCATTTTCCTGATAACTACTCGTAGTTTCGTTGATCCCACTACTGAGTCTTGTAGATTTTAATGATTTCCTCGGTATTATTCCAGAATCAACTGAAATTGGACTTAAATATTCTGGACTATTGTCAACATCATCATTAGGATTCTCCTGATCTTGATCTGATTCTTGTGCCCGCGTGTCGTTCTGTATAAACAGTTGATTTCTTGGGGGAATCCTTGTCATTATGTGCAATCGTCTTCTTAATGCTATATGCTCGCGCAATATCCCTATTTCAGATACTCTCGTTCTAGGACCCATAGGTTGAAACTCATGTGTGAGTGTATTGTTATTTAAATATGATTGATTAGGAATAGGACTAGTCTGCACAAGAGTAGATTCTGTCTGAGAACAGTCAGATCTTACACTTCGTTGAGATTTCGCTGAAGAATATTCGCTGTCATTAGCAGATCTATCGGAACACTCTGTACTCGAAGACCGTTTATCTTCATTGAAGTTTGTGTCCTGAATGGTTAGTTCTGTCTGGTAGCACAGATGAGGCAATGGTACTTGATTTTCCGAAACACTAGATCCTGAATTCGTGATATTATGTGAAAGGCTTGATCCAGGATTTACTTCTAAAGAATATTCGCTGTGTTCGTCTTCTTTGGAATTTATATCCAGAATGCTTAGTTCTATCTGGGAGCATTGAATAGGCAATGATAATCGTTTTAGCGAAACGTTATATCCTGAATTCGGGATATTATGTGCAAGGTTTGATCCAGGATTTACTTCAGAAGAACTTTCGCTGTGTTCTTTTTCTTTGGAATGTATGTCCAGAATGCTGAGTTCTATCTGGGAACACTCAGTAGGCAATTTTAATCGTTTTGGCGAAAGTCTTGATCCAGGATTTAGTTCAGAAGAACATTCGCTGTGTTCGTCATCTTTGGAATTTATTTCCTGAATGCTTAGTTCTGCCTGGGAGTATAGACAAGGTAAAGATAAATGTTTTTTCGAAACACTAAATCCTGAATTCGGGAAATTATGTGCAAGGCTTGATCCAGGATTTACTTCAGAAGAACATTCGCTATCAGTAGCGGATTTGTGGGAATACTCTGTACACGAAGGCCGCTCGTCTTCTTTGGAATGTATGTCCTGAATGCTTAGTTCTGTCTGGGAGTACAGATGAGGCAATGTAAACTGTTTTTTCGAAACACTACATCTTGAATTCGGGAAATTATGTGCAATGCTTGATCCAGGATATACTTCAGAAGAACATTCGCTGTCAGTAGCGGATTTGTGGGAATACTCTGGACACGGAGGCCGTTCGTCTTCTTTGGAATTTATATCCTGAATGCTTAGTTCTGTCTGGGAGTACAGACAAGGCAACGATAACTGTTTTTTCGAAACACTTAATCCTGAATTCGGGATATTATGTGAAAGGTTTGATCCAAGATTTACTTCAGAAGAACATTCGCTGTCAGTAGCGGGTTTGTGGGAATACTCTGCACACGAAGGCCGTTCGTCTTCTTTGGAATTTATGTCCTGAATGCTTAGTTCTGTCTGAGAGTACAGATGAGGCAATGTAAACTGTTTACTCGAAACACTACATTTTGAATTCGGGAAATTATGTGCAAGGCTTGATCCAGGATTTACTTCAGAAGAAGATTCGCTGTCAGTAGCGGGTTTGTGGGAATACTCTGCACACGAAGGCCGCTCGTCTTCTTTGGAATTTATGTCCTCAATGCTTAGTTCTGCCTGGGAGTACAGACAAGGCAACGATAACTGTTTTTTCGAAACACTAAATCCTGAATTCGGGATGTTATGTGAAAGGTTTGAACCAGGATTTACTTCAGAAGAAGATTCGCTGTCAGTAGCGGGTTTGTGGGAATACTCTTCACACGGAGGCCGTTCGTCTTCTTTGGAATTTATGTCCTGAATGCTTAGTTCTGTCTGAGAGTACAGATGAGGCAATGTAAACTGTTTTCTCGAAACACTACATTTTGAATTCGGGAAATTATGTGCAAGGCTTGATCCAGGATTTACTTCAGAAGAAGATTCGCTGTCAGTAGCGGGTTTGTGGGAATACTCTGCACACGAAGGCCGCTCGTCTTCTTTGGAATTTATGTCCTGAGTGCTTAGTTCTGTCTGGGAGTACAGACAAGGCAACGATAACTGTTTTTTCGAAACACTAAATCCTGAATTCGGGATGTTATGTGAAAGGTTTGAACCAGGATTTACTTCAGAAGAAGATTCGCTGTCAGTAGCGGATTTGTGGGAATACTTTGCACACGAAGGCCGTTCGTCTTCTTTGGAATTTATGTCCTGAATGCTTAGTTCTGCCTGGGAGCACCGAGGAGGCAATGTTAACTGTTTTTCTGAAACATTACATCCTGAATTCGGGATATTATGTGAAAGGCTTGATCCAGGATTTACTTCAGAAGAACATTTGCTGTCAGTAGCGGATTTGTGGGAATGCTCTGCAAGCGTAGGCCGTTGGTCTTCTTTGGAACTTATGTCCTGAATGATTAGTTCTGTCTGGGAGCACCGAGGAGGCAATATTAACTGTTTTTCTGAAGCACTACATCCTGAATTCGTGATATTATGTGAAAGGCTTGATCCAGGATTTAGTTCAGAAGGACTTCTGCTGTCAGTAGCGGATTGGTGAGAATACTGTGCACTCGAAGGCATGTCCTGAATGCTTATATTTATCTGGCAGCGCTGAGTAGGCAATGTTAAACGTTTTGGTGAAACACTATATTCAGAGTTTGTGATATTATTTGAAAGGTTTAATCCAGGTATGACTTTAGAAGAACACTCTGCACTCGAAGGCCGTTTATCTACTTTGCAATGCATGTCCTGAATGCTTATATTTATCTGGCAGCACTGGGTAGACAATGTCAATCGTTTTGGCGAAAAACTACCACTCGAATTCGAGACATTTTGTGAAACTGTTGATCGAGGATTTACTTCAGAATTTATAGCCGAAATGGAAGACTCTGCCCGAGAGCAATCATTAACTATTCTTTGGGAATCCTTTGCACCCAAAGGCAGTCCAGTTTCATCAGATTTGTTGTCTCGAGTATTACGTTCTAACTGAAAGCAGTCTGGGAGACGTTTCGATGAAGTATTAGCGCCACCACTTGCAATATTATAAAAACTTCTTGCTCTAGGACTTAATCCATTCATATCAGATCTTACATTTGGAACGCAGGGATCACTCTGAGATACATAAGAGGTGAATGCTTGCAAAGATTTTGCACATGCAAGACAGAAGCGCTTTGCTTTCCAAAGTGGTTTTGTCCTCGAAACACGTTCAACGTTACCATGACTGTCATCTAAACCGCATTTATGGATCTTTTTGCAAATTTTTGATGTAGTATCTGGACTTTTTCCTTCAGGATTCATAGTTGACAGATTAGAATCCTGCTGAGAGGAGAAATGCGATACCAACAATTGTGTATACTTCGATGAAACGCGATCGTATCCGTGAACAATTGTACATCCTTCTGCCGGGATTGGTTCAGACTTATTGGAATCTATGTGTCGACTATTGAATTCTGTCCCAGAGCAAAGGAGTTTTGATGATTTCAAATGTTTCGGCACATCAAAGTCTCCACAGTTATCGATCTTTTTGTAACTTTTTGATTTAAAAATCATTCCTCCACATCCATCGAAGTGTATGTCGTATTGGCCAGGCTCTATTTGAGAGTAATAAGTTGCCGAGTCCTTTGATCCACTCTTGTCTGGTCCCGATCCCTTCGGAGAGTGTTTTGGTGATTTTAACTGTATTTGCAAATCTGCATTTTCACAGTCCTCGATCTTAATGTAACTTTTTGATTTAGAAATATGTTCCTGTCTTTCAGAATTTATGTCCAACCGATCAGGATCTCCCTGTGTGTGATTAGATGCCAACGATCGTGAGGGGTTTGTTAGAGTGGAACTCATTTCACTCGAAAGTATTCCAGACCTATTATAGTTTTCACAGGATTGTAAAGGTTTCCTTGAAGTGCGATCCTCAGCATTAGCAGATTGATGACAACTCTGTTTACTCGTGTGTAGTCCAGATCCTTGGGAATTAAAGTTATCGGTATTAGATCCTGCCTGAGATCGAATACGTCTCTCGGTTTTGAAATCATTTTTACTAGATCTTTTCGATTTAGGAATTTGGCGTTGTCCTTCAGAAGATCTGTTTGGAATGCTACGTTCTCTTTGAAAGGAAGCGTGTTCCTCAGCATTAGCAGCTTGATGACAGCTCTGTTTACTCGTGTGTAGTCCAGATCCTTGGGAATTAAAGTTATCGGTATTAGATCCTGCCTGAGATCGAATACGTCTCTCGGTTTTGAAATCATTTTTACTGGAGCTTTTCGATTTAGGAATTTGGTTTTGTCCTTTAGATGTTCTGTCTGGAATGCTACGTTGTCTTTGAAGAGGAGAAGGGCGTGATCGCGATCGTGTTGGTTTTCTTGAAGAGCAATCGTCATTCTTATCGATTTTATGTGGCTTTTTTGATTTAGCGTTTACCTTACTTCTTTCATCTTCATTTAAGTTTATAGCCCTAATTAGTGTCGAGGATGCTAAGGATGATGGCATAAGATCAGCTCCATCATTAGAGATGTTTTGGCAGCTTGTGAGGCACTGATTTAATGTAAATTCAATTGATTCAACTTGTCGAATTGTTTGAGTGGAACAATGTTTTTTGTTAGACATCTCGGGGTAAATTCTAAACCTAGGCCGAAGTGGAATATCTTCGTTGTATAAGTGTTGGAGTGTATAATCTTTCAGATTATAGTAAGGATTATATTCAGAATTAGATGCAGACATTCTATCAGCTAATCCCTTTCTATGCGTATTAATAATGCAAATATTTGATCCCGTCCGAGAGAGTAATCTTTGTTCTGTAACTTCTTGAGTAGAATGAGATGAGTCGCTATCGTCAGCGTTAATAATTTCTGCCTGACAAGAACGATTGTTCATCAGCTCTCTTTGAGAATACTTCGATGAAGAATGATCTCCATCATTATTGTTAAGTGATCTTTTTGCCATCGAACTAGATACAGATTGCTCACTTCGGTCTGTCTGGAAATAGTCGAAACTTTCCGAAGGCCGTAGTCTATTCCTTTCTGAGTCTTCGTTTCTAAGATTTAGTTTTGCCTCACAGCGATGCAGAATCAATGATTCTGTCGAGTTGGGATCATCATCAGGGTCGGCAATTGTATGCGAAGTCCTTGACCCTGGAGGTAGTTCTGCTTCATCACAATTTGCGTTTCGAATAATAAGTAGGGTTTGAGATTGACGAAGCGTTTCTGATTTTAAAGGTTTTGGTAGGGAACCACATTCACATTTTGAACATATTTTTGGTATCGATCGATTTGTCTGAGAACTTTGGAGTGATGGCGATCGACCTCGATCGTTTGGTATTTGTTTAAGCTTTGTCTGAGGGGGTTGACAAGCCACCAATGCTGATATTTTTTGCAATTTTTTCTCTTTCGAACATAGTCCTGCTCCATCGGATTTTATATTTCGAATGTTAAGTTTGGTGTGAGATCGATCCTCAGAACTACTGATCTTATGAGAACTTTTTGAAGCCGTACTAGGTACAGATCTGTTAGATTGGTTTGTTGTATTATTATTGATCTTATGAGTATCTTTAACCACCACACGTGATACAGATCGTTGAGAACAAATGCCCTCAATTGTTCGTTCCGGCCGAGACCGTTGGACAATCGGTGATTTAAAAGACTTTAATGAAGCATGAAAACCATTTTGGGAATTTCTTGATGGGTTTTCTGACACGCGATTGTCAGTAACTTTATGGCAACTTTTTGCTATCAAAGGTAGTCCTGGTGTATTGAGATTTTTATTTCGAATATTATATTCTGTCTGAGAGCGAGAAAGTGCTGATTTCAGAGATTTTGACGAAGCTTGACCTTCATTATTACTGATCTTGTGAGTACATTTAACCGCTACACGTGATACAGACCTTTTCGGCTGAATGTTCTCACTGGTACACTCTGTAGACCATTGGACACTTGGTTGAGTTGTTTGTTCAAGACAGTTTAACCAAGCACGAGCTGCATCACAGGAATTTTCATGTGCTTTTCGTTCTCTGGATGAAGTCGGATAAAGTGTTGCTGATCGTGAGAATTGGTTTTCCACGCGATTGTCAATGTCAGCAGTTTTATGGCAACCCATTGGCATCTGTCCACATCCTTTGAAAGGCAAGTTCTTATTGGTGCGTTCTGTCTGAGGGCGTTGATCAGTTGCACGACCTCCATCATAGGGAGTTTTATGTCCTTTTAGTTCTGTAGATGAAGGCGGACAAAGTGTTGATGATCGTGAGACTTTGTTTGCTACGCGATTGTCAGTGCCAGGAATTTTATGGAAACTCTTTGCCTTCGGAAGTAGTCCTGGTCTAATGGAATTACTATTTCGAATATTAAATTCTGTCTGAGAGCGACGATGTGTTGGTGAATTCATAGGTTTTGACGAAGCCGGATCTCTGTTATTATTACACTTACATTTAATCACCACACATGAGCAACATTTTTTGCAAAGAATGTCCTCATTAGTGCCTTCTGTCTGAGGTCGTTGAACGATTGGTGGAGGTGTTTGTTCAAGACACTTTAACCAAGCACGAGCTGCATCACAGGAACTTGCATGTCCTTTTCGTTCTGTAGATGAAGGCGGGCCAGGTTTCGATGATTGTGAGAATTTGTTTGCTACGCGATTGTCAGTGTCAACAGTTTTATGGCAACCCATTGGCATCTGTCCACATCCTTTGAAAGGCAAGTTCTTATTGGTGTGTTCTGTCTGAGCGCGTTGATCAGTTGCACGACCTCCATTATAGGGAGTTTTATGTCCTTTTAGTTCTGTAGATGAAGGCGGACAAAGTGTTGATGATCGTGAGACTTTGTTTGCTACGCGATTGTCAGTGCCAGGAATTTTATGGAAACTCTTTGCCTTCGGAAGTAGTCCTGGTCTAATGGAATTACTATTTCGAATATTAAATTCTGTCTGAGAGCGACGATGTGTTGGTGATTTCATAGGTTTTGACGAAGCAGGATCTCTGTCATTATTACACTTACATTTAATCACCACACATGAGCAACATTTTTTGCAAAGAATGTCCTCATTAGTGCCTTCTGTCTGAGGTCGTTGAACGATTGGTGGAGGTGTTTGCTCAAGACACTTTAACCAAGCACGAGCTGCATCACAGGAACTTGCATGTCCTTTTCGTTCTGTAGATGCAGGCGGGCCAGGTTTCGATGATTGTGAGAATTTGTTTGCTACGCGATTGTCAGTGTCAACAGTTTTATGGCAACCCATTGGCATTTGTCCACATCCTTTGAAAGGCAAGTTCTTATTGGTGTGTTCTGTCTGAGGGCGTTGATCAGTTGCACGACCTCCATTATAGGGAGTTTTATGTCCTTTTAGTTCTGTAGATGAAGGCGGACAAAGTGTTGATGATCGTGAGACTTTGTTTGCTACGCGATTGTCAGTGCCAGGAATTTTATGGAAACTCTTTGCTTTCGAAAGTAGTCCTGGTCTATTGGAATTTTTATTTCGAATATTAAATTCTGTCTGAGAGCGACGATGTGTTGGTGAATTCATAGGTTTTGACGAAGCCGGATCTCTGTTATTATTACACTTACATTTAATCACCACACATGGGCAACATTTTTTGCAAAGAATGTCCTCAGTAGTGCGTTCTGTCTGAGGTCGTTGAACGATTGGTGGAGGTGTTTGTTCAAGACACTTTAACCAAGCACGAGCTGCATCACAGGAACTTTCATGTCCTTTTCGTTCTGTAGATGAAGGCGGGCGAGGTTTCGATGATTGTGAGTATTTGTTTCCTTCGCGATTGTCAGTGTCAGCAGTTTTATGGCAACGCATTGGCATCCGTCCACATCCTTTGAAAGGCAAGTTCTCAGTGGTGCGTTGTGTCTGAGGGCGTTGAATAGTTGCACGACCTTCATCACGGGAAGTTTTATGTCCTTTTTGTTCTGCAGATGAAGGCGGACGAGGTGTTGATGATTGGCGATTGCCAGTGTGAGGTAGTTTATGGAAACTCTTTGCCTTCGGAAGTAGTCCTGGTCTATTGGAATTCCTATTTCGAATATTAGATTCTGTCTGATTTGGTGATTTCATAGGTTTCGACGAACCACGATCTCTATTATTATTACACTTACATTTAACCACCACACATGAGCAACATTCTTTGCAACAAATGTCCTCATTGGTGCGTTCTGTCTGAGGTCGTTGAACGATTGGTGGAGGTGTCTGTTCAAGACACTTTAACCAAGCACGAGCTGCATCACAGGAACTTTCATGTCCTTTTCGTTCTGTAGATGAATGCGGACGGGGTTTTGATGATCGTGAGTATTTGTTTCCTTCGCGATTGTCAGTGTCAGCAGTTTTATGGCAACGCATTGGCATCCGTCCACATCCTTTGAAAGGCAAGTTCTCAGTGGTGCGTTGTGTCTGAGGGCGTTGAACAGTTGCACGACCTTCATCACGAGAAGTTTTATGTCCTTTTCGTTCTGTAGATGAAGGCGGACGAGGTGTTGAAGATCGTGAGTATTTGTTTGCTACACGATTGTCAGTGTCAGGAATTTTATGGAAACTCATTGCTCTTGGAGGTAGTCCTGGTCTATTGGAAGTTCTATTTCGAATATTAGATTCTGTCTGAGAGCGACGTTGTGTTGGTGATTTCATAGGTTTCGAAGAAGCACGATCTCTATTATTATTAACCTTACATTTAACCACCACACATGAGCAACATTCTTTGCAACAAATGTCCTCATTGGTGCGTTCTGTCTGAGGCCGTTTAACAATTGGTGGAGGTGTTTGTTCAAGACACTTTAACCAAGCTTGAGCTGCATCACAGGAACTTTCATGTCCTTTTCGTTCTGTAGATGAATGCGGACGGGGTTTTGATGATCGTGAGTATTTGTTTCCTTCGCGATTGTCAGTGTCAGCAGTTTTATGGCAACGCATTGGCATCCGTCCACATCCTTTGAAAGGCAAGTTCTCAGTGGTGCGTTGTGTCTGAGGGCGTTGAACAGTTGCACGACCTTCATCACGGGAAGTTTTATGTCCTTTTCGTTCTGCAGATGAAGGCGGACGAGGTGTTGAAGATCGTGAGTATTTGTTTGCTACACCATTGTCAGTGTCAGGAATTTTATGGAAACTCATTGCTCTTGGAGGTAGTCCTGGTCTATTGGAAGTTCTATTTCGAATATTAGATTCTGTCTGAGAGCGACGATATGTTGGTGATTTCATAGGTTTCGAAGAAGCACGATCTCTATTATTATTAACCTTACATTTAACCACCACACATGAGCAACATTCTTTGCAACAAATGTCCTCATTGGTGCGTTCTGTCTGAGGCCGTTTAACAATTGGTGGAGGGGTTTGGTCAAGACACTTTAACCAAGCTTGAGCTGCATCACAGGAACTTTCATGTCCTTTTCGTTCTGTAGATGAATGCGGACGAGGTTTTGATGATCGTGAGTATTTGTTTCCTTCGCGATTGTCAGTGTCAGCAGCGTTATGGCAACCCATTGGCCTCTGTCCACATCCTTTGAAAGGCAAGTTCGCAGTGGTGCGTTGTGTCTGAGGGCGTTGAACAGTTGCACGACCTTCATCACGGGAAGTTTTATGTCCTTTTCGTTCCGCAGATGAAGGCGGACAAGGTGTTAATGATCGTGAGCGTTTGTTTGCTACGCGATTGGCGGTGTCAGGAATTTTATGGAAACTCCTTGCCCTCTGAGGTAGTCTTGGTCTATTGGAATTTTTTTTTTGGGTATTAAATACTGTCAGCGAGCGAGAAGATGTTAGTGATTTCCTAGGTTTCGACGAAGCACGATCTCCTTTATTATTAACCTTACATTTAACCACAACACATGATCCACATTCTTTGGAATGAAGTTCCTCACAGGTACATTCTGTCTGAGGCTGTTGGACATTTCTACAACCTCCATCTTTGGGAGTTTTATGTTTATTTCTTTCTGCAGATGAAGGCGGATAAGATGTTAATGTTCGTAAGGAGTTTTCTGAGGCGCAATTGTCAGTGTCAGCAGATTGATGGAAACTACTTGCTCTCGGAGGTAGTCCTGGTCTATTGGAATTTTTGTTTCGCATATTATGTTCTGTCTGAGGTAGTCCTGGTCTATTGGAATTTTTGTTTCGACTATTAGGTTCTTTCTGACAGAGTTTGTCTGGAATTGTTGAAGGTTTTTCGTTTGTGGGGCAATCATTATTTCTAGGTGCCCTACAGTCTAAGGATAGATTTAATATTAGTCTCTTCTCTGAATAGCAGGACATCCGTATACTGTACCTTCAATAAATTCTGTCGAAGATGATTGACTGGATGAACTCTCTGATTTTTTATTACCTCGCGGCAGCACTTTACATTGACAATAACAATTCACGGACTGATTTTGTGGTTTCGGGTGTCTGGATGAGTCACTATCTGAGCTATACCCAACATTTGATTGAATTGCTGGAACTTTCGCGGGAGGTTTATTAGATTCAACTTCGCAATAGTCTCCTATCAACGAGCAAATATCCTCGGAAGCTTCCGTAAACATGTCCTCTTCAAGGCCTTCGCTAAGAAAATGATGAATAAAAGCTCGTCGCTGAAAGAGATTATTGTACTTTTTCAGCAGTCGACACCAAGCCTTTTTAATTATACTATTATTCGAAAGGGCCATTACAGCTCGATCTGTCACTCCAACATCACCGCCCAGTACCGGACACGGTGGCATCGAATTGATTCCAATCTTAAAGCCTGTTGGTGACCAATCAACGAATCGAAAAGTACCCTTATCCTTTAAATGCTGTATACTAGCATTGATGTCAGCTGGGGCGATATTTCCACGATAGAGTAGAACACAAGACATATATTTTCCTTCGGCGGGATTACAACGCACCAATTGATTCGAAGCCTGAAAACTTTCATACGTCAACTGCTCTGTAGATAGTTCTGTGTAATATGAACTATACATTGTGACCAGAGGTGCATAGCTAACCAATGGGAAATGAATACGAGGATAGGGCACCAGATTGGTTTGAAACTCGGTGAGATTAACATTCGTACTGCCACGGAATCGCAGAGAAGCTGTCAATCCTGATATCGCCTAAAACAAACGACAACAGTTCAGATATTACCAACTTGTACTCTCTGTACATTACCTGTCCAATGATGCGGTTAAGATTTGTATACGTTGGATTCCGCACCTCTAATTTGGTCTCACAAATATCATAAAGAGCTTGATTATCCAGAATGAATGTACACTCATTTGAATCCATTCCGATATGTGTCGATAAGATACTATTATAAGGCTCAACGATCAGCGGTGATATTCTAAACGTAAAGCATTTGAAATTCATTGCAAATGGTGCTAAAAAAAAACCAACTCACGATGGCGATGGGAATATTATGAAATCCAATTTTGCCAGCTTGCCATATTCATCCGCAATGTGTTCCATCAAACAATCGCCCAGGCCTGAGCCTGTACCACCACCTATCGATCGAAATACAAGAAATCCCTTGAGATTACAACACGACTCTGCGACGCATCGGAGCGACTCCATTGTTGGCTCTATAAGCTCTGCAGAAAGTGTATAAAAGCCACGGGCAAAGTTACTACCACTATCCTCCTTCCCAGTAATAAGCGTTTCAGGCTTATATAGTTTCCCATAGGTACCAGTTCTTACTTCATCTAAAAGTGAATAGATTCGAGATGATATGCCGTTTTTGTCTCGGATTTCAATCATACCTATAACCGTTGGTTCAGAATCAACCATAACCAAACGTGGAACCACTTTTGGTGTTTTTGAAAAGGCGAAGAAAGTTTTGAACGATTCATCTCTTGGACATTCATACATGCAGCCAGATGCATCGATGCCATGTTCTAGACAATAGAGCTCCCAACACGCATTTGCTATTTGCACTCCAGCTTGACCTATATGCAAATGGATTATTTCTCCCTAAAAGAATAATAGAAACTTATAAGTAGATATTTTAGCATCTCGTTATCGCAGGGATTTAGGTACATTACTAGACATTTGTTAAAAAACTAAGAATTTTGACTCATCAAGTTTTAAATTTAGAAACAACTGACTTATATTGATATAAAGCCTTTATTATTTTTTTTTTTTTTAACTTTTAATTCATATAGTCATTGAATGAATTTGGTTTTCATATATAGCGAAGGTAGTGAGGATGCTATAAAAGGCACTTCCGACACTTCCGACACTTCCATATGAAACTCTCCCCTATGCATTTACTATCCACAATTGCCAACAATCAGTGGAACCAGCACCCCGACATCAGCGAAGATGTAGCAAAGACCACAACCTAAATAGAGCGCGTGACACCTATAAACGCTGCAGCGCAAGACCACAGAATGCGTATCGACCTAGAAGAACGTAGGATAGCAGATTCTGCGGAAAAAAAAGGCCTTCACAGACTCATCTCAAGGATATCAAAGAGTACCGCCATTGGAACAGCATCTGGATGTTTTTTTTTAGAAAAGTTAAGGAATTGACAGAATAATAGATGTAGGGCAAGAAAAAACTCACATACACTCAATGAGGAAACTATTCCCCTTTTCAAACATGGAGGCAATGTTTTGGTAGCATGCATGCACCAAATCATCAACCAAGTATAGGTGGATGACACCATGCCCAATGACTTGACTACCAGCTCCATATACCCCATCTTCACGAAAGGTCAAACTATGTCTTAGAAGAACTATCGAGGCAAATCCCTTCTTAATGTCGCATACAGGATCCTATCCAACGCATCCATTGTCTTGAGCTCTGAGCTCTGATGTAGTTATGCCGCATGACATTAAAAAGTTCCTCCGGACAGAGTTGTAAAAGAATTAAATCTTTTGGGAGGTTAATTCTATTGAATTCATCTAGAAGTGATTTGAAGTTTGTTTTCTAAAAAAGATTGGGATTCAAAAAACGTAATTCACCATTCTCTTGAAGTCAGTGATTAGTGCATTCAATTTTTAGCAATCTCTGAACTGAATTCATTTTGGAATTCCATTGAATTCACTAGATGTTAGTTGAAGTCAGTGAACTCACATATTTAGTTGAAGTCAGTAGTTAATTCACTTGAAATTAGTTGAAGTCAGTGAATTCAATTGAAATTATTAGAATTCATTTATATGTATGTACGAACGTATCTGTTTGAAAATCTTGAAATTTTTTTCACAAAAAATAAAGTTTTCGTTGTGTAAATAATTAGATGATGTTGAGTATTGAGTCTCGTTGGCTTGGTTAAACAATTTTACCCTCTTCTGTTTTGTTGAGGCATCGGAATCTTCTTCAAACTCCCAATATTCACATTTCAAATGCAATGGTATCTTTACTACCTGAACATTCGCATTTCGTCCACAAATATCTTATAATCAGACGTCAATATCAATATGATCCACCCACAGGAATCAAGTGAATTAAAATTATTGTAGTTGAATTCACAGACTTCCACTAGTTTGAAGTGAAACTACTGACTTCAACAAAATATGTGAATTCATTACTGACTTCAACTAACATATAGGGAATTCAATTGACTTCCAAAATGATTTCAATTCAAAGATTGCTAAAAATTTAATGTATTAATCTCTGACTTCAAAAGAATGGTGAATTAAAGTTTTTCAAATTGCAGTCTTTTGAATTTAATTGCTCCAATCAAAAACTTAATCAAAAACTATTTTTATGAATTTTGCGAATGCATTCTCAAAAGAATGTATTCTTTCACAATTCTGCTCCCGAATTATTCTAAACATGTACCAGATTGCGGCAAGTAGATGCGCTATAATGTAACTTCTTCAATGTCGTACTGGAACAGATAGTGAGGAGGGCAGGTGTGAACATGGAAGGCACTATTTTCAACAAATCCGTACAGCTGCTGGGATACGCGAACGACATCGACATCAGCAGTCACTTGAAAGACGAAATACATTCTCTACAAAACATTGATCCTGACAGTTCTGCTTTACGGAGCCGAATGCTGGACGATAAGGAAGAAAGCAGAGCCGATATTGAACTCCAAACTCTATAGCTGTACCAAGATGTTAATGTACTCCACATCGACCGAATGGACAATTATGCTAAAAATAAAGGATATTCGAATCACAGCTCATAGATTCGACTATCAAGCTATCACGGATGCCGGAGCCCTTGGTCTACACAACTGGAAGCAGCGTACCCACTACTTTTGCTTTTTTTCCTTGGAAGATAGGAATCTTTTAAAAAGGAAACTAAGATGGTACTCAGTAACTGTATGGGATTTTCACCCACTAAACCCACCTTCCGTCCTACCTCTGGTTCTCACCCCACTGCCGTCAAGCATTTCATGCGAGAGGGGACTTCAGCCATAGGTACTCGCCTCATTCGTATTAGAATCCTGTTGGACTGCGTTTCGTTGTCGCTCCTGACTTCGCTGCTCCTTTATAATGTTGGTCATTGTGTCGCTAACTTCTTCCCAAGCCTCTTGCCTGCTCATCATCTGTTTGGTGATGTTGTCTGGGATTATGTCCAGATTATTCACCAGCAGCTGCCGTTCTTCATGCTATCATCGACAATGGAACATAATTTGTTCCGCATCTTCCACTACTTCCGTGCACGTATTGCAATAGGGGTTGTCGTCGTGTCCAAATTTATGCAGGTGGGCTCTGAAACATTTTTCACTCCTATTTATCCAAGCGTCTTTATCAGTGATCAAACTCTACGTTCACCTGCCTTTATCAGAGTGACACCATCTCTCCTGGCATTCTTCCAGAATTCTTCTTGGTATCTCAGTATCACTTCGACTCGTCGCTGTAGTGTTCTGCTGGGAAGATATTTTCGTTGCGCTTCTTTAGCAAGGAGGTCTATTGGCATGGTACAGCCAGCACACATGTCGCATCCTAGGAGGTTGTTCGGTAGGCGCTGCATACTCCAACCCATTGATTGTGTAAGCTGGCTCAGTATTCTTCCTGTACGATTTCGTCTTCATAGCACCAGTCCATATTCGGGAGGTGTAGAGCATTATCGATGTCGCAACTCTAGCTAAGAGCAATCTTTTCCTGTGCTATGGTTCGCCGATATTTGGCATGATCCCCGCCAAGGCAGTCATTGCCTTTCCTGCTTTTTCATCTGTATGCTGCAGGTGTTTCTTAAAGGATAGTTTAAATTATATGGTTCTTCAGCTCCGGCAGTCTCTTATAGTCTCCTTGACTTGACAAGTTGTAGACCCATGCGTACTGGCCAGACTTGGACCATACCCATAGCTCCATTGCAGTCATGTTCCAACTCCTGAAGGAGTTTAGTCATTGGTCGCTACAACTATTGCTATATTGTCGGCGAAGCCAATTATTTTGGAAGATCTAGAGATTCCAAGTCTGAGAGCGTCATCATACATTAGATTCTGTAGTAGAGGACCTAGTACGGAATCTTTAGGAACGCCGTCTGTGATGTTATACTGCCTCGTTCTATTGTCGGTGCGGTAAAGCAATATCTTATTTCTAAAAAAGTCCGTCACTATATTCTGCAGGTATTCTGGTATTTTCTTGGCGGTAAGTTCTCGCAAGATGTTTCTTCAATTTGTGGTGTTGAAGGCGTTCTTGACATCCAGTGTTATATTTGCGCAGTACTAGTTACTCCCTTTTCTTCCATTGCTTTCCATCGATGGCTTTTCGTGGTGTTCATGACTTTGTCGATGGCGTCGATTGATTGGGGATTTACTAGCCCACCACCCTCATTCATTGCACTCTCTAATCTGTCACTTTTGATGTGTTCTAGTATAGTGTCCAACATGCATAAAGGCCTATACGATAAAGGATCCTGCGGTGGCTTATTACCTTTTGGTAGTAGCTCCAGTCTTTGTTTCTTCCACTGTCCCCAGCCACGCCTTACGCCTTTTTTGAAAGAAGTGTTAAATATATTTGCGAAGATGTGTGGAAGCCAATTTCATTCTGTTTATAAGGCAATGTTAGGGATTCCATCGACCCCAGGCGCCTTTTGGTTCTTTAATTTTTTGCAAGAAATCTTCTACGGTGACGAGGAGTACTAGTAAAGCCAAATATTGTATGTAGTTGTGGGAGAAGTAAAGCCACTACGTTTTCTAGAAAGTTTGTGGACGTAGGCGAGGGTTTTCACCCACCCTTCAACTTCATCATTACCTCTTGATAGACGCTGTTGCACAGTTCAACGAAGCTTCCCTTTTACTGTCTTTAATTGCAGGTTTTAGGTTTCTCCGGGCGGTTATGAATTTTTTGTGGAGTTCTCCGTTGGTGCTGTGTTCTCTGGAGCGCTGGTACAATCGGTCAAACCTGTGGCACTCCGCGCGTAGCCTGGCGATTTCATCGTTCCACCAGTATACTGGTGATTTTGTGAAAAATACTGGTCCATTTTGTGAAAAGTGAGATCGCTTCTGGAATTCGCGTGCACTATGTCTAACGATGAGAATGCCTTCCTCTAGCGTTTGTGGAACGTGAATCTCATTCTACCATCCACAAATTGCCTCCAATGACGACATAATTTCTTCCTCTTGCAGTTGTTTTGATGTTGTCAACTATTTATTCAAATTCTTCCTGCGTGATGCTGGTAGGCGCATAGGAGCTGAAGAGGTACATACATAGGTATATGCCATTTACTTTGGCCCACACAAACCTGCCTAGCGCGTCGTCATCTTCTCTTCGCAAGCTCGTTGGCCGCATATCCATATCGCTGCTTTGCCAGAAGCATCTGCTATCCACACACTCTCATTTAGCTTCTTGTAGCGCTCGCTGAGTATTGCGACACACGCATCGTACTCTCGGACCGTCTGTGTAAGTAGGTCCTGAGCTATCTCGCAGTAGTGGTTGAGGTTTAGATAACCTTCATGTGCGCTTCCTTAAAGCATTCAGCGCGAGTTGGAATACCCAAGGGACCGATAACATTTTTTCAGGTCCGGTTTTTCTCTTAATTGACTGCTAGCACTTTGTTGGCGATGGTTGGTGGCAGACTTACTACTGCTGTCTGTGTCCCGGAATAGGTCTTTCTCACAAACTTTATTCCCGTATCTGGTATCTGATCGAACCGCTCTGAGAGTGCTAGGGCGACTTCTTCCTTAGTGGTGATTTCATCAAGATCCTCCACCTCTATTGTGACCTTATGTACATATCATGGTTTTGATTTCGGCTTTTTTCCAGGATCTTCTCCACTTGTTGTTAGAAGTCCGAAGTTTGGGCGTCTATTGTAGGAATAAGTCTTCCTTCGCAGTCTTCCGGACGTGGTCTGTTTTCATCTTCCTTAGCATGTCCGGGTAAGAAAGATCGCCTGTTGCCTTTATCACAAGAGCATCGGGACAGGTTGGTTTCCTTCTCTGTCTTTCATATCCCCTACATCTGGACGCAGACCCTGCTTCTTTGCTGATCCTTGACTTTTCGTTGTTTTTCGTTCTGGGTCTGAGTTCGTCGACCTTGTCTGTGCCTCAATTTTTTTCGTTTTGGCTGAGGCAAGTTCTGTTTTTGTTTGTGGGCTTGGGAGTCGTGTATCTCCTTCTTTTATTTGCGACTGTTGGCTGCTTTCCGGGATTATGCGCGGGACTTTGCGAGCCCGCTAGTGCTAACCATGCCACTTTTGAAGGTGGCACTGCGGCTTCTTTCGTCCGTTTGGAAGTCTTGCTCTTCACGGATCGGTTTGGCCATGACGACTTGAGTAGGTAAGACTTCTTCCTTAGTCCTTCTTCTACTCTCCGTCTTAACTTTATAAAACAAATAAATATCCTACAAGTCATGTAAACAAATTAGCCTCTCAATTTAAGTCACTTCATTTCATATTTGAAAACCCTTTCATCAAAATTTACAGTAATATTCCAAATGTCCAATGGTAAAAGCTATTTTTTAACAAATCTAAACAATGGATAAGGATCCATTAACATTTAATCCTTTCAGGGGGAAGTAGTTCAAATACACGTGGGTCAGGCTGGTGTACAAATTGCGAATGCCTGCTGGGAGCTTTATTGTCTAGAGCATGGTATCACAGCTGATGGTTCTTTAACCGAGGATTCAAGTGATCAAACTTTCAGAAATTTCTTCTCCTACAAGGATTCTTGTAAAGTAGTTCCTCGTACTGTTTTGATTGATTCAGAGCCAACTGTCATAGGTTCGACTTGAACTAAGTTACAAACATGTATGTTGTTAACCAGCCGGTACTGACTTTTCAGATCAAATACGAACAGGACCCTATGGCGAGCTATACAATCCTGCACTTTTGATTACCGGAAAAGAGGATAGTGGAAGTAATTTTGCCCGGGGCTATTACACAATGGGAGCAGAGATGATAGATATGACGATGGATGCTATCCGGACGGTTGCGGAATCATGTTGCAATTTAAGGGGATTTTTAATTTTCCGAGCGATTGGCGGCGGAACAGGCTCTGGCCTTGGCAATCTCATAGCAGATCAACTTAGGGATGAATATGACAAAGTCAACAAGATTGAGTTTGTCATATTTCCATCGCCATCGTAAGTCTGTTCAAGTTTTGTCTCATAATGAGTTTTTTAATGAACATTCCAGGATATCACCTCTAATCGTTGAGCCATATAATGCCCTATTGGCGACACATCTGGGAATGGATTCGTTTGAATGTTCATTTATTTTGGACAATGAGGCTCTCTATGATATCTGTGCAGCTAGCTTGAATATATGCTATCCAAGGTATAAAAATATCAACAGAATTATTGGTCAGGTATGTCTAAGGATCACATTCAATTTTTGATTGCGTTTTCTAAGGATTCTTCTTTCTATGACAGATAGTATCAACGTTTACAACATCGCACCGCTTTTTAAGTGAGAATAACGTGACTTTTTCGGAATTCCAAACCAATTTGGTTCCCTATCCACGTATCCATTTTCCGGTAGTCAGCTATGCACCATTTATCGCCGGTACTGGTTTTGGATATACAAATTTTAGCACCGAACAGATAACGGCCGCTTGCTTTGACCCATGCAGTCAATTGGTTCGATGTAATCCTACTGACGGAAAATACATGTCTTGTGTCCTGCTATATCGTGGACAGGTGACAAACTCCTATGTTAATTACACTCTCACACAACTAAAGAGGAGTAAGTTAATACGTTTTGTTGATTGGCAACCAAGTGGCTTTAAAGTCGGAATTAGTTATGAGCCTCCATTCACGGTGCCTTGTGGGGGCTTGAGCAACTCAAATAAAGTTTTGTTAACCCTCTCCAATAACACTATCATTCATGAGATATGGTGTCGATTAATGGCAAAATATGATCGTCTCTTTAGTCGCAAGGCTTTTATTCATCATTACATCGAGGAGGGTTTAGAGGAGGACGTTCTAAAGGAAGCTGCAGAAGATATTTGCGCTCTAATAGGTGACTATCAAGAGGCTGATAAAGCATCTTCAACATCGAATATGCCATCACCGGAGCAATCAAGAGGTAATGTAAGAAATTACACCGATCCTCCTGGCGATCGTGAATATAGTAGAGGTGGATTCAAAGGAGATAGGAATGTAGCCTCGTATGATGATAGACAAATGGGACCACGAGTACCTCTTAGAAATTCTGAAGAATATGGCGTCGACACGTCGAGACAACGCAACAGTAGTGCTAAACGAGTATCTACCAGATCTCCTGAAAAATATAGCCCCGACAGGTCCAGACAACCCGACAGTGTTAAAGAGACATGGCTTTTCTGTGGAGAATGTCCTCAAAGCTGCAGAACCTGTCCTGTAAGGTTAAGGGTACCTCTTAGAAATTCTGAACAGAGCGTCGACACGTCGAGACAACCCGACAGCGCTAAACGAGTATCTACCAGATCTCCTGAAAAATATAGCCCCGACAAGTCGAGAGCACGAGCACCTATTAAAACTTCTGAAGAATCTGATGTCGACACGTCGCGACAACCCAACAGTGCTAAACGAGTATCTACCAGATCTCCTGAAAAATATAGCCCCGACAAGTCGAGAGCACGAGCACCTATTAAAACTTCTGAAGAATCTGACGTCGACACGTCGAGACAACCCAACAGTGCTAAACGAGTATCTACCAGATCTCCTGAAAAATATAGCCCCGACAAGTCGAGAGCACGAGTACCTATTAGAAATTCTGAGGATTCTGGCGTCGACAAGTCGAGACAACCCGACAGTGGTAAAGAGACATGTCTCTTTTGTGGAGAATGTCATCAAAGCTGCAGAACCTGTCCTGTAAGGTTAAGGGATTTAGAACCAAGATCAAGGGACAAAATGATAAATCCAAAGCTACCTTCAAAGAAGCCTTCTATGTCTTCAGTTATTCCTTCATCAAGCGAACCCGAAGGAGAAGAAGAATTTACAACTACTGATAACACTGATAACAAAGAGTCCTCTTGTCATTCAACGGAAAAAGAGCTTCAGTTTTGGTGCAAGGATTCGAATGGTAACATTATAAGTGGACAAACATGTACCTGCGACTGTCATCAGGATGATGGAAAATCTGTTGGTCTACCTACCGACTGCGAGTTATGTCTTGTTTCTCAACTAATAGCACTCGCTGAATGCGAACCACCAAGAAAGGGTATGGAACTACCGATTAGAGGGGATGGTTCATCTGACGACCAGTAGGGCATTAATGGAATTATCACAAATGCTATCGAAACTATATACATACGCATGTATTAGGTTTATATACATAAGGAGATCATCGTATTTTTAAGCTGCCTGGTTCTTTTTCAATCGTGATCAACCGCTTAACCCATCGGTATTTTTGAAAAGGAACCTCCTGCCAAAGTTAACGATAAAAACCACAAACAAGTACATGTGGTTCACCCCGGAACAAACTTAAGAGGAACTCGAATATACATAAGTACGTACATAGCTGCACTTCCTTGAATCCTTTAGGGTTACATTTCACATATCCGAAGGATATATTTCACTTTGATGTTTTTTTGAATTGATATGTCGTCTGCATGTGAGGTAACAAAAATGCCGTCAAAAATGTACGCTTGTATGGCATACCAGTATCATTATCACTTCATCGCGGAGAAAACTATGTAAAGCTGAAAGGATTCGAAGAAAAGTGAGATACATAGATACGGTACTTTGCTATCAAACTGTTATGTGTATCTATTTGTATTTATTTCATCAATCAGAGAAGAGAATCCCCTATGGACTGTTATTTCAGAAATTTAGAATTCTAAGATTTAAAACAATAATGACAACTAATTTACACATTAAGTACGAAGTTTAATAATTTTAATAAAAAATTACAGTCACCTCCATAACTAACAATTTAGTCTATTGTTATGTGCAGGCTTAAGAATTATTTGGTTCATTTGTTTACACATTCTACATACACTCTATTATGGGGTATTTGCAGGACATTTTTAAATTCATTTTCTGAAAACTTGTATTTCATTGCGATTCTTATGTTCGGTGCATCAAAGCAGGCTTCCACGAGTGCATCAGGGCCTACGAAGAAAACCCAGGAATCGTTATGTGGGGAGGAGACTCGAGCTGGGGAGGAGACTCGAGCTGGGGAGTTCAAATAGGCTTTCCATACCGAGAAGAGCAGATCCGATGACGGTGCTCCACAGCATGTGGGTAGGTCATGCATGTTCAAGGGAGCAGAGAAGGAAGGGAACCCCATGATGATAGAAGCGATGCAAATAAACCTGCATCACAGTAAGACTGCGACGGCGTGCTTTATTAATTACGTAATCAAGCATGACCTTTCAGTCGTACTGATACAAGAGCCCTGGATAAATTACAAATAACAACCGTGTCTAGGGGCTCAATAGCAGGAATTACATGTTGTTCTTCAAGGCCGATGAAGTTAAAATTAGGACATATATTTTACTAAAAGACGATATAAGGACATTTCATTTGAATAATTTCAGTGATGGAGACCAGGGGCCTATTTCATAAAACTACAACACTAATAATTATTTGTTTTCAATTCACTTGTAACTTGTAAATTATGTGCAAATTTTTGTTTCAGAAAGAATGCCAATTCACTAATAACTACAAGTATGCCAGGCCTGTAACTACAAACGAATTTACAACTGCGGCGAGCTTTTCTGTTTCATAAAAGTATTTGAACAAAAAATTATTAGCGACGGACTTGTAACTACAAGTGAATTTCTTACAAGAGTAGAGACACTAATAAAATCACGTACTGCACTTGTAGACATGTAGCATTTTCATCGCTACACTTATAATTTAAATTTGCCGCGCTACAAGTGCTGAAAAATGTTTATGGAACAGAAAATTACAACTCCACACTTTATTAATGCTTGTAGTTACAAGTTTACAAGTACAACATTTGTAGTTTTGTGAAATAGGCCCCTGGTAGCAGTTTCTTGCAAAATTGAGAGAAAAACAACCTGTGTGCCTGGTATTGGCTTATCTCCCGTAGTTTCGTCTAACAAGATGAGGTAGTTGATGGCCAGGGATAATTGGCTATTTATCGTGATTTGCGACGCTAACGCACACCATTCGCATTGGGGCAGCAGTTATACCAACAGTGGGGGTGAGCGTTTTTTTGTATCTATATCGGCTTTAAAACTCACCATCTGCAACAAGGGCATCACCTCAATTTTCGTAGTAAGAAACAGAAAGGAAGTATTAGACAACACTCTAGATTCATATACTGATACCTTCATAGTAGATAAATGGAGGGTTCTAGAGGAGTCATTCCTATCGGATCACAGGTGGATTCGCTTTCAACTAAGCTTCCAATCTAGGGCTAATAACACCTACAGAAACCTCAAGACAGCGGACTGGGTTTCTAAGGCCTTGTGGCCTGAGTTATGTAGCTTGGAAAAAATCTGCAGACTTAATAAAACTTTGCAGATCAAAGTTAAAAATAGCGATAGGGATACTCTACGGCAATTGCCTTCTGAGGAAGCATGCCATGAGATTAGGTTTAACAAACACGGACACATGCAGGTATTGTGATGACCTACATGTCGCAGAGGTCTGTGAATATACTTTTTCAACAATTTGGAGAAGGTTGGTTCATTTAACAAAATTGAGGCCATATTTAGGTTCTATAGAAAAATTAATGTATGGGCGAATTGGTTTAGGTTCTTAACCGTATGTTCCCTATGGATCGCAATGGGTCCACTATGGTGCCTAGAGCTGATGACGAACTCATTACTCTATATAACTTAAGACCTAAGACCTACTACCTACTATGTCTATAAAATTGTATGTCATATCAAAAGTATTAAATTCAAGCGAAGTCAAGCATTATGGTCCATTCACAGCTCAGCGAACTGCGAATGCGAGAACTGCGAACAAACCTTTTTTAGCATATTTATAAACACACCATTGGCAATTTTACTATTCCAAAAGAACAGAACTTAATTTATCTATCGATTGATATAAAAAAAAAGTTGAATTTCAATTAGTTTTTGTGAAGAAATTAACAATTCGCTGATTTTTCCGCGAATCTGCGAATGCTTTTTACGAACTGTCAAAGTTTATTCACATTCCACACGATGTAGGACTCAATCCACATTCCGGCGACCAAAACATTCGCGAGAGTTTAACCTCACAATTCTTTTGCTTTGTTCTTGGTGGTTGATTAGTGTTCGTAAATGACAACTGAAATTCGCAGATTGCTGCGACCGGATAAAAAGTGGCTGAGAATGAAATGTCAAAATTTGGGAATATGCGCCTATTCGCATTCGCAAGTCGCTGAGCTGCGAATGGCCCTTTAATTTCGATTGCATAATTTTTTGATGATAGTATCTTGATGACGCTCCCACGTCATATACCAAATGTACGCTCATATTCTTTTTAAGACATCACTGCTTTGTTTTTGGCTACAAGTAGGATGATTTTAAACTGGGCCATATCTTGTCAGCACAAAATTCCCTTGGAAAGATTGACAAAGTCTATCTGAAGTCACCAGCAAATCCTGTTCAGTACATCGATTGCTCTTTTCTGTGACATATTGCATACATTCCAGACTATGAGCTTGGATTCTGGAAGCACCTAAGCCATATACATATGTATGTTATACTTAGATATTTTGCAAAGAGGACTTGAAAATGTGTTTTAATTCAGAGGTAGCATGAATGCTAAATGCGCAGTCCCACTCCAAGTGCTGCAGCTATTCTAGATAAAACGATCGGAATGCTCATACCTTAGCAAGCAACAGATTAATAAGAAAAGTTTTTCCTGTCCCTCCTGGAGTGTCCAAGAAGAACATTTTATTATCTGTTGATTTGAAGCTATAAATGATTTCACTATAAACTTTCTTCTGATAATAGTTGAGAAGTGGGTGGTTTTATAGATCGTCTATGTCATATGACATTTCTCTTAAGTAATCGAGGTTGACAGAAATTTCACCTGATATTAAGGGCTGTGGTATTCCATTGTAATTAAGAGGTTGACCTGGCACCTCAACCACTAAATTCTCGACCAATTACAAGCATTTGTTGAGGTCAGCATTGATATTGGTCATACAGTCCCAGACATTTTTTTTTTTCGACTTCTATTTTATATCTGAAGCCAAACTGTCTGTGTGCCTCTGCCAGAGATGTAGTGGATTCAACAACTGGCTAAAACCAGCATAATTGCGATCAGATCTCTATAAGCTAAATCAAAGACAGAAGTTTCTTCCAGTGTTTGGTTCCAATATCTATCGTCATCCAATAGTCCCAGAGGCCTGCAAGCTGAGTGGAATGCAAGACAAATGTAAGCAGCTACCATCTTTAGGTAGGTAGGTTGGGGAGATGACTGCAACTAATAATGTGCAGCCTCACTCGGATCTCAGCGGATCCATTGTGTTCCCCGGTGTGGGATACCTCAAATAAAAAATGACTATTGTTCTCAAAACTTAATCCATGACAGAAGCGGCCATCCTGAACCATTCGGTTTTCATAATGAATTTTAGGTGGCGTCATAGCTATGTATCTCGTTGAGGTCGTTGAAAAATACCTTTTCCAGGGTTGAGTATCTTGTTTTGTTGAGGGTTGGGCATTCGCAGAAGAAATTTGTTGTGTCTTTCTCTATTTTTGGGTCGCCACAACCTCTGCATAGGTTCGTGGCCACCATTGAATTGTGGCCTGTGAGAATACCTACGAAGAGACGTAGCTGTGGTCTATTCAGCGATAGTCGTTCTCTAGTCCTTCTTTTGTCATATTGGGTCTAAAGTTTTCTAGAGGCATAGCATGATGAGAGTGTTCTTCACCTTATATTGGCCATGTTGAGAAAGTCCGAGGTGATTTTGGACAAAAGAAAACTAATGCACGTCTTTATATAGGAAAAGGATGTATGTAGGTCCTCGAGCTTCGTGGGGGCAATGTGAGCAGGAAATGGAACGTATCATCCGCCGTTATACGGATGAACAATACCGAGCCTACCGAGTAGATGGTCTTTTTATAATCCAGAGCGCTTGGATACTTCTTCCTCCTGCTTCATCTTACAAAATATGGTTTCTCCAGACGTAAGTACCTGGCGGTAAACTATTTGGTGAAGTAATCGTTTTTTTTTCCGTAATTTTCAAAACGCCATTAATGTTGTCCTTGGAGGATTGTGGATTCTTTCCATAACGTTAATTTCTGAAAAGTATACTCTTTGTTAATTTTCCAAATGTACACCTAGACGCATAATGGATGAAAATCATTCAAAGGATGCGCCAATCGAACAATGCAGAAGGGTGACTTAAGCCTTAAATGAATCGGGGAACAATTTTTTTTTTTTGTTTTTCAATTCGGTAGGATGCTATTGAGTTAGGGTTGTGTAATCTCCTTTTAATGACGAAAAATTAATCGAAATTTACTAATTAACTTTTTAACTTCCTTTCTCTCAGTTAGACCTCGAATTTCGGAAAATCCGATCTCATCTTCCATTTACAGATTATAAGGAATTATTGTTCAAAATTTCAAGTTTCTACGTTAAGGAGTTTTGGAGAAACTGTGATTTCAATGACTTTTGTAGCGTTTTAAATTTATTTAAGATATAAACACACAATGACTTGAAAGCTCAAGAAGAGTATTCCCTTATGTTCTTCGAATCGAATATTCGATTTCACATAAGTGGATCTTAAGACCTTGGAATAAATAAAGGGTGGGCCATCTATTGGTTTCTTTTTGAATCATATGTTATTTTGACACTGACGGCTCTTATGCGCTAGAAAAATTGACAGAAACTTAGTATTTTATTTTCGCGGTACGAAATGGATCGATATACGCTTAGAGAACGCTTGGGAAATATTGCAAAGTTACTTCCTGTCATTTGAAGCAATTAATCTGAAGGTTTATCCTTCAATAAAGCAACAATCGTTGAAAATAAACCAACAGATGGCGATTAAGTACAGATAATGGTGCCCAACACAGATGAAGTTCTTTTAATTTAGATGCCGAGACACGCCGGTCATGAAGAGTGCATGAACTACCCAGAGATGTCGAGAAGCTGCAAATAGTTCTTAAAAGAAAATTTGCTTAGATGTCGTTAAATAGAAAAAAAAAAAACAAACATAAAAAAAAATTAGAATCGTTACGTATACTTCGGCGAACTTGGTATTTTCTTTCTAGTTCTACCTTCTGCTAAGCCAATTCAATGTAGTCATATAATGAGCTCAAAAGACTTCAAGACAATGACTTACCTTACCTCCTTTGTACTTACTAAAAACTTTGAGAGACAAGTCGACATTCACATTCACAGTAAATTACGCCCCGAAGATGTATCCACGGCTCAACATGCTTACACCAAAGGAAAACATGTAGAGACCGCTCTGCTCTCTATGGTTAGCTCAATCGAGAAATCGTTAAAAGATAAAGCATACACTTTAGCTGCATTCTTAGACATTTAAGGATAATTTAACAATGTCGAATGGATGCTGTGCGTAGAACACTTTCAAACTTCAATATCCACAATACCCAGACCAATTGGATTTTGGAAATTCTTGAGAATAGGCACATTATAACGTAGAACGAGGTTATGAAATTAGAAGCATACGGCTCTACAAGTACCCCTCAACACGAAGTAATCTCCACACTACTATGGGTCTTTGTACTAAATAAAGTACTCCTACAACTCAGGCATAGTGGTGTCAAGACCATTGAACGCCTGAACTAAGAAATGTGGACTAACGGTTAGTCCCCAGAAGATCGAGGTGCTATTATTTACTAAGAAAATGGAAATTCCTGAGCTTACATTACCTTCCATATGGGGTACTCCCCTTAGAATCAGGGGTAAAGCCAGATGTGGCTTTTCCTTAATTAGGCCTCCACTAGGCGTCTACTTGATAAGAAGCTGAATTAAAGGATGAATACGGGTATAGTAAGACCTATTCTAGCTTATGGCTATCTTGTAAGGTGGCAATTCCCCAGCAAAACTACCAACTTAACGGCTGCAACGAAGCTACAGAGATTGATTTATACCGAGATACTGCAGGACTGGAGGCTATCCTCAATTTATTTCCACTGCATATCTTTGTTCAAGCCTCGGCAGCTATTAATGCCCTAAGAATAGTCACTCAAATAGTTGGAGACAAAATACATTCTATGATACTGGAAAAATATCTAGGAAATGTACCTATCACGGATTATCTTACTCCGTACCTAGATTTGAAGACACCCCTCACAAACTCGTTCCCAAGCAGAGAAATATGGAAAAGAGAGTTCACCTTTCGCGTAGGATTTCTGTCTTCACGGATGGATCAAAGATGGATGCAGGCGTAGGCTCAGGCATATTTTCGGAATCGCTGGGCATATCCAAATCAGTTCGCCTTTCGAACCATAGCAGTGGTTTTCAAGCGGAGGTCCTAGTAGTGACATTAGCTGACCGTGAGACTGCGTTGAAGGCAATACCACAAGAAGGTATCACCTTTTTCATCGACTATTTCTGCTATTAAGATGAAATCCAAGCTTGTGAAGTGCTCTCCTGAAGAGTTTAAGGTTCTTGAAACACAGCACAAGGTTGCTCTCTGCTGGGTCCCTGAACGTGAAAATAAACCAGGTATTGAGAAAGCCGACGAATTGACCAGAAGAGGTTCGGAATCGACATCAAAACAAGTCGACAGCTTTGTGTTCATGCCGCCTTTGAAGATCGAAACAGGAATTAAGAACCGAAGGGAGTTGAAATGGTCCTCCCTAGACATTTGTGTCATATGGCCTTGTTTCGATAAGAGTAGGACCCAAAGTATAGTAGTAAACAATAGTAACCAATGGGCAAGGGACATTTCTGCTCTATGGGTAAAACAATGAGTCTGTATTGACCTGAGTATAGCGTTGTGGATTCTTCCACTCGCATACCCATTTGCCTAACCTAAGCTACTTTGTCTCTGCCTCGTTATATATAGAAAATAAATTTTACAATCAAAAAATGTATGAAAAAAATGTTACGCATACGCCACCAACTTAGGCATACCTACCTTCTCCCGGGTCACTTCAATTTAGTCAAGCCAGCTAACTAAAACAACTCTGATTATCTTTTTTTTTGTATATTGTATTTGTTTTATTTTTGGAAAATTTTTCTATTTTATTATATTTAATTCGTAAGAGCCATAAATATATTTTTATTTTTTTTATTTTCTGTGTACAATTCGTATTAAAACATTTTTTTTTTATTTATTGATTGGTCATCGTTATACCCTCCCATTTTTTTTGTGTATTTATTTATTTATAAGACGTATCAGAATTTGATATTATAGTTTGAGCTTTATTCAACTTTATTATTTGTTTTATTTTTTTTAAATATGTTCTCCCTTTTTCATTCTCGATTCATATAAAGCATTTGCAGTTGTCGTGTAAGCCTAGAAAATATTTAAAAAATGCGTTTTTCTTGTTTTTTTATTTTTTTTGTTTTATATTTCTTAGAGTATGGAGAATCAAAGTGTAGTATTTTTTCGTATAAATATAATATAAAATAAATAAAAACAAGAATAAACAACTTCTATATTGCAAAGCGGTGTCGATTATGTCAGGCCATTACTTAGAAACTAATAATAAAAATTTACACGAAATCTATATAAAAATCAAAATAAAAAAACAATTAACAATCTTAGTCATAGATAACATTTTTTTTTTATATTTATTTAATAAATTGCTTTAAGGAAACCATGTAAAGCTCACATTTTTTTTGTTTGTTGTTTGCCTTAAGTTTAAGATATTTTAGTTATCAACTGGATTTCTTTTTTTGTTGTTTAAATATTATTTGTTTTGTTTTGATTAATTTTTTTTTTCGTTGATAGTTTATTAGTTTATGTAATTTTGATTAAATTGATGCTTCTAAATGTAGGTTTTTGATTTTGTTCTTGTTTTTAATATAAAAATGCGAAAATTTCTCTCGTTAATGTTAAATATTATTTTGTTGGTTTTTTTTTTGTATTATTATTAATTTATTTTACAAAAAAATATTGTGTTCTATAGTATTACTTAAAAATTGGTCTGCATGTTTTTTTTTTTCTTTAATTTGTTTATTTTTTTTTAAATAAGGAAATAAATGTTTTTATGTGACAAGTAAATAAAGTTTTTGTAATGAAAAAATTTGCTAGATTTTTTTTTAATTTTTTTTTTTTTTGTTTTTTTATTTAAATGTAAGAACTTGAAATGTCAAATTGAAGTGAAATTTGTTTGCTTTTGAATGCTGTTTGTTTTTTGTTAATCATGTTAACCAATTACTGTTCGTAAGACGTTTAACGTTGTGGTATTTGTTTTTAAATTTCTTAAATTCATATCTAATGGTTTTTTGTTTTGTTTTTTTTTCTCCTAGAATGATATGCAACTACTAGATATTGTTTTTATTTGCAAAACATAAAAAATTCGATATATTTATAAAAGTTATTTATTATACACTCGGTATGATGCTCTTGAGATTCATTGAGAAGTAGTTATTTAGAAGATGTAATCTGTCTATTGGGTGTGGAACAAGGTTTCGTGGTTAAAATGGTTTGAGTGCTGAAATATTTGGAGGCTGCATCTATGTCATATTCATATTTAAGAACGATGGATGGAATATCTTAGAGACCTGATGAATGAATAGTCTTACAGAAAAGTGTTGGAAGAAGCAGAGGCACATAAATAGATCAGAAATCCCTGTAATCACTGATAACGAAATGAAAGTCGCAACTGAACCAAATGAAATATGGAAGATCGCAGGATTGTATAGGATACAGTGGCTAAAAAAACTTTTCACTAAACTAGTAGAAGCGGCCAAAACGCCCAAGGAATAGCTACCTCTTCCCAATATTTAAAAATAAGGGTGATATGCAATGTTGTGGAAAATATCGCGGTAACAAATGATCATTTTGTGCGCTAAAACTATAAAAGAGAGCTATTTCGAAACGGCTAAGCAAAACTCTGCACAAAACCGAAAACCAATGCGGATTTGTGACAGGAAAGTCAACAATGGACGCCAATGCAATTCGTTCGCATATTAGTTGAAAAGTACCAAAGTTCAAAGCTAAGCCTGCACATGAGATTTAAAGATCTCAAAAATGCATTTCGAATCGAATGCCGGAAGAACTTTTATACCCTAGATTGAAGGAAATGACAGAACAGTCATCGGATGCATACGAGACATGTACTTTGGCACAACCACGCAAATCAGAATCCAAGTAGGACTTACAGAATATTACAGAATACCCAACTGGTGACAAGGCTATTTAAAAGGAAGTACAGGCAGCCTTTGGACTCGTAAGGCATCCGAGCGACCTTTTAAGTAAGGAATACCATTTCAATACAAGCTACACAGTTCGATTGCCCAAACACGAAGAATGGCGACAGGGCTCTACCGTTCCAAATGAGGATGGAATAGAAGTGTACACGGATGGCTCACACATCGATGAAGAATCGGGCTAAACGCCACTTCGCAATCACGCATTCCATCTGAACAATTCCAGACAATTCTCTATCAGCCAAAAATTTTTGCTATACTAAAGAGACCGGAACTACTACTTAGTACATTAATTTCTGCTTGGAAAGTCAAGCAGCTCTAAAAGGCACTACTAAATCCAAGAATTAACTCGAAATTGGTGAAGGAATGCAAGGAAAAATTCAATAGCAACCTCCTTCCAACCTTATTTGGGTACCTAGTCACTGCAATATACCAGGGAACAAAGCTGCGGATGAACTGGTGCGGTAGAGGGCGGGAAACATACATATACCTACAGTTACAACCTTAGGAGTAGCTTTAAAGATTGTTTAAACCGCATACAGTAGCTCGTGCAAAACACCACGAAAACATGTGGAAATGTATGCAAACCTACAAATCTGTCAAAGCCATGACTGAGCCATGACTGAGCTCCCGCTGTCAGGCAAAGAGAGCACTCGATCTAGGCAGGAGACAATTAAGACAGATGGTCGGTCTATACACCGGATACATCAACCTGAACAAACAGGCATACAAATTGGGACTGGTGATATCAAGCTCCAGCCCGGGACGCGTGGAAGAGAGGCGCTAAGATACAAACACCTGGTAAGACGACCATGAGCTGAATTTTCTTAGACGTTACAGTTTTGGAAAGATCCTGAAGTTTTTTTTTTTTTTAAATACAGAAACAGTGAACTCCACCCAACTCTCCATTCCCAAATCAATCTTCCCATTCACCAACATCTCCCCTTTTACCCTTTTCTACCACACAGTCTCCTAAGAAGGGACGCAATCAGCGACCTCCGTGATGAGGCCATCCTCACCCTCCCAAACCAACCAACCATGATTTACAGGAAAAATTCTAATCAAAGTTGGCGTGCATCAGAAATCATCACTAAGCCCTCTTTTTTTCAACATTGTTGTGGAGTGCCTGACTGTTACAAGGGAGGTCAAATTCATGGAAGAGACGGTTTAGGTTACCGTATTGGTTTTCGAGGGATCGTGATGGCACCTAGTGTCTTATAAAAAACTAATAACCGTACACTACCTACCTACCTACCTATCTATGGCCTAACGTCAGCTATGCAACAACCAGTTAACTGGAAGATATTACATGCCGGTGTATTGATCAACAATGGCGCACACGAGCTAGAACGTAAGCTAAGCGAATGCCTCCTGGCCCGGAAGAACAATGGCCTAAGAATTTATGTGCATAAAACGGAATACCTACATCTCCCCTTTGGGGACTCCGATTCGGGTCAATCGGTATCCATGACCCCACAAGAAGAAGGGGATCACTTGCCACACGGCTTGTGACCGTATGGAAGGACATTAGCAGGAGGAACCTCAAAGCAAAGACAACCCAGAATAGAAGATCCTTGAATATTGTATCAGTAAAGGTATGATTAAACCAAGAGTTGTCCCACTTCCCTAATGAAGGGTGGTACATCCTTAACAGCAGAATATCTCAATTCCGTTGACAAACATATTTCTTTATGGAAAATACGTCTTCTTAACCAAATGTAATGCTGGACATTCACAGAGAATGAAGGGTGGTACATCCTTAACAGCAGAATATCTCAATTCCGTTGACGAACATATTTCTTTATGGAAAATACGTCTTCTTAACCAAATGTAATGCTGGACATTCACAGAGAATGTGCTCAGAAGATTCGTCATCTTTCGAGCAGAATCTAATTTTCGGATCTCGGGACAGATCGAGATTTTTAAGGTGATAATGCAGAACACAGTGACATGTGAGAAAGCTCACCAGCTTTAAAAAGCTACTATCTTTGTCTAGATTAAGGATTTCTTTGTAGGAATAAGGCGTTCGTCAGTGGGCCAGACGAAGTTTGTGTACTTAATCGTTAAGTTGCCCAGTTAACGTTACAGTAGGATTCTGAGCCAGCCACAGCTAGTTCATCTTCAGATTCGTAGAGATTGTAGTGAAGCGTAGGAGCATTTAACAGATATAGAGTCCATTAAATTGAACGACAGCGGTTGAAGTGCAGCCGAGCTATCTGAAAGGATATATATCCTAGCGTCCTTAATACCTCTACTAAAATCTAACCCATTGTATATCTCAATGGCATGGAGTTCAGCCTGGAAAACCAAAGACCCCAGCTCCAACGCCAGTTTCCATCTTCGATCCATCTATGAACCAGACCAAACTTCTAGGATCCAGTGCCGAAACACCATTAGATCAGTTGGCACGGTCCAATATTTCTACCATGACCATGAATACTTCACTATGATGTCGGGGATAGTACAAAGCATGTCCTTTGGGGAATTGAGTCAAGAATTTTCAGGTGTCCCACCTGGACACCTGGTTTGTACTTTTATTCTAGCTGCAGCTTAATAGCGGATTTAGCGACCGTCTCCCTAATGAAGATTTGTAGGGGAAAAGCCCAACAACAGCTTCTAATGCTGCCTTGGGCAAGTACACATGGCACCCGTAATTCCGAGACAGGCAATTCTCTGGAGCTTCTGAAGCTCTGCTGTCTTCCGTTTAAGAACTTTGGGCCACCAAACGATGGCCGCATACGTGATAATGGGCCTCATCATCATTGTATACGTTGAATGTATCAGACCGCAGAAGGGGAGAAAAGACTCCTCCTTGGAGACAGCCCTTAACTACGGTCACAAACACTAACACTTCTCCAGAGGAGGAAGTAATAGTTCAACTTTCAAGCATGGCCCTTATCCATTGGTTGGTCGAATCTTCAATACCTTTGCTACTAATTGGTCTTACTATTGGGTCGTAGCCAGTGTTATCGAATGCGCCCTCAATGTCAAGAAATGTACACAGAGCTATTTCCTTGGAACGAATAGTTCCTTCTATCTTTTTCACTAGATAGTGAAGACCACTTTCTGTGGTTCTACCTTTCCTGTATGCAAACCGATTTTGGGGCAGAGGAATAGAGAAATCTAGCTGGCTTCTTATATGAACGCCAATTAGTGTCTCCATTGTTTTGAGAACAAATGATGTTGAACTTATAGGTGTGTAAGATTTAGGTATCTCACTAGGCCTATTGCTTGCTTTGGGGATAAAGTTTAAATTTTCCTGTCTCCTGGTGTCGGAATGTAATCCCAGTTGTAGCTGGCTCTAAATAGAGTAATTATACCCGGCAGGATAAGATAAATTACCTGCTGTAACAGCGCCCGAAATATACCATCACCGCCGGTGGCTTTAAAAGGTTTGTAGGCTCCTGTAGGCTCCTACAGCCCATTTAACCTTATCCGGACTTATTCGGAATTTTACCGGATAAACTATTTACCCTACTAGCAATGCTGACCATATGGTCAGATGCGTTCGGGTACGTGTGGAGCAGATGAGTAGACGAACGTGGGTACACCGACGTGTAGGTCCCATCGGTCTTTTTTAGTAAACCTACACAACTTACATGATCTTTAACAAGTGCCTTATGGATTCGTGCTTTTGGCATGTCAGCAATGTTTTCGCATCATTTCCTCCATGTAGCCCGTTTAGATCTTCTCAATTCTAGATTCGTCCCAACTCTTCGTGCGTTTAGCAGAATTAAAGAGTTTTCTAACTTTCTTCCTAAGTTTGGCAAGCTGGTTATTCCACCAGGGAATCTTACTTATTCAATTGGTATGCTGCTTCATCGAGGTCCCCTGTTGCCTCGATAAATGTAATAAGTATATGTATCTAATATAGAGATGACAAGTCCCCAATACAGATTCCAGTCCACAGACTTGGGATGATATCTAGTAAAAGCATGTGACGGGAATGTCGAACCTGATGTGTTGATTGTCAGACAGCGAGACTTCGTCAGACAAATGCCAATTTTCAACAATTTTTTGAAAATAAATGGACTGAGACTAGGTTTCGGCTTAAACCTCCCACAAAGAAAGTCAATTGATAGGAAATCACGATTTAATCAAATAAAATATTTGGTCGGTACGGTCGGTATCAGCATAAGGCTTATCTGGCTTCCTTTATCATGAAATATATTCCCCATAAGCTAGATTAGTGATGCGGTACACTCTACTTTTTTTTTTTACTGAAAATGAAGGAAAACTTGTTGACTAAATATGGAGTTCCTTGCACTTGAACAGTGAATCGTTATTTACTCAATTCAACCTGAAGATGTTTTGGCCAAATTACATCTGAAAACTTTAGCATAGAATGAACTAGAACCATTTAAGTAAGTGCATCCATTTGACGACATGAGTGGCAGCAGATTGGTCATAGACTTCACTGTAGTGACGATTTCATTCCAAAGTACGCGAATGGATTTCTTTAAGTCAAGATGGAAGAAAAATGGAAGAAGAAATACCAGGTAACTGCGGGAGAAGAAGGAACATAAGGTTACAGGATGCAAATGAAAAAAATCTAAAAATTCCTACAGTAAGCTCTGTTTAACGATTAAGTTACGACCGACGCAGGGCTCTCAAGGAGCATCACACCTCTTAAATAGCCTATCTATGCGAATATGTATAAATTGAATATTTACACTTGTATACCTAATTTACCTGCATTTTTGTCATATTCTTTTGATTTTTTTTATTTTTGTTTGTTTATATTGTTTTCGGTTTAAATTTTTAAATATTACATAAAATGTTAAAAAAAAAAAACAAAAACCTACTCGTTAGCAAATAATTTTCATTGATCCACAATAGTTTTGTCATCTCTTTCGTATTTGATTGAACTAATTTTAAATATAAATAACAATTTTTTTCTTCTTTTATAGTAACTATTAATTAATTAACTATTTTGCTATTATAATTTTAAAACAACAAAATATATACTATATATATATGTTTGTATATATAAAAACACAAATTCACGATTTAATCTAAAAGTAAATCACATCATGTTGTGCAAATTCTAACTACAACTCTCTCTTGGTACACCACGAATAATAATAATAATAATAATTATATGTATTTTCCTTAAGTAAAAGTTAAAAAATAAAAAAAATAAAAAAAACTTAAAAAAAAAAATTAAATTCCATGTGCTATCTGTGCATTCTTGAGAGGGCTCTTGTTGCAGCAGTTGCCATCGTCAACACGAATATACGGAATTGCAGTAGTTGCGGTTGTATTCTCACTCCTGGGGCCGAGTTGCATGCATCTGCATCGTTGCAGCTCTGCAGGCATCCATGGACATACCTGCAGGGAATTGAAAACTCATTTCACTTAAAGATAGCGCGCTGATGAGAGACTGGGTTTGGGGTGGCAATTTTTCCAGATTTCTTTTTTGTTTTTTGGGAAAAAGGGATGAAGGATTCTTACCTGTCGTCATAGTAGAACTTGCCACAATGTGACATCCGAATAATTTCTGTATCTGTTGTTAGAGTTCCACTATCCAGGGCACATCCTCGTACCGTAATTGTTTCACCGGTATCATCTGAGGATGACGATAAATGGATGACTAGGGTGGTGTGAATGTGAATGAGGAGTATACGAACCGTAATAACCGGCGATTTTAATACAGGCAGTGGCTGGAAATAGTCCATCTCGTCCTTTGCGGCCACCCATACAGGGTGATTCCAGTATCGCTGTGGAGTAGTTATTATGGAAAGGATCATCGCATGCCTTGTTCGCTCCATTGTAGGAAACACACTTGAAACAGTCTATGCAATTGGCTGCAGAAAGGCACAAGTGATTAGGTGGATAGATGGATGGATGAGAGGTGAAGCACAACATACCTTTGTGGATGAGGACTGCAAATGCCACAGTAAAAAAGCTAAGTATATGAATATGTAAGTCGACGGGTTGATTCATGGTAGTGCTAGTTATTTGTTGCGTTACTTTCTTCTGCTTTTTCTTCGTTTTTTTTTTTTTTTTATTCCTCGTCGTCTTCAGTTCAAGGATAGTTTTTTGTTGTTTTTTTTTTTTTGATTTTGTTTGTTTTCAATTCATTTTGTTGCAAGCGTTGTGTTCAACTAGCGCATGTATGTACACGTATACATCTGAAAGGACATAGACAAACAGAGATTACATAAAGTCAAATGGAATACTTGTCAGTAATTACTGCACAGATTGTGCAGTATAAATGGAGTGGCCTCCTTTCAATATCTGAAGCATCTGCTGAATATTTTAATGAGAAATTAATGAAAACACTTTAATTAAAATTGCAAGGCTTCATGTTGAATGCAGCAAAAGGTCGCCCACCCACTTGAAACCGCCCACAAGGAATTCTATACAACATGTATGGAGATGTTTGCATATTCATTTCCCTCTTCATTTAGAGAGTGAGCCGCATGCCAATCGGATGGTACTATATTCATATCACATAAGAGCGAAGCATTTGACACGGTGTCATCTACTACTTTGGCACTCAACCCACAGGACCTGCATATCTACAAGATGTTTCTAACTCAATTTTCTTCTTCGTCGTCATCGTCATGCCTGTGTGATTCTATTTATTCAGCATACAACACATATGAGCATCAATGCACAGCAGATTGAGCCCTGCTGAATGCATCCTTTTGATCGTATTGTATGCCATATGTGGCATATCATGGGTGTGGCGGAGTGTGCAACAATTTAGTATGCGGTCTGCACAAGTTGCATAAAGTTAATCAAATTCCTTTTTTTTTTTTTTTTTCCTTTTCGTTCATCATGTACTATGTATTTGTGAAACAGGAGGGGCAGGAGCGCCAGACTTTCAGACTACACTCGTTGATGGTGGTTTCATTCTGAAATGCATGTGGGTATCATGTCATGCAGAAAATGAACAAAGTTTTTTGTCGGCAAAATTGCTTTGCGCATTAAAAAGCAATTTATTTAAATTTAAGGACGCGAAAAGTAATCACCGGCTATACACAGAAATTATAAACACTGCACACATGCTTGCATATGTGGAGTTTGATATGAGTATGAACACTGGTGGTGCTTGAACTTTGGACAGTATACACATATTGATTGAGTTTAGTATTCCATGCAAAGCAGGATACGTGATTGCAGTGGTGTTGCAAAAAAAAAACAAAAATCCTGACTGCATAAATTGATAAAAAGATGGGTACAATGAGCAGTGACATGGCGAAAACATAATGCGCCCTCTGATGATTGTAAATGATTGCAGTAAACATTTCATTAGAGTTTTAAATTTTAAATGACATTCTGCGTTGAAGAAATAACATGATGTCATCGGTCTTATAAGCCACTACTTTGTGTAAGCATATCCTTTATTTGATGGCAAAGAGATTGATTAACTGCAGTTCTGTTAATAATACCTACCACCCCACATCGTTTTGTTGGTTCCTGTGGATTTTTTTTTAACAGTTTTGAATAAAAGGACAACCGGCATCCACTTTAAGTAAAGAACGAATAATTTTCAGTTAGATACAGGACTAGCAACTCGAGCTTCAAGGTGCAATGGATGTCGAGCTTGAACTAAGAGATAGGGACCGCGATCGGTTTTTAGAACGTTAAGAACCTTCGTAACTTTGACGAAGATATAGAATCATTCGACATCGGTGTATACAAGTCGACATCAAGCCACATTGTCTTACACTGCTGTGAATATTAATCAGTAAACAGCCACGGTTTAAATGAAGCTTTGTTTTTAAAACCGAATGAAAGCAGTGGCCTTGTATTTCCAATGAAGACTAGATTCCAAGGAATATCATCATTCGGTATTAAGCGCCCACAGCTGCTGTAACTTAAAGATGTTAAAAGAAATGAATACACATCAGAAGAGGACATTGTCATAGGGATAGAGGCTTTCTATTTATCCACGTCGAGTACTGCAATAAAAAGGCATCACAGATCCCACAAACAGCGCTTTCCGGAATGCTGCCCAACATCGGTAGACGTGAATACCCAAGGAGGATTCTACTTTCCAGAGTATTGATTAAGCTTAGACCTTAGACGAAATCAAAATGGTAAAAGCAGAAAAAAGACAACATCTCTTGCACTGTGGCAAACCAGGTGGGATAACATGGCAAAAGGCAAATGAACCCACCAACTGATTCCCATGATCGAGGTCTGGGTAAAGAGCGCATACGGGGAGTGCAACTACCACTTTACGCAATTTCTGTCCAGCCACAGCGGGTATTGAAAATATTTTCACAGATTTGAACATGATAGTTTGCCTTTTTGCCCAGAATCCCCAGAGGAAAATGAAGACGCGGAGCACGCAATGTTCCACTGTAGACGCTTCGCAGATGTAAGAATGAACGTCCCGAACCCTGAGCTTCTAGTCAGCCATATGATAAAATATATATGTATATTCGAGAGATTTCGAATCAGACCACAGTGTTGGATGACTTTTCGTCTCTCTTCCACGATCCATCTTAGCCCGAGAGACTCTCTGGTTTTTTCCACAGTTCCTCTCTGCCTTTGATTCCTCGTGTCAATGCTAACATCTGTATAACAGAAATCTGGTTCATCCTCTGGGTTTCTACCCAGTGGCTCCCCAGGACCTCCGTTCTTCTGCTAGCTAGCGCCGCACATTGACAAAATATATGTGCTGCCATCCCGTCTTCCTCCAGGCATGGTTCACAGGTGTCATCCTCCAGAAAACCCATCTCCTTTAGGTGATACCCAAAATTCCACGACCTGTAGATAACACTAGTACCCATTTTAGTGTTCTTCGGTTATAGTAGTGCCAATTGGCATTTTAACAGCCATTTTCGCCTGCCTGTAATCTTCCACGGTTGACCACCTTCTCTGGTGTTCCGCCGCGGCACAGTTGTTAATTATGTAGCTGCTCTACCATACCTCTGCCAATTGCACCAAATAGTTCCGGACCAGAGAAATCCGAAGTTGATCCTTACTTTACAGGAGAGTCCGCCTTTTCGTTGGCCTCAGTCCGTAGGTGCCCTCTCACCCAGAGCAGCGTTATCTCCTATGATAAGTACGCTGGCGTACTCCCTACATCGGATATTTGGATTTACGAATCGTGTATGCATGCTGATAGCCCGAGCTATAGCTATCTTTGGAAGATTAAAAAATACGATTTCAACTTCTTGGCTTTTACGATATAGATCACTTTGTAGGCACAAACTTTCAATATAGGACTTCCCACGAGATCAACTGATCTCAACCAAAACAGAGCAAAAATGGGATCAGATAGGGTACTTGGCAGTCACTCATCAGGTTTGGAGAATCCCATTTTGATGTGCATAATCGACCTAACATGTTAGAAACCACAATTTTGCAAAAAGTATTTCGTTAATTCGACAATCGATTTCGAATAAAAATGGAACAGTATTGTCATATAGTAGTTCAAGTAGTTCAAGAACGCCTTAAGGCCTCAGATAATGACTGACTACGACAATCGCGTCAAAATTCTCAAGCTATATCGGAATATTTTTGAAACCAGTTTTCGAACTGCTTATATGAATAATTGCATTTGGAATACTACGGCCTTGTAAGACTTGTTCTGCAGATCGCGATGGGCCCACTATGGCAACTTGTGTCTTATGAAATACTCATAACTCTACACTACCTACCTACCTACCTACCTACCTACCTACCTACCTACCTACCTACCTACCTACCTACCTACCTACCTACCTACCTACCTAAGACCTATCGCCACTTGTACCGCTGAGGACTCAAATTTATAGATTCGACATCATGCAGAGGAAATGGGATTTTGTCTTAAAATATGGTAGGGCATAACTCACTAGATACTGACAAGAGGTACAACTAGGAAAATATTTCCCTTAGTTACACTGATGAGAGGGACTTATATCTTCTTTGTAATAGGAGCTTAAGGTCAAGATAATTTTTGGTAAGAATTGAACTCAATGGTAATAGGTGTTATAGGATGAAAAAAGAAAAAAACGTACATTCAATTCAATTGCAATAGAGAAGGATTCACTCTCTAGGACTAAATCAAATAAAATCGGCAAAAAGCTGATTAGGTTAAGTTAGATACGAGAAAATATATGACAGGTTAGGTATGTAGGTTTTTTTTTTGATAATACGGCAGCGTTCCCTGTTTTGGTTTCATCTCCCTCGAAATAGGTGGAACACTGTAAAGAGAAACTCATCTCGCTAGACTGTGATATGCGGATGCCAGATTATAGAAATAAAAGGGTGACTGAGGAACTGACGAGTTGGAACCCTTGCAGATGTAGCTAACGTTCCTCTGGAAACTTATAGGAAAAATCTTCCCAAGCACACTATATGAAACCTACTACAAGTGGAAGGTGTTGAAGAACTACGTAGTCAGAATACAAATACAAAAAAATAGGACTCGTCAAGATGCTTGAAAGATTTATAGAATTACCATAGAAGTTCCTTTATATCCATTTATCTGCGGCACCAAAGATCATCATTTCTACATTCAAAAAAAAGTTGAAGAACGAACAATCTCTGCAATTCACTCCCAGAAGACGTACATATTTCCAAAAGGTTTAAATTTTTGGTAATTCTAGCATCTCGGAGTACTATTCTCTATTATTATTGGCTTGTCTCTCCAGGAAGACGGTTATCACAGCTGCTACATATAGAAAAAGAGTCCTGAACAGGGTTTAGTTCAATTTTTACTCATTTATTTGTTAAAAGAAAAATACACCTAAGAGTATACTCAGTGTAATCCTAGGCTTAAGATTAGATTAACGAGGCCGTTTGGTGCAGAACACACTTAAACCAATAATGGTCCATTGTGATGCTATGATTCCAACCATTTGGCTACCCAGGACCAATTAAAAACCAACCGAAGGTTTTGATAAAGCTAAGGAGGGTCGGGGTGGCTACGGACTCAAGTTCGCCTAGGTTGTCAAAGAAGTGAGTTCGTACACGGAGTAGTCTATTTTGGGACAGAGCTGCGTACGTACATAGGAGGTGGAGAACGGTTTCTTCCTCGTCCTTATCCCTACAGCTTTTGCAGAAGTCGTGTGAAAAGAGGCGCAGCCTTTTGGAATGTTGGCTTATTAAACAGTATTCAGTAAGAACAACGATAACGTGGCTGATATGTGATTGCTTCAACAGGACCAACTCAACACTACTTTTCAGATCAAGCCTGGGCCGGATCTGTCTCGAAATATTGGAAGCAGAGAGATTTTCCCATCTACAATTGGTTTTGTTGAAAACGCCCAGCTTTAGTAAGAGTTCTGAACTGCTGCAAGAAAACATAGTCAAGTATTACATATTAACTCTATGTATCCAGTATCAGGCCTATACTAACGTATGGCATGTTAATCTGGTAAACGGCTTTCTAGAAAGCCTGTAGAAAAGTCGAACCACCCCAACAGTAGCTTTGGATATTTTGTTTCATTTGCCACCTTTAGATATCTATAGCGAACAAGTACAAGCTTGTGCAGCTATTCGTTTGAAGGCCATATCTCAGTGGTCTAGCCTAAGTAATGAACAATTCCCCATTCTTAACGATCTTGAATCTCTTCCGCAGGAAACCAACTACGTACTTCCACTACTTCTGTTTTAAACATATATCCCCTCCAGACTTGATTGAGGCGAGGACCTGTGGATACACAGCACGGGATCCAGACATTTCTGTACAGACTGATCAAAAGTAGAATCTGGAGTAGGAGGAGGTGTCTTCTCAAACGATCTTAACGTAAGTATCTCTTCCATCCAGCTGAGATTATGGCAATAAAGGGAGCATTGCCATGGTTAAAGTACAATGTGATATCTAATCGGGATACCACCATTTTTACGGACAGTGAAGCTGAGATCAAATCTTTCGAATCTTTATTATTTAGGTAAGTCAAAATCTACCCTAAATTATCGCCTAGTTCTTAACGAGATGACCGAACAATTCAATATTGATTTATATTTGCGGGATCACAGGGACACTCCAGGAAATTGAATAGCCGACGAACTCACCATGCATGGTACAACTTTACCGATTTTATCGAATAAGATGAATATCGGGATGCCTTTCGCTGTAGTTAAACTGCTGATTATACTGTACTACGTACACCATTACTAGACAGATCTGGCTAAAGTTGGATCAGAAACGCTCCAACTGTCAAAGTAGGTGTCACTGTGGGGAACTGCATTACCGAAAGGCAATCCAATAGGCTGGGTTTCTTCGTCAATGACTTTTTTTTAAGAAGCTGTGGAAACTGTGTGAGTACGAAACTATACTGCATGTCATTTGTACACATCAAGCTATCTTTGCTCGCACAAGTTTGCAATTAGGTGACTATTTCTGACGCCAACACCAGTACCCTCCAGCGCTTTATATTAAGATCTTTTTGGGTCTTTGGCAGTCTGTATGGGGATCCATAAAGATGCCATGTGCTACTACGATGGAGCTTTATTAGTCTAAGTGTAATGGTTCCACGTTAAACCATGCCCAATGACTGTACTCCATGGCTGTCTGCTGCTTTGATTAATCGTTGATATTGGAAAGTCACCTTCTTCGTAGTCCATGCATCTATGCTAGTTGGACTTATCATCTGCGTATGCAGGTATGATCGAATGCTTAGTTTAATCTTAACGAGAATAGGAATGTCGTCAAAATATCTTTAGTTCCCTTGACTGCTTAAGGCACAGTAGAGATTCCACAGCAACAGATCTAGTAGGGAGCCCTGTGGTATGCTTCGATTGCCACTTTGAAGGTCACAACTCATTTCCGGGTATAATGCGAGCATTGAGAATCCGGGCATGAGATCTGCTTTTTATGTGAAAATAGTCCTAGAAGAATGCTTTACAGTAACTCAAAACAAGTAAAATAGGCAAAGCACATTTATACAACGTCTATAAGTGCCTCCATTCTCCATGTAACACTCGCAACTTACAATACCAATCAGTCCCTAGTCGATGTCAATCTGTCGTGCAAGCATAAACTCCAATCCATATCACTTCTACAGTCAATAAGTCGTTAATCCTACTCACAACAAAACTTAGACATCTTAAAATTGGTTTCGTCGAAATCCTTCGTAACTTTTCAAATTTCAAAGGCTTTCAACCTCTCTTTCTCAGTGCAATAGCCTCAACAATATTCCCAATGAGACGATATCCCTTATTCCATTTTAATGACGAAAACTTCAATCCCCCAAAACAATGAATAATTAAATGCGAACCTTTTATGGCCTTTTCTATTAAAACAAACAAAAAAAAAATAAAATTCAAAACAAGTCCCTATACGAATTACAATACCCATTCTCAGGACTTCTCTGCTGAATAACGCTCTCATTGTTCCACACTGTTTAACTACCACAAATGCAAAACTATAGCGTGCACCACACGTTGTATGTGGCATTAATGTTTTATCGCTTAATTTCAATATACATAGTGTTGTAAATTTTCAACATTCGGCCTCTTATATGAAGGCGGAACGGCTCGGCGCGGCAACGGTTCTCATTATTCATTCTCATTCATGCGGCTGACCAATGTCATAAAGTATTCTGGTTTAATCTCACTTTAACATTCCAGCCGGCAGCCACAACAAACGTGGCTTTGCCAACCATCTTGGCCGAAAATAAATAAAAAAGGAAAAAAAAAAACATAGAAAAATGGGGGCACAAAAAAGGTTCTCGGTTTTACCCATGTCCTTTTTTTTTTCTCTCCTGAATTCAGTCCTGTAACCACTGCATTGTTTCGGTCCTGTAGAACATACACATGTACATATAGCTGGATTGCTACTTTTTAATTCTGACGAAGGTCCTTTCGAAAAGAAACTATTAAATCCGGATACGTCATATGCTCATTTTAGCATACACGTTTGTGTAGGTGTGTAAGGAAGGGTGGATGTACTGAGATATCCATTGCATACTTAGCATAGGATATGACTTCATTTCTGGCTCGCGTCCACTATGTAACTATTGTTTCATTAGTAAGACACCTTGGAAAGGGGTTTTGCCTACAGTGACATTTGAGAAATTTCGTACACTATTTATGTGGGGGTTTTGAGTTTTAAGGATTAAAGGAGCTTGAAATGAACGGTTTCTAGTAATGAGTTTGACTTTTGACCAACTTCTCCTACCTGCAAGACTCCTCATCCACTGTTCTGGGCCATGTAATTCTCGGTGATTCCGATATTCTTGGGTTAGTGGCATTCGTTCTTTGGTGAACCTCTTTCTTTGAGACACGGTTTGGCCAGAAAATCCTTAAAATAATTCCTAGATACCGATTGGTGGAATGTCAGCACAAGCGTTCTCACGGTAGCCTCTCACTATCAAGTCCTACTTTGCACCTCCACGTTGCTGGCTGCTGGGTGCCTAGTACCTCGACTGAAGATTGGATAACCAACTACCAAGCCACTTTGATATCAAGTTCGGAGTGGGTTTCTTGAAAGCGAAGCTACCCCATGAAAAGGAAAGCAACGAGCAAAGGAAAGCTTATGGTGGTGAAGATTAATCTGATTAAGCGCTAAACGCCTACTTTAATGGTAAATTGATGGATAGCGCTATCCATGGTGTGGTCAGGGAAAATGAGCATTTTCTGGATGCGAAAGAATACATACACTATGGCAGCGTTCCTTGACATTGAGGGCGCTTTCAATAACGTAAAAACGAACTCAATAGTGAAAGCCTTGAACGATTTAACAGTGAACAAACTAGTGAACTAATGGAATGTGCTCTCAAAGAGCTCTCTGTGTGGGCAAAACAGAACGGTTTGGGGATTAATCCTTAGAAAACTGAACTTGCTCTGTTCACTAGGAGAAGAAAGATATCCAACTTCACACTACCTAAGCTAGATTACACTACAATAGATCTCTCATCTGAGGTGAAATATCTCGGCATCATTTTAGACTCCAAGTTATCCTGGAAAAGATTAGTTGAAGAAATGACAAAGAAAGGATTGAATTTTCTCTATGCTTGTAAGAGGTCCTTTGGGAGAAGGTAGGGATTATAACCGCGCATAATTCACTGGATGTACAAAGCAATTATCATACCCATCATCTCCTATGAGTCCTCTGCAAAGGCTCGCAGCACAGGGTGGAATATGATTCTTTAAACAGCGTAGACAATGATCTAGAGATCACATTCTACACGGTTGGCTCAAAAATGAAGATAGGCACGGGAACAGGATTTTACTGCAAAACAGGAATCTTTCAGATTACTAGAAGCGTGTGGTGTATTCCAAGCAAAAATTCTGGCAACACACTTTCACACAGTCACAGTCACCTCCCCCCGTCAGATATAATCATCTTTGTTGACAGTCAAGCCGCTCTAAAATCGATCAAATCTAGTACAATAAATCAAAGGCAAAGGGACCTAATCGGTCAAACTCTGCTTGGTTCCCGGACATATCAGTATTAAAGGTAACGAGAAGGCAAATGCTCTGGCAAGAATGTAGTCGGAAATTAATATCAGCGAAGCGGACACATCCATACTACCACCGATTGTATAGCATAATTGACGGCATAGTAAAGAAAGAGGCCAACTTGTCCTGGTTATCTAGGGAGGACTATGTCACCTCTCGTACTTTATGGCCGAAATTTCAAACAAAGAATCTTTTGGCACTAAATTGATCCTATATCCATGTATCCTAACTGATATAATCACAGGACACTGCGCCAACTGAGTCATGCTCTGTAAATGGAGGGTAGAATCCGACGACCAATGCAGAAACTTTGGAGACGATGAAGCTACTGCTCCGCTTTGCAAAAACGACGCCTCCGCACTCTAATTTCCAAGTTCTTCGCAAGCACTGCAGAGTTAGCAGGCTTTCAGATATCGAATCTGCTCCACTTCATCAAGAGCACCAACTAGTTCCCAACCCAACCAGTAACACAATAGATTTTGGTTTATTGGTATGTTTTTAGATCTCATTCTACCGATATTTTTAAAAGGGATTCACAATGGACCTTTAGGTCTCCGAGTGGTCATTGATGAGTTTTTTCGTCACACACCTCTTCTTACCTAACGTAAATATGACGTCAAAATCGTACTGGGTGATTTTAACACCAAGATAGGAAAAGAGACCGCAAATAGAAAGAGACCTCAACCGACATGGAGTGCGCAACTAGAGGTTGTTAGCTTAGGACCGGCCTAATTAGAGAGGATTGTTAGTTAAGACCAAGGTTTACCCCGAACTGTAGCGCTACCTAAGTATGTAAGTATACGTATTGTCTGAAAATCGAACCGTAAACCTCGGTGACATCTATCGGATAAAGATAATTCAAATCCGAAATTGGTTTTGGTATCGAATGAAATGTGACCCTTATAGCAGCTTCGTACATATCAGTGTATATCTCCCACTTAAAGGTCGACTGTAATAGCATATAAAACATACTTTATGGCGACTCCCTACGAAACACAATTTCATAACTTATAGCCTTAAAGTCCAACAAGAAACCTTGCATTGTTCGGCAGCGTAGAATACCTCTACCTCTACCAATTAATTTAATTTCTTCTTCCAAACAAGCTCAGTGCGCCTTTAGATTTCCCAAAATAATATCCTCACTATATATCCAATTAAACATCAATATTACAACCTCTGCCCAACCCTATTCAACACCAGCATCATCCGTAGGAGAAGGAGGAGGAGGAATCAAGCCAAGTAAGTAAACTTTTCCCTCTTAATAACCTAACATGTTAAGAAACTTTTATGAGGCAAAATACAACTAATAAAAGCGCACAAAACGTGTTTCCCCTGTTAGCCGGCATAATTGAATTCTCCAAGATCTTTTGCAACCTACACTATCCACAGACTACATCCGCCTTCGTTCTCGTCTCTTTGCCACCACCACCATTCGCCCCATCACCATCACCAACTCCGACTGGAAGCCAGGCAAAGTCATTCTGCATTCACCCTTGCCAAATAGCACACAGCAAGACTTCATTAGACCGGAATAAGTTTTCATTTTCAGTCCGGTGTCGGTCGATTGGTCGGTCCGACCAGGACGGTCGGTGTCGGCAGTGCGATGATGTGGAAGGGGCAGCATGAACACCTCCGGCTTCCGGAAGCGATTGTCGTAAATCAGATTCTCACCTTTTTTTTTCTCTCTTTTCTGTTGCCTCTCTCAGTCGTCGTCCTATCTTTGGCTTGGGCTTTGCAATAAATGTGCAAGTAATTACTTCAATGGTGGTGGGGTGGTGGTAGTGCTGCCAGGTGAATAGACAATATACAACAACTTCCGCTGAGAAACAACTTAACTATCGTCCTGCAACCAGGCGATACAATCACGAGCCATTAATGGGCAGTAGTAGCAAGTAGTCCATAAAAATGTCTGTCCCTTTGGAGGAATTAATTGCTACACTAAGCCAGTCATTGAAGCCTGAATGGGGATTCAATGTTTGGGCTTAGAATTTAATGAACCCTCTAGAGTTGGCCTCGTCTCCTTCACCCTCTAGCGCGAGGACAAAAGGAGCAAATATTAATTAACTTAATTTGAAATTTACCACAAAAGCGGTTCAGGATTGCGCCTTCACGTCATCGACATCGATGTCGTTGTCGTTGTTGTCGTCGCGATATCTCGTGGGAGATTTTAGTTTTATAAGGCATCGCTCCCACACATCCATGCAAAAATACACAAAGGACGAGCGTTCGCGTTCCTTTTACAAGTTTGTGCTCGAATGGATTTCCCAACCGACATGGATTTCTAATTAAAGTTGTTCTTCGTTGGGGTTTTGAGGTGTCAACCGTTCTGTGGTTCGGTTCCTTTTATGGGTGTTTGCATTCTATTTTATTACTTATGTGTGCGTGTGACAGTTTCCAGGAGACAAACTGTTAAGCCAAGTAGACCGTACTTCTGATGGGATAATTAAAATAAGGCTAAAAATATACACACACACACGAGGGGTGTGTGTGTGGGTGCTTGCAAAGAAATTGCTTTTCCAGATAGTGTTGCGAATTTTCAGTTAATTTCGTTACTTCTACGAGTATGTCTGGGAAATTAGGAAAACTTAAGCAGTGTGTAAGGAATGGTATTAAGTAGGGATTTCTCGTAAACGTGTTTTGATGATTATACTAAATCCTTTAATGGAGGTAATATACGTGCGTGTACGTGGGGAGACTTAATAAGGAGAGATACCTGGATTTTGTAGAGTACCGGCGGCGTCGTAATAAAGGTGGTGCATTGAAAATGTGTGTTAATCATGGTTGAAGCACTCGCTAAACCTTGTGGTTTTCATTCGTGCGATTTTGTGTGACCTTGTTGGCATATGAGGCTTTTCATACTCTGACCTCGAAAATGGTTATCTTATGCCGGTAGTTAGGTTGAATTTCAGTGACTTCCAGCATACTTTTAGAAATGGAAATCATTTCGATATGCAGAAACACCAACTTTTTGAAGTTACCACAGTTTGTTAAAACAAATGAGGCTTTCTACTGTGTACTGCGGCCCAAAAGCGTCGAATCGCTGCTCTCATTACGGACGGAGTTGAATCCGAGGAGGGAAATGGCTAGAAAAGCCACAAATATGCTTGTTCTCGTGCAAAGTAGAAAAAAGAAAGAAAAAAGAACAAAGTGGACCCACCACCATCAAACGTTGCAGGTTCATATATAGCTCTCCTACGACAGAAAGGACAAGGAAACATAGACACATGTGCAGGTACGCCTAAAGAAGATACTAAACAACAAAAGTCTGCTTCCAAATCCCACTCAGATTCGATAAACATCTCAAGTGGAGGCAAACTAAAAGGAAGCATGCCTAAAAGGGTTGGAGACTGCATAGGATCAACATAGCACATCAGGGCTATCCTATAGGGATACTATGACCCAATGTAAGGTTGCAATCATGCACTCCATGCACTCAGAGCAGATTCTTACAGACTAGAAGGTTAAGCTAGTTATAAAGAGCCTATTGGAAGAGATGGACAAAAACTGACAAAAATTGTCCCATCCTGAGATTTGTAGTGGTTACCAATCACCTGTCATGACACAGCAACCAAAAATTGGCTCATGTCTGTGGTATGTAGAATCAAGCCACAGAAAAAAGTAATTCGCATATAACTCAGGGATATGAGGTTCCCAAGTTATTTACCTGCATTGCCTTCATCCGAGAAGCAGGCAACCTCACCAAAGACGTTTTTCTTCTACCTTACCCAATTCCTATTGGGAAATGGAAGCTTCCGCGATTCTTTTACAAGTATGACATCGCAGATGACCCATTCTATTGTCGCTGTGAAGGCAAAGTCCAAGACGCCGAGTACGTCCTGCTGTAGTGCAAACAATATAAACAATGAAATAACCCCAAGGAGACAGATATCGTTCGTGCTATCAACGATGGAAGCATGGGATGCCGCGAAAAGTATCATTGCAAGTATCATGCACGAAAATCAAACAACGAAAGCTTAAGAGGAAGAAAACTCTGGATCATAAGAAGGAGAAAACATGATGTCAAAACCTGCACCTACGAAGGAGGAATCAGGACAGGGTTAGATGATGTTTTAGCCACTTAAACATGCAGGAACATGGAATCTGGTATAACTCGTAGAATGAGCTATCAAGTATCAATAAAGCATTTCACCCCTCCATCGCATCAAAAAAAGAAAAGAAAAAAAAGAACAGTTTCCTAGCCCGGTAACTACCAAGAGCTGGCGAGTCCTCAGGGTCACTAAGGATTACATCCTAAGCCAAAATCGTAAACTTTTCCTTAACTTCTCGCAGGTCCTGATTAGAGTAAAAAGATTTTCGAGACCAGTCCACAATAAAGAACATGAAGCCAAAACTGAGGCCATCCAAAGTTCAATGCTTAGCAAAGACTGCTCAACGCGAGAAAGGGGAATACATTTGGAACTGTTAAGGCCTAAAAGAACCACCAAATAGCTAAACCCATCACATCTGGAGCTACCAGCTCAGCGGCATTAGGTAAGGGAGAGTCACAAAGGTCGAAGGCATTAGAAGACTTGTTCTTGTTCAATAGTTTCTTTTACTGTGGTGCATCCAAGTTAATCTTAGATTAAATCCTAAATTTAATAAGGAGCACATAGATGTAGCCTTTACCCAGGAGCCGTGCACGTACAAAGACCAGATAAAAGGCTTCTTAAGTGAGTACCTTTACGATTCTGTAAATAAAGGAGAACCTAAAGCTTGTATTCTGTTAAATCAGGATACAAAAACTATTCCAATTTCAGAATACACAAACAAAAACATGGCAACGGCAATAGTTGAGCTGCCCATTGAAGGCGGTAAGACAAACGCTGTAATATGCTCAACTTTGACTTGGATTTTCTGCCATTCTTATGAATTACTGTGGCAGAAGGATTGGATGCACTGTGAACGCCCACTATACCGACTGTGGCAGTTCAAATATCAATAACAGAGGTGAGCCACTTCTAGAATTCGTTTATAAAAATAATCTTGATATTCTGAACTACGGAAATAGCCCTACCTTTATTAACAGAATTAGGGAAGAAGTCCTTGAACTCAAACTATGTACCCCATTTACCGCATTTCAAAAAAAAACTTTATAAAAAACTGGCATGTTTCAATTGAAACATCAATGTCAGATCATCGTCAAATTTGTTTTAACATCCTGTTAGACCCACAACGTCTCATCAACGAAAAAAAATGTAGGAACCCCAGAATTACAAACTGGGAACTTTTTGTAAGGAAGTAGGGAAAAAGACTTGGGAACTCCTGATGAAGAAAGTATACGAAAGGGCCTGTCCTTTACGTTTAGGAAATGAATAGGAAATCTTCACCATGATGGACTAAAGATCTCTTCGAGATCAGGGAGAAAACTTGGGCCCCCCTTAGAGCGGCAAAGTCCACCAATTCACAGAGTGACTGGAACTTATATAAAGCCGGTCAAAGAAAATTCATGAGTGGAGTAAACAGTGCTAAGCGCTCCTCCAGGCGTATCTTCTGCACGGCTATAGAAAGCATTAAGGAATCAGCTAGACTTAGAAAAATCCTTTCTAAAGAATCTGGTACATCAGAATATCATAAAGAAATCAATGGGGTCTGGATACAGTCCTGCTCAGAGACGCTGAGCCTTCTGTTACATACACATATCCCGAGATGTACCACAAATTAAAGTGACAACACAAGTGTGGAAGTTGCTTTGCCGGTAACAGAACAGTTCCAGAAGGGACCATGACTGAAGACAAAATGGACTGGGCGATAGATAACTTTTTTCCATTCAAATCCCCTGGAGATGATGGAATTTTCCCCATTATGCTGCAGCTAGCAAAGGATGTGATCAAACCGATCCTCAAGAGCCTATCTATTCACAGTCTTAAATGCAGCCACATACCGTCGGCTTGGATGGATGTAAGAGTAATATTCATTCCTAAAGCTAGCAAACCGAGCCATTGCGAGAGACTTATTGCATATTAGTCTAACATCTTTCTCGTTGAAAACCTTCGAAAAACTACCAGATGTCATCTCCACAGCACAACACGAGTATATTAAAGGTAAAATTGTGGAAACTACATTATACAAGGTCGTCAGCACAATAGAAAGGTTGCTAAAGGACAAAGAATACACACTTGGTGCAGTTTTAGACATTCTCCTACAATGTCAAAATATGCGCAATGACAAGAGCGCTTGAATATTCCAACGTTGATTAAACCTTATAGTGCAAGGAATCTAGGAGTCATATTAGACAGGAAACGTATATGGACGCGTAATGTAAATGAAAGAGTTCAAAAGGCAGCGATGGCGTTCTACACTAGCAACCAAATCTTCAGCAGAAGGTGGGGACCACACCCTAGAATAATTCTGTAAATGTATACGGCAATTGTGAGAAAATCCATGTAGTCTAGTGGCGAGCTGAAGACAAAGCAACCAATCTTAAGGCGACGACCCAAATACATAGGCAAACAACCAGCGCGATAAGAACAACGCCTACAGCTGGATTGGAAGCAATCCTTAACATGCTATCAATAATGGTATTACCATCGGATGATGTCACCACTTTTATTGACAGTCAGGCGGCCATTTTTGCTACAGAAATCAAGTCCAAGTTAGCTCAATGCTGTCACGAAGAATAAAGAATTTTTGGCTCATAGCACTCTACTGGGTCGCTGGTCGCTGGTCGATAGCTGACGAACATGCAAGAAGGTAGGTGGAAACCGCTTACCACATGTGATATATCATGGAAGCTCTACTACAAAGGCTACTGTCAATGTTGGTTGGTGCACTCACTGGCAATAATCTTCTCAACGATGACAATATATTATGCAGAGGATGCGATGACGAAGAGTTTCACGAGGATACACCTCAATACTTGTGTGCGTAAGCCTATGTCAATTGAGGAATAGAACACTAGGAAGATATTACTTCCAGGATTTACAAGAACTATCTGATGTTTTACTTCCAAATCTTTCCAGGTTTCTAAAGATCATCATAAGGTCATCAAGGGCTGGAGACCGTATTCCCCAACGAGCAGTAAAGAAGAAGCTAGGAAAACCCCAGTATAGGAACTGCGACCAAACCCTCCTTTGGGCATCACAATGAGTCCACAAGGATTAAATGTGATGAGGCAGAGCATTACGAAATAATATCGACAAATTCATTAGAGCCACGGCGCCCATTGATTGTTATTACATTTTAGGATAATTTATGGTAGCTTTTCTGACAGATATAGGAGATATCATTTTATTACATCACTTGAGTGGTTGTAGTAAAATGGCGCCTTTGCGCTGATTATGTTTCGGCACGACTTGCTGGTACAACCACTTTTACCTACGTACCTACCTTTCTGACAGATCGCTTAGGTCTTTGAAATGGTATTCGACGAGGACCATCTTCCTTGTTGTGCTTATGTTCGGGTATTTACATACGTAGGCAGTGTGCTGTGTTTTCTGCTGCATCAGTATCGCCACAGTCTCTATAAATTGTCCAGAGGTTCTCGCCGGTAATAGTCCCTAAGAGTGGCTAAGTCCGCTCTTTTAAGAGCTAGGATTTACTTGCTTTTAGTTTGTCGAGAGCTTGCTGGAGACATGACAAGATGAGAGGGCGCTTTCATTGACTAATGCTATGGTGTTAGATAATCTGTGCCGTGTATGCTCATGTCATCACCTTTTCAAAAATTGGGTTGTTTTAAACATAGAACACTTTTTTAAAATCATTGCGAGTATAGCTTCAAGGGCTGTTCCCTAATTTTTGTATCGTAGTGAGTTTATTGAGGCACGAGACCTGCTGCAAATCCCCAGACTACTTATCCAGAGGTTAGGCTGGATTTAACGACGGCTGTGTACGTCCAGTGTATGATCACAGGCTTAGGCCTCCTTTTTACTTGCATCTATACCTATAGGGGAAGTAGGTATTGGTTTCGTGAAAAATTTCGAACTTGAGATTTTAATCAAACTTAACATTACTATGATGGAGAAGTCCGAAAAAGTGGGTCCGCCAATTCCGTCTGGATGTCTGTCTGTCTGTCTGTATATTCGACTGCAGCCTAAACGGCTGGACGGATTTACTTCAAAGGCAAAATTGAAATTTTCATTCTAACCTCAAAATTAAGGGTACTTTACTTAAGGCGGATTTTACTAAAACTGGATTTTCTCGAAAACGGCTCTAACGATTTTGATAATATTTCATATGCGAGTTAGCCATCGTTTTGCGCGAAAAATGCGTATAACGGTAATTTAATAAATTGACTGTTTCTCGGCTATTTCTTCAGTGATTGGGCTTGAAATTAATATCTGAGGTTGGTATGACAAATGCAAAGGTATGACGTAATAATTTTTTTTAAATTTTTACTAGAAATCGAAAAAATTTGTTAAAACAAAATTAATTGGCCTTGAAGTTCTCTATAATTCACTTAAACACCATATACGGCCACGCCCACTTTTTGGGAGTATTTTTACAAAAGAACGATTTTATAAAATATCCAAGATACGTTCAAAGTTATCAATTCCATCAAAATTCAAATTCAGTCGTGCACTTTATTTTCCAAAGGCTTTACTGTATGTGTAAGAGCCTATAGATGCCTTCTTTATCCTTTCTGACGGGTCTTCTTTTCAAGTCAAAATTCGGCCGAGTGTTTAATCCAAATAACTCGCATCATCTGAGATTTGGATTGACGTTGGTATTGTTCTCTTCTAAGTAAAGTGGACTTGGAACGTTTTCAAGGACTTAACGTTAAGTTCAATCCTTTTGCCCTATTTATTTAGGATATTGAATGTGGATTGTAATAGTTCGATTGTGGTGGTGGTGGAAACAACTCGCAGCCCACTGTGTCCTAGTTTCATTTAAATTTCGTTTGCAATCATTATCCATAGGAGAAGTGTTAGGACGCCTTATTGCAGCAATTCTGTCAGATTCAACTTTGCACGAAATACTCAAAGAGAGGCTCGTCAAATGTCGGTACTAGTGCGAGGTTTAGGGTGAATCTCTTGTTTTTGAAAAGAACTGCTCCGTTGACATAAGCAAAAGCTTTCACGGTTGGATTTATAATCAGAAATGGACAACCTGTAGCACCTTGTGAGTATCTTATTCAGCTTGGCTACCGTATACAGGATAATACAAAAATGTTATCTATACGTCTAGTATACACATATTTTCAAAATTCAAATGTACGTGTCAAACTGTGATAGAGACTAAAAGATAACCCTACTGCAATGTATATCTTGACAATATCGATATACTAGGCTATTAAAAGTAATCACAACTCTATATTTGTAAAAATTTATTACATTAATCACCTTTGGTTGATATAAATACCTACCTACCTACCTTAATCTCGTAAATAAACAATCACACCGAATCTAAATGATTTGTTTACTGAAAGTAATTTGAAATTACCAATATGGCGATACCACGGTTCTTTGGCAATAACTTGCAGGCAATAAAATTAAAAATCGACGACGCAACCAGCAGTAGGTAAGCAGCGAAAGGAAATCACTCCAATTTACATATTCCACTAATGTTATGCTAATTATTTCTAAAATACGATAAACAATCTGCGAAAATCTCCTCACAGCGTGAGGCATTGAGGTAGAACCAACACAAACAGCGCCATCGATGTGTAAACAAAACCGCCCCTAAAGCACTCACAAAATGTGTAAACAAAAGAGTGGGAGGGGGGTGGTGGCGCACAAAGCTAAAAGGAAAACCACACACATCACCCTTCCTTTCGCAGGCAGCACCCACACACACAAACACATACTCTGATGCAATGCATCACCGCATAGTGCAACAGCAGATAGCATTACCAGTGTTTCCAGCAATTAAACGAAATAATTGCAAAAAAATTGGAAAAATAAAAATGAGGCCGGCTAAATGCAAAAGATTTGTTTCCTTTATCCACGCGATCCTTCCATACATTTCTGTGATTTTTTTTTTCTTCCTTTTTCCTTTGAAGGATGCAGGAATATACATAGAGTTCAACCAGTGCACAGGGAAAAGATGCGGCGAAAAATTCTCGCCGCTCGTTTGTGGGTAAGGAACTAGTACGTGTGTGTGTGTGTGGGAGAGAGTGGAACTTAATTATGATTCAGCTGTTATATGCATCACAAAACATTACCACCCTGTCATGCTTGAAATGAACGATTATATGAGTTTTTCTTGTCCCTTATGCGGTGTCACATGGATAGAGAGCAAGTCCCGTCGAGGTGCTAATTTGGGTGTGTGTACAATTTCCATTCAGCAAAAATTTTATTCAGTAGAATCTTATTCAACTTTAATTTATTCAAAACAACTTTTTCGACTTTGAAGGGAATTTGCGAGTCCTGTGAAGCACAGTCGTGAGTGATGAATAATTCTAGAAATGCTGCAAAAACATACATAAATGGTAACGAGATGAATAAATTAAGACGAAAGGAGCTTGGGAATTATTTAATTAAGTATAAGGAAATTATTCATACAAGGGAACTGAAGACGACATAATTAGAAGGTGTCGTGTAAATAGCCCACAATCAGAGAAAGGTGAAGTATTTCCTTTCCAATTGGAAGCGATATGTTGTGAGCGACATGAACCATAACAATATATAGCTTTTACAGTTGACAAATGTGTAATTTAAATGTAAGTAAGTATCTTTAAGAATTAGAATTATAATTTAACTTTTTAAGTCTTAAGCTCAATTACTTTTGAATTATTATGCTCGAGTCCTTGTAACTTTTTTTTCATGTAAGGAGTCTTATGGAATGGATTGGATAAATCCTTTATCAATCAAGATTATGGGACAGTCGTGTGACTTATTTACATTACACGACAGTCCTATAATATTACTGTGTTAAGTGGTGTCAAAGCTTAGGTGCATTTAAATAAATGAAAAGTTATCAGAAATATCTCTAAATTAGTTAAAGGAAATATCCCTATTTCGTACCTTCCCGTGGTAGAGGACGGGCAATGGCTGCCGGAAAAAGCAATTGAAAGAACTATTCTTGTCATTAGGGCTATTTGTAGTCATTGATCTTAGGAAACCAACTTTAAAGGCGGATGGACTAAGCCTGTGATCAACGGGAGGATAAGCAGAAGGATGGACAATAGATCCTTCCTGAGGGATTGCAGTGTTACTACCTTTAACTTAACTATTGTCGTGGATTATGGGTGCTTAGACTTTTATGAGAATATTGACATTTTGTCCCGTCAGACTTTACCTAGGTCCATCGCGATGGCTAAGAATTGTAGTTGATGCTCCTAATCACTCACAGATGACTTTCCTCGTATTTAAAGAAAAAAAAGGAAGTTTCACCCAAACGTTTCGTTTTTCCAGAGGTTGGGTGGTAGCAAGTGCCAATGATCTATCGCGGTTACTTCTTTCACATGTAGGTTTCAAATGCTGCAACAGGAGTAGTTCTAATAGCGGTAATCATTTGGTTCCAATATCCACCATCGGATAAGTGATGGAAGTTACTAGCGGGAATTTGAGTCTTAGTAACATACTTACTTAGGTGGCGCTACAGTCCAGGATGGACCTGGGCCACAACCAACAAGTCTCTCCAGCCAGCTCGATCTTTAGCCAGCTGCCTCCAGTTTCGCCCACTATAATGGGTTGAGGTCAATTTCCACTCCACCTTAGGCGAGGTCTTTCTCTACTGCGTCATCTCTCTGGACTGGATTCGAAGACTTTCCGGGCCGGAGCATTGTTGTGCATCCGCTCAACATGACATGATCTTAGTCGTTTTATTCAAACTCTTCTGACTAGGTCGATGTCACTATATACATACCTCGTACAGCTCATGATAGTATCTTCTTCTCCACTCTCCGTCTGTACAGAAGGGGCCAAAAATATTTAAAAGTATTTTCCTCTCATGACAACTGAGAGCGGCCTCATTCATTCTTGACTTAGTACATGCCTCTGCACCATAGACCAGGACTGGGATCATCGGGTCTTATAAAGAGTCTCCTTAGTTGTTCGGGATAGGGGCTTACTACTTAACTGCCTACTTAGACCAAGGAAGAAGCAATTGCCAAAATTTCGTCCTCATCTCAGCGTTGGTGTCATTGTCTGAATTTATAGCGGATTCTAGGTAAACAAAGTCCTTAACTACCTAAAAGTGATATCTGTCGAAGATGACGTTCTGTCGGTGTTGTATGTCCTTTTTTGTTGACAGCATATACTTTGTTTTGCCCTCATCAACCGTTAAGCCCAGGCATGTGAGTTTTGCACAATTCTTTCAAGATCGATGTTGATGAAATCGTATGATAGCGCATCGCCCTGTCTGAACCCTTTTTTCACATGAAAGGTGTCGGTGAGGCCTTTCCCGACCTTAATGGAGCAGTGTGCATTCTCTATCGTCATTCTGCACAATCGAACAAGTTTGGCAGGGATCCCAAAACGAGATATAGCTCTGTAGAGCTATTCTCTATAGACGCTGTCATAGGCGGCTTTGAAATCGATAGAAAGTTGGTGAGTATCAATTTCGAAATTCCTGTTTTTGTTCCCAAGATCTCCCATATTGTGAAAATTTAGTCAATGGTGGACTTTCCTGGCCTAAGACCACACGGATATAGACCAATCAGATTGCTGACAAAAGGTTTTAAGCGTTCACACAGAATAGCAGATAAGATATTATAGGCGACTTGAAGGAGACTTATTCTTCTTATTCTTCTTCTTTATTCTTATTATTATTATATTATTTAGAGGGTCTCCTTTCTTGAGGATCGGGCAAACAATGCTTCAATTTATTGGGCATACTGCTTCCTTTCTTCCGACCATATTTTGTAACTGAGTTGGTGCATGGGCCTTACCAGGTCATCCCCTACTGCTTTGGATAGCCGATAGTGAGGTCATCAGCTCCAGCAGCTTTATTAGATTTCAACTTAAATATCGCTATCTTAACTTCATCGAGGACGTTTGGACGGAACAGCGGAATTTTGATCATCGTCGCCGTTATACAGTCTGCAGAAGTGCAGTTCTACTATTAGGTTTACTTGTTCGTCGCTATGCAAAAAGGCAGTAGGTTCCACTTGCGGCCTAAAACCAAACATTATGCACTGGCTCGGTAATGAAACCGGTACTCATGTATGGAGTACTTTTTTGGTAGCCCGCTCTGGAGAAGAACTCTAACCTAATTCCAATGGAAACAATTCAACGAATCGCTTGTATTACTGGTGCACTGAAAACGTCTTCCACTGCAGTACTACAAACCATGCTCCACTTACTTCCATTGACATCCATAAATACTTCAATTGACATCGTCAGCAAACAACTGACTGCCTGCTCAGCAATAAGACTGAGAAGATCCATACAATGAAAGGAACAACACACTGAGTATGCCAGAATACTATCGATGCATCGTCATCTTTCGCAGGATCATCGATCACCTGCGCACTCAACACAACTTCAATATGGATTATCAATTCTCAATACCAAACAGAACTGAATGGACACATCGGGATGCCCTGTATCAAGAATCGCTGTCAATTTTTATGGATGGAGTCGGTGCTGGAGTCTGCTCAGAAGACGTGGATGTCAACCCCTCTTTTAACCTTCCAAACTATTGCAGAGTTTTTCAAATCGAAAACATTGTCATTCATCAAGCAGGTGACTGCCTGGCGGTTAATACTGTATTATTTAGCATTCCAAGGAATTGTGAGACTGACGAACTGGCTAGACTGACATCGAGGCGCCAACGTCTTATGCTAAATACCTTATCAACGTCGACGCGGTGAGTGAGTCCAATCACCGATGGCTCTGGCCGAGTCAAATTACACCAGGTCCATCGGACTTCTAAAACATAAGAGAGGAACCCTTTCCAAGATAGTTAATAACCTCACCGAACACTGTGCTATAGGAAGACATGATCCAAGATTGGGTATTCCTTACAACGAATTCTGTAGAAGCTGTAGGTATGAAGAGGAAAAGAGACTATTAGTCGCCTTCTATACACGTGCCCTGTACGCACCAACATTAGAAAGGCTACATTCCGTGAATACCTTTTCAATGATCTAAATGATCTCAATAACGTCTGCACGGTTAAGATTAGCTCCTTCATACAAAGGAGTAAATGGGTCCCAGAGTAAGAGGGTAATTCATCCACCCTACACATCGGCAACAATCCTTGTAAAATAGTTCTAGTGCCTTTTTGAAAAAGAATACCTGTCAACCTATGGTCTATTACCATCAAAGGCATCACATTACTTTATTCCAGATTAGATATCTCGGCGTCATTCTTAATAAACAACTAAACTGGAATTCCCGTCATCAAGCGTGGCACTAGGGCCATGTGGGTCAGGAGAGCCCTTTACCGTAGAATTTGGGGTCTAAAACCAAAAGTGATTCATTTGATATACATATATAATAATGGTGAAGCCCATTACCACGTAGCGGACATCGTTTAGTGACCGAAAGTTCTTGAACAAACAACCGTTGCTAAGCTTTAGCAGCTCCAGAGAATAGCCTGAGAAATCATCCTCTGAGCCTAGCTTAGCAATCTCATCGGAGATCTCATTTCCCGCAATCCCAGTGTGACCTGGGAACCAGACAAGAGTCAATGAGTTCACTATTGAACTATTTTGGAACGGGTTACAGGGTTGAGCAAAGCCTAAAGCGCAGCCTGACTGTCACTACAGACGCAGATACTCCGATCCCGCCACCTATTCTTAGCAATATAGTTGGCAGTCATTAGGATAGCATAGATCTCCGCTTGGAAAACAGAGGTATGCTTGCCTAACGAATAGTGAAGTCTAGTGTTGTCGGTCTCCACAAAGACACCAGCACCGGCCCCTTGACTAGTTTTGGAGCCATCCGTGAAGATTCGACTACAGCCCAGTCCAGGCCCAAACTCTGGCCGAACCCAGTCCTGAACGAAAAGTCGACTCGAAATTTACACAGCAGCCGAAGTTCCGGTGTCATTGCATCAGACGGCATATCCATGGAACTAGGGTCGTAGAATAAGTGTCGCGCAAGGTCATCGAAACTCCAGTACGGATGATACCAAAAGCCACCCCGTCTAAGACGATAGATTGCTTTGATAGTATAGCCCATGATAAAAGTATCAAGGGGAGGTAAATCAAGCAGAGAATCTAGAGCAGAGCCAGGCGTACTCGGGAAAGCTCCCATGCAGCCAGGACAGGTCGTTTTTTGGAGTTTGGTACAGAAGGCAGTCACATACTTACCTATCCACCAAACAATCGACGCATAAGCTAGAAAAGGTCTTACCATAGCCGTATAGATTCAGAGGACTTTTTTCGGTGATAAGCCCCATGTGTTGCCAAAAGCACCCTTACACTGCCAGAAAAGTGAGAACACCTTGGATGTCTTCGACTTGACATGCCTTGCCCAAAGAAGTTTCTTATCCAGGATCACTCCCAAATGTTTCGCTTCATCGGAGATCTGGATGGTGACGCCTTAGCACTGGCTGAGTCAAACCGGTCACAATCCTCCTTCTCGTAAAGAGAACAACCTCAGTTTCCAAAGGATTGACCGAAAGCCCATTCCTAGTGCACCATTCATCGACCAAGTCTAAGGCTATCTGCGCGTTAGCACAGACAGTCTGTAGGCATGACCCGACAGAAAGTATGGCAACATCATTCGCGTATACCTGTGCGTATACGTTTGAACTATTGAGAGTATGCAATAGAGAGTCAACTACCATGCACCAAAGCAAGCATGGTCTCCAAGCTTTTCAGCAAGAAGGAAGACAAACTTATAGGTCTGAAACTCTTAGCGAGGGAGTAGTCATCTCTAACGCCAAGGTGCAGGAATATATGCCAGTGCCAGACACGCAATGAAGATTCTCTTCAAAGTTGGCAGCAACTGGTTTATACCCTGTTGCAGCAAGACTGGATACACTCCATCGGTGTCAGGCTATTTGAAGCTATCAAAAGATAGGAGACTAAAAGTCTCCGCTTTCGTCTCAGTGTAGGTACCGTCAGATTTTCTAAGTGACTCCAGTTTGATTGGTTTCCCTCTTTTGAGAACTTTAACCATGCTACTGTCTCGATCTAGACAGCATAGAGTCTAGATCTTTTCACAAAAAGCTTTATAGGAATCACTTTTCGACAGGAGAATTAACTTCTTATATTCTTTTTGTTTGGATTCTACGATGTACTACAATCTCTTCCAATCTAACAGGGTTAAACTCGGTTGGGTTCCTGGTCATCAAAGAATTGCAGACAATGAATCAGTAGATGACCTAGGTAGGACTGACTCAGAATCTGCATTCATAGTACTTGAACCTTACTGTGGCATCAACCGCCGCCACAACACTGATTAATGATTGGGGACACCAACAACGTCTGGCCCTCTGGGAAAATGTCCCGAGGTTGAGGTAATTCAAACGATAAATTGTGCCATATTCCTACAAGGATATCCTCAAATTGGACAAGAAGTTTATTAGAAAGCCAATGAGCTGTCTCACAGGCCACAGTGGCCTGAGGTATCACCTTAACGAACTAAATATGTGCTCAGATACGGGATGTATGTATATACATTCAGCTCTGGGATTGCCCAGCATTACATTGGTTGAGGAGACGTATTTTCCATAAACAGATATGTATGTTCGTCAGTAGAGTTGAGAAATTCTGCAACTAACGACATACTATCCTTCATTAGGGAGGTGGTACGTCTTCTAGGCTAACCTAACCCTTATGGTGCAATAGATCTTTCAGGTTGCAGTGTCAGTCATATGGGCAAGGGTCTTGCTTGTCTTCAATTTTGTTCTCATTGTGGATCCTACAAACACGCCATCATTTTGACTCCCATTTTCAATTGACAGACATAGACAGACGGGCCTTTAAGCTGAAAAGTGCTCAACTTTAACGATCAGTTTTTATGTCATAACATTCAATGAATTTCGAAGTAATTTCCTCCGGAAGGAACATGTACTTCTGCCAATTAATTTTACTCACCACAACCACATCAATTCCTTTTCAAAATTTAAAACAAAAACCACACTATAAACGTTTCTGCCTTTCGCATGATTAAACTCAAATAATTCCAGCACCACTCATACGCCAATTACCGCCAAACTCGAGAACACTTCAAAAAGTGTTCAGGCACCCTCTCCAGCTATCGTGTAAACAATCTGCGATTCAGGAAAAAAACTATTTTTAGGATGATTATACACTTCGATTACATGCGCCCATGTATCACACGGAAACGATAAACACACAAATCCATTTTGATATTGTAAAGGTCTCTCGTTCCAAGAGATCAGATACTAAACTTGTTTGGCGTTCCAAGTAAAACAAGAAAAAAAAAATTATTTCGCCGTACTTTTAGGTGTACCAGTGTATAGTAAGGCCGATCAACCCACCCACCCCTCTGACAGACAGATAGCCTAATCATGTTTGCATTCTGTAAACATGCGAGGGATGAGATTGAAAATTCAATTGAAGGCACATACCGACGGTTTCGATAGATGGGGAGGAAATTCTTCTTTTTTTTTTTTTTTTGTTGTGCCTCGGCGAATGGAATTCACTCCCGCATCGGGAATGAGGTGCGAATTGTGTGGTGGAGGAGGGCAATCCCTAGCTGGGTAGTGTGTTTGTGTTCCCCACCCACTGTGTTTCCCGGCAACCGAAGACGAAAACAAAACAAGAAATGTAAAGCGTGCTTTTGTTATTCCAATTTTTTTTTTTTCTGTTTTTTTTATTCGTTTCTTCTTAGCCGGGTTCATTTAAATTTACGAGCTTATCACATGGAGAGCAGGAAAAAATAAAAAAGGAAGAACTTTGTTTTTTTTATTTTTTCCTATTTAGACATTCATGTGCTTTATTTGATTTTCGAATTTAAATGTACTGACGCCAGGGAAACGGCATCAAATCGGGGATTTTATTATGTCGAGGGAGAGATGGGTGGGAGGAAACAATACACAGACGTTATGACGATTGCGATTCCCGAAATAGGCAACGCAAAGTGATTACTAATGCCATTGTGGGAAGTTTATGTAGGAGTGATTGAAATTTTTGATTTGTTTTGTTTGCCCGAGTCATGATTGTTTGGATTGTCTATTGAATGACCAGATTATCCGAGTTTTGGATGAATTCCAACTTGTCATCAATCCCAACGTCATGCATCCCAGTTGTCAGTCGTTATGGCATTCCACTAACCTGTCCCGTATAATGAATCCAATATGCTTGCGATACATTTATAGAAGACTTTCGAGTATGACGTCTATTTTGAGAGATATTTTCAGAATCTTATAGGCCTACACTAGTGTAAGACCGAAGCACTTCATGGACGAACAATTTTTATGAACAAGTGCTGCTGCTTCTCATAATAAATGGCGAAACGTGTTCGGTACAGAGTTGCCAGAATGAGGGTTTGGATGTTCAATTTTGTGTCATATAGAAAAAATGGATTTAGAATTGGTACCAAGTATGTAACAACTCCCAAGATCGCTAGTAATGTAGGATAACCTTTGGTTCCAGATAAATTTCAACAGAACTCGTTCCGAATTATATCCTACGATCTGGTACTATTCAGCAGAAAATACAAGATACCACCCTTCAAAATGTCGGAACTATCTGGAGGGGAGCTGTTCCTTTCGGATCGCTGACGATACGTATCTTGGCATTGCAGTAGAAACTAGACGGGACACTTAAGGCCTATAATGCTCTCTTCATTTGCAAGATGGCAGCGGGGAAAAAGTGCGATCTGAAACCAGCAATGATGCTATAGCCAGTAGATACCTATATTATGTTAGTCAGATCCATTCTCACATATGGGGCAAAGAAGAATACACGGGATACGTTCGCTAAAGTCAAAAGAACTCCACCTAATGATGGAAGATATATCCCTTCGTGGATCACCCGCCGGGAAGACGAGTCAGCGCACAAGACGATTGACAAGAGACTGTGATGCGTCCATGCAACAGAAAACAGCAAACGAGCAAAAGCCACCAGTATACTGGTGAAACGATGAGATAGCCAGATTGCATTGAAGTTGAAAGGTAGCTGAAAACCCTCATCTACGTCCACAGCGTTTCTTAAAAACAAGGTATCTGTACTCTTACCACAACAACAAGAAATGGAGGAACACGCTGAGAGGGTAAATATGACAGAGGCGTAACCAATACCCCTCGTCACGACAGAAGATGTCCTGCAAGTCTATGTATGTAAAAATCAAGAAGCAAAAAGCACCTGATGTTAATGGAATCCCCAAAATTTAATAAATTGGTTTCCACACATCTTTGCAGATATATTCAACACTTCTCTCAAAGAAGGAGTATTCTCCGGCCAGTGGAAGAAAAAAAAGACTGGTCCTCCTACCAAAAGGTAGTAAACCACCACAGGATCCCTCATCGTATAGGCCTCTATGCATGTTGGATACCAGGATACCATGGGAAAAATACAGAAGCATCATAAGTGACAGATTGGAGAGTGCAATCGAAGTGGCTGGTGGTCTTGTAGACCTCCAGTATGGTTTCCGTAAGGTTCGCTCTATGATCGACGCCATCGACGATCGCAACTAGAGAAACATCCTGCGAGGTCTTACCGCCAAGAGAATACAAGAGTACCTGAAGAAGGCAATGACGGACTATTTTAGAAATAGGATACTGCTCTACGACACCGACGATGGAACAAGACAGTATAACGTCACAGGCGGCGTTCCTCAAGGCTGCACACTAGGGCCACTACTATCGAATCTAATGTACGATGACGTTCTCAGATTTGGAACCCCGAGATCGTCTAAAATAATTGGCTTCACCGACGGCATAGCAATCGTTGTAGTGACGAAACTCCCTGAGGCGTTGGAGCATGACTGCAATGAAGATGTCGGGATGATCCAGGATTGGCTGGTACGCATGGGTCTACAACTTGCAGAGTAGCAGCAAGCGAGTCAAGGAGACTATAAAAGCGATCGTGGACGGTCATATTACGATCACATTACGAGTATAGTTTCCAAACCAGAGTTGAGATACCTTGGCATTACTTTAGCATACAGCTGAAAAGGCAGTAGAGGCAACGACTGCACTGGCGAAGATCATGTCAAATATCGGCGGACCAAAGCACAGTAGAGATTGCTTTTCGCATCGATAATGCTCTACGGCTCCCAAATATTGGCCTCTACCATGAAATCGAAATCGTAGAGGAAGAAGACTGAGGCAGCTTACAGAATCAACGCGAACAACTTCCCATGACGCGGTATATATAGTGGGTAGCATGGGACCAATAAACCTTCATACTAAAGAAGCACAATGGAAATATCATTCCAGCAAGACAGCGACTACAGCGACAAGTTGAAGTGATACTCAGGTACTGCCAAGAACAATTCTGGAAGAATGGCAGGTGGATGACAGATGGATGCAGAGATTGATCCCCAATATAAACGCTTGGATTAAAAGGAAGAATGAGGAACTGAATTTCTACCTGACCCAGATGCTTACTAGCCATGGATGCTCAGAGCCATGAATGCTTCAAAACCTACCTGCATAGGTTTGGACACGACAAAAAACCCTATTGCCATACGTGCACTGAAGCACACTACATTCCATTGTCCACGATATCATGAAGAACGGCGAAAGAACGAAAAAAAAAATATGATTACGATTGCGTCTGGACTGGAACGTGAGGACTCTCACATAATGGGCTCTTGTTTGGTGAAAAACCACGACAAAGAACAATACACGAGATACGTTGGGCAAGTTACAAAGAACGGCCTGCATTGTCATCACCGGTGATATGTGCACTAGGCCAGGGTAATAGTACGCCTCGGCTCACTAACGTAGAGCTCTTTAAAATAAGTAATGTGTGACATAGCACCATTCTTTGGGAATCACTTCCATTCATTCATTTCTTTGACTTCGTTACACCATTCGAAGTAATGTGCCCTTAATGGGCCTGAAAGGAAGGATTGGCAAAGGAAAGTAGTATCTTTACAAAATGAGATTGCAATATTTATAGATGGTACTAAAGCAAGTGAGGGCACCGTGCGTCAGGTATATTCTCCAGAGGTATAAACCTTGGGGTATTTATATCGGTTCTGATGACCAGTTTCGGTATTATCATATAACTAACCACTAGAGCCCTAGGTAAAACCTTTCACTCATCCTCTAAAGACTTTCGTCCGATCAGCCTATCCTCCTTTATATTAAGGATATAGGAGTAACGTGCACATTACAACAAAATTAGATAGTAATCTTCTATCGGTATTCCAAAACGCGTATCCCAAGAGAAAATCGGTAGAGACTGCCCTGCACTTGTTGGTAGCAATCAAGGATTTCAATATGGTGTCATTCCTTGATATTGAAGGAGCTTTCAATAATGTCAAAAGAAAAGCTATATTTGCTGCAATTCTTGACTTGAAGGTTGACAAATATCTTTTCTATTGGATCGAGCAAATGCTTAAGTTCGTTGTACAAGGGTATCCCGCAGGGCGGAGTATTATCACCACTACTGTGGCTCATGGTAGTGAATAAGATCTTGAGTAATGAGGAGTTCATTGCCACATTGCGACTTGCTGACTTCTTACTGTTAGAGACCTGATATACTGCCTCGGTGTTAATCCGTCTAAAACTGAATTAGTAATATTTTCACAAAAATTTGCCATGTATAACTCCTCGAAAACTCATGGGTATTGAATTGCAATCTGCAGATCATGGCAGAGATTATTGTTGATAAAAAAAACTGAGCTGCAAACTGAATGTCCAAGATCATCCTATATAATACCTCGACTGCCCTTTATTTATGTATGAAGGCTATAGTCCCAAGCTGATACATCTTTTGTGTACCTGCCCTGCCGTATCGGCTTTGAGAAGGAAAACTTCTTCGAAGATCTTAACGATCTAGCTAGACTAGACTTAAACAAAATAAAAAGCTTTGTAATACTGGTGAGACAATATTTCTTAGGTTCACACCGAAATTGGTTGCCCTGCCTCTTGTCCCATACGGAAAATCTCCATGTAGGTTCTGGTAATCCGGTTTTTCCGTAGTTCACAATGGACCCTCTTTTGACATAAGTGTGTCCTTCCTGAGCAACGACAGCCACCCAAACAACCAACTCATCTTTCCTTAATGATATATATATATATCATATATATATTTCGAGACCTCAAGGCGTTTTGTTTAAGTAACCCTCGGGCATGGAGGAATTTTATGAGCATTCATGTCCCCAGTTTATAGGTAGTCCTAGATTAGGCACATGTCCTCCAGACTTCTAGTTCGTCATACAAGGTATGAATATTAAGTCTGTTTGTAGTTTCCTAGTTTTATGGTTTTCACAAGGATATCTCCCAACAACGCTTGACCCTTAACCACTCAACATTGCTACCTTACGCAATGTGCCCCAAAATAGAACATCCACTTATCAGCTCCCGTACCTCTTAAATTGACATTAAATAGTTGCTGAGGAAAAAAAAAAAAAAAAACCAAGAGAAACCAAACGAAAACACAAAAACTCTCCATCCATACGCATCATCATCATCATCTCGGCAAAGCTATTTGCCGAGATGATGATTTCCTCCTTTTAGTGTATCTGTATGTGGCCCACAAACACTCTATGTATGTCGAGTCGAATTACCCCCGAATATCATTAATATAAATCGAAATTTGCAGTTAAGCGCTGATATATACCGCCTACGGTCCCGAACGACAACAGATTTAACATTTTTCATTCAAAATTAATGACCTCTGATGATCCTGACGATGAGCATGATATGCTAGAGTAGATAATGCCACCGCTCTACTTGCTACCGCTGATGATAATGATGATGATGATGATGATGGTGATGTTGGAGCTTCTGGTAAAGTCCTCACAGGTAATTCCAAATGCTTATACGCCATAATGCCATGCTCAAACTACGAGTACACCGCCGGCAAATAAGGAAAGTGTAGTGTGTGCCATAGGTATGCATGACGAGAGGAAGCCCATTTAGAAGAGCTCGTAGGTGTTACCCTAAGGAGCCAATTAATTTATCGATCTCCTTGTCTGTGTGCTGCTGTGCCAGTCAACTTCTGATGAGATGAAGCCCAATGGCTGAAATCTTTGATTCCACTCTGTTTTCGACTGCGATGCGATACGTGTCAGGCTTTTGAAGTACGAACGTGTGTTCAACATCGAAATGTACACAGCAGCGGCTCTGGCAGGACTAATAAACAATTGAGCTCCTCTCCTACAGATAGTGCCACTTTCCAAGTCCAGCCACACACTGTGTTATGTAATTAATTGTCCTCTCAATGTGTATGTGTATCTGTATCCATACACACAGCCAAGGGAATTGGATTAAGTCATTATGTCGGGACCTCTGTCAGAAGAGTGGTAATTGTTTGATTAGCTAATCGTATATTGAAATGTATTGATTGTGGCCAAGGCTCGATTCCGCTGAATCTGCAGAGAATATTTATATTTTGTCCGTCCAACCACCCATTGGCCGTGCCCCCATGTCCATTGAATTGTGATTGTGTAAACGTTACCATTCCTGACGTTGTTACAGTTTACTGTTTGTGGAAGGATTTTGAGGCGGCTCTCTGCAGTGGGGCGGCAGGATTTAGCATGGATATTTATTCATTGGAAAAATTCACCATCAGCCCATTTCGGGACGAATTGATTGGTCTTTGAATGGAAATTGGTCTCGGTGTGGTCGGATGCTTTGTGGTGAGTTCAGCACGAATCGATTTGTATAGAATTTCGCAGTGCTGCTGCTTCCTCTGCATCGGATGCTTTTGCATAAATAATCGTTTTCGAACTGAGTTACAAAATTCATTGGTAGCTATGTTCTATTGACACCAACATTGTATTGATTGATGCCTGGAAGCGGGATGCAAGACTTTCTAAACTAATTGCTCTATAATTGAATGGTTACGTGGTCTATACGAGATAATTACATTGTGTGATGTGCGGTAGAATGCAGTACCATCTGCAATATCATGTTTCAAGGACTCTGCCCTAATAACTTCATTGTGGTTGTGTTTATTTTTGTTTTTACAAATTTTGCCTTCACCATGTGGGGATTGTAAAATTGGCATTCACGGGAATACCATCGATGAATACAAATTTTAATTGAAAATTGTTTGTGGTTATGTTACTTGTCCTTATATCACGGGACCATTGAGTGTACAGGTTAGTAAGAGTTTACAAGAGTATCCGCTCGTGCAGAAGTTTCGGTCAAATAATAAGGTCGGCGGGTTGTAGTTGGTGTCTTCTGGGGTTAAATTGAGGAGATCAATGTTCGAAGAGTAGCCCTCATGATAGCTATACCTCTGTGAGGAGGCTTTGAGTTGAATAGCCGTACTCGGAGTCAATTTCTTGTCAAGAATATCTAAGGCGAGCAGGTGGAGCATACTGTCCAACACCGCTGAGGGAGAAGTTCTCAGTGCACCACTAATGCATATACATCCAGATCTTTACACCTTAGATAGGAGATTGAGGTGAGTAGTCCTATTAATAGCCGGCCACCATACGATCACGCCATACAGGGTATGATAATGGGATCGAAATCCCCAGCTTCTACCTATGACCTTGCTTCAGTTGCTTTCTTTACGCGTTCAAGTAGATTGGCTTTCCCGTTTAGCTTCCTATACAAAATGAGACCCAAGCACTATCTTTAAAGGAGAGGTTGGAGATCCATTGGTTTCACGTGCGAGAATTTTCCTGCTTTGGGCATGAAGACAACTTCAACCTCTGTCTATAGTTTGGGAATGTAGACCGGATTCAGACAATCAGATATAATGCCCTTAAGCCAAGGGAGCATTTCTTCCGATTGCTGAAGCTCAGCTGGAATAATATCATCTGGGCCTTTCGACTTGTATGGTTTGAAACTGCGCATTGTATGGTTTGTATCTAACTGGATGACATTTTTTACATACCAGAACTTGTACCTAAGGGGTACGCACTAAAGTACAGATGTCCTTTGTAAAGTTTCTCTGGTTCATGTGGCCAAGCAGATATGAGTACAACAAAGGATACTTATTTTCAAATCTCATATCTAATATTCCAATGGATCAACAGAGATTCGAGCAAGTATATACATACGATCAGAGAAGACTGGAAGACTTTTTTCCTCAATTCGTATCATACATCATTAGTATACACTTGGTATTAGCTCATAGACACATTAAATTGAATGAGCAGGGATTATCCTATGACAGATCCCTTGAGAAGGAAGTCCACGTTTCAACTCATCGAAACACTTCAATTTGCTTAAAGCATACTTCTGTGGACTGTTAAACGGCGACTGTCAAACGACAACCAACCACTACAACCCCCTGGCCGAAAAGTATATAATTGAAGCAGCCTTGGAGCTGAGGTTTGCAAATCGGTAAGAAATGATTTGATAGAGTACATGTACCAGCTTATTTATGTATCAGATAAAGTCCGACGAAGCATGCCTGATGATTAGGATCAGAGGACCATTTGCCCGATTCATAAGAATGTAAACCGCCTCATCTATGCCAACTACATAAATAGATATTCATCAACAGTATAAGATCTTGTCTAATCTTGTGTAATGCTGAAGGGTTTTGGACAGGACGATGCACTGTCATATAACTTTATTGGCATAATACCGAAGAAAATAGTGTGCAATTCCCAGGTCAAGACATCAGGTACTATCTCCCACAAGTCTGTACAACTCTTTGGTTACGCAGACGACATTGACTTGAGCAGTTTCTGGAGCGTTCGCGAACATCGAATTAGAAGGTCCAAAAATGTGTCTAATTATAAAAGGGGTTAAATTTTTTTTATTTTTATTATTATCTACACAGGATCTGCTATTTACCCTACCAACGACATCGCCGCAGCAATCAATTGAAGAATAACATTCACCAATCGCTGAAACAAGTGTGTAGCATATCCTGTCAAGAAGAGCTAAGGACATGTAGGTATGTATAGTGCATGGACTTGATCAAAGTCGGATGAAAGTGCCCTTGAAATCTTTGAATAAAAAGTTCTTTGTTCGATTCATAGTCCTATGATGGTGACGATACATGGAGGAAAAGATTCAATGACGTATTGTACTATACCAGCTGTATTGCGACATCGACCTGCTCAAAAAGATACGCATTCACACAAGCTAGCTGGATGATATAGAACGGATGATGCGGACACTGATACAGAATGAACACTGATGCTTCGACCTGAAGAATCTTTCAATTCAAAGCTGAGGGAACATGTTGAAGGGGACGTCTAAGTCGCCGATGGAATAGACTCATTGTAAAAAGTTCGTTGTACTCCATTTTTTTACATTCATTTTTCGAAAGACAACACTAATTGGACACTATCTTCGTGAACCTGAAACTATTAGGATTAAAGATATACATATAGCTCTCGGGGAAAAAAAGATGCAATGAATAAAGCCGCAGAATGGTATTCTGAAACAGGTTATAGAAACCACCTCGTCAGTTGCAGAGAAGAACTGTTTCCAAAGTTGATAAGGCTGACAATGCTCTTCGATTCATTAGCTACACTGGCACTGTACCTTACCCGATATTTCATCGAAACCTTGTGCACCTCACTGCTATAAATTTAAAATTTAAATCCAATACATTACATCCTTCATCTGTAATTTATTGAATATAAAAAAAAAACCCAATCGCATCGTTTAAAACATAATTTCTTCGTCAGTCGATATACAAATTTAAAATATCCATTTTCGAACGCGCGTATCCTTTGCATAAATCCCAACTTGCACATATTGTTGTTGTAAATCTCTGTCACAAACAATTGCTTTTATTAATTAAAAATTGTAAAGCCTGGCAATTTTACTCAACGTTTATTAATTATTTCCTGAATCAGCCTCAAATTCGTGGAACTGCAGGTGATTTTTTTTTTTTTTTTTGAAAACACCAATTTGCTGCAACCTACATATACAACGAAAAAAAACAACATTTTTCCATAAACATGCTGAGATACTCGAATTTTCTCATACTATAGATACAAATTCATCCACACGAAGGAAACGAAGGGATAACGACCGACGAAGCAGTTAAATTAAATTTATGTTCGCATATTTTGCAAAACGAGTAAACATTTGTTTACACACTCATTGCCTTGGACTATACAGTACACACACACACACACACACATATACACACACACACATGCACATTTTCGGGGGAGATACATTTTGCACGCATGCAATGAATACAAATTGTTGGATTTTTTTTACTTTTTTCTGTAAATTTTTATAACCTGGTGTCGAAAGGAGTAAAGCCAGGTGAACCAGACCAACAAAACAAAAAAAAAGAGCAAAATACCTACCACTTCCAAACGGATATCACATTTTTGTTGAAATGACGGTAATGGACGAAAAGTTGTTGATTTTAAAGGACCACACGTGAAATGGACTATATGGCTGGGGTTGCGGAGACTCTTTTTGGGTTTTATTGATGTAATATTTAATTCAGAACGGTCTTTGGCGTAAAAAATCTCTTTCATTGGGATTTCGGATGCCAAGGATATTTGGAGCAGTTATGTGCAAGCGTGTGTAAAGGATTTAGGAAATCGGATCCGTGACGAGTACGAGTAGAGTGTGAAAGGTTTAATTTTTTTAACTTGGAGGTGATTCGAGAAGTTTGGAATTGAAAATACCCATCAGTCTGGACATGTTCTAAGGGGTCATCCAACAAGAGGTGCTATTTTAAATTTCGTGGCTTGGAATAATTGCGCATTCTTCACTTACATATACTGACCTATGACGCTTTATACGTGCAGTTTATATAGATCCAGTTTTACCCATTTTACTGGAATTCGACTTTCGAAAAAAACGATAACAAACTTCAGCAAGTGATGAGGAGCTCATCAGCACCGTAGATCTGCCACTTGATCCGAGCAAAGGTAGGACAATCACGAAGGATATAATCCGAAAAATATCGCCGCCAGAAAAAAAAAACAAATATTTGGCGCGACAGGTCCATGAGACCTAGAGACCAGCTTCTCACAACCATTCGTATTGTGTTATATTCTTTACACGAATGGAAAAGACCTACAATTTTTAATGCCGTATCTGAAACTGAGAAGCTTTTTCATGACAGTTAAAGGGTAGGTAAGTAGGTAGAGTGGCGGTTCTTTGGGGAAAAAACCCAATTAGCGCTAGGGTGCACCTTTTTGTTACCACAAAACTCATGGAAAACCTAAATGATATAACTCAACTGTGGAGTTCAAATAAGGGATTTGTTCTCCAATCCTTTTTTAAGCTATGTATCTCGGGCAGCACCTCTGCAATCTCTTGCATCTCTGCAAAGCAAGTGATGTACAGATTCTTTCTCATTAGTATCTGAGTGAGTGAGGGATTCCAAGCTGGGCCACATGGTACCCCATTGGCTCGTTTGACTTAGGTTTCTTGCGATCAGCCCATGTCTTCCTTGATATGACACAACTAGTCAGGATGTTCGACCCGTGATTGGTAAGCTGGATACCCAGATAAGTGTAATTGTTGACTGGACACTTATGTGATTAATTTCGAACCGGCATTGCTCTACCAGTTTAGAGGATGTGGTGACCGCATCAATAGTTTTGATAGCAGCTTGGTAGTCTGAAAAGATAGCGATATTGTGACTGAATGTAGGAAGATCATTCAGCAAATGGAAGGCTTCTCGAATCGCAAGAAGGTTCACTTGGAAAACACTAGCAGAGTCTAGGAGAGGAAAAGACTTCGATATATTTAATTGGACGGAGAAGAAGCCTCCGCCGACTCCACAGTCCATCTTCGAACCGTTCGTGTATATCATAGTCGCTGATAACGCTTCCAATGTCTCATTCTTCTCTGATAGATAGTTTAACTAAAAATGATTTTGGAAAATTGAAAATTGGTATCATGTAGTCAGTTGAAGATGAAACCAATTATTTTGGAATCGTTTCCAACGTCCTGCAGTGTCCATACGGCTTAGAAGTGCAGCACTCAAATTTCCTGAGCCGGACCACACTAATGTAGTTGAGTCTTTGATATGAAGTTCGAAGGGAACCAGATGTAGGATCACACTTAGAGCATCTGTTTGACCGGACCTTAAAGCTCATGTGATGCCTACACACTCCTATCTCTGTACTTGTTAAGTTTATCGATATGTGTACCTACTTCTTGCTCAAGGCAGGCCACCAAATGATGGCACCATAGGTAAGAATTGGACGTATAACATACATCCGTACATCCATAGAGTCATCTTTGGCTAGAGTCTCCATTTTTTACCGAATGTTTTATTGCAGGCATAGAAAGCTACACTTGCTTTTTTTACCCGTTGTTCTATATTGAGCTTCCAACTGAGTTTCAGATCTAGTATCATGCCAAGGTATCTTGGCCTAGAGCAGAAAGAGAGTGACTGACCATTTAATTTGTGGGGAGGGAGCTCTGGTACTTTAATTTTAGTAGTAAAAATCATCATTTCGATCTTTTCCGGATTTACTCCGAGTCCAATGCTCGTGGCCCCTTATCCACTTATCATGGAGATAACTTTTAACCAAGTCATCTTCTTAAGCAACCACGCTAACCCCCGCCCTAACAAGTCGCACTAAAATTTTGTTAATTGTCATGAGCCATAACAAAGGAGCGATAACACCTCTCTGTGGAGTGCCTCTACTCACCGTCTTAGTTCGAAAGCTGTGTCGTAATGTGCCCTGAATTAGTCTAGTTTTAAGCATAGATACAAACCTTCTGCATCTAGCACGGTGAGAGCCTCTTCAGTAGCTTCAGTATGGATGTTGTTAAAGGCTCCTTCTATATCCAGAAAGGTAGCAAGATTGTATTCTTTATCGTGGAGAGCCTTTTCCACCGTATGCAGCACCTCATGAAGAGCCGTCTCAGTAGACCGACCTTTGAGGGAAGTGTGTTACGATTTCGAAAATGGATGGATCCAGGATACGTTCTAAAGCTTTCAGTACAAAAGACGATAGATTAATAGGCCCGAAATCCTGCCCGAATTCATGACCTCGCCGGCCCACTTTCGGAATGAAAACAATGGTGACACGTCTCCAGGACTGAGGGAAATGATTCAAATATAAGCTGCACCTATAAATCGATAGTAGCCAGGGAATTGATATGTCTTGCAGTTTCTGGACCATAATAAGCATAATGCTATCAAGGCCGGGTGAGTTATAAGTGGAGAAGCTATTTATGGACCAAGAGATTTTATTCTTCATGATAATGTGTGTAATGCTATTCCACGCTGCCGACGGTGCATTAACGGAACTAACTTATTCTGAATCATCGTCACTGCAACCTGGAAAGTGTACTTCCATAAGAAGTTCCAATGATTCCGCAGTAGAATCAGTTGAGTTTCTGGTCGACTTTTTCAGGAACGATGGATTGATGTGTCGTTTGAACAGAATTTTACTGAGCCGAGCGGATTCCTCAAGGGACTTGATAGATTGACAATAATCTATCCAGCCTTGTTTCTTACCCATTCTAATGGACAATCCTGATAGGACTGCCAAAAGTTATGATTGTAGCAGATGTTGAAGATCACTTTGGTCAACTTCCTGAGCTTCGACAGATACTCCTTCCACCACATTGGGACTTTCTTTTTATTGTAACTGGCTGGAGACGAAACTTTAAGAGCAACATTGATTGCTGTCTCCAAGGTTTCACCCTTTGAATCCAGCTCCGAGTTCAAGTCGATTCTGTGATTTAGTGTACTACCTGGTTTTCACTTAAGTATACGATTAAACTTTGTCCAGTTTATTCGTTTTGGGTTTCTAAAAGGTTTAGGAGTCTTTATCTGAAGGCTAACATCAAAAGTATCTATTTATGGTCCGAGAACACTTTCCAATTTTCAACCCCAATGGTTTCGTTATTTGATACTAGTGTGTCATGGCAGTTATACGCCCGGATATTTGTTAGACGCTCGCGAGAGGATCCTGAAAAAACTTTGGGTGTTGTCTGGGGACCAAACCTCTAATTCCTCGCTACTTAGTCCGACAAACTTGAGCTACGGTCTCGTAATCCTAACATAATAAGATGCTGCCTACGTCCTGGAGACCCATTCCATACACAATTCGTAAGAAACGCAATCGTCAATGCAGGCCCTGACTGAGGATGCAGCCTAACAGTCACCACATACATAGATATTCTAACCTCTCTACCTATTCTTTACAATATAGTCGATAGCCATTAGCATAGAACGCCGCTTGAAAACAAAAGCATGTTTGACAATTGAGTAGTGTTGTCGATCTCCACGATGATACTAGGCTCTCCAGCCTTTGAAGTTCCGTAACGCAAATTGATGGTCTTGCTGTCATTATTCTCCTAATTCCCTAATTTGAATGAAAATACCACTAGAAGAAGGTGTTTCGAAATATGGTATCAATTACTTGTTGGAAATAGAACTAACTCAGTCTTCTAAAGACCCAAGGTCTATATGGACTTTTCTATGTATTAGCTTGCTAAGTGTTGCAACTAAGTCGTATAGTACTAGGTGTGGACTTGTGTTGTCTTCTACCTGGCCATAGGCTATTCAAATTATATATCTTTAGATGAGTCGCAAACTAGTTGAGACCCATTATCACCCCTATCTCCTGAACTCGAGGAAGCCAAACATTAAAATACATAGTGTAAGACTACTGCGGATCTCGCAGGAAATTTAAGATTTTCAAATCGATCAACTCGCCATCTCTTCAATGATTTTACGTCCGCCTACAACATTATTTATATGTAAAATGAGCCATGTTCGGTTTGTACAAAATGCTTGATGCTCCATCAAAGAAGGTAATGATATCAGCGGGACCTTCGATGTCAAAAAAAGGATGTTATGTAACTTCTTTAGTATCATTACATGTACGAGCTACCACTCTTCCAAAACTCTGTACAAGTACTTGTCTATATACTTCAGCCCGCAGAGTCTTTAAATCTAAATTGAAGAGCCAACCCCATATAAGAACATTTCGCCTATGGTAGCATGCACAAGTAGAATGGGATATCACCCAATTAACCATATCATCGTTGGACTGGTACCAATTTCACAGCTATTCATTAATAAATTCAAACACTTGAAGCCTTGAGTTTCCGAACGTGTGGGTGGAAGATGATAGCTTCACCGAATAGCTCAACTAAAGTATGCCTTCCAGTCTCACAGATCACTATATCGTTTTTTAGATGGAAATCATGGAAATCACGAAAGCCCTGTCCTGGTTGAAGTACAGTCCAATATCTGTGAGAGATATAAGTTTTTTTAATGACAGCAGCAATTAAGTACCCGGACACGTTCTCTTTCATCTTAAAGGACGTTTTAGATGGCCTGCTACATATTTCTCATGGATATGACGAAGCAGTTGAACATTTGCTATTAATTGATGCCGGATCAAAGAATCATAGGAAGCTCTTCAGAAAGCATGCCCTCACTACGTCTACATATTTATCAAAACTGGACCTTGACGGTAGAACAAACACCAATTTGACGTACCATATCTAGAGACAGTTCTGGTCAAAGGTCATATTTGTTGACATTTTTTTGGTGATTCTATCTAAGTATATAGTATATGAAATTTTACAGGTTCCAGCCCTGGTAATCCGGTTTTTCTATAGTGTTATCACAATGGAACTTCTTTTGGTTTAAGTGTATCCCTGCCTGAGTGGGGACCTAACTAAACCAACCCAGCCTTCAGACGAGAAATTATTTTCCCATGAAAGATCTAGGAAGCGTGTCGCATGTCAATCCCCATTTTGATTGCCGTCTTTGAAGTAATATATTTGCCATCAACCATGGTCATGATTGAATGGAATTTCTTTCTGTTTCTAACTAACACTACTTCCATCTTTTACTCAGTACGTACAAGTCCGGTTGACATTGCAGATACAAGGCACATTTTTCGAAAATTTTACCACGTACACCCAAATCGCTGTGCAACCCGAAAAGCCTATAATATTGTACACTTCAAGTCCATGTCATTTCATGTTATATTAAGCAAGATAGGCCCTACCACCGACGCTTGTGGAACTCCAAGTAGAATCTTTCTATTGGTCACAGTACCTCTTGAGAAGTATTTATGAACGGATGACGGTCTTCAAGTCTTTATACATGAGTCTATCCATCAGCCATTGTATTATTTGTTGAGTCCTTCCTGAAGTTATTTATAGCTTCACAGGTGTCCTACGTTGCACATGACTTGCTGTATCTACCTCTAAAGATGAATTGTCCTTCTTGGACAGCCATTCATATTCTTTGAACTCAACTAGAGTTAATACTTCCGTAAAGCGTTATTTATTTAATACTTACAAACCTCCTATTTGCACTATAAAGTGCAATGAAAGCAAAACCGAATATGTCCCCTCCATTTCCCGTTCACAAAATATCCTTTCCCTTTTCAATTACCATTATGGCAGAGCACGATAACGAAAAAATGGTCAAAACATATTTGCTTGCCCTATATTTCCTATGCATGCAAATTACAACAATGAAGCCCAAAAGCACGCACGTGTCCTTCAAAATATTCAAAATATCCTTTGCTCACAAAAAAATCTCAAAAAAAAAAGAAGAAAACAATTCGCGTGCACACAATACCCAGGTATTTAACATCGAAACATGCAGTATCTCTGCCATCTCTAACGCCCCACCCAGTCCCAGTGCTCGTTCTCTCCTGTAATTTCAACTCCTTCCCAATGGTCCTGCAACTGCTACTCTTACTAGTGCTACCGCCTGTGTAAATAATTTAGGAACCAAAATTTCCATTTAAATAGCCCGGCACGGTACGTATCCTCAGAAAAAACGAAAAAAAAATAATAACCCACCATCCCACCTCATCCTTCCGACAACGAAATATAACTGCTACACATACTCCCAGGCCAGGCAGGACCGCACGAGTGTATTTGAAATATTGAAATCCTAAGCCACTCAGTGTGTGAGCAAAAGGACCCTTCGTCGGCGTACGATGACGGCACGCTCGGCGGCGGCGGAAGGCGCACCGATGAAATGTACATCACGAAAATTACCAAGTTAAATGAAAGAAAAGGACGAAAAAAAAAAAACACAGCTAAAGCCCGCATAACTTTGTTTACTTTTCGATTGAAGTGTACATATGTACACAGGACTCTTGGTCTTCCTGTACGATAAATGTGTGTGGGTGTGTATGTGTATGTGACTCATGCTTTGTCGAGTTAGTTTCTCCCCACTGACTCTCTCTCCCTCGGACGGGAGGTTAATCCTTAGTAGGTGAAGGTTAATTTAGGGCCGTGGGAGGGGTGGCCTGGCGATGTATACTGCTGCTCTTTGAATGTGCACACTGGGCTTTGCATGTTACAAAGCAAAATAAAAATTCCTCCAACTGTCCTTGGAGTGATAAAACTAAAACAGAATGGTAATCCTTTAAAATCCCCAAAGGTACAAAAAAAAATGGAAATAAAACAAACATAAGGAGCATCGGCAAGGAGATGAGGCAGCTGCGAAAAAAAAAAAAATAATAATAAAGAGACAGAGAAGGATTTTCTCATTTAAGGATTCTTTTACAGTTTTGTTCGCAGTTCTCTTATTTTTATTTCTCCTTCGCCGCGGAAATGAAAATGAAGACACAGCGAAAACGGAAGTAATTTTAAGTACTTTAAAAGCTTTCCTTGTCTCCCACCCGCGCCCGTGAGCATCACACAGGATAAGCAGCATCTATCCATAGACAATGCTGGCGAAAAAAAAAAAAAAATTACTAAGAAATAGAGAAAAGGAAAGAAAAAAAAAAAAAAAAAAACAGAAAACGTCCTTAGCAACAGGACGAGCTCATAACCCACTTCCTGGTAAAAGTGCAATAATAAGTAATAAAATGTGAAAGAACGAGATTTTCCGCTCTCGTCCTTTCGTCCTGTTTAATGTTTAATTTTCTTTGTACGTTAAATTAAAAGTGGATTCGTTAAGTTTACTTGGCGGTCTAAGATTCATTATGCGTTCGTCCTTTGTGTGTTTTGTATTTTTTTTTTTTTTACTTTTACGAATGACAAAGTTGCTAAGTTGAGAGGTTGCTCTGAATGAGGTGAACTTTTAAATTACTTTTTGTTAGCACGTTAAAATGTTGCGTTGTTGTCGTCCTGGCTATGTTCGGCACTGGTGGTGGTGGTGGTGGTAGTGGTGGTGTAGTTACATTATTGTAATAGCCTTCTTGTCGGCTTAGGGTGGTTAGGAATTAAGTTCGTTAAAATATAAACAACAATGAGTTCAGTCTCTTGGTAAGCATTTTCTTGGATCCTGCAGGAGTTAATTGGAAGAGCTCGTCGATGGTGTTTTTTTTTTTTAATGAATTCAATTTTATGGACTCATCAGGGTCAGGTCCAGATAGACTATCGAATTGACGACTGAGATCTGAAGTCTTAACCTGATCCGTCGGTGTTAGGAAACAGTCGATGACAGAGCACCAAAACGTTATCCCTCAACGTTCTACAGAGTATCTACTGCATCAGTATTTGTATTCTGCCACCAACCTTTATTGAGCAAATAGCTCGAGATTACATATTTACATCAGCAATGTATTAAGTCAAACATTTGTAAGCTGCGACGTACCTCAAGGTGGTGTCTTATTCCCTATACTTTAGAATCGGGTAATAATTTAACTATTTGTCGACCTGGAAGGTATCCTCTGTGGGGTGCACTTAGACTAGAAACAGGTCCATTTTATATTCACTAAGTATGATCACACCGTTTAGTCCTGGAATTATTTGCTTCTAGTAATGAGGCCACTCAAATATTTCAGTCTTCACCTAGTAAAACTTTTCTAATATATGAGTGCCCAGCCAACACCAGTTTTATTTTTCACGGTCTACCATCCATAGCCATAGTACAATCTCGTTAGAAAAAGGTGACAGAAGCGGTATGGTCATATGTATGTATACAGGCATTACTATGAACACCGCAAAAAAAGTACACAGTCAAAAGACTGAAGAAAAAGAAAGCCCTGCATAGAAAGAATTGGGCCTACACAACCTCCTAGCTCAAGGTTAGCAAGGAGTCTCCTGACAGAAACCTGACCCGGAATTTTTACAAGAAAGCGAACTTACTGTCTACCGGCTTCAAACCGGGAACACAAGTTTTTCAAAATAGTGTAGGAAAGGAACACTTTCCACAGCGACTGAATAAGCATGAAACCGAGAAAATGATTCCCCAAAAGATATCTCACAGCCAATCCCTCCCAATTTGGAGGAGGTTGTCACAGCTATTATGAAGCTAATGTACAAAAACCGCTGAACTCAAGGCTAACTATCTGAACTTTTCAAATATTGAGGCTATGTTCTAATGAGAAGAATGTATCAAATTATTAGTAGAGTATGGGAGGACTATGGCATGCCAAAGAACTGCAGTGTCAGGTCTATAGCATCATCCAAGACAAGGCAATCGTATGTATTGCACCAACTATCGAGGCATATCACAGTTAAATGATGCATATAAGCTCCTGTTTAGGGTTCAGTGTGAACGTCTTAACCTGTATCTATAGGCATGTAGCAATGTGACTTCTGGCCCGCCAGATCAACCATAGACCAAATCTTCACAGTATGACAAATCCTGGAGAAGACAAATGAATTTCAAGTCAATGCACACCATCTGCGTATCGACTTCAAGGCTGCGTATGACACCATTCATCGCTTCGAGCTCTAAAAGGTGGTGGCCGAATTTGAAACGACTCTTCAGATTCTCCCTAAATGCAAAGACCTGGGAATACCCCTTGCTACCTTTAAACACCTACTAAAGCTAAACGCACCAGATTCTTCAATCTAGTGCTGGAGCAGATAGTACGCAATGTTAGCACGGTAGGTACTATCTTTCACAAGCTAGTTCAGCTGCTGAGATACGCAGACGATATCGACATCAAAGGGCGTTCCCAGCGAGCTATTCTAGAGGCCTTCACTGCAACTGAAACAAAAGTTAAAGTTTTTTTTACACTGTTTAGGAGAAAACATCTGAAACGTCTATTGGCAGCTACAACTTCGATGTAATTAAGGAGTTTAGCTACCTCGGTGTAAATGTTAGTTCTACAAACGAAACCTTAGTGAAGATCCGATGAAGAATCACCCATCAAACCGCTGCTACTTCAGTTTTGCAAAACCGCTGGGTTCAAAACTACTAACACGAACGTCAAAATCCTCTACAGAACATTAATCCTGTCAGTTCTACTATATAGAACTGGCCAAGTGCTGGACCCTATAAGCAGGAATGTAATAAAGAAAATTGAAAGCAATTCGTCCCCATATTCGGTCCCATATCCGAGGAAGACGAATGGAGGAGATAGGTGGATTTAGTCCGGAAGGACGAATGGATGAGATGAATGAATAAATGTGAGACGACCGCCGCTCCAGCCAAGAGAATCTTTAAATTCCAGTTCTCAGGTTCAAGACGTCAAGGAAGACCAAACCTCTACTATAAGAATAAATTAATCGCTTGGTCTGATGAACTTACAGAAGCGTACCCGTACCCGAACGAGGTGATTTCAGTGAAATGGCAGCCAGCCCTCGGATAACCAATGGATCCATTGTGATAGAAAGAAAAAATGGCTGTGTACATCCAGTGGATAATGACGGTCTTCAGCCCCCATATTTTACCAAAGATTTTGCTGTATGTATAGAAGGCTATGGATGCTTTCTTTATCCTTTCTGAGGTGTTTTCTATCTAAGACAGCTTAGGGCCTAAGAAAAAGTCCAAGTATCTCGCCTTATCTGAGAGTTGTAGCGGTGTGCTGTTGAGTCCCAAGGGCCCAAATGGAGAGATTGTTCTCTTGTCAGTGAAGAGAACCACCTCTATTTTGAAAGGGTTAACGTTTAATCCACATCTTTCCGCCCATTTGTGTAAGGTATTGAGGACGGATTGAAGTATTTATGTGATGGTGGGTATGAACTTACCTGTCGCCATTATAACGAAATCATTCGGATTTGCGATAACTTTGACTCCACTTCGTTCTAATTTCTTTAAGATAGTAGAGGGGATAGGACCCCACCTTGTGGGGTGCCTCTAGAGATCAGTGCATACACTTGGCAGTCATCCAGTTCTGAGTTGATGTGTCTTCTCTTGAGCATGAATTCAACCTAGTCTGAGATTACTGGGTCTATGTTTTGTTGGTTCAGTGCTAGTCGTATAGATTCAGATTTTACATTGTTGAAGGCTCCTTCTACATATATTCAGAAAGGCTAATAGAGTGAATTCCTTGTGGTGGAGTGAACTTTCGATCCTTGTTACCACCTCATGCAGGGCTGTCTCAACAGATCGGCCTTTAGTATAGACGTGTACCGATTTATCTTCACTGCTTGGTGACCACCTTAACATTGGTGCTCAGTGACCCTATGTCGGTGGTATTTTCTCTCCGACAACATTGAGGCAAGAAGAAGCCACCTTGGTGGAATGCACATTTAGGCAATCTTAGAAAATAAACTTTTCTTAAAATTAGCTAAACGCTCTCGTGTGACGTCTTGTATAGTGTCTTTAAAAAAAATACAAAACTTCACAAAAAAAAAGAGCAATGTCGATCCTGGATACTATTGTGTGATAGGATTGAATAGAAGGGATAAAATCCTCTCTAAAAACTCCTTAAGAGCCAGCTACCTGATCCATCCAAATGCCCACTGGATCTCTAGCAAGGAGTTAAATGATCTTTTAGTAGATGCTCACATTTCTGGTAGCTTTCTGTTGCTGTTCTTCAAACTGTTCCACCGTGCAATGACTGTCTGACCGTAGAAATTACAGAAAATATCCTCTGGTCCATGCGCGACTTCAATTTCCCAGGACCTGAAGTCTAAGATTTAGCAATCTAAAGGCATTCTGCTTACTGGGCTTAAAACCATTATGTCGGGATGTTGACTGAATCTGGTTTACACTCCAAAACTGAAGACTGGAGTTGAAATCGTCTTCAAACCTAAGATAAGCAAAGCCTGGCATATCGAACTAAAGGCGCTCTGACCTATCAGTCTATATTTCTTTCTGCTGAAAACGTTGGAACGGCTGATGGCTACCGCTGGTGTAGATGGATATCACTACACCAGAGCATCAAACCAACAATGATCTCTGCGTCCCAACATGCGTACTACAAATGCAAATCAGTCCGGATAGCCTTACGCTCCCTTGAGCGTATCTTTCACAGATCATGCAACATGGACTTTCCTTGAAATAGATACATAGATACAGCTTTTAATAATGTTAAATTAGAGGCAATCACGGAGGGGCTCACAGGCAGGATTATTGACATCGGCTAGAAGGCTTGCCAGTCATGGTACCTTTCAAGGTGGTGTCTTGTTTCCCATTTTCTGGAATCTGCTAGTCAATGGTCTAAGTAGACCTAGAAAGGACAGGATGCAGAGTGATGGCACATGCAGATGACATTGCTTCTAAAGTCTCAGGTAAAAACGGGAAATTAAGGAGATCATGAAAGCCTGATCCTGGTTGAAATGTATTGCAAATCTGTCAGCGATGTTAGCATTTTCACTGACAGTCAAGTCCCAGTAAATTCCATGTAATCAAGCTCTTTCACGTCAAAGACCGCTTTAAACAGCCATTTATCTCTCGAAGATGACGGGGCAGTTTAGCATTCACCTCTGTTGGATGCCAGGACATAGAAGCTTTCCGGATAAAAACAATCGTAATTCTGACGATCTCGCCAGAAGGGGTACGGCTCTAAAGCTTCTGCCTAAATGCAAAGACTTGGGTATACCCCTTGCTACCTGTAATCTACTAAGGCTAGAAGCCTTCAGTAGGATCAACCACAGATGGGGAAATGAACCGATATGTCTTATATCATGACAGATCTAGGCTAAGCTGGTTCAGGAATATTGTATCGAGTTGGTTAGTCTTAAGCGAGCATTGATTAGCTGCATAATCGGTGTCCTCATGAGACACTGCTAATAAGTAAAAATGCTAAAATATTGGGCCTCTTTTCAAACCACTTCTGAAGAAGTTACAGGGATGAAGAAATTATAATTCGACTCCTGTCTACCTACCTGGCACTGTCTCAATGAAGACTACTTCATTTAGGGGCTCTTCAATGACTGCAGCGAACTAGCGTCTCCGATTGGTTTTATTAGTCCCTGGGTAGCCAAAGTGTAAAGATCCATGGTATTAGAAGGGACCTCATTTGGTCTAAGTGCGTCTATATCTTGCTATAGACAACTACCCTTACCTTAAACCCAATCTAAACACAGATGTAGACTTAAACTTAACCTAACTGATCATATCAGAGTAACCAGTGACCATGCATAGAACATGTGGATAACTATGATCTGGGTTTTGGAATCTCAGACTCTATGTAGGAGACATATCGTCGAAGCAAATAAAAATTCAGATGCCAAAGCTTTGGGTTTAGAAAGTTGGAGGCAGCATACTCAAGGCAGAAACCTTACCCAAGTTGAAGTCGTTAATGTGATCTACAAAGAGGACTCTTCCCTAGCTTCTTGGGTGGCTTTAGTGCAATATATAGAGTGATAGTCATCCCATTTGCTTCACTGCAATGAATGGCTTTCTGGCATTAATTCCAGCTTCATACACTCCAAGGAAGCATTGCGATTAACATACCTAGGCCAGACTTTGGTCCTAAAAGGAAAAGCCATAAGTGCTAAGATCCTATACCTTGCCATACAATACCCTATATGTCCCTACATGCCCCTCAATCATTTTTTAAACTCCAAGGACAAAGAGCTGTCAATTTAGGGAAAAACATTTTAAGTGTCCACGTGGGAGTATTCTAATCATATCGTTTTTGTTCACCATTTCCTAGAACCGCATCACCACCTCCGACAAACATTCCAACAACCGTTTTTTTTTTATACAACTCCCGACAGTTTCCCATTCTGCATAACGTACATTTCCATTGGAAATCTCTGCCAAAACCAACAGCCCACTCAAACAGTATGCGCACGGGTAATGTTCATTTTAATGGTTCAAACCATTATTCCGCATGTATCCTTTCTCTTCTGATAAGTCCTTCCCATCGACACCATCATCGACTGTGACACTGCGTCATCACCATAGAAGGCGAGTAATAAAATTTCGCGTTTCTCGAATCCCATTTCGATTTGTGAAGCCCCCATTTCGAATGCCACACGAATTCTCAAAACACATTCGGTGTGTGCTGGTATCAACCTCGTCCTTGTTGCTCTCTAATCGATACTATCCAACTTTTGAGATCACATCAACAATAGCATAAGCATTGACATATTGTACCGCCGCCGCGCCGCCACAGAAACGTGAGATGGGATTGATTGTGGTGGGTGTCAGTATTGTCAAAGTTCGCCAGAACTGCTCCATAGTTGTGGCTGTAATTGGGTTAGAAACTGGGTTAATGGACATATACGCAACCCGGGCTAGACACAGACATACACCCGCACACATACACACAACTATTACCGACAATATGGGAAGTTTAACGAAACGTACTGTGCTTCGTGTACTGCGTGTGCCAAGAGGAAGCCGAATGATTTATAGAATACGTGTTGAGGTTAACCTTTTTTCCGTAATTAAAATTGCATGAGGTTTTTGAGAGCTCAACTGGATTTAGAGGGTTGTCAGATAGAACATTGCTTTGCGTCCCGTCATGGCCGTTTTGTGATGGGATTGGGGTGTTAATAAATAAAGTCCTCCAACTCTATACATTCCTCTGCCTGTATATGTGTGTGTGTGTGTGTGTCAAATGAAATATTAGACAAAAAGTTAGTCTCCCCCAGCCGCATGAATTTATTAACATATACACAACCCTCATTCATTCGTAATGAAGTCATAGTCACGTCAAACGAGAAAAAAGGACTTTGCTTCGTTTTACTGCCACGCTGAACTTTTTGATTTTTTTTGTCATCAAATCGGGAGCAAAAAAAAAAATGGCCAATTGAATGGTACCACGAATGGTAATAGTATAGGTACTTCCATTAGAAAGGGTTACAGTCAAATTACAATCCATTAGATCCGAATCAAATGACCCATAAAAAAAGAAAAATAAGATAAAAAAACAAAAAAACCTTCAATAAAGGACTTTATTTAATTTTCCAACGGCTATATCATTTATTGTGCAAATTTTGACGGCGGCCGGCGTCCCAGGACTATCGGAAATAATTGAAACTTAAAAGGCAAGGAATCCCCCTAGCCCTGTGCGTACGAAGGAAAGCGAATGCGAACTGTCAAAACAAAAAGGATACCCCGTATACATCAGGTTTGTCTAGAAAACAATGGAATAGAAATCTCCTTGCCCTCCCCCACATCCTTTCCTTTTTTTTTTTGAGGTAATTTGCCAGTCAGCTGTGAATAACAACCTTCGTCAATTTTAATAGCAAGGATTCTCCTAGGCTCAGTGAGCACGCAAAAAAAGAAAAGCAAAAAGAGCGTTCACTTATCATTGAGGATATTTGGGGATGGTTTTTTTTTTTCGTTTTGGTTTTTTGCCCTCTCTGTTCCGCCTTTCTTTCATTGTTTACTAAAGAAACAAACCTTTTTTTTTTTTTTACATCCCTCATCAGACATGAAAATCTTTCGTTTTAACAAGAAAACAAAGGAACAATTGTTTTGGAACAAAAAGCCGACATTAGGAACATGGGGATGGAGGAGGGTGAGAATAAAAAGCCTTTAACAAACGGTTTTCCTTATAAATTGGTCCTTGATGAATGAAGGGTATTATTCGCAAGGTCGTGGTTTAAGTGAGCGCTAACGTATAGTAGGTATCGAAGTCGGGTTGGGTTTGTCTAGTATGGGTATTCGATAACGTGTAGGTTGGGAGCGTTTTGCTCACGCTCAGTCATGGAACAGTCATCGCGATGGAAACGAGGGATTTATTTCGGATAATATGCGAGCTTTATCTAGCTTATGTTGTTGAAGGGGAGATGTATTTATGGAGTGTCCTTAAATGGTAGGAAAGGCTCGTTAGTATATAAATTATGTTTCGCAGCATAGCAATAAAGTGAAAGGACGTTCTACTAAACTTTAAAGTAAGCAAGTATATCGTATCAGAAATGGAATCTCCTTACATCCCTGGCAACCAGTAAATTAAGCCTAAGAGTCAACTATTGATAAACAAGGTCCTTTACTACCTTAAAACTACAAATGAATCCCATGACTTCGTTTGATTCATTTGCCGACTTGGTGGAAATTAATCTCAAAAACAGTCTGTCCTTTGTAGAACTATCGCCTTTGTCATCCCCTAATGCACAACTTTCTTGAAGAGTTAATACATTTTCTTTGTCCTTTTGTGATTAGATTCATCTGTGTCTCTGACTAAAGAAAGTATTCTAGATGACCTCGAACTGGCAATATTAAACCTGATCCTGGAAAGAATTTTCATCATTTTGGTTGTCCTTTGAATCATGTATTTGAGGTTTTGCTGAAGCATCAACTTTGGAACTAATATGGGATATTTCATTACGCCTAAAAAGAAAACCGAAGTATCAACGAGTATATATGAGCTGCTACTTCTATAACTTTTTCTACCTCTCTTTTGAGGATTTCATATTTGTATCGATCCCACATTTAAGGAATGTAGTCAACCCGTAAGGTATGAGATATCAGACCGTCCGTAACTCTATAGCTTGACTCTGGATTCTCCTCATCAACTCACATCAACATTCAAGTTACATGAGTTGTAGTACCAAAATGGAACAACTCTACTAAATGGGTGCTGTTAACAAAACCACCACTTCTACCTACCTACCTACGATCTATAAACGGGCTAGGTACGGTTGCAATATCTAAACCTAGAGTCAGTTAATCTTTCGTGGTCTCTCGTTTAAAGAACTGAAGTTTCTGCCTTATAGATAGTTCCAGCTCTTGTCCAGAATAATCAGAATGCCACTGACTTCCATGAGCCAACCCCGCTCAGTAGTAAGAGTCCTTCTAGATCTCTTTCTGGTATTATTCTTCTTTGGCTAAAGATCTATGTAAGCTCTTTTGCCTGCCGTACTCTACAGGAGACTTTGCGGATAGGTGGAATTTTGGACACGTTCAGTCAATCCCAATATAAAAAGACGACAATACCTTTCTAACTAACAACCCATAGCCGTAATATGGGTACCTTTTGAAGGTCATGGAAAGCATTGGAAATTGTGACCTCAGAAGATATCTCGAATGAAACCGTCTTCTTAATGACCGTCAGTATTGCTTCCGATAACAACATTCTACGTGGGACATTATGGTGTACCATCATGGTGAATGCCGAGTAGTTGCCCTTACTATTTCTAAAGATCCCGACCGTGTGTTGAGAGGTTGTGAGATATTGTAGAATCTTCTCATCTTGGATTGCGAGTTTTTTATGTAGACAGTCAATACAAGTTGTATTGGATGGATGGAGGTTTAACCATATTCTCAAACAATGCTGGTGTACCGCAGGGCTCAGTTCTTCTCCGCACCTTTGCTCACAATCCAATACATTCCTTCCGAACGTATGTTTGACTTTGCTTGACTTAATTTTTTTATGAATCCATAAGCGAAACGTGATGGTTTTAAAATTTTTGTGAGACAATCTCGAACACTCCTGTTGTGGTCAGACTGCATAAAGCAGGCAAAATCAGGAGGAACATCAATATCTTTAAGAAAACTGGATGGCACCCCAGGTAAAGTGGATGGCACCCCAGATGGAATGGATGGCATTACACCAGTCGTACTATAAAATAGGAAGAATCATATAGAAGATATAACCAAGCTTTAATGATTGGTAAAGATAACCAATCTAATCGCGACGAGGGAGAAACTCAATAAAGTACAAAAATTGGCATGCTCCTGTATTACAAGTCCCATGAGAACTTACCCAACTGCAGCCTTGGAGGTACTACTAGAGCTGACTTCATTGCATTTTTAGGTTGAGGAATGTGCAAGCAAAGTTATTCTAAGAAAGTGCAAAGAATGAAAAGGGGACATCAAAGGAATTCGCTGCACTACTCAGTAAAAATTCACTACTGGCCTTTTCTGAAGATGAAATCACCAAGAAAGGCAGTAGGAGGAATGAATCCACAATCTTTAGACTGGGTAGCCCCAGAATGAAGTGGTACACGGATGGGTTAAGAACTGATGAAACAGTTGGAGCAGGAGTATACGAATACTTCGAATCTATGGATAAAAGCACCAACATCTTTGACGCTGAAATATATACCATCGAGAGATCTGTCCAAATCAATCTCCAAAAATTCCAAAAATCAAACCTATAGCGTGTAGCATTATTGTCAGATAGCGAATCTGCCATCAAATCACGTGACTCCAACATTATTCTGTCTAAATTTGTGTGGGAATACCTATACGAACTTAAAGAACTGAGGAGAAGAAATATGGGGAACCTCTGTTGGATACTTGGTCATGTGGAAATAGAGGATATTGCAGTGCCAGATTCTCTAGCAAGAAAGGTACCATAAGACACCTTTATAGGATAGGACGTACACCATTCTGGGATCAATAGGGGATCAATGAAAAATTCAGGAAACTAGATACAGAAAATTGGACTTAAGCCTGAAATAACGCTCAGGCCAAGCCAAGGAATTTCTAGAGAAATATAATCAAGAAAGATTCGAAGCATGTAATAACGTGACGCTGCAGATATAATGACCATCCAAGGAAACTAGGTATAATTGCAGTAGCTCTCTGTAGATGGGTAATGGGTTGAAATACCAGAAAATGCACTGGGATTCTTTAAAGGTACTCATCCACAAATGATTGACGTATTTGATTGTTTTCCTAACAGAAACTGGATTAGAGAAAGTGCTCTAGGACAATTTTATCCCACCAAGGCTAACAAGAGTACAAGACTATCAAAGATAATTCTGAAATGAATCATAATGCAAGAGTTAATCCAAAAATTAGGGAACACACCTCTGTTCAAGGTCTTAGTAGGGGACCCAATAGACCAAAAGGTCACAGTGTTCTAATACGAATTCACGACAAAGACCCAAAGCTATCGAGTCTCAATGTCAGCACGATTGAATAATCAATTGGGGTCCGAAAATACCAAGTTGAATTGATATTTAGAAGAAATGGATGACTTGTCAATACTTGCAGACTTGCATGCAAGTTACTCCAGACGTTCCAAATTCTTAGTTTTGACTGTAACCTTTCCTATCACTCCACCATTTAGTTTACAGCTTTGAAAGACTTTAGTCCTAAGAGATGAAGAACATTTATAAAATAAGTCTTCTTAACCTGTAATGCTTTATAAATCTTATTTGTTGTCCTTTATGAGCGTCGTCAACAATCTGTTTGGTCCACATCAGTCCAGTTTTGGGCAAAGAAATTTCAAAATTGACTAAATTTCCATATTACGGCACATCTGTCTATGACAGATTTGATAGAGACGAGCTATTTGCCATATCCTTATTATTCACTTAAGTGGAACGACGATTAACTCCACGTTAGCGTCGACAGTTGTAATATTGAGGTAGTTAAAGATTATATGCGGTGGCCAAAGGGTAGTAATGCGAATATATGGCAGCACACGCTTACACGATAACCTATCACTACCAACTCCTACTCCACACCTCCATGTGAATGACTTCTGGATGCCTAGTACCTCGATTGGGAAAGTCATTGGTGGTAGCGATCGAGATCACAAAAGCACTTCCTCTTGACCTAGACGGCGGCGAACGAATTCCCTAGATGGAATCAACAACGGTGGCGTCTACCAGTTCCAGTCAGGTCGAACTATTAGTGTTATCCCTAGAAGAGCTGCTTCGATATATTTGAATACCAGGTCTATAGGGATATGCAATACTGAGCTAGAGTGTTGCACTGAAAAGAGTTGGTGGCGGATAAACTCTTAATTGGCCAACGGCAGCGTTCGTATCCCCGAAGCGGGTTACTGACTTCAGAAAATTCGGCTCCTTGTCTTAGGGGTATAAAAAAGGAACTGGCCCTCCAGATTGGGGGTTGTACGCCGGGGTAACTTCCAGACCATGGAAAAAAACATTAGTTACGAAGGAACAACGAGCCTCAAATAAGAATGTTCCTACTATTGACGACCTCACCAAACGAAACAAGGACAATGACCTTCCGATCCACTTGTGGAACGTTCAGACCCTTAAAAAGCCGTGTGCCGAACGCAGAGGCTCCAGACTGATATAATGCAGACATCACCGCCATCCAGGAAGTGCGTTAGAATGTCCCGGGTAAAAGGAGGATGAAAAACTGTGCGGTATACTATGACGATTGCTATAGCGAGCAGAAGCAGCACTAATTCGGATGTGGATTCGTTAAAACTTAAGGACGACGTGTCAAGCCAACAAGACCCGTAGAGAAGCCTGTAGAGATGAAGAAGGAAACCTCACAGTAGGGTCACAGTAGGTGCTGAGAATATGGAAAATCTTCTTCTGCAGACTGTATAACGGCAACAAAGACCAACATACCGCTGTCAGGCAGAATGAACCATTCAATCTAGACGATGATAGCCAAAATTTTCATCCACTTGATCAAATTGAAGTGAGGATAGCAATATCCACACTTAACTTCTACAAGACTACTGAGACTGATAGCCTACAGGCCGAGTTGTTCCAACCAGCTGGAGGTGACTTGGTAGCGAGCATCCACCAACTCATCTCTAAAATTTGGTCATATGAGTGTAGGCCTGATGAATGAAATCTCAGCACCGTTTGTCCGATCCATAAGAAAGGAGACCCCCTCAAGTGCGCCAACTTCAGAGGTATTAGTCTCCTCAATACCACGTACAATATCCTATCTGCCATCCTGTGTGAACGTCTGAAACCCTTCGTCAGGAACCTGATTGGCCCCTATCAGTGCGGTTTCAGACCAGGGAAGTCCACAGTCGATCAAATCTTTATATTCGACAGATTCTGGATAAAACCCAAGAATTCCAAAGAGATACCCACCATCTTTTCATCGATTTCGAGGCCGCATATGACAGCACCTACGAGTATATAGAGCCATGTCTAGTTCTGGCATCCCTGCCAAACTCATTCGCCTGTGCAGGATGACGATGGAGAATTCTTGCTGCTCCATCAAGGTCGGTAAAAATCGCACGGAGACCTTTGATGTCAAACAAGGATTTACCTATACACAAAATGACGCGCTGTCATGTGATTTTTTCAATATCTTACTTGAAAGGATTGTACGAAACTCTCAAGCCAACAATCTTTAACAACTCTGTGCAACTACATACTAGCGTAGGCCGACGATATAGACATAATTGGTAGAACTCAGCGGACTGTCACCGGTGGGTTCACTAGTATTGCAACGGACGCTGCCTAAATGGGTTTACCGGTAAACGAGGTCAAAACCAAGTATATGCTGTCAATCAGAAGGGACACGCAACATCAACGAATTGGACAGAATGTCACAATCGACAGCTATAACCTTGTGGTAGTAAGGGACTTTGTCTACCTCGGCTCTGCTATCAATTCTGACAATAACACCTCGGCTGAGAAGGCAATTAAGTAGTAAGACCCTATACCTAACAACTAAGGAGACTATATATAAGACCTTGATCTTCCCAGTTCTACTTCATGACGCTGAAGCTTGGACTCTATCAAAAGCGGTTTCGTTTGCGTTGAATGACTTTGAAGGAAGAGATTTAACGATGAACTACAAGAGCTATACATCGACATCGAACTACTCAAAAAATTGGGCATCTATCCGGAAAGTAGTCGAAGACTGTCTGTTAGAGTCGAAACCTTAATGACCATCAGCTCTACACAATATAACCATTTTAGTCGTTGTATTTGTAACTTCTGTCTAGGTCGACGTCACTTTATAACTCGTAGAGTCATGGTTGTATCTGCTTCTCTCTATTAGACCATTCAAGCCATTCAACAGGCGAGATATATTTCCATGCGGACCGTGACCATGAATCAGCACACAAAGATAACAAGAGCCTGTAAAGAAGGAAAATGTAAAGATTTGGTCTTCTACCAAAAGGCAATAATATCTTTCAGGATATCTCATCGTATAGACAGCTGTTAGTATTACTTTCCCATTCTGACTATGGATCTAAGCAATTCAGATGACGTTCCTCAAGGCTTCGTACTAGGTTCGCTATTATTGAACCAAATTTGTGATGACACTGTGAAGTCATCAGAGATTACTGACTTCATTGACATTGACTGACAAGACCATGGGCATATAACTTGCAAAAGAAAAACAGTGCTTATTAGATGCTTTGGCTAACTTTTGGAAGCAAGCCAGCTAAAACGACCTCAAAAGGCGACTTTTGGCGTGGGTCCTGAACACGGACCGGTGCCATGGCGATTAAAGACAAACTTAAAACATTGTTTTGCGAGTATGTAGGATCTTTTAAAGAATTTCCTACGATGCGTGGTTAACTATCGGAACCGGTCTTTCAGCAATGGTGTTAAAAGTTCACATTTCCAAGTCAAACGATGTTTTGCAGGCCAGAACAATATCGATTGCCATGTTGAAGGGGCATTATATATTCTGGGTCGCAGTGGGAGAATTTTTTTTATTTTTATTCCTATTATTCCTATTATTCCTATTAGTTTAAAGTGCCTTCCAAGTTTGAAAGCCAATCCTTTTTCCAAAACCAATCCCTACTTGCCACTTGAAACTTGACCCTTTCCTTTTGCACACACTGTCCTTAAGCCTTACATATGTGGGAGATAACATTTATTATCCTCACATTCCACGTACGATTGAATTGAGTATGCAATTTGATGGCGCTACTGCTACGAATCAAATCACCGACCATATTGATGGTGTGTCATTAAAAATTTTTTACGAAAATGATTGACACATCACGTTCGTTCTGTGATTTCATCCAACTCTCACCCACTCACCCACACAGATAGTCAGCAGAACTCATTTTTCACTAATTTGTATCAGTATGTCTTTAACGAGCGAATAAAATCCCGTTACGCTGGTAATCAAACATTTTGATTATGTCACGGCATCCTTAATGGCCTTCATCTTAAGAAAAGCCTCCTGTCAACAAAGTATATCCCATATCCACCCCCATCGGGGAATGTTAAGTGTGTGTGGTGTTTACCGGAGCTTTTATGTGTAAAGTACTTCCGTGCATAAGAACACCCTGTATAAGCGTCGCGCGGCAAACTTCTCATTTTCATAAGTGAAGCAGATCAACTTTGCTCGAGTGCTGGTGGTGGTGATGGTGGCAGTGGTGGTAGTGGTGGTGATGCTAGAGCTGTTGGTGATGGTTGTCAGGTAGGGTGGCTGTTTCGGAAGTTATGAATGTGAAAAGGACGATGAAATATGCCAAGAGAAGAAGAATCCTTTTCGAGCACACACACTAAGTGGTTGGCGGTAGGTGATGATGATGGTGATGGTGACGATGATGATGATGACGATGATGGGACCATGTGATATCACGTGGGAAATTCCTTATCAACACATTAACTCGTAATTAAGGTAAAAATACACTGCAATGGGGAGCTGACACTCCTATGCATTGGCACGTGCAGATTTCCTTTTGGGAAATTGATATCAACAGCAAAAAAAAAAAAAAACAGAAAATAAAAAATACTTTTAGAATTCATGAGTCTCAGGTGAGACTTTGTCAGGATACCTCGTTACGTATGGATGGAATTTGAATTTTTGATTTTCGCTCTGTCAAGTGGGTGAACACTGCAAACACTGTCTTTCAAGGACGATGATATTTTCTCTTATAACCCACTTAAGTCCCCCCCCCCCCTGCTTATTTTGAAAGGATACACACATACGCGTATACAGAGAGAGTGATAGACTAAACAAATTGCCCCCATCTCATTTACATAGCAAATTGATCTCTCTCGGTCTGCCTGACAAAGTCATTTCGAATGAAGTATTCAATCGATTGACCCGACCCATAAGGAACATGTTATCCCTGAAACACATTCTGGGCGAACCGCTCTAAATCAAACCCACAGTTGGTTACACGCTATCTTCCCTTGGCCACTTTGTCTTTTAGGCTACATACTGTGTGTACGTGTACCTACCCATGGCCAATCCGAAAACTGTTGCAATATACTTATGCCATATCGATTTATCCCTTCCACCCCAAAAAAAAAAGCAAAACCCCATCTAAAGTAAAAGGATTTTCGACAACACGCAAACAGAGAGTTACGACTCATACGACAGAGTGCTATCCTTTATCCGGTTCGAAGGATCAAAGGAATGCGTACACATGTGTATGTCCTCTACTATATATGTATGTGCGATGATAAATTTGCCCCTCCCCTGAGCCTGAATATAAGTTCGACAAAATTTTGCAATATACACAGGCAACAGGATCTCCATGACCAGGAAGTACACAACTTTATTGCAAAACTCCTCCCATTCTTAGTATCGTGAAATAATTAATGATTGTCGCTTCAAACCGAGAGGAATTATTTTGTTTTTTAAAACTCACAATGACGTGAGGACTAAAGTTTCGTTCGCCATTTTTTCGGCATACCACCACAACCGAACAGCGCGCCTGTCGGTTATTAATCCCGCATTCATGTTCGGAACTTTTAAATAATAAATTTTTATCAGATTTTGACATAACAATGCAATTAATCAAGCGTAAGATACCGTCAACCGCCAACCGCCTCAACGGAATTGGGTCACACGAATTGCGCATTATCAGTCTAAAGAAGGACTAAAGGAGATAATTTCAACGAAAAACACTCTTCGGTCTCAGTTGGATTGCGCCTCAGAGAAGTGTATGGTGGTTAGGGAGTGGGCCACTCACAGAGAATCATTTCATTGTATCCCTAATGAAATGATAAATAAATGCATTCAATCAAAGTCAGTATTATAGCCGTGTCGTCGTCGTCGTTGTCGTTTTCGTTGTCGTCCTCCTCATCGTTGTCCTTTGAGGCTTCACTTACACTCTTTACACATCATTGCTCTGTGTTGCTCATTCTGGTAGGTAGATAGGCAGATACTTGCTGTTGATCCAAATGTGTATACTCTATGTCAATTTATCACTTTTCAGTAGATGTTCGAACTGGAGTGGTTGGATTGTTTGGACATAGCCAATACAGGGACAGTGGGGGTGAAAAGATTTCGTCGCACCTACTCAAGTATTAGAAGGCACCTTAAATCTCTGCTAAAATAAAATGACAAGGAAGAAGGATGTTATGATCTCCACATGGAATAGAATATTCCCTAAGTTGGTACAACATCGTCGAGATACTCACACTCCAACCTTCATCGGAGTCTTTAGGTACATTTTTCAACAGTACTCCTATCTATCCATCGATCTGTACACCATTGGGATCTATTCTATACACCTTTAGGATCTTGCAGCGATCCTAAGCAGGCCATTAGCGTAGTTTTAATAAAGCAGAACAGTTCATGTATTCCAAAACCATTCTGAGCATTCCTTCCAGAAGAGTTTGCAAACGTGGTCCTTCTGTATATGTACATGGCAAACTTACTTTAGAAGATTAGGTACGATTATAAAAGGAGCAAGCAAGTTGAGCTTCTGTTAATTTTTTTTGTCAAGGACAACTCCAAAATACGTTTGAATATGCAACCTTTTCGAAAGCCTATAGTTGGATGAACAATGGATAGATCTACTACTCTTCTGAGGCCAACTGAGAGAGGTTCCTTAGTGCATCAGATAAGAACTAGCATAACCAATACCGCTGTAGTCTTGTTATCTTAAATTTGCTAAAATGTGGCACATCCAGAGCAGTCTTTTTCGGTGGCAACATCTGAAACCCTCCTGGGCTTGAATGTACCTTCCCAATCTATATCTTAGATATTTGTTATCCAAGAATATTGATCTCAATGATCTAGTTATTATCATTAGAGGTAGCAATGGATGTTCTAGAACCGAAATAAGGAATCTCGGATTTGAAGGGCAAAACATAAACCTTTCATCAAAAAGTTATTTTCTATGCATAATGAGGCATAGATTCAAAGGAGGTCAAGAGTTTAGACGTAGATTTGAATGATCACTTAAGAGAATGATCACTTAAGAATGAGCTAGTAAGCTCTATAGCCTAGCTTATGACATGAACTACATATAAACAACTAGACTGGTGTAAAGAGATGAACAGAACTTTACCCCAAAGCTCTAGGTCGTTCAAAACTTCACCAACTACGTAACTTGAAATCAGGCGATTTATTTGTCTAAAGCTTGTTCACCAAGTTAGCAAATGACAGACTAAGGCCTGACCATCAACTCCACAACTCCTTTCGATCTACCATTACCATCGGATGGCGAGTCCTAATGTCCGAGGGGTTCAAGCTTCACACACCATCAGAAAACACAAAAAAAAAAAATTGATCATAACGCCATCTATCGCAAAAGTCTGATAAACGTCCGAAAAAAATACAGGTACTGCTATTAGATACTAGATAAATACCAAACAATAGATACTTTCCTTTCTTCTGAAATATAAACCACACTCAGGGGTCCATTACCCCGACTAGGAGGCTAGGAGGTTTGCAGGTTTTGTTGGTTCTGTAAAGTGAGTTACATCTATGCTTCCAAATCATAGTCGCATACCTGACACGTCCCTCAACCATAATTATATTTCATTTAGTTCAACACAAGCCTCTAGTATCGCGCTCTGTAACGTACTTAGTACGAAAATTTGAAGGAATTTGTGCTTTTTTCACGTGCGAGCTGGTGTCAGCTGTCAGTCAGCTGACAATACTAATGGGTTTACAACTTAAAAAAAAAATTAAAAGGATACACCTGGCAGAACAGGAAGAATCCAAGTTTAGTGGATGCCTCTGATACTGGGCCTTCAAGCCGGTGACCTTACAGGTCATCTGGTAACCACTGCAACCGTAGAAATGAAGGTCTTAAAACATAACCAAATTCTAGAATTTTGTATACCTACAGATCTTTCTAAATTGGAATATGGTACTGAAACCAGGGTACCTACATGGTCCGAGCGTTCAAACCACGACAAAATATTTCAGGCACAAGTACATTCCATTAAAATAGGTACGTAGGTCGGCGAGTACAGGAATCCACAACGCTACACTCAGATCAATACAGACCCATTGAACTAAGTACTCAAGAATCCCAGCATTTCTATCTTTTAAGGCAGACAAGCAGCTCTATTAGTCCTAAAATCGTTTACGGTAGAATCTGGGTTGATCTGGGACTGTCTCAATCTCGTGAAAACCTTGGTTCTATGAACGAAGTTACTGTAGCATGAATTCCAAGATTCCAAGAAATGAAGGGGCCTGGCGACTAACTGATTTTGCGCACTCTCTTGTTTGTATTTACTTCCTAACAGTGGCTGTCTACTGAGCCAACCGGTCAGGGTCTGGGACAGACGAAAGCCAAGACTTTACTTGATCTCAACAAAAATGGGCTAAGAAAACGCTGTATACTTTCATTGTTCAATAGATGGATGTTGAATATTACCAACCCTTTGGAGTCCAGCACTTTCATCTGCCCTCAAGTAATCCATGATTCATGTATGTACATATATGTCAAGATTTTCTGTCATGATTAGATAGACTAGATTGACGCTGGCTGCCAATCCTTCCTTCTAATCCAAAAGTCTGACTTTACAACGATTCATATGCCGACCTTGTAGTTTTTTACGACAACATTAATGCCCGAATAACTCTATGTACAGTTTCTGCCAAGGAGTTCTGGGCTCATATGTTGCAGGTTGCACTTTATCCCCTCCAAGGGAAGGTATAGCCTCTGAATATGGATGCGATCTCTTAATCTGGTAAGTTCCAGAATTTCCTTCATCATCATCCTGCGAAACTCTTTAGCACCTCAGATTCGGACTTGTCCTTACTCAAGGCAGCTGCGGTGTGATCAAGTATGGTACAACAGAGGTGGGAGTCAGTCTCTCGTAAGCTCTTTCGCACCCTAATTCGATGTGCACTTAGTATAACATTGTTCACAACCTTTCTGGAATAACTAAGAACTTACACGGACTTAGTTGGTGGTTGACCATATTTAAGGTAGAAGGCAAATGGAATTTTGTCATTGCTCTAGCGCCTTGTTTTTCTCGGTGACAGCTAGCACATCGGGTACATCTCAACACTTGCTGCACTTCAAGTCGGTTGCTCTAGCAACAACTATGCGGATACTAGCTAAAATAAGTCTGCCTCATCCGGTGATGATACTCTTCGTCAAGTTCTTTGCTGCGACATAATGCTAGGACTTAGAATCCTCGGATCCACCTAAAGGAGAAGGTATTAGGAATATACGGACAGCACTGACGCCATAATAGACTGTTAGCGGCAGAGTTGGGAACAATGTCTCTAAACTTGAGATAAACTATCCTAGCATCTGCCGATAGATGTTTTAGCAAATGAAGACTAGAAACAGTACAAGCCTAGAGAAAAATACTAGAAATACCAAATGGAAACCGTACTCTAATAGTAGTCACCAGTGTGATCAAATAAAGCTGAAGCTTAGTTTCTGAGATATTCAAGATCTGGGACTGCTTCAATCCTAAGAGATTCAAGAACTATAGCAAACTTTAAAAACCATGCCAAGCCTTTGAGAGTCATTAACTTTTCCTACAATAGTCTATACTAAGGTCTGTTGTCATTAAGAAAAGGCTGCAGAAGGATCCCATACTGGTCATTGTTCTCAGAATTACGACCTTTAAGCAAGTAGAAGATCCTTCAATGCTATCTCCATAATCAAGTAAATTCGCGTAGCGAACTAAGGCGGTAAGTGATCTCATCCTCTGACCAATATATTCTAGTAACAACTGATTGCCTTATGAAGAAGCCGAACAACAGGCTGCAATTCATTCATTCACTCTGTTCGACAACTTTCAGCTACTAGTCTATAGACACAACTTGGCATTAGAATTCAAAACCATATTACTTAAGAAGCTCTTTAACGAACCTTCATTTTATTTTCTCAAGCAGTCTTGGACGGTAGCCGCATTCTACATTCTATGTCTGCCGCATTCTTTTTGAGAACTGAAGACCGATCTCTCCAGTGGATTTTAATAACCTCAAAGGTCTGCTGAGTCTTAGCCTCTAAGCCTGAGGTTATTCAAAGTTGTAGCGTCGGCATTGCGTTGGGTTAGCTAGTTGTCTTTGCTCAGGCAGGGACACACTTCATCCAAAAGTAGGCTTAAGTCGAGTCTGGCTAGATCACTAAAATCTTCGAGTAAGCAGGTAGAACAGATAAACCGAAGGTGCATCATAGTTTCTTCCACTACCTTCTCTCTACAGTTTCTTCAAAAATGAAGGGAGGAAGGGAGCCACAAGCCTTCTGGCAAGTCTACCAGACAATCTCCCGTGAGCTTCTCAACCATATTTCTTAGATTTTTCCTATCAACAGAGATAGGTTGGTTTGGGTTGGGTAGTTGTCCCCCGTCAGCAGGTGTTAAGCGTCCCCCTCAAGTTCAGGGAAGTTACTCTCTTCACCATCTTTAGCTAGCAATTGTCTAGAATTTCCCTGTGGTCTGGAACCTAGCTTCGGAACCCAGTTAACATGCGAAAAAAAAACGTTTCTTTTCCATCTGCCTCGAATTCCAGTGGAATTGCGATCTTGATCAGAGATCCGCGGGATTACTTTACCAACTTGGATCGCACTATTGGAGATTCCGAGCTTGATTGCCTATATAAAGAAAAATAGAGTTGCACTCTACTGAGTTAATTGAAAACCAGGCCGCGGATTCTCGAACTTGTGTGACTTATGTTTGAAATACAGTACATTGGTCCGATAATTGTCTGATGATGCAAATGTCTGGTGCACTTGAGTTGACTCCCGAGCCTATACCATTCGCTGTCTTGGATCGCCATTGGTACTGACCATTATATGTAACAATCAAAATACTGGGCTCAATGTTCGAGTGATAGTTGGACTACCTTGATAGGCGATATTCGGGGGATTGAAGTAGAGCCAGTAAGACCCAATCTTCGGATTATTGTTCAAATACATGGCAAACCTTGAAGATGATGGAATTGTGTCATGTAAGGTTCACAAGGAAAACCATGAGTATTGGAAGCTGATGGTAGAATGTATCCGCCTATTTCATCATGCAATCATAGGCTCTGCATTCCGGTACAACAAACTGCGGTACAACCCTCTTAATTACAAAAGCGAACAAGACACTCTACACCAACAATATATACACATGAAAGTATACCACACTTCCCTTCAAGTTTCAGCAAAACTACAAAACCAACGAGTCCTTTGCATCAGTGCAGTGTACTCAGAGGGTTCCATGGAGTGGTAGCACAACCACCAATCGCATCCTACAAAGCACTATCAAGAGAAGGACTATGATGATCTACATTGCATGGCATATCCCAGCCTGTATGCCACAAAGAACGTATCCACTGATCCATATCCTGTCATCAGCGATGACAGTAAGTTTTTACTGAATTTCTGACGAGAACGACACCAACGATGACAACATCTGCCACTCTAAGCGATAATCCTACATTGCAGTAAGAAAAAAAAAAAAAAACTTTCCATCACTTTGAGCGAGAATCAAATTCAAATCAGAATTCAATTTCATGCTCAAGTACCCTCAAACTTTCCACCCCCACTGTAGACACTGCTCTCTCTATTTACAATATATCTGAGCATCTGTTTGCTTACTGCGTGCGAACACATACATTTACAATTATAATCCTCCGGAGATTGACTGACATCTAAGGGGCTTCTCATATCAATTGTGACATGATCAATGATGTCAATTTCTCACTGGCATGGTGCCGCTGGCGCCGCTCTACTGCCGAGAGAATAATCGTGTGAAATCAAGTTATGGTTACGTATACGCCACCTGGGACATTGTAATCAGATTAAAAAGTCAAATACACACCCAGTTCACCCATTTCACCCATTTTACCCACACAACACAGGGCAGACGACTACAAAATGCTGCGGCAAATTGAAGTGAATTTCTATTTATGGGCGAGGATTGGATAAATGGTGTGTTGCGTTGAATTGAATTTTATTATCTGCGATGAATGGAATCGAAGATGGTTTGAAGTGGCAGGAGTAGAATGCCAAGCGAGAGGATTTTCCCTTTTCACACACAACACAACACAGAGACATGCAAAGAGAGAAATTCCAATTCCATTATAAGGCTTTTCATGTAATTACTATTGATGTGATTTTATTTTCCACTGATGTGCATATATATGTATATTATCCTGGCGTTGTTGTGTGTATGTGTATGTACTTGAGATACAAGTTCGATTCGTTGAATGTACATCCCTACAACAAAACAAAATGGTAATTACTTATTTTATACTGAGGAAGAGAGATATCCTTTTTACAAGAATTGAAGAAATAAAAAATTGCAGCCCCGGGGGGTAATATTGAATTAAGGACTCACAAGAAGATAAATTTGTTTGAGTTTATCAATAACGCCAAATGGTGGTGGTGTTTTGAAGTTAATTTATTATTGTGTTCGCCTTTGAATAGGATACTGTCATAATGTAGGAGTTTTGAATTCTGATTAATATGACTTTTGGAACGTATTGAGACGTAATGAGAAGGCCGACGAATTGGCTATAGAGTGTTACGAATCTAGATCGAAACTCGAAGCAGGTATTTAAGCCCTAAGGGAAAAAAAAGAACAAATGAAAAAGAATATAGCCTTGCTATATTCACAGTAAAAAGTTGAACGATGTTGAAGTTGTAGCGATGACACTTGGCAGCACTTTTCGGGTGCACGTCAACACTGAAACCTCTTGTCAGTTGACAGGCACAATTTTCTATTTCTTTGCCACAACCATTCGTCTTTTAACATTTTTAGATATTTTTGCGATGAAGTAGCCATCCTCCTTCCCAGTTTGAAAAGGCTGGATCGGCTATCAAAAACCTGAAGAACAACAAGGCTGTCCACTCTGACGGTCTACCATCGGAGCTTTTCAAACATGGTGACGATGATTTGGTAGGGTGCATGCATCAAATCATCAACCAAGTATGGGTGGCTAAAGCTATACCCGATGACTGGACTATCAGGTCTGTATCCCCCATCTTCAAGAACAGCGATCCTATGTCTTGTATGATCAAAGATACTGCAGGAAGAACAAAGGGATTACCATAGTAGAGAAGCAGTCGATGCTGAATATACGGAAACATTTTTTTCTTTTATTCTTAAAGAAAGCTCCATGGTGAAGTACATTGTCCGAGGAATCTTCAGCGTCAGTAAGTGTCCTTCTGAAGAGAGTTCGATGAACTGAGATCCGGGAGTCAGTTTGGAGACCGAAGTCTCAACAACGTCAAACAAGGTGGTAGTCCCAGCCAACAAGAACTGGAGGTGAGACAAAATGCTTTAAGTACCAACAGACGCGGCACTTAAAGCATGTCTGGCCAGACAGTGTACGACGTACTGGTCCAGGTAGGATGCCAGAAACCATATTCAGCTGTTAATAAAGAAAGAGAGAGGTACCTTTGCCCAAAAAGCAACAGAGTATACTCCGCGTGGAATCGTTCATCGACCTTGGGAGCGATTGCGTTACATTGCGTAAGTGAATGCCGAAGCTGTAAGCTTCAACTACTCTTCGCTCTCAAGGTGGCTCGACGGATTCGGCGGAGGAGGATATACTACTTTAGGGTGTCTTCAGGCCAAGAACTCAGTCGATCAGTTGAATACCTGGTGCGAGTCTTAGTGGTCTCAGACAGTTGTGAGCTATATCCCATGATCATTAGGCGGAATCTATCACTGACAACCCGAATGAGTGGTTCTACCTAAGACAAGTGGAAGGGGCTCATGTTACTTGTATATATCCGGGTATCGAGGATAACGTCAGCAATAAAAATGAAAATCTTCGAATCTCAGGCTCTAGGTTCGAGTGCTGTCGTCGAGGCAATTAAAAAAGCCGAGTCCTGGACGATAAGCATATATTGAACACTTTACAGAGAAAAAATGGTTTATCGAATATACGTTCGCGTATGCGTGGAGGACGAATGGAGGAGAAGATACAACGGCGAACTCTATGAGCTGTGCAATGTAAGATATGGATGTAGTTCAAAAAGCCGAAAAACGCCAATTACACTGGCTCGACCACATCGACCGAATGGACAATCACGCTCCAGCAAAGAGGATCTTCGAATCACAGTCCCCAGCTTCGAGACGACAAGGAGGACCGAACCTCAGGTTTATGGATCAAGCTTTCGCGGGTGCCAGAGCGCTAGATACCTCTGAAAGCAGAGTGTTCGGGATCATCAAAGAGTGGAAGGCTACCGTGTCTCAGGGAGAGACTCTTCACAAAATCCCTTCCAGTCCTAAAGTTGAAGTTATCTTGAATACATTGTATTTCGAAGGTATGTCGGCATGATAATGTTTTATAATTCACTAGAACGGCTGATGCAATGAAATTCGGTAGAACATGGAAACCTTCGTAGGAAAAGGAGTTAGTAATCGATTTCGTTCACTTAGGTATCAAAGTATAGGGCATATCACTCACTCCTAGATTAGTAATGTCGAGCAGGTGAAGTATTTTGTAAGGAGCAGGGATTCGCGAGGTCAAATGGAGTAATATTTAAAGTACACAATAAATTACGAGAAGACGCAGCGGCAACACATGTTGTTCGATTTAAATGCAATAAACGGCATCTGTTTGCTGAATGAACCCCATATTTCGAACAAATATTAAAATTAGGATTAGACGTGTCAATGTGGGTGTTGTTAGCATCCATAAGCATAACATCACGTTACAATCGCCGATTAACCCGATTAAACAAAGCACTTTCAAATCGACAGACTGGGACTTTGTCAGAGTTCTCAAGATACATATTAGTATTGCGACTTAAAGCCACGAAGTTGCAGTGCAACAGAACTCAGACTATATTTAGACCATATATGTATATGTGTGGATCCTTTAAGTCCTTCTATATATCATTAGTTTAGAAAAATAAAATAAAAAAAAAAAACTGTCTGTCAATTTCATAGCATTTCTCGTGCACACACCCTTTATTCGCCTGTAACGTGGGTCGAATCTATCATACGCCCAGAACAAGCACACTCAGAATACAACACGTTTTCGAAACATTTGACTTTGAATCCTGCTGTCAAAATTAATTGCCTCACGATTTCGTGCCACGGATTGAAAATTGTAGGCAATAACAACAGATGTTTCCCCTAGATAAATCGTTTGTCAAATCCATTTCATTTCACCAGCCGTTGCTGGGAGTGGTTCCCTATTTTATTCATCCAACAACCCCGCAAAGATATTCCATTAATGTTTTTGTTTTTTTCGGTTTTCTTATGTTTGGCGGGAAAGTACTACGCATTTGTAGTTCATTAATAAGTAATGCAAGGACTCGCTATCAATACGTATACACATACGTTCCACTTTGTATGTTTCCAAAATATGTACTTACCTCAACTACATACCAAGCTAACCACCACCAGAAACAAGAGAAGTACCTCCGGGTACTGCCTATTTCAACGTACCACACACCAAGAAATTCTATTTCTTTTGGCGTATTTTTCATATATTTCCTTGTGAATTGCAGTGGAAATGAAATTTTCGAGTACTCTCTGGAGGACGAAGGAAGTGCCACTCGGCATATACCCATACCCACAATCCAAAAATAAACCTCTCTTCGCATGTTTTAGTTTTAAACATTTAAAGTTTTTTTTTTTTTTTTAAAAAGAGAAGAAAAAAAAATCACTTTTTGTCTGTTAATACCGCTATGGGAATAGAGGGTGTACATATGTTGCAGGACACTTTTTTGTTGAATGCACCAATTTTCCTTTATCATCCATCGTGAGCATCATCATCAACATAGTTGTCGACGTCTGACCGCAGGCTAATGAATACATTTGGGATGTAAAAACAAAAAAACAGTAAACCAGTCGCCAATGCCATCCTCATATGGGAAAAAATAAAAATGTCCTTTTTGACCATTTTTATAGGAAGAGTGTATAATTCTCTGTTTTTGAGTTTATTGCAATGTTTGAACGGGGGAATTGCTCGAATCGCCGTGGGCAGACAATACTCTGCATGTGTCAACTAGTAATTAATACCTGGAGCTTTGGACTCATTTGTTAGATGGTATTTGCTAGAGTTTGTACTAGGTTATACTACTGCCGATAGATCCCAAAGGGACATAGAGGAATAATTGAACTATTACTGACATTTCGAAAGGATAACAGCAATTCACCAGTTGTTACATAGACCTTTGCGGGGTTAAATGATAGGTTAGATAAGACTTATAGACGGAGCCAGCAACAGGAATTTAAAGTCAAAATATATTAAACAAGTACATTCCAAACGAATTGCATTAGTTTAAAGCTACCAAATTATTCCTATGACCTTTCGAAGGAGTGTTATGACCCCTACTATGGATACACGACATGATCATGACAACGAACATTATTAGCTGAATGGTTACACCAATGAATTCCGATACCAATGGAAATCCTAGAATCCAACGCAGATTATCTTTGAATTCCAAGTCCATCGGTGAAACTACGAACCGAAATATTTACTGTCGGAAGGGTCGAACCAACTTAGGGACTTACCATTTCTCTTATAAAAACAAGTGTGTCCTGATTCGAAGAAGCCCTTCACCTGGAGAGAACCTTTAGAGCATGTCTGAAATTGGGCTACACGTTGATACCTTGATAGGAAATAAGAATTGAATTTCTCCTTAAACCAAGGAAAGACCTTAGTACAGGAAAGGGATATAGGCCAATTAGTCTTACACCCCTTTTATTGAAAACTCCGGAAAAAATTTATGATAAACATATCAGATCAAATCTACCCACTTTCTGTCAGCATCAACATACACGCATATGACAAACGGAAGTATGTGGAAGCACCATCAACCATAAAACCAGTATGCCCTTTAAGTGGTTCACAGCATCTTAAAGAACATAAATACTTCAACAACTTTAAAATTCGGGCATAGGACAAAAGGAACTCAATAGCAAGCTACCTGGGACAAGAAATATACAAAATAGAATTACAAAAAACACTGGGCATATCCAGTGCAGAGCTATTACTAAGAAATGGGGCTTGAAAGGGAAACAAGTTCACTGGATTTACATTTGTATCATCAGGCCGATCCTACTCTACGAAATGATTGTATGGTGGTCGATATCGGAAAAAAACATGCCCTTGCACAGTATCCCCACAGGAGCCATGGAGATAATCTGGAACGATTTCCCTATAGGACTGGAGTTGAAAAGAACTTTCGGGTTAGCTACTCTAAAACTCAAGGCTTCAGATTATTGCAACGAATGGTCCTCATCGCAACACATGGCTTTTTGCCAGGAAGTACACTGTGCCCTTGGACTGGTAATGTATCCGATACCACTTTGCTACAACTTATACAGTTCGATTCTCCAAACGAGTGGTATGAAAGCAGGGCAGGGCAGCGCACAGTTCATGGCTCTATTACAGGCAAACATTACTGTACTCAACTTCTACTACTTAGCCCCGGAACCCAAGACGGTATCAGTGCTGAATCTAAAGACGAAAACAAACGTCGGTGAACTAGACCAGATTTTTCGGTTCAGTAAGGGTTCTTTATTAGACCAGTCTATATGGTCAAATGTCTCTATCTCAAATAAAGGTTTTGTAAATACTACTTGGAACTGCATCATTGGTATTCATGTGGAGTATCTTAGTGTATTTCGAAACAATTACCACTGTGTGACTGTTCTGACTGAGAAAAAAGGGCTTTTCGACATTACTGCTTCATGATCATATCGTTCCGCCCCAAATCTTTTTTTTTTGTGTCGGGTTAAAATAAACTCCACTGGAGTACTCAGACACAACTGGCATACTATACAACCAGGAACTAAAACCCAGTATTACCCATTTTACTGGTATTTCTCCAGGTTCAGGTCCTGAGAAATCATCCTCCGATACGCCAGATAATTTTGACACGGAAAACTTCAAAAGATCATTTAACCTAAAAAAAACACAAAAATCTTGTTTTGTAAAGTCTCGACTTTTTAAAATTCTAGTTCTCAAAATCTTAAAAAATCTCGAAAATTCAACTTTAAGATAAAGTAAACGGACCAGCGAGTAATATACATGAGTTGTAGAATTTAAATAGCAAGATTTTGAAAATCGAAGTTTTTAGTTTTCGGGATATTAATATGTATATCGGGATTCCATGTTTTGAGATTTTGTTTTCGAAATTTTGGGCGTCGAGATTTCATGACCATTCGAGATCTCATACACGGCGATCCCAGTGTGATTTGAGACCCAGACATGAGTAAAAAAATGTTCAGACTTGCAACTTAATTCAAAGAGTCCTTGCATTCTTGAACTATTTTGTCCCTGTGAGATCATAGGTACATAGCCTTCCAAATAAAATGCGAAGCCATTAGGAAGGAGAGGAGGAATCCGCAAAAAACTAGCTGGTTACGCTTTAGAGAAGATCTACCCAAATCTGTCAAAACTGCTCTTAAATTCAGAATGAGACGGATGGTCAAGGATGCAGCTCAAAACTTGAGTAACATCACTAGATGTTTCGAACTGACGTGCCCGGTTATGAAAAGCTCCTGTAGATCACCAGTTCCCTGGTGGAAGCCAGAGCTGCAGGTGCTAAGAAAGGAAGCCAACAGTTCTGCGACATGTCAGCTCAGAGTGTCGCATTCTTCTCCCAGATTGCAGTACTATTTATTCGAGATAGAGTTTAGGCGTTTGGTCAAGGTCAATTCTTTGAAAACTGAGGTTATTCTCTTCACGAGAAGAAGGATTATGACCGGTCTGACTCAGCCAATGCTAAAAGACGTCACTATTCAGACCTCCGATGAAGCGATATATCTGGGAGTGATTCTGAATAAGAAACTTCTTTGAGTAAAGCATGTCAAGTCAAAGATATCCAAGGACCTCTCAGTTTTCGGGCATTGTAAGGTGCTTCTGCTGCTATGCAAATTTTAAGTCGGCTTTCCTTGCGTTCAGGACTGGGTTCTGCTGAGTCTGAGCCTGGACTGGGCTGTAGTCGAGTCTTCACGGATGGCTCCAAAACTAGTCAAGGACTCAGTGCTGGTATCTTTATGGAAACCGACAATACTAGACTTCACTACTTGTTTGGTAAGTATGGCTCTGTTTTCCAAGCGGAGATCTATGCTATCCTAATGGCTTCCGACTATATTGTTAAGAATAGGTGGCGGAGTATCTGCGTCTGTAGTGACAGTCAGGCTGCGCTTAAGGCCTTGCTCAACCCTGTAACCCATTCCAAAATAGTTCAAGAATGCAAGAATTCTTTGAATTCGGTCGCAAGGCTAAACTCATTGACTCTTGTCTGGGTCCCAGGTCACACTGGGATTGCGGGAAATGAGATCTCCGATGAGATTGCTAAGCTAGACTCAGAGGATGATTTCTCAGGACCTGAACCTGCGTTGGGTCTTCCCGCGTCCTTGGTCAGGGTCTTCATTGACGATTGGTTTTCCTACAAACACAATTGCATGTGGCATGGCTCTCCAGGATGCAGGCAGACTAAACATATGCTCCCGAACGTCTGTAAGAAATCAGCGGCATTATTGTTATCTCTTAGTAGAAAAGACTGTAGACAACTAATTCACGTTCTTATGGAACACTTTACGTTTGCCAAGCATCTTAGTGTGCTAGCCTTAAGAGACACCACTGTCTGTGACGCCTGTGAAGAGGGTGACGATACTTCGGATCATTTCCTTTGTTTTTGTCCTGCCTTTGCTCGGATTAAATGGCAGATCTTCGCTGCTGATGTGGTAAGTGCTGATACTGTAAGCTTCTTATCGCTGAAGTGCATTCTCGTCTTTCTTCGAAAGTCGAAGAAATTTCAGTAAAATGGGTAATACTGGATTTTGGTTCCTGGTAGTACAATAAACCAGTTGCGTCTGAGTGCACCATGTGATTGTTTCCTAACACGGCAAACAAAAAATTATTAATAATAGCAACTGGTTTTTCAAGGATTCCCCTATTACGTAATACTTGCCAAGAAAAGTCTCCGTTCATGCTACTGAAAGCCTATTGAAATCGAAAAAGCTCAATGATGATCCGTCATCATTCCACTGTTTTCCTTATAAGCAGTTGAAGTATATACATAGTTCATTCGATACGTATGGCGTTGTTAGGAAAAACCCTGGTGTCATGACTATACGTTGACATGAATTACTTACATAGATCGGATCCATCTAAAACAGGGGAGCGAGTCGGCCGCCATGTTGTTGACCATGTTCCCACCGTCTATTGATCTGATATTAATCTGAGATTAACAATGAATCGTCTAAATTCTTCACAGTGCTTAAAGACTTGGGCGCCTATTACCTATTCGGTGTTTCTTGCGCTTGTGACGCAAGTTGGTTCAAATATTAGTTACCAACACAAGGCATCTATCTATTTAGGTATTGATTTACCTACTTTAGCCTCCACATCATGTCACTAAAAGATAATAAATCTTCTCTGCACTAGATCCCACACGACAGTTCCTCACATAAGAAAATAGAAAACACCTCAAACTATGTACATACTCTACCATCTCAGTATTTAATTTACCACCACCTTCCGCCCACCGTAGAAGTGAAAGTAACAAATTTTAATATTTGCAAATGAAGCAATAAAAAAAACTTGGCTAAGGATTACAGCAAATCATCCATAAACGAGCATCATAGATACACGATGTAGGTGTATCTACCAAAAAGTTGAGGGACACAGAGAGAGAGAGAGAGAAGAAATTTTAATAATTTCCGCTCTGCTGGTGACATATGGTAATTTGTCTTTTCCCGAAAAACGAACGAACAAACAAAAAAAAAATGTAAACTCAGTCGTTTGTGAGGCCACACTATCCGCAGTGCCCCGGGGGAAATTGTCTGTTTCCCATCAGAACCCACCCATCTAAGTCCTGGTCACTTGGGTCCACCGTTCACTGTCCACTGTCCACATGTTTCAGTTTTTCTATTTTTTTTTTTATTTTTTGTAGAAGGACTTGTCTAGCATTCTGCTGTCCTAACAATGTTACACCCTCCACCACCACCCCACCGCCGAAATGACAGCAAAAAAATAGAAAAAAAAGGACACGAAGGAAAATTAATGCAAATTTCATGCAACGATATTTTTCATGAATTTTTATTCAGGGGAATTTTCAAAAGGAATTTATTTTCCCTTCACTTGTAGGTACTTGGTGTACAATTTCAACACCAGTTCCACGCCCCCACTCTTACCACCTCATTGCACATAATGAGATTTATGGTACTACCTCGCACACACACACCCTCGCACCCTCGCATCTTGGCACCCCCACACATACACACACAAGGCAGCAGTACAGTTCACTAAATGGGTTCCTAAATTTTAATTACACTTAAAAAATTCATAAAAATTAAACGAGAATTCATTGGGCTGGGCTGGGGGCGACGAGGAAGTCGGGTTAATAAAGGCGAATAAATATTAAGCAGGTTGCTGTGGGCCATGGGGGTGAGGGTGCCTTAAGTTTTAGCTCAAGGCAACAAATCTGAAATTGAATATAAACACCAAGTCGACTCTTTTAGCGGCCGCGTGATACCGAATAACCTTGGGGGGGTTAGAGCACGCGGTTTATGACGAGAGGCGCATTTGATAATAACACTTGAGAGCTACTGGCAATAGGCTATTTAAATATTTATACCAGGACATAACTCATCATGGTATTTAACCCGAAACCGCACCCCTGTTCGGTTCGAGTTTAATCATATCTGCGGCAAGGAAGTAGGCAATCGATTAAGAGTTGCAGTAATTATCATACGGCGTGGGGGGGGGAGAGGAGAATTGCATGCGCATGGCTTGGCGCCAACAATAGAGCCAATTGCTACTGAAATTCCTTCATAAACACAATCAGGACATGAGTACGTTCTGAGTGAGGGTAGAAGCTGACGTTTAATTAAGCGCATAAACTAATTCCACAGCGTATTGTTCTTCTTCTCCTTCTCGTCCTTGTGCATTTTCTTGGCACCGGATTCATGGATTCATTCTATTGACTATGCCGCAGTAGAATGCTATAGAAGGGAGAGAAGAAAAAAAAAAGAAAAAACATTTTTAAAATGTTTTTCTCACATGTTTGTGGATCCTTAGATCCTTGTGTGTATATGGAGGAGATATTCGAGTGGTAATTTGTGAAGATGGTGGTATTTTTCACAGCCAATTGATTCGAATGGCTCTTGTGGCAAATTTTTATTGTATTGATCCTTGAAGGCAACGAATTGGAGGTTGAAGTTGAACTGGTGTAAATGTTGGCATGGCATCAAGTAGACAAACAGGATATTTACAAAAAGGATGTTCTTCTTTGTGTAGGGGCAAGAATTATGGGTTAGATTGGCTTGGTTAGATTAATGGGATTATTGTGGAGAGACAGGATATTTATAGCCAATAGTGTATGTTGACTTGCCCACACACATTTGTCGAATGTGCCTTACAGTATTCTTCTGACATATCATCAATTTATGAACAAAGCAAATAAATCATGTAGGCAAGTTTATTAAGGGTAGACGTAAAAAGAAAGTGACGTCGGAGATGACTATAAAGCATGAAGGCTTGACTGAACATTGGAAATGAATGAATGTAGCAATTATTCATTTAAAGCAAATTCTCACTTATCTGCTTTAGTATTACTAAAATGGATTGTATCCATGCTAAGAAGCAGGTACATAAACCCAATGGTAGCCCTACATGGGATTCTGTTGGATCTAGAGTAGAACTAGTATAGAATCTTAGATTGGATAGATATCAGCCTTCTAGGATGCAGTAGGGTGCTGGGAAATAACCCCTGACCTTGGTGATCAGATGCGTACTTATAGGACAAAGTCACTGGACGCTACCTACAAGCAAACGCTTCAAGAAGACTCACTGCCTCCTCGTGCCGGCCGCCGGGTAATGGTTCTCATGCTCTAGCTGCTCACCCTCCAATTAGGAAACTTGCTACTGGCTGACTGCTTCGCAGGTCATCCCGAACTGCTTGTTGCATAAGAGACGGCTAAAGTGAGCAACGTGAGGAGAAAACTGCATTACCAAATCTCTAATCTAAGGTGGAACAGCGTACGCCGATGGATGCATGGCTAAGAGGGTGCTTAGTCGCTAGAATACCTGGCGACCTTCGGTTCCAATCCAGCCTTCCTATGGCATGCTGGGCTCTGTCATGGGCGATCTCCTTTCCCGGAGCCTCGTGAGTAGAAAATTTTAATACAAAATCAAAAAACAATGAGACTGATGCATCTCAAATCGCATCATCCTCGGGTGCTGCTGTTGTGGAACCCATTGTATCCTGAGATGCTGTAGAGCTTTTGACGGTCAACTCCACAGTGGCCACAGCTGTTTGGTCTACTGTTGAGTAGCCGAAGACTTCAGAAGGCGTTGCCAAACGGGCCCCACCTGAATCGTCCGTGTCAGAGTCGAGGATGTGAAATCAACCACTTCTGACTGACGTTTCCAAGTTTGTTGATGGTTGCAGTGCTATTTCGGAGAAATCCGAATGCTCTTCTATTGGAAAGATGCTGGATGAAATACAGATTCAGCAATAATACGGTGGATTCATTAAATTGAATTCGATGAAAAGAAGGCGGTTCAAATATACCTTACGCTTGGCCAAAAGTAGAGAAAGCGCTGTCGCTTTTGCAAGAGCCGCTCCTTCATCCCTTCCATTCAGCCCGAAGCCCGCTTGGATGAGATCTGAGGATAAGACGCCACCAACATCGGCTGCCAAGATGGTTAATGCAGGACCCCCTGCCACAAATGGCAATGGAGAGGATCAGAGTCAAGAGTGAACTGAGCGTGACGCTGGTGGAAGAGGAATCTTTTCCTAAGCCACACATCGTCCGTGGGTTCTTTTCACAAAGTTTAGAGCTCTATTCAGAGAAAATTTTAGCTACAATTTCTGCACAAAATGCCGACTTGCAGACGAATTCATGGAAAGTCATACAGAGTGAGAAGGAAGGTGCGCTCCTCCACCTCGTGTTGGTGATAGATGACCCCTCCATGAAATGGCTCAATACCTGCAAAGGTAAAATTATCCTTAGAAGCTCCGACAAGATTTCAGCATCGGGTCGCGATAACTCTGATAAAGAGAAAATCGGACCTCCAACTGTTGTGGGAATAATGTCCGCTTTCCAGGATCCTCGACCCGCTTCTTCGACTAACAGTGCCACTGAACAGGCTACACGATCAGCAGCGCCACTCGGCATGTTGATCAAAACGGGTCCAGAACTACATATGTCTAGTAGGAAGGACCAATGAAAATCATCAGGGTGCTACAGGTGAATCTTCATCACGCTAAGCTCACGTCCGCTGCCCTTAGCAGTCAGTTCGCCAAAGATAATATAAATCTTGGTCTTACCCAAGATCCTTGGGTTATCTGCGGACAAATTAAAGGTCTACGGAATAAGGTAAGTAAGTTAATTTTTAAATGTCGAGCCTGGAGTAAATTTAAGCCGTCACACACCCAAAAACTCAAGGCCGATAAGCCTCACCTCGTTCTTGCTCAATACATTGGAAAGGCTAATTAATCTCCAAATTCGCTCCAACCTCAGTCCAAGAGATATGTCTCCAAGCCAACGCGTCTATACAAAAGGGCACTCTCTGTGCATGAAGTAGTAGCAACAATTGCAAGATCATGCTAGCGATCTTTCTAGACATAAAACAAGCTTTCAACAACGTAGACTACCACAGCTCCATACCCGCAGACTGTGCTGGAATTTACGCTGAAGACGACACTCATTACCTCAAAATTGAGTAACAACCAAATGCTTTGACTGGCCTCATTACGCACCGTGCAAGTAGCGGCCCTATCTCATCTACTAAGGGTAATGGTCGCAAAAATATGTTTATGAAAGCTGGACACAGTGAAGTCCGAGTTGTCCTAAAGGCAAGTTCCTCAATACCCTACACAAATGGGCGGAAAGATGTGAATAATAGAGGGGGTCCTCCTCACTAACAACGAAACAATGCTATGAATTGGGCCCTTGAGATTCAATGGTACGCCGCTCCAAACCTCAGATACGGCGAGATGCTTGGGTTGTATACTCGACCGAATGTTGCCTTGGTAAAAGATCGGGGCCTATGCCTACCATCACCCTCTGGATGTACAAAGCTATCGTCAGACCCATCCTAACCTATGGGTGCCTAGTCTGGTGATCTACAACAGATAACGTTACGTACCTCAGGGAATTGGCAAAAATCCAAATTTTACCTCGCATAGATACTACTAGCGCCATTAGAACTGCTCCTGAAACTATACTCGCACTGATTCCTAACTGATTCCTAACTAACTGGACTCTTTCCAACCAAATTTTGGAAACGAGAGTGTAACCAACTATGAAAGTAAGCCGGTTGTAAAATCTGAACTTGTAAAACACTGCCGCGATAAGCACAAAACTCTCACATCAAGTCTCAATGGAACGCTCTGGTAGGTGCCCAGACACTCAGATAAATGTATAAAGGAAGGAACTGGCGCACGCACTACGAAGAAATGGCTCTGAACAGAACCCACAATTGACGTACACTTTGTTTTATATCCCTTGGCACTTATTAGATGCACCATAACACAAGGCTTTCTAAGACTCTAGCCAATGAGAGTTGGAGGGCACTTTCGTCTTGTTGTATCTCCACAAGACTCTGGGCATAACACGGCAAAACCTCACAACCACAACCTCTTGGATTACCATTTTGAAGACTTGGGCGATCTGACAGGAATGCCACCACTTACTAGCTTAAAATATATAGCAATCGCAGTTTGATTTAGGGAGACCAAATAGCCAACACCATAGCTAACTAATAAATATGTTTCTCTGATTTCTGATTTCTGATGATTTCTCCACAACAGGGATTCATAGGTAATCCGAGTATTAGCTACATGACTGCTGTTGCAGCTACCCCTCGAACCTACCTTCTTACCTATACTTGATAATTTTTGAGTCAGAAATATCTACCATCAGACGAGTCCAGTCGAGTTTGGTCTTTAGATATAATGGCTATGATGAAGCTATTCCTATCATACCTGTCAACTGGCCGTCTTTAAGGCAACGTTTGCACTAAACTTTGAAGAATGGCTTATTTTGGAGGGAATTGACCTTTTCTATGAAGGGACCACTGATTCTGTATCTCCTTAAGACCTATGTATGTACATGTACCTTGGCCACCACTAAAGACCGTGCGAGGTGGATGACCTTCTTATATTCAGCTAGCATAAGGCCGACTGAATTAAAATGATTTCATTGCTAATTTCAACAACTTCTTCCAGTAGTTTTGCAGTTGAAACTATAGCGATGTCGTACAATTTTAGCCTCGTCTGGTATTTCAAGACGAAATACGTCATCGCACATAGAGTTCCATAGTACTGGTCCTAGAACCGAGCCCTGTGGGACTCCTCTAGTGACTGCGTATTCCTTCACAACATCTGTTTCTTAGCGCAACACTCTTTACGGGAAACAGTTTTTTTTTTAAATTCCGCAGATGCAAGTTGGTACTCTGTGTCAACCACGTTTTTAATGGCATCAACAGTCGAGCGTGTATTTCGAAATCCTTACTGATATGCTGATAGTCTACCTGTTTCTTCAACCGCAGCTTCCAACCTGTTACCGATGATGCGCTCTAGAATTTTTCCCGCCGTATCCAACATACAGAGCGGTCAGTGGGCTGATGAATTTTCTGCGGGTTTACCTCCCTTTCATAGTAGAACAAGCCTCTGTTTCTTCCTTTGATCAGGAAAAACTCCCTCACTCAGGTAGGCCTTATAGATGTCGACAAATACGACAAAGAGGTCCATTCTGGTTTTAATTTCTACTTTCAGGACTACATTTCGAACCCCATCCAGTTCAGGGGCTTTTTTATTTCCAAATCTGTTGCATGCTTCAAGAAGCTCTTGTGGAATTTGTTTGACTACTGTAGATGGCTCGTCCTCCAATGGAATTTTTGGTTGCCTTTGGAATAGACCTTCGCCTATTTGGTCCAATACATCTGTGCATCTGGGGAATGGGGCTCGAAAAACTTTCAATTTTTTCATCACCACTTGGTATACTCGCCCCAGAGGTGAGGAATAGATCAAAGAATCGATGTCTGTAGCTGCTCCCAAGCCGGGTTTAAGTCGTTCCACAACCCTTTAGGTCTGGTTAGGTCTATAAAGTCTATAAACCGCTCGGAGCTCTATGGGTTCATTGCATTCCCAAGATTATGAGAATGCCAAATATAAGCCATTTGGTTTATAGCAATTTATTTAGGTTCTTTGAGCCACCCTGATTTCGGTGTGAATGAGAGAATCTTAGGTTATCTTCCTGGTTCAACAGAGACTTGGGCATTCACATAGAGAGTTGGCACCGAATTACACTGCACCACTGTATAATATACAGCTTCGATACTAGTCATGGGACTACTTGCCCTTAAGTATAACCATCATTAGGGCATTAGGGCATATTCTGATTTACGAGGTTTATATGCATTGAAACCTTCAAGATTCCTCCAAAAGATACATCCCAAGCCTCATATATGTACCTATTCCATTGTTGGTTGGAATATTATTGAACTTGCTTAACCTGGCATGTTTCTCTAGCATTTTTAAGGTCTGACAGTCCACCTTCCAGTCTCAGTCTAGAACTAGTCACTACCAACTCTTAAGTTCGAAAACTTGTAATGGTAAGCCTTTCATTTCCAAAAAGCCAATATTTCTCACAAAAGCCTCCGATTTATGAACACGAGACTTATGCCAATTTTTAAGACTTACCCAACCAACACAGGCGACCTTGATCAAAAATTCCATCCTTATATGAAAATGGAAAATATTCTCTGTACCAACTGTGACCCAGAAAGAGGACTAGATTCAATCACGAACCATGCCGGAAGAAATTACTAAGTCATGTAAAGTGACAACCGAAACAAATTAGTATTCCGAATGCGACACACGGAAATTCAACATTCCGCGAGGGTCGTTTACCTCATCTTTAAAACATTCAACTCCAAGTCGAAGCCATTTGCCTGGCATCTCCTAACGACGTCGTTATGACGTAACGTATGTATATTTCCTAAAAACGTTTCCCAAAAATAAAGGAAACAATGTCAACGATCTATTAAATAGGTAAAGCATACACACACACCAAAAAAAAAAAGGACAAGAGCCCGCAAGGCAACAGTAACAACAACAAAAACAACCAACAATAGCCCAGCCAACCCCGAAAAAAGAGTGCTTCCTTCCGTTTCCGTTCGGGTCACTATCCTCTTCCTCCATACGTTCGAGTAGCGAGAACCAAACAGATCTCCATCAATTGATATTTATTCTGTTCAATGGATAAAATGTTTGCACTTGCTTGTTTCGTTCACGAGGACATCCCCCACACTAGGACGAATGGCATGTCTTTCATTTTAGCGGTGTGGTATGGGTTTATAAAACGAAAACGTCGGTTTTGGATGGCGGCAGCCCGGCATGGCGCCCACTTGCGTGCCAAACAGATACAAACGAACGAGTGTGTTACGGCGGATGGGGGTACATTTGTACTTAACTGCTCGTCGGAAGGACAAATTGTGCTATGTGTGTGTGTGTGTGCTTGTATTCGATTTGAATTCCGAAGACAACTCTAAATATTTGTGCTCTTACTATCCCGTCCTTTTTATGAATAAGCAATACATACACCAGTGAAGGGGGGTTTTGCTTGGCCAATTGTGAATGAAAAAGGAGTGGAAATACTAGTAGGCAGTAGTCTAAACCATTAGCTAAATCCAAGGATAATCAATTCTCTGGTCGTAGTGCTGAAAATGGATTTCGAATTTTACATGCAAAATACAAACATCTATCACGTTCTGCAAATAGATGATGAATTTTATACACACACGCGCCGTAGATACATACATATGTACATCCATAGATACATACTAAAGCACGTAACACTGAATGATTGAATGAGAATTTCCAATTTATTTCCCTGGGACACCTGCGACAATTGGATTGCGTATTGGGTGCCAAATTACAGAAGACACATCGTTACAGTTACATTACGGCATTCGAATACGAATAAAAATGGTCCTTCGAGCGTCGTCACCGCATTACCAACACTCCGTAGTTGAATGGAGACCCGTATCTACTTAAACTTCATTCGCATAATTTCCCAAATCGCCCAACTCAAAATGGAACATTTAAGAAAAACACAAAAAAAAAAAAAGAAACACACTACTAAAATTGTATCTAACTTTTCGCACGCCCCCAAAGGACAACTGAAATTTTGAAAACTTTTTTAAACTGCTCTTTCTCTCTCTGTATCTTTTTTTTTTTTTTTTTGAACAAGAGCGTACAAATTGAGTTCACAGATACTATTGGAATAAAATTTAAAACCATCAACATGGAGCTGCAATCTAAAAAGTTTTCGAATTAAATGTGTTTTCCATTTGTGCATTAAAAAACAAAAAAAAGGATAATTCATCATAATTTTGAAATGTTACTTAAAAAAAAAAAAAAGAACGCGGGACAATATAAAAAAAAATGTTTTAAGCGGATGAGAAAACTTTCCCCAAGAGAACTGTTCAAACAAATTCGAGTCCTTTTTTATCTTTTCTGCTTTTTTTTTTGGTATTTGTTGCTGTATTCGAGTGAGAAAACTCAAAAACTCTTAAAGTTTTCAGACGATAATTCGTTTTATTACTTTTGATTCATCGATTGTGATGTACCTTACTACTCGTATTTACATGTGCAGTTGTTTTTTTTCTTCAACGGAAAACAAAGGATGCAAAATCGAATTTTATAAGGATATTAAATGGAGTGCACCTAATCCGGTCTGTAAAGGTTGTGTAGTTAAAAATTTATCGATTCAGTGGATATTGGTATATGCAGGTCTTAAATTTTTATTGCAAAAGAAAAGAACGTTGTTAACATGGAAACGAACTGGATTTTTACAAGGCTATTAAAATTGAGCTTAAAATTAAATGGTATCTATGAGTAGGTATGTATGTATATGTGGAGAAAGCAAACTTTATGATATGTGAATTGTAGGCGATCATTTCAAGTATATAGTGTCCCAGAAGCTACAATTTATAGAGGGACAACATCAGTTCACCATCAAAATCGTCAAGACTGATATTAAGAGCTTCATTCACTCACAGAGCTAACTGTCAGCAGAGGAACAGAACCGACCTTTGTGGATGCAAGATGAAGGGAAGTTACTGACGGGACTCTGTGTAGTGATAGAATGCTTGATAGTATATCAAATTGGAAAGTAATGGATCAGACAATGACGTCGGACCACAGAGCCATTTCATTTGATGTTCGATACAGATCTGAAAGGAAGAGATCACGGACAAAGTAAAATACCAGGAAGTATTACGGGATAAACTGAATGGGAGGGTACCCAAAATACCGAAGACCACTTGAGATGTAAAGTCACAGCTGAAGCATTTAAAATCAGCTGTTGAAAATGCATACCAAGAGGCGTGTACACCTTTGGTAGATGAAATGCTTTGTTGGTGTAGGGAACTTGAAATTTTAAAGAAGGACGTCAGGTAAACCTTTAATCATGCCATGAGGAGGGATGATCCTGAATCATAGAATGAGTGTAAGGCAAAGAAGAAAGAGCTAAAAGCAAAAATGCGATGACGTAAAAGGGGTCGTGGAGGGAATTTTGCTCGAATATGAGAAACACAGCTGAGGTCAATAGACTTCAGAAAATTATCTCCAAGGATCCAGAAAGTCGAACTCATTCGTGACAGAACAGGAGATTGTTGAGATACTGGATCGTACAAATGAAGCCCTCATGGAAAAACACTTTCCGCGAAACGTTAAGTCAGATCAGCCCTAGGCTTTAATTAAACAAGTACCAAACAGGACGGATAGGCAGAAGTGGATAGGATAGTCACAGCGGGCGATAGAAACGTTTTCCTGTCACAAGACTTCAGAACCGGAGTGCTGATCTCATTGTATCAAGGTTTAGGGCTATATACGTTACATGTCTAGCGATATGCTATATACCAGTAATATGGAGAGAAACAAATATGCTGTTTCTTTCAAAACCGGGATAAAAGGATTACACCGAAGCGAAGTCTTTCTGATCGGTCAGTCTAACATCATTTCTGTTGAAAACATTGGAAAGAATTGTGTGTGGTGGAGAGCACGGCGTTGAAAGAGTGTCCTTCGAGTAGTAAACAACATGCATACAGGGCTGGCAGGTCTACGGAAATAGCGCTACACCAGGTGGTACGCGTTGCGGAAGAGGAAATACATACCGGAGGCATTCCAATGACCATACTAATGAACATTAAAGGTGCCTTCGATAAGATAGGATTCGAAAGTCTCAGAGTAGCCTAAGAAGAATTAACCCTAACCCCAGAAAGGTTAAGAATCTGGGTGTGTAACTGAAGCTGGACTAACTTGGAACTTCCATGTGGAAGAAAAGATTAGAAAGGCGAAAAGGGTACTTCATCAGTACAAAGGTGGGGAAGCTCGCCGAGGTCAGCATACTGGATGTACACGACGATAGTTAGATCGATTATCACATATGCTTCAACGGTATGGTGCAGAAAACTACCCAGAAAGCATTAAAGAGATTCCAATGTCTGGCATATTTAGGGATCGCAGGTGCAATACGAACGACACAAACATGAGCAATGGAAGTGATTCCGTCTCTGGACTTATTTATTAAAAAAGCGGCGGCTTCGACGGCACTTCGTCTGCACCGTGATGGCAGCTGGCACTGGCGCGGTACTATCTGTGGCCATAGGAAAATCCTGGATCTCGTGAAAAATGAGATTAGGGAGTTGAAAATGCCCATGGATGGAATAAAAAGAATGTGTGTTACCGAAAGGTATCACAAAACTCTTACTGGGGATGGAACAATTCTGGAAAAGAAGATTGGTGATATAATCATCTTTACGGATGGGCCCATGATGGATGCCAGAGAGGAGGCAAGTATCTTCTCAAAAGAATTGGAACTACGCTGTCATATTAGTCTGGGGAAATATACCTCAGTCTATCAAGCCGAGAGGATTGCTCTGTTGCATGCGTTGGATCACCAGAGTCAAGTTGTGGATAAAAACGTTACTATAGCACTGTACAATCATTCAGTGATTAGACACATGGACCAAACAGATATCAATACATCACTGGCATTGGAATATGTTCATAAAATCAATGAGTGCTCATCTTGAAATGAGATGACGCTGCTCTGGGTGAGAGGCTCTAGGTCATGGAAATTTTGGGTATCACCTAAAGAAAAAGGGTCTGCTGGAGTATGAAACCGGTGAACCATGCCTGGAGGAAGTCCGGACGGCAGCACATTGCGTCAATGTCCTGCGCTAGGTAGCAGAAGAAGGGACGTCCTAGGTGGCTTGGGTAGAAAGCCGGAGGATGAACCAGACTTCTTTTAAACAGATGTTAGCGCTGACACGAGGAATCAAAGCCACTGCGGAGAAATGCAGAGAGACTCTCGGGCTAAGATGTATCGTAAAAGAGAGACGAAAAGGGGCCCAACACCGTAGTCTGGTTCGAAATCTCTCGAATAGTATATACAATATGTATATTCATTCGCTCACGTATTCGAAAAACCGTCTGGTTTCATGCCATGTTTATCCTAGCAAATACTGCACAAATGGAAGCCTTAAAATTAGCACCGCCAAAGGTGCTTGACAGCTTTATATACTGTACTGAAAAGAAGGGACATACTGCAAAAAGGACCTTGAGAAACGTGAAACGATGAAGAGATATAAAAACTGGAATAAAGTTCGCAGCTTTTACTAAACGAGAGTAAATAAAGTAATGGCTTCGGTACCCAAATAGGGGCATTCAAAATACGCAGTTTTGCTTTTGGCTTTAAAATAGCCTTAAGTAGCACTACGAGCTCCAAGAGATCTTTTGTGTTATCCCCTTAAAGACGTTGTGTGGTTTTATGAAGCGCATCTTACAGTTAAATCGATGGAAAGCGCTCTCCATAGTGTGGTCAGGGAAATTGAGCAGTCTTTGGATGAGTAGGAATACACAATAGTAGCGTTCCTTGACATTGAGAGCGCTTTCAATAATGTAACAACGAACTCAATAGTAAAAGTTTATTGAAAAAAACAGACCCGTCATAAACTGGATTGAAAACATGCTTAGCTCCAGAATCATCAACTCAGCTATCGGGCCGAGTTCTGTAAGGAAAATGATAACAAAGGGCAAATGACGCCACTGCTTTGGTTCCTTACCGCCAACAAAATTCTAAGAATCTTCACACAGAACAGATTCAATATTGAAGCTTATTCAGACGACTTAGCCTTAGACTTAGACTTAGACTAATGGCCAACAATCAATGAACTTATGGAATCTGCTCTCAAAGAACTCTCTGTGTGGCCAAAACAAAATTATACCCCAGAAAACTGAACTTGTTCTGTTCACTAGGAGAAAAAGATATCTAACTTCACCACCAAAGCTAGATGGCACCACAATAGATCTCTGATCGGAGGTGAAAAATCTCGGCGTCATACCAGACTCCAAGTTATCCTGGAAAAGAAATCTTAAAGAAAGGACAAAGAAAGGAATGTACAAAGCAACTATCAGACCTATCATCTGCTATGGGTCCTTAGTCTTGTTTACAGCAACGGATAGACAGTCAAGCAGCTCTAAAATCGATTAAATCTAATACAATCAAATCATAGGCAGTTAGGAAATGGTGTGATGCACTGATCACGATCAATCACCATTCGGTCAAACTCTACTGGGTTCCCGGACATAACAATATTGAAGGTAACCAGAAGACGGATGCTCTGGCAAGAAAAGAATATCAGTAAAGGAGACACATCCATACTGCCACCGGAGGTACTGCCTAGTTATCTAGGGAGGACTGTGCCACCTCTCGCACATTATAGCCGAAACTAGATGCCTTCTGGTACTAAATCGATCCTCTATCCTAACTGGTATAATTACAGGACACTGTGCCATCAGAGTCATGCTGCGTAAATGGAGGGTAGAGTCCAACAACTTATGCAGAAACTGCGGAGACGAGACTAAGCTCTTCAGCTGGACGTTACTGGCGAAGTAATCATACGTGTATTCTAATAAGGATTTATTCTTCTAAATAGCGGAAGAAAGTTTCTGGTAAACGGGCTTCAGCAGTAAAAGATCGCGTTCATATAACGACGTTGCTAAATATTGTTAAAGGACTTCTTCTTCTTAGGTGGCGCTATAGTTCGGAGTGAACTTGGGCCCTAAAGGAGCGCGCTTAAGAATTACCAGCTAGGAGCTTCAAACAAGTTACCAAGAGCATCTGATTGTGACTTTGGTCGACCATAGCGACTTGTACTTCAACCTAACCTTACCAAGGTGGCATCAAACTTGTGAATTTCGAAAACGAATTATCTCGGCAAGCAGGCTTTATGATAAAACAACGCCCGAACTATTGGCTGATGTCTGCAACTCGTTTCTAAGGGAAAGGAGTTTTGAGAAACTTTTGACAAACATCAAAGGTTAGAACACTCATAAAAAAGTTGCTCGATAACAAAAATTGTTCTTCGGATGTTGGTTTAGATAGGTTCCTTCCATTAACGCAGAATTTGAGTAGTTGTAACAAAACTAGGTACGGACCCGTCGTGTCATATATTTGTATTTCGCCTATCTACACCATCTTGATCACTACAATTCTAAACATTGAGGAAGCAGAAAGAAGCGAAATATTTGTACCTTTTTCCACTGCCCATTTTTAGTAGCAGTGTGTTAAACCCTCCGAAGACGCCTATTTTCTACAGGTGGCTAGGTATAAACTCGTTCTATATTGAACTGAAGTCTATAACTCAGATTTTGCGATGACATGCACCTTTATTAATTGAATCCACAATTGATAATCAAAGGTGTCTTTGAATTGATGGCTTTTTAAACTGTTTGATCAAACTCGAACCATAGGGTTTTAGAACCTACATATGGATATTTCTGACAGCAACTCCATAGCAGACCAGAGCTTCCCTGTAATGTGAACATACATATGTATAACCTGGGAGGGTGTTGACGTATCAACCAACAAATTGTAAGTTTATCAAGCTGGAACCTAAGACCGATGCAGATTTCGAATGTTTTTCGACTATAAATTCCTAAGAGTGCCTGGGTTAGTTCTGGAAGTTCTTAGGCACTTAGACTTGCTCATCAGAACTTTTCATCAGGAAATCCTACCTTGAAGCAGAGGACATATTTACTAGCTCACTTACTATTTATTACTAACTCGGGTATCCTAATTGAAGGAAATCACAATAGGCCCATCTGTGGCCGCAGTGATATGGTGACAAGCTCCCGCCTCATATTTCTAATCTTAAACTTAATCTCAGGCACTTAGCCACTTAGGAATCACTTCTTTATCAAAGTCATAGAGCGCGCATATATTCGTATTATTATCCTTGTTCATTAGTTCTAATGACCAACACACTCCATATTGCAACACGAAAGCTAATCATATTTTCCTAGTTTTCGAATGAAATGCTGCAATGCATTCCAACCTATCTTAGATACTTAGATCTCACTATCTACGAATTCATAAACATACTTACGACACTCAGTAGATATCTTAGTCAGTCACACACTTCCTTTTTGTCTCTAACATGGAACATCTCAACAAAGAAAGGAAGAAGATACTAGTTTAGTTCAAAATAAAGGCTCTCATTCCTTTGTGTATCTACATCACTAATCGTGTAATATTTTGAAATCCTGAACACATCCCCTCACAGGGCGAAGTATTGCACTCGTTGCACTATATATCCTTTTGCAGTAGCCGCACCTTTTTGACCAACAGATACCGTCGATACGCGCGTTTACGCCCCAAAACCAACCCCACCGAAAAAAATATCAGAAAAACAAAAAAAAAAAAATAGATTTGTGGACCCCCGCCCTTCTACCACCAAAATTTATTTAATTAATGCGGTACTTACACTCTGTCATTTGAATTGTTGCGCTCCCCGCATATGTGTGTGTGTGAGAGTGTGCGTTTGCTGGAGTAATTTCACTGTTAGCGTTCCGAAGACAAGGCCGAAGGACTGGATGGCTAGCTTAGATTTGGCTGGTTGACTGACTTCGCGACGGACTGGGTTGGCATATAAATCATATGCAACAACGATTAAATGCAAATTAAAATTCCATCCATGCAGCTCGTTGACATTGTTCGTTGTTATTGTTGAGTACCGCGAGTCCTTTCAGTTGGGGGGGGGGTGGTGTCCTCACTCCACTGTTGCTGCTACTGCTTCTATTCCTATTACTACGACGAGTGATGGTGGTTATGGTGGTGGTGATGGTGGTGACGATGTCGGTAGTGCGCGCCCACTCCACAGTTGCACCTCCTTGAGCGTCGTTGGGTGGTAGGGCGGTAGGGCGTATGATAATTATGATATTTCCCTCAGCTAGTGCACCTAAGTTCAAATATCAAATCCTTGGCATAACAGGACAAACGAGTGCTTCACTATTTACATACATATACACTACTGACACATAGTTTTTGTATCTATTAATCCGCTCTCTGTTCTCTCGCTGTTGTTATTCTTGTGTGGTGGCTTTGCTCCTCTCTGTGTGTGTTTTTGTTTTTCCAACTGGTGCTGCTGCTGCTTCTGCTTCTGCTTCTGCTGCTGCTGGTATCCTGCTCACAGTTCAACTTTATTTATTGGTGCAATGTGGAACAAGGCGAGTTAAGGATTTATTTTTCGCTTTTTTATTCCAGAGCAGGTCTATGCTCTGCATATGCACACACATGACATGACGTATTGGTTTTCCTGTTGTTGCCGCTGTCCTAGTGTTGACAGCCACTAGGAAGAGATCCGTACCAACGATGACGACGACGGAGGGTTGGTAAAAATGCGACGCGTCACGACACTGGGGGTAAGTCGGGGCAGAAGCGGGGTACAGGTGACTTTAGCACTTTATCCGCGGGGATTTTAATTTTTCTTCCACCGGAAAGTAATTAAAATCTCCGAGTGGTATGTCATCCGGTTTCGTTTCGTTTCGATTTTTTTTTTTTGTTTTTTTTTTTTTGTTGCTTTGCTTTGCTCAGATGGGAAATTCGATTTTCATTTAGTGCGGAGGGGGGTATTGCTGATGGGTGACAAAGGACTCTGGGGTGAGTGAATGTGAAAATACAATACACGAACGTTCAGCTCGTGCAGCTCGTGTAGTGTAATTATGAGTTATGACCCCTCCCTCGCCGCACACACAGTGTAACAACAAGTTCGCGTATCGATTTACAACTCTCACATAAGTCAACCAACCCTGTTTCGCGTGTGAACACCGTTTTTTTTTTCTTTTTTTTTTTGTCCCGTTTTGTTGTTTTTGTAGGCGCTGCTGCTGCTACTGCTACTGACTTCTGTTCGTGGGGGGTGTGTGTATAGGTATTGTATTTCTAAGTTTTATGACGTCGCTTTTTATGTTTCAACATTTCATTTCGATTCTTTCTTCGACTGGTCTACTCTTTCTTTTCTTTTTTTTTTCGTTTTTTTTTTTCTTAACCCTTAAGCGAAGGGTAAATATACATCGCCGCAGTACACCTAAACATTTACACGGGGAACCGTTTCGCTTGTCTCGATTACCGAACGTCAACTGAGGTTTGACGTTTTGCGATTTGTCGTAAATGCTCCACCAAGTGCTCCAATGGAGTCTCTTGGGAGGAGAGAATGATTCTGAAAGGTGACCAGTTTAGTCCATGCGCATTGGGAGGTTGCCGAAATATTGTATTTGGTTGTTGTCTGAGATGGGTTTTGTTGAATGAAACTGGAAAAGCTTTATTCGACCAGATCTAGTGGTTTGGTTACTGGGTGGAAGTTGGGTGCGTGTTTGGTTTATGAATATGATAAACTTTAATCGAACAGTATAGAAAAAAAGTATGATTATCATAAACAGTTAAGGAGATAGTACGCAACACTGTGGATGGCCGCTATGAACTTTGAATCTGCTGTTGTTTTGATATAAGCAGAAGAACTCTTTAAAATAACTCAAGGTTTTAAGGGATACACTGCTTCGCTGGCCTCTGGCTTCAGTACTGATCTTATTGGACTTACTGCAGAAATTTCATGAACAGTTCTATCTGTTATTTCAAAAGAATACAAGTTCTGATTTTAAAATCCACATGAATCCAAATGAATTGTGGAACTTTTAGAAATCGACCAAGAGGACTGTTCTAGTGTGCCCTACTCGTGCAAATCGAAATCAGCCTTAAATGCTTAAAGTGCCCTAAAGAAGTCCTAGGAAAATGTCGAAATCGGATACGGCATTATATAGTAGGCCCCTTCCATTCGAGTAAAAAATATAACACGCACAACACGAATGGTTGTGAGAAGCTATGCCCTGCACATTTAATAAGGTTACGCCCACTTTTTAAGAGCATTATTCAACTTCTTCGTTAAGAGCTATATATATATTATTCTTATTAAGCTCTTTGTCGGAAATTTCAATAGAAATCGTGAAATCCTATTTTTCCAAAGAAAAAAAATTAGTTTTCAGGGTATGGTCACCTATTCTACAAAATTGTTTAGGCCTTATGGAACGTTTGACTGCTCCCTGCCTTTTAATTGCATCTGTGGCTTCTTATCCGTTTAGCCCAACATTATGCGATATCCAGGCCACCCTATATATACTGTCCTTTACCTTAAGTTTATCCGTGGATGGCCTTTCACATGAGTTCCCAGTGTAAATAAATACTACCATATATTATGGATTCAAAGTGTTTTGTTCTTGGACCAAATACTCCTGTCTGAGTTCCTTCCTCAGTTGAAGACCCATCTGTATAGCACTTTACTGTGTGGCTGCTGGTTCAATAAGCTAGACTGTAGAAGCGGAAACATTGTTCCAGTTTGTTGCAATGCTTTCACCTCTAGCCAGTTCAATCCTTAACCAGCTAACCTAAGTTATGTACAGAGTAGATTAAGCTCCTTTTAAGAACATGGGCAGATTTTATGTGTGTATATACATACATATACATATATAAGTATGTATTATTCGAGAGATTGCGAACCAGGCCATAGAGTTGAGTCTGTTTGCTGGCTAGCATTTGCTTAACAGAAATTTGGTTCATCCTCTGAGTTTCAACCTAGTGTCGGACATTAACACAATATACATATGTGCTGCCGTCCCGATTTCCTCCAGACATAGTTCATAGGTGTGATCCTCCAGAAAACCAATCTTCTTATGTGATACCTGAAATTACCATGACCTGTAAATAACGCTACCACCCATTTCAGGGTTCATCGCCCTAAGCTTAGAACTACTCTGTGAGTGGTGCCAATCGGCATTTTAATAGTCATTTTCACCTGCCTGCAAAATTCCACGGTTGACCACATTCTCTGGTGTTCCGCCGCGGCCAAGTTGCTAATAAGGTGCTCTGCCATTCCTCTGCCAAATGCAGCAAACGATTCCGTACCAGAAAACTCCGAGAATAACCCTTGCTTTGCTAGAGAGCCCACCTTTTCGTCCCCTCAGTCCCTACTCTCACCCAGAGCAGTGTCATTTCATTTCGAGATGAGCACTCATTGAACTTATGAACACATTCCAAAACCAATGATTTATTGATATCTGTTTGCTTGCGTCTAATCACTGATTGATTGTCCAGTGCTATAATTTCAGGTCATCCAATGCATGGAACAGAGCAATCATCTCGGCTGGATAAATTGAGGTAGATTTCCCCAGACTAATAGGACAGACGGAAATCTAGTTCTTCTGAAAAGATACCTCCCCCCGCTCTGCCATTCATCATGGACCCATCCGTAAGGAAGATTATATCACCAATCTTCTTTTTCGGAAGTGTTCCATCCTCGATAAGAGTTTTGCGATACATTTCGATAACACGTATTCTCTTTATACCATCCATGGACATATTCAAGTCCCTAATCTCGTTTTTCACGAGATCCAGGATTTTCTATAACTATAGATAGTGCCGCGCCAGTATCAGTTATACCGCCGATGTCGCCCTTTCTCAATAAATAAGTCCAACGAATCACTTCTATTGCGCATGTTGGTGTCATTCGTATTGCATCGGCGATGTCTAAACATGCCAGACGTTGGACCCTATCTAACTGCTTCTTTACAAGTTTCTGGGTGGCTTTTTGCCACCATATAACTGACGCATATGTATGTGATAATCGGTCTTACTATGAGTATCATCGAATACATCCAGTATGCTGACCTCGGCTAGATTCCCCACCTAAGTCCACATACCTGTTTGCACTGATATAGCACCCTTTTCGCATTTCTGATCTTCTCTTCTACATGGAAGTTGCAAGTTAATCCACCATCTAGGTATACACCCAGATACTTAACCTTCCTGGTCTCATGTAGTTCTGATCCAAAGATTGTCAAGAGCTGAAATTCCAGATCTCTCCTCTTCCTTGTGAAGATGATTAGATATGTCTTTTCCGTATTAATCGAGAGCCCATGTTCCTGATACCACCGCTCCACCACTCTGAGAGCATTTCTCATGGTATCTGCTGTGATGTTCATGAATTTACCTCTTGCCATTATTGTCGTAGACATATACCACAGTGTGGATGCCTGTCTCTTCAAGTCTTCTCAGGAGAGAGTCATATATGTACATATATTCCACAGAGTATGTGATAAAGCTCCTACCGGCGGGAAACCACTGCTAACCTCAAAGTCCGGTATTCATCTCCTCTTCCGCAACACGTACCACCTGGTGTAGCGCTGTTTCCGTAGACCTGCCAGCTCTGTATGCATGCTGTCTACTACTCAAAGGACACGCTTCCAGCGTCGTGCTCTCCAAATGGTCCACCACAATTCCCTCCATTGCTTTCCACAGAAATGATGTTAGACCGACCGGTCTGAAGAACTTCGCTTCGGTGTAGTCCTTTTTTTCCAGTTCTCGAAGAAACACCACATTTATTTCCATGTTACCGGTACGTAGCCTATTGCTAGGCATGTTACGTATATAGCCCTAAACCTTGGTACAATGAGATCGGCACCCCGGTCCTGCTGTCTTGAAAGGGGAAAACGTTTCTATCGCCCCACTGACCACTTCAGGCGTTACTATCCGTTCCGCTTATGCCCTATCCATGCTTTTTCCTCAGAGCATAGTGATGATCTCACTTAAAACTTCGCGGAAAGTGTATTTCCATGAGGACCTCATTTGTACGATCCAGTTTCTCAACAATCTCCCCCATTCTATCACGAATAAGTCCGATTTTGGATACTGGATCTCTCGAGAGAATTATCTGAAGTCATTGACCTAAGCTGTGCTTCTCATATTAGCGCAAAATTTACTCCACGACTGCCTTTTACGTCTCACCTCCTTCTTTAGAATTTCAAGTTCCCTGACGTATTTCCGATCTTTTTTCCTTTTAGATCCGTATCCAACATCTAATGAGATGGCTGTTGTCCGACATCATTGTCTGATCCATTACCTTCTATGTGCATAGATACAAAAAATGCAAATATTTATTTTAGGATTCGAACTTAACCACTGAGCCATTACTTCAGTTATCTAAATATATATATATACATGCACGTCTACTTTATGTTCTATACTATGGCACATTCTGAATGTCTATGATGTCTGCGTTATTTTGGATAAACCCCGACACTGTCCTTACCTTTCTTACAAGCCTGAGCGTGGCACTGCTACCTTTATTTTTTGTCAATTCTGGTCAGTTTGCTTCTGTTTGTCGGACCAAGATTTCTGGCATTCATGACCAATAAAGCTTTGAAATGAAAATTCGTAAGATCTTGTCGTATCCTGTCTTGAATGAAAAACAAATCAGCTCACATCATGTCACAGTCATAGTCAGCAGACCCATCCAGAGACTGTGGTGACGTAGATGTTAAGAAAACAGGTGGCTCAAACCTGAACAGAACTAGAGGTCAGCTCTCGAAAATTTTTTGGACTTCATTCACTCAGCATAGTTTACTTGGCTTAAGGTACATGATCATTGTAGAATTATCTTTGACATGCATTTGTATCATAAATAGGTATGTGATGCCAAAACAGTATCACACTAGACAATTAGTCAGTCTTTTGGGTTATTACTATTACTGTGGTATTTCACGTCAATGAGATGTTTATCACTGTGATTAGCAACTAGCTCTAGTCGGGTCAGGTCTTCATTTCAGACATTCTCCTATGCAGTGCAGCCAATATAGACCTACTCTCGTTATGCAGGCTAGGGCTACTGTACAATTCTTAGAATCTACTGCATAACTAATGCTCTTTTAGAACAACATTTAGATTGAGTATTGCAATTGAATAGATTGAGGATAACCTTGAGAAGAAGTTCATTTGTTTCTTAGTCTCAAGACCAGTGGGCAGTCTTTCGATGGAATCGTAGTACAAATACATAATACTGAAGGACATAATCCATTTAAAATCTTGTTTGGTCCGAGCTCGATCCATTGCCTGTGAACTATAAGACAATCACAAACATCACGTTCAAGTTGTGATTCAAGAAAGAAGACTTGACGTATCTACACAGCTTCCATCCATAAAATTGCTTTGCTAATCTCTAGAGCAAATGATTTTCGACTAGATCGCATCGTTTTCTATTCGGAAGCTTGGTACTTAATACACTTGTCCTTCCTCTAATATGTAGCATCGCCTTTATCCTTTCGATTTGTATAAAGAGTACAAAGATACCATTCCCTTCCTTTTGATCAACCTCAACGACAAGCGCCATCTTGTATAAGATACTTGCATAAATAGCTGAGTTCGTAGACTCTATGCTTCATACCACATTTCAATTGACAGATTCAAATATAAATCAAACAAATGACTAATTAATTAATTAAATAACACGCACGAGTATATTTCCCTTAAATCTAAAATAAAATGCATTATGATGATTCTCCTACTCTTAATGGCAGTTTCAATGAGAATTGACTTAGATTGGTTAGCACACATGAATTAAGTTTAAAATTAACGAAAGTAATCACAGAATATTATATCGACTCGATGAACTTTTCAACTGACTTCCTAAGTCTACGATAGACCCCACGTTTGCTTTATCATATCGGCTGCCTTCTCTGCGATCATAATCACTATTGCGTTTGTATGTCCCGCTGGTATGGTCGGCATTATAGAGGCGTCAGCCACTCGGAGGCCTTGTATTCCATGGACTCTAAGCTCTGGATCAACTACTGCTTCAGAGTCGGATACCGGGCCCATTTTACAAGTTCCCGACTGATGCTGCAGACTCGAACCATACCGACGAAGGCAGCACTTCCAATATGCATCACTAGCGAAGGGTTCATGTTCACAGCCTAGAAATGGTTTCGTGTGGAACGTACTACCAATTTTCCGCATCGAATTCGTATTACCAATTTTAAGGATCTGTTGAGAGAGAGAGAGTTTTGTATCTAGAATTGAAATCAAAGTCTTGCGAGTCATTCTTACCAATTGCACTCCCTCGATCATGGCTCGGATATCGTCCTCATTGTCCATAAAGTTTGGTTGCATCCTTGGCCAATGGAATGGATTCTTGCTTCGCAAAGATATACGTCCTCGGCTTTTGGGCCGAAGTAATACTGGCACCAGTCCGTAGGTGTCCTGCAAAAGATACTCTTAAACGCGAGAAGGCAAATGCAACCATTTCGGTGAACTGACCTTATCTTTTATATCTCCAAACACATTCTGGTAGAACTCCTCAGTAATTCCAAGCAAATTTCTCATAGTTCCCAGAGTATCTCCACTCAAAGATCCAGCTCCGAGAACAATCTCCATATCCGGATAGTCCTTGTCTGTAAATAGTTCGTCAAACGATACTCTGCATCAAAAGATATTGACTTACCAAACTTTGAACTCGCAGTTCGTACAAAAGCAAACGCTTCAGCACCTCCTGGGACGGTGTACGGTCCCTGGCCCTGAAGTATGTACTGCAACACATCAATTGGATTCATCAGTGTCCTATCATTCACCGATGTTTCATTAACCAGGAACACCAATCCATTCAACGTAATGTGATCTTGCAAATTATATCCGACTTTCGAGTCCTGAATCACAGGAATGTCAAACTCGGCCAAATTCTCCGCCGGTCCAACACCCGACAACATCAAGATCTGTGGCGATGCTATAGCCCCTGCGGATAATATCACCTCCTTCCTCACGTAAGCAATATGCCTCTTCTTATTCTTTATGAACTCAACTCCCATCACCTGCTTTGAGATTGGATCAATAAGGATCTTCGTTGCCCATGACTTCATGGAGATGTGAAGGTTTGGTCTACCAGCTGCTGGTCTTATGAACGCTTTCGCTGTACTGCATCGCCTTCCATTTCGTAACGTTGCCTGAGATCGACTAAAGCCCATGAGGGTCTTACCATTCGGATCAGTCACATTGTATCCAACTTCATTGCTTGACTTCAAGAAAGCCCTTAACAACTTCGACTTATAGTTCGAGTACTGCACATCAAGAGGACCATCGTGTCCATGATATGTAGACTTTTGTAACTCAGGAATGCCTATATTCTCCGATTTCTTGAAATAGGGCAGAATCTCCTCATAACTCCAACCAGGATTACCCAGTTCCGCCCAATGATCGTAGTCCTTGCGATGTCCCCGAGTGTATAGCATGAAATTGATTAGACTTGTACCACCTAAACCCCTGCCTTTGGGCCAATTGCAAACGCCACCCTGTAGACCCTGACAGGCATTCTCAACTGGATCGGATTTATATCCCCAGTTGTACCGTGTCATCTGAGTGAGTGCTGCCGTCAGAGGAACATCGCTTAAGAAGGTCTCCTGATCGCCAGCTTCTAGTAGGAGAACTGTTGCATCTTCGACCTCACTGAGTCGACCTGCAACCACACAACCTCCAGAGCCCGCACCGATGACAATGAAGTCATAAGTTGTGTGAAACAGGTTTGTATCTGGGATACGAGTGTGTAGAAGAGTTGTCTCCAGATCTCTAGCCAGGTCGACTAGTGGTTGGGAATGAACCGTGGAGAAGGAGAAAATACTCAGCAGGCAAATGCTTTTGATAAGCATTGTAGAAGGTTGATGTATCTGGAAGTAGAAGAAAAAAAATGGTTAGTGGTTCTTTTCTTCATTGAGTGGATGGTGTCAAGGACAAGCAGTCGTATAACCTACATTATGTAGCATAAGTACTGAACTAACTACAAACTGTTCCAAGATCAAGGCTAGAGTTTGAAAGAAAAAGCGTTTCACTTTAGTGCCAAGTACATATGGTACCGCTACGCATCGCCTCAGTGAAAACAATGTGCTTGGCAAAGTAAAAGTATCTAACACCGATGGTGACCTCCAAAGTGTGCCTTGATCTAAGTCAATATTTATTTCATTGAAGTATTTACGATACGCATTGCTATCCAAGCCCAAGGAGATAGAATCTTTTGCTGGCTGTAGTAGCATAAACTACTTCAAATTACATTCATCGTCGACGCTGTCCGATCTGATGGTGCGTATTCACTGATGCGTATTCACGCTTAACTTCATGTAGGTGTAAGTATAAGTGTGATTGGGTTAAAAAACTATAGAGCAATAAAACTGATCAATAGTAACTTTATCTAGACTACTGCATTTAATGAGCGTTCATGAACCACATGGACTACTTCGACATACTCGGAGCTCAGGCCGATAAAGATTTCGAAGAATAAGTCAGGTTTTTGGAAATGAGATGGATGCCTGGCACTGATCCGCATTAAGTAACATTTCAAACCATCAGCATAATATGTGCACACGACCCTTCCAACGAAGCTGAAGACTCTATCAAGGAGGAGTTTTATGACCTCCTGAACGGAGTAAGATGTCAAAATCAAATTCGGGGACTTCAATGCCAAAATCGATAAGGAAACATCTTCAGCGGATTAGTCGGAAAGCACAGTCTCCACGACAGGACAACAGAGAACAGCTTCCGACTAATGCAGCAGCTCATAATACGTTTGTAAGTCGCACTAGGTTTCCAAGACTACGAACGCACACAGCAACCTGTCGCAACCACACATCAAACTTTCAGAGTGGCAAACGTCGACTCTGACCATTTTCTTGTTGCAGCTAAATTCAGAGCTCGAAGTCCAGAAAAAGAAATTCAACGTTGGAAGCCTTAGCACGACTGGAGTAGCCAGAGGCTACAGAGAGCGCCTGAGCGAGAGACTCTCCACTGTGCATTCACCATCCACAAACGACAAGGATCTGTGGAACCAGTATTACGACTTCATCAAAGGGATAACAGAGACCACCATAGGCTAGCGGCCACCACCCAAAAGGAGCACTTGGTTTGATGATGAATGCGTGCGTTGGAAAAAGGTGACACAAAATGCACGCATGCAAGCGCTGCAACGCAAAACAAGGGCAGTGAGAGAAGAGTATCGAGCCAGAATAAGGGATCCTGCGTAAAAAGAAAAGGATCTACGCAGTCTTGCGACTCAAGGATATCGAAGAGTCTCGCGAATGGAACAACAGCTGGCTTCAAGCCCAATACGCGGGTTCTTCGAAACAGTGAAGGAAACCTAGTCACCGAAGCGCAGGGAATAGTAGATGTGTAGCATATCCAGCAGGTACTTAATGGGGATTAGGTAGAGAAGGTGATAGAACAAGAGGACAACCCACATCCAGTCAATAAAGAAGCCATCCCCCTCCCAGTTTTGAAGAGGTTGGCTCAGCTATTAAAAAGCTGTAAAACAACAATGCCTCCGGCTCTGATGGTCTACCAACGGAGCTTTTCAAATACGGTCATGATGCTTTGGTAGGGTGCAAGCACTAAATCATCAACCAAGTATGGGTGGATGAAGCCATGACCGATGACTGCAGTATCAACTCTATATGCCCCATCTTCAAGGAAGGCGATCGTATGTCTTGTAAGAACTATTGAGGCATATCCTGCTTAATGTCGCATATACGTAAGATCGTGAACGTCTGAAGCCTTCCTGCAGCCTTCTAATCGGCACGTACGAGCATGGCTTCCGGCCCGGCAGATCAATGATCGACCAAATGTTCACACTAAGGCAGATCCTGAAAAAAACCAACGAACTTCAATACGAGACTCATAATTTTTTCATCGACTTCAAAGTCGCCTATAATGGCATTCATCATCATCAGCTCTACAAGACGATGGCCGAATCCGGGATCCCGGGTAAACTGATCCGGCTATGCCCCGTGACGCTGGAAAACACCCGGTGCAATGTGCAATTCGCAAACAGTTCCTCCGAACTATTCCAAACATGTGTCGGATTTCAGCTAGGAGATGCGCTGTCATGTAACTTCTTCAATCTTGTGCTCGAACAGATAGTGCACAAGGCAGGTGTGAACACGGAAGGCACTATCTTTAACAGATCTGTCCAGGTGCTGGGATACGCCGACGACATCGACATCATCGGTCGCTCCCAACGCGCCGATTTAGAGGCTTTTATAGGCGGAACGCGTTGGCTGTGAAGTGAATGTGGATAAAACAAAGAAGCATCTGTCCACCGCCTATGACAAAACGTCACTGTTGGCAACAGTAACTTCCAAGTGGTTAAGGAGTTTACCTATGTACCTCGAAGTAAACATCACTCCACGAATGACATCTTAGTGGAGATTCAAAGAAGACTTACCATAGAAAGCCACTGCTACTTCGGTATGGCGAAACAAATGAGTTCAAGACTCCTAACTTGGAAGACGAAATGCATGCTCTACAAAACATTGTGTCAGTTCTGCTCTATAGAACCGAATGCTAGACGATAAGCAGGAAAGCATTTTCGAGAGAAAAATGCTTCGTCGAATGCGTGGAGGGGGAATGGAGGAGAAGATACAACCACGAACTCCATGAGGTATACCAAGATGTAGATGTAGTCCAAAGAACCAAAACACGTCGACTACACTGGCTCGTCCATATCGAACGAATGGACTGTAATGGCCCAGCAAAGAGGAACTTCGAAATCCTCGCAAAATTTTTGACAATTAGATTTCAATGGCGCATTTTTGATTATCCTACGTACAATCATGACGGCATCTATTCTGAAGAGAACATTCTGTCTCCTCTAGAAACTGCAGAGCACCTTGGAAACTGTTGAACTTCTCTCCGCCAATCTGTTTATCCTCAAAGTTGTCGCATTGACCCAACACCTTTGCACTGATATCCTTGGCTGTAATCATAACTGCACCGCCACATGCCTTCAGCGTACGTTTTAAATCCTCCTCAGCGAAACGACCCGCACTAAACATATTCCGATCATAAAACCACTGAGTGACGACAGTCCCCAGGTTCGAGATGCCAAGGAAAACCGAATCTCCGTTTTAATGATCAAGCTATTACGGATCTGGCATCTGGCACTTGGTCTAGAGAACTAGAAGCAGCGTGCCCGCGATCGAAGGCTGCCGTGAGTGGGATCGGGAGTCCATTAAGTAAAGTAAAATATTAAGATGCCTATCTAGGTTAGGTTAGGTTAGGTTAAGAAGGGGTGTGTGACGGTTAAAAACTCATCACGTCCACTCGGAGACCTAAAGGTCCATTGTGAATCCCTATTTATATCGATGGAGTGGGAACAACAAAATGCAGACACCTATCGCGTCACTGGTTGGGATGGGAACCAGTTGGTACTTTTGATAAAATGGAGAAGATCCGATATCTGGAAGCCTGCTACCTCTGCGGTGCTTGCGAAGAACCTAGAACCTAAAGTGCGAAATCGTCGTTCTTGCAGAGCGGGGCAGTAGCAAAGCAGATGTTCGATAGACTCCACCTCTTCCTCATCTCCGCAGCTTCTACATAGGTCGTTGGACTCCACTCCCCATTTACGGAGCATGACTCCGATGGCGCAGTGTCCTGTGATTATACCAGTAAGGATGCGGATAGAGGATCGATTAAATGCCAGAAGGCTCTTTGTTTTCTTTTTATCTAATTTCGGCCATAACGTGCGAGAGGTGGCACAGTCCTCCCGAGATACCCAAGACGAGTTGGCCTCTTTCTCTATTATGCCGTCAATTATACTATAAAATTTTCCAATCGGTGGCAATATGGATGTGTCCGCTTCACTGATGTTCATTTCCGACCCCATTCTTGCCAAAGCGTCTGCCTTCTCGTTACCTTCAATATTGCTATGTCCGGGAACCCAGCAGAGTTTGACCGAATTGTGTCTAATCGTGATCAGTGCATCACGACAGTTCCTAAATGCCTTTGATTTAATTGTATTAGATTTAATCGATTTTAGAGCTGCTTGACTGTCAACGAAGATGGTTATATCCGACGGGGGGAGGTGACTATCTTCTATGCATTTAGCAGCTTTTTCTATTGCCAGGATTTCAGCTTGGAATACACTGCATGCTTCTGGTAGTCTGAATGATTCCTGTTTTTGCAATGTTTCCGAGTAAAATCCTGCACCCTTACCTATCTCCATTTTTGAGCCATCTGTGTAGACTGTGATCCCTAGATCGTTGTCTATACTATTGGACTCCCACTCTGCTCGGCTTGAGAATAGGACTGGGATATCAAAATTGAAGTCGTTGTAGGGGACTATATAATCCGATGTGGCTGTGAAGCATTCGGAGTTGTATTTCCTGCCCATTGTCTTTGTAGCGTTTAGTATTACCGCATGTCCATAGGTGGTCTCTTTAGACAGGTTGGATTCTTTCAGTCTGAGAGCTCCTTTCGTTGCAGAGCCTTTGATGAACAAGTCTAAGGGAAGAATATGAAAAATAATATCCAAACCTGCTTGCGGCGCGCTTCTCACAACTCCAGTAGTGCAGAGTGCTGCAAACATTTGCACTTTGTAGAGTTCCTTCATATAGCTCTTTGTATCCATATGAGATGATGGGCCTGATAATTGCTTTGTACATCCAGTGAATGATGTGCGGTTGCAATCCCCATCTTCTCCCAAAGGCCCTCTTACAAGCATATAGAGCATTCATTCCTTTCTTTGTCCTTTCTTCAACATTTCTTTTCCAGGATAACTTGGAATCTAGAATGACGCCAAGATATTTCGCCTCAGATGAGAGGATTATAGTGGTGCCATCTAGCTTTGGTAATGTGAAGTCGGGTATCTTTCTTCTCCTAGTGAACAAGACAAGTTCAGTTTTCAGAGGATTGACCCCCAAACCGTTCTGTTTTGCCCACGTAGAGAGCACTTTGAGAGCAGATTCCATTAGTTCACTGATTGTTGGCAAGAATTTGCCTTTAATCAGTATTACTAAGTCATCTGCATATGCTACGATTTTGATTCTCTTCTCTGTGAAGATTCTAAGGATTTTGTTGACGGTAAGGAGCCAAAGCAGTGGAGAAAGGACTCCGTGTGGCGTGCCCCTTGTTGTCATCTTCCTTACAGAACTAGGCCCGATGGCTGAGTTGATGATCCTGCAGTTAAGCATGTTTTCAACCCAGTTTACGACGAGCCTGTTTACTGTCAAATCTTCCAAGGCTTTCACTATTGAGTTCGTTTTTACATTATTGAAAGCGATCTCAATATCCAGCCTATCTATATACCCACTATATTCCCGATGCGTTATCGTTTCATTCCCAAAGCTGGCCACAGATCTCACTTGGACAGAAAATCTTTCGAGTCAAATATCCTCACATAAGTGTTCCTTAGGGTAATATAGATGATTATAGATTTTTACATCTGCAATGCTACCTTATTAGAATACCCGCTCAATGAACTGCATCCCACCAAACGAAGACATACAGTGTCCGTCTTTTAGATATATCCGGAGCCTTCGACAATGCCTCGTCTCAATCTATCGAAAAAGCAACCAATTCCAATGGCATTCACCTCCAAACAACTAATCTTTGTCATCTATCACTATCTATCAAAAGTACCAAAGGTTATTCACAAGGAGGCGTCATGTCACCTCTACTTTGGTCCATTCCGATAAGGTCATCTTTATTTTTTTGGCAAAAAATGGGAATCTAAGCCTAAAACGACATATCTTATTATTGTCACCCCAATGACTCAATGGCATGGTAAGAAAAACTCAAACAAGGCCATGCCCACAAATCCATTCAAAATGTGCAAAGACTCACATGTTCAGGTATTAGACGTGCGATGTGCACATGTCCGACTATGGCGCTGGAGGTCATCCTAGATCTTTCGCCTTTAGACATAACAGTCATGAAGACTGCAACTATTAGCGCACTAAAGCTTCACCGACTATGTAACCTCAATCACTTCGAATTAATGGGGTATCTGAAGATCCTCAATGAATTTCCACTTGTTTCCTTACCAGCAGAATGTGTTACGTACTTCATGTTGAAAAAATCGCACCCATTGGGATAACCCACAAATCCTTTTGGATAATAACTAGCTTAACAAGCTTGCGAACGGATCAAAAATGGATAACGGAATCTTCGGCCCTAACTATAAACTCTTCGTCCCATTGGAAAACAACGCTATCTAGCGAATATATCATAAGAAACCTCCGAAGATTAGATATTAACATTGTATTAGACAGCCAAGCAGCTCTTAAATCTTATAACTTTAAATCGAATCTTGCTCGGAATGGTCTGCTTAATATACACAATCAACTCTCATTTATTTGGGTCCCCGGTCACAAGAATATCTCGGACAATGAGATACCGATTCAGAGCCAAAATTGGCTCCCAATCCGAACCCATAGGTCCAGAGCCCTTCTGTGGGTTATCAACTAGCCAAATAAAGCTAGAACTAAGTACATAGTTGGAAAAACTATGACAAACTCTCAAACTGGTACTCACACTTCAAGAAATTTACTAAAATTTCTAGGAACGGATCGAAATAGATTCTGTCAATGAAGATAAGATGAAGGTAAGATCTTAACTAGCATTACCCAATCTTTTATACTTTTATCAGTATTACGTCACTGATAAACAGTTTGGACAAAAAGTATCTATAGTCCCATCCAAGTTTCCAATGTTCCTTTCCATATGACTGAGCTACAAACTTATGATATTCTCTGGACAGAATCATATTTTATGCCAGTTGTCCTTTCCTTGTTGCATACATCTCTGCAGATACTATTTCATGACTCTCATTTGATACTTCCAGCGTTGCACAATTTGCTTTGTTTTTCGTTAAGAAGACGATCTTTTTGTCTTTCTCATTGTCAAACACAGTGGGATAATAATCACCTGGTGGCATTATACATACATTTTGTAATTGCTCATGTAACCTTCACTCAGCAATGACTAATCCACCAACCAAAGTGTAACAATTAATATCTAAACTAATTTTTTTTTAAAAGAAAACTCGCACGCAAATTTTACTCCAGCCTCACGATACGAATTGGCAATTTGAATGGCTCCGAATCATCATGACTAGCACAAGGCAATGGTAAACAAAAAGAGGATTAAAAACTGCAAAGTCACAGCATCTGCAGGCTTTGTTGCAAGATAAATCGTTCAAGGCACTTGAATAAAACTGAGTAAAACAGTGCACTTGACTTTCCGATCGGCAACAAATAAACTGCTGCAATTGACATTCAAAAACTGGTGCATTGCAGATCAGATACATAATAGTAGTTGCAAATCAGAGCACGACTAGCTTACCAAACTAATTGAGATACATTATACATTTTGCGTGCTAACAATCGCAGATACTTTCCGGTCGCCTTTTGTTTACAAGGTTAATGCAAGCAAGTACATAAAATATTACTCTTGCTTTCCAGAGGAATTTCTAGGTCAGTTAAGCAAAAAATAAAAAAAAAACAGAACAAAACCAGTTGGATATCGGGTGGAATATACATACATTGAGAGATACCATCTGCAATCTTTCCTTGCTCCCGACAAGATGCAGACGAGTTACAACAAAAATTTCATCTCAAACCGGTGGTGATGTGCATTTTGATTTCGTTTTTGTTTTATTTTTTTTAATGAGTCTAAAAAAAAGGTCAATGTCATTGGGAGCCACTCGTGTGTGTAGACGTTAACGCACTTTTATTGCCAATTTTATTGTTTTTTATCAATCAGTGGAAACTGAACCAGTTTCCATTCCAAAACAACCGGCTTAGATACATAAGGAAAGAGTGTGTGATTATCAGATTAACTGCATCGCAGTTTAATCGTCGTAAAATATATTTATTTATTTTTTTTTAAATTTTAAATTAGATTAATATATACGATGACTGGTTTTTATTTAAATTGGTTTGGTTGCCGCGCAATGGCGGGCGAATTGATTTTGTTTAAATTTGATTTGGTTGTGGGTGGAATATATAGTTTCTCCCAGTAAGTTGTGTAAAGTTTCTTAATAAATAAATAATTAATATTTAAGCCCGATGGTTTAGTTTGCAGAGAAAGACAGATATTGCAGACTCTGCATGTGGCACCATCTTGTTGGAACCACATATCACTGATGTTAAGTTCATCCAATTCGGGCCAAAAATAGTCTTCCAATGCATCTAACAACATCTATGAAAAAATACGGTCCTATCACACCGCCGGCTTGAAATCTACACGACACGTTCACTTTTTGTGGATGCAATGGAGGCATGGACTATGTCAAGAATGGATGAGGTCGCTCTTGGTTGTTATGAGAGAAAAATACTTCGGGTGATACAAGAAGATACAATCATTATCTGAACGAGCTATATAGCGACATCGACCTAGTCAAAAGTATTCGAATAAGATGGTTGGGTCATATAGAGCGGATGGACAACAATGCTCCGGCCCGGAGAGTCTTCGAATCCACCCCAAAGGAATGACGCGGTAAAGGAAGATCTCCCCTAAGGTGGCGCGCTCAAGTGGAAAGGGACCTCAACCAACTGGTGCTCAACCATTGGTGTGCAAAACTGGAGACAGCTGGCTAAAGATCGAGCTGGCTGGAGAGGATTGTTGGTTGAGGCCCAGGTCCACCCCGGACTGTAGCGCCACCTAAGTAATGCAGTCTCTTGTCGTGGGTTTGTTGCTGTCCAATAACGCATATATTGCTGGCTATGCATCTGTTGGCTTACTTCACTATCAGAGTCGACAGGCATGTTGTTTTTTAACGCTCAATACAATTTGACAGTTGGTTCTCCGAAGACAACTACTGTCAGCGACACCTACGATCGGCATCACTGAAGTGTTCTAAACTTGTCCTGAGTTTGTACAAAACGAAGGAATGTATACATTTTGTAAAGCTGTACTTTCAGACAAACTGTTACGATGGGTATAGATAAATTTAAAGACGTTACATCCATTTCATCCAAACGCACATTCTGTACTATGGTTCTCAAGTCACACCTATGCAGTGTAAGCACGAACTTATCGCTGTATACTTTTGGTAGAAAAGGCTCAGGCAACTTTTTTAGAAAGTCCTTGAGCTCTGTCAATACCCAAAATATCTGCGTCGTCAGTTAAGTTTAACCATTACACACTCCATGAGTTCTAAGGTAATAATCAACACAGCAAAGTAGAGTTTGATAGCGACTTTACTATCTGAGTTGTAAACATAATTGGCATTTGCTCTCTATTTCTCGAGATCGGCTGTCAATAAACAAGTAATGCCTGACACTAGTACCGTGGAACACAGTCAACTGGTTAAGAGGTAAAGGGAAGTGTTTTTAGTTGTTATGAATTCAGTATACTGTTGAACACAAGTTGTTCAGTATCTTTGAATATCATCTTCCTATGAAGAAAAAAAATTAGCTCCTCCATACATGGCATTCCAGAGTACAGGACCTAGCACTGAGCCCTCTGGCACTCCGCCGGTGACCTTATATTCTTTGGGTTCATTGTCTGCGTTGTAGTTTAAGACTCTGCGCCTGAAGTATATCGTTATGATTTTAATGAGATACCCTGGAACTCATAAGTCTCTGAGTGTCTGTGGTATATTGCTCCAATTTGCAGTGTTGAATTCTTTTTTAATATCCACGGTTACCACTAAATAGTACTTCTTGGTATTCCCTTTCCACCTCTTGCCTTTCTGGCAAGCTTTTTTGCTATTTTAACCAGCGAGCCTTCCGGAAACCATATGGGTGTTCTGATAGCCCACCTGCTGTTTCTATCGCTGCTTCCGTCTGTTGCAGATAATTCGCTCCAGAACTTTTCCTGCCGTATGTAGCATGCGCAGCGAGCGGTATGATGATGCTTTATCCCTCTTGGAGATTAGTACCAGACTCTGCCTTTTCCATTGATCTGAGATACAGGCATTGTACTGCCTTCTTTCAAGCAGGCATTATATACTTCTACGAACATGTCTGGACACGTGTCCAGACCAAGTACTGATGACTTATTTTCCCCAAATTTGATGCATATGTCGATCAATTCGTTTGTAGTGACTAGAGTGATGTTTAGTGGTTCTACAGTCACACCGTCCCCATAGCATATTTCCGTATATTGTGGAAACAATCCGGTGATGATCATATGCAGAAATTTGGGGCACGTGGAAAACGGTTGCCATCTCCTTAGCTTTTTCATTATAAATTTGTAGCACATGCCCCAGGGGTTGTTATCTTGCATAACTCCAGGCAACGTCTTTTTTCCTTTGTTGGATTGCCATTTTAAGCTTCTTACGTCCTGCCTTGTATTGCTCATGTAGGACGGTGAAGGTTGACGTTGTTCTGGAACGCGTGTATAATGTCCTGGCTCGATGAAATTAGCCATGCAGTTCGCCTATTTCCTTGCTCCACCAATAAACTAGAAGACGGTGGCTATTCCCTTTTTTCTTTATCATGGTGGGATCGTAAGCACACGTTGTTTCACCTATGGCTAGTGCGACTTAGTTACTAGAAGGCGCCATCAATTCTGTATCTCTGTGGAAGATGGGATTTAATACCTATCTCCCTATCGTACCGGTCACTCACATATCATTCGTCCATGAAGCTGTTTAACACCCAATACCAGCATAACCGTTTTTCAAATTTTTTACCAACTGGAGACCCAAACTTAGACCACATACAATCCATCTGACTGGCCTTCCCCCATTGGGAGGGTTTCCATATTTGACCTATCTGCAAGTTCCAAGCGGAACTTACTTACTTAGGTAGCGCTCAACCAACAAGCCTCTCCAGTTAGCAGTTACAAGCGAAACTAATGGCGATTAAAGAAGTCTTATTCTGGCTGAAGAAACACGTGATATCCATTAGAGATATCCCCATTTTTTCGGATAGCCAAGCAGGAATCAAATCTTTGGAATCTTTCGCTAATAATTCGAAAGTAGCTCTAGACTACTGATCATGCCTTTTAGGGATGGCTGAGCGCTTTAGAAATCACTTTTGTTGGGTACCGGGACATAGGGACATTTCAGTGAATCGTAAGATAGATGAACTCGCCAGAAATTGAACAATAATATCTATTTTACTAGCTGAAGCTACCTTAGGGATACAAATCGCTAGATGTAAACTTATGTATGTATATCAAAGCTGGATACTCGCGAGAGATTAAATCTCAGGTGGACAAGTGGACAAACCAGATTTGGACAAAGCTAGATCCGAAACGCTCTAAGAATTTGATCCCTCTTAACAGATGGCATATTAGCACTATAATAGGTGTCATCACTGGATACTATCTAATAGGAAAGCACATAAATATTTATTAGAAAATCCATCTGGTTGTACGAGTAGGTATGGAGAATTGTTTGATCCAGCTGGTATGACAACGGACGGATCACTGATCTGATTGCGGTGGCTATAGCTGGGAGCCACTCTAACCTAATCTAACCTAACGTAGAAGAAAATAAATTCATTTGTTTTTAGGTTCTTGGTTAGAGTGACTGTCTGGACGAAGGTACAGACACAGATAGGATTTCCATTACTGGCTGCACACGTACTAATTAGACTAACCGAAGCTTTTTATGAAGGGAGCGGTGCTTAGAAAAGTTAGAAAGAGGTCATTTGAAAAGAGACCTACCCTTTTAGCGTGTTGGCCTATCAGACAGTGTCCACTAAGGACACTAACTACGCTACTGATCTCTGATCGCTTTAGCATAGCCAACCCGAAACTAGGTTTATGACCCAGCTTAGGTCAGATATGTGGGCGCCGTGGCTCAAGTGGCTAGTGCGTTGGACTATGAAGCGAGGGTTTCCAGGTTTAGTCCCCAGACAATACCTAGAATTTTTTTCACGGCCCCACCACTCACGAGCATCTGACAAACATCCGTGAGTAAGACTGACACGAAAAAGTTTCTCAAAGCTAAAATTGCCCTTCGGATACGGCATTAAACAGTAGGCTCCTTCCATTAAAGCAAGACCCTGGGTCCCATAGACCTGTCGCCCCAAAAAATTTGTATTTTTTTTTAGGCCGGATCTGTGTTGAAATGGGACACACTGAGCCACTTTCAAATCTGCCATTGGTTTTCCTAATAGATTTAGTAGATATTTACATGTGTCCAGTGGCATACTCAGAGCTTGCTATTTTGGCTGAATCCTTAAAGTAGTACCCTTCCTTGCAAGCACGCCAAACTTCCACTTATCCAAAATGTTTCTGTAGAAAGCATAGGGTACATGTGCATAGATCCGTGATATCCGCGAAAAATATGCACTATTCCAGGGACTTGATTGCCACTTGACTGTCATTGAAGACGATAATATCCCTGATAGGCCATGATGTATTCAGATTGAACTTTTCAGAGAATAACACCACAACCCACCACACTTTCGGTCTAGAGCTGTCTGTGTATATGTGAACTGAAAAGTCATCCAAAGTGGCAGGGATCATCAATACGACCAAGGATGCTCTCCGGAAGTTACAGTCAAATCTCAGTTTCGGCGAAATGTAGTCGATGTTTTCATGCGTAAAGTTTACCTATACATGATCAAGGATCGAGGAGTGGTCAACGTTAGCACATAAACTATTAGATGTCAAAGAAAAGACACCACTTTACCATAACTGGTTAACCTTCTAACTGATGGGTCGTTCAGCTGTGTATTAATAGTCCTGCCAGTTAGCAGTTGATTGATCAAAACAATTCTGTCGTGATTGCCGCTGTAAGTAAGTATTGAGACAGAGGTGGAGAAAATGGTTCGGATGTACACACATAGCAGATAAGTATGTATGTACATGTCACAATAGATAGTTACAACTCTGAGCCACTGAAGAATTTACCTTGATTCTACAACAAACTAGCCCTAATAATGTTTCTTCGGTCTAAGAAGGTCTTTGGTCAACTCAGCGTGATTGGTTACCTTTGCATTAATAGAGTTTAGAGAACAAGACTGAACAATTCTTTATTCGCAACTGAAGGTGACGTGAAACTGGTCAATAGGATTCAATTTCATCATATCAGATGACTAGGACACATTGTCACTCAAATAAAAAAAGACACAAATGAAAGGTCTTCAAAACTGACTAAGTGTGAGTAACTACTAATGATTAAACTCCCTTCAAAGACTTGTTCGTTTCATAAAAAATTAACCTTTGCTGCAATTCTAAACCATCTACAATGAGCCCACATACTATTTTCATTGAAATCCATTCGTAAGTTCGGCAGAAAATTGGTAAGCGTTCCTCTACGGAACTAAATGCGTTCGTTACAATTTGAAATGGAAAGATTCAGTGAAATTTTCCAATTCAAAGATCAAACCGTACTCAGTTGGCAAAAATCATCAGATAACTTCCCGAAAGGATAGAAAGGAGAAAAGTAATGAGTTAATGCCGGCACTCACCTCCCACTATTGCACAACTGTGCCAGAGATCGTTGTAGATCACTACAAATCATTATAATTTGTCTTTGGTTTCAAATTATATTTTTAACCCATCCACTTCCCTGGTATGGTTTATGACTAAAGAGACAGTTAGGGACCACAATCTATCGAAAATTATATTTGTATCCCCATTGCGCCTTCCAAAGAAAATGACTTGACTTACACTGTGTAACTTTATAGATGCAACTTTACTGCCAAATTGGGTTACTGGGTTACCACTAAAGGAAATGCATCCAGGATGATTTGTAATAATCAATCGAATGATAAATAAGCCGCAAAACTAAGTATCTATAACCATTTCGAGTTATAGATACATGAAATATAGATCAAATGATCGCGTATCTTACATTTCATAAGGAATTCACCATCAAATAAAAAATTAATGCCGGAACAACCATATGTTTTTCATTAATTAACAACTCAACAGATACGAAAATAGAATGCTAAATAACTCAAAAGTTTATAAATGACTATGTCCCGCAAATTGTTGCAAAAAAAAAGATATAAATCAGCCTACCTTCTTCGTTGATTTACTTAAGAATAAATTTATCTGAACAGGACACTGCCACACGAATACCGTCACTAAATGCGTAAGTATAAACTTTTCAATTCACAACACAGATACCATATGGAATCTCATTCGATGTTGGCTTCTAGATTTATATTCATTTCAAGAACACATCTCTTCGATGCCAATTGATAAACATAACGCGTGCACTTGTGATTAACACACTCAATCCGTGACTAAATAAAGTATTAAATGTTAATATTAACTCAAACCAAGTGCAATATTGTATGCGGGACACTATGCGATATTTATATTCATGGGCGGCTATGAGAAAACAAACTTTGCGCGATCAAACCACTGATCTGTTTCGGATTGGATTCAAATTCAAAATGAGAGTTCGCACTGCGATCGCCGCAACATAACCGCTAAGCAGCCGCCGGCACGCACCAAACAACTACTATAACCACGATTGTCTGACTTTGTGCGAAGTTCAATGGGATGGTTATTTAATGCTGCCACTTGAACTTGATGTTGCCACTCTACCAGCAAACTGTTTTATGCTGTAAGATACAAGATGCCCATGAATTTCACGAAATCCGGTAACCGATCGATGACTAGCTTTCTGCCTTTTTTTTTTTGGTCAATTATTACGCGATGTCAGGTATTAGATGGGTATACTGAAAATTCCAGTAGTTGGTCGGTGGGATTTTTCGCAAATGAACGAGTATTCTGTTAAAGGTGCAAATTAATGGTGTAAATAAAGAATTTGCAAGTAAACAACTAAAGAATATCTAATCATTTACTCTAGGTATTGCGTCAATATTCAAAGAACTCTTATGTCATTCGGTCATATTGCAGAATAGGGTTGAGGACGTTAAAGGAGTGTTCAATTAGATCTTTCTTTATTAAAATGGTTTTCTGGTTTCATTGATTGTTTATTCTTTTAATTTATTTTTTTATGAAGAATCCATTGTGACTGTTTGGCTTAGATTAAATCTGACAGCCAGCTCAACTCAGATGATGGTTGTTCATGTTTGACAAGTCTTTACGGTCAATTTTGACAATCGTTGTCAGTGAGATATATCTTTATGGGAAAAGCAAGCTACTTTTGTACTTTCAACACACTATTTAATAGAATAAGACCTAATACTCAGCCTTGTAAAACACCATCTGTAATTTTACATTACTTTTCCTGTCGTGTCGGTATCGCGAATAAAATAGATAAATAGTACCTTTATAAGGTATCTTCCTGCCTTTTTCCAAAGCACGCATTCATTTCATTAAATTAAATCAATTCACTTGACCATTTCGAGAAAATAGACAGCAACATTACAGCGAAAAGGTCTAACTTTAGTTTTAAAGAATCGGTTGACATGGTAAAAATCTGCTCTGAATCGCAGAGTTATGAACGCTGTGGTATCTCAATCAAACGCATATTATTATTACTAATTGCAGAAGGGGTATGTTTCACTGCGACGTTTAGATCTATTGCGTCCCCTACTAACACATTGGAGAGGTACGTTCTCTCATTAGACTTCTTCAACCATTCAGTAGTCTCCGAGTTTACGCTTCCATCCTAAGCCCGTTTCATTCACTATAGCTTTGTCTAAGTCCTTGAGGTCATTGGTACATAGCATCTCCCTAGGATAATCACAAGGGAGAACTGGCACCTAGGTCCACTAGCGATAGCTGCTTTTGCAGTGGTCGCATAGCTTGCGCCATGTGAGACCATAGCACACTATGGTCTATATAATAGGCTTTACAGCCGCTGCTGCTGAGGATTGTTGAGTCTTGGCTCTTTGCTGTCTCCGTACATCCCACTACAGCCTTAGCCAAAGTTCGAGAGGCTAGAGTTTGGGCTCCCACTGCCCGTTCTGGCAGCTTCGAGGTGTTCAGCCAGCATTTAGCCAGCGGTAAGGCCATGGCTATTCTTCAAGGTGGCCTTGTATCAAAAAGTCTCCAAACTACCTCTTTATTAAGGTTTTGAGATCGGTCTTGTCTGAAACCGATGGTACTGGATCACGAAAAAAATGTTAGCCATGGTCGAGACATCCTCTAAAGTTTCTGCTCTGGTTTATCGAATAAAATTCACCAAGCATTCTTGAAGCTCAATCAATGGCTTGGCAGACTTCAAAAATGCCTGTTGTTCACTTATGCTTTGAACTTGCTCTGCATTGGCTACTTCCTGGTCCAGCTTTGCAAAGAAGTTCCGAAGTTCTTGAGTTGCTTGAGCTAAGATTTTCACAGTCGAAATGTCATTAAAAGCGTCTTCAGATTGCCGACTACTTTTGGGGAGGTCACCATCTTACTGGCCTCGGCTAGCGCATTCACAGGCTCAGCTATCTCGTGGAGGACCTTCATATTCACGTCACCTTTAATCGAAACTACGCAAACCAACATCTTCTTCAGTGGTTTCGCTATTTTTTCAAGGAAAAAGGAAATCTTCTGCGAAGTCAGGGTTCTTACGTACCCTAGTACATCTCCATATTGAAGAGTGGGTATGCACTCATAAATCTCATCAATATTTTCAACAGTCCTTTGGCCCTCATCCTGGACTATCTGCATATCCAATATCTCATCTATGACAAGAGCCGCAACTAAAACATCCGCCACTATGTTCACAGTTCGAAATCTTTATCGCAAATGAAGTCTTGAAGTCAAGCATGTACTAGCTACTACATAGTACAATTCGAATACAAAACATTATTTGGTCTTCAAGCAAATCGTTCAATGTGAATCCTGCTTATATGACAAAAGAACTTGTGGTAAGTAGGAGAAAGCTCTCTATTGCTAGACGGAGTTCAAATTTCTTTCCTAAACAATTTAATGGACTCGCCTCTACGAAGCGTCTACAGTGGAACATTTCGTGCTCCACGTCTTCCTTTTCCTCTGGACATTTTGGGCAGAAGGGCGAGCTATCGTGTCCACCGGCCAGGAGCTCCCGCCAGACCGGACCAGCGTATAGAAGTATTGAGCTTAACACTTTGTAAAGCAAAACCATTGTTGCGTATCCAGGTCCACCGATGTTTGGCAGCATCCCGAAAAGCGCTGCTTGCATCTTTAACGCCTTATTACTGCAGTACTCGACGAGGGTTTTAAAGTTAAACCGGTTGTCGAGCATTACACTCAAGTAAGCCTCTTTTGACCTGATTGATTGGCTCCAAACCCGGAAGTTTGCGTATGCCACAGTCTTTCGGCTGATTATTAAGATAGTCTCCGTCTTGTGGTCAGCTAGTAACTACGGTAACTACAGCGAAATCTTCAGCAAAGCCATCAGAACTCCGTCATGCATTATGTTCCACAGGAGAGGTCCAAGGACAGACCTCTGGGTGACTCCCGTAAAAATATTGTAGTATCAGTTTCCTGTTAGTGAAGTAGTTAGGAATTAACTTCACGAGGTAATGTGGTGTATCCATTCTGATCAGAGTTCTCCTAATGCAGGACCAGTTGGCAGAATTAAGGGCATTATTAACTTTGAGCGATACTACTGAGCAGTATTTCTTTGTGCCCCCTCGTCATATTTTTCCCAGTAGCGCCTAAGCTGTTGTATCTACTACCTCTTTTATGGGATCGACGATAGAACGGGATTTCCAAAAACCATACTGGTTGCCAGACAAAGCTCCTCTATCCTCTGTCATGGCGATTAGTTTGCCCTATATGATACGTTCTAAAGTCTTTCCTGTTGTATCTAGCAGATATATTGGCCGATATGCCAAAGGTTCTCCAGGTGGCTTGTTTCCTTGGGTAGCAACACCAGATGCTGAAGTTTCCATGGTTCAGGAAAGCAACCCTCCTCGAGGCACCTTCGCATCATTGCTAAAAAAAGGTCTGGTCTCCTTTTGACGGCTGCTTTGATCGATGTATTGGGGATACTGTTGGGTTCGGGCGCTTTGTTGTAGCCTATCTTCCTGCATGCTTCATGCAGTTAATCTGGCGTGATTGGCGGAATTTGGTGCATGCTGGTCTCCCTCATGATGGTGCCCAGAGTAGGTGGCCTACAGGGAAATAGATGCTCTACTATTGTTCTCAGCATTGTTAGGCAGTATATTTGTGGGGACTTACTGCCCCTTAGCTTCTTCATCACCGTCCTATATGCCACCTCGCAGGGATCTAGGTCTGCTTCGTTGCAGATTTGTTTGCTTTGTTCTCTTTGATGGCCTTTTTAAGGTCGCGTCTCGGCAACCTGGAGGTATCTTAACGTTCTTGGAACTCTAGTCTTAAAACGCTGCGATCTTCGTCGGGCCTGGAGGTTTGATTTCATCGTTCCACAAGCAAAACCTTTCCCTAACTCTTGACATTTGTTGCCGGTTAGTGTAGATCCATAATTCCATGGGAACAGGGATCAATTAATGCAACCTTGCCATAGTCCAGAGTCATGATCTCTTCTGAAAGCGATTCTCAATCAAGGACCTAATAATAAAGCCCATTGTACGTTTCGTCTACAAAAGCAGCTACAATTATCGAAAATTTTAAATGTGCCAAAATATGGCCAACACTGAACAAACCAAAGCGAAATCAGTAATAATTACTAGAGTAGCACGCAAAAGTTTCCAGTATCTGGTCTATACCATTTAGCTTTTTCTGAGGTGCTCGACAATCAGTGAACTCACTCATCGAAAACTTCACTGCGTTCACAAGTGTAAAAAAATTGTACCTGAGGGTAAACCATATTCAGAACTTCTCCTACTCCTAGGCGAAAAAGAACCTTATTCCCATGTTTAAAGCTTGGTCTCAAACCATTTTACTTTATTCCACTTAGCACATGCCCAAGCAGTTCGCTTAATACTAGACTCAGATACAATCTTCCACCACTGATTTTCCAAAGGCTTGTCGAAGGTAATGCTTACATCATCTCAATGGACTCAATGGACAATAAACAATAAAATACAAAATTTTAGAAAATAGTGGTTTGAAACTCGGGTGCTGAGTTAGACTGCAATACGCTATGAGTGTTGTCTGAACTAATCACAGGATATTGATTCAACAAACGTAGATACAACACGAAGTTCCTACATCTAATATGTACATATTTTCCTTGAATGTAGTTATGGTTAAGATTTAAAGCGAATATCTATCAGTTAATACGCGAACCCACAAGCTTCGGTATGTATCTTCAGACATTTACAGATAAAAAATCATAATAACTAAAGAACTCTCTGTATCTACACACTTTAAATGTCAATGAACCCAGATGTAAACTGTAAGATTTTTAAAACACCATAAAACATGGGGCTTGTCACATCATTCCCTTTTCGAATAAATATTCAAAACTTTAAACGAGTGCGTAAGCACACACAAAAACCTAAAAAAAAAAACCGTAATCACCAATTAGTTGTGTAAAGTAAAATTTTACCAAAAAATGTGTCAAAATCTTGTTTTCTATTTCTGTTTTAATTTAATTCATTACGCAATCAATTTTGCAAAATTCGAAACACACATAATTTAAGGCGAAACGGGTAGAAAAATGTATTCAACTTTTGTTTTTTTTGAAGTTCACAGACATGTGGTTGAATTGTTGATGTCACTAATGTCGTTGTTTCTGTCACATTTGCCAAATCGTGTCCATTGTAACGTACACCACGCATATTGAGCCAAATCTCCATCATTTTCGGAAACACTCTGTTTTGGATGTATTCCGTTGATGACGATGATGGTAATTTATACAAGTTGGTCGAAGAAATCTATAGGTAGATAGATATTTTCCAATTCAACGGTAAATGCTTGTTATGTCTGCTCTATGTACGGACCGAAGGTCAGTGTTTTGATTATTTTTTTTCTTTTTTTTTTTACGAATTTTTAGATACTTTTGGTGATATCGTAGAGTGAAAGATACATGTCTGAGGTGTTGCACCATTACGATGCGTTAAGCATTCGCATTTAAATAAAAACAAAAAAAGTTGAAATTTAATTGAATTTCAAAGAGTATCGTTTACTGTTTTGATATGACAAAGTGTCTCGATGACAAGGGCTTAACGTTTAATCATAGAAATTAATCAAAGTAGAGCGTGATGTGTAGTGAAGATATAAATTTGTGCATTCATGCCTGCTTACAATGTGCTCATATAACCGGTTTAAAGCTTATAAATTTATGTGGCTATAAGAGTTTTGAATACATCGGTTGAATGAAGATTAGTCAGGCATTACGCATGTAATAAACTAAGCCAGCATGTAAGCGTATCGTAAAAATGGCAAGGCAGATGTTCATTCATTGCGGTGAGACCTTAAAGTTGATTTCCACATAAATCATGAAAGGGCAGTTTGTCAATTAAAATTTTAACCATTAAATTTTCTTAGAAGGGTCAAACTTATAACACTTAAAAAGTGCCCCTAAATGCCTATAGATACTTGGGAGGCAACTTCCTCAGTAGGAACTTCGTGTCCTTGAGAGTGTGCCAAAATTTATATAATTCTTCTGTAATTTAATGGAAAGATTTGTACATGGAAATGATGGGATCTATCCGATTTCCATGGATCATACTATTGAGTATCGGAAGTACGAGTACCTGCAAGTACATAAAAACAATATTCATGTACACCTATGTATATTGAAACCATGCAAATCTAATTGCACAATTTAACTTTAACAATGATATAGCAATTATGATAAATGATGTATTGTGCTTTGAAGATAGACATTAGTTATGATTTTACGCATCAGAGTGTACAATAACTATATAAATTGCATAAATGTGTTTCAAAAAATTACTAAGAATTATATTTTGACAGTCAATTTGGGACACACAAAAACTAGACATTAAAGAATTGTCAGAACCAATTAAGGTATTTGATTCATTAGGTAATTTTCAAATTACCAACGGCCTCCACCTGAAATTGTTAATAATGGTTTTGTTCTTCTGTCACTCTTGTTTGTATCTGCTTGTATTGTTCTAGGTCGATTATAACAAATTACATTTTCCATCATTTATTTCATTTGTGTACGAGATGTCTATTATAATAGTGCTAACTACTTCCTTGTTTACAATGTAAGGTTTTCTGTAGATTCGACTAAAGTAAATCATTTTAAAAAGAACGAAAAAACAGATACATGACGGATTGAAAGAAGTGAACTGTCAGATCATGTTCTAAAGAAATCATTCAGTCATTGGAGCTGTCAAAAATATTTTTATCTGTCATTGAAAATTGGTAGTAACTTGAGCGGTAATTTGTATGGCGTAGGTACGTATGTATGTACATACATACATGTATAATTTTGAAATATGTTTCGACATACGCTGAAGTCAGTTTGTTTACATTTTAAAAAATATGTGCTAAGAAGCTCGATCCATTTTGTTCTAAAATATGTAGTTAAAAAGGTTATTGTAAATAGGCCCTATTCTTCGTACCTCGGTTTGCTCACAATTATTATTGAACCAATGATTCCAGTAAGGTTGTTTTTTTTTTGCGTATATCCAAAAGACGTAAGGAAAGATTTCTCCACTTATAGGTCGCAGTAGCCCAAGGGCCCTAGCATAATACAAGTATAATGTTAATTTTATCGAGGCGATCCTACATTCCAAAGAGAATTTCTTCGATGACGACGTAAAAGCAAGATCCTAGTCAGATAACTCGAAGTTTTGAATCGGGCAATACCTGTCATGTTATCCTTCTTGGAGTCAGAATTGTCTTTATTACACTTTGGGCGCATCAGCCAGATTATAATATTGTGATATTCAACGCACTCCTTTAGTATGATGAATATCCAAACGTTCTAAGAGGCGCATCTTGACACAGATCACAACTTGTAGTAAGGTAAGGTTGTCGATATCGAAGAGCCTTTAATTTCTTTAGCGGTCCTACCAGCTATTAGGGATACCTCTGAGTGTAATTTCAAGAATGGTTGGACTCTAACACTATGGCCCCATTGAGTCTTCGAATTCACTCCGAAGGTACGGCATACTAGAGGAAGTCATCGTGATACGCTTATGTAGAAAAGCAACTCAATTAATTTGTTGCATGAAACTAAAGGCAATTCGCTGACAATTCAGGTAGATGGACAGGCAACTTAGTCAAAAAACTATGCAACAGACTTTTTAGATGACTACAACATGTAGTGTAGAGAATGAGCACCAACGTCCGTAGATTCTTGGAATCTAACCGCGAAGGGACAATACAGTAGATAAAGATTTTGCTTTAGGCAGCAAGCATCAAACAAATGGGACCTAAATCGACTTAGAGTAAGCAATTGAAAGTATTTGGCCGTGGACAGAGCTATCTGAAAAAGTTTGTTCGTTGGTTAAAGCACATGTGAAGTTTATTGACGAGAGTAGTAACATCCATTAGTATTTTCGTCGCATCAGTCTAGACTGTAGTTACGAGGATAAAAACTGGTAAAACACACAATTCATGGGTCATCAATGCTACAGTGTAGGTACCATAAAAACAGGCTCTGTTTCGTGATTTAGAGATATCTAACTTTCTACAATTTTCAGAGCCATGACCGATGGTATTTCGATGTTATTGCGATAAAACCTGGAGTGGGCGCCGTGGCTCAAGTGGTTAGTGCGTTGGACTACGGAGCAAGGGGTTCCAGGTTCAATCCCCAGACCACTTCTCGCGAGCGTCTGACAAACATCCGAGAGTAAAACTGTCATGAAAAAGCTTCTCAAAATTGCCATTCGGATCCGGCACTAAACAGTAGGCCCCTGCCATTCATGTCCTGGGTCCCATGGACCTGTTGCGCCAAAAATTTGTATTTATTTTTTTGCCTCAGGGTTCCATCATTTTATCAACTCTATTTTTGCTTCATATTAATGACTTGCTATATTTAAAAAATATCAGGATTAAGACTTAGAAGACTGACGTGGCTGTTGTGCAGGGCGGGACACTTGCAAAAGATGTGATTAATTAATTTTTATACACATTATACTACAGCAGTGGGTATTAGATATGGATACCAAGTCTAAATGCGAAGCCTACATCCCTGTGTTTCGAACATATAACATTGGTGGCCCCTCCCACCAATGTCTTTAGGAATACTGCTGAGTTCTGATTCTTTCTCTTTAATAAAACTGCACCTAGCATGTATCTTGAGAAAAAAAATGCTTAGGTGCCTATAGTGTAGACCTATGGATGTGTAAAGATCCACCATACCCCAAATTTTAAACCTAATTTACGGTAGTCGATGTCCCTTCTTTTTGTTCAAAATTCTATTGCAGAAAGGTTTCGAATAGTGAATTCCAGAGTTTGCCCGTTGTGCAAAAAAAAAAAAACAATTTTGGTAGAGGGATGTTTACAAGGCTGAACATGGAATAAATGCATAAATTAACCAGGAGGAGACTTAGTCAATACCCAAACTGCTGCAGCGCAGATAATGATGACTCTAATAACAATACGTCGGTCCATGCAAGATAGCCGAAAAGCTTCTTAGATCAACCCTGTTAGGCACTTCATAGTTCCATATTAAAGCCTAGTCCGAGTTCTCTAAAAGAGAAACTATTTTCGTGCACAGTTCTTACTTAGATTACCTGGAAGCCGTGTGAGCTCTTTTACCATCTGAATGGGATTGTAGCCGATGAGAAAGACTTCTGTCTGTCTTCTGGCATAGTTGGTGCTGTTGCAGTATAGAAGTCAATTCGAATTATGATTGAATGTTGTATTGTCCTGCACGACTAGTTGCAAAAACTCTGCCTCATGTTGGTATTTTTCATAGTTCAGAAAACAGCAACAGCATTTTTGAAATTTTTCTTCAAAGACTCAAACGCTTCTTCATCGTCATTCAGAACAAACGAATAATTTTGTCAGGGATGTCAAAGGTAGACATTGCTCTATACAGCTCTTCTCTCTTGCCTATGATTTGACGGAAAACGATGGGTTTCGATTTGAAATTCAAATCCCTGTCAACCAATTCACAAACGTGTAATTCAAATCACTTTATTTGTATTTCACACGGGCCTTTGTAATTTGATACGATATTCTGCTCGAATGTAATTAATACATTAATACAAGTCAGACAAGCATTTAATTTCCACAATTAACAATAACCAATTATGGATTAAAGTGTTGTCATAAATTATCGGCAAATTGATTTGGAAAATTGTTTTATAATAATTAACACTCATGTGTTGGTATGAAATTACATGCTAAGTAGAGGAAGGTTAATATCAGACACTTTGCGATAGAAATCAATATAATCGTTAATTATCGTTTCGATAATAATATATTCTTGTTACTATTGTTGTTAAGATGTTCTAAACAACCGGAAGAGTTGAAAGGGAAATGTGCTAACAAAATTGTCTTTGATTACTTAAGGATAGCTTAAGATCACTAAAACTTTAACGCCATCTAAAATTTAAAGGAAATTGTTTTGACAGATGGTTCCTGTCAATGCTAATTTGATGAAAAACAAAGTGTCATTTTATTCTGTTAAAGAAGGACAGTAATTGATAGATTTTGTGTAGCATCACCAGAAAAATACATAATCTGTCATGAATTGTTGACATCTTCAAACAACTCGAACTTGCTAATTCGTCTAACATTGGTTATCGTCCATATTTCCGCATTGCTAGCCGCTGAATATATGTAATAATTTTTGACAAGTCATATAAAAATAAAAATTATCTGATTAGCATGACAGTTTAGTCATTATCACCCTCAAAAACGTTCGACTTTACAGTCTTCACATAAAGTGTGGGCTCTCCATCAGCTGTTTAGTTGGAATTGTACCTTGGTAGTGAATTAGAAGTTGAAGGTCGTTCATGACTAAAAGTGACTGTCTAAAATTTTTTTGTTTGACAAATGACTATGCGTTATTTTTTTTTTGGTTGTATTCTTCGTGTTGCCAATTTTAATTGAACATAAGAAGGCGGTCCAGTGCGGTAACAATTGGCACCAATTTTTCATGATTAATGCGTTAAGTAGAGGATAATTTGTTTGATGATTATATTGGGGTCAGGTACTTGTGTTGGTTATTTATAGTTAGTTGCTTTTGGTGTAGTTGAGATTTCTAAATCAATTTGCGAATTTGTGTGAAGATTTGCAAGATAGCCAGGTCATTGAGATGTTTGTTTGCAAATTAATTTGAAGTTGTTCAATAGCAGTGTTCAGGGGGCAATCGATATATGTCCTTGGATGTCGAAACAGGAAGGTTCTTTGGGTTGTGTACGTAAAATTTGAATTGTGATTTTTTTTTTAGAAGAAATATACAGCATGGAGGTAGTCACGTATAGATAGACCGAGCCTGTGTCTATGAACAGCCGATTGGAGATTGACTTCAAGGCACTTTGAAAGGTTGTCGATTGCAGCTAACGATAGAAGATCAGACTGTCTTATCGATAAGGTACTTCATCTTGTTGCAGATGCGAGCACATTCCCCATAATGTAGTCAATGGCGACGTCCGAAATTGCACTCAGAATGTATGTATATGTAGTCCTTGTACTTTCACATTGGCGATTCAACACGAAAGCTTTGCAAAAGATGAATCCCAATTGGGTTAGATGCAAAATTCCGATCCTGAAATTGTTCACTCGTATCGGAGTTAACGCTCTTAGGGAAAATACTTCTCCAGGTTGTGGATTGTGGCACCGAATTAGCTTCTTCTTCTATGCACCTCAATTGAGTTCTGGATCTAGGGTTAGGCCGCATTTATGGGGATCGTTCGTCATTTTCTTATTAAAGACAGACTACGTTTTCATAGCTCGTAAGAATTGTACAGCGATGAGTTCTGTTAGGCACAACGTCAAAGTTTCTTTAGGCGAATCAAAGAGCTTGTTAAGTCTTGAGTCATGTTAATCTATTTGGTTTTAGGACAGGGTAGACCAAGAAGTTTTTCCCGCCCCTTCCTGGTCCAGCGGCCGCGGCTTTGTTCCGGGGTATGTTTGAAAGGAAAGAAAGTTGTGTGAAGCCAGGCCCTGGGTCCCATGGATCTGGTGCGCCAAATATTTGTTCTTTTGTTGTTTTGTATTCTTTCACCGATTTCGAGTACTTTTTCGAGTTTATTTGTGTCATTTGAGCTACTTGACTGTCCAAGGAGATATTAACGCTGTTACCTTGGGTTCCGGTGATGAAATACGGTCACAAACTGTTGCAGATGCATAGATATAAACCCTCGCCCCAATTTCTGCATCCATGTGTGATCTATCCGCATACACTTTAATTTTCCCTCGTTTGGGATGGCAGTGTATTGCTGCTATAACGCTTAATTTGTTCATATATAATAGCGGTACTCCTTACTCAAGAGATCTCTCGGATAACTCACCGAGACCAAAGTGAAGACGTTAGACTTTCTTGTGTGCTTGAATAAGAAACAGGAACATTTATCCCATTTACACTTGGGTTACCATCCAATAGGAATAGGAAGAGTAAGGTTTCTGCAGGTATGGTGCAACGGCGGTTGTTCCGTAGAGCGATGCACCTCAAGAAGATCTTAGACTCAAAGGACCCCTCTTCTCTCTCCGAGAAGGAAAAGCACTCACTGGCTTGGGCTATCGAAAAGGTGGCAAAGGACCTAAACGGAACGTTCCTACCAAAAAGTCACCCATACAGGCGTGGCCGCTAAGGCACACCACAGCTTAAAGGTTGGGGAAAAGCTGGCCGACAAAGCACACAACAAGGCCGCTGCCGGTAAGGCCGGTCCTGTGAGCGAGCAGCCAGTAACATCAAGGGCCGAGACCAAAAGGGACGATTTTGGGTTGAAGAGTCTTAGATCTTCAGAGGACTCACTTCTGGAGGACAAGCAGTTGAGACTGTTTTACGGAAGGGGGAGGTCACTCTAAAGCTCAGAAAACGGTCTCAACCGGCAAGCAGCGATCAAGCGGTAGACCAAATCAACCTTCACCATAGAACGGTCGCCTCCGACAACCTGAGACTGCTCCTCATGGAGGAGGATTGGGATTAAAAAGCTATAATGTATTTTATAGGAGCGACGCTGGCACGGCTTGGACCTACATCGTAGTTAAAAAGAATCATCATATACTAATGTAGTCTCATTTCACCTCAGGCGACTTGACAGTGGTAGAGGTGAGAGGGGCTAATGGAGTATGTACAGTGGCGTTTGTGTACCTACTGTGAAGCAACGAAGCATCATGGTTTAGAAAGAAACTAGCCAAGACACTTAAGCCGGCACCTAATATCAGACAAAGGGATGATACATGATCGAAGTCGCAGGGGGCAACGGTGGACATACTACTGAATACTCACTTCCCCGATTGACCACTGGTCTCCGGAGATGTTATACCCATCATTCCAGAGACAATGTCGGGAATGAACGAAGATGAAGTAGTGAACATAATGGATGAACAAAAGAGAGCTTGGGCAATCAAATCACTTATGGGGTAAGTGAGTAAAGCTCCAGGAATGGATAACATTCGGCCTTTGATGCTACACAAGTCAGAAGATATCGTTATTCCATGGCTCAAGCAAACTTTCACAGGCTGCCTTAAGCTAGGTTACGTTCCGAAAGCATGGCGAGAGGTGCGTGTCATATTCCTTCTCAAGGCTGGGAAAGCAAGTCACACAACCTGAAAGGACTTTAAACCAATCAGCCTATGGTCCTTGCTGCTAAAAGCATTGGAGCGTCTAATAGATGTATACTCGTACAGCTCTTCACAGGGTTGTGTGAACCATTGAAAAATCGCTCCACTTTAAGGAATTTACTCTGGGAGCATTCCTAGACATTGAAGGAGCATTCAACGTCGATGCGATCCTGGACAGCTTACGAAGGACAAAACTAAACAGCGGACTCTGCAACTAGATTGCACTGAAGCTCAGATGGAGAACCATACACTCAATACTGGGAGATACAATTATCCGGAAGAGGGTTTGCAGATGAACGCCCCAAGACGGAGTCCTCTCTCCGAGAAGCCGTGGATGACCAGATCTTGGTGAGATTGGAGAAAAATGGCTTCATCGTGTCGGCCTATGCTGATGATGTAATCAAGTTCCTTCCAGTCCTAAGAGAAAGGCTCAATCTCGCATTACAACTATAGAACTAGAAGTCACCCGTTGAGAACGGAGGTAGTGTTCTTCACTAGGAAGAGATCGATTCCTCAAGGTTGGCGGAGTTAACTCAGACTCTCGAGTCTGGTGCGATATCTGGGCGTTATTCTGGATTCCAAATCAAACTGAAAGGACAACATCGATGAACGGATCAGGGAAACAAGCGAAGCTTAAAACCAGTCATACTGGCTGCACACGGCGATTGTAAGACCTATTTTAACTTATGGTTCACCAGTATGGTGGAAGACACTTGAGAAGCAACATCAGCTTTTTAATCTTACAAAAATATAGAGGACAGAATGGATCACTATCATGGGATCACTACGAACACCGACAGCGGCAATGGAGACCATGCGGCCAAAATTGCTGTAAGAAGGCAATACGATAATGGTCAGAGAACACTCATGGCAAAACGATGAGTATCTATATGGACAGCCAAGCAGCTGTAAAGACTCTGCGCTCTGCGGTAATTAGATCGAAGCTTGTGAGCACCTGCAAATCAATTCTGAACAATATATCCATAGCCAATAAGGTGACCCTCTATTGGCATTTGGGTACCATGACATATGGGTAGAAAACTAAAGGGCTGATGAGCTTTTAAGAAAAGGGTAGGCGTTGCATATATCGCAGGCTCCCTCCTTTGTTGCAATCCCAATATGCTTCTTAAAGAAAAAATTAGAGGATTGTCGAGTGGTCGAGCCAATCGACTCATCTAGTCACATAGGCAAAGGCCAGGGCGCTATGGCCGGCTTAAATAAGAAGAGACCTGTGAAGCTCCGTCGTCACAATACACGGTTCCTCGCTGGCATAATTACTGCGCCTCGGTGTACTACACAACAACTACTGAAATTGCACGGACAAGGAAGAAATTGAATCTGTCCGACACCTACTATGTGACTGTCCTGCCCTATCTGCCAGAAGAATGAGAACCTACCGAGAGTTACTTCTTCACAGACTTGGAGGACGTGGGTAATATCGAGCTGATGGATCTCATGCGATTCATTATCACTATCAGTTTCAGTTGAATTTCAAAAAGGGTTCAAAAAGCTCATCTGCTTCCGAAGGACGCAGTAATTACCCTGCTTTTAAGCATATGTTCTATAAAGCAGTAGATTTCGCAGATGTTAAGCCTTCGGAGGGCATTGGTTATCAAATTTGTTTCAACGTTCTTGAAAGGTCTCACAATGTCTAGGAAAGACACCAGTGTGAATTCTTTAATTGAGAGCGATTTTTCGACAGGCTGGACGATTGAGTGAAGGGCACCCTAGCACGATTCCTTCTCTTATTCTTACCATAGTGATCCCAAGAGTCCTTTTCCACCAAACAAGATCAAAATGGAGTAAACATCGTCCTAAACTCCTCCAACTTTTCCTATAAATCGTGAGAAATCAAACCATCAAGACATCAGTTTAATACTCTATTTTTTGTTTTATTTTGGAAAATGCTTTTCATTTAGTTTTTCTCACAAAAAAATATTTGCACAATGCCATGCATTCGCTCAGTACAATGTAGAAAAAAATAATTATTATGTTTAATTATTAAATTTTTGTTTTTGCTTAATATATATTTTCAAAACTAATTTACTAGCAGTTAGACTTTCTAAAGGAATTGCTTTTTATATGATATATGTATGGTTGACATATTTATTTAACTTGTTCTTATTATTTTTTCTTTTTTGATTTGTTAACTTATCGTATGTACTATATGTAAATAGATTTTTTTTTTTTGTTAAAAGATGATGATCCTTGTAAGATAATACTAAAATGTATCATTACGAAATATTACGTATGGTATTATTATTTTTTTGTGACGAATTTGAACTTTGACAGATGGCGAGTAGGAATTTCGATGTCAAATATAAATCAGATCATCGCCATCTTTGACATCAGGAAACTGATCCAAATCAGTTTAAAATTCACCACACCCACTCTGCTCTCAAATCAAATTCACCAGACGACTTATAGAATAAAAATGGAAATAAATTAGAAGTAAAAGATACATTTGCTCTCCGAAGAATTTTTTTTTGAATTTTTTTTTGGTTTTTAATTTTTAATGTTGTGAGAGAATTTGCTTTGCATCTAAAAGTATGCAACGCAAAACTAGTCGCTGGTGTTTTTTCGTCACGATTGTTTTGTATCAACATGTTGCTAGCGCGCGCGTATACACCGCACACACAAATGTACTTGTGTGTGATCATTTTGCTCTCTTAAATCATTTCACGATTACAACTACCCTTCGCTTGCATTTTATCTCTTAACGCTCGATTCTCTGGATTGGCCAGTACAGATTGTATAAACTCGGACGTTTCCAGCTGCAGTTGGGCCAAACGACGCTGTAATAACTGATTACGTCGCACCAGCTTGATCGTTTTGATTGCAATCTCAAAAAGGCCTTTGGTGTTCTTTGCTTGATGTTGTAGTTGTAGTATAGAGAGTGGTCTAACGTTGGACTTGTCTGTGCTGCTGATTGTAGTTGTGATGGTGTGCTGACTATCAGAGGTGATCATGCTGGATGATCTTGAGATCGCATCGTCATCGTTTTCGATGTTGTCCTGATTGCTGCTTATGGAAGATACTAGTGATGATGATGATGAGTCGCTGTTGTGAAAGAATGGATTTAGACGTTCAACACATGGTGAGAAGGCTTCCGTGGGTATTGACGCTGTCAATGGTGAGGTAAATGAAGACAGTGATAGTGGTGAGAGTAGTGAAGACTCGGATGATGTTGATATAGAATTATCTGAGATGCTTGATAGTGGCGATTGGGGCGAAAGGAAACGTTCATTGGTGTCATCACTGCTGCTGGCATCACTGCTACTACTGGTGTGGTGTCTAAAAGTGTCGGTGGTTTGTTTCCCTCTGACGGGATAGGGACGTATTAGTTTTGACCGTTTTTGAGCTGTAATGAGAAGAGGAAGGGATATTTGTTAGATTTTGATATAGTTTGAGTTGAAAAGTTGTTGTTTTAAAAGAGGATTAGGTTGGAATGCGTTGTGACCCATATTTGATACACATGGCAGTCAAAATGTGTTAACCAAGAATTCGTTCATACACGACGCGTCCAAGTCATTAGCACTTTAACTGTGACGTCAATCGGAATCGACTGCAGAGTTTGTTTACGCTAAAACTAATAAATCGCACATCTAGACGTTTTTAGCACATCACAGCATGTGTTTGATGGAATCTATAAGATGTCTAATCTAAAATACCTTCATTCAGTGTACAAACTGAGTTTCACCCGTTGTGGAAGCAACGTCTAAGGCTAACATCAAAGTTTATGCTTAGGAAGAAAGTCGGCACCAACGTCACAAAGAGGATTACAGGCCGTTGCAATGATACATATCTACTGAATCAGGCATTCTGCAAGACAGCAAACAGCACAGATTCCCTTCTACAAAGGTTACTATTTTATTGAAAAGAGTTTAGACAAGTTTTGTAAGTAAGAGCGACACAACCGCAAAAAGTTACATATTCACAAGATCGTAAGATGAGTAGACCTTCTTATTAGAGAAACAATCACTCCACACAACTTTTGCAATGCTAGGACCTCATACCTACTTAAAGCCAAATTAGTAAGAAACGCGGCAAACGAGATCGTTGGAGAAAATGAACGTTGATTGAACCATGGTCTAAATTTTTTAGCCAGTCGATCACAGATGGGTTCATATTCGTATCAGCGAAGTCTTGGATGTCTCCAGGGTAGAATCGAATCCACAATCGCAAACAGGGGGGCCAGTGTTTCCCCGGCGGAACAGAGTCTCCACATCTTCCGTGGTTCGTTCGAGTCCAGTTGAGAGGTGCAAGACTGGAGCCTAAGGACCAGGATGAAGGGTTTGCAATCGTTCTTTTGCCATTTTGCCTTAATGGTGTCCATTCCGTTGCCCAAGAGGAGCTCAAATTGAACGCACATTGAGAGAGTTTATCACCAAATTCGACTGTTGGATGGCGAGATATCGGTCTTTGTTGGTGTGAAAGCATAGTTGTGATCTCATATTGAATGGGTAGTTCGACGTTTGCCATCACCTTATTAAGCTCCCTTAGGAGTGAGTTTTGTCCGCGTTATTGAGGTGGGGCGATGGTACTTAATACAGGGACCCAGTTGACTGTATTGTCCCAGATATAAGTCGCTTCGTATTGTTAAGTTGAGAATCCACCTCATGAACATGGATACTGTTTACAGCCATATCGGAGAACAGTATTCCGCTGCAGAGTAAACTAGTGCGAGCGCCGCAGTGCGAAACGTTGTTGCATTGGATTATGTTACGAGTTTTAAGTTTTCCTGTCACATTTTTAAAGTGTAGTCTGTATGACCTGTCTAGCGTTACGCCTAGGTACTTCGGATTTCGGGCACGGTTGAGTGTGGTATTGTTAAATAGGAAGTTGAGTCTGTTTTTGTAAGTTGGTTGGTTAGATGAAAACAGTAGACTTCCGTCTTAGACATTGTGGACTAGGGCATAGTCGCTGGATCAAGGGTTAGGGTGTTTTCGGTGCACTCGATCTTCTTATCTTCCTTTCCAATAGCCAAATCGTCCGCATATGCTCACTTCTCGATTCTGTCGCTGGCATATCGCTATTGTGTAGGTCAAAAAGCAGAGATGCTAGGATAGAGCCCTGAGGTAGGCCATTGTTTAGCTTTCTGACCTTGCTTTTGCTATCATCGGTGAACACCTGGAAGAGTCGATTTGATGGTACCTTTAGGTAACTAATAAGCCGTGATATCCGTGATTGGCATCTGATTGCTTTCAGAAGTGTATAAATGAGGCCATTCTTCCATACGGTGTCGTATGCTGCAGTTAGGTCGACAAATGCAACAGATGTTTCAAGCCTCAAACCCTGTCTCAATGTATGCACGAAATCCAACTTGTTCAATCGGGATAAGTTCATTAAAGGTAGGGCTGGTCCGGTTATAGGTGAGGCGTTCAAGTAGTACTATTGGTCGATAACTATCTGCTTGGTCGTTTGGTTTACCAGGCTAAAGGATGGCTTTTATTATTTTCTTTAATCCTCTTGAAAGCCGCTGGGATTTTGCCTGATTCCAGGACGTTACTATATAAAGTCGCTAACCATTGTCTTGTATGTTTGCCGCTATGTAGCCTAAACTCTGGGCATATGTATATAGTAGGTACCATTGAAGCCCGCTGCTTTCCCTGTTTTGATTGCCAGAAGGCCCCCATGTTGATCTCATCCGGGGTAAAGCTGTCTGAGAACTGTGTCGACTGTGGTGTACTTTTCTTAAGTTCTTTCAATTCGCGTTTTATTTTGTCCGCAGGGCCACGAGAAACATCTACAATGCGATTAGCTACTTTGTGCAGGTTCATGCAGGAGCTAGTGTTGTTACAGGTATTGCTTCCTCCGAGTTTTCAGAGCAGACACCATGCCTTTCTGGCTAAAGTGGGTGAAGTTAAAACTGTGGACAGTTGACATCCATTCTTTCTGCGACTCTCTTCTAATGATCTCAGAAGTTCGTCGCTGATTTCGGGACTCCAGATGTCTCGAAGTCTTCATAAAGTTGGTCGCTTTCACCGCTCCAAGGATATACATACTCTTTGCGACAGCCTTGGGGGATGTGCTTTTTAGCAATAGCTATGACTATTCCCACAAATAGATCATAATTTTGGGGCATTGGCGCAATGAACCTCAAGCATGAATCGAGTTCTTTAGTAAAGTTATTTCAGTTTGCCTTTATGACGTTCCATCGTGGTTATTGTGTGGAGGAGACTAGGGGGATTTGGATTCAACAAATACTAGGCGGTGCTGACTGCGTGGAAAATTTGGCATGACAGTTCTTGTAGAGGGAAGGGCCAATGTTCCGTGTCGCAAGTTACGAAACACAGGTTTGGATTGTAGCCTCGTGAGGTAGTGAAAAATGCGTTGCAGAAACTCAAGACTGTTGTAGTACTTCGAGGTAAAAATCTTACAGAAACAGGTTGAAAGCCAAACAACGAATGACAGGAAACGACACCCAAGTAACAATTCTACAAGAATGACAGTAGCATGCCGACAAAGCCAAGTGAACTCAGAGAGTAAAAGAACTAGGGATCAACTGGAAGATCAACATGAAAAGCGTATAGGTAGACTTGGGCACTTTCACACAAACTTTAGTCACTCTTTCAAGAGAAAACTGGGCAAACAGAAGAAATGATATTCAAAACCCATGAAGCTACATATTTACCAAGATATGGCACAGAACTAGAACGATAATTGCAATGGCGTTTCTAAACTCCAGTACAGCCATTCGAAAGCCATCAACAGGCATTTAAGAGACGCATAAAAAAATATATGAATACCACCTTCTTGTCCATTAACAACCGAATCTACTCAAAGAAAATGGCGGCCTAACATCACATCGTTAGGCTTAACTCTCCAGAAAGTCATTCACACTATTGGCGGTACCCGCACTTATTAACTGGGAATTTTTACATGACATAGTACATCGCCATATAGTAGAGTGTATTATGTAAAGAAGAACCTTCTAACTCAAGTTCGTAAAATCTTCATGGGACAAGGGAGATCCTCTACCATACCTAAAAGATTCCCTGACTTTCTTTTATGGGAAACATTCGATATAGTCCCATCCAAATATGTCCATGAAACCATCGATGAGGTCACTCCCATGAACGCTGATGCAGTTTCCACAAACCTACTTCTGAGTGCATCCCACATTTTCTATGACACACCAAAACCAACACACACCTACTTATATTCCGAAGAAAGCAACAAACTAACAAACTAAGCGTAATGCAAATTAATATGCAAATGATTTACAATCCACAAATTACGCGCCGGTTCCGTACATTACGTCCTCTGTTTGCATTGCGAGCTCTATCACGTTTAAGACTCATTCCGTCTATCTAATTAGACTATATAACAACTCGTACATAACCTAAACTGATGATAGCAGCCACCGAAAGCGTGCAAACAAACGTGCCCCCCTTTCTACTGGCACGACTATATTTGTATATTTTTATCCGTGTTCAAGTATTCTAATTAAAATTCACCACACCATTGCTGATAACTGCCGGTAAAATGTGACGACAAGAGTTGTAGTAGGAGTGCTTCCAAGTCGAGAAAGAAAAAAAACAAAAAGTATCTTTGCCTCGAAGGAAAAATCCCTCACCTTAGCCTTCGGTTATAATCCCGAATTGAGGTTGATCAGAAAGCTCCCCGACACCCTGATGACGCTACAGTCAACCACGTTGTCTGAAGTAGTCGCCGTCGCCACTGTGGTGGCTAATAAAAAAAAAATCCACGACAGTAAAATGGAAAAAAAAAAATGTCTTAAAGCATGAGTTCAAAAAACGTGACAGTGATTACAAAACACAATTGCAACGTCACCTGCAACTAACAACTGTTTTGCGACTATTTTGCACAAGTATTGGTCGGCCTGTAGAGCTGCTATTTCCGGTCGTGCGTATTGCATGGCTAAACAAAATTAGAACGTGATTGCTTTTATCATTCCAAAATGGGGTTGGTTATGGTTAAATTCAGAAACACATTGTTCAGAGGGCTGCTGTGAATCAGTAACCCCAGACCGACTTCAAACATGTGCATTCGTAGGCGTGACGGGGTAAAAAAAACAAATGTGTGTACACTTGCGGCAGTCAAGTATTTTGCAGATACGGGTGCATGAGTATGCCATTGATATGAATAGTTTGCTAAATATAAATAGTTGAAGTTACAATGTAGGAATTTCGAATAGGGACTGTTCATTTCGAAACGATTGATCTGATATAGAGACCCACTCACACAAAGAGTGAAATTTAGTATTGTATCTGCAGATCTCAAAACACCGCTTTGTTCTACATCGAATTGATTGACTGAATAACATTCATCCAGTGAATAAAACTAGTTAATCCAAGTTCTTAAATAGTCCTAACTGAATGCAATACCATGAGATGAGGCTATATTTTTCATCGATACCATGCCAACACTTTAAGGTGAATATCGGTTACGATAGTTACTTCTTAAGTTCTGTCTGCAAGACCTTAGGGTTTTTGGACCACAGCATAAAGTAAGATTCTCTCGGTTCCCTGGATATTTGAACATACTAGGGATTATGGTGCATAATGCAAAGACTTAAGCTCTAATGGAGGCAAAAAACGTTTGCAACAGCGAGGACTGTATTAGGACTGCTGTTAAGCAATAGACTGGTGAGCAATAGAGCAAAAGCTCAGAAACTCCTTATAACAATGATTATAGAACACATTACTCTATGGATCCATATGAAAAGATCAGCTCATTGAAGAAGACTTTTTATAGTCCGTAGATACATGAAGATATTCACTTGGTTTGCGAATATCGACCATCTCGACCATCTAGGACATACATTTCTAGAAAATCACTTATACCTACAATCAATACTCGCGGTGTTAATCAAACTTTGGTGTATCTTTTGCCACAATGAGCATCGCAAGAGGTGTAGCTGCATGTCGGGTCTACTTTCTTCAGAGAAGACTTTTAAGCAGCAACCTTCTGCTGTACTAAAAGATACCAGATGTATTAGTATTATTTGAAGACGGGGTATGTTGCACGGCGACTTGTTGGTGTATTGTGCCCCCAGCTAACACCTTGGAGAGGTACATGCCCTCATTAGAATTCCCCTCGCATTTGGATTCCTTTCGGAATTCTTTTGAGCGCTATGTACTCTTACTAGGTACGTCTTGGCGGAAAAAATCTGTCCTAGAGCACTCTCTCTAATCCAGTTTCCTTTAAGAATCCAAGGATGAGAGCTGGCTCTACTGACGGTATTTCCTAATCTGATAATTGATACTTGCCCAATATTTCAGTCTTTTATGGGTCAGCACATGTTCTGAGAGATCACTGGATTCATCGCAGACTCTACAGAAACCTTCTTCAGATATACTGAGTTAAGAATGCCTCGTTAGGAAGCCCTTTCGGATACGAAAGGTTATTCTTTCTGCTTCGAATCTTTTTCGGTTATATTGCCCTACAAGTTGTTTGGCTTGCCTCATTTCTTAAGCGTTCTTGCGCTGTTTTCCCCCCTTGTTTCCCGAATTCTTCTTTGAGGGTATGATCCCCTATTCCGCAAAAAAGTTCAGGACCTAAGAAGGTTTCTGGTACTTCCTTTCTTGCTAGTGAGTTGGCCATTTCATTACACTCTATTCCCAGATGGCCAGGTATCCAACGCGGGGTCACCTTGTTTCTATTACCTAGTTGATGAAGTTTTTGCATGCATTTCCACACAAGTTTGGACTTAATGATATAGGAGTCAAGTGCCATGATAGCAGCTTGGCTACATGACATTATAATTACCTATATATTACAGTTGGCATGGTTTCTGTCAAGATTGATTTAGATATACATATCTATCTATGGCATAGATTTCAGCCTGAAAGATATTGGTGCTTTTGCCCATGGATTCATAGTATTTGGTTCTAGACCCGAATACTCCTGCTCAAGTTCCTTCATCAGTTCTTGATCCATCTGTGTACCACTTTGTTGGGTGATTGCTCAGTTTAAAATATGTTGATACATTGATCCAACTCTTTTTCTTACTGAGCTTGGCAACAAAGTTCTTTTAGAAGTTTAACCTTCTAATGATGTCATTTCTAGGAAAGGCCAGGGAGGGGTAGTTTTTTTTAGCAGTGCATCGAATCAGTGCATCAATGTAACGCACCTATCTTTTTATATTCCTTCCTTGGCCATTCTTAGAATAGTTTTACTTGCACATTCCTCAACCACAAGATGCAACAGAGTCAGTTCCAATAGTACCTCCATGGCTGCAGTTGGAACTAAAAAAACCATTTCAGTATTTTGGAAGCCTTTAAGACAATAAATTTAATTGAAGAGAAATTCTAGACATCTAAGGAAGTCAGAGAAACGTACTGAATATGCTGTAAGGCTTAAGCCTGCATTAAACCTCCTCTATTTCATGAGAGGAGATGAAAAAAGTCAAGTCTAAATCACACCATTATAAACGAAGTTTCAAGTACAAACTTCCTTGCTAAACAAAAATCAGCTAATAGGTAACCAGAGCTTGCTTCAAGTCCCAGAAAAAAATTAAACAATTCCCCAATGCTTATGGATGAGGATCCAATTAGACGATGTAACACATTCTAGAGGATCCCAAAAGCAGAATTAGATATTAATAAATATTAGTCCAAACCTCTGAGAGTTAAACGACTGTTTGGCAAAGCAGACTGTGAACCCGAATCCGTTAGCCCATCATCATCAAGAAATAGATGTTCGATCAAGTAGATTGAGGCAAAGGGATTTGGTGCAGTTAGGATTGAAGACTTTGTCCTAACCTTTGACCAACATTAGTCAGAAAAGACCATGTCCGATGGTTATCCGGAGGAACGTAGTAAGCTGAACAAGCCCTAAATAGATGCTTCCTTTTCCCAGAAGAACAGATATTTTAACCACGATCAAAGCATGCACGAAAAGTAAAATATCAGAAATTGATGGCATCATGTGGAAGATGGCAAAACAAGGTATTTATCTGGTGGAAAACACCAAAAACTACGCAGAAGAGTGACAAAAAGAGATATCAGTCTCCTGATTTTAAAGTTCGAGGTGAGATGCCACAAGGCTGCAATGTTTCACCCATATTTTTGCTCACTTTGAATCTATAAATTTTCGAAATTTAGTGAAAAAAATGTCTGGTAAAGAAAGTATTCAATTTACGACGCTCTTGATGCTTATCGTTAAAGTAATCTCCGCCAATATCAACCATAACTCCATCTTGAAGGTGATATTTTAAGTGATCCTTGGTAAAATCAATTATACCTTCTTTACCAATGTTTTTCAAATCCAAGTTGCGATAACTTTACGTGCAGACGAACAATTGAGCAAAAATTGTCACCAATCTTAGCAATTAGGCATCTACATATGTGAGCAGTTTGTGGAAATTTTTTACAAGAATTTGGGCTACAAATCCCTACAAAATCGCTTTCCAGTCAGAAAATAGATTTTTTTAATTTTCAGAAAGAGGCATCGTCGTACATTAAGTTGATCGAGAACTGGAAGATCATATGTTGAATCTCACTCACAATCTAAGTATTTATAGTCCGTATGCACTAGGGATGTAAGGGATGTCAGAAAGTAGTTCCCTGTTGCGATGAAACTTGGCAGCACTCTGACTGACTGACACCTCTCAGACAGCTTTCAGAAGACTTCTTTTTTCAATTTCTTTTGCCACGACCAGTCGCCTTTTAACACTTTAGATATTTTTGCGAAACAGTACAGAGTCCAAGCACTAATGTAAACCTTTTTTCATTTCTTCGTATTTGTAAATCTTTTTCAGTTTTAATAAAGATTTTAGTTTACCGAATGAATTCTTAAAAAACGTGTTTTCTACCCGTCCGACTGAGCAAGGTAAAGTGATAAAAATGCAGAAATATCTCGAGTCCAGGCGTGTGAATATTGCGCAGAGCACGGGTAATGGAGGCTGTGCTTTGTACCTATACAGGCCAATGTATCTCGTGAATTCTTGTTCATCGCGGCCTTTCATCATACAAGAGCTCCATGTGTAAGGATGGGTCTGACTATCATAATATATATTGCTGGTTTTAGAGCCCACTTCTTGGTCGCTGTTCTCTTCCAAATGCAGAGAGTTTTTTAGGCCTTACGGACTCTTTCCTGTATGTTAAGTTGACTAAGTCCAGTTTCTTATTCAAGATATCTTGAGCGATCCGAAAGGGACAATTCCACCCCATTCAGCTTCGGTATTTTGAAGGGTGGCATCTTGTATTTTCTGGTGAACAGTGCCAGATCTGCTTTGTCCGGGTTGAAGTCCACAATCGCAGAATTGTTTCCAGGATTTTCTTTTAAATTAGCCTGATTAAGTATTTAAAGTCTCTTTTACTTTCTACGTATTCATACCATATGTGACTTGATCTTCTGAATAGAATCCTATTCTAAACCCAACCCATTCGATACTGAACGATGATGAACGGTCAATAGTCATATATAAAAGTCCTTAGCCATGTTATTTTCAAGCTACTTAGTACACTCGTGTGAAATTGTTTAGTTTGAAATTTACAGTGCCATCTTTTCAACATTTTAGTACTTTAAGAGCTGCCACATTAATTGTATACGTCAAGCCTTGATAGTCTCTTAAGTCATCAACAACGTCAAACTCTAGCTGTCATTCCAGCTGTCAAAACTCGATTCATCTGTAACAATGTATCACTTCCCAACACCTAATTACAAATTCTTAAAATATCTCATGAAATGTATGCTGTCACCCACCTAAAATAAGATACCATACCCACCATACGATACATTTTACCCAACAATACCCCGTTGCATCACATCCATATCCGATTTAGCTACCAAAAAAAAAACAAAAACAAAAAAAACACGAACCGATTCCATAACCCAATTAAGACTCCATAACTCGCAATCTAAGCAACAAATCAACAACAAATCGTAAATCTCTTAATCAGCAAAAAAAATCCGGTACACATACGTTAGTCCCACGAGATCTTGAATGGGAAAAAAATGTGAAAAACGTTGTCACTCATGGTGGGCAACACGAGGTTCTGATGCTGACTAGTGTGTGCTCATGTTTGTTTTGATATATGGCACGATGTATCTGTTACACAACCCTCACTGAGTATTAATTTGCACTTTTGCATCAGATGTACCCACGGTACCAGGCGGAAGTGCAACAAAGTAAACAAGTGTAAACAAACCACTAATCTCGAGAATAACTAGTTGCGTTGCGTAAGGGATTTCTTTTCCAACAAGCCGCTACACCATCCTTGTGTCCACATTAACAGTAATTAGTTGTGCCACAAGTGATTCAGGCTTTCTGCTCCACTGAGTAGTACACGTGAGACAAAAATGTATCTGTCATTGATTATGCCAACAAGAGGCCCCCCCATGTTCACACACTAGCCCCGAATAGTAGTGTCATCTGGCCTTCACGCTTACGTGCACACCACCCAGATACTTGTGGGTGGTTTTTGGTTAGTGAGAACCAGGAAAAGCGATTAAGTGAAACGCCTTGACTACTACGGCTAGAGTAGATTCTTAAGAGGAAGTCCGTAACCAATAAAAACTCGACACGGAGAAAAGAAATAAAAAAAAATGTTGCCATGCACAGCGGTTCAAGTGTGTTTGTTCCGCACTATGGCTGGTGTCACCCCCATCCATGTATTATAGTATCTATCAACCGAGTGTGTGGGACTTTTGAGTGATTAATGCATTGTTAGCGCGAAGGCACTTAGGCTGGTCAGCACGTGTCTTCGCCAATTGTCAGAACCAGTCGCATAACAAAAGTAATTGTTGTGTCGTAATGTCATTCGGATGATGATTGAATGAGCTCCCACAATGACGCCAAGTGGATAGCATTAACATTTCGCTGATTAATTGGGGGGACATTCAACTGAATGGGAGAGAAATTGCCACTGGTATGTGTAAAGGACTCTTGAAAGATTGAACTGAGTTAATCTGTTGGTTATTGTTTGTTGAAGGTGTTTGTACACTTGTGCCCGAAAATATTGTCGCATTAGAAATTTTTAAGGACATTCTGACTGTATTGATGATGCTTATTGACAAATGGACCTCTTTTTGCGTATTTCAAGTCATGTTGCATAGAATGTATCTGCATACTTGATCCTACAACAATTCGCTCGTTAAAAGCCTACAAGGAACTATTGACTGTGTGTATTGGCGAATGTAGATAGGTAAAAAATGTTGTCCTACACCTGTTCATCAGTTTAACAAAACAAAACCCATCCATCAATCTCCAACTCTTTCAATAAATTCCCAAAGGATTACCATGCATTCCCAGATCAAAAAATAAAAAGACATACCCTTACAAAAAACAAACAAGAACTTGTATCTAAACGCACAACAGAGCTCAGGACCCATGTGCACATTCCAAAAAATCCAATTAAAATCATTCTCAATTACATTTTTTTTTTTTTGTATATACAGATACTGTATGTGCAGTTGCTTACCATAATTAATGGCCGATGAGGGTGATGTTGACAGGCTGCTTGTGGTGGATTGCTTTCGAATGTCCTTAATTCCACTGCGTATTTGAGTCTTTTTATCTGAACAAATTGTAGGCGCCATCGTTAATCCTGTTAAGTCCCAAAAGTAAATTACTTATGGATTTTTTTTTTTACTTCTTTGTTTAGCTGGTGCTTCTGGAAAAGAAAAGGAGAAGAAAATTTATTACAGTCATTGGATTATATTTTTTTATTTTATTCAAGGAGCAGGTACTCGTATAATTGAGTTCATGGCAAAAAAAAGGATAAGCGTGTCAAGAGGATATGAAGGGAAATGGAATTCAAGGAAATTGAAATACACTTTAGTCTTAAATAACCCGGTAAGGTGTCAAAGTTAGCTGATATCACTGAATGGGATGGTCTTTGACTCAACATTTCACTGCTTTTGCTGCATTCATTAAAGCACCATTCTTGTCCTGATATAAGATACCATAATGTATTCAATGTGAATATATAACAATGTCTACTCAAACGTGGACTTAAGTGCTGTCGCCTTTAAAAACAAAAAACTACTTCTGACAGGCTAAGTACACAAAACAGCTTACCACTCGGCATACTTACTAACAAAAGACAGATAGTTATAACACAAAGAAGCTTCATTATGATGCAGCAGATACGTGTAGATACTTTTAAGCACTTTTTGATAATTTCAGATACTTATAGATACTTGTAGATACTTGAAGATACTTCCCAAAGGCAAATCTTCTTCTCTCTACCTTCCAGCTTTTAGAATATAAATGCTGTTTGAAAATTTTGTAAAATTTTGGCAATAAAGTATACAGAATATCAATTTCCACATATGACATGTTCGATTTTACAAAAATTCCAAAGGTAGTCCCGCCCCCAGGGCAAGCACAAGGAACTGATAAAAAATATTTTCTTGAATATACCCATGTCATATATCGATGAAAAGAGTTTTTTTTGTAGAATCCAAATATATATTCACTCATTCATACATATGTATATATTCATAAACAAAATATAGAATATGCGTCAACAGAGATGGTATCTCGCCAACAAAACTGGGTGCATAAACAATAACAAAGCCACGCGTTTATTCTAGGAAATGTATCCCATGACACATAAGATAATGCAAATCCAATTGACAACACACACTTCTTCCACCAACAGCAAGCAGTACGGGTATTGTAGAGAAATTTACCACATCACAGCGATACACATGCTGTTCTTATCTTTCCGGGCCAAGAAGATAGAAGCACGCGTTAAAATCAAAAAATATACATATACACATGTACATACTATGGCTAAATAAACAACAAATAACGTGCACAATCAAGCGCACAAAATTCAATCGATTTCGCGCGCGTGTAAGTACACAGGGGTGAGCTAGCTAACACCATCGACCGGTTGTGTCATTCAATTGCAGAAGAAGAACAAGGAAACAAAAAGTATCTATCAACAAAAAAAAAAAAAAAGCTATCAGCTAAAGCCCCCGAAGCGATATGTATTGATACCATGCGTGTGGGTTGAATTAACTGATTGATCTGGAAATTGTGATATCCGTGATCATACAGAACCGATGGGGCGCTCGTGGCCGGAACCGCACATGCACAAGTAATAATTAATAAATTGATTTGATATTTTGATGGCGTGTGTATATTTTAAATTGATTAAGTAGAATGGGGAGGGGGGGAGTTTAGGACCGAGAACGAAATTCTCGTTTTTTTTTTCTTTCCTCGACAGTCTATTTTATTGTTTGACTCGGTTGCTTGTATGGCTTACCTAACCCGGTCGAGGTGTCTGGCACGTTATTGAGTGAGACATTTATTGGGATCTCTGAATATATAAGGTGGGTTATAATCTTTTGTTTTCTTCTCGTGTGCCTGTGTGTCGAATAATTATGGATGAGGTGTGAAATATGGAAGAGAGTCTGCAACTGACTGCTTGTTTGGCAGAGATAAATTTAAATTTCCGAAGAACTTATTTCTTGTTTTCGAGTTTTCGAGAGGAATGAGTGAGAAATTTATATTTTTTCTTTTATACTAGTCAGTCGAATACATGTGCATCGCATTTCAAGGGAATGTTTAGAGGTGTGTGCAAAAAAAAGCTACAGTTGCTGTAGCAACACTGACAGATATGGACAGATATGATAGGAACAGCACCGCCATCTAGTGTTTCAATGAGTTCGTGACATCACATGGACTACTACATGAACTTGCAATTCAACGTTAAAAGGTCTACATTATTCTATACGTACTTTCCTCTCCTGGTATTTATAAAGGGAAGTTTAAATACACTTTGTGTAGTAGCGCCATCTAGTTTAGTAGAGAGAAACCTACGTATGTACGTTCATTAACACTCATGACCAAATTTGCAGGATTCTCAAATCAGTATCTAGTCACATTCTTCTTTGGTGGTCCGCCAGAAGGTTGTGGCCGGTAAAAATCCCTGTGAAGAATGCTAAGTTGGCTCTGTTAAGCGCTTGGTTTTGGCATTGTCATGTACTTTTCAGAGTTTTCTGGAGACATGACAAGATGAGAGTGCACTTTATCTCTTATATGCTAGTTTCGTGAACTGGACTGCAACTTCTTCTGTAGTAAACCGGCGGTTGGACCCAATTCTGAACGCCAGGGACCTACAGAAGGAGGTTTACTTGGTACAGAAAGCTGTCAACGAATCTTTCGCGAATGCATGCCCTCTTTAAACATTTCCAGATATCCGAAAACATAGCTGGTGGAATGGAGAGCTGCAGGAGCAAAGAAGAACCTTAGTACAGCAAAGGGATACAGACCAATTAGTCTGAAACCATTTTTACTAAAAACTTTGAATATGATTTGTGACGAACATATCAGATCAAACCTACCTACCTCGTCTCTGAGTATCAACCTGCACGGTTACTCTAAAGACAAGTCCGAGAAAACAGCTCTCACAGACGTAGTTCACACCGCCTAAGATGGCCTCAAGAAGCTGCTATCGCTGTCTTCTTGTACTTGGATAAAGGGAGCCTTCAATAACATCAAGCTACGGGGTATTATGGAAGCCCTCTCCAGGTACAGTAAGAGAAAGGTAAAAAATAACTTCATTGAACACATGCTATCCAACCGAATAATAACAGCTGATATATGTAAGTATTGAAAGTAGGAAAGGCACAGTCCAGAATGGGTGTTATGGACTCTGGTATTGGATGACCTTCTGAAAACACTGGAAAGCAATGGATTCAAATCTACAGCATATGCTGATGTGCTCTCAATCTTAATTACGGGGAAACATCTGAACACAGTGGGTGGGCTCATGCAGTCGGCACTGAATATCACATCCCTGTGGCCTATGGGTCAACCCTGCAAAGACCGACATGGTACTCTTTACGAGAAGATACAAGCTAGAGGACTTCCGTGTACCGTTTTTAGCGAGAGTAAATATGGACCTAAAAAACGATGTAAAGGAGCTCGAGGTCATCCTGATACAACAAGGTAACTTGGAGAAGAAGTCTAGAAAACAGAACCTCGAAAGCGAGAAGGGCGTACTGGATATGCCGCAAGGCTTTTGGCATGACGTGGGGTTTGAAACCGAATTACACTTGCATCTTCAGGCCCATCTATGGAGTGTTTGTATGGTGTACGATAGTAGAGAGAAAATCCGTATCCGTATGGTTTACCTAGGAAATACCGGATCCCAATTCAGTACACCGCAGCCATGCCCTACTCCCTATAGGACTAGAAATAGGTGAAAATATTAGCCGGACTGGCTGCTCTTAGACTTTAGGACATTTCAATGAACAGACAGCAACGGGAAACAGGGCTATATGGAAGGAAGTATAGGCGGCCTCTGGACTCGTAAGGTATCCGAGTGACCTTCTAAGTAAGGAATATCATTTCAATAAAAGCTACACAGTTCGATTCCGGCGGCAGAGCTCTGCCGTTCCAATCGAGGATGAAATAGAAGTGTGCCCGGATGGATAACACATTGATGGAGGATCGGGGGAACCGGTTTACTGCCGAACGCCACCTCTCAATCACACATTCCATTTGGAACAATTCGTGACTGTCTTTCAGGCAGAGATGGTTGCTATACTGAAACGGAACTTAGCACCGGAACCTCAGGCAAGTGCATTAACTTCTACTCGGACAGTCAAGTAGCCTTTAAGTCGAAATTGGTGAAGGAATGCAAGGAAAAACGCAATATCTTAGCAACCTCCTCCCAGGTCAACCTAATTTGGGTACCTGGTAACTGCAATATACCAGGAAACGAAGCTGTAGATGAACTGGCGAGAAAGGCGGCAGGAAACATCGATATACCTACGGTTACACGAAAACCCGGAAAACATGTGGAAAGCACTGCAAACCTACAAAGCTGCCAAAGCTGTACTGAGCGCTTCTGCCACCGTTAGGCAAAGAGGAAGCTCGATCTAGGCAGAAGACAAACAGCGGACACATCAACCTTAACAAACACGCATACAAACTGGGACTGGTGACATCAAGCACCTGCCCAGGATGCGACGAAGAGGAAGAGGAAGACAGCCTCGAGCACTTACTTTGGGAATGCCCCGCATTAGGGGTGGTAAAACAAAAACACCTGGGAAGACACGTCCTGCCTGGGCTGAGTTATCTTAGACGTTACAGTTGCCGAAAGATCCCGGAATTCGTCAGAAGTACATTTTCAGCGAAAGTCGCAAATGCTTTTCGTTTGACGGCCATGCTCTAAACCAATAAATGGACTGTCACAGTCGAGCTCTGAACCAAAACATACACTTCAAGCATGACTTATCAACTTATCATAATTTTTTGATAAGCGTCAGCAGATGAACTGAAAACTTATCTCTTTTCTACCAAATAATAAATGTATAAATATTTAGTAGTACCTATGGATATAAGATTCAAATGTGATAACCCAGCCTCTTTTGATAAGTTGTTCGTTTGTTTCGCTCATCTGTCACTTTTTTATTGTAAAATTGTTAAGCTAAAGCCACGCATTATTAAAAATACAGTCCACTTATCAAACCTAAATGAATTTTCTAATGGAGCGATACAAGTTATTAACCTCAGTATTAGGTTGATTAATACTGGTCAGGATCGACAGGTACTCTGGCATATTCTTCGGCAAAATCTTAGTCTTTCGTAGCTAATAAGCTTATTTTCCACAATTTCTTTGCTCTGATACCCAACACATGTAAAAGAATGATGAATTGCTGAGGCTTGTTTTCCAAGGAAGTACTTATCTTTTGTTTCGTGAGAATTGATAAGTATTAATTGATAAGTGAGTAGAATTTGACTTCTGATTAAAAAAAACTTATTACTAACGAGAATGCTTCTCGGAAATAATGATAACTTTTGAAATAGTGAGTGAATTGTGCGGTTGAAATAACGGAAATAACTGACATGTTCACGATTTTGACGCTAGGTACAACCGTGAAGTATCTTTAATAGTTTCCTCTTTGCAAATTGCATCTCAGCAGTTTTCATTACCCTTTTCATGGTGTTGACTAATATTGCAATCATCTAGATTAACTCAAGTCTTTTCGGACACCTATTCAGGTCGCCTCTGCTATATAGTCCTATAAATGTCAAAGCGTCCCTAGGGTTGTTCGATGTGACAGTTCGCTTTGACCTCCTTCTTCCATTGCTATTGCTAAGACTTATGTTACTTCCCATCTACTTCTAAATAGTACATTACATAACTTCCTATTAACTTCCCACCCGATAACACTGAATACTCAATGAATGAGCCATGAGCAATAACTTTGGTATTCTTTAACGTCAGTTGTGATGTTTATCCGTGACATTGCCATTTCTGGTAGGCCTACAACTGAATAAATGTATGTTTATAGGCTATATACAGAAAAGAAAAAACACAGCCTGTTGCTTCACACATACCACCCGTGTGTGGAAATTTTTGAAGATACTAACAGATAGTTCATCATCGTCAACAAAACGACTAACAACAGCACCAGCAACACCATGAATGTAGCGAAAGAGGGAAGGAAGATTGCGCGTGTAGGTACTTTTTATTTTTATTATTCGGAACGAGGGAAATCCAAACACGTGTATGCGGGAGATTATTTTTTTTTTTTTTTTTTTAAATGAAAAAAAAATAATAATTTCAGAATGACTTAGGAGTGACACTCCAAAAATGACACGTCAAACGATGTACTCATTCGATTCGGAATCACACACGTGATTTTCATACAAGAGTGACTGGTTTGTCTAAATGACTTGCAATATGTATGTACTTTCTTTCGGTTGGCCTTTTTGTAACTCATTCGTTGTATATATAGTTGGTTTAATTAACTGGCGCGTGAAGGCAAACAATAACGTTCATGAGACAGATTGGTAGGCTTATTTACGCGGTGTAAGGGCATGAGTCACTGACGAGTGAGGTCTTCAACCTTGCTTGTGTCTTTGGACTTACAAATTTGACTCATAGTGAATACAGGTTAAGTGAGGAATGTTGATGGAGTTTTAGGAGTTGATGTTTGTACGAGGTTTCTTCTGAGTACTTAGCTTTAGAAGAAGAAGTGTACTTGTCCCTTCAGAAACTAGTTTTTAGCCCATACCTAGAATTGGGATCTAACGCGATGTAACTACCTGGGTTTCTCTTGCGTTTTCTGGAGAATATCTTCCAAATTTCGTTGACCCTTCATATAGTGACTCAGGGAGTAGTAATATCACAGTCTAGTAGAGCTATTCTTGTCACAACATAAGCTATACATCACCAGAAGTAGGTTGAAATATGCAGTGCACACTCAGTACACTGTCAGTCCCTAAAAAGACTTTCCATTGACATAAATGAGTTTTGTATCTATCATAAGGCATGGATACCTAATACTATTATGACTGTAAAAGGATCGTATTTCCGTAGTAGTCGTGATTCAATGAACCTCCAATCAAATGCTCACCCACCCGGTCAATTTTTTTCACTTTAATCCAGTGCTAAAACCCTTTTCCAAAAGTCGGGCTTAGACACTACGATCCAGTTGCCTAACCGTGGAGTCTGGTCTCCGACAACCAGCCTAGTATACTAATCAGGATGACTACAATTCAGATAGTGTCAAAGCGAAGCCAAAGCGTCGGCCCTTTGAGGAGATCAAAGTATGTTTAAGCCTGTCCCTAAAGAGCCTCCCCTTACCAATCCTGTCTGTAATAAAACAAAGCCCTTAAAAAATCATTTTAAAAACCTAAACAAAGCCATTTCTAACAATCAAACAGCAATTCATGAAAACAATTTACAAACATGTTACCAGCTTATCGCACACGTGCTACCTTTTACTGGTATCTACAACCATTCTATTTATATTTTTTACAATTTAAAGCCACTGTACTTATTGGCCGTAAAAAGAACATCAAATTCTACATAAAATTAAAGACAAAATAATGATTCATTTGCTCATAAGCACTTGCAACGTTCAAGACTACGTAATGATAATAATCAGTGTGATGACCGCTTAAATTGTTTGCATACGAATAAGCCGACTGCCGATTGTAACGTGTTTGTGTACAATAATGTACTATACCTACCTATACACTGAGTTGTTGTTTTTTTTTTTTTTTGTGAAGAAGTTCCAACTCGCTTATTGTTTAAACAAAGTTCAATTACATCTTGATGGGCACGAGGCAACGCTTTTATACACTCAACTCCACTCCGTATCCGTATCTTTTACCACGTATTGTATTTGGTGACATATATTTATGTATCGCAATGAGATACGGAATCATGATAACCAATATAGCGTGTGTGTGATATATGGCTATTATCAGTCATCAGTTGGTAAACAGATTAACGAAAATACAGTAAGTGCATTGTTCTGTACTAAACTATTGATAGTGCGTGTATCTACAACCAGAAAACCCGATCGATTATTATCAAAACACGATTGGATGGAAAGGGGCGTGGTTCCTACTGAATTGTAGTCCAAAACAATACTCTCTTCCGTCCAAAATCATCGTAACATGAGCACAACCTTGTAATAATGATTTCTGACATACATTCTCAACGGCTAATGGTTTAAAATTGATACACTCCCTCTGGCATGGATTATAACCGACAGCGAACCTACTCCAATCATCTCTAATGACACTGAAATAGAATACATGCTGTCATGTTGACCTAATTTCCAAAAGAAACATCGTATCTTCACCATTTATTTACACAAAGATACAGCTGACACCTTTGTATATCCTACGGGCAGTTATCCCATCCCCATTGTCCATCACTTAAATGAGTTGTACATACATATATCCATCCACCTAGTTAGGATATTAAATTACGGGCAACCAAAAAAAAAAAACAAAAAACCAAAAAAAACACTCAATAGCTCCAACATTCTTTCTTAATTAGGTCACTTCAGACACGTGCACCTTTTGTCAGAAATGGAACACAATACTAAGCGCTCTAGCTGCTTCGAGAGGTGAGCTATAAATGTTGATAACTCATGCTGGTCGTATTCAAATTAATTGTCCCACACTTAGCACAGTAGCAGCAGGTGGGAATAAGCCACTACCGAACAAAGGAAGTGTATCTAGATACATTTAGCTCTTGGTTAATTAAAAAAAAAAGTATTGCTTGTGGAAATTTTTTTCTTCATTTTATTTGTACATACATATATATATTTTGTGGTCAAAATGGTTGTACGGAAACAGATTGTAGTAATAATTCCAAAACGTGTCGTTCGTCTAATTAGTCACTAGTTACCTGAACGGTAACAAAAAAAAAAAAAGATACCAACACCGCTATACAGAAATTTTAGGAGTCAAACGAAATAAAATGCAAATTTGATTGGTTTCTTTTGTACTAAAAATTGATAGAAAAAGATATTCTTAGATCGTGAAACCCCGAATTAGACCTCAAACCCGACAGGCTTGATTTGAAAAGAAAGAAAGAAATAAAAATAGGATTTCCCATACTTAGAGTCATAAAGAATCAACAAATAAACAAAAAAAAAAAAAAAGTTTTATTTATAGAAGCATATTTTAATTGTCCCAACGAGCGAACAGATACTATCATATGCGGTAGCGAGGTCAATATGTTTATTATGGAATTGGTAGTTTGGTAAATCGCGGTGAGATTAAAGCCAGTGATTAGCGGTTATACATGTGCCATGAGAGTTTTTTCTTTATGTCTGGACTTTCGATGGTTCACGTTTAGCTCTTACTTTTTTGAGAAATTTGAATACACACACGGGGCTTTGGTAACTTGAATAGACATTGTAAAAGTACATTCAATAGAAGTGTGGTTTTTGCCAGATGGGACAATGGGGATTAGATTAGATTACTACTACTACTTAGATTACTACTTTAAATAGATATTAGACTCTAAGAAGGTCAGATTGAAATTAACGAACTTATAGCTTCGAAATATCGTAAATCAAAAGAAGTTCCTCAGCATTCGGTGGTAGGGCCCATACTCTTAAACATAATGTTAGATACTGCTTTGGGAAAATTAAAATGTAAGGAAAATACTATCGAAAGTAGGACAATCGATTATTTTGGGTTTATCTTAAGGTCCTTAAGCTTAAAACGTACACGAGGAAGGCAAACTTAATATAGAGTCTTTGTGGGATGAGGTTCCATTGATTTTTAGAAGGAAAAATGAATACCAACGATTGATTGCACAAAATCTACGATTGAGAGGTATACTTAAACAAAGAGAAAAGCTAAAATCCGTTTAAAACAGATCGATTGATACCCTATCCTTCCTGTGCAGTATACAGAAAGTGGGCGTATCTATATAGAATTTTGTACTGAACTACGACGATATCTTCGAGCTTTTGAAGATATTACATGAAAAATTTCATAGAAATCGTTTTATGAAAACGCCCCAAAAAGTGGGCGTGGCTAAAGACAATGTATGGGTGAATTGTAGACAATCTGAATATCTAAATATTTGGACCCAGTTATGAAGTGGAACATGCATGCTGCAACAGTCCTATATTTTATAGCGATATGTGTGGGATATGGAATAAGATGAAACGAATGACAAACGTCCTAAAAGAGCTGACATGAATGTAGAGTCAAAATCAGAGGCTCCAAGAGGATGATTACAAGGGACGAAGCAAAATAGTTGACGCTGAGAAGAACTCAACTATTAAATACCTGGAGCTAGTAACATGGGGATTAACCAACTGAATAAGGAAGTGTAAGGGTCCTTCATCCAAATTCAGATAAGATGTTATTTGGGTAAACTTGCAATGGTAGTCAAAGATTTGTATGAGGTGCTCTTAGAAAAGTAATAATGTGGGAAATCATATGCTTTTTGTAATAAACGAAACTAGTTTAGCCCTGTAGACGATATGCAGATAGCCTTCCTAATGTTGAGAGTGGAACACACAAAATAATAACCAATACACTAGGTACCTACACTTAGACATTGTAATACTACAGGAAATTTTGGAAATCTCCAGTCAGTACTCTAAAAAAGTGTTAAAGGTTTGACTGCTACATTTGACAGCCACTTTATGATATCAAAAGACTAAAAAAAATTTAATAGAATTAGCAAAATGAGTATAAAGGAGGCGAATAGTTGTCTGGACACTATCATGTTTCCAGTTTTTAAACAAGTCATCTGTCAAGCTGTTTGCCTTGTAGTACAAGTATTTGTTGGCGTACATCAAGGACATATAGTGATTACCCTTAGCAGAGGAATTTGTAAAGTTATATCATATTGTGTGAGAATGTGAGATTATCAGTTATGGAGTTTTCTGAAGTACATATATGACTGAATTGCTCAAGTACCTGAATTAAAGATAAACGTGGAGACAACTTCTTGAATTACTATTGATTACCTCCTTGCTCGACTAAGAACTAGGCCCAGGTTCAACGCGAACTGTAGCGCCACCTAAGTAAGCTCGACTAATAGTATACATCTTGCAATGGAATGTAAGCGATTGCATAACGTAAAGAATGTAAGTAAATGGTTTAAGACTCTGCTATTTGTAAGATTTGATGGATTGAATATCTTGCACAATATTTGCTTTATTTAATAGTATCTTGGAAACTTTGGATAGAGCCTGAATATACATTCTTCAAAAGGATTTGAATTTGAAGAAATAGGTAATTCCCTGAATGGAATCTTATGGTGTAAGTATCTACATATGTAGAGCCTTTCAATGTTATAAGCAGGGGTCAGTGGTGTTTCACTTACTGGTTAGATGTCTAATGTGTTATCGAAAAAAAGAGTGGACTTTAGGTGTCATATTCTCGAATTATTTGTTTAGGAAACAACTTTCTTCTTTATTCTTGACACTAAATTTTTGAATACTGATTCCAGTTCATTCTGCAGGTAATTGTCTTAGATTCTTGCATCTATTATTTAAGTGGGTCGCCTAATTTTTTGAAGATGATTTCTCGGCTTTTTTTGAAATTAGCCACGGTTTATTTGAGTTAGAGATCGCTACCGATAGCCAAACCATCGAGTTATTGAAGTTAAAGCTCGGTGACCATGTTATTTCCAGAAATGCACCAGTTAATTGGCTGCTTCTTTTGAATGATTTGACGCCACCGGCTTTTTTTTCTTTCATTCCATAAGCCAGATACTTTAGACTCCCGATTTATTCGAAAAATTCATGGAAAATAGAATTCAGTGCATACACTCCTGGTTCCGTAAAGGACATTTGAATAATGTTGAATTCCTGAATTAATGACATCGATGGTACTTTAACATGGAATATATTTTTAGATTTTGCAAAAAAAAAAGAACTGAGACGTTCTTAATGAAAAATTCTTTATTTAAACCTAATGCAGGTAGACATCCACTCCAATCTAACCTACCCAACCCAATTGAACACCTCGAAATAGACCTTATATCTCTAAGTGCTTTCAAGTGTTGCAATAATTTATAATAATACAAGTTCTAGCCCCTAACTGTCAAAACCAACTTAAAGCAGTTATTAAGTTTAACCAGAGGTGATTCATAACAACCCTCTAGAGCGCGTTGACGACCGAAACTCATACTGTCCTTCAAAAGCACAAAATCCCAGGAAAACCTACACCAATGCCTGAGCACATTTTCATCTCTCAAAAGAAATTATATCTTTTTCTTAGAATCCATCCTATATATGACTACGCAATGTGCCCCAAGTTTAGCACGAGACACACGCCAACCTCAGAAGTTCCCCAAGGATAAATAAAAACAAAAAAACCAATGTAAACACAAGAACCAGGGTATGTAGATACGTATATCCACTCTCCGACACTACACGTGTCGATCCATCTACATATATACTCGGTATCTACATTCTGTATCTGTGAATTAAAAAGTCTGGAATATAAATCTTCTCCTCCTCCTTCTAGCATAATCAGTAAACATACGTCATGGTGTAGTATGCAAATTTAAATTCCAAGCAAAAAAAAAAAAGAACCGAAGAGACTTAATTTAATTTAATGAACCAAAGACAAAACGCCGAGCATCACCCCCGATTTTGTTTGGTAATTTATAACAAAACTAAGCTCTCCATGTGCGACCTCTGCCGCATATGGAATGGAAGGAGAAAAAGGTTCTCACCCGTCTCAAGTTTCCAACACAAACTCTCATTGTCGACAGTCGCCATCTATCTATTAAGCAACTAAAATATATACACAGATACACTGTATGTGAATGTGTATGTAAGAACGGCTAAAATGTTTATCCACGGACACGTGCCGGAATCAATTATTATTCTGGCGTAACATGCTGACTGGGTGGCGGGGGTGGTGGTGGTGGGTCCTCAACCGCCGCCACGGGACCTTCACACCCAGAAGAGAAAACATTTTCTTGTGTGTGTTGTGTGTTCTTCATTCTTTTGGCCAAAAGGAAAACAAAAAAAAGAAAAGGGAATATCTCAGAGAATGACTTTCTTTAACCCACTCACACACCCCTAGCGGAAGACGACGCAATTTCCACCCCCGCACCACAATGGCCCCGCCAATCCAATGTGTGATGCTTAAGTTGTTTTATTGTCGTGAGTTTGGCACATTTTATTAATGCAACGAGTAATAAAAGCTTTATTTTCACAGATTTAGTGACGGGGTGGTGGATAGGGGTTTAAGTTATGTGTTCCGGAAATATACGCTTCAATATATCATTGAGCAGGAGAAGCCTTTCTGCTCACATGTGGAACGGTGTACACACACAGGAATACATACATAGCTTTCTTTTTTTAAATTTAATGATACCAATTCAGTTTGGGGTGTATAAAGGGTTGTGTTTTGCGGTAGAGCGGCGAGCCCTTAAATGTACCACCACATCATTATCGATGAAAGCGTTTAGAGAGACATTTGTGGAAAGTTGATTTTATTTCGACTATTAAATTGGATAAGGTTTCGCGGGTATAGAGAAGTTAAATGTGCATCGGATCGGGTGGTTTATTGTGGTCTAAAGGACGTGACTGTCACCTTTTTATAATGCAGTGATAATTTTTCTACCGAGGAAAACCTATATAACTTGCGAGCACCACTTCCACGGGTAGTACTTTATGGCATTTTTCTTGCAAGAGTTTCTTCAATTTTGTCACGACAAGCTGTATAAGAAGTCCTTGACTTAGCCCTTTAGAATCTTTGTGGATAGCTCCCGTAGAATACCAGACATAAAAGTAGATCTTAATAAATTGCGGGTGGTTGTGTCTACTAGCCTTCCAAGGTATTGAAGAATATTCTCTGATAGCCGTCATTCGATTTCTACTACGGCTTGGAGATTTATGTATATAGGAAATGGATGATGCCGATTCACAAGGCTATGACTTGCTCTAGAAATCATTTTTGACAAGGCTTCGGCCAATTCTTGTGTGCAGCTACACTCTTTGCAATCGAATTGTTGACTATCACTGCTACTATACTAGTCACGTATTGTGTCTCCAAATTATACCAAATATCCTGTTGTATGCTTAGAACTTTGTAGGCCATCGAACTCTAAAAGTCCAAATCAATACCCACCATCTTTTCATCGATTTTAAGGCCGTATATGACAGCATCTATAGAGATGACCTAAACAAAGCCATTTCTACTTTTGGCATCCTTGCGAAACTCGTTCGCCTGTGTAGGATGACGATGGAAAATTATCGATGCTCCATCAAGGTCGGTAACGATCTCACCGAGACCTTTGATGTCAAAAAATGATTTAGACAAAGTGACGCGCTGTCATGTGATTTTTTAACTTCATACTTGCAAGAATTGAGCGAAACTCACAAGCCAACACGGGAGGCACAATGTTTTAAAAGTTTGTGCAACCAATAGCGTACACCGACGTTATTGACATAATTGGTAGAACTCAGAGGGCTGTCACTTCGCTAGTATTGCAACGGAGGCTGCCAAAATGGGTTTAGCGGTAAACGAGGGCACAACCAAGTATATGCTGTCAACAAGAAGGGATACACAACATCGATGAATTGGACAGAACGTCACAATCGACAACTATAACTTTGAGGTTGTAAGGGACTTTGTCTAACTCGGCTCTACTATCAATAACACCTCGGCAGAAATAAAACAAAGAAAAATTCTTGTCAATCTTTGGGCTGAGAAGGCAATTGAATAGTAAGGACCTATCCCGAACAACTAGGGCGACTCTATATAAGATCTTGATCATCCCAGTCCACTTTTATGGCTCTGAAGCATGCACTTTATCGAAAGCGGATTAAGGTATCCTCAGTTTGCTTCGAGAGAAAAATTCTTCGTAAACTATTCGGTCCCATTTGCGATGACGGGCTTTGGAGGAGGAGATTCAACAACGAACTATACGAGTTGTACAACGACATCGACCTAGTCAAAAATAGACATGTAGAGCGAATGGACACCAGTGCTCTGTAAAAAGGTTAACTGTAAAAAGATTAACTTAAGAACAACTCAAGCCACCTTAAGTTTTCTTCATAGCTTACCAAAATTATGTGCAATTGTTCGAATTTCTTCAGAATCTCCAGTAAACCTTACATTAATTTCTTGATAAGCCACTTCACAGACTTAATCACAGCTTACTGACGTTTTTTGAATCATTTCATTCTCTAAGCCACTTTTTACCAAATGCCCCAATCTGAATCTATGTATGCCTCCTTCTTATTGATGCCTAATCTAGTTAGATTTCTCAGCAGCATTTCATCCCCGACCTGAAAGCCTCTTTCGCAGCTTACTAAAGTCTGGTTTACTTCTAAGGTACTTTTCTTCAGTTTCTAGAAAGGCTTGTAACAATTAACCGAAATTATTAAAGTATTAAGTTTTTCCGGTAGAACTCCTTCTTACCTAGTTAATTGAAGAAAAGTTAAATCTGGAAGCGAATTCAAACGTGAATTTTGAGAAGCTGTTAGGGAAGTCCTTATTTTGTTCCCTCCTATTTCAACCAAGCAGACTCAAATCAACAAGCTATCTTTTTCAGTCGGCTTAAGACCACACTTTTGGTTGGTGGAAATCAAGTTTGGACCTCGCTTCTATACTAAGACTTGTCTAAGAGCAAAGATTGAACTTCCACAAAACCAGGCTCATCCACTCATCAGTCTACATCTAATCTGATTGGTAAGTGTGAAATAAACTTCCATAAAGCCAGGCACATAGTTAGTCACAATCCTTACTGATCTTCAAGCCTGCCATCATCTACTGACTCATCAATCTACTTCCAATTTGATTGGCAAATGTGCAAAAACCTCCAAGAATGCTTTAGGATCTTATTCATCTATAAATAGTTTTCCAAACAAAACACAAACGGATATGACTTGCTAATCGATCACCACACCATGTAGGCTTAGAATATTTTTTCTCTGAAACCATAGAATTGATGAAATTCTCTGCGTCATTGTGTTTAGTTTGTTCCTCATAGTTTACACAAACTATCATGGGGTTTCCCATCATAAGATCACTTGAGTCACATCCTCACATCTACAAACATATGTATCTGATTATATATTTGCAGTATCTACACGTGTCTAAGTGGGGAGGCCTCGACAACATTGTATCGCATTCGGCTTTTTGTTTGCTTCCGTTTATAGCTTATTGTGTTTGCATTTGCATTATAATACATTTTATTACAAAAAAAAAAAGTTGTATTATACCGCTGACATGCAAATACTTCTCCATAACGATACATCATTGCCCCAGTTATACTGCCTACTGACAAAGGCCCCTGTTTTCTCATGCAGAAGTGAATAATACACAATATAACAACACGTGCCCATAAAAATCACCAATTAACGTTGTAATTAATTAAACACAGTTCATTTAATGAGCGGCGCATGTAAAGAGTATTATTTTTGATTGAATTTTCCAGTGAAAAAGAAATCTAGTCAATAGTATACATTTGTATCTGTGTGCTGGAATGGGGATGGTGGTTGGTGGTGATGAGAGGAAAGGATAGGGGTTCATCTATATTTATCAAACCAATGACGCTTCTCACCTGAAACCGCATACGAGTAACAAGTATTCAACACTAATCTACGAATGATTAACAAATTGCTGTTGATATACTTACTATTTCTATTATTTATAAGCGAGTGAAACAAATCGATATACGGTCCCCGAGTGCAGGCACAGGGGTGCTTGGGTTTAATTTTATTTTTCCTTATTAAATCGATTAAACCAGGTCGATTCAGAGAGGGAGTGTATTGCATCCGACATGTGTGGACAGTGTTGGCACATGTGACTAACATCGTTTTCTAGATTATAATGCACAAAGCAAGTGGTTGGTGAAGTGCAACTTGCCTTTAAAATAGAAAATAAAGTGCAGCATTGATTTTATATTTTATCTTTTTCAATTAATCTCTCGCATATCTTACCGCAGCTTGTTTAATCAACCAATTTCATTAAACCATTTCATATGAGTATCAAGCCTCTTATACAGCTTACTTCAGACACGGCATTAAATTCGTTCGAAGAATGGAGATGAATGTGAAATGCTCGTACGGGACGAAACTGTCGACTTCTTCGTTTCCTGACTGAATGGCATGAAAGTGGAAGAGATGTGGTTCCGGCAGTATGGCGCTACATGCCATACATTCAACGAAACAATCAACTTATTGAAGAAAATTCGATGAATGCATAATTTCGCGTAATGGACCTGTAAACTGAACTCCAAGGTCCTGAGTTTTGACGCCTCTTGATTATTTTCTTTGAGTCTACCCACAACAATCGACGCATTGGAAGACAACACTATTCTTGTTATTGAGGACATATGGCCACAAATTCTTGTAAAAGTGGTCGAAAACTTTGTTTCTCGGATGACATTCATCAGATCCAGCCGTGGTGGGTATATTCTCGAGGTTGTGTTTCAAAATTAATCGCAGAATGTACAAAACACGAGGCGAGGAAAAGCCGTATCAAGTACAGTCTAACAAATATGCAAAGTTATGATCAGAAGCACAAGATCCTCAAAGAATGCCTTTTTTTTTTTGTCGGGTAAGGAAACACTCACCTGGAGCACTCAGACACAACTGGTCCATTGTACTACCAGGAAGCAAAATTCAGTTTTACCCATTTTACTGGAATTTGTTAGACTTTCAAGCAAAGACAGGACAATAACAAAGGAAATGATCCAAAGTATCGTCGCACTGCCCATAGGCGTCGCAGACAGTGGTGTCTCTTAAGCCTAGCACACTACGATACTTGGCAAAAGGAAAATGTCTCGCAAGAACGACAATAAGTTATCTACAGTCTATTATGCTGAGAGACAGAAAGAATGCCGCTGATTTTTTATAGACGTTCGGGTGCATACGTTGCTTGCATCCTGCCACACACAATTGTGTCCGTAGGAAATCTAATCATAAATGGAAACCCTGAACGAGGACGTCAGAAGACCCAACGTAGGTTAAAGTCTTGAGAAATCATCCTCTGAACCTTGCTTAGCAACCTCGTCGAAGATTTCATTTTTAGCAATCCCAGTGTGAGTCAAAGACCCAGACAAGAGTCAGAGTTCAACCTTGCGACCGAATTCAAAGAATTCTTGCATTCTCGAACTATTTTGGAACTGCTTACAGACGTTAAGCGCAGCCTGACTGTCGCCACAGACGCAGATACTCCGACCCCTCCACCTATTCTTAACAAAATAGTTGGCACCCATTACGAGAAGTGAAGTCTAGGGTACCCTTAGGTACTGATGAAGTACTTGTAGTGATATTCGGCAAAATGTTTTAAAACTGGGTTCAAAATGAACTCGTAAACACGTATCATGACTGATAGAAGTACGTTTCCGGAGGATTGGATGAACCAGAACCGTGTATTGCACCAGCAATGAAAAAGCACTACGACAATTAAGGTTCTAGAGAAGAGCCAGCACAGGCTTTAAAAAATCAACCCCATTAGTTCGACCATAGAAAAAAAAAAAAAGCACGAAGAGAAGGCTTCAAAAAATACTGACCAGTTGTAACCCTGGACATTGAGAATATCTTTAATTCTGATGCAGAATGTTCCTCTTTGATATTACCAGCACTACAAATGCTTATAAAATGTATGGTGGAGTGCCACAAAGATCAGTATGTAATCCACTATTGTTGAATATTTTATGCAACGTTATGGCTCATGGATATTGGCAGGAAAGTGAGGCTAATTTTTACATAAACCAGCTGTTATACAGATAGATACATGGATATGTGGGTAAATAATCTTCTACAGTAGCTATAGCATCGGGCAGAGCAGGACGTCTGGCAAAAAAATCGACTATGCGCTCCTTTTCCTCCAACTTTTGTAGAACTCATTGCCTTCGATATCCAGCTTATGATCATGTCAGTCGAGAAACCACTGTCCAATGATAATGTTTGAAAGTTTAGAGCAAAGCCTTTGTCCTGCTAGATGTAAAGTTGGCTTATAGTGCTGATGATTGTATCTCAGAATGCTAGTTACCGTGGAGTTTTAATGATCGGATCAGTGTTAATATTTTAGAATGTTCATTCAATGTTAAGGGAAATTTCTATTTCACTGCGGATTTTTTAACAAATGCACTCATCTGTTCTGAACTTGAAATTTGAAAGCCTCTGCTCTGTCAATTGTATTTGAAATCGTCCAGCGATTCTTTCTTAAATGAATTCTTAGATTTTCAGTCCCTTAAGCTTACATCTAGTATGTACATACATATGTATGTACATATATATATGATCTAGAGCTCTAATCTAGTAATACATACTTCGAGTATAGGAAACTAGAAAAACATAAGAATAAAGTAGTGCTACTGGTGTACATTGGTTTTAAATGGTACTGTCTTACAAGAGAATTGAAAAGTAAGCTAGATTTAGGTAAGCATACATACTGCTGTGTTACAAAATGTTGCTCAATGTGTGCAATGCAGTGCTGCTACACAATTTCAAAGCAAAGTCAGCTCATCCTCAGACAGAGGACAGTTGACAACTGCCAACTTTCAGTTTAAAATCAGGCTTAAACCAAAAAGGTTTTTTTAAAGAAAGAAGATGTGTTTAATGATGATGGTACCTCTCCGTCTACTAAGCTCTTAAGTCACGAACAGCTCTCAAGTACCAATTCAATGTCTCCAATGTCTTTATTTACAAACACACCAGCCCTCAATTAAGCACGCAGAAATACCATTCAGCACGTATTCCCCAACATTCGGCTTGACATACATAACTACATTTTTTTTTTTCAACCAATTCGCTAATGGCAATCAAGACCAGATGTTTTTTTTTCTATTTTTTTTTTTTTGTTTTATTACGAACACACGCTCCGATGACATTGCACTTGTTCTCATGACCTCTACCATTGGAGTGTAATTTCATCTCGAATAAAATTACTTGATAGACAGATACAGATACAGATACAGAAAAAATAGCAATTCAACACGAATGTATCTCTGAGAAAGTTTACACAACTCACAGCACGTGGTCTCATTAAGACATTATCTCCAACGAGTGAAACATTAAATAAATCACTCCCGCGTTGGTAAAACAATTTAATAGAATTAATTTTCGGTTATAATATGCATGTTGTAATTGAACGAATAAAATTACTTTTCGTGTATCTGAAAACTAAGTCCGACATCTGCATACGAATGTCACTAATGACCAGTAAATAGATATGAAAAGCGCACGCGAACAAGAAATGATTAGCAATCCAAATGATGACAGTGTGGTTAGCAAGAATTGAATCAGTTTCACTAGACTAACATCTAGTAATAGGTAGACATAAAACACCTGTCAACATCGAGTACAAATAGGGATAATTTAGTCGCCAATTACATTTAGTGACTAAAAGTAGTTGTGAGTACAAGAATATCAAGAATGAATGACGAATGAAAAGATTGAAGTGGAAGGAATTCATTTTCAAAGACTGCATTTGTTTTGACGTTTCTGTGTTCAGACTTATTTTGACATATTAGTTGTCAGCGTCAATAGACCTTTTCGCCGTTTGACGTTTAAGCTGCCACATACTTTTGGAGGCCACAAAAACAGTGTTTTGGTATTAAAAATCTATCAAAAGTGGAAAGAGTTATACAATGTGCGATATTTATAATATATTTTTAAGTTTCTTGCAAATGCAAATTTAAACATACACATGTTATTAATCGTTTTAAGCAATAAAATCCCGAATAAGTTATATTTATAGCAGTCTAATGTTATGTGCAGCATTACCTTTCCACTTGACTTTGTTTATCATGTGGTGTATTTAATGAAAGAAAGTTAATAATAAATATTCTTTAATGAAGACAGCAGTTTCTATTAAAACGTCGGCTAAATCAGTGATTACTTTCATTCTAAATTATATGAATGTTTCACAAACCACACGGAGTGCTAATGTTTCACGCGACATTAAAGTACTATAAATACAACTTAACCGTCAATTTATTGCTAAAACTGATGAATAACATTTATATCTATCTGTTTGCATACAAGAAACTTAAAAATATATTACAAATATCGCACATTCTATAATTCTTTCCAATTTTGATTCATTTCTCATACAAAACATCGATTGCTTGGCCACGAGAAGTCTGTAACAGCTTAAACGCCAACATTTTGACAAGCAGGCGAATAGGTCTATTAAACTGGTTTGACTTTCAACAAGAAATTCCTTTCACAACCAATTGATTTGCTTTCGTTTTTCTTTTCTTCGCAAATTCTTAAATTTTTTATATTCTTTCAACCTTTTTGTCGGTATCACTCTACTCAATTGACATTTCCAAACGTCAAAAAAAAAAAATCTGAAAATTTTAAAAAATCTGAAAGTCTAAATTGACTAACATGTCACCTCTCCGCTTCAACTCTTGGCCGTAAACGTCAAATACAGTCCGTCAGTCCTGTGTGAACAGGGTCCATGGCAAAGGATTTGTCATTGATACGGGCCTTAATTTTCTTGGATTCCTGTTCAATTATCTCCTCGTCTCCCATTTTTTACGCAAGAAGCTTGGGTGAGGATAAACATATCTTTGTCCAGTCGAGAATAAAATACAGTAAATGTAGTTCCCTACATCCAGTAGAAGATCATAAAATGTCCTGGACGGCAATACCAAAACAAGAGTCCATAGATGTGATCTAGGTTTAAGTTGCAAACGTTTTTTTTCTAAAAATATGTATATTTCCGAAGGAGAAACGAATTCCTTTCCGATGAGTTACTGTCTACTTCCAGCTATGGCGGAATATTATAACAGTTTCTTGATCTTTCAAATTTTTTAAAGATCGTAGTTGTTTGAATAGTCACCAGTTAGACAGCCAACTACTTTATGAATATCTAACTATAATGTAGATTTTGTGGCTCTCAAAATCAACTTTTTGAAAAAACGTAAAAGCTGATGCCTTTGAGCGCATATTAGCGGCAGATCTAGTATGAAGTCGATGGAAGTGGATGAAGTTTTGAGAAGATACCTAAAGCCGGTATAGGACAGAAGTACAAAGTGAATCATTGATCTTGTATTTAATTTGTTTTCCTTTTTGCACTCGGAATAGCTTATAGGGAACAGGGTCTTATGAATAACTTTTAGCTAGTAGTCCAGTTTTATTTGCAAAAAAGTTTTAACCACGTCAAAGTATGACTGTAGCTCAAACCAACGTTTTGAGACGCTAAGCTTAGCCATATTAGTAGAACTGATCGAAGACAAAGAATATGAGCATAAACAAGAGGATTTACCTTTAGGTAGGATGTGCGAATGTCAATCAGACCCCCCCAAAGCTAGCTTAGGTAATCGCAGGCAATTTTATCAATCAACTTTTATTTCGGAAAAGCGAAGATATTTTCGTATTCAGTGACTTGAGTTCTAGCAAAATCTATGCACACTACTGATCTTTGATATTAGTTAGACTTAATGGATGCCAAGGGGTTTGTTTAAGACTTGTAGTTGGCAAAACTCTCTAACAGCCGTGGCTACTAGGCTACTAGGCCACAACTGATCTTTGATATTAGTTAGACTTAATGGATGCCAAGGGGTTTGTTTCAGACTCGTAGTTGCCAAAACTCGCTAGACAGCGTTGGCTACTAGGCCAATACTCCTTAGGAGTATTCTTTTGATCTTTTGATCTCACATTTCTCCATATGTTGGCCGTAATAGGATGCCGATTGTAAATAAGGGCTCTCCCGTGTCAAGATTTCGTCAAGTACTCAACTACTAATTAATTAACCGGTCCTCTACTTCTATATTCCAAGATCAAACCCAGTAGCTACTGTTTAACCGGAGAAGTTTTGCGCTGGCTTTTTGATCAGATCAGTGAATATGTACTTAGGAGTTATATACAGCCTTCTTGAAGCTTGAGTTACATCGAAAGCTTAAAAGAAGCAAGGAATAATAGAGCTAAACTTGTTTTTTTAATTTATAATGGATTTACAAATAACATTTCACTTACATTTGATAGAGAGTCAGCCAAAGTAACCGTTGTTGCACTGCCTTATTAAATAAGGAGTAGGTGTGGGTGTCTGGAGTGTGTGTCTGAAGGCACCTATACACATACTTGTAGTGCCCTGGGAATGCAACTAAAATTTGTTGGATAGGTATGATGAAAACGTTCAGTATCTTCCCATACGACAATAGTAGTCCGAAGACAAACCAGAAACCAAAAAGAGCTATACTCACTGACAACCCCTACGTTGTCTACATTTTATTAAAAGATCTTTTAGTAAAATGTAGACCCTTGACTAGGGACAGAGGGTGAATAGAATCCATATCCATGACACAGATGCATTGAGGCATCGAGACAACACTCACAAATAAGATCTACTATCATGTGATAGCCATAGCTCTGCCTTTCTACTCAGATTAAGAAGACATTTTATTAGTACGCTTTCACCAATCAGTGGTTCTAAGAAGATGTTAGCAGTATGAAAGTCGATACAGTTCGACTAAACTGACACCAATCGGTACAAGTTTTTAAACCATATTTCATCAGTGTGTCACGTAGTTCACTGCTGAAAGTCCGCTAACAATTTGTACCCAAATAAGACAAGTACCATACCCCTATACCTATTAACAAAGACATTTTTGTTTGTTCTTACATTTTAAAACATTCTTTGTTTGTTCTTACATTTTTAGGTCCTCCTTCTAACATGACACGAATTTCAAGTCAGAAAGTTGATTAAATATCCAAATACCTATCAATACCTACCTTTAGCTTTTCATAGTCAATTCTCTTTTTAAGAATGTTTAAGTCTTAAGAATGTTTAAGCCTTGTTAAAACTTCTTCAAATTTGAAGGAGTCGTCAATTCGCCATAGACGCTGTCATCAGATACATGTCATCCCAATACATATAGAAAAAACAAAATAGAGCATTTTCATGTGACTTACGAAACGCCATTTTGATACATTTAACTGCCAAAAAAGAAAATACCATCTACAACTAACTTCACACTGTTGACAGACATTTGCAAAAGAATTCTCATTCGCTCAGACTAAAAAATTGAAAGAGAATTTGTAGGAATCCGAGAGAACTACGGAACCCATGCATTCACTGATATAAGCCTTCTCATGGACTATTAAATTTGTTTCAAATATTTGCAGATGCACCTTTTATTAACCGACTAGTGGGCACCTTCCTTGTGTTTCTTACTGTTCACACGCAGAAATAAATGAGGATAACCCCAAGCCAACTGTAGCGAAGTTCCAAGAAGCCAAAGAAAGGAACAAAGAAAGGTAGGTGGAAGGAAAAATGGAAGAAAAAAAAAAACTTTCAGACACGCGGGTGAATAATTAAGAAACGCGTTTGTTATTGTATCTCAATTAGCATGCTACCCCCAACAACAGGCAACAACAAAAGTAATCTGTTTTGTATAGCTTTGTGTGTAGGTACCGGGAAAAGTTCGATTGCATGAGATACGAAATAATATAAAAAAAAAAAGCATCAAAGGATGAGGAGGTCAAGGTATTCAAAGGACTTACCTTTAAAAGTTGCTCAGCAATCTATCGTTATAATCCAAAGGTGGGTGTATGTAGAAGTATTAACACTACCTACACTCTTTGCATCCTTTATATTCTTCTTCACTTTTGTATTCACTTTGCTTATACACTGGCAGATTATTTTTTTTCACTTTTAATCACAATATGCACCACAGAAGAGCGAATGGAAAAAAAAAATATCTTAAAACTCCAGACAAAATCAATTTATCATTCTATACGAGTATGTGTATACATGTAGTAGCATCCGAATCAAACCGAATAAACGTGCACAGAGAACCCCAAAGAACTTTTTTTTTTTTTGTTATTTTGTTCTCCTTTTTACTGTCGTGTCGCGTATGTATTTTGTACCGTTTAACTGGATTTGAAGCGAACCAACTAAACCAACCGCTGCAACGTTCAAACGCCTTGTGTGAGATACAAACAAATTCACTCGCCGTTATTCTACGTGAAATGCTTCGAAAGCTTTTTTCTATACAGATTCAGTTTCAGATACTTTATCTATACAGGCGAGTGTTGGCAACACAACACTTGTTTGTGAAAGCTTTCGCAGCAATGTTGCTGAAGCATAACATCGTGAGTACGTGAGGAAAGCCAGGGCCTATCATCATCACGATGATATCTCAACAGTGTACACCATGCTGCAGGTTTGTTTTTTTTTTTGTTTTTTTAGAGTCATCGTGCGTCGTCGTCACATCACAGAGTTTAATGTCCGTTCACCGCACGTGTACACCATTTACCCATTGCTAAATGACCCTGTGTGCACCCCATGGATATGATGTAGATACTTGTCTTCTGCTTTAGGGTAGGCTGTGAAGTGGTGTGAATATAGATCTTCCGGTAAAAAGGGGCAGAAAAAAAATCGAATTTCTATACTTACATACTTTAGAGGACTAGAAAGTAATCAGAGAAGCTTTGGTAACCACCCTTGTCTTGTTGGAACAGTGTGTCAAACAAAAGGGAACGTTTTGTTGGAATAAATACCCAATGGGGACTTTTTGGTTTTGGGTTTTGTATACATATATGAGTAACCAGAGATTTGTACGTGATGGGAATTAGAAGTTCTGGGTTTTGGTTTTAACGAACTAGGTAAGTACCTGAGGGGGAAACACTGCTTCCGTTTCTACAGGGTATGGTCAAAGCTGGTTCGGAATTATCTCACACAGTTCATAAGCTTAGCATTGAAGATTAATATCACAATACAAGCGCTAAAATGTTTTGAAAGGACTGTACGAATGTCCAATGAGGTGCCACTCTTCGGTCCGGAAACCTTCTAGGTTATACCGCTGAGTAATTGACTCCATTAAACACACTTAAAAGTACATCATTCTACTTAGCACTGGGCTAAATCTAAAGGCGAAGAATTTTATTCATCTACACCACAATAAGGTCAAAAAGCAACTAAAGTCATACTTAGTTACTTAGGTGACGCTACAGTTTGGGGTCAACCTGGACCTCCACTAACAAGCCTCTCCAGTTAGCCCGGTCCTTAGATAACTGCCTCCAGTTTGTTGAGGTTTCGAGGTCTTCCTCTACTGCGTTGTCCATCCGGGTCAGATTCGAAGACTTTACAGGCCGGAGTATCAGCAAAACAATTGCTACAATCTTCTCGAGAGGTCATCCTTTTCATGACCGAGATACGTAATAAAAAAGTTCAGTGCTATTAGAAATACCTTTACAGTAAAACTGATGGCTACGCCAACCTACAAACGTACATATCTAAGCTTCTCAGGCTATTACATACCAGTAAAGAAGAATGGAAATTACCAAAGCGTGCTTCTCATTAGCTGGGCAGAGCTAAATCTAACAGGTCTGTCTACAGAGTATCACTTTATTCATCGACAGTCAGGTAGCTTTAATTAAGGCTGGTTAAGTACTATCTAGAAGAGCTTAGGATTCTTACAACCCTTCCTAAGGTAAGACTGGGAAAAGAGAAACCTGATGAATTGGCCAGAACAGGTTTGACACTAAATTAAAATCAAGCCAACCTAGATAGGCCTTCAAATGAAGGCAAACAATTAATGAAGCAAAGTACTTTTATTCTAAAAAGGAAACTATGGCCTCTTTTTACAATGAAAAAACTGACAGGCTTACACATAAATCTTCACAACTTTTAGGATGTTTAAGAACTATCCAATAAACCTGTGAACTATATTTGGAGTTTACAAGATTGCTTATATTCTAATTCAACCCAATAAATAAATAAATAGTAAACATTCCTTTCACCAGCTGCCCTCTTCGTACGGTATGGCCTAAGAAGGAAGGATCCTAAGGTTCTGTGACGATCTCAGGTGAAACATCTAGCTAAAGACTGAAGTCGTCTTGACGTCAGCAAAATGATTATTATTTAACAGTATGCCGGCAATACCGACGGATACTCAGGTTGTAATCGTTAATGCGAAAATCCACCTGTTTTTTGTCTTCTCAATTGCGGCCGAGGAAAAGATTCTAAAGGCTTTTTCGGGAATACAATACGGCTGAACTAGTTCCAGAAGCGGCGTACTGCGGTAGGCTTCTGACTAGCAACAAGTGAAAGAGAAATCAAAGAAAGGTGGCGATCGTTCTTTAGCGCTGGAGAGGAAAAACCATCGTATCCGTAGAAGGTACAAAAATCGCCCAACTAGTAAGACGTCTGCTCAAAATTCTCTTACTGATGACCTTATCCTTCACCTTCCCAAATGGCAGAATCTGGTGCTGAGGGAAACCCTACATAAGAGATACAAGCGCATATGTGATTCCTAAGGTGTTCGTGGTATCACGGTACTCTCTGTGATCTGAAAACCAAAATCTGAAATCTGAAAAACAGACACCATGTCACTCGCCTAGAATGGACAACACTACAGCTAAAAGCTCCGAAACAGATGAGCCTTCATCGTAGCTATTCAACAATCCCTTCACCACATCTTCTATTAAAATCCTAAGCTGCAGAGACTAAAGGAAGAGAGAAAACTTCCAAATCAGTCACTTTAGACAAAGTTAGAAGTAGAATAGGAACTGCTTTCTAATGAGATGTTTGTTAAATACCAACCAACCAACCAAACTGAAATCGCTTATGAAAGTAACTACATAGATACTTTCAGTCTCCTTATAAGTAACCAGAAAACGATTAGGTCACAGCTCGAAGAGTTCCATCCGTACTTGCTTCCTTCGAAAGACCTGGAAAGCCTAGTTAAAATTCATGTCTCCAATATTGCTCTCAGGATACATAACGTAGGCGCTATGGCTCAAATGGTTAGTGCGTTGGACTACAATCCCCAGAACACGCCTAAAATTTGATTCACGACCCCACCTCTCACGAACGTCTGACAAACATCCATAACAGTCATTAACTGAAAAAGCTTCTCAAAAACCAAAATTGCCCTTCGGATACGGCATTAAACAGTAGGACCCTTCCATTCGTGTTAAGAATAAAACACGCATAACACAAATGGTTGTAAGAAGCTAGACCCTGAATCCCATGGACCTGTTGCGCTAAATATTTGTATTTGTATTGTAGATACACTCCCTGTCGGTGATGCGTTATGCATTGCAGCGTGACTTTCAGTCTATCTCTTTTAACACAGATGTTGTTCTTTTTAGGAGCCAAGATTGATCCTGTATAAGGGTTCAATTGACAAGATATGGAATTTAACACCAAAGAGATTGGCTGTATGCCAAAACGTCAAGAAAATGCGCATCGTCACTGAACAGTGAACACTGCTTTGGTGATGCAAAGCGCTTTGCAGTTTTTTAACATTTTGGAACACTACACGCTTTTCCATTTCCCTATCAAAAACAGAACAGCAACAGGAAAGTCATTAGCATAACAGGAATTCATTATGTGTTATTTGCGCAGCTGATTTATTCGTGATGCATTTTGAAACGTGATGTTTTGCAAATCTATTTTCGATTGCATTTTGTAACATTATGACGTTGCAGTACTGCGTTTTGGAATTTAACTATTCCCTGGATTTATACTGCGATAAGACTGCCTTAAATATACATATGTATGACTGCCTTCTAGACTAAATTTCATAGATCGAACTGCTGCATTAACACCGGAACATCGGCAACTGTGTGGACATTTGTAGTCGACTTTTCTTGTTAATCAGAATGGACTCCTACATACATTCTTTGGAAAAGAAACATATGTACATATGTACATACTTTAGCTGGATTATGCTGTTTATTCAGACTTTCCTGACTAAGTTGCTGTCACTGTACGCCACTACCAATTATGTACATATGTACATACATATGTAAGTAGGTATGTTGCCTGAGTTCCTGACTCCTTTTATTGCACACGTCAAATGTCCACCTCTAGGTTGTTGACGCATCTGTTCTTTATTTGTTCTTCCCAAGGAGCGTTGCTTTATGTATGTATGTTTGTACATACGTTTACCTGTTTACATTGCGTACATACCAATACCTTTTCATGGCTTTTTACATTCCCTGACAGCGCGTCAAAATTTTTTCAAGTTTTCTGACACTGACACATTTGACAGCTTCAAAGTTCAAAATTTGCCTGACACCTTCTAAACCACCTGCGGGTTACCAAACACTTTTTCCCATTTTCGATGTCAATACTTCTTTTCCCACTACACTGTGTACCCATCCCAATAGATCCGGCAAAAATAAAACAAAAAAATCAAAATTGACTTTGTTTTTGTGCCTCACAGTCGTGCAAATTATGCATACACTCACACACAGGGGGGGTCCCGTCCCGATGTGCACGTAATCTGTCAACGCCTTGTTCTGTTGCCACAGTAAATAAACGGTTCGCTAAATACACATACATACATACATATGTATAAACTGCGTGAGGGGAACCACACGCAATCGAATCTGAATCTGAAATCTCAGTCAATACCAGGGGCCAACACGCTGTCGTTGTTCCCCAACCCAGAACAAGGAACACACCAGCAAAGAAAAAACAAGCAAAAACCAAAAAGATACTCAACTTCACAGATTCGTTTGCGTGTTTTTTTTTTTTTTTTTCTTTATTTTACGCGGAGTTTGGGGCCAGACAGCATCGGGTCTACATATAAACAAAAATAAAATAAAAAAAGCAAAACAGAACCACATTCATTGTGAGTTGAGGCACGTTTTCGAAATTGATAAGATTTAAATCGCTATGTTGTCGAACAAAGTTCGCGAACGCAAAAGCGTTCATTTTCGTTTTCGTTTCGTTTCCCGGTAATCGGTGAGATAGTTTATTTATTTATTTGTACTCATACGGCACTCAGGTGGTGTTATTCGGGACTTGGGAGTAATTAACGCTTTCAGTGGTTTTAATTAGTTTCACACTTTGTGTATAGTGCCTGGGCTGCGTGTGCAGACAATTGTATTGCGATTGAACTTATGATGGCATTTGTGTCAAACGTTAGATACGTCGTTGTCGGGCCTATTTTCATGGTTGTGGGATTATGGCGTGTTGGTATTCCTACGCATTTAAAGAAATACTCCATCTTGATCTGAAGTCTTTGACAACTCACAGTAGGTATATCCTGTGGCCATAAGTCAATTTAAAAAAAATTTTTTTGACAGGTCTTGACAGGGCATGCATTCTAGAATCATCCTGCATGACAAGCATTTGGTAAAGTTAATCTTTTAATTGATCGAAGTTAGTAACAAACATTACTTCTCCATTTTGACGGTCACCCTTTCTCTCATAAAATCCTAAGACATTCGTAAGATCTCACGTTAGGCTCATGCAAAACTCGTAAAGCTCTGCTTGCATGTACATTTAGAATCAGCTTCATATCAGCTTCAGGCTTAATACGAAATTCATCGTCAAAGTCTTATTAGTATCTACATGATCGTTTGAAGGTTCGCGTAAAAAGTGGTCTATGGGTTTTCTTCCCGATGTTTAGGAGGATTTTACTGAAAAAACAGCGGATATGGAACTCCATCAAAAGAAAGATACATCGGTAGTCAGACCCATTCTAACATAACTCTTGTTTGGCTCAGAGCGCTAAAGTCACTAAATCTGAACTAGTAAAGAGTTGCCGCACAATGCTCAGGGTATTATGTTCGCAGAACCGAGTCAGATTATGTTGGGTTCCTGGACACTGTGATATAGAGGAGAGCTCCCGGTAAGTGATATACTTGAAGGCATTTTACTACCAATGGCCGTGGCTAAGAGAATTATTCTTGATAAAATCATCAAAATGCCCGTCCTAAGATGATCAGACTTACAATGGCACAGGGTTTCTAAGGCCTTGCCTTAAACCGGAAAAAACTCTGGAGAATTAATAAAACTCAGCAGATCAAAGTTAAGAATTGCAATAGGGATACTATCTGGCCATTGCCTTCTAAAGAAGCACGAAATGAGATTAGGTTTAACGAACTCAGACACATGTCGCAGAGGATATTACTCGTGCACTCTGTGAATGTCAAGCCATTGCTTGGAGTAGAGTAAAATACCTCGGAAGATACTTTTTCAACAATCTAGAGGAGGTTGGTTCACAGAACAAAATTGAGGACATATTTAGATTCTGTAGAGAGGATGGGCGTAGGAAATGTATACACGAATTGGTTTAAGGTATCTGACCGTAAAGGTTCCCTAGGGATGGGCCTACTATGGTGCCTAGTATTTTATAATGAACTCATAACACTGTATAACCTTATAAGATGCGTCGTCTGATTTTAGGTTAGGGATGCGAACAAATTAGACGAAAAGATTTAGCCATCAACTTCATAAGCTGTACTAAGTTGTAGCACGCCTTCTGACTATCTTACCTTCCACACGAACTTCAATCTAAACGACCACTCCAAATTACCCTCTATAGGGGCTGGGAACCGTGGCTCAAGTGGTTAGTTCGTTGGACTACGGACAGAGGGGTTCAAAGTTCGATTCCCAGACAACTCCTAAAATTTCTTTCACTACCCTACAAGCGTCTTACAAAAATCCGAGAGTAAAACTGTCATGAAAAAAGCTTCTCAAAAACAAAAATTGCCCTTCGCAAACGCCATTAAAGGCTCCTTCCATTCGTCTAAAGAATATAATACGCACAACACGAATGGTTTTGAAAAGCTAGGCCCTGTGTCCCACAGACCTGTTGTGCCAAATATTTGTATTTGAGAGCTGAACAAATATCATATCCATATCCATCTTTACGGATGGATGAAAAGTGGACGAAAGTACTGACTGAGGAATATTCTCAAAGGTATCTTCAAGCGCCTCGTTTATAAAACCTCCGGGGTCTGTCGGGACCTATCCACTCTGAACAACAACAATCCTTTAGACATCTACATAGACAGCCAAGCAGCCATAAAAGCCATCACTTCCAACAAAACGATGTATGATGTAAAGCGGAACTCAAGTCCCTTACCTCGAGGCACAGCATCACACTCTGCTGGTTTTCGGGACTTATGGGCTTCGACGGGAATGAAATGGCCGATGAACTGGCGAGAAAAGTCTCAGAATCAAACGACCTACTAGCACACCACTCGGTTTTAATGCCCATCAGTCTTCTCATGTCCAAGCCTCATCCAAAGAATGTTTTTAGGAGCTCTGCAACAAAACATATGGGCAATGTCCTAAGTATGATGTTAAAATTGTACTGATCGTACTGTTGCAGCCAAGGTACGAATGCGGATATCCCAAACGCCACAAGTAAGATGAACTACTGTCAGAAGATTTGACGTCAAAAAGCTGCAATCGCAAGAGATCGCCAGAATCTAAGCCGCGTATTCCAAAATCTCTCAACGAGTTATAGACCCTTTTTAGGAATGGTACATTAGGTCACAAAGAATTTGTTCCGTGTATGGTATAGTACTGTATATATCAGGGAGTCATCCGAAGATGGCAAGTATGTAAACCTAATAGTCGAACATGATTGCCCAATCGCTCCTTGTCAGGAACTATACTTCAGGCCAAGATCTCTTAACATTTAGAAGCTCTTACAAAGAAAAGGGGGCTAACGAGTTTGATTGTAGTTTTTTACCAGATAAAATTGTAAGCCCTTGAATCCGCCTTAAAATATACACCTACAACGCTCAAATAAATAAAGTAAACTTCCTGTACCAATCACTTTGATAAAACCTACCAAGCTTCTCAAGTCGCGTCTGTTTAGCCCGATCTAATCCTTAGTCATGTGCACTTTTAGCCTATCTATCAACCTCCTCGAATGTCGACTTTAGGCAAACTATGTAACTGCAAAGGTAACAGTTCAACCTTTAGATTTTGTGAACCAAATGAAAGCAGCCTATAAAATGTTTGTAGACCGGTAAAGGTGGGTGCGGATGCTTTGCATTAGCTCTTTCATTATCTTGAATACCTTCGTGTTCAGAGACCCAGAACAGAGTTAAGGTGTTAAATGGTTTAGCTTAACGATATCCTCCTCTAGAATTTTTGAGCTACGTATGGTTTTGATAGCAAGTTGGCTATCAAAGTATGTAAGCGTAGGAAGGTGTCACCCTTAAATTGTAACAGTGAACGTAGTTCTTCTACTTAACTCTAGTGATTGTTTGGTCCGTATATAACTAGAGTAGACACTTTCTCCAGAAAAGCCGTGTATAGGTATATACGATAGTCTCACTTGGCTCAAGGCCAAGCCACTCCTCACTTGGAGTAAATTTCGAGTGGACAATCAATTTTGAGAAGGAGCTCGAAACGATTTTGACGTTTGGCATGTAAACCAATTTCTTCTGACAAATAATGATATTAGTCTGAATTTTCGGTAAAGGTGAACGGGACAAGATCTAAGTTTCTTGTCCCACTCACTTAGTTCACTATATGTAGGACTAAATGGATCAGAAATTTCAGGCAATGCCATAAAGCTGTGCGCACGGTTGCAGTACGGGTAAAGTGTTTGTCAGTGATGCAGCCTACATTCTTTGACATTCTGCGGTTGAGTTTGACAGCAAGTAAACTGGTTAAATGAAATTATGAAATTCGGTACCTTTCATGCAATGGCTGTTAGCCAGTTCCGACTACTTAAAGGCCCAATCAGTGAATAGTTGACACAGGCTAACACCTTGGGCCAACAGATTTTATTTGGAGAAGTTGATGTCAGAGAAGAGTTTGGTCTCTTATTCTAGCTGCTACTAGCTGCTATATTTTCATTTTTCGGAAATTGTGGACTGGTTTGTCCATAGAGTAGCTGGTCGTAACAATGCGACCAATTGGGCTTGAGTTAACCAATCGTTTTGACCACAAATCTCACAGAAAACGCGGAAGATTTTAGTAAATGAAATCGAAAGTTGGTGATCTGTCAAAAATGATAGCTTTGTAAACACGGCCACATTGTTAACCAAAAATGATATCGCCATTATTTTTGTTTTGAAAAACTCGTTTATATGTATCCTGACATCCACTTCCATTTGTTTGCCCATTTTTTAATAACTTTTTGATACTCCTTTGCATAGTTAAAGCGCTCAAAGGATCCAACAAAAAAAAGTCGACTTGCCTCTTCTCCGACACGACCTTTCACAGATCATCGATTAAAGGCCGTTCGAGGAAAAACGAAAATTCCTGAGATTCTACAAAGTTCTCCATTAATTTTTCGCTCTAATAAATCTCGCTCCAGAGGGGTTAACAACAATACCCAACACACACAGAGTATCATCCCCCCCTCAGCATCAAGCATCGTAATCCATGTAACATTCAACGATGAGCAAAAAAAAAAAAAAAAGGATGAGTGAAATAAGAGACAAAAAAAGAGGAAGAAAAACGGGAAAGAGGTTAAGCCAACAGTAAATACAACCGAAACCTGGCAAAAAGATACGTATATTCGGTTCCTATTTCAGGGGAATAACGTGGGTGGTACGGGAAGATGCTTTTAGATTTATCACTGCGGCTATACACCACCCCACCCCACTGGCGAAACTAAATGCGGCACGTGTTGTCGTTTTGTTACCCACCAAGGGGATGTTTTGAGGATTTTCGGTGTACATATCTACAGAGAATGACATTGCGGTGCCGGGGTTAAGCAATTTTGATGGAATCAGCATCGTGAAGTGTTAATTAAAAATTTCCGGTACTGCCTGCGTAGGATTATGTGCCCAAAATGATGTCTCAATGGATGGCTGTCACTTGAATGTATCTAATCACATAGAGCAGTCGAAACGATGACAGCAATAACAATAATGTCAACAGGTGACTGACGACTGTGTGTAATTGTCGATTCAGGCGAACAGCGAACAGCACATGTGGAACGCCGTGACCCGCCCCACCTCAACATTGGACAAGGGAATGTGATACACATTTCGTAAAGAATCACGACCGGCATGACGGTGGCGTCAGTAACTGATGGTGGTAATGGTGGAAAACTCAATTTCAAAATGAATTTTCATGATAAACGCTTGCTCGCTCGTTAATTACAATTTGGCACCGATATGCTGATGAGCTGGCAATTTAAAGTCACGTTTCCATTTGTCTTATTACGAAACCCCAGGGCAATAGAGACATTATCACGTTTTAGGCATTGACACTCGATCGGAATTCCTGAAAATAGAACCAATTCGAGGAAACGAATGTAATTTGAATTAAAGTGGAACGGGTTGCTAATGAAATTATGTACGTTGAATAGAATTGCAGAGATTCGCAAATATGAGGGAAAATTTAAATACCGGCGGTACTTAGTCACGTTAGTGCTGACAATGGAGAGTGTTGCATGCGCGTGGCGGTGCCTGAGACTTATTGTGATTCATTGATTATGTATGGATAGAGGCGGTCTAGATGCGAAAAGATCTACATCGAATGAGGGCATAATGGAATGAAGTGAAACGAGGTCTAGAAAATTCTACAAATGTTCCTTCTTATTGTAGTAGTTGCGGAGAAATTAATTTAGACACTGAGTAAATCCATTGGAATCCTCCGCCTTCCGGTTGTTGTATGACGAATATTTGCTATATTTGAGTCGAAGGTTACAGCACTGCATTTGGAAAGACAGTCCTTCAGTCTTAAAAATCACATAAAAGTCTTGGAAGACATATATTCCCAGTGTTCTGTTCCTCATTGACATAGACAGTGACACAGGTAGTGAGGCATACTCTCGTGAACTTCTTTGTCACCGCATCCTCTGCATACATTTTCATCGTTGAGTTTAAGTTTCATTGTATGGTTCCTTAGAAGATTATGACCAGTGAGTGCACCAACTAACATTGACAACGTTTTCCTTTCGTTTTGTAGGAGATTGTTGGTTCTACCTTTGTCTTATCGTGACCAGAGCGTCCTTGATATATCAGAAGGTGTAAGCGATTTGCACCTACAGTTGGCTGTCATTAGAATCTTACGTGCGATACGGTCCCTGAGCCTGATTTTGGTCCGTTGCAGACCCTTTTCTTCGAAGTTTATCAGCCATCTCATATTGTGCTGTGAGTCAAGAAAAGTACTTCGCAATAGCGTCGGACTAGCTTTGAGTTGATTTTTGTGGCAAAAATTGTTTTAATGGCCGCCTGACTGTCAATAAAAATGGTGATATCATCCGGTGGTATTGCCATCATTGATACCATACTGGCTGCCTTTGTTACTATCAGCAGCTCTGCTTGGAAGACATTGCTGTAGTCAGGAAGTCTGATCGAATAATGAATAAAGAATAATGCTAGAGAATGGTTTTTCAAAATCGAGGTATGGTGACGTGTAGTTGCAGTTTACGTCTTCTCCTATGAGAGACTCAGACAGACTCTTGCATGTACAAGTCTAGTGGTAGCATATTATTTATTGTTTCCAACCCAGTTGTAAGTGTTGTTCTCATCGCGCTGGTTGTATCTATATGTACATGTTAGCCTCTATATTTTAGTCATTGTCTTAAGATTGGTTGCTTTGTCTGCAACTAACACCCAGACTACGTTCCCATACGAGAGTATTGTTCATATAATTGTGGCCGCACTTAAGACTGCAAATAAACAGTCTCTTGAGGATCGGTGTGATCATATCCTTTGTTAGCTGCAGCATGGGGAAAGTTCATCTACGGGGAATGGAGAAAAGGTGTCTATCGCCCAGTTTATTTTGTCTTCGGTTATGATCCTTTCTGGAACTGTCGATTCTGTTTCCGGCAAAGCAGCTTCCACACTGGTGTTGTCCCTTTGGCTTGGGGTACATCTCGGGAAGTGTGTATGTTACAGAAGGCTCAGGGTTTCTGAGCAGGACTGCGTCCAGACCCCAATGATATCTTTAAGATATTCTGGTGTAGCAGGTTAGGAAGAAAGGATTTTTCTAAGTTTAACTGATTCCTTAGTGCTTTCTATGACCATGAGAAAGGCATGTCAGGAGGTGTGTTTAGTGTTTACTGCACTCTTGAATTTTCTTTGACCGGCTTTATAAGATCACTGGGCGAATTGAATCCTGATCTCGAAGAGATCTGTAGTCCACCATGGTGGAGATTTTCAATTTTTTATCATCCGTAAAGGACAGGCATTTTCGTATGCTTTGTTTAGGGTTTCCGCTAACATTCCCGCGATCGCACCGATTTCATCTGGGATTCCTAATTGTTGCTATTACAGTATCCCTGACTGTTTTCGTACTTCCCTACAAAACAGTTTCCAGTTTGTCCTTCTGTGGTTCTTGTATTTGATTGACGGGGGAGCGCTCTCGTTAATGAGAAATTCAATCATTCTATGGTACGAAAAGGACGCGTCCGTGGACACTTACCATTGACTGACAGAAAGAGAGAAGGTTCCGACGAGCAAACTGGTTAACTCAGACGGTAACCCATCTTCCAAGTCATGTGGCATATAGACGGCTGTCAATATTAGTGGAGTTTTCCCTCGTCTATCACACTTGACTTCTGTTTGTTCCTTGCCGTTGTAGGTAGATAAGAGAAAGAAATAATACATGCTCTGATATTACTCACTGGATTGGCGTTAAATAATACCATCTGTTGGGAATTCAACTCCTTAATCTGCCCTCGGGTAATCCATGGTTCTTGTATAAGGGCTATGCCAATATTGCTGGTCTTCATTGTGTAGACTAGATTGGGCCAGCTCCAAACCTTACTGTAGTGCAGATTGATTTGCACTATCTTCATGGCAGCCAGTAGTCTCCCCGCTTTTCTTCCTGCTCACTGCTGCCAACAGTCTAACTTTGCATCACGTAATTCCCATACAAATACTTTGTTGGCTACTTCGTACAACTCGAGTGATTTTACTGGCTCAAGGCTGAAGAATGAATCTCCGGTGAGGAGTAGAGTAGGAGAAAGTGCCATCCAAGCACTAAACTTATGCGATGTAAGGCCTTTCAGGTTTCACTTTTAACAAAAGAGAATCCCATCACATCTAAATATTTTTGCCTGAGACTTAGTCCTCAAGTAAGAATTAATTATCCGTACCGGACAAGGTAGCCCAGGAAATGAAGGACAGAGAAGTCTAAAGATTCACAACACATGGATTCACCAGCTTTGTGCGCAGCCTTCAACGGTTTAAAATAATCCCAACTCTATCAATACCTACTCATCTAACAAGTTCGAAGATATACAGATTCAATACCGAATGGTTAGTGATTTTATTCGTTTATCCATTATAATCAGACCATCGGGATACCTTTGAATACCATCTATACGAAGCTCCAAAATGAATGTCGTCATTGGAAATTAGTTTTACCTGAAAGGAACTAGCTTATACTCTCAAAGGATTACAGATATTTCAAACCCATAAAAACAAATGACACCCTCAATGGTAATGATTTGGAAACTTACGAACTTATTTAGATTCTGTGTCTCGTTATGTCTTTAAGGGTATCAACCCCGTCTACACGCTAGCATTATGAATATAGGGCAATCGGAGCTCTCCTGGAATATTCATCTCCCAGCAGGGATTGTTGTTTCAGAAATAATTGTTCTTTGGTACTTTTTGTGAGCAAAATTAAATCGGTTTTAGACGGGTTGACTCTACCCGTCCTCTTTCCTGATATAGCTATCGTAATGTAGTTCATCACTACCATGGGCCATAGTAATGGTGATAGAATTCTGCCCTGCGGAATAACCCTGTTCCCCGACCTTTTTGTGAAACAGCACCCCAGCTCTGTACGTAAACTGGTTAAGAAGTCCAGCAGATATACCTTCTGTTTAAATACTGTTGAATGTTTCCTAAATATCAAGGAAGGATACCATAAACGTCTCAATGATTCTTACCAACGAATATAGGGCGATCTTTACCAATTTTCTCTGCGGCACCGATAGGCGTTTACTGTTCAAATTTGGTTTTATGTGAACGTTAATCAATTTTTCCAAGGTCTTTAATAGGATATACGAATACGACTTAAGTCCAATCCATATACATAGTTCTCATTTCTTCCTCATTCTATCTTTTTCAGTCAACAGAACTCTTCCATCTGAGTAAATGAATTGTAAAACACATTTTCTCAGTTATATAACTAGATTTAAGGTGTTAGGTTTTTTTGTTGAGCCTAAATGTAAAGTTGTGCCGTCTCCATTACACTGGTGAGCAGTTTATTGTATATAATTTGATCACTGCATGTACGGTACGGACTTTATTTTGGATCTTGTATGAGATGGAACCTACTAAGCAAACCATGCTGCAAAACACTGTACTTAATGGACTTGTCTAGTTTTATTGAACTTCATTTTGAGATCCCTAGAGTAACGCAGAAAATTATGTATGTACATCTGTGCAAAGATAGGTAAGGCTAGCTAATCTGGAAGTCGTCAGTTCATCCGCATACTCCCTTCGAGTCTAAGCTATTTATGTAATGGAACCCATTCAGGTTGATCCCCAGCACGGGTCTTGGGACACCTTGATCCAACCCACTGGAAGCTAGTAGGGAAGAGTAAGTAGAGAAATGGAAGGGGATGGAGAAGAGAAGATGGGAAGCTATATCATACCTTAATGTCTCCTCTGGGTAGTGGTTTCCAAGAGCCATTGACCATTACTAGGCTGCTACACCACGACGAGATCTATTGATCTGGTTTCGCAGAAAGTGGGCTTTCATTAGAACCGGGCTCGATCAACTCTAAAATACATACAGGTTTTTTTTAAAAAAAGTTGAAACCCCTGCCTTTAATCCTATACTGCCTTTAAGCATTTTATCACGGGGAGGGTTTTTAGCCGTAGCTTCTTCTCTCTGTGTCTAAGCCTGGGAATGGATGTGTAAGCGCTGTGTGAGTGCCTTTAAGCGTCTGTTGTTGTATTTCGTTTGTCATTTATTCATCGTTGGTGAGTTGACGTTATACGCTTGCCATGTCATTTTGTTGCCTTTACTCGGTTTTGGGTTCTTTCCTGTTCCATGCGTCTCAGCTCTACGTACATATATGTTTCTGGCGAAAGTGCATTCTGCATTCCATTTTATCTCTGACTCTAGCATGACGCCACTAGTTTTTTTGGTGTTGGTGTTCCCTCCAGTTCACGTATTAATATCTTGCGTTGAGCGTGGAATCGGGAGCACTGAAAGACCACGTGCTCCACATCTTCCACTGTGTCTGTACAGCACTAGCAGATTGGGGAATCGTCGTGATTGAACCGATAGAGATCAGACTCAGACGTGTCCTGTTAAAACCTGTGTTAAGAAAAATTCTACCTCCCCATGCTTGCGCCTTATTCAGAATTCGATGTTAGGGAAAAGACGATAGCTCCATCGGCCTTTGGTTGACAGGTTCCTACATTACTGCCATTCTCTGAAGTTTCTCGTTGTCTCCTCGCCGTACACCACTTCATTTTCCTGGCGGTTCTTCTCATATTTAGAAGTTCTTTGGTCATTATGTCTATTGCTGTTATGACTGCAATCACACAGTTAACATCGCCCCAGTTTGTACGAAAAGCACAACACATAGTCGGTTTATCGCTCCAATTTGGCGCCTATTAGAAATTGTATTCCTGGCTCCCACCCATACTGGTGATCCATACAGTATACTGTGTCTTGGCCCTCCGATATTTGGCATAGTTCGTGTGAGCGCCTTATTAAAACTTTTAACTTGCTTACTTCAGATACTTCTTAAAGGAGAGCCTCGAATCAATCATAACGCCTAGGTATCTGATGGCCGATTCGGATGTTCCCTCATGCCCACCTACCATAAGTGTAATGATTATTTTTTTTCTTTCTGCTGGTGATCAGTACCGCTTCTGTTTTGGGTTCAGCTAATTTTAACCCAACTGTTTCAAGCCAGCAGCAGACAACGCGGATGATGTCATTCCTGATTTGTACCACCTCTTCCAATAGTTTCGCAACTATTACTATGGCTGTCATCAGCAAAACCTATCACTTTATCTTCGTCTGCTATATCTAAGTGTAAGTATGCCATCATACATTATATTCCATAGAAGGAAACCCAGAACCGAGCCTTGTGGTACCCCTCCAGTGACTGCATACTCCTTCGCACTATGTCATAGATGAGGATCCTCTGCCGGAAATAGTCTGTGACTTAGCTACTTAGTAGGCCTTACAGTTCGGAGAGAATCTGGGCCTAGTCTGTGACTACTGTGATAATATAATCCGGTACCCTCATGTATCAAAGTTCTCCCAAAATATACTTCCAATTTGCAGAATTGAATGCATTCTATTCTATTCTATTACGGAATGCATGCTATTACGGAGCACTACTGCTTAGTCCCTCCTTTCAATCTTGTGCCTTCTATAGCTTTATGTGCAATGGTAACTACAATTTTTATGGCGTCGACTGTTGCGCGGGTCTTTCGGAAGCCGTATTGGTGTTCTGCTATATTTTCAATAGCCGCCTGCAACCTGTTGCTGACGAAGCGCTCCAGTATTTTTCCTACTGTGTCCAGCATGCAAAGCGGTCGGTATGACGACGGGTCTCCTGGGGAATTCTTTTGTTTCCCTTGAGAAGTAGTACCAGTCATTGCCTTTCCATAGATCTGGGATACCTCCTTCTCTCAAGCATGTGTTGCATATGTACGTTTGCAAAGAGTACGTACAGGTACTTGAGTATCATCGCTGTAAGGATTTGTTTGGTTCCAACCTCTCTTTTCTTCAGCGTTCCAAATCCTTAATTCGGGGCTCTGTTTCTTTACTTTTTTCTAGGAAGATGGACTATCTGTAGTAGACCTTCCTTCCTTTTGAGTGGCAGCAAGTACAATAAACAAAATCATTCCATTCTACCACCCAGATACATTAATTTCCATATCCTATAGTGGATACCAACTCCATATCACATAAATTTGGCTCCAATTTGTCTGCAAAGAAATCATTTTTCTTTCACTTACCCTTATCAGAGTAAAGAACTGTGAACCAAACGCCCTGACATAACAACCCACAGAAACATGCCTGACCTCGGGTCTATCTACTATCAGGAAGTGAACATAGTTATAAATAGAAACTGCAACTCGTGACCTTTAAACGAAAAATAAACTTCAATATCTGGAATTGTGTCAAAATAGCTTTTTCATTGTGAAAACAATAAAAAAAAAAACACTCACTAGTCACCACACTATGTAGACTTTGGGCAACATTCCTCATCGTGTTCAGCAACATTCCGGTGGAACTTGAAAGCTCAGCCAAGCTAAAGCAATCGAAACATGCGCGCCTGATACCCCCGAGTGACGAACGTCGACCTCTGCGAATAGTTCCCCCAAACAAAGAACTACAAACAAGCAAACACACACCCGCCGCAGCCGCCGCCCGCACACATAGCACAGGGCACAGCGCGCTAAGCTTCATTCACATTTGCCGCCCGTATCTATGGATGAGATTGTTATTTCTTTCTCACATTTATTTTCTTTTGGGCGAGCAAAGTATCTAACACGTGCGGTGCGCTAAAAGCAAAACCAAACCATAACAATACCCCAAACCCCACAGAGGAATAGATTCGACGCGTTGTCACCTCAGGAAATACCTCGTGAACTGACATGAACGTTTTTCTATTTTTTTCTTTTCTTGTTTATTTGTCGTTTTCTTCTTGTGTATCTCCAGGTACATACTGTAGTTGTAGATACTTTGCGCTACCGCCATATATTTGGCATACACGCGCCATACGAGGTGTTAGAATTGCAATTTCGCTTCGGAAATACATCAGCCTCGAAAAAGCACCGAAAATTATCTGCACGTGTCGATTATGCTCGTCGTATCTTTCACCGTTCCCCGTTCGCCGAGTGGTTGTTGAATTGTTTGCTTGCGCTGGGCTTCCATGTTCTCGTTGAGTCACTCCTCCTCACTGGTTGTATTGAATCGAATGATTGACGACGACGAGAGGGTGGCACTGCAGCTTGTTGTCGATGGAGATGGCTATGGCGATGGCGATGGCGATGGCGATGGCGGTTGTCGGAACGAATTTACGCGTGTACGGGCCTCAGACTACGGTAAGGTGACTGTGTGTTCTATTAATTGAACGAATATGAACGGTGGCGGCGCGGCGCAAGTAATCTCGGTGCCATAAATAAATGTACAATAGCCTTGAAGTGTTCAAAAGCAGGCCACATGCAGATAGAGACTCACTACTTTTGGCTACAGATACTACTTCAGTTTGTGTAGATACTTTTTGGCATTGGCGATTAAAAATGAATCTATTGCTGGCGGTGTTGTTGTTCTCAGGGTAATTTGCATGCATTAATAGTTGCACTTGAAAGTTAGTCAAGCGCGCCGCAGGCCTGGAGTGTTTGGCTAACCTTGCGAATGGCAAGCTACATGGTTCAAGGAAGTATTACTGGGTGACGCATGAGCGCACGCGAATTTGTGTTATGCTCGAACGAAGTTCAATGTTAAGCCTTTTGTGGCTCAGACGGTCGAACGACTGAGATACGCGTTTGTTTTTATTTAAAAAAAAAAAAAGTTTTATTTAAACATGCATGCATACATACATATGTATGTATGTACGTTGGACGGATGTGTATGTCAACCGGCTAAACTTTCAAGTTCATGGAAAATTCTTGTTTACAAATACACTCTTGATACATTGTCTGGGAATTTTAGTTTTGCCAACGATTTGGAACCGTCCGGCAGCGGGTGTCTGGAAAAATACCAATACCAAGGTTGATTTACAATTGAATGGTTTTTGCGAATTGTTAATTGTTTCTTGGAATTGCGAACGATTTGTTTGGGAAAGTTTTGAACGAATCTTAGATTAGGAATAGGAACTTGAAGCGTGTGTTGCGTTTATTGATGTGGCGATGCAAATATTTGGAGGAAGTGGCCATTTTTGAATGTCATTCTAAGGGGACTTAACAGGAAGATACTCTTAGCCGTAGTTTTTGTAGAGTAATCGTTGGTGGTTGCTGGGTGCCTAGTATCTCGACTGGAGATTGGATAACCAACCCCTTTCGATGGTCTATGATGGTAGCAGACGAGAGAGGGGTAGAAGTGTTTCCACGCTAGAGCACATCCTCTTAATCTGGATGACAGTGGACGAATTCTCTAGATGGAATCAACGATTGACTTTGTTGTGGGACACACTGTTACTATGCTTAGTTCACATTTTCCTCGCCTCCTCAACATTCTTAAGGAAACATGGGGGTCACTAGATCATTTAACAGTCAACCAAATTGATCATGTTACGATCAACGTAAGGCACTTTTCCAGTAATCCTAGATGTTCGAACATTCCGAGCGGCCAACATAGACTCGGACCACTACCTAGTTGCAGCCAAGGTACGTCTATGGATATCTCAAACACCTCAACAACGGGAATATACTGTGAGGAGAATTATTGAGGAGTTGAAAGGCTGCAATCGCAACAAACCGCCAGAATCTTTGTCGATCGCGTATCCCTCAACCTCTTGAGAAGTCCTATGCAGTGCTGAAGACCAGTGGCATCGTTGCCAAGAAGCCAGGAGGACGCCCCAACTGAAGTGCTGGGTTTCACCCGACCACTCTCGCGTAACCCCTGTTTTGATGAAGAATGCCGGCAAGCACATACAGCAAAACAATTCGCCTACGAAGCGGCGCTGCACAGGAGGACGATATCTGTTCGTGAGCTCTACGAACAAAAGAGACGGAAAGCACATCGGCTTCTCCGGAGGAAAAAGAATGAGCACGAGAAACGCGCGATCGAGGAATTAGAGAGGCTCTACTCCAGGAACAAATTTCGGAAATTTTACCGAAAGGTAAAAAGGACGTTTCAAGGCAACAAGATCCGAAAGGAGACCTGTAGAGATGAACAAGGAAACTTTGTGGTTGAGTCATAATCGGTGCTGAGGATATGAAAAAACCACGTCTGCAGACTGTTAAACGGCGACGACTACCCAAATTCCGCTATCAGGCAGAACAAACCATTCAATCTCGGCGATGGAAACCAAGACCTTCGTCCACCCGACCAGAATGAAGTGAGGATAGCAATATCCAAACTCAAGTCCAACAAGGCTGCTGGATCGGACCGCCTACCAGCCGAGCTATTTAAGGCAGCGGGGCACGACTTGGTGGAAAGCATACACTAACTCATTTCTAAGATTTGGTTGGAGGAAAGTATGCCTGATGAATGGAACGTCAGCATCGTTTGCCCAATCCACAAGAAAGGAGACCCTCTCAATTGCGCCAACTATAGAGTCATCAGTCTCCTTAACATTGCATAGAAGATCTTGTCGGCCGTATTGTGTGAGCACCTGAAACCATTTGTGGATGAGCTGATTGGCCCCTATCAGTGCAGTTTTAGGCCCGATAAGTCAGCAACCGACCAAATATGCACTTTATAGCAGCTCCTGGAGAAAACCCAAGAAGTCCAGATCGATACTCGCCATATTTCATAGATTTTAATGCCACATATGACAGTATCTATAGAGATACGTTATACAGAGCCATGTCTAGTTTTGGCATCCCAGCCAAACTCGTCAGATTGTGCAATCTCAACAAACAATCTCACCGAGATCTTTGATGTCAATAAAGGATTTAGACAAGGTGATGAGCTGTCATGTGACTTTGTCAACATCATAGTTGAGAAAATTATACGAAACTCTTGCAAAAACCTTATTAATCACGGCTCTAGAATCAATAATGCTGAATCATCCACTACTGTACTGTAGGTATATGTACATATATTGCGAGCTATCAAATGAATCAGTGACTTGGTCTTGATCTTCCTTGTTAGTTGATGAAATGGCTAACATCTCAATAAAACAGCCTAGCTTGGCTGCTACAATGTGTGAGCTCTTGACTTTAGGTGAAACTTAAAATCGCAGTTCGCAAATCGGTACGCCATTGGGAAAGTTGATATGGTACACATCTCAGCCTCGTTGATTCTTATCGACCATCTTCCTAAGATACTCCTCCAATATCCAGTTGAATCTTTTCACCATGTCGTCCGACTGGTGTCGTTCGTGTTTCTTGCCCAACGTTTGGCACAATTTCTTAAAGTTTGCCGATTAGAAATTGTTTTTCTAGTTCAAGTCCCGAAACACCCAAACGAATCCATACAAGTTTTTGATTTTTGGGTTTACAATGGTCCTGCAACAACCATTCCGATTCGTTCTTGTACATTTCTCACACGACTGGATCAAATCATAGATCATAGATCGCAAATCGCCGATCGCAGTTATCAGATCGGTACGCCATTAGGAAAGTTGGTATGTACTCATCTCCGTTTTGTTGATTCTATCTGTTGACCATCTTCCTAGGATACTCCTCCAATATCCAGTTGAATCTCTTTACCATGCAGTCCGACTGATATCGTTCGTGTTTTGTTTATGCTCAAGGTTTGGCACAATTTCTTAAATACTGCCGACTCGAAATTTCTTCCCTGGTCCTAGTGGCGAAACATCGATCGCAAATCGCAGATCTTAAATGGCAGATCACAAATTGAAGATCGCAAATTGCAAATCGTCGATCACAGTTCGCAGATCGCCACGCCATTAAGAAAGTTGGTATGTATTCAACTCGTTGATTCTTATCGACCATTTTCCTAAGATACTCCTCCAATATCCAGTTGAATCTCTTCAGTATGTCGTCCGACTAGTGTCGTTCGTGTTTTGTTATTTCTTAAAGATTTCCAACTCGAAATTTATTCCCTGGTTCGATTGGCAAAACATCCAATTGTTTGAAAACGTATTCGAGCAAGTTTTTGGCTTCCTAGTTTTAGTTGGAACTGGTCCAACTCACGACTGAATCCAATCAGGTACTAACTGCTTACGACCAGTAGAACCTCTATTTGAACATCTCAATGGTCTTCGAGTTGCACAGATATTGAAATCACCTGTTAAATGTATCCATTCTATCTAATTTCGGCCAAAGACAGTATCTTAGAATACCGCAGTAACAAGGCATCTTCGTCATTTTCATCAGGAATTCATTTTTGAAGATGGATTGGTAGTTCTTGCATGGCATGGGGCTTTGTGCTTAAGTATGAGTTGGATTTTTTTGCTTTCGAAAGTACTGAGGATATCTGAATCCACTTTCGATAAACTCCATGATTCACCATTAAGCATGGGTTGGATGATCAAGAACCCATATATAATCTCCTTAGTTGTTGAATCGCCTAATTTTAACGTGTTATTTAGGACATTGCTCATATAACTTGTCTAGGTACTCGAGGAAACATTCTTTGATGGCGTCATTGGCAAACCAGAAAATTATCCAGAAAACTAGGCAAAAGTAAGAGCGCCCCTATGGTGGCGGCGGCTGTATCCACAACATTCTGATAAACCCTGCCTAGTTTTAGGTTGATAATGCTTTCTCCAAATTTAATGCATACATATCGGTGCTGACCATGCAAAAGCTCTTTTCTGATATGTTCATATGCTCTTCAAATTTATAAATTGAAAAGCTCTTCCATGAACAATTCTCTTACATAATTACTTCAAATGAAGATTGAAATTAAGTATTCAATCAGACTTGAGGTAGGTCAGAACTTCTACACCAGAAATAATTTGGCTTATAATGTACGTATTTCCTTCTCTGTCACCAGCTAAGTGGAATAGACATAAACACCTCAAAAAAAAAAAAAAAACCCGCGGCAAAAAAAAACAACACTTTACGACACACTTTGAATACAAAGAGTATATTAATTTGTTTTATTTTTTATCTTAAATTGTCAACACATTCCAATACGTTGAATTGATTCTATAACGCAAATAAAAACGTAGTTTCCTTAACGCACACTTCATCTCCTGTGAACTTCAAATTGTGGTGTAACCTTAAACTTCAACGTCAAATTCACCACATAATGGAGGTCTTCAAATGGAAATTTCGTTGAAAATCGATAATTTCGAATCAATTTAGCTAGAACAACCTTTAGAAGCATGTTTGCATAACGCCAACCTAGAAATAGGGAATAAGAATTATAAGTTCATGTCTTTACATAACATTCATGACGCCGCACTTACCTAAACAATTCCTGGAACCTTTTGAAAATGGTATGAAGGCATACGGATGCTTGTTAACTAAATTTTCGGGAAGGAAATTGTCTGGATTGAAGGATGTTGCATTTGGTCCCCACACCTCTGGATTTCTGTGCATATTGAATATGTCAATCACCAACTCCATGCCTTTGGGAATCGTCATGTCCTTTGAAATATACAAGTCTTCACTTGCATGACGTGATATTACCGGAACAGTGGCTGCAATACGAAATGTTTCATTGATGACCATATCCATGTAGACGAGCTTTGGGAAATCATCATAACTAACTTCGAAGTCCTTTTCGGGAAAAACAGAAACGAGTTCCTCGTAGAGCCTCTCTTGGTAATGTGGATGGGTTGCAAGCATTGTTAAGGTGGTTTGGAGAGTTGTTGCGGTTGTTTCGAAAGCCTGTGAAAGAAATTTTTGTTTAGAATTGTCTGGAGTTTGATGATATAAGTTGCCTTTACAATAAGTTTTAATATAATAGTAGGTACCTACTTTTAAAATTGATAAGATGGCAACGTGGCCTAGAGAAGAACAAAGACACATGTCTGGTGGTATACGGAAATGTTTGGAACTAAGAGAGAAACTATGAAACTTCTTAACATTCCGGAGTGCGTTCATTTGAATTGGGCGTTCAAAGGAAATTCAAAATGGAGATATAAAGGTTGGGTTAGGTTACAGGGGTGTCTGCGAGGTTGACGTTGTTCCGCGGTGACATGCCAAGTTCAAAGTGAATTTAACAATGGCTGTAGGTGACATTTCACATTTTGATCCGATTTGTTTCAAGTAGTCGACCAATTTTTGATTTTATGAGGACAGCTCTATGTTCAGGGACCAAACACAGCAACGGATTCAAGCTCGTTGTCACTAGTTTGACCAGTTTTGATTTCATTACTGTGAATGAGCAGTCATCAATGCTTGAGTGTTAGTCTAAATATCGAAATCCCTTCTTTTGTATCTGAGAAGACCCTCTTCGAGAAGACTCGGTTAAGGCTGCTCAGAGCTTTGCGTCTGTGCCCTGAAGAATTTTCCGGTCACCGTGCGTTCACTAGTATTGAAACGAAAGCTGCTGGGCTTAGAGATAAACGAGGACAAGACCAAGTATATGCTGTTAACGAGAATTGACACAGAACATTGGCGAAATAGGCAGAATGTCACAATAGACAGCTGTAACTTTGAGGTAGTAAGGAACTTTTTCTACCTAGGGTTTGCTATCAATTCTAAAACCAACACCTCAGCAGTAATAAAACGAAGAATAACACTTGCCAATCGCTGTTTCTTTTGGTTGAGAAGGCAATTAATTAGTAAGGCCCTATTCTGAACAACTAAGGAGATTCCATATAACACCTTGATCATCGCAGTCTTATTTTATGGAGCTGAAGCATGGGATCTACCGAAAGAGGTTGAAGATATCCTCGGTCTTTCAGGAGAAAAATTGTTCGTAAAATATTCGCTTCCGTTTTAGTTGACGGGCCTTGGAGCAGGAGAATCAACAACGAACTATACGAGCTGTGCCGTGACACCGACTTGAACAAAAAACTGCGCATTAGCCGTATGAGATGGCTAGGATATATAGAACGAATGGACACTAGGGCTTAACTGGCAGAATCCAACCCAGAGAGACGACATAGTAGAGAAAGACCTTACCTTAGGTGGTGCGCATAAGTAGAAGGGGACCTCAACCGTCTTGGAGGTTCACTCCGAACTGTGGCGCCACCTACGTATGTAAGTAAACGCGTAGAAGGTGTTTCAGAATGCTCTGAGTTTTCAAAGTTCAGACAATTATCCTAAACTCGGTTGAATCTATTATGTGGGACCTACACGGAACACAACCAGATTTCTGACAACAAAACACAGCCTTCTATCATTAAAATCAACAAGGCTAACCTCTGATATACAGACCAGATTTGACCGTCCTTCGACTACAGCTTGTCTTCAGTAAATGACTGGACTTAGATAAGAAAGGCTTTCAGATAGAGGCAATCAAATAGGTTCCCATGAAATGGGATTAAGTGACTTTCGATCTCAAGGCCGCTCTAAATTAACCCTAATCTCTCAACAAGATGGTTGAGTTATTTAAAGTTTATATTATCATTATGCATGGACACTGTAGGTATACTCGATTAACTTATTCTACTCAAGAAGAGGGATTTAGCTATGTCCCTCGCGCTGAAGCTAGCTTATGTATTCTGAAATGTCATACTTACAGCATAAATCATAGAACTAGATTCACCGAAAAAGTCATTCCAATCAAAATGGTTCTTCCGATACAAATCTATCGCCTGGTCAATAAAGATATTCTTTGATTTTTTAATGTCCACACTTTCCTCCTCTGAAGTCTCATCTTTGGAGGTGTGTTCCAGCGTTGTTTTGTTATTCTGGTCAACTTCTCTTGATGCTAATTTTTTGTTTATAACCTAAAAAAATTTTTCTTCAAATCATTTGTTAACTGAAACCTCGTTTTACTACTCACTTCATTCACAAATCCGTCCACAACTTTCTTAGCTTCTATATAAGGTTTGTACATGCTTGTTAAACGAAATATCCAATCGATACGTAGCCATGGCTTGATAAGGCGATTCATTGTTGTGGTTAACACTCTGAATGTAAACAAATATATTTCAATTTAATTTGAAGACAATATTTGGGTATGTTTACATTTGTGTATATGGCAGTAGCTTCACACTCCTTTCTCGATACTCATTTCCGTTCATTCCCATTGTAGTCTCTAAAACATTGACAAAATCGTTCACATCTTCTTCATATGTCATGCATTGAACCTTACCAATTGATATTCTAAGTGTGCAGCCATAGATAGGCGGCCTTAAGTCAAATTCACCACAATTCACTAGTTTGTCCAACTCCTGTATAAGAACATCAGTTCCTTCATTGAATATCGAGAAGAACGACAAAAGGATGTGATGGTTGAAGGCAGGATTAAGCATTTTTCTGTGAGTGATACATTTTGGAGCTTCAAGAGAACGTATATTATAATAAGACCAAAGGGCATATAGTAAAATATAGTAGATCCTTACCTCCAATAGTCAATAAACCACCACCTAAAGCTTCTACAAAGGCATCATATATACACGGTTTATCCAGACAGTCTGGTGATGATAGGATCTTCTCAACAACAGCAGGATCCTTGGTGGCAACAAATGGAAAGGGTCCAGCCCATGAGAAGCCTGTATCGCTTTTATATTCTACTGCTATTTTTGTGAACTCAGTGAGCATGCCTGAAATGAAGAAAATACAGTTGGAAAATGTATGCAAGTATGAAGCCGGTATCCAAGACATTGTTTGACCAGTCCTCGACTAGAGTAGTAAATATTCATCTATCATCCACACTGGGCTACCAACCAACCGATGATTGAAGGAAAGAAAACCCTACTTGGAAAAACGAGGGCGAATCCGTGACGAGATAAATGACAAGACCAACATCTGGTTTTAAGCTACAAAAGTCAAGAAACTGGCTAATTCAAAACTGCAAAGCCGGTATAACATTCGGTTCGAAGGACCTTGTCCTAGCTGCCTAAAACATGCTAAGGATTTTGGTAAGGAGACGCGGTCTTATGAAACTTCTTCAATCTCGTACTGAAGCAGATAGCAGGAAGCAAAATCCTGTTTCACCCTTTGTCCTGGAATTTTCTGGTATTGGGTAGAAAACTGAGTAGGCTTGAAGAGCTTACAGTATCAACACTCACTATATCCATACTGGAAATCTGTCACTTGATACAAGCGCAAACAGGACAAATAAAAAGAGAAGCTGCTCTGATGTTTCCGTCTACAAAAGTGTCGCAGGCTGTAGTCTTACTAAAGTCTAGCTCATTGAGATGCTTATGTCAATAAGCTGTTTGCAGTATTTTCTTCTGAAAGATAGCAAAAGTGAGGCTAATTTTTTACAAACCTTTAGAAGCATTCATTTAGCCTACATGTATCCAAGAAATCCATTAGACACACAATCATATTCGTAAGAATTGTTAATGCAAGCACTGACCGACAATGCGACAGAAGCCATTGCAGCCTCCCAAGTATTCGCTTAAGCCTTGTCAGAAGCCAGTCTTGTACGGTGCGATCTGGCAAAGTTCATCAGGGACAATATCTAGTAAGAATAGATAAGTTGCTTTGATAGAACAGCCGATGATAGTTTGCTTCAAGAGCAGCACGAAGCGTTATCGAAAAAATTTCATGTTGAAGAGACTAGCCTTTAACGTCAATTACAGCCAAGGTTCTTGAATTAAATGAAGACAAAATCAGGTACTTGTTTTCAACAAATGAAGATCCTTCTCTCCACCATCTGGGAGACAACGTCACTGTTGACTGACTCCATAAATAACACTTTAGTGGAGACTGACAAAGACTGACTCTAAGAAACCGTTTGGTTCCCGTGCAATTCTACCGGGGAAATACAGGAAAAGAACTTCGCAAGCTCTATATTGGTTCAGCCACATCCAACGAATGGTCACTTATGATTCAGTAGATCTTCGAATCCCAACCTTCAGGTTCGAAATGATAAGGATGGACTGAAACTTTAGTATAAAGAATAAGTAATGGCTATACCTAGGTTAACGTATGGAGGTTGCGTTAGATGCGGCCACACTTAGACCAGTGGAGGCCCATTGTGATAGCACAAGGATCTAAGATCCCCAAAAATAACTGGCGGAACCAGCTGGAGCTTATTATAAAGCACTGGAAGCGATAGAGGTTTGCGTTAGCTAAATTTTACGCGAAGTGTGATCTTAAGTGTTTTCTTTTACGAGTTGCCAGAGCTTGGAATAAACGAAGGAGGTAAAGTACGATTTGCTTCGCTTCTTGGTCCAAACAGTTTTATAGAAGTAAATTCCTAGTAACGCCATCTGTCCATCTACGGTATTGACCTTAACCAGTAGTTTAATAGTAGCAGAAGCATTCCGAGATTCACCTTGTCCGGTAAAGGCGATAGGGACTTGAAATGGCTCTATGTCGCAACGTAGTCGTCTTGATAAGAGACAGCAAGAAAGCGGAGCACATCTTGGGTTCCATTCTCAACCCCGGACATTTTCCTGAAAATTGTAATTATGAACTAAGGGCGGGAGCAATGGGATGATGGGTAGTGGAATAAATGACTTTCTTAAGGGACAGTTTGTTAAGGTGGGACTAGAGAATTTCTTGGACCAGCGCTTGATAAAGCCAAGGGAAAAGTTGGCTTCCTTTTTTAATGTTATCGATATGTAAATGAAAACTGAGTTCTCTGTCACAGAAAACATCTAAGTCGCGCATTTTATTTACGAAGTGAAAGGATTCATTGAAAATCAGATAACTACGAACTGTAGTTGCAGCACGCCTACAGTTATATGTTATTCCTTGACGCTTATTGACATTGAGTTCAAAGAAATTGCTAAGGCACCAAGTAGAAAATCTATCCAAGGGCCTATTTCATAAAACTACAAGTGTTGTACTTGTAACTACAAGCACAAATAAAGTATGGAGTTGAATTTTGTGTTCCATAAACATTTTTCAGCACTTGTAGCCCGGCAAATTCAAATTATAGGTGTAGCGATCAAAATGCTACAAGTCTCTGTAAAAATTATTTGCGAAGAACTACGAGTCTGCGCTATACTTCACAGTTAAGCGATCACAGTACGTGATTTTATTAGTCTCTCTACTCTTGTAAGAAATTCATTTGTAGTTACAAGTCCGTCGATAATAATAATTTTTTGCGCTAATATTTTTATGAAACAGAAAAGCTCGCCGCAGTTGTAAATTCACTTGTAGTTACAGGCCTGGCATACTTGTAGTTATTAGTGAATTGGCATTCTTTGTGAAACAAAAAATTGCAAATAAATAAATATTAGTGTTGTAGTTTTATGAAATAGGCCCCAGGTCTTCCTGCTGTAGAAGACAGTCAGAGAAGGACGATGTGTATGTATGCCTGACGATCTTCATATCATCTGCAAAAACAGATAAATGTGAATTTACAACATCATTAATTGTCAAAATAAATAATAAGGTACCAAGATTGCTGCCTCGAGGTACTCCAGAAGAGGCTTTAATTGGAATGGAATTCATAGACCCAACCAGTAAAATAAAGTCGTACTTCTAAATAGGATTCAATCCACGTAATAAACTTAGGTTGAAAGCCGAGACCCTTTAATTTATTAACAATAATTTTGTGCGATATTTTGTCGAAAGCTTTGCTAAAATTCGTGGCGATCACATTGACTTTATTTCCACATTCTAGCGCATACTCGAAATGTATTCAGTTAAGTTGGTCGTTGTGGATCTACCATTTTGAAATCCATGTTCCTTTTAGTTATAAATAGTCAAAATGCGGAAATTTATATATCCTTGTGAAGAGGACTAGTTCTATTTTTTGCGGATTAACACCGATGCCATATCTTTCAGACAATTTAGTGAGCTTAGAGAGAGCGTCTTCCAAAAGGTCGGTCGCATAAGTCATTACCTGACAGCCTTCCTTATCGATAATTAGAACCAGTTCATTGACCACTAAGTTGCAGAAAAAGGTGATCGAAGATGGCGGAAGGCTATACAATCTCAAGACGGGTTTGGAGCCCGTCCTATAAGGAATTGATAGAGGTGATTCCAATTTATCAAATATTCTTGATGAAGAAACTAAAGACTTTTTCAATAGGGACATATTAATTTTGTATTTTAGTACGAACACAGCCTTTAACTTTTTTTATGATCTGTCAAAGTCAAAGTGTCAATCAAGGCTTACGTTTCTGTCATGGTGCAGTTCATGATCGAGCAGGGTTTGGAAATTATTAAAAATTACTACCGAAATTCTGAGCCGGCGGTGGCAACTTTAAGAGTGCTTACTCCAATTTTCTGTCGTAATAATCGTCCCACATGATATGGGAATCTCTCAGTCCATATTGTGGCGAATTTTGCATGAAAATCTTGGCCTACACCCTTATAAGATCAAATTAACTTAAGAACTGAAGCCTCTTGATCATTTGAAGCCCCGAAACTTCTCCGATTGGGCTCTGCAAAAGCTTGAAAAAAATCCTGAATTTCATCAAAAAATCATCTTCAGCGATGAAGCTCATTTGTGACTTAACGGTTTTGTCAATAAGCAAAATATGAGTTATTGGACAGCAACAAACCCAAATGTTACTTCCAGAGACTCTATTGCATCCACAAATTAGGGGATTTCATGCTGGAGGTGTGATTGGATCGTATTTTTTCGTCGATGGAAATGATTGTCATGTTACAGTCAATGGAGTTCGCTATAGTGCCAGAAGGAAGACTATTTTTGGCCAGAATTGGATGGACTCTACATCAATGATGTGTATATGTTTCCAACAAGATGGTGCCACATGTAAATCGAATCGAATTCGGTACTTAGATTTAACGTGTGTACTACATATTGCACTACAATTGGAATACATTTCGCACGAATATCTCAATTGTTCTGGTTTATTTAAATGCAAAATTGTTATGTCCTTATTGAAAAACCCTTTATAACGCATTCTTGAAAAATTTATGACTAATTTAACGCTGTGTCCAAAGTAAATCCGATGTGTCCGATACAGGCGTTATGATGAGCTTTACGATCGAACTGCTGGTAACAACGCATTGGTGTTCAAATACAATCCGATGAGTTCGATTGTATTTTGTATCCACAAAACTTATTTTTTCGCTGTTCACTTATAAAAACCGGCATATCTTTTATTTATTATTTATCACACACGACTACATAAAAAATTAAACCAGTTCGAAAATCAAACATTGCGTCCGATTCTAAACGTCGCAATGTGCGCAATTTGTATTCCTTTGCACACTTTCCTTTGTTTCCAGCAATTTGATCATAAAAACTCACCGCAGTTACTCATCACATCGCCTGTATCAGACGCATCGCATTCACGTTGGATACAGCGTAAAACCTTGCTCCCTACATGACCCTATTGCGTCAAAAAGAAAAAAAACTAACACGACACTCTGTTTGTGTCGTTCCTTGTATAATATTTGAATTTCCATTACTTTAAGGACTTTCCAAAAATTTTAAAACTAGAACTTTTTTTTTTTGTAAATTGAAATGTAATTAAATAAGTTAAGAGTGAGTTCCAAAATGTATCAAATGCGCCATAGATGCAAAGTCATAAATTTAAAAAATCAAATAAGAAAGTTTTGACAAAGTCGCAAGTGTGTAAACGCATCCTCAACGTTATCGATGCGCATCAACTGAGCAAACTATGCATCGATAATTTTTTTGCTGCTTTCATTTAACATTCAAATCACTCATATATATTTACATTTATATTTGGTTTTAATTCAAAGTTTTTCATTTTAATTTTGGCAATTGCCTTTTTTGTATAAACTATGTTCCGAAACTTCAAATGTGTACAGTGTAAAATGTATACAAATTATCGAAGTTGCGTTGCAGATGCGCATCAAAAGAATAGTACTACCGCATCGAAACTATTTTTTTTTACATTTTGGAACTCAGCCTTATTTTGTGTGTCCTTAATGTCTCACTTAAATCAAATCACTAGGTATGAGAGAAAACGGGTCTCTTTAGAATATATAAACAGACAGGTTTGCATTCCAAAACAAATTTTATACTACTGTAAGCAACGTAAAAAATACCACTGATTTAAATTAATTTTTACAAAAATGGGACATAAAAATAAACGAGTTCTCGTAGCCGAAAACAATTGATCTTCTCCAAACGAATAATTTTAAATGTTATTACACATTTTTAAATTTTTTTCTTTCCACCATTTTAACTTTTTTTTTAAAACCATTTAAGGACCTACCATCTAAGGACCGCAATCGTAATGCAATCCCAAGGAATGGCAACCCCAGTGGGCCAGGATTTTTAAATGAAAACAAATAAAATCTCCTTTTAGTCCAAATCGAATAGGCCCATAGTATAACACCGCAAGTAACTAGCACTATCGCAACCGACATTTTATTTTCAATTCACACCCCGTTTGATGGTCACGATCAACTGTCGATGTGATTCTAAAAGTAATTTAGAGGAACCAACCGACAAAACATCAAACCACGAAGAATTAAATTCAACTGAATGGGGGTAAGCTCAAAAAAACAAAAAAAACCAAAAACCGAACCAGCTGGACACTTGTACCCACTTCAACATTATTTTGGCTAACTCATCCACCTGTAGTTAGAAAAAAAAATCTAACTACGTTTTGAGAATCAAAAGTGTTATGAAAGACTAAAACGTGAGCTTCTCTTAATGTTATGGTAAATCAAACAAAGACAACAAAAGATATTTATATCGATACTTGAACATCATTTCTGAATTTAATTGGATAAACAAATTCTCGACAATTAATTTGAGTTTGCACGTAATTAAGCGCACCCACCTTATTGAGATACATTACTACGATGCGGTTAATTTTAAGTTCAAGAACGAATTTCATCTGTGTTGTCTGTTATTTTTGATTGATTTTAATTACATAATCTGGAGAATTTCCATAAATATGATAATTAATTTCTAATTCAGATATGGAAGGGTAAACACGCCCTTTACATTGCCCTGAGTGATCTGGAAAATTAGGGACCTGTAAATGTATAGTATAGGCATGTAGAAGAGCTTACTGAAGCCGTTGGTTAGATTGAAACAGGATGTTGGAAACATTATTTTGTTTCTTTTCTGGTTTGTTAGGTGGAAGTTGTTTATGATCCTAAACAGAGGAACGAACTTGTCGTCAATAAATTGAAAACTATGGATTACCACGATAGCAGACTACTTAGGTTAGGTTAGGTAAATGGGTGCCTTGCTCTGCTCACTTAGACCACATAAAGTCCGCTATTGGAACCACCCAGATAATGATATGAATCTCAGGAGCTCCGTCAGCTTTACGTTACCCAAGTCCTCCAAATCCGAGAAGAAGTAACTGCCAAGAGTCCTCATTCTTCTGACGGATAGGGCATGACGAACTGACTCAACTTCTTCTTCGTCCCTGCAACTTCTACAGAAGTCATTATGTAGTACACCGAGCCGCTCCGCGTGGACGAAACTGCAATGGCACAATGATCAGTAATTATCCCTGAAACGACCCGTGCTTTATAACGACTCACTTTCACCAGAGAAGTTGATGTCCGGCCATAGGGCCCTGGCTGTTGCGCATGTTTCCAGATGAACCCAGCGACTATTTGCTCGACCGATAGCTTCATCCTCTATTTTCTTCCGTAAGGAACTGATTGGGGTTACTACAAAAGAGAGGGCCAGCGATAAGTGCAGCGCCGCCCCTTTCCTAGCAAGTTCGCCAGCCCTTTCGTTTCCTACGATATCCATATGCCCTAGCACCCAACAGATGATCACCGCATTAGCTCTACATATCTCATTCAAGAGATATTTGCAGATCTTCATAAGCCTTGATCTGATTATAGCGAAGTCCAGAGCCTTAACGGCTGCCTGGCTGTCTATATACACAGTAATCGTTCTGCAATCATCGTTTATTCTAAAGGAGTTGTTTATTCCTAGGGCTTCACAATAAACTCCGGCTCCCGTGCCAACGTCGATCTTAGAACCGTTGGTATAGAACGCCAGCTCCTTCTTCTTCATGGTTCTTCGGCACTTCCAGTACATTTTGTCAGGAATTCTTATAGCGAATCTGCTTTCAAATGCTAGCGTGGGGGTCATGTGATCATTTTCTGACAAACAGCTGGTAGTTCCCCATCGGGACAAAATTGAGGCAGGACCGTACAGGCTCCAGTCCTCAGTCTTACAGCGGTTTTAGCCGCCAGACGGCCAGACTCATTTTCTTCCAGAGGAGTGGCGGACTGTTTTAATTTTAGGAAGTAGTATCAGAGGTTTGGAGAAAATATGCTGGACTATGTTAGATTGGGCTAGGTGTGAGTGGCTGCCTGTGACCTACTTACTTAGGTGGCGCTACAGTTCCGAGTGTACCTAGGTCTCAACCAACAAGCCTCTCCAATTAGCATGCCACCTATGGTGAGGTCTTCCTCTATTGCGTTGTCCCTCTGATTCGAACAGAGCCAGGCATACCCGGGAAAGCTCCAGTGTAGTCAAGGTAGACCGTTTTTGGAGTCTCGTGCAGAAGGAAGTCACACTTACGCGAAATCTCTCTCCACCAAATAACCGACGCATAAGCTAGAAAAGGTCTTATCATAGCCGTATAATTCCAGAGGACTTTTTTCGGTGATAAGCCCCATGTCTTGTCAAAACAGAGAGCGCCTTGGATGCCTTCGACTTGACATGCTTTGACCAAAGAAGCTTCTTATCCAGGATCACTCCATCAGAGATCTCGCTTCATCAGAGATCTCGATAGTAACGTCTTTTAGCACTAGCTGAGCTGAGTCAGACCGGTCATAATTCTCCTTCTCGTAAAGAGAACAACCTCAGTTTTCAAAGGATTGACAAAGTCCCTTACTACCTTAAGGTTATAGCTGTCTATCATGAAATTCTGCCCAATTCGTCGATGTTGTGTGTTCCTTCTCGTTGACAGCATTTACTTGGTTTTGCACTCGTTTATTGCTAAACCTATTTTGACAGCTTCCGTTTCAGTACTAGCAGTCGTACCGGTGACAGCCTGCTGTGTTATGCGAATTGTGTCAATATCGTCGGCGTAAACTTGTAATAGTATTTCGAATCATATATTATTTTGACACTGATCGTTTGCGGAACGAAATGGATCGATTTACGCTTGAACAACGTTGGGAAATATTGCAAAGTTACTTCCAAAATGGATGCTTTCTTGCGAAAAAGTGCGAATTTCGAAAAGAAATTTCGGTCGAAATAATGCACCAACTGCAGCTGGTGTACGCATTTCATGAGAAATATTGAACAGTGTTTTCTTTATGGCTTTTTGAAAAAAAATTTTTCTTTTGCAATAACTTTACGTACGACTAAAAAAAAATAAAATTTTTTGGCGCGACACGTCGATGGGATCCAGGGACTAGCTTCTCACAACCCTTCGTGTTATGCGGGTTATATTCACAAATGGAAGGAGCCGTATCCGAAGGTCAGTTTTTGTTTTTGAGAAGCAGACAGTTTTACTCTTGGATGTTTGTCAGACGCTCGCCAATTTTAGGTGTCGTCTGGGGATTGAAGCTGGAACGCCTCACTCCATTGTTCAACGCACTAACCACTAACGTACGTACGTTTGTCATCGCAATATCAGTCTTATCGATGAAGCCTATTTCTGATTGAATAACTTTGTTAATAAGTATTGTCCCATTTAGATAAGTCAGCAATCCGAAGCCATTACATCAACAAAAATAGACTCCTTCATGCGGGTTTCAAGCTGGTAAGGTCATTGGCTCAAACTTATTCTTCAATGATGCTGGAAACGCTGCCACAGTCAATGCAGACCACTGCATCACGGATCATGCTACTGACTGACTACTTTTGGGTTAAATTGGGAAACGATGACCTGGAGCATATGTGCTTTCAATAAGTCGGCGCTACATGCTACACAGCTGGCAACACAGTCGAGTTATTGAAGTCAAACTTCGGTGAACTTGTCGTCTTCAGATATTGACAAATCAATTGGCCGCCTCGTTCATGTGATTTAACGTCTCTGGACTTTTTTTTTTCTTTGCAGCTATCTCAAGTTCGTGGTCTATGCTGCCAGACCCTTTAGCCGATCTCAGAACCAACAGTCAACCTGAAATTGTCGGTATATACAAAATTTAGAAATATTACATTTAGTAGAGAAATACTTATATATTATGTATATACATATGTAGCTAATGAAAAACATAATAAAAAATAATATATTCAATTTAAATTAACAATATGCGTATGCACAACGTGTTCATACTTACCGAAACGAGTTATGATTGCAAAATATTGTAAACAGAAACATGAGTAATAAAACTCATGATATATCCTTACCTACAGTCCTGAATGTGGTTTTAAATTAAAACCAAAACTTTTGCGTGATATTCAGTAATCCGGCCTGGCTTGGGTATTTAATTTATTTTTCATTGCTTTATACATTAACTTGAATTCTTATGCAAATTAAAAGATCTAAATACTTGTTTAGTTCATAATGACTCGAATATTGCACGCTTGTACTTGATTAACCCGCAACACTACTTCATCAAAAAATTATAAACATTGTCATTAATAGTAGACATTTACTAAGTTAGTCGCTCGCATGTCAAATATGATACTATCAATAATAACAGACTTAACAAGAATAAATGTTCACTCAAGTTCAATCAGGAAATAAGAAATTTTTTTGTATACAATCAGTAAATGATCCAGTATTTCGTGTACAAGAATTGTTGGAATTTTGCAGAACATTTCTTTAGTTGATTCAAACTGAAGGTTGTACAAATTGTAATTTAGAAAAGCTATTTGCATGATTTTGAGGAAAATAACCCGTCAACCTGTCATAACCGATCAAATCCTTATTGTAAAAAATAGTCCTTCGTTCACAACATGGATAATATCTGGCCGCCTTTTTCGATTTGGCGATCCTCCATCCGACTATCGCCACATGATTGAACCATAACCATTCAATCATGACGAGTCCAGAATATAGACAATTACGAGTTCAACTAAAAATTAAAAACGATAACTGAACTGAAATGAAGACAAATCCGCCAGACATGCTTCATGCCAACGTAACAACTAAAAATGAGTAGGTACCCCACATGTTTTCGAGAAAATTAAAATTATTTTGGAAATAGGTTCAGAGGTTTTTCTTTCGTCAGAGTCAAGTTAAATATTTCCGACGGAGTGTATAATACTTTCGGAAACAGAGGTACACTGTACGAAAAAAATGAACTCCTTGCAATCAAAAACAAAAAGAAAACCTAACTATCCATTTCGTCATAGCAAGCAATATTTTGGAATTTCGATCAAACTATATGATAGTGCTCTTATCCTTTCTCACCAAAGGCAAAACTAATAAGTAACTGCTTTAACCAATTATTTGTAAAAGAGAACGGTTAACTAGGTACAAGCCCGATACAAGTTCTCAGGTACATTGACGTCACATAGCGAAGGAATGTAACAAGGAACTCAAATGCATGCTATGTAAAGAGTCACGGAACCATATTGCAGAAAACCGTAGATGCCCAGAATACTGTGCTCTCCAGTAAATGGGGCCCAATGATGAAATTCATCCAGCTCTACCTTAACTACTGTGAAGCAGTTCATGATTTTCTGGCTAAGACTGTCATAGAGCAAAAAGCCAAAGTAGCCATACTCTTAGAACCATTCAAAGTCCCAGACAGTGCTGCGTGGGTCGCCGACAATACTCGCAAGGCAGGAAATGGATGTGTGGTAACTATGCTCTGTAGGAGCTATAGCGGCCTATAGGACAATTTCGAATGAAGCGGCGTACGTAATCACGGGCATGATCCCCATAGATATACTGGCTGATGCGAGACGGAAGGACGGAGTACATGGATCTTCAGGAACTAAGAAGGCAAGAAAGGACAATATCACTATGAGTGTGAGTGGCAGCAAAGATGGGACAACTCACATAAGGAAGGACATACACACCAATCTCCAGAATAGAACCATGGATAAATAGAGGTCATGGGGAGGTTAACTATCAATTGATCCAGTTTTTGTCAGGCCGTGGCGGGTATCGCTAATACCTTCATGTCTTTAAACTCGACGACTCAACAGAATGCCCACCTTGCCCTGGATGCAATGAACACCCGGAACACGTTGCTTTTAATTGCCCAAGCTTCCTTGAGGAAAGACGGAGAACAAAAGGTGAATTAAATGTCGCACTAGATGCTCTAAATATAATGGACGAGTTGTCGAAATCGGAGGGTAATTGGGAAGTTGTTTGCCCGCTACTGACCCGAATACAAATCGAGCTCAGACAGACGGAAAAGCAGAGAAGAATGGCTATAATGCCAGATAATGACAGCCGTGGAATATGGTAAACCCGCGAAGTAATGCCTGACGGTGGTATTGCGAGGCAAGGATCTGAGCTAGCGGAGGTTAAATTTAGTCAGTAACATGCTATAATCGCCAAAGAACGATACTGGAAAGGGTTTCAAAGAATGACGAGAGGTATAATCGGGATAAACATTCTTATAAAGTAAATTATTCTTATATTCTTTGCTTTATTCGAGTTTATCTTCATAAAACTAATCAGAGATTTTAGTAAATACAGTACAACAACCAAACAAACTGCGGATGTCAAACAAATGGGAAGATTCGAACCATTCATTTTGAATGATCATGTGGATCCCATTCACATTACCGACAAGTAGACGAACTTCAATAAATCATTCCACCTGCGGATTGAATGATAGGGACAAATATTTATTCATTATTACTATAAATACGTTTCCTAATACAAATCTAGGTGAACGAAGAGATTTTAGATTTTCTAAACCAGAATCAACGAGCATCTACAGGGACCTCAAGTTGTTGTCTCTTCACAGAATGGATTGTAAAACAAGAGAAGAATTGACAGAAAATGATTGAATTTATCTGAAATGGATCTTATGGCCTTTAAACTGACAGTAGCCAGTAAAGTGTTATGTGAAAGTTCAAGATGATAGAGACGAGCTATAAAGAGACATGTTTAGTTTTGGCATCCCTGCCAACCCGTCCGTTTATACAGAATGACGATGACGAACGCTTGCTTTTCCATCAAGTTTACTAATGACCTTACCGAAACCTTTGGTGTCAAAAAAGAAGGATTTAGACAAGGTGACGTGCTGCCATGTGACTTCTATAATATCATACTTGAAATAATTGTCTGAAACTCACAAGCCAACACCGGAGGAACAATCTTCCAAAAGTCTGTGTAACTATAGGGTGTTCAATATTTTTCAACGATTGTTGATTTATTGAAAAGTGTAAATCTTCCAATTAATTATGAAATATTATTTCATTCAAATGACTGCTTCGATTCGCTTAGCAGTAGGCCATCTTCTCATCCCAATTTTTCAATACATTTTCGATTGTTTCGGCCCCTATTTCACGAGTAACTTGACCAATATTGTTCTTGAGTACCTGAATCGTCTCTGGATCATCGATCTTTAATGACATCTCACCAAAAATAGTCCAAGGGCGCCAAATCGCAGTTCCGTGCCGGCCAAACAACATCACCAAAACGACTGATTGACACGATTACTGAGCACCTAACCTCATCTTGCTGAAGCCATAGCTCACCCAAGTCCAAATCCTTAATTTCTGGTCAATACAAATCGGTGATCACGCCTCGGTAGTGCTCTCCATTGACTGTAATGTTTCTTCCTTTGGAAGAAAAAAAGGGCCAATAATGCCGGCACTCCAAAAACCTGCAAAAAGTTGCAATGTTCTCCGTTGAGCGCGCAGGACGAACACTGCAATATGTTCGGTTATCCATCCGCAAACCAGTCTCACGAACTTTCATCACAAACTTACGTACACCAATTGCAGTTGGCGCATTATTTCGACCTAAATTTCTTTTCAAAATTCGCGCTGTTTCGGCAACACAGCATTCACTTTGGAAGCTTTAAGCGCAATCTTCACATATTCTTAACAATATTGTCTGTATAAATTAGGATAGCATAGATCTCCGCTTGGTATGCTTGCCTAATATACCAGATCAATACCGGACGTTTGACTAGTTTTCTAGCCATTCATGAAAATTCGACTACAGCCCAGTCCAGGCTCAAAATCTGAACGAAACTAGTAGGATAAGTGTCGCACAAGGTAATCGAAAATCCAGTACGGATGATACCAAAAGCCACCCCGTCCTGGATGATAGATTGCTTTGATAGTACAGTTCATGATAAAAGTATCAAGGGATGATAAATCAAGAGGAGCATCTAGAGCCGAGCCAGCCGTACTTGGAAAAGCCAGTCTATGAGTCCCAGTAAGAGGGTCTTTCCTTTTTATTGCTAGAAGTTAAGGTTAGTTTTTATTTGGCTGACTGGTAGGGCTTATTAAGATTTGGGTCCTATAGAATGAACGGACGGATGTTCGGTCTCAAGTCTGGCTAGATCGTTAGCAGTTTCATTACTAGGGTTTAGGTTAGGTGGATATTCTTCACTAACAGTAGGATACACTTGGACCAGGAGAGATCCATTTTGTTACAATACGACCCAATCTCTTCCGTTATTCTTGAAACCATTTTAATTTTCGGACTAGCTTCCTGATTTTAACCAAGTTTCTCGAAGAATTATTCACACAAAATTTGCTCTCTTTCTGAAGATAACGCAGGGCAGCTGTAGAGAAGGTCAAATTGTGATATTCTGTCTCTCCTTCATCCATACAGCTGCGACAGAAGTCGGAGGCCGAAATTCCAAGCCTCAAGGGGAGCAATGACCCGTCAATAGCCCACTCAGGGTATCTATGCGTTTGGTTAAATATGGCCACATTTTCAAAGATTTCTACTAATTACTAGGATTACTAGTATTCTCTGACAAAGAGTTCGACAGTATAAACCTCTGCTTGGAAGATAGAAGGCATAAGTACAAACCTTATACCTAGGAACAGTCCAATGGTCATAGGAATGGATACGGACATCCAAAAAGAATAGCGGGGATATAAGCGAGATATCCGTACATATTTTTGTTGTTTACAATTTCAGAATAAACAGTGCTTATAATTCTAAACTAGATATATGTATGTATGTACATATGTACGTATCGTATTTATAAATATATGACGCAACTTGTTTTGCATGTTTGTTTATCATAAAATTTCCAGAATTATTTTTGTTTAACCAAAATTAACGACACAAATAAAATGATATCTCCTATGAATTTCCAGTTTCGATCTCTAAGTGCTGGACACACCTTATAGTGAGATGATTAAGACTAGTAGATATAATATACAAAAACATTTTGGCGCATGAAACGAAAAGAACTTTACGATCTCTGTTAACATTTAAAGTACATACAAAGGAAATGAAGTCTTTGGTCATATACTACTCACTTTACAGTATTATTATTTTTGCTTGTTGTGTAAACATGAACTATAGGGTTCCCCTTCCACATAATGGATAGCTATTACATCTTTTAAACTAACGATCCCAACCACAACTCACATACAATAGTCTAACCTTGCTATGTATCATTGCTTACAATGAATGCTCTACTATTAGGTTTCCAATTGTAATTGTAAAATATATTTATTTGATAGCTTTGCGGGATACTTTATTCAATAGGTTCATTCAAGAATAAGTACTTCCAAACACGATAACCGATTATTGTCTCATATAAACAAAAAAAAATCCATTGTTAAGTAAACCTATTCATTTAAATGAGACATTTGCAATCATCTTTTGGACCATTCGTCTAAGTGGTGTAATGTGAGCAACATCCAATCTAAATTCAACACACCTACTGGAGTAAACTCATTAAATCATTATCATAATTTTAACTCATATGTCCCCTTATGGATCTTAGATCATCAATCTTGGTTACGCATCATCGTGTTTAGTTCCTGGTGATGTTCTTCAACTCCATCTAGCCCTATTACAAATGAAGTAGATTCCGACTACAGAGACCTCACTATATTCAACATTGCTTATAAGAGTGTCCTACTTTTCCAATAAGGACAAACTATCAAATGTGGTTCACTTTTCACTTGTGTTCAGTATATCATAACAAGATATTACACCTCAACAAGGCGTTCAAATTATTTCCAAATCAGTTTCGATTCAACAATATTACACAGTGTTTCACCTGTTTTATGATGTAAACGATCAAGTGAATGCTCAATTCGACTTGCTATTGATAAGTTTCGCAGTCAGTTCACATTGTTCAATATCCGTCCATCAACTAAATTAAGAACTCTCCATTTTGAAGAAAATACTTTACACACAAATTTTCTTCAAGGAAGAGCTGCGATTCAGGCATTTGGAATAAATATTATTCACAAGAGGTTCAGGAAATGCCCTTAGGTGCACAAAAATTTACTGTTTGAAGATGTGGTTATCGTCGGACCCTATCTTTATAAAAACTTTAAGCTGGATCTTGCATTATGATATTGACACCAAAGACGTGTGGATTACATACGATGGAGCTCATGAAGTCGGCTCTGAACAGTACGCTAAGTTGGACGGTCCCGCTGCGGCCTGAGCGTCAAGCCTGGATCGATCGGCATGGTACTCTTCACGAAAAGATACAAGCTGGAGGACTTTCCGTCACCGTTTTTAGGGGTTGTAATATTGAACCTAAAAAACGAGGTAGAGTGTCTTGGGGTCCTTCGACGATAAGTTAATTTGGAGAAGGAATCTAGAAAAAAGAATCACGAAAGCCAGAAGGGCATACTGGATATTCCGCGTAGCTTTTGGTAAGACGTGGGGTTTGAAACCAAAGCAAGTCTATTGGACTTACTCTTGCATCATTAGGCCCATCCTACTCTATGAAGTGGTTGTATGGTGGCCTATAGTAGAGAGGAAATACCCCATTTCACTACTATCAACAAATATTCAACGTAAGGCTTGCCTATGAATTACCGGATCCACATCCATTACCCTTATACCAGCCATGTAGACAATTTTGAACTTACTCCCTATAGGACTAGAGGCAAGGTGGCCGTTAGGCGACTAAAGCGACTTTTTAGCGTCCGGGACACCAGGCGACTACTTTTTTGAAAAATGCTGAAATTGGATACTTTTTCGAAATCATGCGACTTTTGGGACACTTTTCTCAGGATTCATTTATAAATTGTGCTGCCAAATTACTTGCTTGGCTACTGGGCCAGAGTTGTAAAGAATTAAATCTTTTAGAAGGTTAAGTCTATTGAATTCATCTAGAAATGATTTGAACACTTTTTTTATAAAAAAAAAAATGGGATTTAAAAAACGTAATTCGCCATTCTTTTGAAGTCACTAATTAATGCATTCAGTATCTTACAAACAATGAATTAAAATCATTGTAAATTTAAAATTGGAAGCCAATCGAATTCACATATTTCATTCAAGTCAGTAGTGAATTCACTTGAAATCAGTTGAAGTCAGTGAATTCAATTGAAATTATTGGAATTCATTTATAAGTGCAAATGTATCTGTTTCAAATCCTTGAAAAATTTTTCCCAAAAAATAAAGTTTTTGTTATGTAAATCATTAGACGATGTTGAGTCTCGTCAGCTTGGTTAAGCGATTTTACCCTCTTCTGTTTTGCTAAGACATCAAAATCTCCTTCAAGTTTCAAACATCGCGGTATCTATACTACCTCAAAATTTGAATATCGTCCACAAATGTCTTATAATCAGACATCAATATCAACATGATCCACCACCTGGAATCAAGTGAGTTAAAATTATTGCAGTTGAATTCACTGACTTCAACTGAATTCACTACGGACTTCAACGAAATATGTGAATTCACTACTGACTTCAACTTCAGTGATTGCCAATAATTAATCGTATTAATCACTAACTTTAAAAGAATGATGATTGCTCCAATCAAAAATTTTAATTATTTTTTTATAAATTCTGCGAATGCATTTCCAAAAGAATGCATTCTTTTATAACTCTGCTACTGATTTGGGAAATTCCATAGCATTTGACGGACAAGTAGCAAAACTTTGTATATGTTGGATATATATTGGAATTTCCTTTACCAGAACTTGCTCGTGTGACCGCCTGGTTCAAAATCTGTTACATATCAGTAATTATTTAAGAAAAGGATAAATACTCGTAATGCTGCCTGTATGCCTTTCTTATAGTTTGTATTGTTTTAATCCTTAATTGCTTTTGTTAATATGATTTAAAACGATATTTTCATGATTATACTATTGATGTGCTTTATTTCCGCAAATAATTCAGTAAGGGACACTTTTTATGCTCTGGGCGACTTTTTTGGCGACTTTCTGAAATTTTTCAGCGGCAACCCTGACTAGGGGTAAAAATATCAGGAGTGGCTGCTCTTAGGACTTAAAACCTTAGGATATTTCAATAAATGGACCGCAATGGGACACAAGAAGGCAGTACAACAGTACAATTTAAAAAAAAAACAGTTAAAGGTTTGAAAACGAATAGAATTTTCAATGAAATGACAAAATTCAAGGGCCTTCCTTACTGCAATGGGACACAAGATTATCTTGAAGGCAGTACAGGCGGTCTGTGAACTCGTAAAGCATCCGAGCGACCGCTTAAGTATGGAATTCAATAGAAGGTACATAGTTCGTTTCCTCAAACGCGAGAAATGGCTCTGCTTATCCGAATGAGGATGGAGTAGAAGTGTATACGGATGGACATCGGGAACAATTCAGTCAGGCAGTCAGAGCAGTAGCAAATCAAAGAACCACCTCGAAATTGGTAAAGGAATGCAACGAAAAACTTAATATAATATCTTGTCCACGTACAAGGTCAACCTGATTTGGGTACCTGGTCACTGTAACATACCAAAAAACAAAGCTTCGGATGATCTGGTACGGAAGTGGCGGAAAAACAAAGATAATCCTATGGTTACAAGCTTAGGAGTAGCTTCAAGTTAAACCCACATACAGCAGCTCGTTCGCAAAACACCATGTGGAAATAACTGCAAAATCCGTCCGGGAAAGAGGACGGTGGCAAGGCTTTCGATCTAGGCAGGAACGATATAAGACGGATGAATGGTCTATATACTGCACACATCAACCTGAACAAACACGCATACAGACTGGGACTGGTGACATCTAGCACTTGCCCGGGATCTGAGGAAAGATAGAAATCCTCGAGCACTTCCTCTGCGAATTCCCTTTATCAGGAGGGCAAATAACTGGAAATACACGTCTTGCTTGGGCTGAATTATCTTAGACGTTACATTTTCGGAAAAATCCTAGATATACAGCACGGTTCTCGCAACAGTGAACCCCACCCAACTCTCCATGACAATCAAAAAATGTTTCGTAATAGGGAATAGGGAATACACAGTCTACAGACTGGGTAATCTCTCTATAAATTGGTATAGACACAGACCGATCGCGAACTGAAACAACTCCTGTCGGAGAAGGAAAACCTGGAGAACTAAGGGCCTACAATCGAAAATGATTCCAATCATTTATCAACCTAAAGGAGAATATCCTACGTATCGCAACAAATGAATGAGTCCACTGAGACTCTCGAATGTATCGTAACATCTTGTAGAGTATTGTTGAATATTAAAGTGGTTGTCTCAAAGTTCAAGCTTTCGAAACCAAAAAAACTCCATTTTTTATTTGTAGGCTTCCATCCGGACTTAGTCAAGCTATGCTATTTGAGCTATTTCAAGTTTAAGTTCTTACGAGAAGGGAAAAGGTGCGTCCGTCATCAACATCAAAGAATTATCATTCAAGGCCGTACAGAGTTTGAAACTTAAGTTTTCGAAAAGCAGTTAAAGGCTTGAAAACAAATAGAATTCTCAATGAAATGCCAAAATTCAAAGGTCTTCCTTAAATTGAGTGTAAATACTTACCCCTTCCCTACGCATATCTCCTGAAGTATAGATAAATAAATAAACACTAAAAACTCTTGACAAACCCTTCCGTTTAGATGTCCATTCAATTCCAACAAATTATTTCATTTGAAAGTACGAACTAGTTGTCCAATCCAAGTACAATCATAGTGAAAACCCCAGTAGGAGATTTACCACTAAACATAAACATATCCGGTCAAGCATTCATGCAGCACTTTAAGCAAACACTTCAACTACACTTTACAAGCCACTGAAATACTCCTTGAAACATCAGATCTGATGAGTCCACATACAAATGTGAAGTACCTGCTACATATGTACATTTGATGAGTAATAAGCCAATTAGCAGAACAAAAAATTAGCTACTTACTCATAAGTCATCAAGATGACAAGCTAATGAACATATCTAACCAAATTTTTAGTGAATTTCGATTTGGTAATGGTCATTATAATAGACAATTGCTCATATCATCGTATGAGTAAAAGATATATTATGTAATAGATCTGTTTTAAGATAAGTTCTTTGGACGTCATACCATACATGGGATGCCGAAATTCTGTACATATTTAGATGCTTAAGGGGTGTGCTAGAAGACACACCAGCGCCAAGGTCAAAGTTTGCGATAAACAAACTTCCTCTCACTATGAGGTTTAAAATAGATGTTATTCTTCGAAATTGGTAATGCATAATATGTGATCCGTTGGCTCTTGAGACGAAAAATTCCTCTACACATGGTACTATTTTATTTTAGGATTAGATTCGGAAAGAGTTGTGAAATACTTGCAGTTACATTGGTATGATTAGTCCTCCTTCTCTTCGTCTAAAAAGCAGCGATTATGTCCTAAAGTTCTAGCCTTGCGACAAAAGGATGGCATTCTCCAGCTCAAGTCTCTTAATTATTTGTAGTGTAATCTCCGGAATTCAGTAGTTAGTTCTTCAACCTAAACTTAGTTCTTTTAGTAGTGTTCAACTTCAGTGTCAAGATTATTTTTTCCAGAGAGCTTCTCAATTTCCCTTAAATGTCCCTAGGCTTCGGGAACCAGTGCAAAGGAATGTTAAATTGTACTACCATCTCATTAACAGATAGTGTGACAATCGATAGTGAAATTTTATGTGGCTAAGATCGGTTCCAAAGATTTTTTTTTAACGCGAACGAAACCTCTGATCACCATTCATTCTGCGTGGAGTATGCCACAATGGAGACCCACCAATCCGGGACCCTTAAAGCCGTTGGTTTAAAAATGTGTGTACTTACTGTTTGTTTGGGTTCGCTTTGTAGAACTTATTTGTGACTTCTCCTGAGTGGGATACACAACTTTACAAAGAGCCATCTTCATCTGGGTTTCCAAAACAGTTTTCTATCTCATTACGTACAGTTTAGGATGGGCCTAGGAGAGGAATCTTAGTATAAGTACTTCAGTTCGTCAAGTCCGGCAGTTATCGACAGTTCGATATACATGACTGACGTCATGTCAAAATGGTTTCCATAAGATTCCGTAAATGTGATTGAATTCCCACAACAATTTTGTCTTTGTACATTATAGCCAAAGACCATCTGAGATGAGCAAGTGTGATGCACTACAGGAAGATTAATACCGTTCCGTTGGATTTAAATACAGCTTCTAATTTAAATAGTGTTACGACTGAATAAGAGGAATATGGGAATAAATTTGTTACTAGAATATGATGTGATTTCGGAGTCAGGTGACCTACCTACTATTAAAGTCTTGAGTGGAAATTAATAAATCCTCTATGTAAGGTCTCAAGAGTTTTAGAATGATGATGGGTTAGCGGATTATAACCGGAATCCTTACCATAAAGTTTCATTATGCTACGAGCTATGGGACGGTTTTTGTTTATCTTCAAGATAGGCAACAGGTAAGTTGTTACTGCCATTTTCGTAAACTTTATCAGAGTTTAAGAGGAACAGCAGATTTCTAGTTTCTACTTGGCATTCCACTATTCTTCAATTAGTTGCGTGAGAACCCATTTAGAGGAAACAAATTCGGAGTTCAGGTAATTGATATACATATTTTTTTTGTTGTATTTGTAGAAAAAAATATTAAAATAATTCTATTTTTCAGATTTTTTCGAGGCTGTCTGTCGGCTCCCTTAGTTGCTGTGAGTTCTCTTTTCTACGGAAAAAATCGGTTTTTATTGAGTAGCTATAAGAAATAGAATAGATAAATATATGTATTTGTTGTTGGTCGTAAAGAAACAAATATATAGAATATAATGTAAATATAAATTATTGTGTTAAGAATATAATATTATAGATCTCTTCGTAACGTTTTTTTTTTTTTATAATTTGCGCGCGTTTAGTACTACCCTTTAAATGTTAATACGCAGCGCGGGCGTTAGGGAAATTGGGAAGAGAAGATAGGAGATACCGATGGACGTTGGTTTTAAATGTTTGTGGATTATAATGTGAGGGAAAAATAGAGCTTGGTAGAGCATTCCACATTCGTGTTGTATGGTTTATGAAAGAATCTCTATATTTGACGGTACGGCCGAAGATAGGCTTGAGGGTAAACTGATGAGCATTCAAAGCGTGACGGGTACTGCGGGAAAATTGATGAAGGGACGGAATGCAACTGACTATTTTGCTGGAGCACTGTTTGTGAAAAAAGCGGTAGAATAAGCAAAGGCAAGAGACATTTCTGCGATGTTGGAGCGAGTCAATAGACTCCGCTATGCTTCTGTTCAATATTAGTTTCAACGCGCGATTTTGGATTCTATCCAATAGGTGCAAAGAGGTCTTAGGAGCACCGGACCAGACATGAGAATTATACTCGAGCTTGGGGCGTATGTATGCCTTATATATTGCAGCCAGATCAGAGGGGGTAAAGAACTTCTTGCACCGTTTGAGGAATCCTAAACATTTCGCAGCATTCTTGGCGGATTCGAATATGTGGTCATTCCAACGGAGATGGTCGTAAACACACAAGGGTTTAGGTTACGCTTGAGCGACAGGTGACAGCATTGGGTTTTTGAAGCATTAAATTCCACTCTGTTGTTTATACCCCATTTAATTGTACTGTCAAGATCGGAATTTAATGAGCTTAACATACGCTGCCACTCCAGTTCTACGGCCGAAGAGCAGGGACGTGAGTCTGGGAACGAATATGAGAAGCTTAGGGTACTGTCGTCAGCGAAGGAATGTATTGGATTAGAAGTAGCAGACAAGAGATCATTTATGAATACAAGAAAGAGAGTTGGAGACAAAACGGAGCCTTGGGGAACACTAGCATTTATATGGTGGATAGCAGACTTGAACCACTTGAATTGAACGTTCCGAAAGGTAGTTTCTAATCCATTGAAGAAAGCCATACTGATGGTCGTTGAGGAGCTTTCGTGATTCAAGATATTTCATAAGCTGACGATTTATCAGCGTTTCCATGACCTTGGAAAGAAGGGACGTAAGTACAATGGGTCGATAGTTGGAGGGAGAAGAAGATTCGCCTTTTTTAGGGACGGGCTGGACAAATGCTGTTTTCCATCTACTCGGGAAGAGTCCAGAAGAGTAGGATAGATGAAAAAGCTTACGCAGTGGTTTTGCCAGCGTGGAAGAACAGCTCTTCAGAATAATGGGTGAGATACCATCTGGACCAGCGGATTTGTTTATGTTAAGATCTTTAAGTACTCTTGCTACTGTACGAGTGCGAAAGTGGATTTGTCCCATAAAATATTCAACGCGCTCAACTACAGGGGGAGGCAAAGCACAATCTGGGAGTGAGGAGTTCGCAGCGAATAGGGCTGCAAGCAGATTGGCCTTGTCCAAAGAGCTGACAGCTGGAATGTCATTGTGAACAAGCGTTGGGATGGAGGATGAGGCACAATTTTTTATGTTTTTGACGAACGACCAAAAATTTCTACAACCTTTGGGACAATGTAAGATTTTTTTCCTCAATTTTTGGTAGAAGGAGAACTTGACACGGCGAATGAGAGCATTGCAGTCATTTCTGGCTCGTTTAAATTTTTTCCGATTTTCCTCAGAAAGGTTGGCTTTGTAAGACCGAAAACTTAACTCCCTCAACCTGATAGCCTCTTTACAGCTCGAGTCATACCAATAATTTTCCGTTGACTTGATACTCTTTATTCGGTTAGGAATAAAGGATTTCATGCCAAGGTAAATGGTATTAGTGATCATATCGGCGGCGGCATCCACGTCGCTATCGACGAAACATAGCGACCAGTTAAAAGGAAAAAACTTAAAATACTGTTTCTTAAAAAATACATAAAGTAAAATGAAAGTACTAATTAAAAAATTATTAAAATTATATATTTCAGCTTGTTATTAAAATATTTTATTTAATTATATAGTGTTATTGTATTAATTTTATTTATTTATTAATTATAATAAATGCACTTTTATTTTATAAAAAAATATTACAATATATAAAATTATGTATTTCTATTTCTTTTTATTTAGTTGTAAATCCAATCGCGAACTGAGTGGCTGCGAACTCCCACTCAAGGTACTCAATCTCAGCCACTCACACTCAAACCAGTCTCTCGCACTCAAACTCAGTCGTCCTGAGTGCGTGGGGTGGTCCTCGATGGTACTCGGTGAGCGGTGGTTAGTTTTCAATGACGCTAATAGCCAATCAGTCAAATAGTTAATCTGTCAGTTAGTCCGTTGGTCCGTCAGCGAATTATTCAGTCAGTCAGTTAATTAGTCAAGCAGATAGTGAGTTTGTTAGTGAGTTGTTGACGGGTGTGGTACTGTAGTACTTCGTCGCGTGTGATATTGTTGGTGCAGCATGCTGATGTGATGTGACTTAGGTGCCCTGACATAAGGCCAAATTTTGAAATTTGGCCTTGTGTTATAAGGCCTTATGTATCTTGAGTTGTAAACTACAAGTAGGAGTCTATGTATTATACCCCTGGACTATACACATGCTATGTGTATAGCTTCGAAAATCGGAAATGTTAATACGTGTTAGCAATAGTTCATCCGTCTTAACAGTCTTCATTTTCGAAGTTTAGTCCAGGGCTATACATATAGACTTCTACTTGTAGTCTTCAACTCAAGACGCATGCAACCATATAAATCACATCTGCTTCTGGTAGTGAGAATTGTGCAAAGCCTCGATTAACGTTGAGCAAAAACAATGCAAATAGACTCTATAGGTGGTCGTCTACTAAAGAGCCCCAACCACCATATCAGGAAGAAACGGATTAAATTCTTGGAGCTGAGAACAATATTTTCTCTATATACGTATTAATAATATTACTCACTCACATTTCTTTTAAAAATATATCATACCTGTCATTTAACATTTACATTAATATTAACATGTTACCTTCGCCACTAGCATTCGCCACTAGCAATGAAAAGCAGCAATATTACCTCCCTGCGAACTGTAGGGAGGATTTTTTTTATTTCCTCCCTACGAACTGTATGGAGGCTTTTAAACTCTTTTTATTCCCTCCCTACTAACTGTATGGAGGCTTTTAGATTCCTTTTATTCCCTCCCTACTAACTGTATGGAGGCTTTTAGGTTCTTTTTATTCCCTCCCTACTAACTGTATGGAGGCTTTTAGATCCCTTTTATTCCCTTCCTACGAACTGCATGGAGGCTTTTAGGTTCTTTTTATTCCCTCCCTACTAACTGTATGGAGGCTTTTAGGTTCTTTTTATTCCCTCCCTACTAACTGTATGGAGGCTTTTAGGTTCTTTTTATTCCCTCCCTACGAACTGCATGGAGGCTTTTAGGTTCTTTTTATTCCCTCCCTACTAACTGTATGGAGGCTTTTAGGTTCTTTTTATTCCCTCCCTACTAACTGTATGGAGGCTTTTTGGTCCTTTTTATTCCCTTCCTACGAACTGCATGGAGGCTTTTAGGTTATTCCCTTACTTCATATTGTATGAAGGGTCTTGTGCGTTTCGGAATCTTCTTATATTACTTACTTTTAGCTTAATGTAATCAGTCTTAATGAACAAACCTTAAGGCTTAGTACATTGCACTACCTCTGTTTAGGGGTACCTAGTTTCCGGTGATAGAGATTATACGTTTAAACTTGTGTAACTGTAGTATTTTCTTCATACAAACTGCAAGGGAATGTTGTTAGGATTCTAGGACCTTTCGTTTCTTTTAATTTTTTCTTCTCTTTTCAGGATTTATTCCCTGCCAACGAATTGTTGGAAGGTTTCTATGATATTTATTTATTTTTAACTTTCTCTACACCGCGATCGGTATCCTATTTATAAAAACATCGTTTTCAGTCCGACTATGTATATAAAGCATGAGTGTAGTTAGCCCGATTAATAAGAGTGCCAGAACGCTCAAAAGACGGGATACCATTATGTTATATAACGCATGCTGTTCGTTAACTTCAGATAGATTGATAGCTAGTTTGTTCGGTGGTTAGGTTTATGATTTTAGGTAGTTTAGTTAGAAAGGATATCCCCGTAGAGTGGCGATACTTTATCTCGCGATTAGTATAGGTTTCTAGCTAAGGTTAGGTAGGAAGGATATCCCCCTCTACGAAACCTATTAATATAGGTTTTAGCTAGTCTACTTAGTTAGGTATTAGGTTAGTGAGAGATTAGATAGTTAGGCATTAGGTAGAATCAGATTAGAGGTGATATTTTCCTGAAGACGGGTTGTAAGAGGGACGACCCTTAAGGTTTTCTCCATACTGACTGACGGAGATTTATCGCCTGTAGGATAGCTTCACATATTTTATAGGGCTAGTTTAGTTAGGAAGGCCACCGAGGCGATTCTTTTACTTTCACGCGATTAGTGAGTTAGGTATCGGTCAGTTACGTATTAGAAGGTTAGATAGCTAGGTAGTTAGGTAGAGGGATGACCCTCTTTGGTTAGGTGGGGTGTAAAGATAGTTTGCCTCCACGTGGTACACCCTGGGTTACGCTAAATGAACTATCAAATTCAGGATGCTAGACTTTCTACACAGAACCTGGCAGAACACAATATAAATCAAAAACATAAAAGTTAATCATAAAGAAATCATGAACTGAACATTGAAGGAATTACCCGATCACTGCTGATTGAATATGAAGAGATGTTGCGCTTATCTAAGGAACGCATTCCGAAAACAACTATCGGCAAGGGGGGAAAATAGCGGACTACTTCGTATGGTATTGCAACATATGTGCGGTCTAACATATATATAAGCAGACTTGCATCTCTCGAATCTTTTGACAATAGCTTCTCAATCTCAAAACGATAGTAATGGAGAACAACTCATAGGATGAGTCAAAGCCAAATCACAACTGAAGTCATCCTGTTTTTCAAATGGGATAGATTTTGAAACTTAAAGTGTTATCGACTACACACGACTTTCATCTTTCCAAAGCAATAATTAAAAGAATTTTTTTTATTGATAAATGTAAACTAAAAACATTCTATTTAAACCGATTTACATTAAACATAAAAATATATATTAACAAAATGTTGATGCAATATTACTAAATGTAATACTTAAAAAAAAAATGTGTGATGCACGATGCATTATTCTATTTATCCTCCCTCCGATGAAGTTCCAAACCTGGCATTTCGGCATACCTCAAGGACATGTACATGGTGAATTTCAAATCCTCAAAACGGAATTTTGTAGTAATCCTATAATTATGTACAATCTTACTCAGAATGACTTTAAGGAACATCTCTGCATACCGCCAGCCTGCAATGAAAAAAAAAAGAATTCATTCTTCAATAAAATTTCTGTAGGTGGGAACCTACCTATGCAATTCCTTGGTCCCTTGGAAAATGGTATGAACGCATAGGGATGCTTTCCCAATAGATTCTCTGGCAAAAAATTATCTGGATTAAATTTTTTCGCATTGGGTCCCCATGTATCCTCGTCTCGATGCAAATTAAATATATCGATTAAAATCGATGTTCCTTTCGGAATCGATAAATCTTCTGAGATTTTTATATCTCCTCCTGAAGCTTCACGTCCCAGTAAAGGAATAGTTGCACAAACTCTCAATGTCTCATTAATAATCATCTCCATGTAGACAAGATTTTTAAGATCATCATAGTTAACATCCACCTCTTTGTCAGGGTAAACTTGTTGGACTTCCTCGAATAGTTTCTCCTGATACTGTGGATGCATTGCAAGCAGCATCAAAACTGAATAGAGGGTCGAAGCCGATGTCTCAAAGGCCTAAATGCAATTAATTCTGTACATAGCATAGCAGGGACATTCAAGTAAGTACTCACAGCAAGAACTAATACATTCGCTTCAATGAAAACATCCCTCCATGAGAATAAATTCGTCCGATACAGTTCCACTGCTTGATCGATAAATATCCTTGAAGACTTTGTTATATCAACACTCTCTTCAGATCCTTGAACGTTCGATATTTCTCCCATGTTTTCGATTTTTTTATTGATCATCTTCAAGTGTTATGCCTTATCAAGTTGTTGAAAAGAATTTAAACTGACTACTTACATCGGTCAGATATTTATGAATGCATTGCCTTGACTCCACATATGAATTGTAGAACTTGTTCATATAGAAAATGATGTCAAACTTTCGCCAGGGGGTTAGGGTACGCTCAATGCTGATTCGTAAATGGCTGTCAAAAGATATGGGTTAAGTAGATTACATAGGTACCTTATTTGAAGGACATTTTTAAATAAATAAATATTTTATATTTTATATAAAAAATTATAATTTTTTAAGTACATCGATGTTATATCTGGCAACTCTGAAATTGACATTTATAATTCTTATATTTTATTGGCGGCTATGACAACTTATTCCGTCATTTTCTTGTCTTTTTGTTTTACCGTGTAGTGCCTGAAGTGTTACTTACAAAAAAAAAAAAAAATACAAATTTTTGGTCCATGGGACCCAGGGCCTAGCTTCTCACAACCATTCGTGTTGTGCGTGTTATATTCTTCACACGAATGGAAGGGGCCTACTGTTTAATGCCGGATCCGAACGGCAATTTTGAGAAGCTTTTTCATGACAGTTTTACTCTCGGATGTTTGTCAGACGCTCGCGAGAGGTGGGGCCGTGAAAGAAATTTTAGGTGTTGTCTGGGGATTGAACCTGGAACCCCTCGCTCCGTAGTCCAACGCACTAACCACTTGAGCCACGGCGCCCACACTTACGTAAGTGTAAGTGTTACTTACTATTCTATTAAAATTGAATTATAAAATAAAGTGTGCAATCTTGCATTAAAATAAGAGCTCCTCTTCCTGCGGTCACAGCATTCGACTTGGACCACTAACTTATTGCAGCTAAGTCCAATCTCAAGAAAGTAGGTTTAGGTTAGAGAAGCTACGCTTAGACCTATAAAATTCATTGTGATGGCGTAGATCGCACCATTTGGCTACTCAAGACCAATTAAAACCAACCGGAACTTTTGCCCAGTCCGCCAAGGTTGTCAAAGAAGTGAGCTCGTAGATGGTGTAGTCCTTTTTGGGACGGAGCAGGGCACATACATAGAAGGTGGAGAATGGTTTCGTCCTGCTTCTTATCCTTACAGCTTCTGCAGAAGTCATGTGAAAACATGTCAAGCCTTTTGGCATGTTGCTCTTTCAGACGGTGTCCAGTAAGAACACCGATAACGTGGCTGATCTTCAACAGGACCAACTCAACACTATGTTTCAGATCAAGCCTGGGCAGATCTGTCTCGAAATATTGCAAGTAGAGAGATTTTCTCATCTACAGTTGATTTCGCTAAACGCGTCAAGCTTTAGTAAGAGTTTACAAGTAGCGAGGGTTCCTATGGGTCGTACCATGTCCGGCGAGCACGTCAGCTTTGCAATTTTCTGTAATGTCTCTGTAGAGGCCCTGTAAGTAAGTCTCTGTGTCCTGGCACTTCGGAAGTTAGTGAATGTTGAACTGCTCAGTCATCTCCAGAAGAAGAGACAAACGGCTGTTTAAGGTGCCTTTGAAGTGAAGGATCACAATTCCAAGGGTTTGATTGTCTAATAACCCCGACTGATATTACATTACATTTTAGCCAAGACAAGGCTTCCTTGATCGCCATAATTTCCGCCCGAAGAACCTACACTAATCTGGCAGGCAGTAAGAGATGCTCAGATTGAGCTTATCGGAAAAGACGCCGCAACCCACACCCTTGTCAGTTTTGGAACCGTCCGTGTAGAAGTGAACTGAATTGTATCCAAGAGAAGGAACAGTGATCCAAGTTTCGGTCAAATAACAGGGTGAGCGGAGTATAGTCGGTATCTTCTAGGATAATACTGAGATCATTGATCGAGGAGTGGCCCTCATGATAACTAGACGACTGTGAGGAGGCTTTAAGTCGCATAGCCATACTTGTAGCCAATTGGTTGCCAAGAATATCTAAGAGTAGCAGGTGGAGCATAATGTCCAGCACCGCTGAGGGAGAAGTTCTCAGTGCGAGCTTATCGGAAAAGACAACACAACCCACTCCCTCATCAGTCTTGGAGCCGTCCGTATAGAAGTGGACTGAACTGCCCTCAGGAGAGGGAACAGTGACCCATTCACTTCGGTCAGAGATAGTCTTGCTGAAGTTTCTAGTAAATAATAGGATCGGCTGGTAGCTGAATCGCTGTCTTCGAGGGTAAAATTGATGAGATCAATGATTGATACCCTCATGATAGGTAGACTATTGTGAGAAGGAGTCGGATAGCCGCACTCGCAGCCAATTGCTTGCCAAGTGGACCATAATTCCAGCGCCGCTGAAAGAGAAGTTCTTAGTGCACTACTGATGCATGCAGATCTTTTCACCCTAGATAGGAGATTGAGATGAATAGCCCTATTGAGAGCCAGCCACCAGATTGATATTGATTATCCTGCGTGTGAGCAATGGATTGATCAATACTTCAAGCGAAGAATCGACTTTCAGGCTTGCAAGTACATCTATTTATGATTGCCGTAGATCTGACATTGTAGCAGGCTTCCTGTCACAGCCCAGAAGTGCTTTTAGAGCAGTAGTTGAACAGGAAAGTACGCATAATACCAACACAGGCCAGACTTGTGAACTGAACTTTTTGTATTGTGAAGCTGGTGTAGGGTTGATTAGCCTTTTGATGATGGTGAGCTAAGTCTAGTGGACTTTGGTTTTAATTCTTGCCCGAAAAGTCAAGAGCAGGCCCAGAAAAATTTCGTAGCCTTTTCAGTGGTTCTGTCTAGATGAGATCTCTAATTGAGTTTTTGGTGTGGAGATACCTCGATATATTTTGTTTCAATTGAATAATCGTGTTGTGGACCATTCAGTTCTCCTGTCTGGAGGTATAGGCTTCTCGTCTTGGTGAATCTTGGTGAATGTCGGCCTCAATCAAAAAGCCTCTCCAGTTAGCCCGGTCTTTAGCTAACTGCCAAAATTACGCACTCCAAGTTGGTTGAGGTCCTGTTCCACTTTTGCGCGCCACCTACATCCTCTACTGCGTTGTCACTCCAGGTTAAATTCGGATCGGAGCGTTGATGTCCGTTCGGACTACATGTCGTAGCCATTTTAAACGACTGATGCGTATTTTCTGACCTAGTCGATGGTCCTATACAGCTCGTATAGTTCGCTGCTAAATCTCCAAAATTTCCAAATCCCGTCAACGCAAAATCATCAAAGGATATCTTCATCTGCTTTCGTTGATGTCCATGCTTCTGCGCCTTAGTGTTTTTTGCCAAGGCCTTACTTCTCGGACTTCTTAGGCTGAAGGACCAGCGATTGGCAAGTGTTACTCTTCAGAATTTATACCGGAGCCGAGGCAGAAAAAGTGCCTTACTAGGTACCTCATAGTTATAGCCGTCAATTATGACGTCCTATCCGATTCGCCGATGTTGTGCGTCCGTTCTTGTTGGTCCGTCCGTTCTTGTTCTCGCTGTGTTCTGACAATTATGTCAATGTCATCAACGTATACAAGTATTTAGATAGACTTTTGGAAAATTGTACCTATGATGTTGGCTTATGAGTTTCACACAATTTTCTCAGGTATACTGTTGAAAAATCTTGTCTGAATCCTTTCCACGTAATCATAACCAGTCATCTGTCAGCTGGATTGTCGAATTTTCGAACATATAAAATGACAGCTGGAGGAAACTTCGCTTTTTGTCGACTGGGTATCCATTTTTCGGTATTCTCTGTTTTTGATGGATTCAATCCAAAAACAATTTTTTGCATAAACGTCAGACAGAAAAACTCGGGGTCCCTCTGGAACTCTAGAATTTAGTCATTATCATCGTAGAGCGAAACTCAAATCGTATCTATCGGCATTTGCTGCAAGTTCAAGTGTAAATATGAAGCACGACTATTAATTATTTATAATTAATTTAATTTGCCAGAAATTTCGCACTTCGAAATGCAAAATTTCATCTCATTGTGAAATGAGCTTCCTCAATGAATACTCGTTAAATCTTTGGATCACGCGCTGTCTCTATCCGAAGTGCGTTTCATAATGTGCGCCAGCTAATAGTACGAGTGTCTTAAGAGTTCGTTCACTTTTAATGTCAGAACTTGGAATCTCATTTTAATTTGCAGAATCAAATAATTAATTTTATCAGATTCCATTAGGCGGTTCATTGTAGTTTTCATTATATGGAAATTAACGTGGTTACTTTCACTGACCGCGAGCGCCGTCATGCAAGTTGATTCTCATTCCCAGACATTCTACCTTAACTCGGCTAATTATGGTATGGTAACCACAAAAGTGAAAAGGTCGTCGATTTTAGAGTAAACAAAACATGAAGCATCACAATGTCATGCTTCAAAGAGTTTTACTCTAGCGACAATTTTATTTTTTGTTTTATTTTCTGTCTTATGTCATTCATTTGGGTTGACGGTGGAGTGGAACAGGTGGCGTTAAGAAAAGTAAACTACATGAAGTACAACAGCCCCCTTGTTGTGTTGTTTTTTATTTGCTTTCTTTATTCGTGTGTTTAGTAATAAGTACGAGTACACATACGTTCCACATACGACAGAGTATGTCTGTTTAGTAATAGGAGTACATAATGTTCAAACTTCAAACTCGTACGTGAGAATAACTGGGTTTGGTTGAAATATGTATTTTGATTTTGTTAAGAAAGGCGCCAGCTAATGAGATGCAAGATGAAAATATCGTTCTCCATAGATTTAAGTGCAAATGTCATTCGTCTTCCTATTCATCTATACAGGTGAGGCAGAAGTCATTGGCCGGAATTCCTAACCTCACGACAAGTCTTATTGTTCTGCGTCGCTTTAGTTGGAGTCACGTTTAACTGGAATGACTATGCCTATTGATATGACATTTCCTATTATTAATAGAAATGGAAATCATTTAGCGCTTTAGAGCCATTTTGAATGCTACAGAGCACGTGACCCATTATGTTAAGATGTGTTAAATAAAGTTCGACTAATCTTGTGTCATTCACGAAATTCATCATTTTGTCAATTAATTTTTTCGCAATTCCTCTCAGGTTTTCAAAAAACAAAAAATTAACTGAATATGCGATAAATTCTGTTTTATTTACATTCCCAAAGTTGTAGCAATATTTGTTGAAGGGGGTAACTTAGATGCATATACCCCTACTGGCTAATGATCTGTGATAATCGCCACAATTCTTTACAATGGCTATATAGGTCCACTTGTAATTTGACATCTAGATATGTTGTAAATTTTGACAACCCCCATTGAAACAAGTACTTCTTCCGCAATCGATCTGCCAGGGGATGATCTCCACTTCAATAGCTCTTGCTATCTATGATCTTATTCGCAAATTTTTAAGGAAAACAGTAATTTTTTGGCACATTCCGCGATATTCTCCTCCCAGTTGAGCTCTCCTCTTAATTAATAATACTAAATGCTGACGCTATTCGAGCATCTATCAGTTAATCATTGCCACTTACTAAGGTGGTGTTAATATGTAAGGCAAATCGACAGTACCAGGCTTGGATTTAATTACCATGATTGAAAAGTCTCCATAAAAGAAAGAAATCATTCTCTGTGTCCACACCCACCCTCTTTTGAACCGCTTCTGATACGTCATAGACAACCTGATGGATATGCTTCATACTTAGCAGCAGAATCATTTCTGTCAAGAACAGGAAATTCTCGATTTCCGTTGATAATTCTAAAAGTTGTCCTCAAGGTGGAGTCCTATCCCTCCTACTGCGGTCCATTATAGTGGACACACTTCTAAATGATCCAAACAATACCGAATTTCTCACTCAAGGCTATGCAGATGACTTAGTCTTAATACTAAGGGGCAAATAAGAAAGGCCTAGACAATATCGATGATTGGTGTCAATCAGAAAGGACTAAAATTTAATCAAAGTAAAACAGTCATCATATGCGCCCTTCGATAAAAAGAGTATCGATCTGAACTTCTTGGATTTTCCCCAGGATCTGCCATAGATACTATATAGCTATATAGAGCCATGTTTTCTAGTTTTGGCATCCCTACCAAACACGTCATATTGTGCAGAATGACGATGGAGAACGTAAAGGTAGCACCGAAACTTTTGATGTCAAAAAAGGCTTCAGACAGGTGATGCGCTGTCATGTAACCTTTTCAACATCATACTTGAGAAAATTGTGCAAAACTCGCAGGACAACACCTGAGGCACGATTTTCCAAAAGTCTGTCCAATTACTTGCATACACTGATGACATTGACATAATTGACAGAACACAGCGAGCTGTCACTAGTGCGTTTGCAAATATTGGAACAGAAGTGGCAAAAATTGGTTTAGTTGTAAATGATGGCAAAGACAAGTATATGCTGCCAACAAGAATGGACAGACAACATCGACGAATCGGACACAACGGCACAATCGACAGTTATAATTTTGAGGTAGTAAGTGGCTTTGTATACTTCGGCTCCGTTATAAATTCTGAGAACAACGTCACATCAGAAATCAAACAAAGAGTTACACTTGCCAATCGCTGTTTGTTTGGTCTAAGAAGGCAATTGAGTAGAAAAGCCTAGACAAAAACACTAATTAGACTCTATATAAGAGCCTCATCATCCCAGACCTGCTGTATGGCGCAGAAGCATGGACGTAAACGAAGGCAGATAAAGTTATCCTTGGTCATTTTGAACGTAAAATTCTTTAGAATTTTGGTCCCCTTTGCGTTGACAAGGTTTGGAGGAGGACATTGAACAGCGAACTCTACGAGCTGCACAGTGACATAGATCTGGTCAGAAAAGAACGCATCAGTCATTTAAGATGACGAGGACTTGTAGACCGAATAGACATCAACACTCCGAGCTGAAGAGTCTTCGAATCCAACACAAAAACATAATGCGCAACTGGAAGCAGTTAGCCAAACCCCGCACTAACTGGCTTGTTAGTTGAGGCCCAAGCCCATTCCGGACTGTAGCGCCACCTAAATAAATACGTAAGATTACGTGAAAGGAATAGGTATATGAAGCATTGCAGGACGTAACAGCGGAAGACCTTCTGAAAACATTGCTTTTAAAGTACTAATTCTATGGCGCCTGCTTATCTTACAAAGGCTGGCTCTTCTGCCGAAAAAGAACAAACCAGCCTGAGGCTGCTCCTCATGGAGGAACAGTTTGACGGTGCCCTAATCCAGGAATTGTTGATTCTTAAGAATCGCATAATTGTATTGGGGTCAAAAAACTATGTATAAGGTATTTTTTGGCAACGTTGGCAAGGTTAGGATCTGCATAAGATATATGTATGTATATACAGTGGTAGAGGTAAGAGAGACTAACATAATATGTACAGTGGCATCTGCGTACCCTATAATGACGGCACCAACGTTCCCTCGGGAGCTTTGAAATCGGTCATATCAGCGTCTCAACAAAGTAAGAAAAATTGTTGTCCTAGGATTTGATGCTAATGCCCATCATGCCTTATGGGGTACCACCGACATCATATGTAATACGTAATAGTGGTAATGGCCCCACCTTTGTAACGTGGACTAGAAAGGAAGTCTTAGATGTCACGTTCATATCTGAACACAACTTTGTTGAAGTTGTCGACTGGAAAATCTCCAACAAGGCGTCACTATCTGATCACTGTTGGGTATACTTCAAACTACAACTAACTACTTGCGGGAAGGAAATTTTTAGAAATTGGCGAAGGGTCAACTGTCTTTAATTCAAAAACGAGATGAGGAGATGATTGAAACTCCTCTCCACTGAGAATCTCTCCTCTATTGAAGCAGTTGACTATGCAGTCGATTTACTAACAGGTTGTCTCACGCGATCATTCGAAGGATCGTGCCCGATCAGTTGACATATCGAGAAAAAAAAAACGCCCACCAAGGTGGAGGAATAAGATAGCGGAGCTCATTAGTATCTCAAGAGCCGACTGGAACCTCCAAAGATGTAGTCATCGTCATCGAATCCTCCTACAAAGAGAGCGTTAAACTCCTCAAGAAAGATTTTAAATATGCGAAAATAAACTCCTGGAAACTTTTCTGTGAATCTATGGAATCGACCAACGAAGCATCATGGCTCAGAAAGATTCTAGCCAAAACACCGAACCTGGCCTCTAATATCACGTACAAGGCTCCGAGAATGGATAACATTCGGTCTATTATGCTGCTTGAGTCAGAAAATGTCATTATTCCATGGCTTAAGCAAATTTTCACAGGCTGCCTTAAGCTAGGTTATGTTCCGAAAGCATGGCAAGGGGCCCGTGTCATATTCTTTCCCAGTGCTGAGAAAGCAAGTCACACGACTCAAAGAACTTTAGACCAATTAGTCTATCGCCCTTTGGGCTAAAAACATTGGAACGTCTATCGTATAACTATATATATAAGAAGTGTGATTGGCGATAAGTACCTATCCAAATCACAATATACATACATTCGTGGCAGATCGATAGACATAACTCTTCACTTCAAGGAATTTACTCTCGTAGCATTCCAGACAGAATAGCATACACAGGACAGGCGGAGTCCTCTCTCCCCTAATATGGCTTCTAGTGGTTGACGAGATCTTGGTAAGATTAATGGAAAATGGCTTCAAAGTGTCGGCCTATGCTTATGATGTTGGTCATCCTGGCCTCATGGAATTCCCTTCAGTTCTAAGTGAAAGGCTCAATCTCGCATTACAACTAGTGGATGACTGGGCTGGCACCAAAGAACTGGGAGTCAACCTGTCAAAAACGGAGTTAGTGTTCTTCATTAGGAAGAGATCGATCTCTACAACAGACCCCTTCCATTTGTATAAGAAATATATAAGGTGCACAATACGAATGGTTGTGAGAAGCTAGGCCCGGGGTTCCATCCGGACTTGTTACGCAAAATATTTGCATTGTATAGATCTTGCTGGTGTATATTTCGCTTTAAGTCGTCTGGTGTAGAGCATAGTTTTAGTCGACCTAAAAAGATTTGGATCTACGATTAGGTTATAGAAAACACTTCGAATTTAATAGTAGAGGTCCTTGAACAGTGACATAAAGATGAACTTTGATAAGTCTTCCAATCTTTTAAGACAAATACAAAAGACTAAGTGCATGGTAACCAGATACTTGGTTAAGGTATGGAAACGACCATTAAAAAAAAAATACAAATTTTTGGCGCAACAGGTCCATGGGACCCAGGGCCTAGCTTCTCACAACCATTCGTGTTGTGCGTGTTATATTCTTCACATGAATGGAAGGGGCCTACTGTTTAATGCCGGATCCGAACGGCAATTTTGAAAAGCTTTTTCATGACAGTTTTACTCTCGGATGTTTGTCAGACGCTCGCAAGAGATGGGGCCGTGAAAGAAATTATAGGTGTTGTCTGGGGATTGAACCTGGAACCCCTTGCTCCGTAGTCCAACGCACTAACCACTTGAGCCACGGCGCCGACTAAAACGACCATTATATCTCTTTAAAATTTGGGGATGTAGTTTAAGCTGAAACATCTTTTACACCAGCTTTATCAACCAGCACGACACGTCGGATACTCTACTAGAGATAGTCTACTGGTAATCTGGAGTCGGATTTATCTCTACTGGTAATACGGATTTATCGAAAAGTCACCACAACAGGCAATTGGATGTTGTTAATCCTAGCATGAATACTTTCAATCCCGGCTTAATATTCTCAATCGAAACCGATTATCTAGTAAATATGGCTACAATCCTGATCTTCCCAATGGCTTAATGAAATCTGCTTAATCCTACACTTCTTTATGATGTTAGTTTGTATAGTGTTTGACCTCATCGGTAGTATAAACCACAGTTTTGTATCCAGTTCGAATGTGAACAACAGCTTTAAAAACTAAACCATACTCTAGGAGGGTAGTAGACTCAATGTACAAGTATGTAGTGCTTAAGGGATGGTGTCAGACAACTGGTCATATTTAAATGAATGAACTCCAGACAATCTAAAATCCTGAAGCGCAATATACCAAAGTCTGAACAAAATAAGGTAGATAGGCTTATAAGCTTGAATTCCAAATGAACAGCAGCAAATGTGGAACGAGTTCACAAAGAATAGGAGAACTATCCACTGACCCTAGATGTATAAATAGGGGTAAACGGGTGTCACGGAGAATCTAACTTGTACCTAAGCCAGGCTTAAGAAAATTTCCATCTCCCTATGCCATAAAAAAAACTTATAAAATATTAATCAAAATATAAAACTGTAAAATTTTCACAACGCCTATACTTTCCCCTTGAATAAGAAACAAAATAAAAATGTAAACATTTTTTGTATCTAAAGCTTAAGTGTTAGGTTTTCTAAAATAAAGATTCAACTCATAGATAAGCCTGTTTGCCATTTGCATATATTTATGTAAATTTTAAAAATAAAAAAAAAAAAACTGTAACTAACTTTTGAACGTGTGCTATATAATTGGAATCCCTTTCGTTGGCCTCATTTAGCTCTACATCCATGGTTGTCGCTGAAAGAATCCAAAGTTAGATGATTTAACTTGACATTCAGACCCATTCAGTTTACCAAGCGCTGTTTGTATGGTGAACTTTTGAAATATATCATTCAAATCAAACTCTCCACATCCGACTAATCTATCAAGTTTTCCAAGTAACTCATCAGATTTCTTATTAAATATCGGAAAGAATTTCAGTAAAACTTTATGATGGAACGATGGGTTCAAAAGCTTTCGGTGTTTAGCCCATCGTGGAGCTGGAAAATACAGCAAAAGAGATTCTTTACTTACCATTCATGTTTAGATAAACATACTAACTTTTGCTGGATAGTAATCCCGGTCCAATTTCCTTGTCCATTATCTCGAATGCATTAGTTTTATCCGTACAATTACGAGATGAAAGTATCTTTTCAGCAACTTCTGCGTCAAATGTATAAAAGTAGGGTAACAAGCCAATCCATGTGAAAGCCGATTTAGACTTGTAGTCAGTAGCGATTGTTGGTAAAACATAAAAAAGTTCTGCAAACGAAATAGAGAGACATGTGAGGTAAAATTTACATCTTCATAAAGTTAAGATTTATAGTCAGCTAATACATAAAATCAATATGTCATAGTCAGCCTATAGATCGAGATACAAACAGAGTATGCAAATACACAGAGTATTAGACTTGGGTTAAAGACCTAATATGGTACATTTAATTGCCTGTGGGAACTAGTTTCGATTCAAATTCGCACTGGAAGAGAGTTGGTGTCACTATATGTAAAAAGATATGCAAATTTCATTTATTTTATGTGGCACTATGCCTATAACAGATTCGTGATCTAAGAATGTTTGAATTTGTGAATATTTAAGCATCATACGAGTTCTAGCATCTACAGTTCATAAGAACCACCCTGTTCGCCTAAATTAAAACGAAAGTATTTACATATGAATATGCTGACTCACGACAGAGATACATACATCTATTTAAAGGTGCTTGGCGTTTTGGCGTTAATTTGGTTTAATTATTAAAATGTCGCAGTTGTCGGAACAACATCGTGCATTTTCTACCGCAGAATTCCTCAAGGCTAACACTGTTAGTAATAATCATCGTTTTATTACTAAAGTTATCTTGATGCAGTGTTGCAGTGTTGCAGTGATGCAGTGATGCAGTGATGCAGTGATGCAGTGAATGTCAAGGATAAAGAGAATGGATTGGTACATATGTTTTGATGTAGGCACAGAAGTTTTGAATCAATGCAACCTTTAAGTTTGTTTGGTTGAAGACTTTGGTCAGAGTTCATCATGTACTGATAGTCGAGTTTCCATCCCCAACCCGCTTAAGCTCCCGAATGGGCGGAACCTCAATCCTCTCAAACAGCCGATTGAATTTTCATTAGTATGAACCAAGGTTAAAACGGGTCCCTTGTCCTAGAGATTTTTAAAAAAAAAATGGAACTGACCCTTCAAGTTGGGGGTTGTGCGATTGGGGTAACTTTCTTACAACGTAAAAAAAAAGTTAATAATGAGGGAGACACCAACCACGACGAGAGTGTGCACCTGGAACGTACGTACACTGTACACCCCTGGTGCTATTCAAAAACTTGAATCTTTTCTTACGCGGTACAAGGCAGATATTACCGGGATCCAGAAGATACGATGGATAGGATCAGGAATTTTATGACCTCCTGGACGGAGCCTATGGAGCCAAAATCATACTCGTGGACTTTAAGGCCAAAATTGGTAAGAAAGCACAGATTCAACGACATGACAACAGAAAACGGCTTCCGGCTACTTGATTTTGCAGCAGTAGTACGGTGATAAGTAGCACTAGGTTTCTAAGACTACGAATCCATACAACAATCAAACGCTCTCCAGATAGTCGAACCCCCAACCATATCGACCACGTGCTAACAGATGCAAGTCACGTATCCAACATTCTGAATGTGCAAACTTTCAGAAAGGCAAACGTCGACTCTGACCATTTTCTTGTTGCAGCTAAATTCAGAGCTCGACTATTCAACGAGGAGAATCTACAAACCTTCCAGAAAAAGAAATTCCACGTTGAAAGCCTTAGCACGACTGAATTAGCCAGAGCCTATCGAGAGACTCTCCGCTGTGCATTCACCATCCACAAACATCCGAGTGTTTTTTTTAGGAAAGCCAAGCAACAGGCTTCAAGGCCAGAACGCTGTCTCTTGAAAACAATGAATGAAACCTAGTCACCGAAGCACAGGAACTGTAGATGTGTTTAAGCGGCACTTCCAGCAGCTACTTAATGGACATCAGGTAGAGAGAGTGATAGGGCAAGAAGAGAAACCGCATCCAATCAATGTAGAATCCATTCCCCAGTTTTGAAGCGGTCAGCTCAACTATCAAAAAGCTGAAGAACAGCAAGGCCGCCGACTCTGATGGTCTACCAGACGGTCGATCTCTGTATGAAAGGCGATCTTCAAGAAAGGCGATCCTATGTATTGTAAGAACTATGGAGGCATATTCCTGCTTAATGTCGCATATAAGATCCTATCCGACGTACTGTGTGAACGTCTGCTACATACTAATCGGTACGTACCAGTGTGGCTTCTGGCCCGGCAGATTGACGAGCGATCGAATTTTCACAATAAAGCAAGTCCTGGAAAAGACTCACCATCTCTTCATCGACTTCAGTACGGCAAATGATAGCATTCATCGTCTTGAGCTCTACAAGGCGATGGGCGAATTCCGACTTACCCTACGAAACCGCTACTACTTCGGTTTGGCAAAACAAATGGGTTTAAAAACTCCTACTTCGGAAGACGAATTGCTCTACAAAACTTTGATCCTGCCAATTCTGCTGTATGGAGCCGAATGTTGGACGATAAGCAGGAAAGCAGAGCAGATTTTGAATACTTTCGAGAGAACAATTCCGTTTTAAGGATCAAGCTATTGCGGATGCCAGAGTGCTTGGTCTAGACAACTGGAAGCAGCGTGCCCGGGATCGAAGAGAGTGGAATCCTGCCATGTCTCAGGCAGAGACTCTTCACGGGTCAGGAACCTGTTAAGTAAGCAAGTAAACAAATATGGCCTTACTTTAACAAAACAAGAAAGTACAAACTTATGCAAATGGACAGGAAATCCTTTTTTGCCCTGGTAGGAGTCATTACGCCTAACGGAAGAAGTCCTATGTCGAGGCTGTGAAAATGAGTACGTCAGTACTCATCAAATAAAGTATCGAGTAGGGCAGTGACCAACTTTTTGAACTACATCAAATCTATCACAGTAAGAATCGAAATCATATCAATTGACAAAGTTAACCAAGTGGCATGGATCATCTTTCCTATGGGTATCACAATGGGTCCTCATACCTCACCTAATCTCCTTACGCTTAAACTGATTCGGATTACGAAGACCTTATTACTAAATTTGATCTTTATACCTTACAATGTCGGCCCCAAAAAATTTTGACATAAAGTCTTACAGATCTATAAACATAGCTTAATCGATTCGACTGATGAACGAACGCTTATGCACATTCATCTTCTTTATTGAATAGAATAATGACATTAATGTTTGGGATGAACAGATATGACACATGCATTTTAATGAAGCTACGCATTGCAGCATAACTTCATGGCTTATGAAGTCTCTGTTCCTTATGCTCTGTTTTTTGTTTTTGGATTTCTTGTCGATGTCAATCCACATAATTATACAAGTCAAATGCGGTGTCGTATATCATGTTTATTATACTAGGTGGGTATTATGTGTAGGGTGCATTACGAAAATAGTGTCACCATGACAAATTAAATTAAATCGTTTCTTGAGACATGGACAAAATGTATCCATTTTCTAAACAAAAGGTTTACTAAATACAGAAACAAATATGTAGATCGATTGATTCAAAGTAACATAATTGTGAACGAATTTGAAATTTTAAAATTGACATGCAATGTTCGGCTGCATGTATTTCTGCAAGTGCTGCCCAGTGAAACTATATCTTATATCTTGATTGAGATTAATTCCATACAAAACTCAGTTATAGTTGGTGAAAGACGCTAGTTGATATAGTAAGTTGCAATTCTTAGTTGAAATATTGAGAACATCCCTTAACAGTCAAAACGAAGATGAAAACCAAGGCTTTACTAAGTTTTAAATCGACTTGGGTTAATCTCTCACAATAAGACATACGAAAAAACTCTACATAAGTCACAAATTAAAATCAATGACTTAACTTCGATAGCAATCTGACGATAAAGCGACCAAAATCAAATAAGTAAGCAGTAGATGTCAGAATTGCTCACATACATACATAGATCACAAGTACGAATCAATAAATTGACTTATGTATGTATGTTACGAATACATAGATATATGTACATATATGTAGCAATTTCTGTAAAAGAAATAGCCTGTCTAATGCTATGTGTCCACCAAAACTATATCCGGTATTTTGTAACGATTAAGCTAAATCTTCACTAAATACCGAGAATTTAACATACGATTTGACGTCTATAAATCCCATCTAAATCCGAGATTTATAATAAATCCCACATAAATCCTCATGTGACACAAATCAAACAATCCTTTTTTATGTCAGTCATTTCCGAGTTCTGACAAACAAAATTAAAACGCGAAATAAATTCAAAATACATTAAACTGTTCGATTTTTTTTCGTTTTTGGTAATCATTTTAATAATTCCGGCTTCTAAGTAACTATAGAGAGCAATGCAAATTGCATTCAAATTTAGAAATTATAAAAATATTACCAGCTGTGACAAGCAAACGTCAATGTAAATCCTAAATCCCGGTGGAGACACCTTATTTAAATCAAAATCTTTTTTTCATTAAATCCTGGATTTAGTTTTGTAGGAGACATAGTATAAAAATTACAATTTTAAATGCATTATTTATAAAAAAAAAGAACATTGTTTTCTAATGGCACCTTATGGCAACACTGAAAATTTGAAATGCCAAAACAAAATGACGCACCTTAAAAATAATAAATGTTAAGCAAACATAAACACATAAAACTAAAGTAATATTAATTAAACGCATTTCATTATAAGTTTGGCTTTTGACAGTATTAAAAACCAAGAAGTTCAAATTAAGACTATAACTAACTATTTATGTAAACACCGAGTTCAAGTAGTTATCGCTTTAATAGCGGTGATTTGACGTTCAATGGAATAGGGTCCTAAGACATCAAACGGTTAATGGAATTGGTTAATTGCCAAATAAACATAATAATAAACATGCTCTTTGGTCTTTCTTATGCGTATGAAGGTAAAAAAAAATTGAACGACACAGACAATTTAATAGAAGTCACTCTTCTCCAGCGACCCGGTAAACATGGACTTTATGACTGAAAAGCAATGACAAGCGGTTTTTTTAAATTAATACACTGCATTGTCATCATTGTTTTACATGATTATCTCTGTTTCAAACGACACATAGGAAATGCCAAACCAAAGTGACCTTTTAACGATTAACCTATCTTCATACTAAAGGCTGGTAAAGCAAGCCACACCACCGCGATAACTTGAGACCAATAAGTCTCTCTTCCATACCTACACGAAGGGTAAAAGCGTGGAGACAGTGCTGCATTGTGTCGTTGATTCAATTGAGAAAACGCTGAAAGATATAAAATACACACTAGCAGCTTTCCAGAACATTAAGGGAGCTTTAAATAATGTCAGAACAGATGCAGTGTGCACGACCCTGACAAATATCAACGTTGACTATATCCTAATGAACTGAATAGTGAGCTAGAGCAAAGGCATATTAAAACAGAACTAGGAGGAACCCAGTAAGGAATACATGCCTCCAGAGGCACACCTCACGGTAGAGTCATCTCCCGTTTACAATGGGTTCTCGTTCTCAACAAAACAGTCTTAAAACTTAGAAATAGCAGAACCAAAGTTACAGCCTACGCAGATTCTGTGGTACTCCTAGCTACAGGAACATTTCTTCCAACTCTTAGTGAGTAAATTTAAAGAGCCCTAAAGATCTTGTATACCTGAACCAGAAAATACGGATTGGCAGTAAATCCTCAAAAAAACAGAATCGGTACTATTCACAAAAAAGAGGAAAATATCGCAGTTTCAAACTCTCTCTGTTGGAGGAATTCCCCTCAGAATAGATCCAAATACCTAGGACTAGTGCTCGACAAAAAAATAAATTGGAAACTGAATATCGAGGAATGATTTAAGAAAACCACGATAGCCTTCACCTCGTGTAGTAGAATTTTCGGAAAAATGTGGGGGTCAAGTCTCAAAATCATCTCTCGGATATATAAGGCTATTTAAAGGTCTATGCCTATCTATGACACCAAGCATGGTGGCAAGCCGGCAGCAATGCATTGGTACAACTAAAGCAATGAGAACAACAATAGACCTTTCTATACAAAAATCGACAGCCAATCGGACAGCTGGAGGCCGAACGCATCAGGCTACACTAAGATCCTCCAGTAAGCGAACTTTACAATCTGTCAAATTGTTTGCATTTGTTTGATTTCAGTGAAGTTCTACTACCATTTCTATGTTTTTTTTGCTTTTAATATCTGTGAAATTTCCGTATTGAATATCCCTTTAGATTGGGACTATCCGTAAGCCTACAGAAGTTAACGAAAACTTGATGAAAATGATAATTCCCTCATGGTTGGGCAATACTGTTTCCATGTAATAAGACATTTCATTAAGCTGGCGTAAGCTCACTGAAGTCTATTATGGTTGGCCCTTTTATGGCCCTATTATGGATAACTTTGTATCTTTAAGGTGGCAATACCACAGTATAGATAGCTTTCAGCTAGCTACTAGTGAGAGAAAATAACTTTATGCACTCCTCGAGACTGGATCGATAACATCCTAAGTGATCGAAACCATAACAAACGATTGCTCATTACCCAAACCATGATCATTTCTACTCAAAAAAAAAGTGATTGGGTGTGAACCCTTAGAAATCTTTCGTTCATTGGATGCAGATGCAAACATAATAGATCATATCCTTTTATCAGGGGAGATATGGGGCTCTATCGATCTGTCGTAAATATGGTAACAATTTCCAATAAAAACGAGCAGTCAATGAAATCCTCGACAGACAGACCAAATACTCACCCCTCCTCAAAGTAATGCCTAACATTGTGGATGATAGGATAACGTAAGGATAAATGAGATGATCTTCCAGTGGACACGGACTTAATTCTGAAGTCATCCTTCTTCTATTGAAAGACAAAATAAATTGGTATCCAAAAAGACCTTGCAATTAACTTAAACTTGCAGACAGCTGATCAGAAGAAAAAAAGAAGTAACAAAGCCCTTACTTCTCAAACTGAGAAAGGTTCGTTTTCATAAACTCTATAGAATCTATATTGCTAAGTCAAGTAAACAGCTTATCTGGCGGTAAGCCCTTTCAAACCATTCAAGGCCACCGTTGGTTTATTTCCAGCGGTTTAATAATCGATAAGATAAAGATAATCGATATGATTCTATGCCTCCTGGGAATGATTGCTTTATTTAGAGCAAGCTACAACTGCGGATAAAACCCGGCCACCTGGAGACATGTAAATGTGATTACCATCCCCAAGCCAGACAATAGGAATAGGTTGCCTCAATTCCATGGGCCTATAAGTATAACAACATTCGTCTTCATAGTCTATGTCACTATGGTAAAATATATCGGTGCCCTCCTAGAAAGAAGACTTAACTGGAATTCATATATCAAGACTGCAATCGAGCATGCCATTAAGCCTTTGTGGGTCAATAGACGCCTATATGCCAGAACTTCGGGTGTCAATCCCAAAATGATATAATGACGGTTAGACCTATTTATCATTTACGCGGCCATTACCTAGTGGCCGAAAGTTCTTGAAAGGACAACAGCAACTAACCTATGGAAGCTTCACAAAATTGCCTATCTTGGTATTACAGATTCTATGCCCACCAGTCAGTAGCATTAGGAGATGTTGTTGGGCTCTCATTTCTATAAATCTTCGTTAGAAGACGGATACTGGATGTGCTACTGAAATACCAAAAAAAATTCAAATACTAGTTTTTGGCGCGACAGGTCCATGGGACCCAGGGCCTAACTTTTCACAACCAGTCGTGTTTTGCGTGTTATATTCTTTACACGAATGTTAGGAACCTACTGTTTAATGCCATATCCGAAGGGCAATTTTTTGTTTTGAGAAGCTTTTTTCACGACAGTTCTCTGCCTTAGTGTTTTTTAAGCCAGTAGTAACTTCTGACAGTTATATCTATCAAACCAATTGTCAGATTGCAAACTGTCAGTGTCGTTTTTATTCAGTAGTCTTTACAATTTTATTGTTATGACATACACGTTTTAACAACGTTAGCAAACTTCAAAAATTTGATTCAAAAATGTTTGATTCAAATGTGATGTGCCGTATGATTAACCGTTTTCGTGCGTACGAGTACGAGTGCGTACTGAAGAGTATATTGCATCCGTTTAGGAAAGTGCTGAAGACGAGCAAAAGATTCAAATTTATAAATTCGACGTCGTTCACAACAGTTTAGTCTTTGTCGGTCCACTTTATGGAACATTTTACGCAAAGATATTGGTTTGATGACTTATAAGATCCAGTTTGTGCAAGCATTGAAGCCGACCATCGTTTGCGTCAAAATTTCAGTGAATGGGCCCAAAATCAAATGGCATTGGATTCATTTCAGATTCATTTTTGGCTCAATGGGTACGGCAATAAGCAAAATTGTGCCATTTGGAGCGAAGATTATCCACATGAGATTATGAAAACGCCATCACACCCCGAAAATGCATAGGTCATTGGAATCTGTAGATTCATGGAGTCATCAGAACATATTTTCTTCAGCAATGTGGCTAATCAGCATGTTTCGGTCAAGGATATTCGCTATGAAGCCATGATTAATGATTTTTTCATTCCCCGATTGAATGGCATGAATGTGGAAGAGATGTGGTTCCAGCAGGATGGCGCTACATGCCATACAGTAAACGAAACAATCAACTTATTGAAGGAAACATTCGATGTACGCATAATTTTGCGTAAAGAACCTGAAAATTGGTCTCCTAGATCTTGTGATTTGACGCCTCTTGATTATTTTCTTTGTGGATACATAAAGTCGCTAGTCAACGTTGACAAACCAACAACAATCGACGCTTTGGAAGCCATCATTATTCATGTGAGTGAGGACATAATGCTTGAAAAAGTGATCGAAAACTTTGTCCCTCGGATGACATTGATCAGATTCAGTCGTGGTGGGTATATGCCCGAAGTTGTGTTTAAAAATTAATTGCAAAATGTATTTTCTCAATTGAACACAAATAAATGGAATTTTAGTAAAATTTCATGTGTCTTCTGCAAAAACAAGGTTAGTACTGGCTTAAAAAACACACACTTTAGTATGAGTTTTCAAATCAAGAAGAATAAAATTGGCCCAACAAAGCCTTACGTGACAAACAAAAACTTTCCATCACCAACGTTTAAAATGTCGTAGTTTCTTAAATGTAGTTGCCGTTACGGATAAACGGACGTTTGAGGCCAATATTTCAAAATCTTCTTTTACACCACCACAATACTTGCCTTACGTAATAGGGACACAAAGCTCTGTAGTCCTTTTTACAACCCATAGAACTCAAAGAGCAATTTAACTTGTTAACGAGCAACTTATTGCAGACACTTGAATGCACTACTAGTATTATATAAGAACTGATTGGGGGTAGCTACCCCAATAACTGCACTGCACAATTCATTTTTTTAACGAATCACAATGATGACGATTGAGACAGGTATTGACGGATAGATCAAACACTATTTGAACAACAAATTGCTTAATATTAGCTTAGCAATAAGAAAAAATAATTTCACAACACCACGCTTTAAAACAACAAAAGCAACAATAGAGTCAGCGACTACGCAATAAACCAAACCTATCACTTTTCAAATTTCCTTACCATTTCGTCGCAACAATCGATGTAATATCCCAATCAATGGTAGCCCTCTGGGACCGGGAAACTTTAACGAAAACAGGTAGAATCTCCGCCGAGACCAAATAAAGTAAAGCCAAAGCAAAATACCGAACCCTAAGAGAAATGTACCAACGGTCATCTTCAACACACCAATGCTACGAACATACTAACGTTGTAGAACAAGGCTACCAAGTTGATAGCCGAAAGGCGGAACTTATAAGAGATTGTTTAGACACTCATTAAGATTTGTGAACTAGCACACAGCCGGAGTAGTAAAAGTTGCGTATAGTATGTATAAATAGTTAATTACACAAAAAATTTCGTTAGTTTTTTACATTTTGCCTTGATTTTCGTACAATTTTGCTGCAATGGAGAGGGAATGTGTCGCGTAGTACCTGCTCGGCTTAAACTTGAACTTGGTTGCACTTGGTTAATTGGACTGTGTTTACGGTTTTCCGCAATGGTAGGGGTTACACTGCATAGTGTGGACCATGTTAACAAGGGTGCGTTACATTTGATATGGTGAAACACACCGACCGACCGGGGTAAACATAATCATTCGCTTTCTATTTCTATTCCGTAGGACGGCGAATCGTGCGAGAGAGAGTGAAATTTGCGTTTGTCATTGTTTACCTTTTTAATTGAATAACAAATTCGATCTTCGAATAGGGCGACTTATGTAGTGCGATCGATGTAGTGATCGGGTTTGGACAATTCATTAAAGGGATCATAATGAGTCGTCGACCAACGTACCGGAGGAGGAGGAGAAGGTTGAGTGCCAGCTTTCAATTTCACCACTGAGTGCCTGGTAATGTGCAAAGTGAAAATGTAACCCCGGAATGTACCTATTGTGTTTTATGTAACTTAGTACAGATGTGCTAATGAAGAGACGATGTAGAGTGAGGTGCACTGTGGAGAATTCATTAGATAATAACAATGTAAGTATGTCTGTATCTTTTAGAGCGAAGCTGTTAAAAGTGATAGATACACTGTGAGGCATGTAAGCAAAAATGGTCACAACTTCTTCTGTGTTTGGCAAACTATTGTTACAGATACGTTATTGATTTTATTTTATCGCACGATTTCTTACATGGTGATGCAACTTGTAGGTAATTGCGAAAATATATTGCAAAGCTTATTTATCTATTTAGTTAGGTGATTTGAAGGACTACACAGTGAAACGTATCTTTTGTGGGATGTAAAACAAAACGTATCTGTGAGAACTTCTTTGATAATTTATTTTTTTTTTGGTTTTTTCCGTATCTTTCGACAGACAAAACCTCAGTTTATGACTTTAAAATGAGTACTTACTTACTTAACAGCCACCCGATTCGTGTAGAGACTCTGCCTTAGACACGGCACCCTTCCATCCTCCTCGGTCCCGGGCACCTTGCTGCAATTATTCTAGATCAAACGCCCTGGTTCGAATACCAACTGATTCGCAATCAGTTGGTATTCGAACCGGGTTTTCGGTCGTCCTTTTCGATTCGACCCTGGGGGTGAGCATCGAAGTTCCTATTAGGAAGTGTCTGTATTCCACACACTTAGGGGAATACAGACACATTGTGATACCCATTATTATTATTACTTAAAGATGGAGTATGTTGCACTGCACCGGTTGGTCTATTGTGCCCGCAGCTAACACCTTGGAGAGGGACATGCCCTCATTAGAGTTCCCCTCACATTTGGATACCTATCGGAATCATTTTAAGGGTTATGTACTCTTATTAAGCCTTGGCGGAAGAAATCTGTCCTAGAGCACTCCCTCCTTTAAGAATCTAAGGATGTGAGTTGGCTCTATTGACGGTATTTCCTCATCTCATAATTGGTACTTACCCAAGTATTATGTTCTGGGATTTCACTGAACTCATCGCAGAATCTTCAGAGACCTTCTTCAGATATACCTAGTTTCTTTATGTGCTCCTTCAGTTTACAATGCCCCGTTGGGAAGCCAGTTAGGATACGAAGGGTATCTGACATTATAGTTATATAACAGTTGGCGTGGTTTCTATCAAGATTGATATGAATACATCTATCTATGGCATAGATTTCAGCCTGAAAGATACCGGTGCTTTTGCCCATGGATTCAGAGTATTTGGTTCTGGGCCCGAATACTTCTGCTCCAGTTCCTTCATCAGTTCTTGATCCATCTGTGTACCACTTTGCTGTGTGATTGCTCAGTTTGTAGATAGTGGATACATTGCTCCAACTCTTTTTGTTACTGAGCATCTAATGATGTCATCTCTAGGAAAGGCCAGGAGTGGTAGTTTTTACTTGCACCTATACCTATAGGGCAAGTATTGGTTTCGTGAAAAATTTCGAACTCGAGATTTTAATCAAACTTGACATTACTATGATGGAGAAGTCCAAAAAAGTGGGTCCGCCAATTCCGTCTGTCTGTCTGTCTGTCTGTCTGTCTGTCTGTCTGTATATTCGACTGGAGCCTAAACGGGTGAACGGATTTGCTTCAAACTTCATATCTGGGGTCTGTGGGATGATCCCTAGAGACGAAATTGGAATTTTCGTTCTAACCTCAAAATTAAGGGTACTTTACTTAAGGCCGATTTCACTAAAAATGGATTTTCTCGAAAACGGCTCTAACGATTTTGATAAAATTTCATATGTGAGTTAGTTTGGGTATATGCTACTAGGAGGCATACCACGTTTTGCGCGAAAAATGCGTATAACGGTAATTTTACGAATTGGGTGTACATATATCAGCCATTTCTTTAGCAATTGGGCTTAAAATTAATATTTGAGGTGGGTATGACAAATACAAAGGCATAACGTACCAAGTTTTGAAACTTCCATGCCCACTTTCCAAAAATTTTACTTTTTCAAAATTTTTACTAGAAATCAAAAAAAATTGTTAAAACATAGTTCATAGGCTTTGAAAATCTCTATAATTAACCTTAACATCATATAAGGCCACGCCCACTTTAGGATGGCGTTTTTACAAAAAACTTGAATTTCAGTGCTTATACGATTATAAACTTATAGCATTAAGGTGCAAGTACGTACGACCCAGTCGTGCACTTTATTTTATTTGCTTCGATGTAATGCACTTATCTCTTTCTATTCCTTCCTTGGCCATTCTTAGAATCGTTTTACTTGCACATTTACAATATGCAACGCAGTCAGTTCCAATAGTACCTCCATGACTGCAGTCGGACAAGTTCTCATGGCCCCTGTAATACAGAGGCATGCCAGTCTTTGCACCTTATTGAGTGTCTTCCTCGTGGTGACCAGATTGGTTCTTTTTTCCCATGCAATCGCTTCATATGTGATCATTGGTCTCACAATAGCAATATACATCCATCTAAGGATCGTCTACTTTTCCAGGATTTGCCCACTAGGCTTCGTAAAAATCATTAGACCCCCTGTGGCTTTGCTGGTTATCTCTTTTGTGATACCCATAGGGGAGGATTAATTATATGGTGGTGGAAACCATCCAGTTGATGTGATGTACATATGTATGTAAATAGTTCAAGATGTCGTTCGCTGTTCTACTGGACCTGGAAGAAGTGCCGCTCGATAAATTTAAATCTGAGAATGATAGAGAAAATGGTTTGTATCGTCATGAACTCATCTCCACACCCTAGACATAGGTTTTCTTCCGTTAATCGTATTTTTTTCACGTGGTACCCCTCTAGTTTATGCCCCGTGATGACTCCTATCACTATTGAAAGGGATTTTCCACCCTTTTGCATTATCCTGTTGGACTTCTATTACTTACTTCCCTTATAGCTTCAGTGTGGAGAGCGGGATACTCACCGAGGTTTCGACTGGTTCTGATCTAGATTCCGAATCTCTTCTTTGGGGTTCTCATTATCTGATATATCACCACGTGATGTGTTCCATGAACCTTAAGTTCTTTTCAACAGCACATCACAAGCTTGGATTTTATTTTGATAGCAGAAATCGCTTTTATCACAGCTGTCGATCAAAAGGGATACCTTCTTGTGGTATTGCTTTCATCAGTCTACGCTTGGAAAACACTAGTATGGTTCCGGAGGCGAACTGATTTGGATATGCCAAGCGGTTCGGCAAAGATACCTACGCATTGAGCCATCTGTGAAGACAGAGATGGATTGCGTTAGCTGACGCTTTCCATTCTTCTCTGCTCGGGAATGTGCTGTGAAAGGTCTAAGGGAAGTGCTCCCTATAGAAGGTGGGTTATTGTCCATCCACATCCACATATTAGTAGAGCTCGTATATTTTACACTTTTCCCAAACAGTACCTACCAAATATTTGACGTGGAATTTTTCGTTCGAAAGTTTCCAATGTCTGCTCTGCTTTCCTGCTTCTTGTCCAGCACTCGGCTTCGTGTAGTAGAACTGACAGGAATGGAATTCATCTTCTGAGTAAGGAATCTTAACCCGATTTGTTATGCCCAACTCCTTAACTACCTCATATCCCAGTAGCTGGCCAAATTTTATAAAGATAGTACCTCCCGTATTAGAAACTCTCCTATTCGCTATGTGCTTTAGCACAATATTGAAGAAGGCGCATCTCCTATGCACCATCGCGTGTCCTCCAGCATTAGCCTTGTAGAGCGTCACCCGATGAATAATATATATATAATTACGGCTTTAAAGTCTGTCCAGATGGTGGTGAATTACGACATGAAATTCGTTGGTGTTTTCTAGAATTTGTCTTAGTGTGAAGATTTTGTCTATAGATACATAGAAGAGGCATCCCAGTTTCTCAATCTATCCCTTTTGCAAAGGTTCCTCTCAAATTCAATCAAAAATACATTCATTAACAATAAAGCTATAGAAGTACTAAGTATAGTCTCCTGGACGTCCAAAATTAACTAGAGCCTCGATATCGAACGAATATGAGAGAAGTTTTCCGTAGCATGTGACAAGCTCAACTTCAACATTAACGTGATGCCTACAAAAACAGAAAAAGTTCGATGCAGGTGTGCCAGGAGAACCATCTACAGATTCACTGTAGAGTAGCTCCATTCAGCACCCCGCGTAGTAGTGGTCCTAGGACCCATAAGGTCCACACAAATACATAAGCCACTAGTAAAGCCAATTGGTGCTTGATTAACAGGAATACGTGTATGGTTCTGGTATCATTGCTTGTCATTTCGATGTTGGTATTCATGCAGAACATGTCGGGATTTTTCTCTTCAACTATTTCAAGGACGAAGAAACCTGTTGTGTCCTTTCTTATAAACAGGTGGACAGGAGAAAGAAAACTGTCCGTCTTGTTGACTGTGCGTAGTTTGAGATACAGAACAGGTGTCGAATGACACACTATCAAAACTTCATTTTCCTTGGGTTGGTCGTATGGCAAGTGATGCATCGTGTAAAAGTTAAAGGTGAGAAGTCTGGTCAATGAAATTTGGTACTGTAGTTTGGCAACTTTATAAAATATTACAATGAATAATAAGTAGATCGACAGATGTATTGCCATTGTCGAAATGTAAATGTATCCCCTAAATTTTTTTCAGTCAGCGATGACAAATGCTAACCCTGTCAGAGGCAGCACGAAACCATTGTAGTCATAGTTGTATTGATACGTTTGAAACGTCCATTTGTTGTAATGCGAACTACCTCAGGCAAACTTGTAACAAACGAAAAACTAATGACTGCAGAATGGGTAACTATGCATATACACAGATACATAGATATATGAACAAAAAAAGAAAAGTGAAAGATTAACTTCGCCTATCTGCCCTAGGCTGCAATCGCTCAATATTTGTAACCAACCACATCTCGTCGTAGTGACCAGATATTCGACTGGAACAAAGAAATGGATTGGGAATGATTACGCATTACATGGAGAATGTGTGGTGATGTGTCGTCCGCAGTCGTCGGATCCATAAAAAATTAGTTCACCTGTACGCACAAGAATAGCTGCGAGAAGGTAAACCCTTACCTGTCCATGTGCTAGTTGCATGAAATATTTAAATCTGTATCATGACATAGACATAGATACATATGTATGTATATATGTATATAGATCTCATCAAGCATCATTTACATAATTTGTGGATCTTATTAAATGAACTTTGGAACCCCAAACAAACTATAACTTTTAGGTTGACTTTGGAATAATTCTGTTTGAAATTTCAGTTGGAAAGCATGCCTCCCAATGGCTTACTGTTTGTCATTGTTTAGTGACGAAGAGTTGAGGAGACGGAAATGACCATAGTGCTGACGGAAATGCTTGAAGCTTTCATTTTGAACCAAATGCTTGAAGCTTTCCAATGAACTTGTATTGGAAGTAGGCCCAGAATAATTTATGAGCCTTGTAGACATAATATAGCGTGGACAACTCTTACTACTGTCCACCAAACCGCTATAAAAATCGTTCTGACAACCAAGATGTACACAAAGTTGAAGCATTGTTGTTTGACAGGTTCTTCAGTTCAGGAACGTACCATTCATATTCAGGACAACGTTATGTCTAAATTTGCATTTCGCGAAAATTTAATGATTATCTTTTACCTGCGCAAGACGATGTACATACACGAGCACGAAATCAACTACATGTTGCCTAGAAACAAAGATTCTTCTATTCACTTACTTAGTTAGTTAGCCGACTGAAAACGAAACATAGACCCATAATCCTGCTAACTCTGTTATCCTGTACCAATAGTTAAACTATCGCCATGGAAAATTGCATCCGAACAGCGCTAATGGAGGAGAAGATATTCCCGTAATGCAGACAATGACTTAGCTTAAAAAATAACAGATTTCCGGATGCCAGTGAGTCCCATAAGCGAAAATTTATGATTCAAGTTCAAGACCCAAAAAAACTTTTGAAGCTTGTACTTCTTACAAAGGTGAACGAGCAAGGAAACCAACCTTGCACCGCTCGAGGAGGTTCAAATTATATCCTACGTCTGCATAACAGAGGTTGTTAGAATCACTTCAAATGCACTAGAAACTATGCCGTCCCTGTTTCCCATTGACCATAATTATAGCATTATGGCTAAGGGAATCCTCGGAGTGGCTAGTACTAATATGGACCACGATAGTAGGTACCCTAAATGATCATAATACTATTTTTAGTACTTCGAACTATACAAAGCCAGAACTCCTAACAGAAATACGTGGAAATGTACAGTAATTCTGCAAGACTCTCGATTTATACGCAGATGGTTCCAAGAATCCAAGAATCTAAGATAGCGTTTGGTATAGGTGCGGACTTTTCTTCAGTTCAACCAGTTATTACACGATTGCCGGATCATTGCAGTGTATTTAATCCTGGGCGTAACTTTCAAGTGACGCAGAAGATTACAGCGTTCTTGTTCTATACATACATACATATGCAGATGATACCCAAGCAGCATTAAAATCCTTAGATTCGCCTATAATACGATCCAAGTTAGTCATCCAATCCCGCTTATCTCTTAACGATATTGATGTCAGAGGCAACGTATACTTGTTCTGTGTTCCAGGCTATAAGGATGTTCCGAGCAATTCCAAAGCAGAAGATTTGGCTAAAGGTGAACCAAGCCGTAACCTCTCTGATAATAAGGATAATAAGGAGGGAATGTCAGCTCCTATGAAATCGATAGGCATGCCAGTAGATTGGACGCTCACTACAACAATTTCTGACGAAGAAAAGGAAGAAATGATTACCCACCTTCTGTGCAGCTATACCGATCTTCCGACTTTAAGAAGCAAAACCTTTGGCGAATACTTCTTCGAAGATTTTAGTGATTCCCTTACTGGTATCACAATCAAGCTTCTTTTTGCTTTAAGTTTGTTTCTGTCAGAACGAGAACAGTCATCCGATCAACCCACTTCTCATAAATATCCAAAAGAATAAGTTCCAAGAAAGGATAGCTCTTGAATTGAGCAAAACAGAACATACAACAGTAAGATACTACCTTGATTTCATTTCCGTTTCTTTGTGAGTCAATATGGTTTAGAAATTGTTGCAGCATCAAAGAACTTCGTTATTTCTTAAGTCATCTTCAAAAAATTAAGGCTCTATTACTCTGCCTACCTTAAAACTGTAACAGTGGTACGTTAAGTGTGCCTAGGTTTCTCATAGATCATTTATGAATTTCCTGTACTTCAAATTCAATTACTTGTTCAGGAACCCATCCAGTGAAGAAAGCACTTTATCACTTTAAATGGTTATTCTTCGAAAAATGTTAATCCTCGTCTTAACATTCCAGAACCCACCCGACTACTTGTTAGTCTTAAGAATTGCTTACTAATTTAAGATCCTGCCTCAAAAGAATTGTGTTACCATAATTGTCATCTAATTTTGATACCTAGAACTATGTAGTTTTTATTCATTCGGTGAACAATAATTTTTAACAATATTTCAACAACATCATGTTTTTTTTTGTTTCAAATTTAAGACAAAAACCTATCTAAAAATAAATATTCAAAAATATACTATTCGTAATTCAACGCAACGCACTTATAGCGTTTTCAGACGTTTCCCATCTACATCTTCGATTATACCGACAGAAAGCACTAATGACATTCCACTGACAGCTTTCAAGTTCAACCACTTGTCAGAAAATCACGCGCGCCGGCTTTATCTGCAGAAGCACATTTTCGATTTTCCTGTCATAGTGTGCGGAGGTGTCGCTGCGTAGCACAGTAAACAAATCGTAAATTTTCGTGAAAACTTCTTGACAATAATAAAAAAAAAAAGAACAACAAAAAATGTTTGCAAAAAACGAAAGTGAAATGCGGGCACTCGCCCTCAAACTATACGAAATCAACGCGTTTAAGTTCGGTGATTTCAAAATGAAAGTAGGAATCAACTCGCCAGTGTACTTTGATCTACGTGTCATAGTCAGTTTCCCCCAGGTTATGGTAAGACATATCGACTTTTAATAAAAGAAACATTTCTAAAACATTAGTAATTTGCCAGGATCAAGTATCGAACCTTCTTTTGGACTATATTCGGGAGCAGAATCTTCAATGCAAACACGTGTGTGGTGTGCCATACACAGCGCTTCCTATCGCTACAATCATCTCAGTTCGTGAAAATCTTCCTATGTTAGTGCGACGAAAGGAGGCCAAGGACTATGGCACCAAGAAGTTAATTGAAGGCAAGTACAATGCCGGCGATACATGCCTGATTGTCGAAGATGTAGTCACCTCTGGGTCGAGTGTGCTGGACACGTTCAAAGATCTACAAAACGTTGGTATTGTAGTCAGTGATGCTGTGGTTGTCGTTGATCGTGAGCAAGGTGGTGTCGCCAACATTGCTAAACATTCTGTACGAATGCATTCCCTATTCACCCTATCATATCTGATGAACGTGCTGAAGGACGCCGGAAAAATTACACAGGAAACTGTCGACTCGGTTGCAAAATACATTAGTGGCGCACAAATCAACAGCGATGGGTCATTCGTGGATAGTAATAAAAAAGTCGGTAAGTAAACAGTAGTATATCGGTTGTTATCAATCCTTTTGGCAGTCTTCCCAAATTAATCAATTAATTCAGCCGATATAATAGTTGCTAAACCTATCTAGTCCCAAGAGAAAAAAAAAACATCGCTTGGTGCATTGAACTCATGTTTTATAAAATGAGCGCCAAATACAATGAAATTCTGCGCACTACAGCAAGAATTTGAAGACCTTGAGTATAATAATAAAAATAAATTGACGACATAAGGAAAATCACACGATAAACGAGACCATCGCAACGGGCGAGCGTGTGTTTATTTATATTTTCTTTGATGTTGACCATTTCATAACTGACAAGCTATTAGAAACAATTAAGGCCCGCTATGGCCTGTGAGTGCTGTGAATTTTGGTTTAATTGGAAAAACACCGAGTTCTTTATCAATTTAATGAAGCGAAGTGTGAAGGAGTAGATTAGATAATGCAAATTGATTGGCACCATGTTGGACCACGAGGTAGGGAAACTAAATTAAAATTCTGCTCGCATAGATTGCTGCACCGTACCATAACTTATTGCAACTATGGAATGATGTTTATAGAGGCAGTTTAGATAGTATGGTCGTAAATTTAACTATTGAATGAATAAACCTCACTTAATTAGAAATCGGAAGGTAATTCCAATTGTTAAAGTACATACAGTAGTGAAGCTAAATAATTCATTAGTATGTAGTTAAACTCTCATAAATAGAATAGGGTGAGGCATTAGGAGGCTTTTATTACAAATTTTTACAACGCGCAAACAGTTGGGACCTCATAATCCTATTTATACCCTGTACTAGGGGTATATTCAGTTTGATACATAGTTTATAACATAGAAAAATAATCGTGGTCAGTATCAATGGCGGTAACGATTTAGCCGTATCTGCCCGGTCGTCCGTATGTCACCACTTTTTGGGCCTTACATTTGAGTTAGGACGATAAATTTTCATAACCGTACTTTTGTGAAGGAAAACCAGTACAAATGTAAGAATATTTTAAATACTATACTATTCTATACTCACGACCACTTTTTGGGGGCGTTTTCATAAAAAAAACCGATTTCGGAGATATTTTACATCTTTAGTAGAGACAAAGAAATTCATAGCTAAAGTATGACGTAGCGCCAGCTCGATCGTCAGCCAGCTACCTCCAGTTTCACACACCAAATCGATTGAGGTCCCTTTCTCTTTCAGTGCGCCACCTTAGGCGAGATCTTCCTCTACTGCTTCGTCTCTCTGGGTGGATTCGAAGAATCCGGGCCGGAGCATTGTTGTCTATCTCTACCTAACCCAACCATCTTGGCCGATATCGCTATACAGCTCATGATTGTATTTTCTTCTCAATTCTCCGTCTATGCAGACGGGACCACAAAAATCACCCGAAGTATTTTTCTCTCATAACCGAACGGCCTTTTCCATTCTTGACGTAGTCCATGCGCCGTATAGCAGGACTGCGATGATCAGGGTCTTACATAGGGTTGCTTCAGTTCGAGAGACGGTTTTGCTACACAATTGCCTTCTTAGCCCAAAGAAAATTGGCAAAAGTTAATCTTCGCTTGCTCTCAACGCTGGAGTCATTGTCTAAATTTATAGCGGATCCTAGGCAAACAAAGTCCTTAAATACCTCAGTTATATCTGTCGAGGGTAACGTTCTATCTAAGGCGTCGGTGTTATATGTCCTTTTTTGTTGACAGCATATACTTTGTTTTGCCATACATATGTGTATTCACTTTAGAAGATCTAGTAGCTTGTCTGGTTAAACAATCAAATCTTCATCATTCCTTTAATGCGAACTCAATGACGAGGCAACAAATGCAACTCTAGTACGAACTTTGCTCGTAACTATGAATAAGCACTTTGGATTTAGTAATTTCAGAAATAAGGGGTTAATCCTTAAATTAAAACCATCTACTACTTCTGAATACAACGCTTAGATATAGTTCTAAACTGCACCGTATAGTATGTAAGGACTCAAATATCTGAATGAAGATGTATAATCCCACAAATTCTTCTAGTGTTTGGAGGCATGATGGTTTCGTACATGATGTTCCACAGCATATGGTTCAGGATTGTACGCCTTTCGCGCACAATGCTCTGTGTTTTCAGTACTGATGTGTTCAGGGACATTTCCCGTCTCAGTCTATTTTTTTACTGCCAGCCTGGCTGCTACTTTAATAATGCCTATGACATAGTGGCCAAGGGATCACTAAACAAAATCTGGACATGAATACATGAATGGAATCTTCGAATAGTATTCTCTTTATTACAATATCCTTATCTTATTAAAATATCTCTAAAATCCATAATTTCCTTTTTTTCAGTAAATGAATTCTCACGCACAAGGATGACTTTCGAAAACCGTTCAAACTTGGCGAAATGTGATGTCGCCAAAAATCTCTTCAATTTGATGGCATTAAAGAAAACCAATCTCTGTATAGCTGCTGATCTAACAGATTCTGAGAGTATTCTTAACGTCGCCGATGTATGTGGTCCATACATCTGTATTCTGAAAACGCACATAGATATTGTTGAAAACTTCAACGAGGACTTCATCAAAAACCTTGTAATGCTGTCAAAGAAGCACAATTTTCTTCTTATGGAGGATAGAAAATTTGCCGATATCGGCAACACTGTATCAATGCAATATTCTAAGGGTATCTATAAAATCTCGGAATGGGCTGATCTGGTAACAGCACATTCAATCACTGGTCAAAGTATATTACAGGGCCTAAAAGCAGGCCTAGTAGATGTACCACAAAAACGTGGAGTATTCCTTCTGGGGGAGATGTCATCAACAGGGAACTTAATCACCGATCAATACAAGGAAGCCACAACAAAACTAGCAACCGACAATGCAGATGTTGATTTCGTTGCAGGAATTGTTTGTCAGAATGCAGAATGTTTTGCATTCCCAGGCCTAATTCAACTCACACCGGGTGTTAAAATTGACGATTCAGGAGATAAGCTTGGACAACAGTACAAAACACCAGAATTTATTGTACAAGAGAAAGGTGCCGATATCGGTGTGGTGGGAAGAGGCATTTTGGAAGCGAAATGCGTAGAAAAAGCTGCGGTATTGTACAGAGACAGACTTTGGGCAGCTTACTGTGATCGTACTGCTAAATAGGTGATGGCATGCAAACCGAACAATTATTGCAATGGCTATGGAACATACATATGTATATTTTTTTTATAATTTTCTTCCACTACCTTGTTAAGTGTTTAAGATAAATGTATGGCATTTTGTTATAAAAAAAATAAAATTTTATCCAACTGATTTTGATTTGTTTTGTCTGTCAAGTGAAGATGCTGTCTGTACTCCTCTGTACTTAGAAATGACACGTTTACCTACCGCAATAAAAATAAGCGTAGATAAGCGGATTACTGTTGAATTTGTATTGAAAAAATAAACAATTGTCTTATGATGATAACATCACGAATTAGTAATAAATATTCTAACAACCAGCTAAAATGAAAATATAAAGATTGCTGGTGGACAAAGAGACTCACTTTATTTTGTGCAGGTCTAGAAAATACGTAGAAAAACGGTGGAATCTATCGTTACATTACTCAATAATAACAAAAACGTGACTACATATTCATAGGAACGTGAATAAACACCAACTTTCTTTGATACATTATGGGCATAAATGCCCTTTCGGCTTACATTTAATTTCTCTGAGTATGCATTTGACGCTTATCTCAGCGCAGACCTCAGTTGCATGGATTTCAACGTAGCGAACACTAGAACACATTCGCAGTGATACCAAAACTTTTGGTTTAATGATGCAAGCTTCAACAACAGATTCTATTTTCCGTCTGTTAGTATAAATAATTCATTTTAGACTTCTCTATTAGTTTGAAATTATTATTGCACCTAATAAGAGCTCTAGGACTGTCATTCTCACAGCTGATAACTTCATAGCCATAACCATTTCTCGAAACCCATGCTTAAAAGTATCTTTAAAAAAGAAAAGTGGGACAGAGAGATATGTATATGGGACAGTGGCTAGGCGGAATTGAAACGCTACTGAAGAATGTTCCGAAGGATGGCTCTGCTGCAGTGGAAGTCAAACGAGTTTTCAGTACTGTTACCCAAACGGAGCATTCTAGACAAAGGTGCGTTATAACCATAATTCGTGTGATGATGATTGAAAATATCAACCCAAGGAAGACCGCGAAGGGGCGAAACGCAAAACCTGTGTTGGACGGCTTCAATATGTTGGATGTGAACAGCACAGTGAGGGGACCAAGCTTGGCTAGCGTATTCGAGCATGGGTCTGACAAAGGTGATATAGTCATTTAGTAACGTAGGGATCTGAAAATTCCTTAGACCAACGTTTCATAAATTGGCTCTACTTATAATGTTGTTAATATGCGAACGGAAATTAAGCTCTCTATCGCAGATGACACCTAAATCGTGCAACGATGAGACTGAAGGGACAGATTCGATGGAGAGAAAGTACATAGTACCTATGGGGAGGTGGTAGACGTTTACGGGAGTATGTGATGTAATTCATAAGCAACTGTTATTCTTAAAAACTCAATACCTTCTAATTTCTAAGGCTAATATCCAAATCCTTTGAAATTAAATAGTATCAGCACTGCAACGATGTCTTTGGGTCCCAGTTCTGAAGAGCAGTAGCATTAGATATGTCTAATGTCAGGTTCAAGCCGAAGTGACGCTAGACCTAATTTCTAAAAAATTGTCACAAAGTTTTTTTAGGAGCAGCAAGAAGGGACGCCAGTGGAGCATCAACACACCCGAACAGCTCCGTTATATCTGTTATGTCTTGCGGCATAAGCACAACAGGCATTTGGATAAAGGATCATCATCGTATTCTCGGTTAAACTCAAGGCCACAACAACAGATCTTGTGGTGGTTCTTATGAGACCTGTTCTTGTATCATTATGCACTATTAGGACGTAATGGATGAGGCTCAACCAACAATCGATAGAAAAAGAGTTGTACGAACGTAGACAAATTTTTTATTTTAAATAAAAAGTAAAAAAAAAACTGTTCGCCCGAGCAGGGACTTGAACCCTGGACCGTTGGATTAAAAGTCCAACGCTCTACCGACTGAGCTACCCGGGCACATGTTAGCCTTGTGTCAAATAACATACAAGTATTCAAGCATACAAACTAACTACCAAATGGCAGATATACATTAGGCCTGTTCCGTTACCTGAAAATTCTTGCTCAACTCCGTTCCCCAACACAAAAAAAAATCGTAAAAGAGTAAGCACACGAGAAAGTGAAACATTTTCTCTCAGTGACAAAAGTTACGAATTTTTACTGGACAAATTTCTGTAGGTAAGTGGTGTACGATCTGTCAAAAGTACTATGCATTTAGCTGATCAGATATTTCTTTTCCTCCTAGCAGTTAAGTTTATTCAGGGATTCATTTTTATTTGATTTGAAAAGATAACATACATAGCTTTGAAGATTACTGAAAATTTCATCGTCTTTTGTTCTTCCTCATATTTGACATTTCAGACGGTTTCGTTGTTCGTTGCGGTTCCTAACTTTCATGAAATTCTCATCATTCTCTGAGAAAATTATCTCCTATTCTTAGAAATTTTTGGATTTTTAGTGCAGAACATATTCCTTCCGACATATTAATCCGACACAATCTCCGAAAAGAAATTATGTACTTATTGCGTCGCATCACGGGGTCCTGCATTACAGTTTTTCTGACAGTTGTTATACATTTTTTCATTTGATTTTCCAACAGAAATTCATCGTGGAGAATTGTCAAAAAAATTCTATACAAAAACAGATATTCAGCTCTATCATGATATCCATTTTCGTACAGAAATTTCCAACTCGTATAAATGTATTTATCCCACGAAAAAATGAAAAATTTCTCCGCGATGAATATCTGAGAAAAAATCATAACCGACATAAAAAATGTAATGCATCGCAGATAGCCGTTGTACGATGTTGTACTTCATCATCCTTTCGGAGGGCCCATTTATAAACGCAAACTTTCCCAAGCAAACGCAATGCAAAGCAGGAAAAGCTGCGCAAACGCAAGTTTAAGTCTGATGCAAAGCAATACGATTCTGACAGCTCCACGATTCCGCTTAAAATTGCACAATGAATGAAGCTCAACTTCATTTATGAATTGGCTGCATTCCAAAACTCAATCAAAATGGTCATTGTGATGTAAACACACGATGCTTTCATGATGCTATGTGCATTCTGGTCATATATACATATATTTGGTTACTTTTGTTTCATTCACATTGCATTTTAAAACATAATGCGTTGTGTCATCATTTTGAGTTTGCATTTAGGAATTGGTTGCTGATTTACAAAGAAAGCACCCATTCTCTGCTAAGCAGTGATGACAATTCATGCACTCTTTACTTAGTACATCTTACGAAATATTGCATTAATAAATGGGACCAGAGAATGTCTCCGAAAAGAGTGTCGGGACGGATACCATAATTACACGATTTCGTACGAATCGAAGAAAATTCCGTTCCGATCGGATATGATAGGGCTGACTATGAAAGTGTAATGAACTTTTTCCAAACGGATACGACGTACGGTAGGGCTGACTAGATTGTACTCTACCGGACAGAGCTTTAGAGAATGGCAACAATGGCATGCTGAAATCATTGCTTAATTAGGAAGAGTTGGGTAGAGGAAGATTTCTCTAACAATGCGCCCAAGTTTTTAAAATAGATAAGTTTGTCTAGGTCCAGTCTCGTCATGAATGTGACCCTAAAAAAACTTTGAGAGGTGTAGTGAAATTAGAACACACACCATACAGAACTGAAAATTTCTCATCGCAGTAACTTCAGTTTCCCAGTTTCTTCATCATCACATCACTCGCTGGAAGGTTAGAATGGTGTACTTTTGAAAAATTACTCACATAGGTGGGCGACGATAGATCCAAAGTGATACATACATACATATGCATGTATATTGCCTCTATCAATGGTTCTGTTGATATATTGGTTCCTTGACAACTTGTCTATCCAAGATGACACCGCGGTACTTTGCTTTTTACGAGAGTGGTCTTGTTTACAACAATAATACGAATACGAAATAAGATAAAAACAAAGACGCAAGTCATCGTTTTAAAATTGGCAGGGAGATCTTTACTGATAGACTATGTACATTGACTTAAAACTGAATCTCTTTAGATAACGTGGCCAATTGGAAGAGTTGGAAAAGTGGGACACCATATGACCAGTGACATGTATCCGTCTTAATTTCGGGTTATAACTGCCGACGTTTCATCTATCGTAAAATTGTAAAACATTGCTTATTTTTGTAAAAAGACTTAGGGAACTTTAGGTACCGAGTCACTTAACGATCAAGAAAAAACTACCGTGTCATAACTTGCAGCAGAATCAGACATTGGAATAACTTCACATCAGTTATATATGTACTTACCTGAATCTTACCAAAAACTAAATGAATCGTTAAGGTGTCCTTAGTTTAATCGGAATCTCACTTGATCTCAATTCAACTCTTGAATTACTCACGAATCATGCATAGAAAAACTTTTAAAACAAAACTGTTCAAAATTTAAGTGTTCGTTTATCAATAAAAAAAATGTTTTTTTTCTTTCTGTTTTTAACAGCAAACAAATATTTATTTCTAAACAAAATACATAAACGTATTACACCAACAAGATTTTTTTCATTTTGTTTCTTTTAATTGATTTCTCAATATGAGGCTAAGGCAACTAAAACCTTTTCATAGTCTCCGGATATGTCGTCCTGAAAGAGAATAGAGAAAAAATATTTTAGAAATAAAACAATATTTACCAGTTTCCTTTTTAATTAGAACAAATCTTTATTAATACTATTATTCAATTCACAAAATTTTAACTTTGTAGATTATAAAAACTCAAAATAACAAAAACTAACAATTACTAACTACCAAATGCACATTGGATTACTATTAGGCACTGCTGTTTACGTATACGTATTGCGTTTACTAATTATCCTGAGCTTTTATAAATTGATGATTGCTGTCCCCAAGATGTATAATATTTGATAAATCTTTATTCAATTTCCAAAGCGAATTGCATTTATTAAATTCGTTTTGTAAAAAAAAAAAAAAATAAATACAATAAATATATGATTTAACATTTTCTTTGTTTCACTTAGTTGTTAAATTTAATAATGTTTTCATCGAGAGCTTTTGAGGCACAACAACTGGATGAGTGAGCTCTGTTTACCAGGAGGCAATTGTTGCGAGCAAATATCCTACATCGGAATCGCAATCATCCTGAAAAAGATTGGTATTTTGTTGATGGTTGTTTTTTTTTTTTTTTTAGAACGTACAATGCATTTAAGGCGAATTACTTATGGTATTGTAAGTATTGTGTATGAGTGACATAAAACAAATACTAATGGTTGTGAATATTCTATGATTTCTAAGAACTCAAGCTAAATACGTTTAAGGCAAATGTAGCGGCGGGCTCTAAGCGTTTACATTCAAAGGGGTACTATCCAGGATACTGATTACGAAATGTGTAACAAGAGCTTATAATATCTATAAAAGTGTTCATTGTAGTTGAAGTGTGTACAAAGTGTATTGTAGTTTCAGTGACAAAAAAAACAAACTTTATAAGGTTTAAAGCTTGATTTTTATAGAAGAGGTAAGGGTGCGTATTGAGCTGACTTAGATTAAAGTGTATGTAACAGGAAAATTGGTATTACTTATGTATGTACTTCTCAGAGTTGTCTAACCAATTCAATAAAGTTCTGAAATTTGTTTATCACCCCGAAAGTGCATGCTCTATCGATCGGCTTTGTAAATACTTATAGAGCAATGATGATTTCCATTAGAAATTATATTTATGTATTTCAATGCATTGGCCAATGACCGATTCCCAAGGTTTATACGAATCCCTGTTTAACCCAAATCAGCCCAGAGTGTCCATATGCTCACACTATAGTTTTCTGTCAGCCGAAATTAAAAAAAATGCATTCTGGGCTGATTCGGATTTAGGGGGCTTATTTGGATTCTGATGTTATGTCTATTTAATATATTCAAGGGGAGATCCCCGCCTGACCAAATCATATCTATATACGTGCACATAAATAGAAATTAGCGAAGGAAGCTCATCTAAGGGTCTGGTAACTACATGGCTCTTTATAAAAATAGCAATGGTTATTACATTCATTTTAAGCTACAGCAAGCCTCATGAAAAGCTGACAAGATTTGGAAGGCTCCAAAACTCGGCTCATACAACATATGTATATAAATTTAAATCGGATGTCAAACAGGTTTGACATAAGAATTATTTTACTCTTTATGTAATCATTGAACATTATTGTTCATGAAGTTTATTGAACGCCATTAAGCACTAAGCCTCGCAAATGCCATAAGCATCTTACGACAATGAAATGGCTAAAAATTTACTATCACTTACTTTTTGTTTCGAATTGTTAGTAAATGCATTCGAGCATACGTGTAACTTAGTTTAACTTGTGAACAAAGAAAGCAATATTATTTGATTGAGTGAATTAGTTACAACATTGATATAAATAAGCATATTTCTATAAAAAATAATGCATAGTCCTTAAAATATGTATCTACATACATATAACTTCTTTTACAGATTTTTATTTATACTCATCATTCATCATTATTGCCACAGTACAGGTCATTTCTTCAATTACCTTACTTTGTTTCGGTATCCCAGTAGTCGTTACAAGTGATAAACATTTTCTCCATGCAAAAGTTCCTTTTCTATCGTCACTTAAGGCATAATTTTTTTTTGTGTATTTATGGGCATTTTGTATTATGGTTCCAGTTAATGTACATATTTCAAGAATAAAGTACATGATCGACAAGAATCGTTTAACTTTGTTGATCAAATGTGACTATTGGAATATCAAAGCGTCACTGACAGTCTTAAATGATAATTGACTAGCTTTTTACCAAAAGTGAAAAAAGCTATTGAAAGTACTAATAACACTTAATAAGGTACAAGGCAGTGGTTGTTACTAACATAAAAACAATTAAGTTTATTTTCTATCAAGCTTGTGATTCTATAAATTTGGTGCGTTGACAAAAATGACAAAAAAAAATAGAAGCATGTAGCATGCATATCAGTTTTTTTACTTTTTCTTTTGTTACGACTTACGGAATCTGAACTGGTAGTGCCAGCTCGATTGAGATACAGAGTACGAAATTTTGACTGTCACTCAAACGTGGTAGTTGAAAAAATCGCACTACATAGTGGAGTTAGTGGAGTAAAGGAGTTGCTGACAACACACTAAGTCTTTTAGATACACTGTTCGAGCTATTCTTCGTCTTCAACCAAAAAGTGACGAAGAGCCAAATGTTGAGAATTTATCGAGTAAAGCACGCCAGCAGTGAAACTGCGGTGACGGCGTTGCTGAATGTTTGATTTCGGGAAAAGTTCGACTTCACCCTAAGAAACTGAACTTCGATGGTGGCTCTACTCATCTCATTCACGAAACACTTTCGAAGTAAACTTGCTGTTGGATTATATTTTAAGTGGACGGTGTTCGATTGTTACGAAACGGAAAGAATCATGACTACGATGGTGTTTCACCTACTTTCTAAAAAAGTACTTATCTGATTTGTGGTTTGTGGTGGTGCTGCTTCCGATCATTGTACATACGTTTGAAATCGTCCCCACACCTATTTATCATACGTCGAGATGTTTAAAAACCCATTGTTTTAACTGTTTTTGACATTTATTAAATTTTTTTTTTTAAATCTTTTCCAACAATTACAATTGCAAAGCGAATACCATCGCTAAAAAAAATTAAAATATATAAAAGTGTTTAAAACAATGAATAAATGTGTTCTCATTTTCTCTCTATATAAATTAGTATTCCTTTTAGTTAATTTGCATTTAAATGTAGAGCGTTTCGGAGGCACTAAAGCTGTTTTAAGTGAAGAGGAAGACTGTGTGTTCTGTCTACCAAGCCACAACTGTGGCAAGTAAATATCCATTTGCACTTTCGGAATCATCCTGAAAAGATTTTTTATTGTTTTTTTTTTTTTTGTTTGGTTGCTTTTTGTGATAAAGTACATGTCTTGAAAGTTATTTTATTTTTTTTTTGAGTGGTGTTTTGCCGAAAGATTTAGTAAAGTGTATAAGTAACAGAACAGTGTTTTGGTTTTTTTTAGCAAATAATAGGACAATTTTACATAAAGCGCCCAGCATTTCCGAATATTCTTTGTAAGCAAATTAAAATAAAATATATTTGAAATTTTTTCTTTCTCAATGAAAGAGTGCTATGAGTTACGTGCATTTTATTTACAACCGAATTTTATTACACCCCTATAATTGCTGATATTCTAATCAAATTCCGATAAAGCTTATGGAATTCGATTTGAATAGAGTGGTGACCGATGGTAACATAAGTTTCAACATTCATCAGTCGGTGGCACAACGCCAACCAGATCACCATCAGATGATTAATAGAGGTTTGTGTAGATTTGTTTTAGAGATTACGGTGATGAGAAATTAGTAAATATGAAGTTAAGATCAAATTAGAAAAGAAATAGATTTCAGATAGTGCAATGGAAGCGGCGAATATAAAAAGTAAAACTTGAGCCGATATTTTCAGTTGGTACTTTTTTTTTTTATATGTATATATATATATATTTAAAACTTTAAATTGTACATTTATAAAAATATTACAATAAAATCTGAATACAGACAATAGTAAGAGCGAAAATTGGACAAAAAAGTTGTACAAGTTATTTTTTTTTTCTTTTCCTTTAAATTTATGTAAAAACAAATCCTTTGGATTTTGTGTTAAAATTTGCTTAGCTTAGCTAAAATACACGCGCAAAAAAATACTTCTACTGAATACCATAAAAAAAAACAACTTGCAATTCCTTTTTTTTATATCTGTCTATCTAGGATCAGTTATTATAGTTAACATTATTGTGATTTAAAAAAATTGAGGCGAAAGAAGAGGAGCTTTTTTCTTTGTGTTTAGGTATTTTTGTAATGGCAAACGTTTGTGTTGTTCGATTTCTTTAGTATCCAACAATTGCCAATAGGGATCGTTTGTAATCTCCAGAAGTATCGCCCTGAAAAATCGAATGTTATTACTTTTTTTTGTTTATATTCGTTTTGATTGAATTTTTTTTTTTTTTAAGTTAAGATTTATTTCCACAATATTCCATTACAAGTTTTATTATTTATTTATTATGGCAAAGACACCATTTTTAAGGCATTTTCTATTCGATTTTGAGGAGAGGGGCTTTTGAGAATAAGGTGTGCGTAAACAAATGGGAATATTAGAATACATTCGATATGGCGGTGTGTTGAAGGTGGTATACATCCAAAATGATGTGGACTAGATGGGAGATACACCGGGGAAGGGGTTACCACAAGGTTCTAAGGTTGTGTATACGTTCTAAAATTATTTTGTTCTAGGGTCAAGGGAGTACGTTTAAAATAATCCTTTGGAAAGATTTAAAAAAATAATAAATTCGAAATAATAACTTAAAATAACAATAGCAATAATGTAGATCGATTTTTCATTAAATTTTGATTCAATAACGAGACAATTGTTTTTATGTATTAGACCTTTGAAGGTCGATAAAGTTTACAAACAATTATGTAGTATGTGAGAAAAACTTCAAAAATCTAGTATGCTACCTACTGAAGACTGCAGACTACTAGAAACAGCAGTTCGACTGTTCACTCTTTCTTTACGGACTAATAAATTTACGAACCAAAAAGATGGTTAGGGCAGTCCATTACATCGTGAAGAAAGGATTTGTTACTCTTAAGGTAAATTTTTCTAAAGTGCATGTAATAGAAGTGACCGCTTATTATTCCAGTTATAGTATTTAGGAAATATGTTTAGTAATTTACTAGACACCGTGTTAGTGCTGCGAAGATTTTTTGTGAATTAAAGTATTTTCGATATGACCATGTTTTTTTTATATCCTTTATACCGCTGAAGAATCATCATCATTTTGTGCTTGGAATTTTACGTTATTGTTGGTTTATCTGGACTAGTTCTAGTATGTCATGTCGTGTTGTCGAACTAAACCAAACGCTTCCTAAATGCTATGTGGCATATAGCACTATGGCCTAAGTGTCAACCAGATCGACGTGACCTACTCAATTTGAGCTGGGTAATCATTGAATATCATAACTAAAGATTTATCTACATCTACGTATCGTTTGATAACTTTGTCCAATTCAACGCATTGTAACTGTTATGTTTATGTTCATTATCCATCAATAAAAATGTTGACCAGTTTGGATTTCAAACAACAATCCATCCTCCGTTTTGCAATTCAAAATATTTTCTGTGATATACATATTTTTATTTAGCTGCTCGCATTTTTAGTTCACATTTTGTCTCGTTATTTAATATATACAAATGCAGATACACTGTGTAATACATTTCAACTACAATACGAACTTCTCTATAAACAAAATAAAAAAAATATAAAGCCTTACGTATAAACACAGCAAAAGAAAACAGCCATAAACAAAACTCAAAGATCACAAATAAATAAACGATAAAGCAAAAACTCTGACATCAACGGTCGAAATAATTTCTTAAGGAGTATCATTTCAATAACAGAAATATCTCATACAAATGCTCAGGGGTTTAATAAATGTAGAGATCATCGTCATGAGGGGTTAAGAAAAAGCCAGTGACTTTAAGCACATAACTATTATTAAGTACCTTATTTATAACAAAAATGTCTACAGGAAAAGTCTCAATAACATTGATTATATGTTATATGCTCATTATACTAGAGGGAAACCTATCGTTCATCATTGCATGGTAAAAACAATGAGGATTACATCTGCTCTCCAACCGAACTGGTCATGTTGAAAGGTCGGACAGATGTCAAACGTTTGATGAATGGGACGATTTCTGGCTTCAAATAAACAAACTAGAGCAACACGAAGAATAAGAAATCAATTTCACGACAAACATTCTCTTACATAACATTCACCTCTTAGAGATTGTATTAGCGATGTGAAACGAGTATTGGCTTATTGTATGAAAGGTTAACGAATATTCAAAACACCAAGAAATTCAATGGTATTTCCGAAAACTAAAATCATTTGACGGTGCAGATCGTGCACACCAACTCTTTACAGTAAGAAGATACTTGAGCCCTAAGTTATTACTCTATGACTCATCCCATATTCGTATCGTACCCGTCACGATTGATGTACATATACATATGTATGTAGGTATGAATTAGCAAATCGTCGCTTAATACGCTGTACGTAATATACCAGCAATAGTTTCAAGGTGACATGATTGACGACCAATTAAGAAATATAAAGAGGTAATTAAAATGTCATCAGATAACGCGATATTTGATTGAACTAAATTTTTTACGCGTCATAAAGCGGACACTTTTTAAAACATGTAGCGATAAGTGCGACAATCCACACAGGGCTAACATTTCAGATTTGTAAGGAGAGAGAGAACGATAAAATTAATAACTCATAGTTGGTACGTCCTTTCCAACGGCTATAGTTAATAGTTAGTTCCTGTGACTTCTCAGGGGCACGCCATCTTATTCGATTTTCTGCAACGTGCTTGAGCTCTCTCCAGCTCTTTCTCAACGGCTATGACGCCTAATATTTTTAAGCACGAGCAACATCGAGTAGAAATAATATACAATTTAGTTCAGATGTGTCTTGATAAACTAGTAACTGTCAATAACACATCAGACAGCAAAGTATCTAGTTAATACGATCCGTTTAGCCAACTTTTCAATCCTCCTCATTTATGACAGTGGAAAAGCGCAAAAGTAATAGTAAAAGAAAAAGCATAGCGCAAAAGATAGGGAGGGGCTATGTCACAGACTAAAGGGAACCGTCTGTGACTTACCGCGGAAAGGAAGCATGAAAGAACAATCTATCACACAAACAAAAACAAGCTCATCTTTATATGTAAGCTTTCACTTGGTTTAGGGAATAAGTCTGCAATTACAGCCTTCATATTCACTAACTATTTATTCAGTCCAAAACAGTTTAAAGGATAAAAGTATGATACATATGTATTTGTAAGCAATGCAGCAACTTTAGTACGTCTTCATGAGTTGCAAAGTCAACAAAATCAATATTGTTTGCCTTAGCATAATGTCTTTGCACTTAAATTTAGAAAAATGTAGTTCAACATGATAAAACGTATATACATTCACAATAACCTAGGTTTGTTAGCATTACTATTTTTTTTTCTACGGACTGTTAGTCAATAAAGAACCCAATGGGTGTTTATTAGTCTAAACAAATACGTTCTTCAAGAATTGAGTTTATTGTACAGACTTCATTGGCTTAGTTCAAAGGTTATATGAATGTAAGCTTTTGTCTTGTCTAGTTCAGACCTACATACACGTATGTTCCATTCTCGATAGAAAGCAGTATTCGTAGCTAAATGTATGATGGTCTGGGACTAGTTGCCATACTTGTAAACTAAGCCATATAAAATCGAATTAGGAAAGATCCTCATGCACCCTTTTTTTGCTTTTTATACCTCATCCAATCGAATTGAATTATGTATGTTGATGGTAGATTTTAAAAGAAAAATTTCAAATTTTTTGTTACATGCGGAAAATAAATTTTGAAACAAAACAAAGAAAAACCCAAACACCAAAACTACAAATTAAAACGAAAAATTAAATAAAGAAAGAAATTTACCTTAATCCACGACTCCAGACTCTTTCCGTATTTGTTTTGGAATGCTTCTTTGATGTCACCCAAGTCGATCTCGGATCGGCTTACAACAATACGAATGAGAGTCTTATCCTTGGTACCAATGCCGTGCATTGAATCGTAGAGTCGCTCAGCGAAGTAGTCTACCTTTGACTTACAGCACTTGACTAAAGAAAAAAACAAACACCAATTAATCCAGCGTTCTTCTCATCCTCGTATTTCAATGTTTACATACCAATAGCCAAGAATCCCTTCTCAACAGGTCCACTGAATTCGCGCTTAATAGCCTTCTCAATTTCATGACCAGCAATGCTCTCGTATTCGAGGAAAATTTGTCTCAACTGTTGGTATGACCTTGTGATCAGGATGGAATTGAATACAGATTCATCAGTGCCCCATTGTCCTTCACCGGCTTGGAACAGAGAAGTGGCATCAGCAACAGCTGCTGCCTCATCAACTCCCTGAATTTTTTGTCAATTTTAATAAAAATTTCTTTAAATAGAATAATGAAAATCTTACCTGATTTTCATCACGGTTACCCTGCACCAAAGAAACGCACAAACGCTTAAAATGACCACTGGTGTCACCTTTCAGGTCGGATTCCAAGGATGTACCGAAACTCTGCTCATAGAATTGAGCAATTGTCTTAATACCATAATTTGACAGTGTGCAGAGAATTTCAATGATAGCCTCTTCATCGGTACCAATACCAGAGACAGCATCGTGCAATTCTTGTGCATAGAATTGTGGCAGGGGTGTCATTAGGGCAACGATGACATCTTCAAATTTGCCACCCAATTCAGATTTCAAATCCGAAATCAAATCCTTACCATAGGAGGTCTTGAAGGATTCGGCAATTTCCAAACGTTGTACAATTCCACGACGAGCGAGTACCTCAATGATAGCCTTCTCATCGGTACCGAAACCTTTCATCGCTTTACGGAGAGTGGCAGCATCCTCAATTGGATCGAAGGGATCTGCTGGGTAGACAGTTGGGGTGCACTATAAATATAAATAAAAAATATATAAAAATTTGTTTTAAAAGGAATTTATTGCAATTATTTGAAAGATGCTTTTACGTTCTTATGATTTATGTGTAGTAGGGGAATCGTGATGATTTAAAAGGAACTGCAAATATGTCTTAGGCGTGACTAGACTTTGAAAATAAATGATAGCCATCCGGCATCATTCATTTTGAAAATTTCATTGAATGCTTTTGCGTTTACGACTTCTTTGGAGATATAATCAATATCTTACATCCGTCGTGGCATCACGCAATGCATTTTTGCATAAGTCTCTGTGAATAACACATCGGGACTATTATCAATGATTACAAGTCTGGGGAATTCACCCAACAAAGCTTGTCCACAGGATAAACTTGTGGGACTATAAAACAAGCGGTCAACACTTAAGATTAAGTTCATTCCCTCTGGGAAATTCTAGCTGAACGAACAATTGTTCAGATATGGCTTCTTTGTCAGTGTAACATACTATAAACACTGACCAAAGAATTGACACAAATTACCTTTTGGTAACTTGACTCCGCAAAACCAATAGAAGACTGATTGAAAAGTCACAGCAAAGTTAAAGTGATTTATTCAGGATTTAAACAGATTTGCAATCCCTTATTAATTATCTGTATTAGGACAACGCGCACACCACCTTTGATGTTCCAACATTTTAAAATTGTATATGGCAAGGGAAATCATGTGCAAGACCGATCATGAATAACCAGCTACAGTATGGTTCTCATAGTAACTGGTCCTTATGGCATGTTAATCTGGGGTAAAAGAAAATTTGTTGCACTTAATGATTTCAAAACATTTAACAGAGTTTAGCGTCAAACTTCTTTGTTGAAAATGTATATATGTACATACGTATGTATGCATAATTGACCAAACTCTATTTTTACCTGTCTGGGCATTCATGACCTTTTTCCCTAAAAGCCCAATCGGACGTACTGTTCTCTACTACTACTCATTTTTTCCTCTTCAATATAATTCACAAACATTTAAAACCAATGTGCAGTGCTATCTCATATATTTCTTCTATAACTTTACATCTTGAAGGCCGGGTCTGTGTATTTATGTTCAAAACCCTTGACCGCTCCATAAAGATTGGATATCCTCGAAAGTTTAAAAAAAAAAAGAAACTACACATATAGCGTACGTAAATGAGAATATGTTAAGCATACCTTTGCCAAAGACAAAGACAGCAGCATACACAAAGGATAGCACGCTACAAGTGTAAACAAGCTGAATACACAAAAAGATACTTTTCATTTAAAAATACAATCATTACCCTTGCACATATGTATGTATGTAAGGAAAACTACACAAAGTCGCCTACAACTCAAGGACGTGTAGTATGGGCTCAATTGTAAGTATAACTTGAAAACTGATTCAACATTAAGAACTTCTGTAAATATGAAATAAGTAAACTGATACCGGAACACCGGAACAATGAGACTCTCTTTAGAAGATCTTTTCAACACGTTATTCTTTATAAAAAAAAATTCGTCACTACATGTAATCCAAGATTCATCACCATAATACAAAATTACTCACTTAAAATCCGGACAAAATATCATGACAAATGACTAACAACAGAATACCTAATTTAATTACATATTCATGAAGTGTTCCATGGAAATTTAAAATCATATTTAATATGAATTAAACCACTTCATCAAATGTAGTAAAAACACTTTCAACATTGTTTACATTTTCCCGCAAAAAAAGATAAAAATAACTCAAAACACGTTTTCGCAATATGATAACACTAATTGTTGATAATTGATAAAAGTAAAAACAACCTCTCTCTGCTAGACCGCAATGCATAATTATTCCAAAAATTTTGGTTGCTATCGGGGAAAGAGCTAAATATTCGAACAACTTAATTCGTATTATGTAAACCAAACTTATCTAGACGTTCTGTGTTTTTATTCGCTTTTCAAGTGGCTTGTCGTGTTAAATGATAACAGATTAAATACTTATTGCATGTCAAGAAACATGATCTATAGCTTGATAGAGAAAAGTCATTACACTTGGAACTGTTTCGACCCATTGCCATGCTCATTAGGTGTTTTCAAAATTACGAATTGCAACACGAGTACCATAACCATAACGAATTGCAACTTAATAGTTAATGGCCTGTTGCTTGCTTTGGTATACTTGCAAACAGCTATTTATTCTTGTGGCTGAAATTCAAGTGACCTACAAGTATTTCTTTTGATACCTTTGTTACCATGTTTTTTCTTTGCTACTGCTTTGGACCACATGCGATGTTTATGGTATTCAAGAGCACGTTTTATGTCACATATGTTTGAAAATAAGTAGGAATTATCTTCCCCAGTGGTACATATCTCTCCAGACGTTAACTCCTTGAGTACTTTTAATACCTACCTATTTTTGCAAAGCTATGAAAGCCGAAGAATCTCTATAACACATCATTAACAGATATGCGACACTGACTCATTGCAGAACCAGATGTCTGGTAGCATACTAAATAGAGGAACCGCCTTTCACAGAGTTCTCCGTGGTTCTGATATTATGACGTTGGACTACTATGCAGAAGCTCAAGTTCTTTACCGCCTCACATCGATTGAACGTCTGACAAATATCTGAGAATAAAAATATCATGGCAACCCTTCTTAATTTGAGCCTTTCCGAAATGAATGTAGATCTCTTCCATTCGTGTGAAAATAGCTAAAACTAAAGATACAAATATTTTCAGTTATTCTGTAGCATGAACAGGGTTCAGAGAAAATCGTAGTTTAACGAAGGTACCGAATATTAGCTTTTAAGGAAGTTGATCGTCACTTACTTCCGATTTCGAAGCTCTTGGTTCTGGGACCTTTAACACCTTCCATGGGTGTCACAGGGTATACATAAATGTTTACAAATACAAATTTTTGAGGCAAAAGGTCCATGGGACCCAGTGCCTAGCTTCTCACAACCATTCGTATTGTACGTGTTATATTCTTGGAATACAAACGCAATTTCTGCTCCAGCGGGTACTACCACTAATCTGACAACATTTGGATAACTCCTTAGTTGCAAACTGTCTAACGATCTTCAACAAACAAAACCAACACTGAGAGAACTTTTTTGAATTCAAGAGAGAAGTGAAAATCTCATGTACTACCATGAACTGCGACGAATCTTTAAATTTTTCTATAAAACTCTCACAAGCTACCATGAGCTGCGACGAATCTGTTGACGTTTTATCACAATGGCAATCAATTTCAAATGTAAATCAAGTCATAAAAAATGATTATGAGTGCAATAGAACATTTACAATCCCACATTATTCGAAAGACAAACGGAAATGCGTCTGACATTCAGTCAAACGGAAAAAAGCCATGTGGCTAATAATAATTGAACTCAACGAGATTGAAGATGAGGCCAATTACTTTAGTATTATTTTGGGACACTCTGTCAAGTAAGTCATCACGAATGTATCACAATGTCACAAAAACGCAATTCCAAGCATCCACGAAATTTTGAAAAGCAGGATTATTCCGTGACGACCTATAAAAATAGGTTTGAGTGATGGAAGTTTGCTTTGACTTACGCACTGACGAGCGTATCTAAATCTTCAAACAAAGCAATTCTTAAATAGATTTATAACTCTACACAGATACAAAAGAACATCGACCGTTCTATTTTTAGGAGATTAATTTCTCAAAGTGAAAGTGTTCGAGTTTTCACATTCATTACACATGCCGGCGACCTAGACCTAGTATATGGAAACGAAATTAATTAATTCCAGCAAATTAAATCTAAACAATAGTTCGTTTGTTTAAAAAAAACCTTTTGTTTGTTTAAATTTTTGCTTAACAATTGCTTGGATAGAGATGACATCATAGTTTAAAAATTCTATTCATATGCAACTAGCTAGTCAATCAAAAGTATGTATACTCCGTCATGGTAACTCTACGAATTCGAAATTACGTGATGATACTTTAAATCAAGACTGACAATGTCAATTACATTCTTTCGATGGGTAGGTGTACATAACTATGCAGCTATTAAATAGCGCGTGAGTCGTAAAAATTCGATTACCAAATTTTATTCACGAAATCAAAACAAAACAAAAACTTAATGAGGAAATGACAATCTTTTTTTGTTTTTTTTATAATTAAAATAAACACAAACGAAATTTATAATCTACCGAAGACTTGCAACGCAATCAGTTATTGTATGACCCAGAAGGAATAATTGTTTTTTCGGTTAAAACTAATGTTTTAGTTGAATGCTTACACAAAGAACATTAGGTGCGTTTGAGTACATTTATATTTGTCAGAAAAGTATTCGAACATTTTTTATTGGAAATATGAATCAGAGGGTAAATATATGTATGTATGTAAATATGTATATCTGAGCAAATTAAAACGTTTTGTTATCAAACTCGAGAATTTCTTTGAAAGAGGAATCGTTATGTTTCTTAGTACGCGAACGCATTTCAGATATTTACAGTCGTAATACTACGATTGCATACATTTGCATGTGAGTATACGAACGGTGGTGGATCCTTGCCTCCATTCGAATTCTGATGTTTTATCTTCGAACTAAAGTAGCAAACAAGACACATCTTTTGCTCTGCCACTATAAAAAAGGGTTCAATTTATCTTCTTTTTTATTTTTACTCGAGATACATTTTCTTTTCTTTGTTTGCTCCAATCATTTAATCTATTTTTACTTGCATACCTATTGCAGACTGTAGACAGACCCGATAGAATTGAAATCATCCTTCAACAAAGTATCCCCCTTTTGTTGACAGGTTGACAAGTTGTATAAGGTGAAAAAAGAAAACCATCGATTTCCAATTGTAACCGACAAATATGTTTAAAAGTGTCTGTGCAATAGAAATCCGATGATTATTGCATTATAAGCGCCAATTAACAAAATGCAATTGCCATATTTGAAGAAGTGTTGTGAGTGATTGAGGCTAGACATGTCGTTGAGTCAATAATCGCAAAAGTTCTACCTATCATTAAAAATGAATCATTAGTTGAAGTTCACATAAATTGTCACTTCTTCGAGCAGATTGTGACAAGTGAAAAAGAAAAGTGGTGAATGTGGTGACAAGATACAAGTTAGTGTAAACTTCTAAAGTCATATATGTAAATGAGACTAATGTCAAAATTCTATAAGATTGAACTCGGAATGATATTCTGCATTTACTATTTAAATGGAACATTTTACATAATAACTGTCAAAACCAGCTGTATGACGAATTATTTGTTCACATACATACATATGTATATTTAATTTGCAAAAAATTTAAGTATAATTCTATTTCGTTATTAATGTATGGCAAACTGAAGATAAAATAAATATGTACGTATAAATTAGAAAATAAATTGCAAAATATGATAAGAATTTTGTTTGCAAAATTTTCGCATACAGCTACATATTCGTTTCTTTGACAAGAGTACCAGAAACGGATGATCTCACCCTTTATAATCATGAAAACCCCATTCCGGCATCTGTTTATTTTATTTAAAGCACAAGGTCATATCCAAATTATGGAAAATAACAAAATGGAGCTAGAAGTAGCTTGCACTTAAAAAGCCAGCCATTTATAGATGTCTTATTCAAAATAAGGATTAATTTTGAACATACATAAGTAGCTATACATACGAGTACTATGTATCTCTACCATAAGCAAACAAATTATTTCAAAATTGTTGGCAAATGTTCAATGCACGACAGATGTACAGAACAAATTTAATGTTGGATAAATTCTGAAGTCTAAGGAATTCATTATCAATAGAGAGTGCTGACAATTAGAAATGACTTAGTAAAATATATTTCAATAGATTTAGTTCGCATAATGCAGACACTCAATCTGGGAATTTAGTAGGAAATTTCAAACGAGAGAAAACTTATGGCGAACTAAGCCAGTGACAGCTTTTATAGATCTCCTTATTTTAAGATCCTGTTGAATAAAATCGCTTCAAATTATGTAGTAAACGAATGTCAACAAGGGCAGACGACGATTTGCGGAACTCTGTAATGTTAATTGATTTATCTTGATCAAAGTAGGTAGGGTGCCATTTTAAATGAACAGTGGAGACGAAATCAAACATTTAATAATAACATTTAAGACAAGGTCCTCCTAGTAAAATCTTTTATATACACATATCTAATGATCGATACATACAAGTGTAATCAGTCAACATATGAAGGTATTAGAAACATATTTCCTGTCGAGATATGTATGAACTTTCAATTCAAAACAAAATAAAAACTAATCTAAAAAATAATACAAACAATAACAAGGGAATAAATATCTATAATCAGCTTATCTTGTAGTAAAGTCATATCACCACAAACGTTAAACTCAGTTAAAACCTGTAGCTTATAAATTCAGTTAAACATTTTAACAACACACTTCCGATAAAAGTCACTTCTTTTTTCAAAGACGATGACAAAGTGAATTAAAAGGTAAAACTTGAAGAAATACTTATATGCACACAAAAATCTTTGCATTGCAAGTTTGTGTAAGTGAAATCTGTGATTGGATTACTGACTCGTTGATATTTATAAAGAGAAATTGAGGAAGAACTTGAGAGATTTAGGTCAAACCAAGTTGCAAGTTGACTATCTCATTAAATATCATCCCTTTTGCTTGCACTTGCAATACTTAAGTTTATCAATGAAGCTGGGTTGCTTTTATTGGAGACTGTGTACAGTGATAACAAAGGCTCAAATGTTATAGGTTGTATAGGGTTATGAGTTGATCATAAAACACTAGGCACCATAGTGGGCCCATCGCGATCCCTAGGGAACCTTCACGGTCAGAAACATTAAACCAATTCGCCCATACATTTAATTTCCCTACAAAACATAAATATGTCCTCAATTTTTTTCAGTGAACCAACATCCTCCAAATTGTTGAAAAAGTATCTTCCGAGGTACTCTACTCTACTCCGAGCAATGGCTTGACATTCAAAGAGTATATGAGTAATATCCTCCGCGACATGTAAGTACATAGGTCTTCACAATTCCTGCATGTCTCCAAAGCTCATATAAGCCCTACCCTGAGAGAAACGTAAAGTGTCCTCAAAAGTCACCAGCACCAGCTATATTTATATAAACCCATCTGACTTTTATAGTCCAATTCAAAGACACCCGAAGTGTCATATTGTTATTACGGTTTTGAATCCAAACCGAATATATCAGACATTCTGGCATATCAGAAATAGAGGTCAAGGCAAAATAGCCGATTTGGCTTCTAGACGTCTTGCATGAATAAGCATTCAATAATAAGCATTTGCAATGCGCTGATTACTCATCAACAACTCGGAAGTAGTGACGCAGCATTTCAACAAGAAAAATTAGTGTATTCCCAGAGCACGGTGTGTTAACAGCTATTAAGTAAACCTTGACTAAGCAAGAGCATAGACTTTATTATTAAATTCATCGTAATTATGAACTTTATCACTCGAAAGGTGTAAGTATTTTAAATCCAGTCATTACTGATTATTGTTCAACAACAACCAATAAAAAACAACCTTAAGACGGAAGTCACAATTAAATTGTCGTCACATGACGCTAGTTCCCTTGTAATGGAGGTTTTTTGTTTGCTCTTATGGGGTTTGGCATGAAAAATTACACTGGACGACTTGGCACATTCGAACAATTGCATTCATTTTTCAACGATTCCCTAAGTTATACTATCTGCAACAGCCATGGGCTGCCAAAAAACACCGGAAGTTTGTAGTACTCAAGTAGTCGTACACCAAACATCTTCCTTATAACGACGTTAGCATCTTTCCTAAGTAGATTACAATCAAAAAATTAATCACTCACCTTGAATGGGTAGTACTCAGCTGAACTCATTGTGTTTTTTTTTATTCAAATGTTATATCTGAAAAGAATAAAGAAAAGGTAATTATAATTAACATTTACTTGGCGCTTATAATTTGCTGCACAGTGATGAGTAATTTCGAAACTACGCAGCTCATACCCTCATCAAAGTCAATTCAAAAATTAGAACCTAGATACTATAAAATACTATTCCGAAAATTGCGTTTCCGTATTCTCAACCCATTAATTTAGGAGCATATTTGCGGAAGGCACGCCATTTAGAAACAAATCACAATCTGTAATGTGTTACATCACCCCAGATGTACATACATATGCCGACAAACACGGAGCCACCTCCTCTATGACATCATACCATTGATGAAATAAAAAATATAAAAATCTCCCACATGGAATTTCCTCATGCTCGTTTTGGGTGTTATTCTGTTTTGGAAAGACATATTCCTGTTCTCTATCTAGTCCACAATCGATTTAGCCAGAAGTGGATAAAAGAACACAAAAATACTAGTATGTATGTACATGCATACATAAGTTGGTATGTATATAAAATAAAGATATTTTTGAATCGATATCGACTAGAAGTTAGTTCGGACACATACTAGGTACCAGTATACTTATGTACCATTATTTACACACCCAGGAAAAATGTCTCCCGAATACTTACATATTCATGGTCAGAACTGGATGTCAAAGCCCTAATGCGTTTGGGTAGTTATATTCAATGGCGCAGAGGATTTTATTTTTCGTAGAAAAAAACAATAAAGCAAATTTGAAAGGTTTAGAGCTATGTAGGTTAATTCGACGATTATGGTCATTTAAGGTAACGTTATACCTACGCCAAAGGTGAAATACTTTTGGTGTACACATTAGGAAATTGATAGTTGCTGAGTGGGTTTAGTACTATCGATTGGAACTCTTAATTCAAGTTAATGGAAAAAGCTTAGCATTGGTCAGACATTGGAGATAGCATTCATGTGTCATACCTGCAATATGACGTTGGTTATAATTTATTGATCGCTTACTTTGAATGGCGCCAACAAAATGAGCAATTCCGAAAAATTAAAACGTTACCTATACATTTTATTGCGGAATTAGGTCAATCGAATTGACACCCCCCTATTCTCTAAGTCACGCCGATTATTAGTTGTAGTTATTTTGGCTAATTTAAAGCGACAATGCAGGGGAGTGGTGTCAAATATACTAGAACTGAATTGTGCCATTTTCGCCTTATGCTTAAGGCTTATGAACTGCATCGAAAAATAAAGATGCTTAGCACTAGACAATATCTCCAACAATTCTCTAGGCACATACATACATATGTATGTACATACGTTTGTTTGAACCATTAATTCAATGTAATTGCTATGATTCATACACCCACTGTATTGCGCTATAATGAGAAAAAAATAAGCTCTTAATTGAAACAACGAAGAATACGTTGTGGGTGACTAAAGTCAAGTTTACATTCCAAAACGTTCAAGTAAAAATAATTCTCTGACTACAAATGAAGCTATCAAAGCAGAAGTCGTTTTGCAGGTTGTGGAAGATAATTGAAAGTTCATAATTAATCAGCGCATACGATCGTCACGCAATTAATTATGACCTACTTCGATTGGTTTTCCAATGCTGATTATTTGCAGACTGACGATAGTGCGAATGTGGACGTTAATAAACAAAAAAACTGCCTTCATCCTGCAACGCCTTCGAAGATAAGAATGCATGTATCGCAAGGACTATGTGAGGATACTTCAATGTTAGAGTTATGAATTATTTTATCAAAAACAAAATATTGCTTCTACGACTTGATGCATACATCAATATCAATGCCCCAGAGTACCTATTATTGACTTTATGCATCAATTTGTTAAAATAGTCGCAATAAGCAGTACTTTCGGCATTCATTGTTTCTTGACCTGAGATACATACAGTATACCTAGTACGGCTTCCAAATGCATCCCTAAGTTACTGTTTGAGATTGGGATCCAAATCGATGACTACTGGTTTACTGAATGTCAGAGAATTGTGTGGAATACGAATGGATCAGTAACAGTGTGGAGTCAGTTCCGTCACCCATTGGCCTAATCACAGCCATCAATACATCCCGTAGGAAAAAGCCCGTTCAGTCCTATAGTCAGGGGCAGTCAAGCATCATGTTAGGCACTAGATTCACACTTGATGTACTGCAAAACTTATTTGCTTACAACAAACCAAACTCTGATGTATACCGGAGGATGTGGGTGCTAAAGATTGTTCACTAGCTAGATAGTCAGGGAGGTAGATGGAATAGAAATGTGAAGCGGTCCTACACGGAACTTATTAAAGTATTTAAATAAGGATAATTTTTGGCCCGAATAACCCACCAGACTTAGTTTGAAAATGTCAGCACCGTCATTTATCATCTGCATTGATTATATTTGACAATAAAGCTGACTTAGCCGAACCTGTGATATAAGGATCAACCTATTGCAAATGCCAGGATGTTTGTCCTTCGAACTAACTGAAGGTAATGTACATAAATACATATGTATGTACCTACAAAATTTCGTCAGGAAACGAAAAACTAACTAAATGTCAGGGCGTTCTGATTTCTCATACCTTACGGGTTGACACATTCCTTAATTGTGGGATCGATACAAATGCAAAACCTCCATAAAAGAGGTAAAACAAAGTTATAAAAGTTGCAACCGCTTACAAATACTGTTATTTCTCTCTAGGTACCTACATATCTTAATTTTCAATTCTCTATTGAACAAATGTTTCTTATATTCGAGTCTGAACACAATCATTACCGGAACTACACCGCTATTTGCAACACTTGATAGTGAGTCAAAAAATATACGATGATGACATTACTTTGGAGTTCAGACGCTAATGAATCAACCATCAACAAACTCACTTGCGTATATTTCCCTGCGTCAAGTTAATAGTCGGGTCACGCTCGAAAGACTACCAAATTTTGTTTATTACTTCATAGCCTTCAACCATTTTTTTTTTTTCAACATTATATCTTTCCAAAAAAAATTGTTAAAACTTGTTTTGATATTTCGCAGCAAATGCGGCTAAATGCCGAGCGACAGAAATAAAATGGGAATGGAAGGCACAAGAATAACTGAGAAAAAGAAGGAAAAATAACCAAAAAGAGGGCAACCAATAGACCATGGCATGAAAATGAATTCAAACTCACTGACGTGGCTTGAAACCGGTACGCCAATCTGAAAAAAAAGCAAGAAAGATTTTTCCTCTTCTGAGAAAAACACCGTGTAGCTTCATTGGTTTTATGACAAATTATCACTATAGATAGAACTCGTGATGCTGCTGACTAACCAAACTAGCAAACAACCATTAGAATTCGTCTACAGTGGCATTGTAGAGATCTGACGTTATCTCACTGTTAGTTGGGCGAATACAATGCCACTTCTAGAAATAACCTCCTCCATCAACTACTGATGCTTGAACATTGAGCTTCCACAACAGATGCACGACTGTACTCCAGGAGAACACAGAATTAAAGCAGAAAACACAGATAAATCGTAAAATTCCACACAAACGTCCACAGTGGATAGATGAACAATTGCTAAACAAATTGTGCTTGTAAAGCTTAATTTTGCGTTTCGCTTGTGTTTCGATAGAAAAAAAATGTTTCCACACACAAGATAAAATCCCCCTCTGAGACGAGGCGGCAAATAAAAAAGGCGTGTAGATGAGATAAATGCAAAATAAAATCCACTCAATTTAGACGTAGAGAAACAGAAACAGAACAACCAAACGAACTAGCACGAAGGAAACAACAAAAAAAAATTCCAACACCACACCGCACAGTATTGCGATGATGTCACCTTTTTTCTCTGCCATTCTTTGGCGAACAGAATTAAACAGGGAGTGCTAAGTAATTTTTAAACATTTCAACATTTCGAGATTGCAAATGTCATCCGAATTGGCTTAGTGCAGTCAGACCGTATATTCCGTGACTTAACTCAAGGATTGATAACCCTAACCGCACCCACTGTTCTAAAAAAAGTAAAACCGACATAAAAAAAAATAGAAAACCATCAGAATCCACAGTTATTTTACTGCGGCAAATAATAAACACAAACACACAGATGATAAAAATATAATTTCACCGCATAGTTGAAAACAAAAACAAAAATATGTTACTTTGAACAGTTTAAAAAAAAAAAAAAAAAAATTACTACACCGGTACTTACTTCCACTCTGATTGAACACTTTTTGAAAACTGGTACTTTTTCACTCTATGTAGTTGGCTTTTATAAAAGTTAACAAAAACACTCAACAAATCGCATTTAATTTCTCTGCGGTGACGTCATTAAACTCTCAGAGAGAGTAAGTTTCAAGAGAAAGAGCTTTTATAGTTTGAGCGGTGTTTTGAGTGTGGTTGTCAAGTCTGATGGTACTGGTCTGGTACAGTGATTTTGTATTTACTATTGTCATCTTCTATTTGAAATTGATTTAGTGGATGCAATTTGCAATCAAGTTTTGTAAGGGTTAGGTCAACCATAGTTCAGAAACTACAGAACTACATACATATATATATATGCATGTACTTCAAGTCAGTTCTAAAGGAGTACTATGAGTAAGATAGGCTTAGCAATCGGTGAATCAACTCTTGTAGGGCCTTAGCTAGTAATGTAATTTTTGTCATTTTGTCTAGAACAAAATGGACTGGGTGACTCATTCTTGTGTCATATCGCTTATTCGAAAAGTTCCCAAGGGGTGCTTCAACAACTTATAAACTTTTAGTTTTCCGTCTTTGAAAAGCATGTCTGACTTAAAAGAGGCCTAGACTAAGACCTACTGTCCACGACTGCGTCATTTGCAGGCCCCATGCAGGCTGCAAATGACGACAAGCGTATTTTGCATTTCAGCACTGTCCACGAAACGTCATACGAGCTTCATGCAAGCTACAAACATAGGCCATTTCTTCAAAGTTTAGAACTTGTTACATTAGAAGCCGCTATTAAAAAAAAGTTACGTGCATGTCTTGCAATACTACATGTGTAATGAGCAACTACAGCTCAGCCTGCACGACGATTACTTGTGACTACGCAAATGCAATTTTATCACTCCGTGAACAGATCTTCGTTTGTTTATATGCAAGCTGAAGGCAAGCGTACAACAAGCTGAAAATGACGAAAGCGTGCGTATGAAGTGCAGCTACGTGGACAGCAGGCTTGAGTTTCAAAGTTCGTTAATCAACAAGTTTCTCGATTTAGTGCGATTTTAAGCTACATGTCTTCAGTTCTTTTCGCCGAGTTGGTTGAGATCTCTTTCCTATTAAGGCTACCACCTAATGCTGACGAACCTTTTACTATTCTCCGTGTTCTAAAAAACCAAAATCATTCTAACATGAACGTGTTTGTTACGTGCCAAAGCATAGAAATGTATGTACTTAAAGAGATTTATTGCCTTAAAGATAGTTTAAAACTTACTCCCTGAGCCTGCCAAAAGGACTATAACTCTCTATTGATGGACTGTTCGTTTCCTGAGATGAAAGAGACTCAATTTGCTGATAAATTTGTAAAGTCCTCGGAAAGTGTATGTGAATAATTATGGTCCCTGTCTAGGTTCTCAGATACTTCTGGTGATGTATCTGAACCAACTGTGCCTTCTCCTGCTCAACCAATGTGGTAAAGTTTGTTTGTTCATTGCCGTTGGTTTCCGCGACAATAAGTTTTTTTAATTTGTTTTCTTAGCCAGAAATGGCTCAGCCCTGTACTTTTTTAACAACATCCGACCAATGGTAGTTTTGTTTAAAATTTGAATAAACTGATGTAGTGGTTGCTACTTCTTTTGACGACAGGCGCAAATATATTTAGCATCTCTAACGAAATGATACAAGACCTTTCGGCTGACGACCGATGCCGAACTCGGTTCTCGAAGAACTGGTTGACACCTTAAAGAAAAGGTCAAGCTCTTATTTACTTAGGTTGCGCTGCAGTTCGAGGTGAACCTAGGCTTCAACCAACAAGTCTTCAGTTAGCCCGGTCCTTAGCTAACTGCCTTCAGTAGCGCACTCCAAGTCGATTGAGATACCCTTTACTCCGGGTTTGATTCGAAGACTCTACGGGTCGAAGAATCTTCCTCTCGAAGCGACCGAGAATATCGTCATCCAATTTAGATAGAGTTCAAGCTTCAGTGCCATAAAGCCGGACTGGGATGATCAAGGTGTCATACAGAATCTCCTTAGTTGTGCGGGATAGGGCCTTACTACTCAATTACCTTCTCAGCCTAAGAAACAGCGATTGGCTAGAGTTATTCTTCGTTTTATTTCTGCTGATGTGTTGTTTTCAGAATTGATAGCAGAACCAAGGTAGACAAAGTTCCTTGCTACTTCAAAGTTGTAGCTGTCTATTGTGACGTTCTGTCCAATTCGTCGATGTCGTGTGCCCCTACTTGTTGGCTTGTGAATTTCGCACAATCCTTTCAAGTACGATGTTAAAGAACTCACATGACAGTACGTCACCCTGTCTAAATCCTTTTTTGACATCAAAGACCTCGGTGCGATCGTTTATGGAGCAGCGACAATTCTCCATCGTCATTCTACACAATTTGATGAGTTTGACTGGTGTGCCAAACCTAGACATAGCTCTGTATAGCTCGTCTCTATAGATGCTGTCATATCCGGCCTTAAAATCAATGAAAAAATGGAGGTTATCGATTTGGACTTCTTGAGTGTCCTCCAGGATATGCTGAAGAGTATTTGCTCGATTGTGCACTTTCTTGGTCTGAATCCACACTGATAGGGCGCAATTAGGTTGTTAACGAAGGGTTTCAGACGTTCACACAATGTGCCGGATAAGATCTTATACGCGATGTTGAGGAGACTGGTATCTCTGTCAGTGGCGCTTTTTAGGGGGACTCCTTTCTTGTGGATCGGGCAAACGCTGCAGAGATTCCATTCATCAGGCATACACTCATCTAACCAAATTTTAGAAATGAGTTGGTATATGCTCTCTATCAGGGCATTTGCAAGGGTGCAGGCCCAGCACCCTTGTTGAACTTAAGTTTAAATATTGCTATCCTCACTTCGTTTTGATCTGGTGGTCGAAAGTTTTGGTTATCATCGTTTAGATTGAATGGTTCATTGTTCTTGGCAGCGGGATATTGGTCTGCGTCGCCGTTATACAGTCTGCAGAACAAGTTTTTCCATATTCTCAGCACCGACTTTGACTCTACTACAAGGTTTCCTTCTTCATCTCTACAGACTTCTGTACGGGTCTTGTTTGCTTGACACGTTTGGTTTACCTGTTCGGGTGGCCACCACACCGACTCCTTTTTGGTCGCTGGCGCTTGTATATACAGTTCTATTAGTCTTCTGTATCTTCATGGCGGAAAAAGGAGCTCGTGTGACACTGGCCTTAGTATGAAACTGTTGAATAACTGCTGCAATAGGACACAAAAGTGACGAGCTAATCTGCAGTGATTGTATGTAATGAAGGTACATTTGTAAGTACGATACTAAATCGATAGCTTTACTGAAATTTTGGAAGAACATGCATACAGGGAGATATTGTTAGTTTCACTCCCATGACCTATAGTTCCTCTGTTCAGGAAAGGTTTCAATGTCATGGTATCGTTCTTTGTCACGATATGTTTAAAAGAATTACGGTTACCTACCTACATACGTATGTTTGTAATTAATTAAAAGACTATTTCATAAACATCAGTGTGCCTTGTTAAATCTGCTTGAATTTAGATTGACTGCAACTGATGCTTAATTGTCTCAAGCATTCTACCTGACATGACGAAACTACAGACAAGAAAAAAAAATCTCAAGCATTCTATTCAAAAAGAATATTTGAGTGAGAATTTTTTTTCTCAATTTCACCATTTGAGAATTGAGAGTAAACAAAAAGTAATTGAAAAATTCAAATAAGAAAAAGAAACACACATAATGCGGTTGAAAATTTCTTCAAAAAGGAACAGAAATCCCCTCTAATAAGAATCTATTCCATGTGTGTTATGTGAGACAATTTTATATTGATTGTTGCTTCATAAATAAACAAACAACTCCTCTTTATCCCTTTCCAATTGGTTACAAGACAAATATTCTTTTCAAGGGCATTGTACGTTCCAATCCCAGGCGGTACATAATTTATAGTAAATTGATTTAAAATTGCTAATTATAGATCAAACGCCACAGACAAGCCGCATTTTGAGATTAGATTGATCTGAAAGTTGATTCATATCCAAAGAATAACTAATGTTCACATATGTATGTATGTACGTAGATAAGTGTCTTATTAATCAGGTTTATTGATGATACAGTTGAATTATTCACGTGAGTCATAAAGAATTTATTTACTTCACGACGTCACGGAGAAACACTCACATTTGATCTTACACAAGATCACTCACATTCAATGGAAATTGATCTGGTGTCATAGTTATTTAAGGAATCTTCTAGGAGCGTATAATCTAAGGGTTTTCTGTCTGACCAGTACCATATGCCCGGGTAGCTCAGTCGGTAGAGCGTTGGACTTTTAATCCAACGGTCCAGGGTTCAAGTCCCTGCTCGGGCGACTTTTTTTATGCAACTTACCTGAATACGTATGTGTTACGCAATATTCTTGTTAAGCATGGCATTCGTCGATAGTATTTGCGCCTTAGGTGCTGTACTACTTGTGTTTCCGTATCAAATTGACAACATTTTGTCGGGTGGTTTTGCATCTTAGTATGGTACCGGCAAGTGGAAATAGGGCTTAGATGGTAGATTAGTTATTGAAGTGAGAGCTGGTCCGTTGTTCCTATGCAATGTATGGCCGAACTAGTTTTTGATATATGTATCTTTAATGATGAATTTGAAAATTTCTATCTTAATGTATCGACGAATGGGTGAAGAGACTAATGTCCAGCAGAGCTGTGCTTCATTGCGCCCTTTGCACACACAAAAAGTCAGTCCCGGCTTTTGAGCCTTGATTGTGTAGGTTCTTCTTGGACTTTTTGTATTGTGTGGAATTATTTTAGGATTTGGGACCCAATATTTAACAAGAAAAACTTTTTAAGGTCCACAATCCACAATAACATACCGGCGTTGTCAATGATCTTGGTAAATATTTCCCAGAATAGCTTCCCCAGCTTCCTTCGATAATTCTATTGCATTTTACAGCTCTTCCTGGATTATTTTCTGGCAAATGCACAAACTTACATCTCTCTTTCAACAGTTTGCCGCATCATACAGCATGATTGCTTGAGAAACTCTTGCCAATAGCAGCGTTTTATTCTGCCTAGGCCCCTTTATACTTACTTACTTCCTGAACGGGATCCCAACTCGTGAAGTCTCTGTCTGAGACACGGTAGCTTTCCACTTTCTTTGATCCCGGGCACGCTGATCCAGTTGTCTAGACTAAGCGCTCTGACATCGGCTATAGCTTGATCCTTAAAACGGAGGTTCGGTCTTCCTTGTCGTCTCAAACCTGGGGCTGTGATTCGAAGATCCTTTTTGTTGAAGCATTATTGTCCATTCGCTCGATGTGGCCGAGCCAATGTAGTCGACGTGTTTTGACTCATAAAATTCGCGGTTGTATCTTCTCCTCTATTCGCCCTACTCGCATACGGGGATTCAATGAAGAATTTTTCTCTCAAAAATACTTAATATCTGCTTTGCTTTCTTGCTTATCGTCCAGCACTCGGCTCCATATAGTAAGGAGTCTTGAACCCATTTGTTTCACCAAACCCTAAATCTACACTACGGTGTCATTAGTGAAATTGATATTCACTCCGAGATAGGTAAACTCCTCAACCACTTCGAAGGTACTACTAACTAACAGTGACGTTTTGTCCTAGGCGGTGGACAGATGCTTCTTTGTTTGTTTAAAACATGTAATGGATTTTGTCGTCATTCACTTCAAGGCCAACTTGTTGCGCCTGTTCTTCAATTGCCGTAATAGCCACTCAAACAGCGCGCTGGGAGCAATCGATGCAGGTGGACAGATTTGTTAAAGAGCCCCTTCTATTATTCTGGACAAAGCAGTTCTTACCGCACGCACTTTGCAGATGATTCTTATAAGGTAGCCTCGTATCATTCATAATTTTGATGAAATCTATCGTGACTCTCGATTCAACCGCCTTGTGTTCGACCAGCTCCAGAATGGATTACCTATTCATACTGTTCCCTTAAATGATAAGTTGAACGCAAACAAGATATCGTTTAAGGTCCACACTACACAAACCTACAGACTAACATACTTACTAACTTAGATGGCGCTACATTTCGGGGTGAACCTCGACTTCAACCAACAATTCTCTCCAATTAGACCGGTCCTTAGCTAACAGTATTCAGTTGCGCAAGCCAAGTCGGTTGAGATTCGTTTCTACATGTCAAGCTCTTATATAGAATCTCCTTAGTTGTTCGAGATAGGGCCTTACTACTCAATTGCCTTCTCAGTCCAAGGAACAGCGTTTGGCAAAAGTTATTTTTCGTTTTATTTCTGGCGAGGTGTTGTTGTCAGAATTAATAGCAGAGCCAAGGTAGACAAAGTCCCCTAATATCTCAAAGTTATAGCTGTCGACTGTGACGTTTGGTCCAATTCGCCCATGTAGTGTGGCCCTTCTGCTTTAAAGCATATACAAGTGTACTTGGTTCGGCTCCGATGGCTCTTTCTCATTATTTAAAGAAATGATCTACCGTGACTTGCATCGAAGTTCAATCTGGAGCTGTTTAAAATAAGTCGTATCAATTCCCACCGATTGCTACCGACACATTTTACAATCGACTGTGTACTGTAAATGAATATTTCGCTTTAATATATTGAATGATTCCACGACAAACTAGATTAACAACGTTATCGCTTAATCTAAACCCCTTATACCACTTTCCTTAATCTAAAACCAAAAGATAAATTCAAAAATTTTAATGAAAACACCAAGTCCACCACTTACCCTAAAGGGAATCCCAACTTTCCCAGTGTGATATGTCTTAGCTAAGAAGGCCACATAATGCTCGTCCTTTTGTTTGCTTAATATTATGCGCTGTCCAACTTTATGCGCCAGACTATCCCCAAGAGCCGGGCACACGGTTGCCTCCTCATTGTTTATCCTTGTGGTTAATTCATTGGTTATCACCACCTGCCAAGTAATTTGAATTAAAACAAAGTGAATGTGCATGTGTTACTCTCTTACAGCTAACCCATATCGATCGGCTAGTTCCTGTAAATCCGTAAGAATTTGATAAACCACTCTTGTCCTATCCGTGTTGTCTTCGAAACTTCGGAAAAGAAACGAAAATGAATCGATGATGATGAGTTTAATCTGTAAATACACTCTCATTAGAAGTAGAATCAGCAACGATTTGAGTCATACATTCTCTGTTGAGGCCAAAGTGCACTTAACTGTTTCGATGGCAGTCAAAAGTTCTATGTAATCCTTACAGTAAATGTACGAAACATTGTTCATGATACTGTTGCTATTGAAGTCCGTCGGAACTATTTGCTTTTCATAAAACTTCTTGTATGTCTGTTTGTATCTATCTGCACAGTGGTTGGAAATGTCTAGAAAAACAAAACAAATTTAACGAATAAAAAAAAAAAAAGGCCGCCCGAGCAGGGACTTGAACCCTGGACCGTTGGATTAAAAGTCCAACGCTCTACCGACTGAGCTACCCGGGCACATATCTGACGCCGTCCCAACTAATAACATAAAACTACTCGAAACGCACCCTCCAAACGATGTGGACTAAATCCCTGATTTGTGTCGATAAACAATGCTTTGCCACCAATTCCACCAACTTCCTTGGGAAATTGTACATTAACACAGAGTTGCAAACTAGAATTTTCACACATGAAGCAATTTATAAGGCAATTCACTTCGAATTCTCACCACATTTGAGTTTTTCCGGTCCCTGGAGCTCCGCAAAACTCCGTAATCACTTTTGGAGGAACTCCACCTCCCAGGCATTTATCAAGGGATTTACATAAAGTTATTATTGATCGATCCTTTGCCTCTTCACTCCAACAATCTAGAGCTGATTTCTCGAACATTCTACAGGTCAAATTTAGTTTGTTTACTTTTTTAATAAAACGCCCGGCTGTTTTGTTTTGACAACGATTTAGTTAAGTTCCACAGTCGTTCCACTGAATCTGAACGAGTTTTCAAAGTTTTTAAATTTATTTCAGCCAACAGTCGACAAGAACTGACATTGGTTGGAAGATTAACTTATGTACAGTTGTACAGTATAAGTAGAAGATTTGTTAAGCGAAGACGATTTTAAGAATTTGTTTTTAAAATTATGCAAAACTTCTCAAGTGAAACACCGAAACAACTTTTCGAAATGCCTGCAGATCAATGTTGGAACTTATAACTTAAAAAGTGTGATACATCTACAAAAATAGATCTACAGTTCTTATCTACTGCTCTATTTGGAGCTTTTCTTCTTCTTAGGTGGTGCAACAGTTCGGGGTGAACCTGGACCTCCAATAGCAAGCCTCATCAATTAGCCCAAGTCGGTTGAGGTCTTCCTCTACGGCTAATACTCTACGGACTCTACGGGCATTCATGTTCATCCGCTTTATATGTCCTAGCCATCTTTGACGACTGATGTGCAATTTTTTGATTAGGTTGATGTCATTGTACAGCTCGTGTAGTTGTTGAATCGTCTCCTCCATAACCCGTCAACGCAAACGAGAATCTTTATTTATGAATCTTTATTCTCGAATCGACCGAGGATATATAATTATCCACTTTAGATACAGCCTAAGCTTCAGCGCCATAAAGCAGGACTGGAATGAAGGTCTTATATAGAGTCTCCTTAGGTGTTCGAGATAGGGCTCTACTACTCAATTGCCTTCCCAGTCGAAAGAAACAGCGACTGGCAAGAGTTATTCGTATTTGGAGTTCAAGTCCATACAAATCTTGAGAACTATGTTGGGGGATTTTAAGAAAAGATGGTGAGGGAGAAGTCTTAATTTGGGGAAAAACATGAGCCGGTGGCATCGGTTCATGCAGCCCCTTCTCCTAGAGGTTTTACTCAAGGATCTGACCACACAGTTCCTTCGAAAATCAACAGATCGAAACAACAACATGGTTTGGAGAGGAATGATCTTACATATGACAGCATGAGTAGATTACGGCACACGCCAGAATGCACCTTCTCTTCTATGGAACCTAGATATGGACTATTTTTAATCGTGTAAGGCGAAGGCTATGGAAGTTTCGGGTAGGCAATACACTGATAGATCTTTAGCAAAATCCCATCTCTAAACTCTCTAAATGAATAAAGCAAAAACAAGTAAATGGGGACTACAGCCATGAATCACGCACTAGTTCTATGAATCTATCATCAGGCCAATGCTAGCGAATGTCATTATCATCTGGTGGACGGCTTTGAAGAAAGCTGGGAATTACAACGATTCAAATATATGTATCTCTTCTCTTTTCACAACCAATACAACGGTTTACAAATGGCGGACCTGGCGACAGAGGCAGCCGCTTGACTGAAATACAATGTGACATACATATAATCGTGATTTCACGAATTTTACTGACATTCAAATCGAGATCACATCTCTGGTATCTGTCACCTTCAATTCATAAACGTTTCTAAATTGTCGCATGTACAAGATGGCTAAACAATTCAATACTCCTTAATGGCCGACGAGCTGACATGTGCTTGCTATAGCTGCAGTTGAATTGCTGCTTTATCAGGCAGGTCTGGACTAGACTGGATCAGAAACACTTTAACTGTTTTATAAGGCCGAAAGTATCGCTCATTACGAAGCATCTGAGAAACGACATTAAGCGTATGCCCCCTTTCTTTCATGTGTTGAATATCACCCGCACAATACGATTGGTTGAGAGAAGCTAGGGCGTAGGTCCCTGTAAAAACCTGTCGCGACAAATATATTGAAAACAACACCTCTTACTTACTTATTTACTTACTTAGGTGGCGCTATAATCCAGGGTGGACCTGAGCCTCAACCAACAAGCCTTTCCAATTACCGCGATCTTTGGCTAACTGCCTCCAGTTGGGCATTTCAAGTTGGTTGTGGTCATCTTCCACTTGTACGCGTCACCAAAGGCGAGATCTTCTTCGACTGCGTTGTTCCTCCGGATTGAATACGAAGACTCTTTGGGCCGGAGGGTTGATGTCCATTCGCTCTAAATGTTCTAGCCATCTTAAACGAGTGACGCGTACTTTCAACGCAAACGGGACCGAAAATCAAAACGACCAAGGACATATTCAGCCGCCTTCGTTAACGTCCATCACAGCAGGACTGGGATGATAAGGGTCTTATGTACTTAGGTAGATTTTCCTTAGTGTTTCTTGATAAGGTCTTGTTACTCAATTGCCTTCTTAGACCAAAGAAACTGCGATAGGTTAGTGCAACTCTTCGTTTCATTACTGATGTGATGTTGTCATAGTTTATAGCAGAGCCGAGGTAGACAATGTCCCTTACTTCCTCAAATTTATAGCTATCCATTATGATATTCTGTCCGATTCGTCGATGTTGTGTGTCAATTCACTAGTATATTTAAATTTGAACTTTTACTTCTAACTACCTACTTTTTAAACATCCCGTCTCTAAGCATTCATTCATTACATATTAAACAAATATATACATACATACTTGGTGATATCAAAAACAATAATATTTTTCACATCGCCTAAAATCACTTAATACACCTCTCGCTGAAAAAGCACCCAAAATAACATCCCTGTATTCCATCCGTCCATCAAAAAGTTCCATTCGCGTACACTCCTCCCGACACAACTATCATCGAATAATCAAACAAACCCCAACCACTGCAAACTACTAGCCAGTCATACAGTTCATCAGCGGAACCATTATTGTCCTCAATAGAAAAAAAATTTCCTTTTGTTCTACAGAGGAAAAGTAATTCAAAAAATACCAACCAAATTCAACATTCCACGTTCGCTCTCTAAATGTGTTCAATCAAAATCATAAACAATCAAATTGTCGTCGAAATAAGCTTCTGAGGGAAAAATTCTAGCAAAACAAAATTCAAACAAAACTATCCAGCTTGATATCACCACCTATATCCCAGGCACTAATACACAGGGCCAACCATCCGCTGTGTATACACAACAACTTGTCAAAATATAGAGCTTGTTGTCTCCCCTTCCGTTTGACATTTGCGTACGCGAAAGAAAGAAAAGAAGTGAAGTTCGATTGAGAACCGAAGGGAGAAATCAAAATCCAACAGAGTGTGTGCGTTGTGTGAGTGTTTCACCTCATAATTTTTTTTTTCTTACATATTTCCCATCCAAACAAAATTTCGTAAAAAAGGTGGTCTTGTGGTTCTTTGAACGAAGAAAAAATTAAACACATCTCATCACTAAATTCCTGTGCGACTCTGAGACCACAAAACGGTGCAAGGTCGTCAATAGTCCGCTGTCAGCTCAATATTCGTGTACGTATTGTATTATGGATTGCAAGCGAGATTTTTCTTTATTCTTTTTTTTTTTTTTTTTTGTTCTCGTGTTTCGTCTCTTCTATCTAATCATGTAATTACAGAAGCCACAAAAATCACAGAGGCAACAGCATATAACCAAGCATGGTCGATTACTATAAGACACTAGAAGTCTCACGTACAGCTACCGATGCGGAAATAAAGAAAGCCTACAGAAAGTTGGCCCTCAAGTGGCATCCCGACAAGAATCCCGACAACCTAGAGGAGGCGAATCACCGCTTCAAGGAGATCTCTGAGGCGTACGAGGTTCTGTCCGATGAGAAGAAGCGTCGTGTCTACGATCAGTATGGGAAGGAAGGATTGATTGGGGAAGGTCAACGGGGTAGACCATCACGCAGACATCATCATGGTGGCGGAGGTGGTATGCATGACTTTGAAGAATTTGACATTATGGGCGGCTTTCCATTCGTGTTTCGGCCACCGGATGAAGTATTCCGTGAGTTCTTCGGCGTAAATTCTCCCTTTGCCGATCTATTTCGTGAGGTGCACAGCACACAACCGAGTCGTCGACACCCCGTCAATGGGGGACATCATCACCGGTCGGCCGGTGGTGGTCATCGTCATTCGCACCCAAATCAGAACAACATGATGACCTCATTTATGAGCCCCATGGTCGGCTATTCGATGATGGATTTCCTGATGCCATCCAACAGCTTCACCGCATTCTCGTCGTTCAATACACAAATGACTGGCGGCAGTGTCTCACCGAATGGTGCCATAAAACGAACCTCAACATCGACCACCTTTGTAAATGGCAAGAAGATGATGACCAAAAGGGTCTTCGAAAATGGCAAAGAAACCGTTTTCAGCTACGAAAACGATGTCCTTAAATCAAAGACTGTGAATGGTGTTGCACAGACCCTCTCTTCGATATCAAACTAAATACGCTAAGACAGACACGAAGAGACTGTTGTATTGCGACAGAAAAGGATGAGTCATATTTACAAAACAACCCACAAGTCAACTAAACAAAAGAATTAAAAAAAAATACAAAATATATAAAAAAAATAATATATGTAGCTATAAACGGGAAAATAATAAATAAACAAAAAAAAAAATAAACTTATCACACAAAATAGCAAATAATTGTAATCATCGCCGCGCGACAGATAGTAGCGTTTATTCTCTAAGTAACAGTACTATGTAATATTAATTAAGTTTTAAGCAATGTAATGTGTGTGGGTGTGAGCTTGGGGGGAACACTAAACCATTGACCGAGATGATTCCCAAACGCATTATTTTGGTTAACTTTCCAGAGGTAACCGACGCGGTTGCACTAAATAAATTTTAATTACACTTTCCTCTTGAATTCAAATTCAAATTGCCATCCTAACGTGGACCATAATGCTAAGTTTATAAAATTATTATTAATTTGTTTGCCTTATTATTTTTTTTTTTTTTTTTTTTTATTTTTTTTTTTCTAAAACAAATTGTAACAACGTAATCGGAATTAATAACAAACAATTGGCGTGTGAATCGGACAAAAGAAAAGAGAGTGTTTCATTTTTGTTTTCGTGAATATTGTGTAAGATGAAAGAACCAGGACAAACGAAACGTACATATATACTTTTATTTATTAAGAAAATATTATTCTTATGCCCTCTTGTATTTTGTTTATTAAAAAAGAAAAGAAGAAAAACCATGTATATTCCTTTTGCAGAAGATTTACTTAAAACTGCGATATATAGTAAAAAAAAAAAAAAATAACGGAAACACTGCGAAATGATAAATCATCCTTATTCCCGTAGTCAAAGTGACAGATCAGATATCTCATCTTTATCTAATTTGTATTCCAATAATCGCTAAAGGTGTCATTTGACATGACTGAGAATAAGGATGAACGAAAAAAAAACCCCTTTAACTTAATTGCTAAGGCTAATTGTATTAATTTGTAATAATATAATAATAATAATAATGATAGTAAGAAACAAATTGTAATTGAATTTCGGAGCGGGAAAATGCAAACGAGAAACAAAAAAAAAATTTACATTATATGGAATTAATATTTATTAAAAATTAAAAACAAAAAAAAAAAAAAAACTGATGCTGAACAACACTACACAAGTTTGAATACGTTTTCATTTCATTTCAATTCATGGTGGTGACCTCTCTTTAATTATAAGTTAATTTTACTATTCTTGCTTTGTTTTTTTTTTTTTATTATTTGTTGTACGCATGCAATGTCGATTAAAATCTCTAAACATGCAACTTACAACGATAATGAGAGGCGGGTTGACTTCGGATAGAAGAAAAGAATGGAACACACTTGCCTGCCAATTGTCGTTGGTTCTTTGACTGTGCGAAGTATGAATGAGAAAGGCCATTTAACAAAAGACAAACAACTTCTATTATTGTTATCTAAAGAAAAAAGAAACACTTATAAACAATAAATGTTATATTAACGTAAAGTTTCCATTTTGCATTTTAAAGAGAGTAAGGAGGCAGGGTTGGGATTCTGAGATGTGTGTTGATAGTGTTGGTTAGGCAGACTTCTGTTTTTTTTTTTAAGAGAAAGGATGGTGCTTTTGTGTAAACAAATAACTCTTTTGAGGTGTGGGTATGCCGCAACAGTTTGATTGCTTACGTTCCATGTGTAGTCTGTAAACTTAGCCACGTAATTATATACATATAGATAGTGGCCCTCTCGACATGGCATTCATACCGCTTCGGATTGTACGATTTTAAAGGATTGTTGCTCACCAGACAGTTTCTGACTTGAGTTTCATAAGTTTTTGACCCGAAACATTCTAACTTCGCAGCACAATGCAATGAATATGCCGGCTACTGCCTGTCGCAAATTACAAGTTGGCTGTGCACAATCCACCGGGTAGAAGACCAGCAAGCTGTACTCAGCAAACATAAGAGTAATTCCACAACTCAGCTGAAAAAAGTCCAATAATTAAACATATTGGTGAAAAATAGATATTGAAGATAGTGCTAGACCAAATATTCTTTGGAAATCTTTCTTTTAAAGGGCAAGAGACGATATCAACCATTGCCAATAGATACTAATGTTCGCAGATACATATGTCATGCAAGACAAGACAAAATGTACTACGATAAAATAAGGGAGGTAAATAATATCGACTTTTTCGATAGAAATGTAAAGAATAATGAAGAGAGAGATATGTACATACATAATGTAGGAAGAAATTGCAAAAGCTACAAAATAAATTAGGAATGGCTAAGTGTATTGAGAATATGGATGAATTAAATTTGAAGACTGTTGAATGGCGGCGGTACCAAAGTACTTAAACAAATTTTTGGCGCGACAGAGCCTAGGTTCTCGTATTGTGCGTGTTATATTCTCTACACGAATGGAAGGGGCCTACTGCTTAATGCCGTATCCAAAGGGAAATTTTGTTTGTTTTTGAGAAGGATGTTTGTCAGATGCTCGCGAGAGGGCCCCACACTTGAAAGAAATTTTAGGTGTTATCGAATATCGAACCCTTTGCTCAGAAGTCCAACGTACTAGCCACTTGAGTCACGACGCACACCATGGCAACGAATATTTCCCTCCGCCCAACTTAAATCCGATGAAGATTGGAATATCAAAACTTAAGTTTGATTTTCAGAAAGGTTTACCCTCTTAATTCCTCTATGTTGAACGCATCAACAGCCTACAGATCACCATTTCGGTGTACGTTGAATATTCATTGACTTTATTGAGGGGTTCCATGGAATTTATTTGGCTTGCCTGACGAAGAAGAGATATCCACCAAAATAGTAATATCTATTCAGCCCTACCCGTTCCGAAATAGAAGAAAATTTTAATTACAACGCTGAATCCTTCATGGTATCCGTTATTGGATTTCCAATGCATATGTAAAGTATTTACACCGCGAAAAATCGGAAAGTTTCAGCGCGATAAGTGTATCGAAACGGATACCATGATAGGAAATTCTCCAATTCCGTATAAATCGAAAAAAATAAAAGAAACGCTGGTCAAGTGAGATATGTAATTGAGGAAAGATCTACGAGGGATGTAGGACAACTTCGACTCAGAAAAAGTCAAAGATGGTTAGCAAAAGATGGAGCAAAAGTGCATATTTTCTCTGAATCATAAACTGAGGGTGGCCAACCAACCTGTAGACATTTGGGTTATTTAAAAAAGCACACGTAGACGTCAGAGGCAATGAACTGGTGGCATGACTTGCAAAAAAAAAAAAATGGCCAGCATCAGAACCCCAGGAAGAGGAACCATGATAAGCAGATTTCACTACAATTGATAACAACCTACTTTGCCGAAAAGAAAGAAAGGAAGCAGTATGACTTATAAGGCTAAAGACCGGACATAATTGCCTAGCGACAAATATGAAAAAAACAAGATTTCCAGCACTGGATGAAGCAAGGAAGCAAAGCACAAATATCACACATCTTTATTGCATTGCTCGAAGAAAAATGGCCACAACTAACCAATCTATAGGTACACATAATAATCGATCATCTACCGAGAACATAATACATATGTTAATATGTTATTGAATTTCATCAATATATGTAGTCGTCACGAAACAAAATAACCGTTTCGTCAATATACAGTCTATGATGGGTTTTTGTATACAAAAAAAAACAATACATTAATAGCATTACTATCATTCCAGAAACTATAATCTAACAAACCCGGGATTTCTCGGTAAAACGTTATCTGAATCATATTATTTATCTTTGAATTAGTTTCATTACTAATGCTTTTTACTTTTATTTCATAATTCGGAGAATTTATTAATTCATTACGTTCGCTGTTCGTAGATGGTTTCGAAAAGGTATCTATTACCAAACCAAACCACAGTAGCGTTGTTCTCTACAGATAGTGCTGCATGAGGTGGGTGAATGGTGAATTTAAGGACACACTCTCTGGAGGGTTTCAAAGAATAACGGTCTGCCATTATTTAAGTGTTAGTACCATGGAAATACAAATAATTAATTGCATCGCTATAAGGCAGGAGGTGAACTTTAAAAACAGAAGTTGCGAAGTAGGTAGCAATTGAGCTTGGACCTAACAATTGGAGAAAATCATGGAACGTGCTGGAAATTCAGCGAGCGTGGTGTACGGCAAAATAATGTAAATCTGGCTTTTTGTAATTTTGTAAATGACCTTAGCATACTAATTATCATGCTATAAGTATGAAAATGTAACGCTTGCATAAAAATGTCAAGAGGCCATCTTTGGACAATTGTGGGCAGCCTCGATAGTTGCACACTAGATGAAAGCTACAAGTTTAATAGAAAACAAAAATAGAGAACGGTCAATGCAAGATCAGAGAAAAGAAGGCCCAAACTTCTCTGGAATCGAAAAGAAACAACTGTTCAATGACAAACATAATCAAAACACAAGGGTAGTCTGTTCTGTTCATACTCATGATCTGATCTGAATATTAGTCCAGCTTTACAATAAATGTGCTACTGAGGGAGATGACACGGTGAGAGCCTGAATATTCTTTGGGAAGTCCGCAAAAGGACAGGGCGAAGTGCTAAATATCGTTTGCGTATAAATAATTACCTTACGCTAGGTCCTTCAGTGAACCTAAAATATAAACTTAAGCCCTACCAATAAAGATGTGTGATTTTATAACGAGTTTTGTTATCAGAGAACAGGTTGTAGATTGTGACTAGATGTGGGAACTTGTCACCTTACCGCTGCGGCCGCAGATGGGCATATTGTGATTTCCTCCAATTAGAGCTCGGTCATGGTGCCTGAATTGTGATAAATTCAAGTATGTATGTCTTTGGGTGTGCTGGCAGATATGTATGTCCTCTTCCTGAAGGTAGAATTTACTTAAATTACGTACATATACATGTTCTGACTAAACAATGACAGTAAATATATATATTTATATTTAAAAATCAGCTGAAATGAGGTGTACTTTAACACGACAGTATTCAATATTCAGTAAGAAATCCTATTAGAATTTTATCTAGTTAGTCCTACGAGTTGTATCGTTCTTATATAGGAGATGATGGGCGTTTGAGTTCCTCTGTTACTTTAAATTTTCATTCAGTAATGGTGAGGTCTGTGTTTCAGCCAGTTTCTTATTCCGCATCTTGAAGTAATCCACAGAATGGTCTCGACATCATGATGCTGTTTCTTTTCTGAATAGTATGCCTTTCGTTTCATTGACTCTATGGTTCTGGCACCCAAATGAGATGTATTCTGTTTGTCCTATCACAAGTCTAGGAAATAAAATTCAAATAACAACTACGTTCACCTTTCAGTGACAAAAAAAAGGAAAGATTTGGAAAGTATATGATCGCTATTCTCTAAGACCACGAAAACCTAAAACAAACTGCTTGAGAGGAAAGGGATATAAATAATTATGAGTATGAAAACCAGGAGCAATTAATTCAGTAGTTAGTTCCAACCCCAATAAGTAGGTACTTCTTACGAAAGATGCCTTACGGATATAGGGATAATGAGAGAATTGGTGATTAATCCATAACCTTTAAGGTATGTTACAGACGAATGTAATCAGCTTAAGTGGTTTGCCGTTCGTCATATCCTTACTTCGATACATTATACATGTATGTATGTATATGTACATGCACAGGATTGAATGAATACATAATTTTCGTAGTTGCGGGTATTCCCTTTGAGTATGAAGCAATTATTGGAAAAAGAATTGTGAACCTTTATCCAATTGCCGTCCTACATAGTATGCATGTACTTACATAAAATATTTAAATATGTATGTAGGTTAATGACTGGATTACCCATTATACGTAAGTGGTTCAAATCATTGGCATTCCCTATGGTCTAAGATTTATTACAGTGTGTTTCCTTAAAAAATACCCCACCAACAACTATTGTAAAACATTTTTTATGACCAAAACAAGTGCGAATGAAATGTCGTTACTTAATCACGCAAAAGGTTTTGTTAGCTATAAACTTTTTGCATGTGGTATAGAATTATTATCTCAGCATGATTATTAGCCTCCCACTATAGTTCGTCTGTTTATTTTAAATAGAAATGATTATATCATTATAAATCGCCTACACAGTTGAAATGCAAGCAAAATACTGTGAACGACTACATAGTGAAGCGAATATGCAATAAATAGGTAAGGTAAGCTAAACACCGATCAATTCTAGAAGTTCCCCCGCCAGACAGTAAATACAATAAATCTTAAAGCAAAACTTGAACCTAATTAAGTATATTATGTTACTCATGCCAGTTACCATGTGGGTAATGCCAAGCGAAGATTTTTTCTTGGTTTTTCTCTGTTCTGTGAGAAGAGAGTGAAGGGAAGATGATTTAGTAATATCAGTATCTAAAATTTTTTTACACTCTTGTTTCATGGATTTTGGTTATGAAATTGATTGAATTTACGTAAAAAAATCATTTACCTGTGTGTGAGGTGGATCTACAAAATCTATTTATGTTTTTTTTTTTTTTAAATCTGTTGCAAAATATTTAAATTTGTGAATTTAAAAATAGATTTAGACACAATAAATATTGAGGATATTTAAGGTAGATGGATGCGGGTGCTTTGTTATAGCAGCTTCCAAAAAAGTATTTCTTTAAAGTGCCCAGTTGAGATGACTCGTACATATCTGCGGCTTGGGTTTAGCAGTGTCAGTGGGATGATCAAAGTCTTATATACAGTCTCCTCAGTTGTTCGAGATAGGGCTCTACTACTCAATTGCCTTCTTAGCCCAAAGAAAAAGCGATTGAGGAGAGTTATTCTTCGTTTTATTTCTGCAGAGGTGTTGTTTTCAGATTTTATAGCAGAGCCGAGGTAGACAAAGTCCCTTGCTACCTCAAAGTTATAGCTATCGTTTGTGATGTTCTGTCCAATTCGTCGATGTTGAGTGTATCTTCTTGTTCACAACATATACTGGGTCTTGCCCTCGTTTACCCATTTAAACCCCTTTTGGGGTAGTAGTTACACAGACTTTTGAAAGATTGTACCTCCAGTGTTGGCTTGTGAGTTTCGTACAATTCCTTCAAGTATGATGTTGAAGAAATCACATGACAGCGCATCTCATTGTCTAAATCCTTTTTGACATCAAAGGTCTCGGCGAGATCGTTTCCGACCTTGATGGAGCAGCGAGAATTCTCCATCGTCATTCTGCATAATCTGACGAGTTTGGCAGGGATTCCAAAACTAGACATGGCTCTGTATAACTCGTCTCTATAAATGCTGTCTTATGCGGCCTTGAAATCGATAAAAAGATGGTGGGTATCGATTTGGACTTCTTGGGTTTTTTTTCCAGGATCTGCCGAAGTGTGAAGATTTGATAGATTGTGGACTTTCCTGGTCTGAAACCACGCTGATAGGGCCCAATCAGGTTGTTGACGAAGGGTTTCAGACGTTCACATAATATGGCAGATAGGATCTTGTATGCGATGTTAAGCAGACTGATACCTCTGTAATTGGCACACTTGAGGGGGTCTCCTTTCTTGTGTATCGGGCAAACGGTGCTGACATTCCATTCATCAGGTATACATTCAACAGACCAAATTTCAGAAATGTTTTGGTGTATGCTCTCTACCAGGTCATTTCCAGCTGCTTTTAACAGCTCAACTGGTAGGCTGCCAGTTGTGAGGAATATCAAGCTTGGCTTGGCTACAATTCTGGGAAAATCTGGTGTCTTGATTTACCAAGCAGCTCCCCAATTTTTACTCAATGTTTTGTTGCAGACATAGAAAGCTACACTTGCTTTCTCTACCCGCTGTTATATATTGAGCTTTTAACTCAGTTTTGGATCTAATAACGTGCCAAGGTATTTTGCAGTAGAACATAAACAGAATGATTGACCATTTAGTTTTTGAACTCCGGTACTTTAATTTTACTTTCGGTCTTTTACGGATTTACTCCGAAGATACTCATCGTGGCCCATGAGCATAGCTAAGCATGCTGGGATTTCCACAATGGAGGGCTCTTCAAAGTTTCGCGGATGTTAAGATCTAGTATATGTTCTAAAGTTTTCAGTACAAAAGAGGATTGAAATCCTTCGGGGACTCATGACCTCGCCGGCACACCTTAAAAACAACTTTGAGACGTTTTCAGGAGTGAGGACATGATTTAAATATAAGCTGCTCCTATAATCCTGTAGTAGCAATAATAGGCATAATGCTGTCAAGTCCGGATGATTTATAACTGGAGAAGCTATTTATGGAGCAAGAGATTTTATTCTCCTTGATAATGTTTGTAATGCTGTTCCATGCGGTCGACCGACGGCGCATTAGCGGAACTAGCTTGTTTTGCATCACCGTCACTGCAACCTGGAAAGCGTATTCTCATAAGAAGTTCCAATGTTTCCGCAGTAGAATCAGTCCAATTTCCGTCCGACTTTTTCAGAAAGGACGGATCGCTGTGTCCTTTGGACAGAATTTTACTGAGCCGAGTCGAGCCGATTCCTTAAGGGACTCGATAGATTGACTATAATCCATCTAGCCCTAGTTATTACCCATTCTAATGGACTTCTTATATATTTTTAGAGAATCCTTAAAGTGCTGGCAGAAGTTATGATTGTAGCAGATGTTGAATACTACTCAATATTTTCTTCAGCACCGACTGTGACTCTACTACGAGGTTTCCTTCTTCATCTCTGCAGGATTCTTTGTTGACTTGACAAGTTCTTTTTACCTGTTGGTAAAACTTCCGTACATTATTCCTGGAGTATAATCTCTCAATATCTTCCATCGCGCGCTTCTCGTGCTCTTTTTTCTTATTTCGGAGAAGCCGGTGTTTTTTCCGTCTTTATTGCTCGTAGAGCTCGCCAGGTGCTCTCGTTCTTCTTTGCAGCACCGCCTTGTATGCCTCTTGTTTAGCTGCATGTGCTAGCCGGCATTCTTCATCAAACCAGGGGTTTCTTGGTGGTGGTCGGGCGAACAGCACAACAGCACATCAGTTGCGGCGTTTCTGATGGCATTTTGGCAGCTTTGTCATTGGTCTTCGGCATTTGGTGCTGGCGGCATAGGAGTCGGAGCGAGATTTCGGGATACGCATTCGGAAAAAGTTGTACCGGTCTCTTACGATTGCAGTTTTTCAACGTTATGCCTTCTTACAATATTTCTTCTTGATTGTGGTGTTTTAGATATTCGCATTCGTACCTTGGTTGCAACAAGGTAGTGGTCCTAGTCGATGTTGGCTACTCGGAAGGTTTAGACATCCAGAATACTGGAGGCACGCATAAAATGTGACCAATTTTGTTGACCGTTTGATGATCAGGATACCGCCATGTCCACTTGTGGATATTGAGATGAGGAAACCGTGTGCTTGCTATAGTGACGTTTCGGCCAGCAGCGAAGTCGTGGCTAAAGCCATGCTAAATTTTCTTACAGGATGATCTGAAACGGGTTTTGGAAATAAGAGATTTCTAATAAACTTTAGACACAGTTCAGAGTCAGAGCCAAACCTATGTTAGATTTACTTCCTATTTCAGTTAGGTTATCCATTGATGGCTGGGTTTGTTGCAAATAGAATTCAAAATTACAAAATCCTTCGACCAAAGAATGATTGTCTTTTAATCTCACAGTAATCTGGTTGTCTTTCAGTTGTCTAACAAGCCATCTCCCATAGATGATTGTCCTACATACTTTTGCTTGCATCAGGTGGCAGATGTTTGGGGTTGATGTGGTGACTACTCATAGCCTCAGTTTTTAGCATTGCGCTTCAACTTGGCGAATTCCAACAAAAAGTTTAAACTACCGCAGTTCGGTGCACTAAATCAAGTTCCTTTAGTAGATTTCCAGCTATATAGGGCTCTCTTGATACCAAAAACGTGTATCAATTCGTTTAAACCAACTTCGGAGTGCAAAACAATCAAGTATTAAGTGGGATTCCCTAAGCGTAAGCAGTCCAAGACAAAACAAATAAATAAGACCTGTATGAACATAAACAAAAACCAATTTTGCATTCTAGCAGACTTCCTAATGGAAAAGAAGGATGAAATAAAATTTGAAATTTGTTCAAACATTTTTAAATCTACCACTTTGGAGGATACTTTAGGTCCTCGGTGCATGGAAGGTCTGGCAACGTTGTTTCCAGTACTGAGTACTTCAGTTCATCAAGTTAGTTACAACTTCACATCAAAAGAGAGAACAATAGGTATATGTACAAAGATCGTATCTACATCTACATACCTGCGAAGTTCCAATTGGAAATAAATTAGAAAAGATTGTCCCACTTCCGCTGGATATTATTTCTGTTCAGATTAAAGTTTATGCAGCTAGGAAACATACTGAAACGGATTTAGAGCTTAAGGAACTTTTTCATCGAGTAGGAATGGTATAACATGTCTCTGAGGATGTTCGATTGGGTAAGATAAACGGAATAGGTGTATACATACAAAGTTAGACTTGTGTTTGATAATATTATACTTTATTTTTATCCCACTCAAATAAACACAAAATCTAAACCAAGACTAGACACGACACACTACTGATTACTCTACCTAAACGCTTCTCTATTGCAGCATCCCATTTTGTGTTACTACTGCACTATTAATTCACCATGTTCGCATGGGCGCTGGCGACATGTCTCTTCAGCAAAGCCCTCTGTCTGAAGCCCCTCTCACATAGATCGCATTTAAACGGTCGCTCGTTTGTGTGCATCAGCAAGTGAGTGACCAGGGTACCGCTTTGCCGGAACTTCATAGCGCAATGTGGGCAAGAATATGGCTTAACACCGGTGTGAATTTTCTGGTGAATGCTGAGTGCCGTGCCTTGGGCGAAGCGCTTTCCACAAACGCCACATTCATACGGCTTTTCACCAGTGTGCGTCCGTAAATGGTACTTTAGGTTATCGTTTCGGGCGAATGCTGCGTCGCAGTAGATACATTTGTACGGGCGCTCGCCCGTATGACTCCGGGTGTGGGTCACCAGTCGCTTCTTCTCTGAGAAGGCCTTTTCGCAATAGGTGCACTTGTATGGCCTCTCGCCAGTATGTGTTCGCATATGCGTGCGCAGGTACCCGGACTGCTTGGTCGCATATGAACATATCTCGCATTTGTAGGGCTTTTCGCCGGTGTGCACGCGCAGGTGAGTCGTCAGGCTGGTGGTACAGCGGAACATCTTACCGCAGTAGGAGCAGGAATAAGGACGCTCATCTGTGTGCGTCCGGCAGTGTACGCGGAGGGTCTTGTTAGATGTAAACTTCTTGTCGCATTTGGGACATTGCAAGAGCTTGTCAAAGTGAATCTTCTTGTGGGCCGTCAGTTGGCCAGATTCGCGAAAAGTTTTCTGACAAATCGCGCATTCATACGGTTTCTCACCGGAGTGGATGCGCTTGTGCGACACCAGTGAACTGGAATGTGTGAAGGCTGCGTCGCACATATCGCACTTGTAGTTCCGTTCGTTGCTGTGAGTGCGCAGGTGCACTAGGAGTGTATCGCGTCGAAGGAATGTCTTATTGCAAACATGACACGAGCGCTCCTTATACGTTGGATTCTCGTGAATGCGCATATGATTCCGGATGGACACCTGCCGAGCGTATATCTTGTTGGGGCACAACTTGCAGGTGTACGTGGCCTTACCGTCCAACTCAACGTTAATGTTTATGTAGTCCTGGAAAAGTTCCTGTCTTGAGAAGCCAGTATAAGGTGTTTTCGGGGCCTGGCGATTTGTAAGCTCCTTCGGAGGTGTCACTGGATCCTTTTCCTCTTTTAGCGCCGTTTTAGCGTGGTCTTGTACGTGCAAGGAAAGTTCTTTGGTGGATAAAAAGCGCTCATCACACAGCATACATGTGTACCAGTTGAGTTGTTGCCTCTCATCGTCATCAATGATGGCCTTCTTGAGAAAAGCACGGATTTTCTGCTCCTCCTGTACATCATTCGACCCAATTATAAACTCGGGCTCCTGCTTGATCATGTCCTCGGTTAGGAGTACACCAGCAATATGATCATCTTCGTCCTCGTCCTCGTCTGGCCAATCGGTGAAGGTACAGTTGCTGTCCTTGACCATATCGGAGAATTCGATTTGTGTCATCTCGCCAGCCATTATCTTTACGTCGCTTCTTATCTGCTTTTTGGAATGATATTGTGCAACAAAACTTATCGTCGATAGGTGCTTTACACTTTTACTAGGAAGGCATTGCTTCTATTTCACGCACAAATACCTGAGAAAAGTTTTATTTGCAGAAAGCACTCGTAAAAATATACAAGTTGGGATGGAAAAAAAAATTTATTAATTATTCTAGTTGTCAAAATCGACGGTCAGCTGCGTTTGTTGACGTTTAGAAGTTTATTGGAAAATTTGTTTCTTGGAAACAAATGAAGGCGATACTGTATGATGGACTGATGTCGGTTGGGTAGTTAGTAGTATGTTCGTATGAAAGTTTAAAAAGGGAATCTAAAAGAAAATCGCCTAGAATAGAACCATTCTGTATAAAACTGTGATATAAAATCGATTCAGTTAAAAATATCACATACTTACGTTGGTACTTCAGAGGAAAATACATGAAATCCATGAATCATACTCTAATGGAGAGCCAAGCAGGACTGACTCTAGAATACCGATGCTGTCGTTGAGGTTTGTTTAGCTATTGTGTCCAGGCACCAGGCTATACGGATGGGGTGTGCCCACAGTGCGATGAGTTACAAGTTTGTGAGCTTTGCTGGACAGTTGAAGAGATGTTGTTCAGAGCAAGTGTCCCCTATGGTCAGGTGCAGGTAAAAGAAGTTGTGGATTCAAAACGAAGATGGCAGAGGGTGATGGTCGTCGGCCCAGAATAATGTGAAGATGTTTTAAAAGCCTAAGCAAGTCGACGGCCTGGAAAGAAACTGATTGATCCCCGGTCCTACCCAACGTACTATTTAAACGATTGAAGCTCCCTCTGACACACTTATTGGCACGAACCAATGTGGAGCCGGTTGACTAACTAAGAAAAATCCTGTCAAAGGCAACAAATTTCAAGATTAGACTCATCAATCACCATTGCTGCATATGATAGCCTTTATCGTCTGGAGGTCTCCAAGGAGATGGCTGGATTTTGAATCCCAACCAAACTGATTTCAAAATCAGGAGAATCTGGGATGCGGTGAATTCGATGATGTCACTATTGCAGAAGGGAACTGAAATTGACGGAACTAGCGAGCTCCAAGCGACAACTGCAAAAGGAATTTAAACTCCGAGGGATGCGACTGTTCTGATTGGTAGGAGGCGCTGAAAAGTGTGTGGTGCTACACGCCATACGATGGGGTATCCAAACTCTGCCATGATGATGTGGGCCATTTAGCGGACGAGAAAACCCTGAGTCGAGTCCAAGAAACGTATTGGTTCCCAAGGATGCGCGGTTTTACTCGGGAATATATCAAGGCATGCATAGATTGCGCCTACTCGAAGAGAAAGGGAGGAAAGTCAGAAGGGGAGCTGCATAGTTCGGATCGAGTACCATTGCCCTTTGACATTGTCCAACTGGATCATCTCGGACCTTTCATTCAAGGAAAGGGAGGGACCAGGTATGTGCTGACTATCGCCGATAACTTCACGAAGTGCGTCGTCTTACGAGCGGTAAAAGCAGTGAACACGAAGGGTGTTCTCAGCGTTCTAACAGACCTTTCCGGATATTTTGGCGTGCCAAATCGGGTGATAACTGATCGTGGAACAACGTTTACTGCAAAGCTGTTCGAGCAATACTGCGATGACCATGGGGTGCAGCACATCAAAACCGCAGTAAGGACGCCGAGAGCTAATGGACAGGTGGAACGGTGCAACCGGACGATCATAGCAGCCCTCAAGTGTTTCCACTCCGCGGGAGAGGATTGGGCCGGTTACTTGAGGACAATCCAATGGGTACTTAATACAGCAAGAAGTTCCACGACCAAAGCTACCCCACATGAGCTCCTGTTCATGTATACGCCGAGGGACATCATGGGGAAGGCAGAATCGGTCGAACCAGACGAAATGGGTCGGATGAGAGAGAAAGCGCTGCGAAACATTAAGAGTAGTCAGTCATGCCAAAAAGAACGGTACGACTTGAAACATCGAAAGCCATCGCGGTACGAGGTGGAACATGAAGCGGCAGCGACGGGTCAATCCCGCAAGCTGAAACCACATTAGCGCGGACCTTATCTCATCACTCACGTCCTGCCAAACGATAGCTACGTTGTCGAAGACATCCCGGGAATGCAAAGGAAGCAGCTGACGCTCAGCACCGTTGTGAGCTCGGACAAGCTAAAGCCATGGTGCGAGTTGTGGGATGAGGGCCTCGTTGAAGCGGATGGCGATGTTGATGACGACGCCGCTTCGGTCACGGATGTGGACGTGGATGTCAGTCAAACTGCACCAGATGCTGATCGTGAGGACACGATAAGGTAAGGATGGCCGAGCTGTTAACACAAGGAGCTATAAATAGCCCTTTGGTTATATCAATCGAGAGAGAGTAGTCGCCACGCCTTCAACACGAACGTATCTACTTGTATAAATAAAGTTATAAATTGAACTAACGTTGTCTTTTATTTAACAGTAAGTACAAATCATTCATAAATTCGTTTTTCTTCCACCATCTACTTCGTCGATAACACAGTTCAACCCGCTTGTGTTTCCACCTAATCGACTTAACACCAATTCCATTGTTCAGCATTCCAAGAGAATCCATTTCAATTTCCGCTTATCAAATTCAGCTCGACTTCCCCTTTTTCAGTGCAGTCCGATTCCAGTTGTTTTCGAAACTTCATACTGTGAACTTTGGTTTTGGTGTCGTCGGTGCTTTACTCCGTCAAAAATAAAATAAAAATCCTTTTCTTCCTCACAGAAAACGAAAAAAATGTGTCCGTTCCCCGCGAATTAAATGTGAACTCTCAATAGTAACCACAATTCCCGTGAATTCTTTCAAGTGTCAACCAAATCGCGGCTCATATCTGTGCGCACTTCACATCGATACCATTTTTGGATACCTCCTCCCTCACCAAGTGAACGTCGGCGGCCGAAACTTCCTTTTAAGGTAAGCCACACTCCTCACTCGATATTATTTATTTCCTGAAACCAAATTCATCGATCCCCACAACGACATCCTCCCTTTTGTTCGAATAAACAATGGAAAGGGAGTATGTACTGCTGCATTGACTATCGTAGGGGTTTTATCACAGAGTCTGCTTGACATTCATTTTCTCCCCCACCCCCCGCACTGCCTGCACTGAATGTGGGCCGGAATACTCGTCTTCAGTTTAGCGATTACCATCCAGCATATCACCCTAACCCTTTAAATTAAGAAAAAAAAAAAAGAAAAAAAAATGTATAGCCCAACCCATTTCCTTGCACTCTATCATTTTCTTCCTCAATTATCTCCTTTCAGGGCTGCCTCTGTGGTGGAGGCACACAGTTCAGTGTGTGGTGCACACGATAAAAACATAAAAAAAAATATATAAATGAATGATAAGGGCCAGGCCAACACAAACACACACAGAATGTCCGCCACCAACACTGCTGCTACTGGTGCTGCGAATTTTTATGAAATTCTCCAGTGCAGCGAGACTGCCACCTTTGAGCAGCTAAAGTGCAAGTACAAGCAACTCATTCTGCAGTGTCATCCTGATAAATTGACTGACCCCGGTGTATCCGTGTCACAATCGTCGTCATCGAACGATGAGCATTGCTTCATACAGATTAACGCCGCGTGGAATACGCTAAAAGATCCCATTAAACGTAAACTATACGACGCCGAATTGTGTCAGAATAGATTTCAATTACACAGCAACATCTTCGATCGGCTGCGTCTGGCCGATCTGGAGAATGAGACCTGCAGCTATGATGCGAATGATGATGGTGCAGCGAAAATAATAAGAACGTACCGGTGTCGATGCGGTGGCCAGTACATTGTCGATGATGAGACTGAGATACCCACGGCCGACGAAGAGGTGCTCATCGAATGCACCGAGTGCTCATTAGTTATAGTTTTAACGAGATGATGATGGATGGACCAAGAAATGGGTCAGCGTGTTACCAATAAAGAGAACCAAACTTGATTTAAGCTGTAAATTCATTGTTGTTTATTATTGTGGGTGATGTGCGGCAGTTGCACGTGAGAAGGCTGGCTGGGAGGAGGGCTATTCTTTCGATTTACCGTTGGTACATGAGTATTCATTATCTGTAGGAGGAACAATCATCGATCCGCAGTCATTATATTGTCAAAGTTTTGTCGTAATTCTTCTTCGATCGAGCTTTAGAAACGTTTACAGTTTTTATTGGGAATTAAGTGGTCTGGTCGATTGATGGTTTAAGTGGTTTTCCTTGACGGGTGGAGGTGTCAAACGATATAAACGTGTCAGCATGGGAGATTGTTGGAGTAAATGGGGTGGTTGTTTGCTAGTCCTTAACTTTGCTTTTTTGTTTTCAAATGTGCACCCAATAGTGAAACTTGTCTTCTTCCTATATCTGCTCTAGTATGTTGTCGGACAGTTGTTGGAACATGCGGCCGATGTTTCTTTGTAAGTTGGAACCAAGAAAAGACAAAGAGGTTCTTTATGGTAACCACGTACGAGGCATATAGCCATGGCAAATCTTTTCAATTTTACTCCGTCAACAGTTGAATACTTTAACATCTACTACGTTTTGCGCCGGTTCGGCTGAACTTTACGTTTAATTTAGACTACCAACTCGGCGTTTTCCCTGAGTGCCTTATAGCACTTGATCCGTTCTTGGTTTATTTTTGCTAACTGCTATGGGATCTGACACCTATACATAACTTTACTTCATAAATCCTTGCAGACTAAGGCGAGCGTCAATTACACCAGCGATTCATCTCTTTTGCAGTTCTACAACCTGTTTCGACTGTATGCACGGGATTGTCGGGGACCTCGACTGTTTTATAACAAGTTTTCTTTACTTAGAGAAATCTGACGTTTGTGGATTCTCTTTCCGCTAGTCTAAACTTTTCTGAATCCAATCAATGCTCGTTGACGAAGGTTGCCAAAAAGTTAGCATTCCCAAGCATTTGTTGCTGTTTCAGACCAATGGCGGCCCGCTAGGTCATAGACCAATCGCCACTTATCCGGTTTTATTGCGCAGAAGGCTCACTCGTCCTCTCCCGTTCACAATCTCCGAAAAAAATCTCAGATGGCACCATGGGAAAGTGGAAGAAAATCTTACTAACAGACCTTTAAGATCTTGCTGTCGCTCTTTGTCGTTACTAAGCGAACCAACATCTATGGAAAGATGTTGCTTCTACGAAGGCTTTGTTACGTCCACAAAACCGAAAGCTTTCTCGCGTTAGTTGTGGTGAGGTGGTGATTTTTGGCTTGATAGTCATACAACAGCACAGATTTAACGTTTTAATAAATGAGTCTCAGCGTAGTACTTCATTAGATCACTATAGGCTTCATATTGCAGACAGTAATTCACAGGTTCAGGTTTGTTCCTCAATAGGTGATAGAAACGTATTTCCAGATCTGCCATTGTTATGCCTTGATAACGTTTGGTCTAACGCGTAGATGTCCCTAGCAATGATCGATGATTAGTGCATTAGGAATGGGCTTTAGGCCAATCCTATTCAAACGGAGGTTGTTCTCTTTACAAGCAAAAGGATTGTGACCGGTCTGACTTAGCCAATTCAATAGGGTGTCACTATCCAGATCTCCATTGAAGCCAAATACATGTACTGGCGTGAGCCTTGATGAAAGAGAAATAAAACTGGTCAAAGCATGTCAAGTTATCCAATGTAACTTCAGTTTTTTAGCGGTGCGGGGGTGTTTTTGGTAAGATATAGGCCTTATTAGCGATAATGTTTTAATGGATCTATACGACTTTGATAAGAATGGCATGTGTTAGCTGTATGGGAGCTTTGCCGAGCATGTCTACCACTGTTCTAGAAGTCCTGCTGCATATACTTCCTCTTGCCACTTGTGTCAAGGGCTGCACTATTGCAAGCAATTTTTACTCCTTATGGCTTCTCGAACCTAGTCGTATGAATATGACGTCTACAATATCTCAACAGCTGAATGGACTTATTGAAGATAGAACCTTCTTGTCGCAATCCAGTATAATTGTATATTGCATCGCGTGCTTTCTTGCGTTACATGACAGCTGGATCAGTTTTGACGCTATCCCGCATTCAGTCATCACTGCGTAGAGTCCGAGAAGATGGATACAATGACACTGGAACTTCGGTTCTTATGCAATGCAAAAGTCGATTTACCCTGCGTTCGGGACTGGCTTTTGTCAGCATGGAATGGACAAGAAAAATGTACAGCAGCCAAATTTGTACAGATTACTCTAAAACAAGTAAAAGGTCAGGTAATGGTTTCTTTGGAGATATCGGCCACATGCTTTTCTAAGGTCATTGGGCAATGTCGTAAGGAATTGGTGGAGGAGTCAGACTATATCTTTCTGTTGTCATTAGTCAGGTTGACTTTAAAGCCTTGCTCAACCCGGTAATCATTCGATAAGGCTGAACTCTTGGTCACATTGGGATTACAGGGAATGAAATCATCGATGCGATTACTAGACAAGACTCGGAGGAAGAATTTCTAAGGCCTTGAACATTAGCGTAGTTTTCCGAGTTCGCGGTGACTGTTTCCATTGACGATTGGCTTTCTTACTAGCTTTTCTATCAATAGAAAAACAGACAACAACTTGATGGTTTGGACACTTCGCTTTTTTTTACATCTAAATGTGCTATGCTAGCCTGACACTAGTCTGTGAGGCATCCAAGAATAGAAGACTGAGAATCGCTTGCAACAATTTCTACAGATGCTGTTGAAACGAAGTGAAGAATAAAACTTAAATCAATCAACCAACTCTGCGAGTACTTCTTCAACGACCTAGGGGTCCGATGTTAGATTCTGTTATACAAATCTTTTCCTAGCTGCTGCCATGCAATATTGTAGCTGTCTTAACCTATGGACACTAAAGTTTGCGACGTTTGTGACGAGTACGACGATACTTCGGAACATTTCTTTTCAGATTATTCTGTCTTTGCTGGTGTCAAATGGATATCACTGAACTGGTTATACTCAGCTTTCTGCGAAAAAATTGGAATCGTTATTCTTTCAGCGATTTCCAGGAGCTTTCGCGATAAACCAGGTCGAAAGGCACCTCGAAGTTGACGCAACCGCAGCGATGACATAAATAGCATTTATTACTGTACTGATACTCGTAACGTAAATCATTGGATTTGGATCTTCTATAACTTACAACCACGTTGTAGACGTAGACTAAGGGCAGTTTGGGTACGCGCTTTAAATTTTGCGCAGTTGGTCACAGTTGGTGAGACATTACCACCTTTCGCTGTCACTAGGAACCACCTTTCTTTTTTTTTCTCCCGTTCTTTGAATATACTTGTAACTTGACTCTATATTCTATAGTCTGCATTGCTGTTCGACTGTGTGCAGCATTAGGATTGAAGAAGTTCAATCAAAGAATAGGAGACTCTGGTATTCCAGAATTCTAGCAAAGTACTTATACAGTCAATTCAGGCTGCCTGGTTTTCGATCGAAATGTCTGTAGAACTTCTTGCAGTGGGATGGTCTTTGATGGTCATTTACTCCATCAGTACTAGATATAGAAGTATATGCCAATAAGAATTGGATGTGTTCAATACCAATTGGAGAATGGACGCTTACATTGAGATGATATTCTAATCGGAAATTGGATGTGTTGTTCAAATATGGCAACCTTTTCAATGAACCAAGTTTCTATCTTTCAAATTAGTTTCACAATTTATTTTTTTTTTTTTTGATAAGTAAGGAATTTGCCGTTCAGTGACTAGATTCTAGACCAAAGGAGGAACATCACTAACCGAAAGCCATGACTACTTCCAGGCAATGATCTTTTGCCTTGAACTGTGAAATTTTGGTCATCCCAATTCAAGGTTAGCTGTGAGTTTAATGGAGGCCGGACAAAGACATTGCTGAAACAACACCTACCAGTGATGCTAAACATATTAACTGAAACCGTATTGCGGATCTTGCACAAAAAGTTGGACAAAATCAAGGTCAGTTGGGGTTGGTTTCATAGAATGCTGACGGTCGAAGTGTCTACGGAAAGAAGTGTCTACGACTGGCAGCTGCGAATGTTGCATATTATATGCGATAAAACTTGATTCAACAATACTACTACAAGAAAAGGTAAAAAAAAAGTAGACAGTGGCTGCGACGTGGAAACCGTGACCAAATGAAGTTCAAGACAGTGCCGGCAAGATCATGGTTTGCGTTTGCTGGTATGCATAGTGTATATTATTAATTGATAACTTACCGTAGAAAACCATGATGGATGACAAGCAAGATATCATCCTTCAAAGTAGACGTGGATTAATTCAACGTGGTGTGCTTTTTTTGTACGACTACCCACCAAGTGCACATCCAGTCACCGTTTTGTCAAGATCTAGCCTAAAGCATATGTTTCCTGTCTTCGGACAAGAAGGAAGGTTAGCGAAGAGGTATATGAAGCTGTATATGGGAACTAAGACGACAAATATTCAAGATGGGTTTACTAAGGTCGGATGGATTAAAGAATTGATATAAGATATATATATAGGCAGGATGCTAAGCAATGCCTGCACTGTTTAGATCAATAGTTCCACAATCATCTGTCCTTACTTTGATGGAATTCGGAATGGGCCTATGGGCTTTCTGTGTACAATTTTAGTGTAACACTCCCTCAAGAGGAAGAGCTCCCGAATGTCATTACCTAATTTGACTACAAATGTGAGAAGCCACTGCGTTTAAGTGAAGCTTGCTTGCGTTCAATTGCAGTTAATTGAAATAAATCAGCCGGAAGTACACAAATGCTGCTGCCGTTGAAGTGATTCATAAAACAATATCGAAGTTCCTCCTTCAAGCCGACACGTGTTATTGGCGAGACTTATGTAATAGAAAAACAGTTGGATATTTGCAGACAATTTTTCTAATCTTACCTAACGTCTGGTCATGACACAGACTATAAATGGCCTACAATTCATCAAAATTACAGCATCTACCTAAGCTGTTCAAGAAAAAAAGTGTCAACACCAAAATAATAATTCAATTGGCATTCGTCGGCCAACCATTCAAGCATTCAATCATTCTTCGCTTTCATATAGCGCAGTGATAATATAAATAAGGCGTCTTCCCTTGAATTATAAAGTAATCCCAGGCCTGACCATGTTATACATATCAATTGGAATATTTATGCGTTTGTATCTAGGAAAGGAAAAGTGTTTCGCGTATCATGTTACTCATTCAAAGATTGTCTTGAACGCTTATCTTACATTTTCTCCAACATTACACCGATGACAATACATATTATTTTCACGTCGAACAATGAAACTAAAACATGAACTCAATTGTTCTTGTTTCGTACGACATATAGACAGCGACGAAGGTGAATCTCTTGGGTAGACCTACTTTTTGGGGAATTTTCAGGTTTTAACCCAATTAACAAGGTAATAAAAAAATAAGCGGAACACTTTTCGGTACACGGTTGTATCCGGTTTTTGTTTGCCCCAGTCAGGCGCACACTCCACTTCTGTAACTGTGTACCGATGACAAGAATAGAGGAAAATAAAAAAGGTTTGTGCTGCTGCAGTAGAAATGTAAACAAATCCTCCTCCCCAGAGAGTGCAGCAATTGTTCGTCATTCCTGGCAAAAACCAGAAACCGCATCAGAGTGGAGGCGCTCAGCGAACGACCTTTGTGAAGTCCACCACACTGATTCACGTTTCTGTTTCAGCGAGTTGTGTCATGTCATGATGCAGATAAAAAGAATGAATGTTACAGTATAGGTAGACACCTATAGGCAATTCTTGTCTTGCATATATCGCTGGAACGTGTACCTCGTTTCCAGTCTCCATCGTCATGTCCACAACATCTCCTCTACTAGTCACCGATGATGTGGGCAACCGGTTTTCTGTGTTTTGTTTTGATTCGATCTCAATGCTGTTGTTAATGATTCCACGAATCTGACCGCATTTGAGATTAATTTTTTTTTCTTTTTCGTTTTCTTTTTCTTTTTTGTTTCTATCCTTCGGGGGACGTGTACAAGTAGAGCTGACGTAGATCGATTTAAGAAAGTTTTAATTAAGTTGCACGTTTGACCCTGGAGACATATATTTTACCATTTTGTCGCAGTCGCAGAAAGTGATTGAACCACACTGATGGGTTTTTTTAGAGAGAAACTGCCGGAAGTTTGAAAGTTTAAATTTAAGATATTCCAACTAAACAGAGTGAACTTTTTTTTATGGAATGCCAGATGGTACTTAGAATTATTCTGTAGACTTTTAGACGGCAATGAGTTCAGCAACATTTCGTGGGAAAATGAATCATACGAGTCGTGTGATGGCGGTCAGTATATTACATATTTTTATTCATGCAAAGTGAATGAGTGCTGATATTACTTGGGTAACTGCAGCATTGCACATTTTGTATTCTGAGCAAGGAGATGTTAGTTCATTTGATTCGTTATAATGAAGTAGCTGTTCATCAATTCCCGTAAAGAGGCCTCTACATCACGGTGAGAAATTTCGATAAGGTCGACATTTTTCATATACCTACATATCTCACAGGCTGAATGGACTTATTAGGGATAGAACCTTTTTTTGGTTTTTCCTAGTGCCTTACGCACTGAAGCATTGAAACATTCTTCTTGTCACAAGCCAGTACACGTTTGAAAAAGTTCCGAGAAGCTACTTTCAAATTGTACATTGTATCACGTGCTGTCTTGCGTTACATCTGGATCAGTTTGGACGCTATCCTGCATTCAGTTATCACTGCGTAGATGGAAAGTTTCATAAGTGGCTTTAAAGTCGATGAAAGGTGGTGGATCTTGACTTGAAACTCATTGGTTAACTTCGAGGACTTACTTCAGTGTGAATATTTAGTATACTGTCGATCTGGTAGATCGAAAACGACTCTCGTGTTCATTAATCATTGCGTTGTAGAAAAAATTGATAGGTTGAGTAGGAACTTATGCGACATTGAGCAGCAATATGTCACGAACAATGCTTGTGAGAATCTAGGAGTGCCAGAGTTTAAAGTATAATCTACGCGTTTGAAAAGCTCCACAGGTAGGAAATCAGAGTTGGGGCCTTTGCTATTTTTCAACTATTATGTCTTGATAGCTGCACCAATCTCATCAATACTAGGAGGGAGAGCTTTTTCTGATCCGAAGAGGGTTTTCTTTGGTAAATTCATCTAGAATACATATGTATGTACATATGTGATTCTCTGTGCATCGGTGATTGGTTTCAGTTGCTTGGCATTTTGGAACTGCCAGTTTCTTTTTTCCTGTCGTGAGCTTCTTAAGCTGGGAGACTGCTGGTGTCCTTCTTTAAGTTCGATACTATTTCTCCTTTGGCACTGCAGGGCTTGCAGGTGTGCATTTTCTATGGCTTTATTGTGAATGGTATCTCACAGCTGTTTTGACTATCTGGGTCATATGAAAAAAATTACATGCTGAGGATGATAGCTAAGCAAGAACAGGCACGCCTAGACCGAGTCTACCCGAAACAAATTGGTGGCTATCAAAAAAAAAAGTTAGAAGGATTCGAAGTGTCACGTGCTGCGCTTTTTTGAGATTGAGATTCCGCTTCCCGCTCCAAAACAACAGTCGCTCCAAAGCGATGTACCAGACTTCATATCAACAGACGTTTGAATTTTTTTTGTCGGCTTAAGATACACTTCATTAGAGTAGTCAGACAGACGCAACAGGTCCATTGAACTTTCAGGAAGGAAGGCCCAGTTTTACCAATTTTACTGGAATTTCTTTGCCTTTTGAATCAGCACTCACTACATCAGAACTGAAGATCTACCATCTGATCCGAGAGAAAAGATTATCATAAAGGTAATGATCCGAACTACATATCATCGCCCTTTCCACAAGCGTGGCAGACAGTGTCTCTCTTAAGCCTAACCCATTAAGATGTTTAGGAAAAGGAAACTGTCCCGTAAGAACGCCAATATGTTGCCTGCAGACTTTTCGATTGAGTGACAGTGAGAATGGTGTTGGCTCTAATGGTTCTAATCTAATCTAGTCTAAACGTCAATGGAGGCGTTGAACGAGGACGCGAGATGACAAAATGTAGGTTCGGGTCCAGAGGAGACATCCTCTGATGCTTGATTAGCAATCTTATCGGAGATTTCATTTCCCTAAATCCCAGTGGGACCCTATTATGAATTAAGAAGTTCAGACATGCAACCAAATTTAAAGAGTTATAGGGTTAAGTGAGGACTCCTCCCTCCACCTATTTTTAACAACATAATCGGTAGCATAGCTGGTAGTAGTCGGATAGCATAAATCTCTGTTTGGAAAATAGAGGCATGCTTGCCTAATGAGTAGTGGAGTCTAGTGTTGTCAGTCTCCACTGAACTTTGATTAGTTTTGAAGTCATCCGTTTAGATTCAAGTGCAGTCCTTTTCAGGCTCAGACTCTGGCCGAAGCTAGTCCTGAACGCAAAGAAAGTCGAATTTTTGCACAACAGCGAAGTTCCGATAACATTCCATCAACAACATATGTACATATCTATTGAGTCAGGGTCGTAGAATAAGTGTCGCACAAGTTCATCGAAACTTCAGTGCGGATGATACCAAACGACACCCCGTCAAAGGCGATAGATTGCTTGGATAGTATAGCTCATGTAGGTTAAATAAAGCGAGCAGATAATCTAGAGCAGATCCAGGCCTATTTGGAAAAGTTCCCATGCAGACGAGACTGGGTGTTCTTCGGAGTTTAGTGTAGAAGGAAGTCACAAACTTACATGAGAGCCCTCTCCACCTAACAACCGACCCATAATCTAGAAAAGGTCTTATAATAGCCATACAGATCGATAGGAACTTTTGCCAAAAGCACGCTTACACTCCACGAAAACTATGAGCGCCTTAAATGTCTTCGACTTGACATGCTTTGGCAAATGGAGTTTCTTATCCAGGACCACCAGGATAATGTCCTCATCTTTTCGAACAGCCAAGCAGCTATCAAATCCTTGGAATCGATCTCTATAAATTCTTTAGTAGCTCTAGACTGCTGATCGTTTCTCACAAAGACAGCAGTCCGTGAAGCCATGACCTGGCTTTCGATTAACTCGATAGAGTGCAGCGCTATTGTTTTCTATAGTCAAGCTGCGATAAAAGCATTGGAATCGCCAATAATTCGATCAAAGTTGGTAAAGCAATGCCTCGGATCTCTTAACGAGGTCGCTGTCAGGTGCGATGTATCCCTGTGCTGGGTTCCAGGACATAGGGATATTCCAGGCAATTGCAGAGCGGACGAGTTAGCGAAAGATGGTGCAAACTGGGACCTCCCTGACAATAAAGAGGTACTGTCAGCACCTATAAAATCGATAAAACTCCAATTAGATAGCGCAGCCATGAGTATGGCAAACAGTACGTGGAACAATTTCAGTACATGTCTCACTTCTAAACAAATCTGGCCAGAGCTGGATCGTAGGAAAACCATTAGACTTATTACCAATATGCAATACGATAAATCTTAGAAAGATAGTTGGCGCCCTCACAGGGCACTGTCTGATAGGCAGACATGCTAGAAGACTTTGTGCTTCCTTTAACGATTTCTGTAGAAAATGTGGAGACGAGGAAGAGGAGGAAACCATGATACATCTTCTGTGCACTTGTCCTGCTCTATCGGTCTTAAGAAGGAAAACCTTGGTTTGATGACTAAACAGTGAACCACACATCTTCGGCATGTGTCTACACCGAAAATAGTTACCCTGCCTCCTGTCCCATCTGGAAAGTTGTAGGTCTCCTGTGCTGGTAATCCGGTTTTTCCATAGTGGTATATTTTGGTTTAAGTGCTCCCCTGCTAAGCGGGGACAACCACCCAACCACCCAACCTAACCATTAAACCAGGTTGAAGCAATTTCAGGAAGTCTTTACTTTGTTACGGGACGTCACTTCCTCTTCAATTCAAACAATACTAGGTTAGACCTAGGATGACTGGTCGTTTGTTTTTTTTAACTTACACCCAGTTTACATGGTTGAATCTCCTCTTTATGAGACTAAATATCTTCCACAAACCTAACAAACAATAAGCAATCCAGATCAACGATCTAACAAAAGAATACCATATCGACCACCCGTTGTTTAATGCATATTCATGCAAAGAAGTTGATTGCTGATATTCATGAGCACGTGCCAAAAGCAACACGAAAAGATCATTCCATTGTGATATCTCCAATGAAATATGTATAACTAAAGTCGAGTAACATTTACGAGTATTAACTACCATCTCGTAACACAGAAAACGTAATTAAACCAGGAACACAAGTTGCTAACTACATACCACAACAAGAATCCTACTAACCCATTTTCTATCTTTGTATCTATGTATCTGCATAAGTTCAACAACCATGATCCTCACGTCTGTAACCAAGAAAGCCAAATCAAAACAAAGTGTGAGAAGAAACATTCAGTACAACAGAAACTGAAACCGAACCATTGTTACAGTTGGTAACAAGAGATGAGCTAACCGTGACGTACCAATGGAATCTTCTTGCGCAACAAAAGCGCAATATTTTATAACCATTTGTCTTCGATCGACATTTAAAAAATAGAAAAAAAAAACTGATTTCTCGTAATTCTAGATGATCAATCAAAAGTTAACACCACGCCGGCCGATGCTTTGTTATCGTTTCAACGTAATAGTAGATAGTGTCAATGACACTCTGGCTGAACCGATTGCGACAGGGGGGTAGGTGTCCAAGAGGGACTCCAAAATCATAAACAAAAGGTATTACAAAACAAGGGCAAATGAATTCCAAGTAGAATTTGAAATAAATTAGATAACTCAAAAGTGTTTATTTCCTTTAGTCGAATATAATTTGCAACAACCGATAGCGGTATGAGATCATCGGTTTAGCATATACAGACAGTGTAACGGAGTTTCGCATCGAGAATACATTTTAGCTAATACTGTCTCGAGTTGTCACTGGCCTCTGCGCTGGTGCCGTTATTGATTTAAATTTTTATACCTTTTCACCGATAACAGTTCGTTCGTGTTGAATAATCTTTGAGATACTCAAAGCTAAACACCTATACAGAGTGTATTCAAATGAGTTCGCAATCGATTGCAATAGAGGCAGCTGTGATTGAATCTAGACTTTGGGGGATCTGATGGTCCAAAGTGAATTTAGTCTGTGATCGGATTATCGGTGAAGAACAATAAAGTGTGCTGAAACTAGAGCAGTAGTAGCTTGAAGTAGTTTGTGGAATTGTGTGGATAATTGCTAGCATTGTGTTCGAGTAGACTTTCCTTTAAGTGGTGAGTTCACAATTTTCTTTTATCAATCAAGTGTGCTCATTGCAGAAAAGATACTGCAAGTTAAAGATTTTTCGACCACATTTGGTGGCTAACATACTCGTACTATAGTTGAAATATTCATAGTTTTAAATAAGATCTGTTAGAGATCAGTTAGGTTGGAGTCTTTCTAGGTCTTCTCCTTTGGTTTCCAGATTGTTAGCTGTTTGGTCTAGGGCCACAAATTTATGTGAGAGCAGAGAGACAGCTTTTAGATGTTGTAGATAATATTGTCCATTGCATTTCTCGATTTTCCTCGATCAGTGCTCCATGCATACTCATAACATCCCGGATGACTATCGGAAATAGCAGTGGTAAAAGTGTGCAATCCTGTGGTACCTCAATTTGATTTTCAAAGGCTTCTGAGACTTAATATATATAAAGCGCGGATGGGCGTTGATTTTAAGGTTCGGCCAATTCGTCTAAATTGTCGAAGAAGTAGGCATCTAAGTGCAAAAGGAGGAAGTATAGTTTCCTCCTCTTCTTCGTTCTACAGAAGTCATTAGCGAGGAGGTCCAGTTTAATGGTGTGCTTACCGATAATACAGTGCCCCAAAATGACACATACGTACTATGATTATTATGATCTACCTTTTCTGTGTGATCAGCTTGAGCCAGATCTGTCTAGTAATCTGTCTATCTACGATTAGTTAAATTCACAGCATTGAGCTTAAGCAACAGTTTAACTGTAGCGCGAACCAAGCCGATATTCACCCTATCCGATAAAATCGGTAAGGTTGTAACCTGCCTGGCGAGTTCGTCGCCCATGCAATTCCCTGAAATGTGTCTGTGACCCAGCAACGAAATTAAGTGAATATTGAATTGTTTAGCCGTTTCTTTAAGAGACCGCCAACAATTTAGGGCAGTTTTTGAATTAAATGTGACAGATTCCAGAGATTTGATCGCGGCTTGATTATCCGTATCACAATGTTTTGCAGTCACGACACGGTTTCCTTGATCGCCATGATCTCCGTCTGGAAAATGGTACAGTGATTAGGAAGGCGGAAAGAGATACTTATATCGTTGAAGAAGACACCTCCTCCTACTACTCACTACGCGTCGGTATAGAAACATATCGATCCCGTGTTTTGTAGCCACAGATCCTTACTTATCGGAGGTTCTGTGTTCCTTGTCGTCTCGAACCTGCGGGCTGTGATTCGAAGATCCTCTTCGCTGCAGCATTATTGTCAATTCGCTCGATGTGGCCAAGCCAGCGTAGTCAATGTATTTTGGCTTATTGAACTACAACCACTTCTTGGTACAGTTCATAGAGTTCTCCTCCATTCGCCCTCCTCGCATACGGGACCGAATATTCGACAAAGAATTTTTCTCTCAAAAGTGTTGAATATCTTGTCTGCTTTCCTAATTATAGTCCAGCACTCAGCTCCATATAGCAGAATTGACAGGATCAATGTTTTGTAGAGCATGCATTTCGTCTTTCGAGTTTGGAGTCTTGAACCCATTTGTTTCGCCATACCGAAGTAGCAGTGGTTTCCTAGGGTAAGTCTTCGTCAAATCTCCTCTAAGGTGGCACTCGTGGAGTTTATATTTACTCCGAGGTAGATAAGCTCCTTAACCACTTCGAAGTTACTGTTGCCAACAGTGACATATTGTCTTAGGCTTCTTTGTTTGTTGACAACATGTAATTGGTTTTGTCCTCATTTACTTCAAGGTCAACTTGTTTCGTCCGTTCTTCAATTGCCTCAAAAACCTCTAAAACGGCGTGCTGGGAGCGACTGATGATGTCGATATCGACTGAGTATCCCAGCAGCTGGACAGATTTGTTGAAGATACTGCTTTTCTTGTTAACACCTACTCTGCCCACTATCTGTTCCAGCACGAGATTGAAAAAGTCACATGATAGCGAATCTACTTGCTGAAATCCAGTACATATTTGGAATAGTTTGGAGGAACTGTTTCCCAATTGAAATTGGCCATCATCCAGAGCTCAAGAGGATGAATGAAGTCGATGAAGAGATGGTCGACTTGAAATTCGTTGGTCTTTTCCAGGAGACACAGATCCTCCTCCTAATTAACTCTTGAGGGATTACGTTTTTCAAAGTTTTTGTCGAACAGTGGAATGGTGTACCAATCGCTATTTGCAAACTAAAATTCAAGCTGGACGCTGTCGCTAGTATAAATCTTAGGTTGACAACATGCCTAGCAACAAAACAAATTTGGCCAAAGCTGGAGGGCTACAGGGCTGGGCATTTTTGTGAACAACTTTTGTAGAAGCTGCATGGATAAAAAAGAGGATGAAACCATTCCTCACCTTCTTTGTTTCTACCCAGCTCTCTACCGTAGAAGGAAGCTTCAATTAGGAGGCTTCTATTATAACGATATAGGCAATGTGATAAACATGGTTACCAAAAGCCTCTTACGTTTCATCAGAAGTTCAAAATGGTTTAACTAGTAGGTAAGAAAGAAACTTTCTCCTATGACCCATGTGGGATCACAATGGACCTATTGCTGGTCTAAGTGTTGGCATTTCTGAACTGGCAACTACTTCAACCAAACCAACGGAGTCGGTGTCTTGCGAAAAGAATTCAAGATTGTTAAGAATAGAGGAGTGCCCAGTACTTAGACTAGACTATTGAGATATAGCCTTCAAAGTCACTTGTTTGTTATAGATTTCTAAAACCGCTGTGTTCCAAAGACGATGAGAGAGAACCCATCTACCATCTTTGCAAACTAAAGATGCGCCCAGCGAGTACAAGCTGTTTCTACCGATTTCCCTTTGGAAAAGCTCATGGTGGAAGGCTCGCAGCAGGTTTGGGTTAATATTGCAGCGAAGAAGAAATGATGATGGACTCATGGGCCTCGGTATAGAAATCAGGTTGACTACCGTCCAAGATTTTGAAATATGAACCATAAGGTTAAAACTATTTATAACTCAATTTACGCAGACGATAGCTGTTTCTAATAGAGCCTCCTCAGATTCTGTAGAATAGATCACTTTCCCTTAAAGTGGTATGTACTTGTTTTCTCGTGTTTGCCGAAAGTTTAGTAAAAATCTTAGCAGGGCCTCGACTTCATCATAATCCTCATAACCTCACATTTGGCTTGCATAGCATCTTCATTGAGACTTCGTTTCTACTTGAGAACTATTTCTACAAGCTGCTTATGTTTTGCTCTTATCAATTTATTTATTTCTTTGTGAATCCATTTATTGTATCAATATCCATGGCAGAGCGAATTGGGTGCATCGTCGCGGTCGCAAGGCTATTTGCTGTCAAAGTATTAGCATCTTTGTTCAGACCTTTAATGCATCCAACACCATTAAACATCCTTTTTACTCTCCACTATGTTTTGGAATATTTTGTTACCTCAAAGTTTTTTAGTAGTAGAGAAGGACTAAAAGATGTGCTTGCTTTTATTCGATCTCATTCGAACCAAGCTTCTTCTTTCCTTTCCGGAGTCTGTAAGATCTGTTAGATTTGTCAAAAAGAAACTAGCTGGGATTTCAGGTTTGATACTCTGTCAGAGATTTAATTTATTTTGCTTATAATTAAAGCAAAATAAATTAAAATTAAAAGTGTAAAATATCAAGAGAAACAAGTTCAAACTGTCGGACAACACGAGAGAGTCGAACGCATTGTTGTAAATCTAAATATCGGTATACTTCTGTTATAATAGGAGAAACGGCAGCACTGGCTTAGGGCTTAGCCACAATGTTCTGCTTCTAGAAGAACGGACACTGTCTATTCATTATTATTTTTGTTTTTTGACTTCAAGGCCTGATATACATATAATTAAACAATGAACATGGCATATGAGGAGGTTTGCCCAGTCAGAAAAACTCTCATATTTTGTTGAATCAAGAGCAACTATTGATGTCTTTTTTCTCGAAAATTATTATAGTAAATCCGAACAACGTCATACATATCAATTTACGTACAATTCAGTGAAATGAAACGCAATTAGCTAGAAAGCGATCGAAGCTCATCTTCACAGGTGGTCGGCTTGGCAACATAATAAACCTGTATTGAAACTCAGTTGGAGTTGAGAACAAAATAGAAACAAATCTATTCATAAGCAGAAAAACTTCATAATCAACTTGATTATTGTAATCGAGGCATTATATTCATTATTTAACACTTTCCAAACTACGTACCAGTTTACAAATGCACAGAGTTTGGTTTGCAACGTTGGCCGCATGGTGGATCATACAGTTTGTGGTGAGCGAAGTCGCTAACTTGAAAAATAAAACAGCGTTGTGGTTCCCGAGAGAATTAAACTTTATCATTTTAATTTTATTTATCAAGATGGATCTGTTAAAAAATCTTCGCAAGTGACAGTTGACATTAATAGTCGAGATAGGTACATGCTGTTATTCGATGGCATTGCCAGAGTCATTCGTATTTATATAGCTTTCTTATCATCCTAATTAAAACATCAAATAAAACGTAATTGATGAAATAAAATATCTGTGACCAACTGGTATTTGGGAACAATCCCTAAAATATTTATTTCTTCCGTGAATAATAGATTCGCATATGCAAACACTAAAACGCGAGAAATAAAATCCCCTGTAAGTATTTTGCTGATACAGTACTGAACCTCTTAGTAAGTAAATTAGAGCCAATAACTCATTTATTGCTTAGCTCTAAATAAGCAATATTTCGTACTTCCGTACAATTCAAGACCGCATGCATGCTTTTTGAATTCACCTCACGCACGTATTTTATACAATAAACTTCAAACTATTATGAGATACTCTGCGGCTTAACGAACTATGAATAAAAATTAATGAAGTTCCATAATAGGAATTACATATGATTGTGAGTCTTATTTAAAATAGACTGATGAGCATGAGATAGCCCAGTATTGAAATAAAAAGTTTGGATTTATGTGCGACGAAGTTTAGAAACTAACTGGGGAAGAAGTCAAATCGAAACAGCTATCAGTCAACAGATCATAGTAGAGTTTTTAGAAATTTGTATTGCGATTTGGGCTTCTTTATGGTCTTCAGTAGTGATTCATTTGTCAATCAAGTTCCTTGTCCTCTTGTTAACGATGATCAAGGCTTTTAATACCTGTTAGTAATCAAACCCAACCACAATGCAATTCAGTGGACTTACCCTTAAGTCAAAACTGAACGAAAAGCCCACTCAATTTCTAGTTACCCATAATGAACTCAAGCGAACTTTACAATCTGTCAAATTGTTTCGGTTTGATTTCAGTGCAGGAACGAAAAAAAAAATGGAAAGTAGTAAAATTATTGCATCATTCGTATTGAAATATTCTCAAAATCGTATTCTGAATTAATTCCTATTGCCATTTCTATGACTTTTTTTCTTTTTGGATCAGCTGTCAAAGTTCCGTACTGAACATCCGTAGGCTTTCCGTAAGCCCACAGAAGTTAACAGAACTTTTACCGAAACCAATTTGAAAGTCGGTCCTACCAATTTGAAATCCTTTCAAATATTAATACATGTCAACCTGAAGTCATTTCAAATGTCAATTTTGAAGTGGCTGACAAAACAATTGTCAACAATATTCGTTTTTATATTTTTTCTCTTCCGATTGTTAAACAAAAAGTAAATATTTATTTGTGTAATTATAATATTTCTTTTTACCTTTTTGTCAGATTTAAAATGAAAATAAAAACGAAAAAATGGTGATATGTATCTAAAATAAACCAAAGTTCACACTATAGATTTGTTCGGTTTGACAACCTCTCACAGATGGATGAACTCAAAAGGATTTAAACTAGGTTTCGTTGAAATCACGAGATTTCGAAACCCAGAAAATGTATGGGTAATCCCCAGAGATTTGGAAGAATTTTGCGAAACCTCGGGATATCGTTCGGTGTGTACGTAGTATAAGGTCTCCGAATTCTATTTGGCCCTTTAATATTAAGATCTTGTTGTGGACACTGTTGTTTCATCATACATAGGTTGTCTTTAGTTAGCCCTTATTGGATTATGGGTGGGTTTGTTGGAGAGACTGAGTTACTGCCTCTCACTTAGGCCTCGTATCTGAAAGGAATAGATAATTTCTTGTTGAGTTGTACTGTTTCGGATGGGGTTTATTTGAATGTATGGCGGTATTTGACAGTGTTGCTTGGGAAATCGTTAAGTTTGTTTGGCGAACTTTACTATGTCACGGATTCCTATTTTTCGTCGCTGGTCGCTGGGTCCGCCTAGTACTTATTGAAGTTCTGGTTTTTAACGGAACTCCTATTATCTTTTCGGGATTTAATTCCATATTGGAAGATCCTTCTTTTGCTAAATGGTCAGTCTGCTTATTTTCTGTTATACTTTCGTGTCTCGGTACCCAGGCTAGGCAGAATGTGTTGATACCTGCAAGAAAGTTGATTTATGATGGCGCTTATTGCTGTTTTGCTATCAGAATAGATTTTTAAAGGGTGGGCCAACTGTTGGTTTTCTTTTGAATCATATGTTATTTTGACACTGACAGCTCTTATGTGCTCAAAAAATTGACAGAAATGGATCGATTTACGCTTAAAGAACGTTGGGAAATACTACAAAGTTACTTCCAAAATGGATGCTGTGTTGCCAAAACAGTGCGAATTTTGAAAAGAATTTTCGGTCGAAATAATGCATCAACTGCAGCTGGTGTACACAAGTTTGTGATGAAAGTTCGTGAGACTGGTTTGTTCATTGATAATCGAACATTATCCCGTGTTCCTCCTCTGCGCTGAACGGAGAATATTGGAGCTGTTGTCGAAAGTGTGCGCCTAAACCCGAGAACCCCATTTTGCTTCGAAGACGACAATGGAAAAAACGTTACAGTCAATGGAGCGCGCTACCAAGGTACGATAACTGATTTTTTATGGCCAGAAGTTGAGGAATTGAACTTGGGCGAGCTATGGTTCTAGCAAGATGCGGCTACGTGCCACTCAAGCCGTACAACAATCGATTTATTGCACACTAAGTTCAATAATGGTGTAATCAGTCGTTTTGGTGATGTTGCTTGGTCGGTACGGAGCTGGGATTTGACGCCGTTGGACTTTTTTTTTGTGGGGTGCCATTGAAGATCGATGCTATAGGTATACGAACAATACTGAAACGATTGAGGCACTTAAGAACAATATTGGTCAAGCTATTAGTATAATAGGGGCCGAAACCATTGAAAATGTAATCAAAAATTGGGTTGACAGAATGGCCTACTGCCAAAGTGCCAAAGCAGCGGAGGCAGTCATTGAAATGAAATAATATTCCATAAATTTTCGGAAGATTTACTCTTTTCAATAAAGCAACAATTATTTGAAAATATTGAACAGTGTATTTGTATAGCCACAGATGGCCCACCCTTTCTTTGCATACCATGGGTGTAGCGTTTGGTTAGCACTTCCGCTCCCCGAGGTATAGTAAAGACCTCTGCCTGAAATATAGCCACGAATGGTTCCAAATTTATGGCGATTTTGATTGATGGGAAAATGCCAGACCCAGTTTCTTCTGCTTTATTTGGGCCATCTGTATACAATGCTTCCCCGGTGCTTGTCATTCTTTCATGTATCCAAGTTTCCCATGTGGGGAAAGTAGTTTTGAAGTTATAGACTAAGTTGTGAGTTTTGCCTACAAGATGTCTAGGGTTATCAATCAGTAATGTGGATTCCTTTAATGTATATATTAAGGATTTTCCAATGCTCTATTCTGTTTCTGTCATCGAAGTGACGAAGTGCTCTGAGCCTACATAGTGGCGGTGAGGGTTGCTTCTTAGTGTACTGGTAGTATGTTAAGTATCACATCTATGGCTTAGGTTGTTGTCGATACTTGCGCACCTGTGATTCCCAGGCCATTCTCAAACGCCGGTTACTATTCTACAATGCTGTAGAAAAGTATCGGTTTCATGAAACAGTGGATTATCTTAGGTGTTGAGACCCATACCTTTCTAAAAGCCCTCCTGCATATCCAGTACGCCTTCTTTGCTACTCGTGAATACGGCTTTGATTACACGTTCTTCCCGGATTTTCCTTCAGGTCAGTTTCGGGTCAAGTATATTGTCCAAATAACTGACACTGTCACGAGGTTGCAATGGTGCATCTCCTATTCTGAGGAAGTGGATCCAACTTGTACTGGGGTTCTTTGTGAACCGATGAACCCCTCTGTGAATGTTACCTTCTCGTATATTAAGGAGAGAGTATGAAAGTATGAAACAGGATACTATTCTGTGCCCATCATCTGCGCCTGAGATTTCCGCCTGTATATTGATCGTTTTGTTTGAACCTTTGATAGGTCATGTGTAGGCCTAGACAAGTTAGCCACCGGAGGCACAATCTAAGAGTGCTCTGTAGAATTACTGGCATAAACACACTCTCTGTTGTTTTGGAAAGAAAAGTTCTGTGAGTGGTTTCCGATCCCATGTGCATTGTCTAGAAATCATACAGACTTAGTTTTCTAATTTCTTAAAACCAACTTGAAATCCCTTTTATTGCTTCACTAGGCAAATCCACTTAGATGATAGCTTTAGTCATTTAAATACATGGACTATTTGCTTGTTTTGAAGTGCAGTACATACGAAGTAGGTAGCAGTGGTCTAGTAATACAATGGACCCAGTCTGAGTGCTCTGGGATTTGAATTTCCCTGTAGAAAAAATCACCTATGGAAGGAAAACAAAAAAGGACTTTATATGATTATACGTATTCAGCATTTTTTACATCTTTAAATAAATTTTCACAGTTGAAGAAAATTTGGTTGAGGCCGAGGTTCATACTTAACTGTAGCGCTACCAAGGGTTACACAGTTGCTATAGTCGACAAGTCTTTTTTTTAGTGTAAGTGATCACTAAATTGATTTTAACGAGACCACAGCAGAAGTAAAACGAAGAATAACTCTTACTTATCCCTGTGTCTTTGGGCCGAGAAAGCAATTGAATAGTAAGGCCCTATCCCAAACAACAACTCAGTTTCCAAAGGATTGACCGAAAACCTATTCATAGTGCACCATTCATCGACTCTGTCTAAGGCTATCTGCGCATTAGCACAGACAGTCTGTACACATAACCCGACAGAATGTATGGCAACATCATCCGCGTATTTTGGAGCTTGTTTTAGACTTCATCTACTATTAGGCTTCACAATGATAGTGAAAGCACCCCACCTTAAGGATAGCCTACTTTACTTAGTGCAATAAAGTTTTGTGCATTAATAATGTCTCAAAAGTTCTAGTGCATAACTTCTTTCACATCCATTTTGAGGTTCGTGCTGTTTATACTTTTGCCCATTGTAGGCACGTTTTCCTTAATATTTCCGTCAGCTTTCTCGCCAGTGTGTGTTTCGGAGTAACGACCTATGAGCTCTATTCATAATTTAATTCCCAACTTGATAAACATTTTTTTTCGATGTCATACTATGTGTCTGGCTTAATGCCAAACCGCAAAAAACAATTCATCAAAGACTTGCTTTATGAAAAGAATCTCTCATCAAGTTGAATTGCTACTTTCGCATCAGATACTTTGTACTTGAGTATGTGTAAGTATGTGCATATATGTATAATAAAATGCACAACAGTAATTGAATCACTTATCAATCGTGTACACTTTCTTTAATGCGGTTTCAGAGACACGATCAATATTTGGCGAATAAATTCTAGCAAAACTGGAAAAATAAAACCACTCGAAACCAAACGATCAAAGCAAGTGATTGTGAATAATTTTTGTCTCACCACCATCGGGACATGATTCATGGAACCATTTCATTGGAATAATTCGACATGGGTTTTAGGTGTCATAAATGGCAGTGATTTTCAACTGAAACAACGCCTTTAATCAACAACTCACCCATTACACTAGAAAGCACTTACTTGTTGTAAGAATTCAATTGTTTATAAAAAACAATTAACGTATTGTCTCGAAGACTGTCATCAGAATTACCATAAAAGCATCACCATCTCACCTCTTTGCCAATCCATATGCTTATACTAAACTTGTTCAGTTTATGTGCTGAACTTTATTATGCCTTCACGTATTACACAAGAAAATAAAACGGAAGGGCAAAGACCATTTCAGTCATCTGTCCGTATTGTGATTCATTTGAGTCTCTGACTGACTTACAAACTCAATTTATCTGATAAAACACTGTACTCGTTATATCTTTAACCGAATCCAACATTATTCGATGTAAAACGTTTCCGATTTTAAAATTGACCATTGCGGTACGTATTATAATTTCTCTGTTGTTTAAATTACTAGGGAAAGGGAGAGAGCTGCGTCCAGCTGTTTCCGGCGTTGGGCCATAAAAATATATCAAATTCAATGTCTGTTTCGCATGCAACTCGCTTTGAATTTTAAAAGAACCTCAGACCTATATTATTCACTTTGTCTGTCTGTTTCGCTGCCACGAATACAGCACAAAATAATAAAAACAAAGAAAGAAGGCAAAATCGAATTTTGATAAGAGATGACTCAGTTGCTGCTGGCTGGCTGACTGGCTCCTCAATCGGGTTTTTTGTATCTTTTATTTGTTTTATTGGTTAAAAGTGCTTGCATCAGACAGCAGCAGAGATTTTTGCGTAAATCGTTAAATGCTATTCATATTCCCTTTCGCTATAAATATCGCTAATGCCATTCTGCGGTTAATAACCGCACATCACTTTAATAAGTTTAGTAGAGGAATAATGCCGACTCGAACAAAAAGCGAAAAAAAGCAGACAGCAGTGGCAGCAAGTGGATTTATGCGTTTTTTGTATCCTCGCTGAGTCATATTGAGTTTCTCACTTGTTATTCTGCAATCGCATCTTTGAGTGACTGACACAGTGGCAACACAATTCATACGTTTGTGGCACAGTGTCATATCTGCGAGAGGGTATCCCTCTCGTATTTTGTTTATTCAGCAGATCGTTTACCTTCTTTTTTTTTTTTTTTTTCTCTTTGCAGATACTCATTATAGAGTGGCGAACCCGTAGAGCTTTTTGAATGACCGTGAACAATCTCCTTAGAAAGTAATCACTTGGAAGACTTGATAGACCACTATCACCACCAGCAGCACCAGCAATACGCACTCTAGTATACGATCTCAAAATTAAATTAATAAACTGTCCCATTAACAGTGGTACGTCGACGTCGTTGACATAAACTAGCAACTATAAAAAACAAAAAAAAAAAAAAACAGCCGAAACCGTGGCGCACCAACAAACAAACAGGCTTTCTAATAAAATGGCTAGCACAGGTGACATGTGGCTGCAATGGTTCTCCTGCTGTTTCCATCAACCGCAATCACCATCGCGGCGGCGACATCAGCGATTACGTATCGACAGATCAATGATCGGCAATCCGACGAATTTTCAACATACCGGTCATATTGGTTCCGCAGATGTTGAACTATCAACGAATCACCTGAATGCCATACAAACACAGATGCAGAGCAAAGGTGGCTACGAAATGAGTTCTATTCGAGTGCAGGTAAGCATAAGATGAGATACGAAATATTTTTGATTAATTTAGTTTTTGATGAGCTTTTTCAGTGCCAGTTATATCGGATGTAGAAATTAGCAGCTTAACGTGAAAACCTTGAAAGGTGTAGAAGATGATCAGGTTTTGCAAAGAGAATTCGCTAAGATAACCATGAAACATTGCAGGAGTCAATGTGATGTGTGAATTAAACGTTTAGGGTCGGTTGTCGCCGGCATTAACTGCCGGTGGTAAATTTGCTTATGAAACAACTCTTATCTTGATTTTACGGTTTTATGTCGTCAGTTGGGTAGGTGACGAATTGAGTCAATAAATATGTGTGCAAACTTTTGTTTAGTCACGAATTGTAGGTGGAAATGTCTCTATTTGCTTTGTAATATAACTTCACTGGCGATAAGCCTGTCAATTATTTCAGATCAATCAACATTCTTTCTCAAGAGACTAGGGCGTTCTTATTCAAAAATGTCCGGCATGTTCTACAGAGAATGCCATTATCATAATGAAATGTCTGCGCACGTATTTTAAAGAGGGATATTCATGCGGTAGTGTCGACATTAGCAAACAGCGATCAGTTCAATTTTGTGAATAGAGAAACTCCCTGAAATATTTACATATTCCTCCTTAGCTCTGGCTGAGGATATGACCAAGGTGATCGCATACGCGAGGATACAAATATGTCCAGTTAAGGAATATTACCATCGACCACGTATCTTCTTCTCCAATTGCCCTCTTCGCTAACAGCACCGAATATTCGACGAAGAATTTTTCTCTCAAAAGTGTTCAATATCTGCTCTGCTTTCCAGCTTATAGTACAGCACTCGGGTCCATATAGTAGAACTGGCAGGATCAAAGTTTTGTAGAGCATGCATTTCGTCTTCCGAGGTAGGTAAACTCCTTAACCACTTCGAAGTTACTATCGCCAAGAGTGACGTACGGTCCTAGGCGGTGAACAGATGCTTCTTTGATTTTTGACAACATGTACTTGGTTTTGACCTCATTCACTTCAAGGCCAACTCGTTTTGTCTGTTCTTCAATTGCAGTAAAAGCCTCTAAGATGGCTACAGGCGCGCGCGAACGATGATGTCGATTTCGTCTGCGTATTCCAGTAGCTGGACAGATTTGAAGATAGTGTCTTCCGTGTTAACACCTGCCCTGCACACTATCTGTTCCAGCACGAGATTGAAAAAGTCACATGATTGCGAATCTACTTGCCGAAATCCAATACATGTTTGAAATAGTTCGGAGGTCATGAGGCACAGCTGGATCAGTTCAGCCGGAGTACCGAATTCTGCCATTGCCTTGTAGAGCTCAAGACGATGAAGGTTGTCATATGCGGCTTTGAAGTCGGTGAAGAGATGGTGAGTCTTAACTTGAAGCTCGTTGGTCTTTACCAGGATTTGCCTTAGTGGTCGATCGTCGATCTGCCGGGACAGAAGCTACACTGGTACGTACCGATTAGTGGGTTGCAGACGTTCACACAGTATATTTGATATGATCTTATATGCGGCATTAAGCAGGGGTATGCTTCGATAGTTCTTACAAGACATAGGATCGCCTTTCTTGAAGATGGGGCTTACAGAGCTGATAGTCCAGTCATCGGAAATGGCTCATCCACCCATACTTGGTAGATGATTTGGTGCATGCACCTTACCAAAACATCACCACCATGTTTGAAAAGCTCCGCTGGTAGATCATCAGACGGCCTTGTTGTCCTTCAGCTTTTTGATAGCTCAGCTAATCTCTTCAAAACTGGGAGGGGTGGCTTCATCATTGACTGAATGCTGTTTCTCTTCTTGCCCTATCACCCTCTACCTGATGCCAATAAAGTAGCTGCTTAAACACATTTACTATTCCCCGTGCTTCGGTGACTAGGTTTCCTTCACTGTTTGGAAGAACCTGTGTTCCGAGCTTGAATCCAGCTGCCAGTTGCTTGGCTTTTCTAAAAAAAACATCCGGATGTTATTCCTATCCCGGGTCTCTGCGTTTCTTCTTCCTGCTGTGTAGAATTCTTGTCTAGTGCGTTGGACTACGGAGCAAGGGGTTCGAATTTCAATCTCCAGACAACACCTTAAATTTCTTTCACGGCCCCATCTCTCGCGAGCGTTTGACAAATATCCGAGGGTATAAATGTCATGAAAAAGCTTCTCAAATAAACAATTGCTCTTCGGTCACGGCATTAAATAGCATTCGTGTAAAGAATATAACACGTACAACACGAATGGTTGTGAGAATCAAGGCACTGGATCTGTTGCGCCACATATTTGTATTTTTGAAGGTGCAAGTGTCTGAACATTACATTTGCAGATCCGCATCAATGGAGGTAACGAAGCTTGAATATGAATTGCGGCCCATGTATGGCCATAGAAAGACTGCACTTCAGTGAACTAGGAGTTGCCGCCAAATTATCTGATATTTAGCACACTTTCTGAATTGACGTCAATATTTTCATTTGGACCATGTACTATCTTAGATTTTCAGTCGGTGTTGCCTCGAGCTGTGACCTCTTGTCACCTCTTGTCACCTCTTTATTGTCTTTGTAGACAATTCTACTATTACATTTGCTTGCTGTTTCGTCCAATTCTTTAGTAAGCATTCTCTCAGTTTCGTATTGATTCTCCCTCTTGCTGGAGTAACAGCAAAGCGAATTATTAACTCCAAAAGTCACATGCTGTGTTTTCCTACTGATCGACAAACTATTATTTAAGCTCTAAATGTACTCTAAATGTACATAGTCAACTAAGGTTTTGGTTTTTTATTTATGCTGTTCTAAGACTCAGTCAAAGTATTCAAATGTTGCTCATCTATTTTGGATATTTAAAGATACCAGTACCACTTGAAAGACGTTCAATTGGTATCAAATTGTCTATCGTCCTTTAAATCTAAGATCCTCATTGATCTCATTGTCTTTATCTTACATACGAACGAATACTAATCAATTTCTTCTTTTTTATTTTCAGGCATGCTGATAAATCTCAATTGCAAATAATAAAACTTAGCAACATACATCTTTCCATAACATACATCTAGATTGGCAGACCTTAGAACGCAGCGTGCAAGTACTAATTACACTCAAAAAAAAAAAAAAACTCTCAAGGCTTCCAATAAGTAGTGCAATCAGTCATAACCACTTACAAGAACTGAATATCGCAACGCGTGTGCCGAGTATTAAGAATTTAGTTTAACCACTAGGATATTGCCTTTTGACAAAGATATGAATATGTTACACAATTTTGCAGCTAACCCCAACTGCAGGAGAGATTGGCACGCCAACTTTATATTGTTTTTTTTTTACAAAGAAAAAACTAAGCATACATACTGACTATTTTTTGTAATTTATATTTTATTGATAAACAAAAGTATTGTTATTAACAAAACGAAAAAAAAAGAAAAGAAAGAAAACAACATAAAGAGAGACCCTAAGAGAGTCGTTGTGAGGGTCGTGCCTGCACCACGCAAACACACACTCACATACACACCCTAACTGCATAAAATAACGTATTAGATTGTAAATACATAAAATATACCATATTACTTGTAGTTAATTGTTAGGCTAAGAATTATTTTTATAAGTTATACTCACAAAATTAAGAGCAAACAATTTATGGACTTAAAATTCAAGCGCATTTAAACACACTGAACACACAGACTTAAGCTCGAATATTTTCAACTGGATTTTTGAATTTTATATACAGTTACAGACTTTTTTATGACTTTTTTCTAAGATACTAAACCGAATTCGTTCAAAACGAAGCCCCTTAAGCAGTGTATTAACGTGTTTTTCTCTTCTTTTTTTTTTTTTTATTAAAAATTAGTTACTAAGCTGTGTAGTGTTTTTATCTTTCTTTTGTACTTAAAATGATAAATATAATAATATTTTCTTATTCATCCCCCAAGTGTCTACCTTATATTCGTACATATACAGTTGTTGTAGTCTGAAATGAAGAAAACATTTGCATTTACGCACAATCATTATTTTATTTATATACCTATAAAAAAAAATTAAACTGAAATGAATATGTGTAGAGACTTAAGTTTATAAATAAAACCCTAAATGAATTTCATATTATTGATTGAGAGAGTATATGTATGCAACAACAATAGAACTTATTAAGTAAAAAAAAAAAAAACATATGTTGCACGTTTTGAACTGTACCTTAGAACAATCACATCAATATTTTTCATTGTACAATTGAAAAGGAAATATAATTCATAGAAATTGTGAGTTTCGTGTGACTTATTTGGGAATGTTTATGCTTGTTTAGAACATCGGTCTTTGGGAAACCTTGATTCAACAGAGATTGTGAGCAAGCAATTGATGGCTGAACAGAGCTTGGAACTATATCGATCCAAACCAACAGACGGAAAACCATCTATGTACATACACAGATCTAAAAGGCTGCAAAAGACGTGTAAACAACTGGTCGAGACTATGCTTGGCTTGACTTATAGTAACGTTGACCGTTAAAAGGCTAATTGACATTTGCATTCGAAGCAAACTCAAGCCGGAAGTTATATCCGGCTCAACATGCTTATATCAAAGGTAAGAGTGTAGAAACAGCACTCCACAGTGTCGTTAGTATCGTAGCGAAAACAATGAAGGACAAAGAATACACTCTAGCTGCTTTCTTAGATATCGAAGGGGCTTTCAATAATGTCCAAACCGATGCAATAAAGAGAGTTTTAGTAAACCTTAATGTGAACAATACCATTATCAACTGGATTATGTGCATGTTAAAAACAGACAAATCAGTTCACAACTGTGTGTGACGGTGTCACCATCTAGAGGCACTCTTCAAGGTGGTGTATTATCACCCCTTATCTGGGTCCTCGTGATAAACGAAGTCCTAGTTAAGCTAAAATTTAGTGGAGTTAAAGCAGTATGCAGACGACTTAGCACTGCTAGCGACAGGATAAATTTCTGTCCACTCTTAGTGATCAAATAGAAAATGCTTTATCCATGGTCAATACTTGGACCAAGAACTGCGGACTTATAGTCAAACCACAGAAGATAGAATTGATTCTTTTTACAAAGAAAAGGACAATACCGGAATTCAAAATGCTATCAATTGAGAGGACTCAGCTAAACGTTTCTGTCTACGTCAAATACTTGCCTAGATAGCCTAGATAGGAAACTAAACTGGAGCCTAAACATAAAGGAAAGGGCAAAGAAAGCAATGATATCATATCATGCCTGCAACAGGATATTCGGTAAAACCTGTGGCCAACCCCCAAGTAAGACCAATACTGACGTATGGCAACTTGGTCTGGTGGCAAGCGACGAAAATAGGCACCAACCTTAAGATTATGACAAAAATTCAAAGAATGGCCTGCATTGGCACCACTCGGGCAATGAGAAGCATCCCTACAATGGGGCGTGAGTATCTAAATTCCTTAGGGTTGGCGAATTTTTAGGAAATATCTAAGTTTCCATCCACGTAAAACCTATCTATTCGCACTACACTATAATAGTTAAGAATTACATATATGTTATATCTTCATAATAATATGAGAGCGCGTGTGGGTTCCTCTCGAAATGGACGATACAACCAAGACCTATTATAAAGTACCAAAACCTCAATTTGTCAGTCAAAGATTAGAAGCTATGTAGTCGAGGATTCATCGATCTCCAAAAGAACTGGTGGCTGGTGATCCCTTTCAACTTACAATTGCTTAATTTACTTCTTGTAAAAAATTATCTACTATGACCCCAATGAAATATTGATGAAGATCTACTCACTCCTCGAAGAGGTCGAAGAGGTTCACGTGAATACACCTTACTACCTGTGTCACTGCCCAAGCCTATATAAATCGAGGAACAGAACACTAGGAAGATATTACGTACAAGAAGTATCTGATGTCTCATTTCAAAATATTTTCAGGTTTCTAAAGACATCACGATGGCTATAGTAATGCGGGGCCAAGTCCCGACAAATCCTACGTGTTAACAACTCTTGATTCAAATATTGCAACGGCGAGTATCTACTGCCATCTGTTGATGATGTTTCCATTGAGAATGGCGAATTCTAATTTTATCTCCAACCCTCTAACGGAACGTAGCTGAAACTATTAATTTCTGGATTTCTAGGTCGACTAGGTTTGTGTATTTGAATAAAGTTGCTCCACCAAATAATATTCATGTAGCTGATCCAATCAACAATCCACAGAAGCGGGTCGGGGACAAATGGACAGAGAGACAACTCGACATAGGACAGAAGCATTCTATGCAAGTCAAGGTAGACGATCAAAGTAAAGTTAACTTGCTCTTTAGCGACTTTGACAAAGCCTTCGATAATGTACTTCGCGATTTAATTTGGTCCTGGGCGGGAGAGGTTTTGCAAGAAAAATGTACTGAATTGTCGGAAAATATAGCCTGATTCAGGGTAATTGACTTTTCAGGGTAATTGACTTTGGGGTGGTACTAAATCTTGTCGTAGCTAGCACGCGGTTCCCTCATCTCATGGAGATCTCATGATCAGTTAATTATTAACCAGATTGATCACAGATTGCGATCGACTCAAGGCACTACTCCTGTAAGTGGAACAGCGGAGACCTTTGCGCTCACCTTCATCAATGCCTAGAAAAGCAAAACAGTAGAAAGACATCACCTTGTTATTGATGGAATGAAGAAATAAGGATACTTTGGGAAAAATGCTTACAAGTCCGGTGCAAGAAGGAAAGTAGACTTAAAACAATACTTGGGCGCCCTTAGACTGCAGAGACGCAACTTAAATACTCGTAGAGCCATCAAGAAGAGCCAAACCACATGCTTCGAAAGTCTCTGTCTGACATTAATCCAGTGGGCTAAGCATACATACATACATGATGAGGGCCCCTTCAATAACATGTGCAATAATGCTGAGATCCATAGACCAGCTACTATGTGCAACACCATAAGAGAGGTCAACCCAGAGGATATTCCAGTAATTACTCTGAACGACTTTCGAATGGCATGCCGGAAGCCAGCCGAAAACAAGACGCCAGGACCCGATGCATTTTGCATAAGGCAGTAAAGGCGGTTATAAAAAAGAGACCAGACCTCTTCACAGCAACAATGCAGAAGTGCTTCTACACGTTTTGCCCTGGTACCAAAAGGAAAGAAGCCTCCAGGAGAACCACCGTCCTCTCGACCAATATGCCTATTGCACTCTATGGAAAAATCCTTGAGAAGATGACTTACTCGCAGATTACTCGCAGTAACACAAGAGAACAGTGCTCTCTAAAACCCCCAATTTCACTTAAAAAAATGCCGATCTACTGTCGATGCCATAAGAGAGGTAGTCGATATCGCAAGAGGTTCCATCGAAGGAGAAAGATGGTACTACTGCACGGAGGAGTACTATGCAGTAGTAATATTGATGATTAAAAACGCAGAAGGGATACGCTATATTACTTGGTGCGTATACATAGTGAGGAACTATTTCTACTAAAGTGTGGGCCATTTGTTGGTTTCTTTTTGAATCATACGTTATTTTGACACTGACAGCTCTTATGAGCTTAGAAACTCAGTATCATCAATTCGCGATACGAAAAGGATCGATTATAGCCACAAATTGAGAATTTGTACTTAGGCGATTCATGGTTTTAGCAAGATGGGGCTACGTGCCACACAAGTCATCCAACAATCGATTTAACAGCTGGCGCTATAGAAGAAGCTGAAATAGCGGCCTTAAAACCCACAGAAATGGGTCTACTCTCCAGACTTATACCATCAATTTTGTTATATACGGCTCCCGTTCAAGTGCAGGCACTAAGGACGAAGGAGACCAAATGGAATGGAGACTATCGTCAAAATGTAGCTTCTGCTAATTCCGCACAATCAGCGACCTTCCAATCATCTCAGATAGTGGCCCCTTTGTTATAGCTAAAGTGGTTCCTCAGTAATGGGATAAAAATGATCAAAATGGAAGAAAATGCAGCATCAGCAGTTGTATGGCTCGTTGGGCCAATAAAACAAAAAGCAGATGGACATACAAACAGATACCAACAATCCAAGACAGGACAAGTCGAAAGAATGTCGACTGCAATTATCGTATTACGTGGTTCCTGTCTGGTCATATTCCCCTCGATTTGGAAACGACAGCTCACTATCCTGCCCGGAAGGTCGTTATGAAGATGAAGGTACGGAGCACGCAGTATTTTATTGCACACGCTTCACAGCATAGGGAATTCTTCTGTCCTTTCCGTTACAGTCGGAAGAGAAAAGATAAGAAGAGCAACAAAAGAAGGAAAATCATCAGAAGCAGATGACATAAGACGCATAGCATGATTCGCTAACCAACCATGTAAAGTAATGATTGAAGTCTGTGTGCGGGGAAAGGTCTAGTATATAGGCAAATATAGGCTGAGAACCTTATGACAGGATCAGGTTTATAAATCACAAATGTTAATAGGAAAAGCTATTGGCATCTGATTAGGATTTCGCACATCCCTGGCACAACCAGGAGATAAGGCACTCCTGCAGTATGATGCATGTCTGCACGTTCTGAAGAGCGAACATTGAATCGCAAAAAAACTACGGATGTGGATATCTAAAACATCGCAAACAAGGGAAAACCATGAGTGAGTTTGACGTTGGATCGTTAGAGCCTTTTCCGATCGACTGTCTCTTCATTTGTTAAGAGCTCACATTAAGGACTACCGAAAATCTAAGAAGGAGACATATAAAACTGTGTCTCATAGAAGGACAAGAGCTGCTCACGAGGTCTAAAAGTATAAGAGAAGGAATTAACATCGGCTGCTCAATTAATATCGGTTACTCATGGCTACAAATCTAGAACCAAAGCCTACAGAGACGAACAAGAATATCAGTCACACAAATTATTTCTTTAGATTAATGGCGACGATGACCGAATTTTCGTAGTAAGACAGAACAAACCATTCAATCTAGACGATGGTCATCCACTTAACCTAATCTTGAGGTTGAGATTGCATTATCGAAACTAAAATTCAATAAAACTGTTCAACGCTATTCAAATCAGCGTGAAATGACTTGATAAGGTACACGCAATAATTTGTCTGCAAAATCTGGTTCCTTGCCCGATCCTCGCGGAAGGAGACCTTCTAAACTGCGTCAACTACAGGACAACTTATATGTGCGTATCCTACGATCAAATGAAAATGAACTATTGCCAATTGCTGTTTCTTTGAACTAAGAAGGCAAAGCCCTCTCGAATAACTAAAGTCGTGCTCTATGGCACAGAGGTATGGAATACGCCAAGAATGGATGATCTCGCTAATAGTTACTAAGAGAGAGTAATTTTTGTTCCTGTGTACCTAGGCATAAGTATGAAAGTAAGTAGGGAAAGGAACTCTAATGTTGTTTTTCATAAATGCTCATCAATCAGTACGACCGTTTTATTCATGCGTAGACTACAACATGCCCAATCAGAATGACTGTGAAAAGCAACCCCTTGGGGTCCACATCTCGCAAACCTTGTGGAAAAATAAGTATTTATTCAATTTCCTAATTATACAACTTTGGTAACAACTTTTACCAACACGTAAACCTTGGACGAACGAAAGAGTGAATACAAACTCAAGTATAGAACAGAAAAATTAGTAGCTGGCTTCTTTGAGTTAACCTACCGATTGAACTCGCTGTATATTCAGAACTGTTCGTAAGGGTATTTGAAGCACAGATCTTTACAATACCGAAACCAGTGGAAGTACAACAAACCTCTCTGTCATTTCAGAGTTGTGTAATAGTGTAATAGTGTTTTCTAGACAAAAAGGTAGGTATTTAGCTTTAGTATATGAGCCTTGAATTGCGTAGTGCTTGTGAGACTACTATCACAGTATTTCAATCGCAATAAACTTCCTTTTATACTCGGACTTTCAGAGATAATTATGAGGAGGAGAAGGAGGTAGATGTAGACTTTCACTGCTGTCTTGGAAATTCTAATCTTCCTCCTTCTCCTCTTTATATGTTTACGATGTTTATTTAGAGTCTACCACTACTGAGCTTTGCAACTTCCGACAGATAAGCACCAGGGAAATTCTGGAATTCACCGACAAAACCGTTTCTGTGTAAGCCTAGTATCAAAAACTCATCATAACCTTCAAAAATAAAATTTCCTCAATAGCTTCTAACGAGCGTTAAACACCAAACTCAACGAAGGCTTGAGCGGAAGCGGTCACAATACCCTCTAAAACAAACCAACCAATACTATTCTTCTCTAAATATTCACCTCCTTTAACAATTTAAACTGAAATTTAGCATTAAAAATACAAATAAATATTTTTACATTTACTTTATTTAAATATAAATTTATTTAATATTCTTTTCTTTCATAATTATATTTCTTTAAATTAAATAAAATTAAACATTTATATTGAGACATCTATACAAATATTAAAAAGTAGTTTTAAGTGCATTTTACAACTAAATCAGGGAATGCTAATTGTTGTTTTTTTATTTAATTTAATATTACAGACTACAATACATACATAGCATTAAATTAATAAAAAAAATGCGTTACATATACTATTTATGATAAAACATTATGACAATGGAATAATACTACAGATTTTCTTCTAAGCTAGTTTACGTGTTTTATGTTAAGTTTACATTTTTAATGATTCTTAATTTAAATTTTTGTTAAAATTTTAAATATTTACACTGTAGTTTGTATTCTCTTTTATTTTGTTTAAACTTACATTTTGTTGTTTACAACATTTTTTTTTAATTTAATTGTATTTAAAATGTTTTATAGTTTTTATATAATTGTTTTTATTTACAAGGCAAATAAAATTATTTGGGAATAGGAAATAAAAGTAAAGTAGTTGAAGAAGTCTTGTTGATTTTATTAAGTACAGGGGCTTAGGAGATTTTTAAGCCGCAAACAGAATAAGCTGACATAGGAAACGGAACTAACGCGTTCGTTTTAAACATCGGAGAGGAATACGATGACACTAGAGAAATTATTTGAATACTATTCCAGAGCTACTGTCAGAAGTTTGACAGCAAAGTTTTTGTCTGTAGATACTTTCCACCATTTTGTGAACTTGGCTCATGATCGTTCACAAAATTATGCATCAGTAGTTATGTTGTGAATGTGAAGAAACATAGGAATCTGTTGCTATCTTGACAGTTCCTTGCTTGTCTTCTGATGATATGACATCGTATTCTATTTGAGAGGATAGGTTTTCGGCAGCACATGAAACATAAAAACTATCTAAATGGCAGGTTTAAGAATTTCCCTGACTATTGCCCATCGGTTTTTGTTTTTTAGTAGGATATTCTTGAGATCAGTTATATCTGAAGATGGATAGTAGCAGAAATTTCTAAAGCTTTTGACATTTGCTGACACAGCCAAGTCAAAGCCAAGCAGAAGGAGCAGCCATTACTACTAAATGCAATGCTTTTCTTTTCTTTTAAGAAGACGCCATAAGCTTTGCCGCTTGAATGACATTATGTTGATGATGATAGCCGGCAAGTTCCGTCGCTCCATGTACGCCAGCACCGGCTGACGAAGCACTCAACGCGCCAAACGTTCCGCCAAAGTAACAGTTATTCACGTAGTCATAGTTGGTTGTATTAGCTTCAGACTTAACCCCATAAGTGTGTTGCCCCAGTCCGGCATGATGATGATGATGAGCATGATGATGATGCGGATGATGATGGGCATGATGATAGTTCGGACTTGGTGTCCCAGTTCCAATGCCATTAGTCAGCGCTGAACTAAGACTTGTATTACTACTTCCACCGGTGGATGATGCCAATAGGTGTTCATACTTCGAAGCAGCAGCACCAAATGATAGACCACTGTTGCCAGTGTTACTGTGAGAGCTGGATATGCCATGCATATTCGAAGAATACACATGATTCGAGGTGCTATGCGTTCGTGATGACGACGACGATGATGGCAAATGCATGTGGTTGTGTGATAGTGAATTCGACGATTGCTTCGGGCTTAGATCAGCACTCAGTTTCGACGATGCGAGACTTCGTTCGAGGGAAAGTGACGATGTACCGGTTAACGATGGTTTGAGATCCGCTAAAAGGAGAGGGAAAGAAAAATAACGCATAAAAATACGAGAAACACGAAACGAAAAGGAGAAACAACATACCATCCTCCTTGGAATCCTTCGAATCACCGCCAGACTTTTTGGGTTTTCGTTTTCTCGTCTGGATGCCATCTTTGCGCATCGCCAACGGGCGATTTACGCCATGCAGCTTAAAGTACAGGCCACATGCGTTACAAACTGGTTCACCCTCGTTATTACGCCGCCACAGCGTCGTCGTTCGTGTTCCACAGTTCGTACAGCACAGTCCCAGTCGTCGTGTAGCTGTCTGTAGGAAATAAAAATAAAAATAATTTTTTTTTTATATATTTTGCATCCACCATTCTGGTTGGTTGCACGTTGCGGACAGACTCAACTTACCAATCTCTTGCTGGGCTTTATCAGTGGTCGATTCATGCCGTTCATCTTGTGGTACAGTCCACATGCATTGCAAAGGTAGTGTCCGGTTCCGTCTCGTCGCCATAGTGGCGTACTAATTGCACCACAATTGACGCATTCTCGTCCCTCGCCGAATTGCAATTCCATTGCACTGTCGTACGGTGAAGTGCGTTGGAATCCCGTGGGATCGTATGCTCGCCAGGTGCCCATCATCACTGCATTTTGTGCATAAAATTGGGCGGGTATTTGTGAGTGTGTTGCTCCGAAGCTATCTGCCGCTGTCCAGGCATTTTGGGCGGCCGCTGTACCAAAATGGGCAGCGGCATGTCCATACTGACTGTGTGACAGGGCACGATTTGAAGGAACATAAACTGGTGTACTGGCTGCAGCCGCCGCGGCTGCTTGTTGATGATAGGAAACGGCATTGCCTGAACCGCCGGTAATGTCGGGATAACCCGAACTGGAGTGGAACATTTTTTGATTTAACTCAGAATCAATTGGCTGTGAAAGAGAAAAGAAAAAGGTATTAGCTGGGCTACATGGCATTGAAATGAGAATAAGGGATGCTTTGTCATGGCTGAAATGTAATATAACATCTCATAGGGCTGTTAGGAGTTTCTAGAAATGGAAGGGCGGCAATGACATACCCTTCTGTTCTAAAGCCAATATGAAGTTGGAAATATTTATTCAAGCTGGATGTGATCTGCAACACCAATCGGAGGCATGACTTGAAAAAATTTCAGACAGTCATCTAGCCCAGGCCACCAGCAGATCAGTTGGCAGTCCTTAAGGTATATTTTTCACATGTGGTATGAATATGGTTAGATAGAGCCCATTTGCAAATTTGCAGGATAACTCATATTCACTTTGACCACTTGTGCGCCCTCGGGATTATTTACATACGTCAGCATCCTTCATTGGTTTACATAAGTGTGACTGTATCCAATTATAGACAGTCAGTCTAATCTAACCTGAGAATAGTCTTCCCGAAGATGGAAAGGAAATAGCCCAGAAAGATGGAAGGCCTAAAATAGACCTATTTTGCTCTAGCTTGATCAAAGACCCGTTCTTGCATGTAAACACCTCAATCGGCGTTTAAAAATTTCGTTTTAAAATTTGCCAGTCCGTGGCTGATGGAAATATCCTATGTCTAGAGTAGATCCCATAGAATTGACATTGCTGCAAGTTAGTGTCCCACAGTTACTATTTCATCACAGAATTCACACATCTAAGGTGCTAATGAAGCTTTTAGTGACCACTGAGGGAGCCTGTACATAAGTATTCGTAACTCATTCTTATTGAGGCGGCTGCATATTTCTGATCTTTTTTTTTTTTGTTGGGTTAGGAAACATTCCATTAAAGCACTCAGATGCAACAGATTCATTGCACTAATAGGATTTACGGAGAAAGCCGAAAAGGCAGTTCAGTAATGTTTACAGTATCAACACTCACCACATCCGCACCGACAATTTGCCAAAGGAAAAGATGCGAAGTATGGTCGCCCTCTCCACAAGAGTCGCAGATAATGGTGTCCCTTGCGCTTACCATACTAAGTTACTTGACAAGAGCAAAGTTGAGCGACAGCAAGAATGACGCTGATTTCTTACAAATGTTCGTAAGCATACGCTTGCCTGCATCCTGGAGAGTTATTCCGCACACAATTGAGTTCGTAAGAAACCCAATAGTCAATGATCTGGCCCTGGCCGAGGACGCGGGAAGACCCAACGCAGATTCAGGTTCTGAAAAATCATTCTTTGTGCCTTGCTTAGCAATTTCATCGCAGATCTAATTTCCCCAAATCCCAGTGTCACCTGGGACTCAGACAAGAGTCAAGGAGTTTAGAATTCAAAGAGTTCTTGAAGTTTTAAAAAGTTTTAAAAAGAGTTACAGGGTTGAGCAAGGCCTTAAGCGCCTGACTCTGATGCAGATGCAGAATCAGCCAACTACATACATATGTACATACATAGTATATAGCCGTCAGTCATTAGAATAGCATAGATTTTCTCTTGAAAAGCAGAAGTATGTTTGCCAAACGAGTGGTGAAGTCTAGCGTTGTCGGTCTCTACGAAGACACCAGCACTGGACCCTTGACTAGTTTTGAAGCCATCCATGAAAATTCGACTAAGCTCAGTCTTGATTTAGACTCTGGCCAAAGCCAGTCCTAAACGTAAGGAAAGTCGACTGTAAATTTGCATGGCAGCCGAAGTTCCGACGGCATCAGACCACCAAACAACCGGCGCATAAGATAGAAATGTTCTTATCTTAGCCGTATAGATTCACAGGACCTTATGCGGTGATAAGCCCAATGTCTTCCCAAAAGCACCCTTATATTATTAGCTTTTTACATTAGCTTAGCTTATTTTTGGTTTGACTTATTGGTAAGCCATAGGCTAGTCAACCCCAAGTTGTCTAAACGAGATTGACTGCATAATCTTGTTACTTGGTCATCAATTGCATTGCCCATGATCCATTGTGACTTGGAATCCAAGAAAGTCTAAGTATGTTGAGGTTGCCAAGTTGTTTATGTAGAACTTTGCGACCAATTGTATACACCTCAGCTTAGATTCTCGAAATATTGCTTTCTAAGCAAATTGCAGTTTTTAAGTGGGTCGTAAGTTCTTGTAACGACACGGAATCCTGGTTTTGATTCATTCGTGAATTAGTGTTGTGATCTGCGAAAACCAGGATATCTGCAACGAATGCTATTTAAAATTAGCTCCAAGTCGAGAACTCAACAATCTTTTCATCGATTTCAAGGCCACATGTGATAACATTCTTGAGCTCTACAAGGGGCCGAATTCGGGATCCCGACCAATCTATAGAAAAATTCTTCGTCGAATATTCGATCCCATATGCGACGAAGGCGAATTGAAGGGAAAACAATTATGCACAAGATGTGGATGTCGTCCAAAAGGCAAAACACGTCAACACACTGGCTCGACCACATAGAGCGAATGGACAAAACTGCTCCAGCAAAGAGGATCTTCAAATCAGCCCCCAGGTTCGAGGCGACAAGGAAGACCAAACCTCCGTTTTAAGGATGAAGCTATCGCGGATGCCAGAGCGTACATCACTCCTCGATTGCTCATCGTATCATATGAATGTGGACTGTTGTAGCTACTATATTTTTTCCTACCATTATGATCCACAAACATTCAAAACCAACGTGCATTGGTGTATCATATGTACATACATATTTTTTCTTTTTAATTTCTTTGTCTTGTCTTGCTATTATAAGGGGAGTACATTTGTATTCTGGAGTACATGCGAATTATAACAAAAAAAGAAGGTGTATGTGGGGCAGCCAGTCTACTTAACATAATCTAAGCTTTAGTGGTACAAGGGTACCAATGACAAAGAATCCAAATAATATGAACAAGTGACCAGACGACCTGACTGCCAAACTGTAAAAAGAAATGTCAGAAGCTAAAAAGGATATGTAATAGAACCACTTGGTGTTTTCGCACTAGGAAAACCAAGTTTAAATAAAGAGAAGTAGCTAGATCAAAGAAAAAGGAAATGATGTGACGTGGGGTAATCAGCGCCATCTTGTTGCATCACAATAAGTTCCATTTTAAATAAACAGTGTCGAAATAAAATACCACCTAGACCACAATGTTTCTAATTGGCTTCGGATACAATGGAATCAGCGTGGTAGCAGTGAAAGTGAAGCCAGAAAAGCTTTATATGGCTCTGTCATCGTGGGGCCAATGCAGGGATGAAGTGTCTTCTCAGAAATGTCCCTGCATATGTACATACTGTTTAGTTATCCACGGCATTTCTGTATTTACTCTAAAGAAACAATACACAGCTTTGGAGAGATTGGCAAAGATACTTACGATCGCCACTGCGACTTTTAAGGAAAAGTTCAGTGTGAAACTTTATACATATATCTATTATCTGATAATCAAGCTGCTATCAAAGCTTGTCCTGTATTAGTAATAAAATCGAACATCGTAAAAAAAGGAGTATTAATAAGTTAAACTTTTTAGGACGGTGTATGTAATTGTGTATGAATCCGCTGACCTGGATTTCTGGAGACAGAAAGGCTAGGACTAAGTATCTGTTCCGACTAAACATGGCCTGCATTTTAATGAATTATTTTACTGACTTTTTTCTGTTTGGCAGCACTGAACAGAATCAAAAATCGCTCATGGATTGGTGTTTCTCCGAAGCAGTCATCGCTCAAAAAGATAGTGTTACCGTGATCGGGTGAGATCCAGGCTCCACTTGGACCGAAGCATTGAAACGTGGGTCGGCGCCTTTCAACTTTAAAATTTAGTAAGTTGAGGGGAGTGAATCCAGTCTAGTTCTTGTAAAACGACAAGGAGTGCAGAGATATGGATTTCATGCGAATGGATTTCATATCGTAAAAGGCGAGAATTTTTTCGGCGAGAATTTTTTCAGTCGAAAAGAATTCTCGGCAGCACTGAATTTTTTCAGTCGAAACGAATTCTCGGCAATTGGGAATGAACTGGAAGGAGTTAACGTAACGCATATTGACAGGAAGCGAACACTATGACGGGAAGGCGTGGTCGATTTTCTGTACCCCATAAGGGTACTCGTACGTAGGATCTAAGCAAGCAACCATAACAGAGATAGTTGTCTTAAGTTTCAGTTGTATAATTGATAATTTTGATGTGTCTAGGTAAAGGGTGGGCCATCTGTTGGTTTCCTTTTGAATCATATGTTATTTCGATACTGACAGCTCTTATGCGCTTAAAAAATTGACGGAAATTCAGTATTATGTTTTCGTGGTACGAAATGGATCGAATTACGCTTGAAGAACGTTGGAAAATATTGCAAAGTTACTTCCAAAGTGGAAGTTTTGCCGAAACAGTGTAAATTTTGGATAGAAATAATCCACCAACTGTAGCTGATGTACGCAAGTTTGTGATGAAAGTTCGTAAGACTGGTTTGCTGATTGATAATCGAACGAATTCCCGTGTTCGTCCTGTGCGCTCAAGGGAGTATATTGCAACCTGAGTGGAATTTTCCATAAAGATCTCGAATTATTCGCTTAAAAGGTCCAATTGACGTAGGAATTGAAGCAATTAATGTCCTATTGCCAAGCCAGTCAAGACAGTCTCTTGAATGAAATAATATTCCATAATTAATACGAAAGTTTACTCTTTTCAATAAAGAAACAATCGTTGAAAAATATTGAACAGTGTTTTTGCAAAGCCTTTTTTACTTAACTGAATACGCTTATTAGAGAATGACAGTATGGCAGACATGGCCGCGATTGCTGTCAAAAACTAATCACCCATTTTGTAATATAGGTACATATGTACATATGTATGTACATACATACATATGTATAGCCGACATAAAGTGTCAAAAACAATGGTACGTATGTACGTCAATTGAAAAGGCTTCTAAACATGTTTGTATAAGTTAGTTGTTTAAGGTACCCTTGATAGAGTAACTAAATACTTTAACTCCTGCTGTCTATTGTGAATTAATTTCGTTGCAATGTTCGCAAAGCAGTTCTCAAGCACTTGGAACTGTCATAAGCAATCTACGACCCAGTTTTTTTCTTTCTTCATGTGTACTGTTTAGATGAAGAAACTCTCCATCACACGCAAATTGCTGTTATGTCACTTTTTGTTCAGAAAAACAAAAAACCAATAAAAGTGCGTAAAAGTTATTGTAACTTTCAGTTAATTAATAATGAAATAGAAAAAAAAAAACAGTTTTCATTCGTTTTCAAAATTCCTACCGGTAATAAAATGAAAAACGAAATCCCCATTTCGTGTTAACCAAAACAAGAAAAAACAAAAAACGAGGAAAAATAATTAATTAAAAAGCAATAAAAACCAAACGCCTATGTTAACCCAACAGCTTTGAATTAACTATCGTTCATTAATTAATTAAAATATCATCTGAACTCAGAACGCTCCCTATTTACAATTAAATGTGAAAATTTAATTGTTTTTCTACCTTTCCACCTATTCTACCTCAGAGATTTCCAAGTCGGTAGGCACATACATACCTTCTAAACCGAATACCTACATAATATTTCATTTGTCAACATTACAAGCCATTTAACTGTGTTCATTTAAATTGCACCATTTGAGATTTTTTTTTGTTTCTTTTATTTTCATTTCGTTACTAACTCCATCTCTGGGTTGAAAGTCATAAATTAGGTCATGAACTCAGCGTTATTTTGGAAGCCACTCCCCAATGATATTTTCGGGTATTTTTCCTTCCTCCCTCATTTATTTCGGGTTTTTATTAATAAAATTTTTTTTGGGGGAACTCGTCGGGGGCATTCAAACTAAACCCGACACGAAAAGAGCGTTAAAACATAAAGAGACTCATAAATTTTAGTTCCCCCCCCCATACCAAAAGGAGGGAATAATTTAATGAACTCTCTATAAATGGAGGAAAGACGAGTGCTCACCCTTCGTGTGAACGAATAGGGTAGGTTTTAAATTACGACATTACAGAGGAAGAGGAAGAATGAATTGAAATAAAATTCCCAATTTTATTGGTTGGCCCGCGCAAAACAAAGGAAGAAGGAAGCGTACAACATTTGTGAACACTACCCGCCATGAGTTCTGTATATTCAGCACTCACAAGGCCTCAGCGCCATCATGACATCTGCACGAACAATGGGGGAAAGGAAAAAAAAAGAGAGGCGAGCAGCAAAAGAAATCTTAATGGCTGCCAAACTAATTGCATTCCATTTGGCTAATTGAGAGAGTGCGCCCATAACTCTTATGCCAGCAAAGAATTCTTTAATTTTTTTGTTTTCCAACAAACAAAAATCCATACGAAGAAGCGGAACTCGAACTCACCCTTCGGCCATTGCCACCATTACCAAATCGATCAACGACCATTGCCGTTGAGCCTTAAAAAAAAACAACAAAACCAAACAGAAATCGAAGCAGGAGGGGTATAACTTGATTTCCTTCCTCCTTCATGGCGTTTTGACGTGTTTGCCAAATTGTGGGGCTCTTTCGTGAAGGATGTGTTCGTTTTTTTTTTCAATGAAATTCCTTCCCGCTAATGACGTAATTAATTGATTTTTAGTCTCGTTTTTTTCTTTTTTGCTTCTTTCGATGCAGATACATTCCGCGTAAGTATGCAGATATGTACGTTTTAGAGTCTGGCGGTGGGCCTGTGTGTATATCGCTTTTGTTTTGACATTTTTAGCCGATTTTTGATTTCTTTTCGCCTTTGTCGGGTAAATTTGTGAATTTTTGTTTTTCTTGTTCGGTTTGCTACGAATAAATCGACGAATAATTAATTCGCTTTGTTGTTTACCGACAGGGTTGGTTTTTTGTCTGCGATTGATTTATAGACAAATAAGAAGTTTGCCATTATTTAAATTTTAAATCGTATTTCTTTTTATATTATTTTGATGACGCACTAATTGGTGCACTAATTGGACCGTTGGTCAGTTTTGTTAAAATTTTACTTGCAAATAAATGTAGGTACAAGGTTCTGATGGTTCTTGTTACTGTCATGAGCAGGTAACCAATGTTTGGCAATGTGGATAGTATAATTTTTAAGAATGACGCAACTACAAGCCATGGATGACAACAGTCCATGAAGTGCGATAAATGAACAGGTAGCAAAGAATACCAAAACTTGTGGCAAATACAGGCAAATACTTTCAGTTCTGTAAGTGACCGAGGCTTTTTGACAGATGTCAGATGTCATTAATCACTAAGGTTTTTCTTTAAAGCGCGCGTTTATTGTATAAATTTACATACATACATATGTACAAATATATATTCAGAAGAATTATTTCATTGTGTTGACACAGCGAAATTACGTAGAAAGTACAAGGTAATGATCCTATATGAATTCTTAATGATTTTGACATCTCCTGTCAAAAAAGCATTAAATTTGTATAGATTATGGAGGCCAACTTAATTGGTTATTGCTTTTGAACAACCTTGTAAAAGGCTTCTCAGGCCAAATTGTGCTGTATGATATGATTCACTGTCCTGTAGAAAATGGGACCGAAATGTAGGATCAGAGTCCGCAAAACATGTGAACGGACAGTGCTACACCGTAAGTACTCGGGTGGCCATTATTCCAATTTGTGCGGGATTATGTATCCGGGGCTTATTGAATGGTAAAGCCTATGCCAATAATCTTCAGATTTTCGAGCATTTGAAAGCGAATATTCCCCCAGAAAATACTAACGTGACACTCAATATGTATAAAAAAAATGTCAAAATGAGCCCAATTATGATTTAGTCAAAAAGTGTTAAACATTTTTTTGTTATGATGTTACAATTTAGGGATCATTAATGAATTTTTTAAAGCCCACCTTGTACTACTGAGATTCCTTGACACCTTATTTGTAGGTACTCGCATCCCCACAGAGTAAAACCACGATGTCACCAAAGATAGGGTTCATCTAAAAATGACGTTTACCACGTCATTTCGTACAGTTCTCGCTTCACGTAATCACAAATGCAAGCAATGCTCGAGGAAAGAGTGTGTTATAAGCACGGACTCCCCCAAACACGAATATTGATGCGGGCTATAGCCTAGTTGGAGCGAAAGTAAATACTTTAAGACCTGAAGCAAGAACCGGAAACATCTTCCAGTGACTTTGTGTGTCTCTCTGTATTAACTGCAGAACTTCGTAAATGTCTACTGTAATCAAGGAAATAGTCAGATGTCGAAACTAAAGTGAAATTTGTAATATCTGACAGATTATATCGTGTGGACTTACAGTAAAAACTGGTAACTGTCAGAAGTTAAGTACTTAATCTTTCATCGTGGCAACACTGGTTTTCCTTGATCCTTAGCCAACAATCTTATCGCGCAAATTATAAAGTTCCAATACTGTGGGTGTTAAATTACAATCTATATACAAGTGTACCAATGTCAATAACTCAAATCTCAATACATTGTATGCTTAGCAACAAGCCATACATCCTTAGCTTCAGTATAAACAAAATAAAATAATAATTAACTAGCCTCTTCATAAATATCGAGCTCCAAACACACCGCTGAAGTCTATTCCTCAATTAAAATTACTCAACAGCTAATCATTTATCTTTATAATCCCCTTCTATACCAATAAAAACACGACAATTCCCCTCGCATTCTAGGCACACCACCATCATAAGTCCATCGCATGTGCATGATAAAATCTACGCGCACACGCACCTCAATCACAATGTGCCCATAGAGCAGTTGCCCTTAATTTAATGTTCCATCATTAAACGTATCATTCATTTGGTCGGCCGCCGTTGCCCGCTGTCGGTACTCATGAGATATTACACCATGGAATGGCCATCAACACCGAAAGAAATCTTAGCAACGATGGAGTACCACCACATTCCCACTTCGTACCAATCTTCTTAACCGCACACTCCTTGTCATTAAGCATTTCTTTTTGTTTCGTTGTCCGGGGGATTAGCGGACACACATGTATGCATGAACGCAGCTCACACACAATTGTATGCAGCATCGCAGCTACCCACAATGAGTGTGCGCGCATTCATTGACCGATCGACCGACGATGACGGTGGCGGCAGCGGCGGCGCCAAAACACTTTCGGCCACGACGATCATTTACATGGGTTTTGTATTAAAAACCGACGTGGAAATGATGTCCACATTTCTCTTCATCTTATCCGCATCGGCCGCCACCGCCGCCGCCGCCACCGCCACCGCCTCAACCGCAGCCTTTTAGTGTGATATGATCCAAATAAAAATGCATTTGCCATCTCTTAGATACATCGATCGCTCACTGCTCTGCGATCGTCATGGGGATGGAAGAGAAGAGTGTATGTGGGGCTGGTGGTATGGTATAACGATCATTGGTTGTTGGAGGACTTACGAGATCGAGATTCGCATAAAAACTCCCAGATACTCGTATATACGTATACCGATCGTGAAAGAAGAAATGATCTCAGAAAAAAGATCGCGCACTGTGGAGCACTTTTCGAAGATAGATCGGATGCTGATTCAATTTAGTTGTTGGCATCCTTGTTCTTATTTCTGGCTGAGTGGGGGTATTAAAGGTTCACTGTGTGGTGGGTACACATCTCAGGGTGTTCCTGGAGATCAGTAGAATATGAATACAACATTAATATGCAATGGCGGTGTTGCCAGATATGCAGGAGTTGCAAATAAATTTCAAATTCATGAAGATACATTCCGATTGGGGGATTGTCAGGGATTGCAAGCTGAAGAACTCCAAACACGATCCAAGATATCTAAATCCCCGTCCCACCATGGCACAGAAAACATATATTTATGCGCCACCACCGGGAATATAAATGTCTCTGTCAAGGCATTAGAACCGAATTCTGTCAACACACTTCAGGTATCTCTTGTGAACGATCACAATTTCTCTCGGAACAATGAAACCAAAAAAGGAGAATATCAAAACCTGCAGAAAACAAAACAAAACAAAACAAAAAAAAAATGAACCCGCGTAGATCAAAGCCAAAGTATAAGTCGGTAGGGTAAGGCCAAAGCCAAAGCAAACAAAATCGATAATAATTTGTCACTTGGAACTTTATTGCAGGATCAAAGGATGCGTAACACTCAATGAGCTATTAATGAGCGTATCCATTCATGCCATATGCAAATGTAGTTCTGTAGTGTGTCTCGTGGGTTAATGTCGAATGGGATCCATAAAATAGTGAGAGAGAGTAAGAGTGGTGAGGATGAGGATGATGATGAGGATCACTCTTTTTTTTTTTTTTGTGACGCTAAGATGCGCCGACGAAGACGACGAAGACGGCGACGACGATTGCCATTAGCATGAGGACGGATTGTAATGCGTTTTCGAGTGGATCAATTTGTCTGCGGCGGCGTATACAGATGGGCGATCTTCGATTGAAGTGATCCGGTTAGATTCACGAGGTTTTTGTTTTTTTTATTTTTTTGAGAGCAGAAGGATTTGAAATTTATTTTGGGGACTTTTGGGGGAAGAAATTTTTGGTTTTTTAGCGAAAGAATGTCTTGATGTTGTGGCGCTGTGTGGGAATAAAAAATATGAGGTTTGAAGGATGGGGAATGCGAATCGGGAAATAATTTGAATACAAATTTTATACATCAATTATATGCTTAATACGATTCCTAATAAAAATGACAAGGGGATCAAGGATCAAGGAAAGCAACTTTATTCCTCCTGGCCAGAATGCAGCTCTATTTGAATTCTCTAGAGATGAGGTTCAAATCCAAGTCATTGTCTGCGAAACTATAAAAGTTGGTTTAAGGTCTCAAAAACATCGTCTCATTGAAATCGTTTTATGAACCAAGTTTATCACTAAGGTTTCCATCTAAGCTGAGTCGATTAACGTGATGTAAGGGATGCATTGCAAAAGTGGTCATGTACCTGGCCATACTATAGAGTAATATAAATCAGTTTGTACTAACTCGGAAGAGCTTGATGCTGACACATATAGGTACCTAAAAGATCAGCAACCCTGACATTTATAACATCAATTCATTGACTAGATCTTTTTTACTTTAAGAAGTATAATACAAAGATGTTGCACCAGGAAAATCCTCGCAATAAACTCTGAAAAGACAGCGATTGTAACTTTTACCAAGAGATGAGATCAACATTGCCTTACTTTATGCTGGAACCAACTACCTTTTACGAGAAAGAAAGAGTCTTGGTATTATCCTGAATAGTAAGTTATCGTTATACTCAGGTATTGATCGAATCATGGAGTCAGTTGACCATTTTGGATCCAAGTAATGTTTCATGCCTATCAGGCCAAGGGGTTTAGTGGACAAACCCTTACAAAGTCATAGTCGTAAAAAGAGCACAGGTACAGCGATCAGCCGCTTAAATAAGCTCGTACACCTCAGGAACTGAACTTTTCATCATTAATCAGCATTTTCTGCCATTAGATAGCAAGGCTTCTTATCATCTCTTCATGTTAAAGTACTTAGTATTTAACTCCAAGGTTTAGATGAATTCAAATATTTTCCAACGAAAAAGTACTGTGAGCAGACGGTTTCAAGTTGGACTATGGATTTGGGTCGGAAATTTGCGTTCAGTCAATTATTTTCGAGACAATGGCACAGCCAAGTCCTTGTAAATGACCCTAACTTACCTTGGATCAAAAAGTCTTAGAACTACCATATACAACTGTGTATGTATGTGACAGCTGCCTTTTGGAAAGGAATATTCATACACTAAACTTAATTTTTTGACAGAATGGCACACTACCCCTCGTAATGCCAAAAGGTATTAACTCTTCCCAAATAATAATAAAATCGGAAAGACTGAACCTAGATCACTTGTTAAAGATAAGCCTAATGAGCAATTTCAAATTCTGTGACAGTTCGTAGAACTGAATGCCCATTTGACAGAAGAGAATAATTGACGAACATTAGGTCTGTTCGCTTCTACGAAAATTCACGAATTCCTGTTCAATTACGCAAAAATTTCGTAGTTCTTCGTAGAAGAAAGTAAAAGATTTCCCCATGCTACTAATTTTAATGCAAGAAATTTCTTTGCACTGAGTTATAAAATCTGTCAAATCGCTATTCATTTGTATACATTTTACTAGGGCGTAGCTACCTTAAGACAAAGCGGTATCCCCCGAAGCAGCAAAGAGGAAAAATTAAACAAAACCTGAAAAAATTTTTAACTGAATGGTTCTTCGGAGGTTATTTGACATTATAATTAGTCTGGCAACAAATTCTTAGGCATTGAGATGATTTATGTAAGTCTGAAAGGATGTCCGGGGTCATTTGACATCTAAAAAGTGGGCAAATTTCGTTGATTCCGCGTTCGTTTACTTTTTCATAACTTTATCTTTCTCTGTGCGAATTTTAGCCCCACTCATTGAAATTTCACGATCTACGAATTTTGATGCGAAAAGTACGCGAACAGACCTATTTTCTTCGACTTTTCCACATTTTTATGACTTTTAACAGTACGTCCATTAGCAACATTTTTATTCAGTGAATGTGAATAGTTTTAAAATGGGGTCCCGTAAGATGGAATTTTGATGTCCCTAAGTTTAGATATGAAAAATACCATGTAGCTGTTTTGGTTGATGTCATCAACGAGGGCAAAACCAAGAACCTGACATTCACCAACAAAATAGCTTCTGTCAACGTTTGTGACAAAATGTCACTTTTTGTATGTATAGCCTGAAGTAAATATCAAATGAGTATTCCATAAAAACGGACTTTTATAGACTTATATGGAATTATACGATCCCGAGTTATGGACGATAAGCAGAGCTAATTTTGGGAGCATTGGATCCGAAAACTCTTTTTCAAATATCTTTTTAAAGTGTAGACCAAAAAGAGAAAAACATATCGAGCTTGACTACATCTTCAGTCAAGATAATCTTTGAAACCTAGCCTGTAGATATAAAAGACATTTAGAAAGTAATTCACGGGTTAGAAATGTCTACGTGGAGTCACCTAACGTTACAGAGGCTTGTGCCTCCCATCTACATAGTCTCTAGACAGACTTTTCCAATTGCTGTAACAACTGGCAATAAATCAACTAAACCTAACCTAAGCGTCTATGGGCCCAATAACCAGAAAGTAAACAGAAACTCTTTAGTGTAAAGCAGATCGCTTATTGACCTCTTTGTATGCTGGAAAGATACTAAAGCGAATCACAAGCAACAGACTGAGGACTACGATGGATAAGGCGGAAGACTTCGCAAATATGGACTCCGAAAGGACGCTCAATGATTGACGCTCCACGAATATGATGGCAGTCCGGGAATAAGCAGTATGGTGTCATTATGAAGCCGCATTAAAGATTGTGACCTGAAGACACATTTTGACAACATTTACCGTCGAAAAAGTACTGAATTACATGCAAAAGATTATGATGGACTAGATCAGAAAAAAAGTTCTACGGCACGACATCGAAAATGAAGCTGAGTAGTACAGCGTAACAGACGGCATTCTTCAAGGTTACGAATTAGGCCCGCTACTGTAAGGGGAGGAACTTTGCGTAAAGAATCGTACCATTAAGAAAATGTTGTGTACAAAGCGATTTGGAAGCGAAAAGGTCCGTGGCTCTACGTGATAAAGAGCTGGAAGACAGGAGAACTATCACCGAGGCTAACTCCAACCAAAGAAAGAAGAAGTGGCTTAACAGAATTTTCTCTCTGGATGGATACAAATATATATAATTCTATGTATATATATATATAATTCTATGTACTTGTACAGATCGTGGATCGTAGAACATGTTGTGATGGAATGGCAAAGGTATATCACGCCGAGGAAGGGAGTCATCGTGATGGTATTCCAGCGGGACAAGGCACGCCCCTATCTTCAATCCTGAATACATACAAATAGAAGCCGCGGACTACGTTCCTGGACTTCAATATACAATATATTGGGCAGAAACACGACTATCTATAATTTTGCACTTCAAATCTACACTGACAGGTCTAAGACAGGCGAGAGTGCCTCGCAGAGTATTTCAAGCAGAGGTTATGGTTATTCGTGAAGTCACTTATTGGCTGTCGATGAAATCTGTATCGAGTGCGGACATCTTCATTTAAAACGACAGGCATATAGCTATAAAAACACTCAAATCACCAATAATAAGATCTAAATTGGTTAAACAGTGTCACATCTCTGAATGAGATATCGAATAATTTTAATCTCACTCTGTGCTGGGTTTCTGGTCACTCAGACTTCCCAAGAAATCGAAATTCGAAGCAGATGAACTATCCAAAAGTCACACTAAACCTGAGCTCTCGTCTCCTGAAGGGAGTCTTCACTTACCCATTGAAATGGAGAGATACAATATTTCTACATTAGCTATGCATCAGGCAAATGTTAGATGGCGTACTCTTGATACTTGCAACCATGCTAGGCAGATGTGCCTACAGTTAAAGACTACAAGTCTTCAAGTCATCAACAGACCACTCATAAGTATCCTGGTCGGACTATTGACAGGTTATTGTGCGTAAGACACGCCTGGTATTCCGGCCAACGACTTCTGTATGGATGAAGTAGAGTAGACTCACCATTTCACCTTCTCTGTGTTATCGTCACCAAGAACGGAGATTCTGGGTGAATACTCCTTGAGGAACTTGGAGATGTTTTCCGTTTCAGATATCAACAAAATCTGCGAGCTTGTCCAAAAATTTAAAGAGTTTCAAGAGTAACAGTAGCGACCTGCTCATGTGGTGATACAGTGTATTTTTCCTGATCCAAGTGTATCGGATCGTAAACGGAGAACAAGTAGCCACGTAACATAAAGGGAAATTGGCGGCCATGTAATACCCAGTGGAATAATAACACTTATACGGATGACGCTTGAAGTGAAGCTTGGAAAAAGAAAAATGAAGTTATCACAAGAATGACGCAGCAACTACGTCTGGGGAATTTTTGTAAACGCAGGTAGCTAAGTAAACGAATGTCTTGATGGAATTCTCCGACAGTTCAGAGAAATAGGTGGATTTTTTGCTCCTATACATGCATATCATGGAGTCGGGCATAACTCGTTGCATGGGCCACGCGAGAGAGAGGGATATTCTGTATATCAAACAAAAAAACAAAAACTTGTATCTGACTCAAATGCTAAGAGGGCGTAGATATTTTAGGGGACCTCTCCATAGGTTTGGTCACGATGACAACCCCTATTATTTAAAGTCACGTTCCATTCCCCGCGATATAAGGATTCATGGCATCCCTACAAAGACAAAGGCTAAATTGTGGCCAAAAGTTAAACGTCGCTTTTTAGCACAAAAATTAGAGGGCAATCGATTTCTTACGCTGAATGTATAAGTACATGTATTATATACAAATATGTAGATAGGCTCCTAGGCCATTTTCTATGGAAAATAAAACGGAAATATTTCACAATGTCCAAGGCACTAAGTCACGTATGAGATTTAAATAAAATATTCAATACCTTCATGTGGATGAGGTGAATCAATGGATTATTTTTAATTTTATAGTTCGTGAAAGATACAAAATCTAAGGCGTCTACTGATACTTAAGTATCATTCTCGCTTATGCAAGTCCTTCTTGGGATGATCGTAGAGGTAAGTTACTTGTACAACTACACTAAGCGGCTAGTTATTATTATCTAGACCATGTCTACACTTCAATATACATAGAATCTTTCACCAGCTATTTCAAAATAGCTCCAGATATCACTTAAGCTATCCATAAATATATATATAGGTATATATCCTTTCTTTAGATTAAAAGTTACATCATTTTCACTTTACTACTAATGGACTTACAGCCAAAGTAATTTTTTTTATACCACTTTAACATATACTCTCCCATTTCAGTCGCAATAAAAAAATTATATACATTTTATTTAAATAAATTATTCATAAGCAATCCTACCTTAATGCAGATTCCCATTTTTATTTAAAAAAAAAACACACTTCACTTATCTATCTAACTACACGATTATTTCACGTTTTACAGAAACAATTTCGTTCGCTCTGACTCACTCGCTTACAATCGATGCGCTTAGTTCGAAGTTGACAATCCAACTGATTAAGAAGGTATAGATTCGAAAAAGTCCTAAACCTTTTCTTCGTAGGTAAAACCTCATCAGAAATATCGTCACAGACAGATGATTCAAGAAAATACGAAAAAGACACAAAAAAAAAAACCAATCTACACACAAGTGGATAAAAGTATCTATAATGTGCATTAAGCATTCGGTCGCCACATAATCAGAAAGGTGTCTGGAAAACTAAGGACATATTTTTTTTTGTTTTTTTTTTTTTAATTTGTCTACCATTTCTTGTCGTTTTCGTCTAATAATTTTTTTTTATATGATTTTCTTTTGGATGAATTCTTTGCCGTTTCCACTTGATCTCCACTTGACACTCAAGTGCAAGGTTATTGCTTATAGGATATTATTTGTTGTAGTTAGAAATTATCTTGGTTTTGATGAAGATCATCGACCGAAGACAGAAAGTTTTTGGAGATCCATGAGAATGTATCATTTGACATTGATGGCCAGCTGGGCTACGACTGGAACAAGTTGATGTAGCGATTTTTGAGACAATTTTAGAAGCCGAAGTTGTGAGAAAGGATTCAGTGCCAGAATATTAGGGTTACCGATAGGTGGCACTCTCTGAGTGGAAGTGGTATGTGCATGCCGAAATGTCATTCAAATTGGCGCTGCACAATCATACCTGGAATTTATTTATCATGGACTTTGTGATGCAAAGGCTTTGCTGGGAAAATGCTGGGGTGTGTCCAATGAATTTGATCGTAAAAATCTATGATCTCTATGGAGACCGAGTGAACTTTAAACGCACGGGTTTCTGCAGATTATAATGCATTTCTCTATAAAGAATCTGGGTAACGAATCTACTTCAGAGTATTGAATTCTGCAGATGACGAAGAGCAGAAAAACCTGACGGGTAACAGTTTGATCAATTTGTAATAGGAAAGAATACCCTGTTTTGTCTAATTGTATTAGTAGGGAGACTATCATAAGAAGGATGGCCAGCATACTTTCATACTTGACTTTATCCAACAAAGTTAAGTATTTCAGCATTCTTTTAGACTCAAAATTCGCTTTTATTGAACGAATAGAGGCCTCTAAGGTCTCAGGAACACCTCTGCAATGCCGTAGAATGATAAAGGACTTCTTTCATCATTTTATTTAAAATCAAGCCAGAAAGTTTCCATACAACTTTTCAAGCGCCGACTACGTGAACGCTCGGAATGGCGCAATGAGTTGTGGATTGGTGTTCAGATAGGTTTTATATACAGACGGATAGCTTTTTGATATTTTTTTGGAGATAAAGTTTACTCTTGCATGTTCAGATCAAAGAATTCGATGATACACAATTCAAATACATATTCGCTCAAAACTAAAGTCCACTATACTAAAGGTCGTCCTGTTGAGACAACCCTGCAAAAAGGTAGCAAATATCGATAGTTCACTCTACTAAAAATAATTCACAATAGCGGCCTTTCTACACATAGAAGGATCAAGCCATCAAGAACGTGAAATTTTAATCCATAAAACTAGCACTGAACCAAAGCATAGACCCAGTTACCTGAGTTGAATGCACGCTCAAGACGATGCACATCAACTCAGAACTGAGCGACTGGCAAATACATGCACTGGCCTTTAGAGATCCTCCGCAAGGAGGGCTCCAATCTCTTCTACTATGCACACTGGTCGCGAGTGAAAAGAAAAAAGAACAAAGTTGGGTCCAAATTGTTGTATTTTTGGACGATATTTTCATAATCGACAAGACAAGTTTCTATCCACCATCACCAAACTATTAGAATACGCCTTCATGAGCTGAAATTAAGCTGTGGATTAAGCGTTAACCCATGGCTTAACATGCATAGGAACTACTAGCACCATTGGAATTACGGCAACTGCATCAGTTGAAACTAGACTGACAATAATTCCAATAGACTTGCACCTAAAGGAACTGGCTGTGAAGAGTGGCTAACAAAACTTTTGAAAAAAGGCCGGCATGCACATAACACTATTGCAAGAAAGTATTGGGTAAACGCTAGGACCATCAAATCGAAGATTATTTCGATTTTCACGAATGAATCAAAAACCAATGAAGGAGTAAGTTCTAGGATCGAATCATCTAAACCAGAAATTACACGCTCACTTAGCCTTCCAAACCACGGTAGTGTGCTGCAACCAGAAGTATTAGCAATCACAGAAGCGGCATGAGAACTATCCACGAAACTAGAAACGAAACTCCAGAAAGGTGATCGACATCTTCATCGACAATCAAGCCGCTAGAAAGGCCATCTCATCCACGGTTGTTAAATTCGAACTTGTGAAATGATGCCGTGAAGAGCTCATAACACTCAGATTCTAGGACGCACTGTATCTAAGGGAACGAACTGACGACGGACGAATTAGAAAGAAGGGTCTCCGAACAAAATCTGACAATGGTCGGTATCTTTGGTCTACCACCCCTACGACTCATGAAATCTAACATAGAACGAAATTTCCTGAGACTAGTCAATGGGAGTTTGAGCGCACTCTCATCTTGTCGTGTCTCCTGAAAACTCTAGACGAAACACGACAATACTGATAGAATGAATTTAGCGGTCTTCACGGGGTCCGCCGAAAAAGAATGTGACTAAACACAAACGATCTCTGCAGAGGCTGGGGCGATTCAAACTCAGAATAGAGCACATGTTACTTCCTATCTATACGAATGCCCTAGGCTATGTAGAACCAGGAAAGCGGACCTCGGCAAATACCACTTCGGAGACCCGGACAACCTCACAGGGAAGCTACCATGAACCATCTTAAAATACTCGAGTTGATTCAAAACTATTTCAAAGTCTTTTCTCCTTTTAGATTTCTTCACAACAGGGGTACACAATGGATGCATTGGTGATCTACTCTAATAGCTAAGCTGCTACCTGCCCTGCTGTAATGATTACCTCTTTAAATTGTGGAAGAAGCCATCATTATAGAGGCCGCTGTAATACTGTAACTGTTATATTCTTAGACGGGATGTACAAAAACCTCTCTCACGAGAGAGGTTTGTTGATAAAGTCCCACATTCACCCAGAGCTAAAGCGTCAACTAAAGGCTCATTAAAGCCTTTTGACGCCACCTGTGTTCAGTGAAAATCCGCGTTTGGTGGCGTGATTTTTTGAGACGTCACACAGCAAGTGGTGAGAGTTGTCAACGCAGCAAGTGGTCAAGGTCAAAGCGGCGTTAAAAGTGCTTTCTGTATGACGAAGCCTCAATGAAGTAAGTAACTGATTAGCTCCAGAGGGATGAGCTTACTCCCGAGTATATATTTATTTATGTTTGATTCAGTAGTAGAGACGGCCGACAATTTTCGATATGATCACTGCAGTGGCCTGACTTCCAGTTTAACCACTGCAGACTCTTTATTTTTAAAGGATTATTCATTGTCAGTTTATCTCAGTTTTAAAAAATGTTTCAAAATCTTTTTTCTGATTTACCTATATGTATAACTCAAGGAAAGGAGCGTATTTCAATCTGCTTCACATGGGAATTAAGTCCACAAGCAAGCTCCTCGAACTGATCTCATTTAACACAAATCCCCGTAACCTAAGATCCATTCCCCTCTTCCGTGTCACTTCTCATCGTACCAATTATGGTTATAATGCACCAATATCCAGAATGTTGCGCCTAGCCAACAATAGAGGAAACACCTTTGACTTCCACTCCACTAGAAGCACCCTCCGTAACAATCTAAAGCATCGCACCAATTCCGCCTAAACATGTCTTTCGCTCTTTTCCTCTCCTCTTCTCTCCTTAGATTTTTTTTTTAGTTTATAAGGCTCTAGTTTGTAAGTTCAGTTTGTTTAAGTTTTTTTGGGCTTGTACTAAGCTTAATAAAGTGCCCCCCTGGGGGCGTCAAATCTCAAATCTCAAATCTCAAATCACAATTGGAAGGAAAGAAATCCACATTTTTATAGTGAATCCTCTAAATAAAAAAATGTGTCTGATATCTTTAGCGACGTAAAGTCGCTACAGAATTCCTAGGGCACTCTTTAGAATGCAGTGACCAGATACGATTCCTACATTTATTCTTAGCTGTGACCTATCTAGTCTAAGAATTTTATAATAAGCCTTTGGATACCCTCTTAAATTCGACCATCTTTACTCAGTTTCGTTCTCAAAGACCAACGTCATCAACTCCATCTTGAAGTTGTAAGACTTGATTATGTGTATCAGTGTATCAGAGTACTGAGCGAGAGATTCGAGGTTCCATTCCAAGATAACAACAAAAAGTTCTTTCCCAGTCCCACTTCTTACGAGCGTCTGACAAACATCCGAGAGTATAATTGTCATGAAAAAGTTCTACCTTCCCAACTGGTTGCATGTTTATTCTGATTCGCCTTTTAGGGATGCATGTTGTAACAAGCTATTTTGGAAGTTATCTTACTTCTGATGTGTGCAACAAGTAGTCTCTCAAGTGTTTCCAGTAAGAAGGACGGATTGGATTATCTGAACACTTCCACAGACTTATTTAGACATACTTATTAGTTGTCACCACCAATAAAAATGGTTTGATTTTCAATAAGAATTTCTTTTCACACCATAACTATTGCTTTTCACAGCAATTGCTTTTGCTTTTGTTTATATTTTGTTTGCTTAGCAAATTCTTAATTTTCTTTATATACTGTTTAACCTAATATCGAGTGCCACCGATTGACATTTCCAAACGTCAAAAAAAAATTCAGATTGCCGTAATATGTCACCCCTCCGCTTGGAGCGTAAAAAAAATGCAGTCCGTCAGTTTTGTGTGAACAGTGTCAAATACTTCATTTGCAGTAAGACAGCTAAAGTCTGTATAGTTGGGCCATCAACTATTTGACAAACATAAATGTTCTTTATGAAACAAGAATAAGAAATTTATAGACAAATGTTGTTCTGCTGAATCTTAAATAAAAAGAAAGTCACATTAGGTGTGATAGTTAAAGTTCCTTTGTTTTTTTTTTGTTCTAAAAGTGGCGGCTATTAAACAATGACATTTGTCATCTACTGGCTTTGCAACTACTTGTAATGGAACGCTACACGAAGTATATGAAGAATATGATCGAACTTATTTCGAGACTTTTCTCAAATGTTGTACAAATTTAGTAAGTGGAACTAATTATACGATAATTTTAGAATATTTTAAGAAACTATAGGATATTGGGTTAAGTATTCTCATACACTCATTAGAGAACAATGTAACATCGTTCACCTTCAAAATTCTGGTTGTCACAAGAACTCAAGTACACCGAATGTTTATAAACAAGATTCTGAACAACCAAGTCATCTTTGACTTTGAAGAGCATTTTAACATATATACCTACATACATACCTACGGACATAGTAGGGTGGGTCATGACATCAAAAAGTCAGTAACCATGAATAGCATTCATTGTAGGACCATAAGCAATCTGACGTCACCTGTCACATTGCGTGATAAAGACTAAATTTTCGTCATACATTCCGCAAAGACCCGACATCAATTGACAAATTATACGATTTGACGCCATGCGTGGATATGTGTGCCTTGTATTCATAGGCAAGATCTAAAGATGTTATATTGTGCGTACCTAATGAAACGCCATCACTAAGCTGACCATCAATCAGAATGTCTTATGAAATAGACTGAAATAGACAATCAAAATTTTGTAGTTTTTATCTGAAAATATGTAAGAAATTCCGCAAATGTCGTCGCAGTTCTGTGCAGCAACGAAAACGCATTCAATTCCATGCGTATGAATAACAGATCTGTTCACAATGTTTCCACGTCATTTAAACTGAATGCAAATACATAATTCAATCATGCAAACTGTAACATTTTTATGCTAAGTTGTTACATTATATGCTAATTCCTTACCGACGGCGACGCCACATTCTACAACTAAATTATAAAATCAAACGACTCATTGAATAGAGTATAAATAATTGACATTTACTCAATCTTTTGACAGTTAAATGTCAAGTTCTCACTATAAATCGCACTGGTACAAGAAATTCCCAGACAAATGTCCCTGCTATCAACTCCGAAGCAGCTTTAAACTCCTATTCCTACAATCAAACTGAACTAATGACCAGACATATAAACATTTTAATGACTGCAACAGATAACTATCATTAAATTAAATTGTATCAATCTCATCTCTCAAGTTCCGACGGCATTTCGTATTCAATCAATTTAGCACTTAACCGCCCAAGTTATTTTATTTCTATAAATTTGAAACGCCTATTAGGCGCACTATGAGTGTAGAGTCTAGAGTGTAGACACATCACCTAAGCTAAAACACTCCCAAACCTAACCATTAATTGATTATTCTAATAATCGAAACTTAAACCGCAAAAGATACAAAAAATTCTATAAAAAATGATAATAAATCGGAAATTAAAACGACAACTACAACCACACTACAAGCAAACACCGTCAAGAGGTGATCTCTTTTTATGGTGGAATCCACTTAAAACTCAATAATCGTCTCTTGATGTCACCGACATCGTCAGTTGGACAGACGGACGGCTTAAGTTTTTTTTTTGTGTGTTTTTGTTAATATATGGAATCACGGCCACCACCTACCTAGGAGATGCACGCGCATATCTCTTAGATTATAATATACACATATAAACTGCTTAAGTGATAGAAGTGGAGAAATTGTTTTGTGGTGGGCCCTTATGGCAGATGCTAGCGCCGCCGCTATCGCAGCCGTCGGCTAAGGACCAGTGAAAGAGGAAAGAAAAGAATCTTTGGAGCCAAATCAATTACCACACGTCTGTTGTTTGATTCAAATCATGATATCAAAAGATTGACAAAGAGAAAAATGAAAATAAAAAAAAATGTCACCAATGACAGAAGGGGGAAATGGATTTTCATGTTTGCTCAAATGACAGCCATTCTGCTTTGTTGCCAAAAAGTCATTACGCGCGCAGGTGGCAACCAAAATAAACGACGAACCACAGCGAGCACCTGTCAAGGCGGCGCGCTGATTAATGTCACTTTTATGTAAATTTCGCAAATGTTTGTGTGTTTCACTTTGAAGTGTACTATCGAGCGAGTTGGGTTATCATTTTATTTTTTTATTTTTTTTCTTACTGTGTGCGCGAAACAAGTTGCATAATAATTTAATTTATTTTTCTACTATTTTAGTAATTAATCTGAATTTATTTAATCGTTGCAGTGGCAGCAGTGGCTGCCTGAAATGCATAATTCACACACAAAAAGAGAGCGACACAGAGAGAGAGAGGGAACGAATATTTATCGTTTCAAGGCGAACAAACTTTTATCGCTTGTAATCGGTGACAGTGATTTTGTTCGCAATTTAAATTGTTTTATAAATGTTATTTTGATTAAGTTGTGTCATTAGATTGACAGTTGGTTGTGATACTACATACATACATATATGATTTTTTTTTTGTCGACAATAGTAGGAGATTTATTGAAAAATTTAGTAGATTTTCTGTCAGGATTTGGTGTATTTTTTGCAAATAAATGACAGCTGTCAAAGTTTTTGATTTTTTTAGTTGTTCAGTATGATTTGGAATACAATTAAGAGAAAACTTAAATTAAAATTACGTCAACGGCTGAACTAGTAATAGAGTCGAGATATGTATGGGCATATGGACAGGAGTTGATATGTAGGTGCATAAATAAGTAGGTACAGGCTTTTACATTTGGGAAGCAAATAGTTGTAATCTCCTTGTTCATTTAAAATATAGAAATTGTGCTTTCTTACCGAAAAATGGCAGCGGATAAGACAACGATTAGTTCCTCTGAGTTTCTAGCTCGATAAAATCAGTCCAAAAAAACATACATTTCAGCTCATCTGTAAAAAAATAAAAAAAATATAAGTTTTGGTAATTTTTCATTAACATTCGAATGGTAACACTCTTTGGGCAAGGAGAGATATGTAGTGATATCATGGGAGTTTGGAAGTATTGGGTGAATCCCCCAATCTACTCACCAAACCATTTGGAGAATTAGACGAAGGATAAGAGGGTTTTAACATCTGCACATACATATATAGGATATATACCTAGGTATAAGTAGGTAGGTGGCAGATTGTCGATTGCTAAATGTACCAGAATGACTCCTGATTGGAACAATGTAGGAAAAGGACAAGGCCAGAGTTTTGTGATGATACTTTAAGCAAGTACTAACTATCAGAGTGTTTCACATCCATCTTGCGTCAAATTCGTTTATAAGCCAGGCAGGTAATCTTAATGATTTTAGTAGTATTTTACCAAAGTGATGGCAATAGTTTCTATAATGGAAAGAATCGGTATTGTGCTTGACAATAGATTTCCCCATAACAGAAAGCCTGCAGCAATTGGCCAAATGAAAGCACAACGGGCTTGCCTTACATGATCAGAGGACCAAACATTGTCTCTGGAATTTTGACCAAATCTGAAGGAAAAACTCAATACCGAGCGTGTATGAGTACGGGTCAAAGAAAAGTTACTGAACGGACTCCACGATCCTATTAGTCATAAATGCGCAGTGGATTCAGAGTTGCTATAGGGCAAAGCAGATCATAGTGTCCCGTGACGAAAACAACACAGAACGCCAAACTCTTGCCTTCTGGCTTCAAGCTCAAAATGCAGATTCTGTGAAACAGTAGCCGCTAGATTTCCAGCTGCTCCTAAATTGTCATCAAACAGAAGGTATGCCAAAAAGGAAGTTCGAATATCAGTCGAATACCTCCAAACTAAAAGAGGGTGGAATAGCTAAAGATCATCGGCAGTTACGAGTGCAGTTTCTGGTCCTAAAGGCAAATTCTAGAAAGACCAGCGAATTTTAAGCAGAAAGCCACCATTTATTGACTTCAAGCCCACGGCATATTTTCTCACTCGATCCTACAAAGCGATGACCATATTTGCGATCCCAGCAAACCTGATATAACCTGACACCGTGCAAACCTTCTTAAACATTATACTGGACCTGATGGAGTACCGGATTGAATTCAACTTCTACTGGGATACGCTGACAATATCGACATCATTCCAGGTTTTAGTGAGCCTTCCAAAAAGCATTCTTTTCCGCTGAAAAAAAGGCAAACAATGTAGGTCTACCTCAGAGTAAATATCCCATGACCATGTTACTAGGTTTGACAAAATAGCTGGGCCCAAGTCGAAACGCATATCAAATTGACCAAGATAATGCTATACATAGGCGCCCAAGGCTGCCAGAATAAGCGAAGTGAAAACAATGTTTCAGCTAAGGAAATCATTGGAACTCTCCTGCTCGAGATGACCTGAATGTTTATATGTTTGGTTTCCACTTGAGTTTTTCGTCCAAAATAAGTTTCAAGTACTAATTTTTAATGCTGATGATCCACTAGGTTTTGCATGACACCTAAACCAAATCTAATGAGCCATTTGAAGAACTTTTGAAGTATTTTTGGTGGGTTTTTTTTTTAAAGATTTGAGTACCGTCCGGAGACTTATGTATATAGCACAGGCATCTGCGCTGGCAATCACAAGACAACTCTTCTCTTTTAGGTCCAGTAGAATCTTATGTAGATACTATTATCCCAGAAGGTGAAATAGAACGCTACCTTGTTGTAAAAACATATAATGGATTGCATCCACGAAAAAGTCTAAAGGCGTCAAATCGCAGCTACTTTACGGCAAAGCAACATCACCAAAAGGACTGATTACACGATCATTGAACGGCTTACACGGCTTCTGTGGCACATAGTCCCTTCTTGCTGAAACCACAGCTTGCCCTAGTCCAAATCCTCAATTTTTGGTCATAAAAAATCGGTTGTCATGAAACAGCAGCGTTCTCCATTGACTATAGCGTTTCTTCCATTGTTATCTTGGAAAAAAAAATGGGCCAATAATTCCGCCTCTCCAAGAACCTGCAAAAAACCTGCAATATCTCCGTTTAGCCCACAGGACTAACAGTCTCACGAACTTTCATCACAAACTTGCGTACATCAGCTGTAGTTGGTGGATTATTTTGATCGAAATTTCTTTTTAAAATTCGCACTGTTTCGGCAACACAGCATCCACTTTCGAAGGACCTTCGTAATATTTCCCGACGTTGTTCAAGCGTTAGTCGATCCATTTCGTACTGCGAAAATATAAAACTGAGTTTCTGTCAATTTTTGAGCGCATAAGAGCTGTCAGTGTCAAAATAACATGTGATTCAAAAAGAAACCAACAGATGGATCACCCTTTAGCGAAGATGTGAATTAGTTTTACCAATAATTATGGTTGAGGCTCAGAGAATAATTTATGCAACAGATCATTTCTGTATATCTATAGCCTGTTATCCTTTTTAGTGCCTCTAGTGCCTTAGACAATTTTTAGTCTAAGATTATTAAAATAAATGCATTGATGACTGTACTCCCAGTCTCCCACAAGCATGTACATATAATATTTCTAGTCACCAAGGAACTGTGAATGGTCTAAAATTCCTTTTATATTTGTCCAGCACCACTGTCATCTAAAGAAATTAGTATCTATGAACTATAATGAGATATACATATTTTGAGAAAGTTTCAGTCTTCTTCTAGCTTCTGCTAGCATCTCGAGCAGTCATTCAGAATTATAGGCTGGACTCTCTAGAGAAAGAGAAAATGGAATGAAATGCATGTCACCATGACTTATGTAGACAAATATGGACTTCTATGTAAATCGCCAGTCTAACCATGCCCGCTATGTACCAGGCAAATTTGAATACTCTGTCAAGCTAAATCTTATATACAGGTGCCTAAATATCTCAAGTGCTGAAATACTTTGAAAACACAGTGCTTGTGCACGACATTCTTGACATTGAAAACCAATACAAAATCTGAGGAAGGCAGGACCTACACATGTTGAATTCCACCAGATAGATCTATTTTCTTTTCCTTCTAAACACAGTGAACACAAACCTGACCAACATTACCTGCATGTTACACTACTGTGAATGAAATTAGAAAACAAATCCCTCTATCCACTGGACTACCTAAATGCCAGCGAAATTACTTAATTCAAACTTTTAGGCTTACGAACCACCATTTAGCACTCCCTTTGGTGTAAATTCTTTTACGACTACTACTACTTTAGTGTCCATTTAGTTCCTTCCCTTAGACATGCGAAAAACTTTATGGCATTCATTATGAGCTAACTATATACAATGCAGTAACGCTGCACAGTAATAATTCTAGACACTCAAGGTATATCTCCACTCTGTTGATGGCTACGATTTCAGGCAGCAGCAATCTACGTTATGAGTTGGATATATTTCCAATAAAAAAAAAAAAAAAAAAAACACAGATACATATATATATTTCCCTGAGTGGTTTAAGTGCAAGCAGTTGTTAACCTGTCGCCGTGCAATAATATACCGTGATTTATGATTGGATTCGTCTACTTTCGGTCGAATGGAATGGTGATCCGAAATGGATCGTGAATGGTTGTCGTCGTCGCACTTATCTGTTACGAACAAAGACGAAGAAAGAGGTGTGCAATTAGTTTCAAAGCAATTAATACGATTAGCAAATATTATGATGATGGCATCGTTCATCTGTTTATTGGTTCATAATCAGATGTTGCACCCGTTCAAGGTCTCTAAATGGAATTGGGGATAAGTGTTATAAAAAAAAAAAACTGTAAGCCAGTTGAGAACTAGAAAGAAATCCCGATTCATGTACTCGTAGGAGCATTTTATTGGGGAAATAATTAAGCAATATTACAGTTATGCACATTCACGATCGATTTCAGATTTATTGCTTGACATTCCTTCGCTGTCATAGAACACCTGGCTGTCAGAAAAGATTTTTACTTACGTAAGAATGAAACATGTTCGTAATTTAATCCCATAATGCAGTCAATGAAGTTTAGGTACACGTGGTTGGTCACAGAAGCTGTGTTCAGGTTTTTATCAGCAGAAGTGTTGAACACTGGACTGCCTTTCGAAAGTGTCTGGTAATGACAGCTGTTTGACATATGTCAAGAACAGAGCCACTAGCCAATTAAATGTTGGGGCTATATTGGTTTTAAAATGCAACAACTTTTCTTCTTTCTTTTAGTTTTGTTAGGACTACAAACATATTACTGCATGAATGTGTGATTACTTTACGACCACTCCGAAATTTCGTTAGGTCGTTATATCGATATGTCGTGATGGAGTGAATCAAAGATAAAGGACTATCAAACTACTTGTTACCATTGGAGGAAGTAAAACTCTACATAAATCTGATTTCGGCATTGATTTCTATATTCTACAGTCATCTATAATGATCTTACCGTGCCCAAGACATTTAACGACCATTTTGTGTTAACAACCAGAAGATCAGTTCAGTTAAGGTATGAAAAATACTGCCACAACTGGAGTAGAGCAGTTTAATAGTATAACGCAGACTGTCTAAAGAGAGCTGAAAACTGAGCTACTGGGTTACTAGTTGAGAGAGTTGATCAGTAAAAATGAAATAAATATTTAGTAGCAGCAATAAAATCGTTCACAGTTTTACAAAGAAACTGGGAGTTGGTTCAAGTGAAAAGTCTTGGGGGATTTAATTATAGACTGTAACGATCATTTTCGTGCTAGTTTTAAGCTACTTAAATGGGAAAGTCCTTAACCCCAACTTAAACGAGCTATCCAAAGCAAGGAATTCTTAAACTCCCACCCCACTGATCTTCTATTCAAGTTAAATAAAATGATGGAGTTACCTGTAAATCTTAAGTTCATAGTGGGATGCTACAAGGCTGTATACATACACCACTACTATTTTTAGCCGTATTCAGTGACGTTTGGCGTGCACTCCTGACGGTATATTGTATCTTAAAAATGTTACCCTTAATGACATTTGTTTAACCTTGTACAGATTCGAAAAAATTAATGCACAATTTAGAAGCTGAAGCAAAACTGCTATACATATCCGTATACTAGTTAGTACTGATGTGTGGATGAAATCGCTACTATCATTCATAAGCTACCAACCTTCGTTAATACTTCCTATAATTGACGGCAATTTCTGACCGAATGCAGACAGTTCTGACTCTTAAAGTTACCTTCAGCGTGTGTATGTAACATACATTTGGCGATGTAACTTTGTGATGCTGGCATGCGTTCCTGAATACGAAATTATTCAGGATAGCGATAAAGCTGATGCTCTTGTCAGAACGACTCACCAAATGCCTTTATTGTCCCACATACTTCTAAGGTCTCCCTTAGATCATATGTATTAACATTCGAAGATACTGATAGATCAACCTCAAGTGAACACACATGGCTTACAAATGTAGTTAGTCCCATAGCTGGTTTAACGTTATCTCAAAACGAATCGTTAAACGAATATCTCAAAACCATTGATATAAGAAGCTCGGCCCAATATTAGGATTATCTTGAGACGTAGATGAAGAGAATGACCCAAAATGGCCAACATTTGTCAAGGGTCTAGATTCAGCTTACTGAAGGCCGAAAAACTGTTGGCATCTCTGGTATTGGCTACTATAACTACTTCCATCAAGTAGTTATAAACTCTGCACAGAATCAGGAAGTAGGGATGTCGGTAGCCATCTTGCAGAAAATATGTACATGATCTGAGATTTGCTGATTGCAAGAGAATTCTACTCAAAAACCGTTTATGTTAAACTTTTCGAAGTGGAAAATGGGGTTTAACAAGGTGGCACGTTATTTACTTACTTAGTTACTTAGGTGGCGCTACAGTTAGAGGTGAACCTGGACCTCCAATAACAAGCCTCTCCAGTTAGTCCGGTCCTTAGCTAACTGCCTCCAGTTGCGCATTCCAAATCGGTTCTACTTATGCACGCCACCTAAGGCGAGGTCTTTCTCTACCGCGTTGTCTCTCTGGGTTTGATTCGAAGACTCTACCAGCCGAAGCATTTGCATCCGTTGGCTCTATATATCAGAGTCGTCAGAGCTTGTGTATTTAACCGTTGAATCTCCTCCTCCAAAGCAACCCGTCAACTCAAATAGGACCGAAGATTTTGCGAACAACATTTCTCTCGAAGCGACCAAGGATTTCTTCATTCGTTTTAGATAGAGTCCAAGCTTCAGTGCCATAAAGCAGGACTGGGATTATCAAGGTTTTATATAGAATTTCTTTAGTTGTTCGGGATAGGGCCTTACTACTTAATTGCCTTCTCAGCCCAAAGAAACAGCGATTGGCAAGAGTTATTCTTCGTTTCATTTCTGCTGAGATATTACTATCAGAATTTATAGCAAAGCCGAAGAAAACAAAGTCCCTTATTACCTTCTACTTATAGGTGGTAACTGTTGAACAGTCTTTATTTTGAGCTTATTAAGAGGGCAGAGGATCGATCTAGTATACGAAAACTGTGTTCAAACTTATTGACACCAAGTAGGGCGTTATTAGCTAAACAGACTTATAACCAGACAATGATCAGAGAATGTGCGCAACACTCTACATCTGTGGATTGATTAAGCCTCTTAAGATGGGGTCACATTCTGTCAGAGCAGTGGAAGAAAGAAATTCTGCAGCGTAAGTCGCACAAAATAAAACTGTTTGATCTTATGTCCCACGTTTGCTTAGAAAAAGTTAGATACTTTATACGACTCATGGTCATAAGTCCACAAGCCACAATGGACTCCAATCTACAATGGATATCCATTTAGATTTCTGGGATTTATAGGAACTGAACAACACTTCACAAAGATTTTGATATTATTTTCTCAAAAATTGTGGAATTATGTCCCATCTACGGGAAAAAAATATTCTGGACTGATAGAGTGGGAAATAAATACATCCCGGAACGGTGCCATAAATCCCTGTAGTTTGAGTAGTTTTATGATGTTCAATGCGCTACATGAATCCCAGATGAAGTCTCAGATTTTCAGATCGGCTTTTTGGTCTCAATCCAAAACTAAGTTTAACTTATTATGTCTAACATGAACAAATCTAACTGGAATCCCACAAGTCTAATATACTAATATACGTGACAGAAATATCATGAGTACATTTTTTGGGAATGTATGTCCAATATTGGAAGTTCTATCCTTCGTAAACTTACTTAAATAAATTCGCAAGGTTAATGGAGAGTCCTTCACTATCTTATCATTCTAAAATGAGTTGCAAGGAATTTTGCATGACCCAAGATAAAATCGTTCCACTGGTGCTCCATGAATTTTGACTAGAACATTGCTTATGATATTGAGAGAACAATCAATAAAAGACTAATTACAACTAACATCAACAATTCTTTTGAGGAAATAGGAATTATCTAAAGTTTGAATCGTGGATCCCTTTTCTAGTGATTCCCTTGACAGTAGACTGTTTTACCATTTTTCTGGAGAGAGTGTGGCTTCTTCCGACAATTTGCCTTTGCTACCGTTCTCTATCCCAAATTTTTGTAAGTTTCACCATTTCATTTTCAGGATGAATGATGTTATGATCATAAGATTTAGGCCGATCACAGAGCCTTTTTTCTGGTTTGGAGATGAAAACCACATTTATTTTTCCGTAGGACAGTGCGGTAGCTCCCCTGTAATAAAGCAGCGAATGCATGTTCTAGTACCGTTTTTCAAAGGCAAAGTCACACATTTGTCACAATAGACAGTGAACATAAAACACTACATTATCATAATCAAATAGTCTGACAGATGTCACATCTGTAAAACACCGTCAAAATCGATTATTATCTGTTTCCTCTGATTTGTCTACATGAATCAGAAGATCACAAAAACTCTGCAACATTGTTTTTTTTTTTTTTGCAAATTTTGAAATTTATTAGTGCAAACTAATTAATTCTTGTTAATCATTCCCCACCAATGAATTTCTCATTAATGCCAGAATAAATTATCCAGCCACAAGTAAATCCAAAACCGCACTGCAGTCCGATTGATTAATCGAAACCTTAACCATCGATTAACATTTCTCTTTCTCTTCGAATTAATTGCCATTCGGTGTCTTTTTCAATGTCCGCAGCGTTTATCAAATTAATTCTCCTCAAAAGAGATAAACACCGAACCAGAATAATTTGGATAATTTTACATAAAATTCCAAATGATGGTTTCTCTCCAGCCAGCCGGCTGACAGAGTTGAAAATTTGGTGCAAAAAAAATTGTATCACCGAATTTTGACGAGATTGTCATCTCGGCATTATCATCAAAATTTGACCACAAAATTAGGTTAATTGGGAGATGATAGCTCCAATAAAAGATACTAATTCAATTCTTTAACCACAACTTCCGCTTCGAACTGTTGGAGATTGGATTAATGACTCCGTAGCCGTGAACTTTCGATAACACGTAGTATTCGAATCGATTAGGGAACATTTTTCAATTCTATCGATACAATCTGATCGATTGGTTTTACTCGACTGATGGAAATATGTTTCCGTTTGTTGTTTCGGTTTTCTTATTGCAATTGTACGGTGTGCTGTACAACCAACCATTAAACTGGTTTGCATACGATTATAACTCAAGTGATGTCATGATTTATTGTTGAACCCAATGGCGGTTGAATGCTAATTTTGTAATTTATTACTGAGCGAATATTTTTAGCTCTAATTTTGTGTTGTATTATTGGGAGGACTAACAAAAAAGTGCCGCATGTTGTTTAAATTGGTAAATGAGTTCAATAATTTATTCGAAATTACAGTATGGAGAACAAGTGAACATGGGCAGTCTTTGTTTTGGGTATGATTGTCTGCAAATTTTAAATTTTCTCGATTGATTTAGATACTAACATATGTACTTATATTATAGATACTAACAGAAAGTACTCCATGGCCTTTCTTTTAACAATTTGGTTCCATATTTGTACTCGTTGAAGAATATTTCGGAACAGCAGGGCAAAGGAAGATACAGATGATAAACCAAGCTAAAGTTTGAGACTCGATACTTGAAAAACAGAGATTATGCACATCTCATCAATTCAGAATTCTATGAACCAAAACTATGGTTCACTAGTTTGATGGACTACTCTGAGTAAAGATTCCAACAAGAATGACTTAAGAAGAAGTTCATGGAAGACTTTCCATCTACAGCAGACTATAAAAACGGAATAAAGTAAGAAAAAAATATTCAAAACAGCAATTTACACCTTCGAACAGTTCAAAGATAAAATGCTGAGTCCGTGTGAAAAAATTCCAGAGATCACTGAAAATATCAAATTCCTTTTGCCTGTTTACCTCATTAACTGTCTTGCAGGCAGAAGTTCTGGGAATACATTCGACAATGAGACACAACTCTACGGACATAGAAAATGTCCTCATCACCTTCAGTGATATCTAGGCTGCTATCAAGATCATAGCATCAGCTGAGCAGACTTCAGTTTTCTCTGTATGCTAGGTCCTATGGCAACATAGAGAGAAATGATGAGCTTGGGAGCCGTCAGGAGGAAATTTTTTTCAGACTTTCTATCAATAATCAACGTAAGGCGGATCAGGCTGCATTATACCTGCATTATACCATCTGTATTATACCTAGGCAGTTGTGGCCAAATTATCCTTACGAAAAAACATGAAGTTCTCCTTATTAACTCTCCTACGATTAATAGCACCAGTTTCTCCTTTAAAGATAATGCAAAATACTTGGCTTTCATTTTGGATAGCAAACTAACTTGGAAAGTCAATCTATTTGGTTCTATACTCCTGTAAAAAGGCCTCAACCTCATATCATACGCTGGATGTACGTGTCCATTATTAGGCCTATCTCACTGTATGGCGTGATCCTCTGGTGGCCGGCTCATAACAGGGCTACTCACCTCAATCTCATATCTTAGGTGGAAAGAATTCCATATATATGCATCAGTGAGGCAATGAGAACATTATGCTCCACCTGCTCCACTCAGATATTCTTTCCAAGCAATTGACTGCGAAAGCAGCTATCCAACTCAAAGCCTCCTTACAGTGGTCTAGATATCACTTTAAACTGACGTTTGTCTCTTCTGAAGATGGCTGAGCAGTTCAACATTCACCTATGCTGGATGCCAGGCCAAAAACACATTGCAGAAAATTACAAGGCTAACGAGCTCGCCGGACAGGATACAACCCAAAGGACGCTTTAGCAAAAACTGGGACCTGGCCTAGGCTTGATGTGAAACGTAGTGCTAAATTGGTTCTGTTGAAGCGATCACCGATCAGCCACGTTATCGGTGTTCTTACTGGACAACTGGCCAAAATACCAAAAGTCTGGGGCTCTTTTCACACGATTTCTGTAGAAGCTGTAGGGATGCGGAGGGGACGAAACCATTCTCCACCTCCTAGGCAAATGCTCAGCTCTGTTCCAAAAAAGACTACTCCATCTAGAAGCTCGCTTCTTTGACAACCTAGGCATTCTTCGCTTTATGAAAAGTTTCGGTTGGTTTAAGTCCCAGGTAGCCAAATGGCATCACAATGAATCTTTATGAGTCTAAGTGTAGAAAGTCACTCTAACCTAACCTAACCTAGGTGACCGTTTATCTCAAGAAATGGACCAGTCAGTAAGCCACTTCATTCTTATAATTTGACATTTTCTTTGAAGCTATGTCAAGTCCATGGTCTCTACCAATAAGTCAGAGTTTTTAAACGAGATCAACATAAAACGCCAAATCTCTGAAACATCGCCTGATTTATGCGAAAAATGGAGGACGTTGCGTATGCGTTTCCGTAAAGGACATTTGTTTTATTAAAAAAAAACAGAACTAGGCGCTTTTAATGAAAAACCTTTCAGCAATCACCAAGGATCATTGACTCGTATATACGCATGCATTTATAGACTAATTTGTTTATTGTCCTCAAAATGTCGTCCAAGCGTTAATTCGATTGCAGCTAACTACCTTACCTATCTAATCAAAATCTTTTAAAATCTGCAAGATCTCGGCGTAATTTCAAATTCCAAACTAAACTGGAAGGAAAATACCACTAATCGTGTTAGGAAAGCATCCATTTTGTTTTACGTATGCACAGCACACAGGTATTCAGTAATAGAACAAGTTTCAAACTGATCTACTACCGCCGGCGGCAGTTTGATATTTTGGTACAAAAGGCTCAAAGTCTTAAGAAAGTCTTCAAAGAGATGATAGAACCCCGGAGGATAACACCTAAGTCGCTGTAGGTGCTAAAACTCGTAGGGTTCTAGAGTACATTATTTATTCCAGAGGCTGCCAGAAGATAAATATCTTTTCGGTTTAAGTAGCAGCAAGGAAAGTCGTTGAGACAAGTTCGCTTCCAAAAATATCCACAAGAGCGGATGTTTCATCACTCTTTACGCATGATCTACAGCCCGGTAATGAAAGGAGTCTGTGGCGATTCCAACACAGAGTCCGCACTTTGGCACCAGTTAGGTTTCTTAGGTTGTTACTGCTTAGATTAGTGAAGGGTGATGATGCAGGGAAGAAATAATTGGTGCATCTTTATCCAAGGGACATGTGATTGGTGATACCCCCTGTTGATGTAAGGGTCTTGCTTACCCAATAAAAAAGTATCCAATGTAATTTGACCAAACTGTCTTTGCTAATTGTGAAAACATTTTAACTATCTCCAAAATTTTGGCTTTGGTTTCATTGTTACTGAGCTCAATGCCATCAGAGCGACTTGGCTGCTGTCAAAGAAGATTAAGATAGTTTTGTCATGAATCATGGATCAGTTTAATAGTAGATAATAGTTTATAGATTAATACTAATGTATTGATTGTTGGTGAATATTTCTTCTTGCGAAATGGTATTTACCTAGATAGTTTTGTCCCAGATGACTCGTCAAAGATCGTTCGACTAGATCGTTTTACCCAGGACGGGTTTTGCATTTTTCCCAGTAATTCATTGGGGGGATAACAATGAGATGTTTCGTTTGAAGTAATACTTGGGAAGGATGTCATCCGAAGGGATGCGGAATTCATTGCTTAGTAACGGACTTGGTAGGAGCTTAGATTTTTTTTAGATGGTAGAGTCTGTGTACGCTTTCATATCTATATGGGCTTGAATTGGAGGTAGACTGAGAATAATGTTAAGACAGCTCGTTCTACTGATCCCGGACAAGCACATTTTCAGCTTTTACACTGTGCTGAATTCGTAAGTCTTTATTCAGCACATCCTTCCCTTGGGAAGATATTTGATTAAGTCATTACGCCAGTGAGTGTCCCAGCGCTAAGATACTGCTAAATAGTTTGGGTAGGATGTGAGCCATGATGTAAGCCCCTGCTCAAGTAATGTTGGAAAAACTTCACTGCCAATCTTGAAAAGTTTCATGGGGGAAAGAGCCCATTTGATGGCTTTGACATTACAAATTTCACACGTGATTTTCCAATAAACCCAAATGGTCTGTTTGAGAAATTATAGAAAGTTATTGTAAGTGGGCCTCGGAGAGCAGATTGACAATAGCGAGCGTTTTGTGGACTTCTGCAACACCAATCGTCTAGTTGTTGGAGGCACCAACTGAAAACGTAACTCAACCAGATAGAAATTGTCTCTTAGTCATCCACACCAACCATGGCGTGGATATCGGAATGGTACGGGATCACAATCTTATGGTAGCTCTTATAAGCCTTCGTACTACATCCGTTCATCTTCGGGATCCGATAGGCTTCGGGATCCCATAGTGCGCCAACATTTTAGGGACAAACTCACCGAAAAAGCAGCTTAGTGCCAGCGAACCTAGAGGAGCATTGGAAAGTTTTTTGGGACGTTTTTGTGACTAGTGAAAAACTATCATGACTATCTTAAAATAACTGGAGACGTATCAAAAAGCGTACAACAGTTAAAGCTCGAATCGCAGCATCTTCAGCAGTAGAGAGAGGAGAGCTTGGGGCCCAATAGAGCACGAAGTGAAAAGAACTGCAGAGTAGTGTTGGACACGGTAAACGGAACCGCTTCAAAGCCCTTACAGAATAAGCAGAGAAAGCAGCTAGTAGATGAGAGAGCAGGATTGTCTACAGAATGATAAAGGAGCTAATGGGTGGTCCAAGCTCCACTCAACATTTAGTGAAGATTGCGGGATATGAAAGGATCATTTCACCGCAATATTCTCAAGAAACTTATAGGCTTTCATTATATAGGAAAAAAGGTTTCCTTTGAGGAAGCAAAATGTCACTTTCTAAGCAAAAGCAAAATCTCTGGGTAGCAGCAAAGCGGGAGCTGCGTTCAGTATGTAATCTTAAATCTGGAAGATCAATATTATTAGCTTAAGAACAAAGGTACGACTGTTCTGCTCTAATGTAGAGTCAGTACAGCTGTATACGTGCAGTACGTTGAATTTGAATATTACTGTATCGTATAAGCTGCATACTTTTTTAACAGATATCTACACAGGATCTTAAGGATATTCTGGCGGAACCGTATCTCGAATGAATAGCTCTTAATGAAAACGAGCCACAAACCTATCGACATCACAATAAGACGAAGGAAGTGGCAGTTCCTGTTGGAAAATATGCCATGCAATAGAATCCACAAACCTAAACTGGAAGAAGAGTGGGTTGCTATTAGCAAATTTAGCACAGGACAACGGAGGAGGAAGCAAAGGCTCTGGGAATGAGTTGGAGATAGCTGAAACGCGTTGCAATAACCCGCATACGACGGCGCGCAGGCATTATGGACGCCATATGTTCCACAGGAAATAAACACTGGTAAGAGGGTGTTAAGCAAAAGGTCTAGGGTTTGAATTTCTTGAGTAATTCTAAATATTATCCAGTCATATGCAAGAACTTTCTCTTGACGTATCCTATAGTCGTACCAGAAATGTTGTCGTAGAAGCATCCAAATGAATAGATGCGTAGGAGTAAATATGACATCTCCTGCTGTTTTTGTGGTAAAATACTTCCACTATAAAGCAACCACCATTCTAATATAAAAGCCTTACCTGAAGGTTCGTATACAATTAGTCCTACTTCTAAAGTTCGTAAAAAAAATGGAACGTAACGCAGGTAGTGAAAAAGTCTTCTAAATTCTAAGCATCTAATAATTCTAGCTTTAAAGGTCATTAGAGTGACCAGTGTATTGTGTTGGATTGCCATTCTCTTTATTTATTTTGTAACATGAATCTCAAAAAGGACAATGTGCCTGAGATACCTTTCATCCCCTTCGAATCAGAGCAACTTGCTCTAAGTTCTATAGGCCAAGGCTAGTGCGATCTGGATGCTTCGACTAGATTTTTATTCTTTGATTGTTTCAGATTGTTATTCGTCTGAAAGATCTGCGTGCGCTATTTTGTGAATCGAAAATGAAAAGAGTATGCAAACCTTGTTCCAACCAGCAGATTCAATATATTTATTTGCTCGACCATGTAGCGTGTTACTGACCACAGTTTCATTCCACGACATTCTAATAAGTAAATCACATAAAACTAGGCACATTCCAATAAGTTTTATCGCAACTAAACCGCAAAACCAAATAAAAATCACTAAACCCCGATAAAGAAATATTCAACTCTTTGTATCTTTTTATGCTTTCTACTGGCCCGTGCTGTTATAAAAAAATACAATCAGTTAAGATTAGCATTCCATTTCGTAAATTATTTGTTTTTTTATTTTGTAACCCAGTCATTCGACACGCGGACAGAGTAAAAGAACTCTGGCGTGCAGCTTCCGTTTCGGATAAGAGTGAAGAAAAGAATATTTTTAACTTATTCATCAGAAGTCTGATACTGGCGCAAGGTCTCTTATCTTGAACCAAATAAGAGTTCCCTGATTGCGATGTGAAAATAGAAATCTCTAATCGTTCCTTGGGGTTACTACATACAATCCCTCTGTACAATATTGTATCTCATTGAGAAAAAAAAAATGCAATTAAGCCATGGCGCCTAGTCGTGTCTATGCCAAACAATGAATGAATAGATCCTTGCAGACAGGTTAACCTTCATAGGGAATTTCTATTTCATTTTTCGCAGAGTCTACGCAATAAACTCATAACCATCAGAACTAGGTGTATCCTGTAACCTTCAGAAGTTGATTATCGGGCTAAGCGCCGATAATTTATGACATTTCAGCCATTCAGCGTCAATTGCGTCATAAATCTTATTGGGGCCCTTAAACAGAAACACAAACACCAATCGAATCAGGTTTAAGGTGATGCAACTTCCTACCTGTTATCGAGTATCTACAGGTAGTATCTTTAATTTTTTTGGCCACATGCAGTGCGTTAAGTGGTTATTGCATGTTTTTCCTGTCACGGGGTTTTTTGTTATTTTCTTGCACTCGTAGGGGGTGTCAATTGGTGGTGGTGTTGGTGGAACTACCCCTTAGGGGTAGAGCACTCAATTAACTGCAATGAACCGTGGCCGGACAATTGGCGACAAGTTTCCGGTGCCTCGCTGTGTGTGCCATTATTTCTTGTTCACTTTTGATTTCTAGTCTTCTAGGTGTTCTTGTTTGGTTTTTTTTTTTTCGTTTTTATTTACTTGTGCGCCAACATTCCAATCGTACATTCCTTGTCATCCGGCGTTGTCACCACCACTGGCGGTGCCGCAGAGTCAAAATCGAATTCCAAAGCAAATGCGGACAGAGGGTGATACGATAAAAGACGAGGCATAAAACGAAGGTTAAAAAAAGGTCGAATGGCTAATAAAAAATCAATTAGTCCGGAGTCTTGGCATGAATCAGGATCGGTGCATTGGATGGACGCACAAAGAAGTGTGGCTAAATGGTGTTTTTTTTTTTTTTTGGTTGGAGTTGCTCTTTTTTTTTTTTCTCTCTTCTCGTTTGTCGTTGTGCCGGCCAGAGGTGTATTTACCTGGTGCGACAGGAGTTTTGACTTATTTTTTTTTTTTTTGTTTTTTTGGGTTCGTTCTGATCGCTGGATTTGGAACAGATTGTTGGTTTGTTTTGAAAGCTTTTTTAAACTAATGGTTATCGCGGCGTCAAAGGGTGGCTAGTGGCTTTGATGATGCCGCCAAAGGTGTAGGAATGGAATTTGAAGGATGAATCATGCGAGAAGTAAATTACGATGTCCTTGGAGTGGTTTGAGCTAAGTCCAAATAAAATCAACTCGCCGCGCCATCAGTGACAGAAGTCATAACTTTGATTTGACAGATAGGTGATTTGGGATTCGATTTGGAGCCAATTTACTTGGCTTGATTCACCAGGTTCACCTCGAACTGTAGCGCTTCCTAAGTAAGTAAGTAAGAATAACGTATTAGATGATTATATGAAGCCATTTCGGCAAGTTTGACTTAAGCGCCAGGCATAAAACGAAATGTTATCGAAGTTATCGATAAGCAGACGATTGCACACTTCTTTGGGAATACACCGACGACTGTTCCACTGAACTCGATATGAGGAGTAGAATTAGAATGGTCAAAGCTGCGTTCAGAATGTTATGAAAAATCTGGAAGAGTAATCTAACTATAACCATGCTGAGACTGTTACGCTCCAATGTTAAAACAGTGCTTCTTGGGATACTTCGAAAATCATCAGCATTGTGGATCGTAAGCTGCAAATCTTCGTAAGTAAATGCCATCGGGTTTAGATTTTTCTGGCTTAATCGTATCTTCAACTAACAACTTTGTATGAGAACGAGTTAGAACACTATTGAAATCACAGTCCGATGAAGAAATGGATTAGTTATACCCTACGGCGAAAGAAATTTCCATTGTCAATCGAATCCACATACCCAATCCCGCAGAAGAGTGGGTCACCCTAAGCAAACGTGGTGCAGAACGTGTGAGGACATTGGGAATTGTGAAATGCGTTACAGGACTCCAAACTCGATTTCGCGCAGGCATTTTGAACGCCCTAAGCTGTAGTAAACTCGGTCTTGATCAGCAATAAAAAAAAAACAGAGAGACTTGGAGCCCCCAATAAAGACAAAGTCTCTTTTACATATATTGAAGTGCACCAGTACCTACTGTACCTCCGATGGTAGTCCACAATTCCTTTTATGGAATAGCAACTTCCTCTCTGTTGCTATTCCATAAAAGGACTGTGACCTTCATAGATTATATCGAAAGAAAGAGCAGAAATTATGGTTCAGTGGCAACAGAGATGGGACACAAGAAAGTTGACTTTTTCTTAATGAACTCCTGACATGGGTTCATTACACTGAAAGTGACAAGTAACCATTTCGGAGGCCGAAGTTCAACCCGAACTGTAGCGCCACCTAAGAAGAGAAGACCATTTTAGAGAAAAATTGGACTTACATCACAACCCGGATGGGTATCTGCAGTCGATTCTTCTCGGGAGAGCTAAACCTGTAACCTCTTGAATTGCTGGAGATTGAAACCTTCTGAAAATATGTATTTATGTATGTCTCTTGGTTGAATTATTTGAATAAAAAGGTGGTGTGTCCTATCTGATGTTGGACTCAAATATCATATTTGAAAATTTCATTGAGTTCTTCGAAACGTCTGTAATACCTTCTATTCATCGTATCGATAGGGTAGGCATAATTCAGCCACCAGTTATGCCAGGAAGTCTAAAATCAGTGTATTCCATATTCTTCACCTAGGAGGTGTACTACAAATCAGAGATAGCGTCAAATATTTTGGACTCTTGCTGCATAAAAGTTTGCTATAAAGGAAGAACATGGAAGAACGGGTTGCAAAATCAAGAAAACCTATTAAATACGAAAGAGATCCTTCGCAAGTTATGAGGACAGAAGCCGGGCTTGCTCCGAAACACGCTGTATTCTATAGCATAGTTGTATGGAGGTAATAGTATAAGCAAGAAGTATTAAGCAAAGCTACAAACAAGTATGTAACGAATGACCTGCATGAAAGTTCCGGGATTGCAATCATTAACACCAACAGTAGTTCTAGAAGTAATACTAGAAACCAAGGAGACTGCCAAGACTCTCAGTTGTAAAACTAAGAACCCTTGGTCCGAGTACACGCAAAATCATACAATGGTGACAAACCATTACACAACACCTTCCAAGTGATTTTTTCTAAGAAGGAATCGTGGTCGAATTTCCGAAACACAGGATACCTTGAGTGAATAACTCTGTACACTGACGGCCCCTACATGCATGCATAACAAGGATTGCTTGGGTCAACTCAAAGATCGCAGAAGGCAGAGGGCAGAGGGCAGAGGTCTATGCGATCCAAAAGTGAGTATCTCAGCACTCATGAAACACGATTCTCATATTTGCTCTGATAGTAAGGCAGCCATTACAGTCACATCAAACCCTAAGAGTACAAGAATAAACTAAACTTCCTTGGCAACCAGAGTACTGGAGACCAAACCCCGGACAGCGAAATAGCATTAGTAGTCACTGTCATCAAAACAATAATCAACGAAAAAATCAGAATTTTTTTTTACAAAGACTGGGGAGATCAGACGACGTGAAACCTGTCAAAATCAAGGATAATCAAACCAAGCACAGCTATCAGCAATTGAGACTAACAGTGGGAGTAAACACAAAGACACATATATCCCACATCGTGAGAATACTGGGAATTTTAAGTGAGCTGTATGTCCAGTTTCACTGTTAACATCAAGAAAATGTATGAGTGTCGTATAAGTTAGTAAGTAGATACATACATATGTATGTACATCTCCATCAGTGCAGTGCAGGAGAGAATAAAGCGAACACCACCTATTTCTGCTAATGTGAATTCATTTCACCATGTAGGCTATGGTCAATCCCGAACTATACTGACTTTGGCGGGAAATTGAATTATACAAATCTGTACATATCTACATCTTGATGAGTATACGGGGCTGATTAAATGTTCAATGATACAGAAATTATATTAAAATCACTCTATGACTGCCAAACACACAATACCGCCATCTGGTTAGAGAACTGGGAAAGTTTGAACAAGAATCCCTGATAGATATGATTCGATAAATCAGATGTTCGACTAGCAATAATGCAACTAAAAGCTTAAAAATGTAAGACCCCACCAACCACATTATAAAAGACTTGATTTCCGATCTTATAACTCAATCTACCGCCTACCATGACTCATCTCACAACTCAAACCCAAAAACAAAGATCCTTTTCAAAGCGAAGATCCCAAAAAAAAGCCACACACTGCTCTCATGTGTCATTGTTCCTTTTGTTTTTTCATCCTTTTAACGCCACTTTGTAATCCATTCTACTGCGCCCCCTAATTCCATTCATTAATTTGATCTGTTGACAGAATCTATCACCGCATAATCGAAACAAACACACCCACCATCACTCACCACTCTATACCGAACTATCATTAGCCATGTGAGTAATCGGTTTGTCTTGCCCTCTTTGATTTCCTTCTACCTGGTCATCGATACCCTCTCTCTGTGTGTATATATGTCTGTGTGTGTGTTATGGATTTATCTCTGCACTTTGATTCTTCAACAAGACAGGGAATCCTTCTGGCCCGGGCCAAAAGGAAGAATCAAAACAAAATCGTAAAACAGGTAGTTCATTCGAGGTGTTGTTTGCTCTCTTAATTGAGCTCCTGAATGGGATGCCATGAGAGTATCTTTTTACCTTTTCCTCCGTTTTCGAAGATCAATCTTCTCAGCCACTCTGCGGGATGCCAAAAAAAATGTATTGAGTATCCCATTTCGAGATTTACTTCTTAAAAATAAATTCCCAAAAAGCAGCTACAAATTTCCACCTGATTTATGGGCGCTTTTTTGCGGTAAAAACGAATGAAAAATTAATTCGCTTCCTTTGTTTCAAAGCAAATGTCACCTCACCATAAGCGCCCGCGATACGCTTTTAGAGGCAATTAACGCGCCAGCGTTAGCGTCGTCGCTTAATTTACATATGAGCCCAGTTTGAAAGGCAAAGAAAGAACCATAATTGGCTGGCAATTAAAATGTTCAGATACGAAAGTATCTATAAAGTTATATGTGGGCCTACACACTCGCTTGTTGCCCACATTATGGGTCACACAAGTGTGCTGTCGCACTCGGTTCCAATCGCTGATTCTTGTGGTCTATCGGTTGATGATGGTTTGCCGGAAGTGAGGCTTCTTCAAGGGAACTTTGTGTTTGGTTTTCTTTTTTTTTTTGTTTTCTTATCACAGGTAGAGTGGTTTGGCTGAAGTTTTTTTAAGCGGAACCGAGCGTTATTCTGGAGCTGCATATCAGTTTTATATTAAAATTTAATTTCTTGTGATAAATTCGAGGACTTGTGACATACGGGCTTCTTATCATCGAGTGAACGGGGAATAATTCCAATGGGAATGGTGAATACATAAATTTGAAAATTAATGTGTCATCGAAGAGTGAGTAATTTTCTTGATAACTTTGTTGTGCAGTATACTATCAGTACGTAGGGGAATCCCCGTATCAGTTCGAATTACATGAATGTTACGGACTCGGGAGGTGGATGTATTTTAAATAGATATCGAAGATGGAAAGAGGAATAGAAATGCCAGGGAGAACCGATACTACTATACCTCGTCGCAATACTTCTCGTGTAAATAAATTGAAGCAATCGGAGGAAACCTATGAATTGGTGGATAGACGATTTTGCTGAACAACGAAGGACCTTTTTACTACATATTGTACGAAAAAATACCAGAGAAGGAGAAAGGTATAAAGATGCTACAGTCTTGCTAGCGGAGACAACAATTGAATAAATGGCAGAAGAGTAATTTTGTCAGCAATCCCTGAGATCTAGACTACAAGATGGTGCTATGTACCAGTTTTTTGAGGTGATTACCCGAAATTTCCTTGACTATTAGTGGTTGTACCTAAAGATGGTTAAATAAAAGGTGCTTAATCGAATACTCCTGGAAGGAATTTGTGAAGCCGAGAATTACTCAATCTTTGAACTTGATTTATGGAAAGTATCTTATGATACTTCAGGTTGATATGGTTGAAAATATCGCCCTCGTTGTTTACGTGGACGATACAGCCACAGCGATCACAACACGGAACGCGAAAGATGTCCAAAGCAAGCCTAATCAAGTCATGAGACTTTCTGGACTGAAGACTACGAGCGACTATAGCGATAGAGAAGCTGAAGATAATTCTGCTAACCAGGACACATATAACTACGGCTAATGAGGCCCCAGGCTCACAAATCACAACTAAAGTATAGGGCAAAGATTAAGGAGCAGATCGAGTCCGAGTCAGGAATACTGGCAAGGATTTTAAAGGAGATAAGTGTGGTAATGGAAATCTAAAAGATGTTTACATTTAAAGCAGAGCTGTTGCACTCAAGGCAAGAAAAATGTTTGAAAGTAAATGGCAGCTGTGGAGAGAAGAGAAATTTCCCATGCGGCAGATGCAGAATCCGAGGAAATCCGACTTCGAGAATGCAGAAACCAACAGACTTCGGGAATATGTACTGCGAAGCCGTTTGATAGACACTGATAAGTACACGCAATGAAGGTATCCAAATCTCACACAGTTTTTTATCGACTATGAATATTTCAGATATTACAGATTGTCAGTATACAACTTCACTTTACACGGCGTTGAGATGACTTATACCTACAAACTCAAAGTCGTTATTTAGATACTGTGTTACACTGAGCTCTAATATCTACTGTGCACCTTTCTTTAAAACCAAATCCTGTCAGAAAAGAGTCTAAGGAGGAGGAAGACGATGATATCGGCTTAAAAGGACCATCCCATAGAATCGGTCGGATATATTACGCCGATGGATACGTTAACGTTGACATATTTAAGGATAAGGACAGTCCCATAAAATTCGTCAGTAAGAGCCGTCCGATTGAATCCGTCGGATCTATTACTTCGATGGATACGTCAACATTGATGTATTTGATGGAAAAGACAGTCCCACATATGCTTCCATGCTTATCCTTAGAACACCATTCAAGCCAGCAGCAAATATGTATTACATTGCCACTACCTAGTGTCGAGATCCCTAAAAGGTGATCCTCTCAGGCTAGATGTATGAACTTTAGAATAGAAGCAAAGCCAAGAATAATATATGTATCAGCTCCAGTCAGCTTTGGATGACACAGAAGCCTGTTTAAAGACTGTAGACCGTTCTTTTACTAGATACTTCCAATTGGCGTACAGTGAACAAAATCGCATAGAATCGGATGATATCTTCTCAGAGATGAAATTGAAGTCTCTCTGTCTTCTGCTGGCGAGGAATTGTCCTCTTGAGACTGCTATAATTGTGACTTTTATATAAAAAAAAAAAAGGTAAGGATCAAGTCTCATAATGTCCTAATGTTGATAATGTTGAACAATGTTTATGAAAGTAGAATATCTAACAAGGCTACTCCTTAAATACGCGAACTTTGGAAGTGAGAAAGCCTTGAGTGGGAAGGAAAGGTCAGCAAAGAAATGCCATCCAAGGAGTTCAATAGAAGCGTTGCAATGGAAAATACTATGCAATCATCAGGCTGTATGCTTAAAATCTAATTAACACCTGGAAACAGATGTCTTGCCAGTACCCATTCCTAAAGAAAACTTGGCTACTTGCAAAAGATACTGACGAATTGTTTCACAAATGGATTATGTCGACTGAATGTCCCAAAGCATTCAAGATTATTGACTTTGGTTGGTTGGTTGGTTCATTGATTTGGAAGGATGGTTTGGGACACTTTAAAAAAAACTGTCCGATATGGCTATGGCTTCGCCTGTCGGGAGCAAGGACGCTCAGTCATTGCCGTGGCAGCTTTGCAAGTTCACAGAACTTTCCAAATGTGTTCATGGTGTTTTGCGACCGAGTTGCAACATACTGCTTTGCTTAAATAGTCTTTAAGGCTGCTACTATGGATGTAATCATGGGGTATACATGTTCTTAGTCCCTGTCTCATCAGTTAGTTTACGGCTTTTTTACCTGTTATGTCACAGGAGCCGGTTGATGTGGAAGCAGGTTGATGTGGGAGGAGGTTAGCATGATGTTGTTTTTGAGTTTTTCCTTCAGATCCTTCACTAATTTCAGGTTGATTGTCGGATTTGCTAGTACCATTAGGGTCGCGTATTGAACATGCAAAAGTCTCTGTCATAACGGTCATAAACGGTCCTAGATGGATAGCGTGATTGAGAGGCAAAATTCGGCGATTCAACTCTAAAAGATATACAGAATCAGCGAATGCTTTCCGACAATTGTAGAAAATCTTTGACATTGGTTATGATTTCGAAAACAAAAGTCTTTAGCAACTTTTTGTTCGAATCAGGCATAAGCTCCTCAACAATGAAAATCTTAGGTGCCTTCCAGTAAAAGGAAGAGATATGTTATTAAAGCAATGGTTACTACTTGATAGTACAACCGACCGGATTGTAAATATTAGTGCAAAAATAATATATGGATCAATAGCAATGCTTGTGGATGAGTTCATGGTCCATACGTTGCTTAAACCAAGGCAAATGCACATAACTCTTCGAGTCGAATGAGATCAATAGAATATAGGATTCACAACTGCTCTTATTGCATTTAATGTCATTGTGTAGACTGAACTTGAATTTCTTGAAAATATTTGACTACTGCCCTTGATTAGTGCAAGTGAATTGAAATGCCATTAATGGTCATGTATACGGATACTACTGTGATAACGGATACATTTCAGGAATTTCTCTCATGCAGTCTAGCCTATGAAATAAACTAACCATTTTACAACTCGCCGACGGTTGCACTTGAAATAGTTTTCTGATAATTAGCGACTGATGTACGTCCGCGTTGATGCATAAAAGTCCGGCTTACATACTTTCATTGAGAGAATGTATTTTTTTCTCGATTAAAAACCGGCGATCCGGATCATAACGAATACATTTTGCAAACACTAAACTGCGCTATTTATTATGAAATGCGGAAAGGAAAAAAAAAAACTATACCAACCAGTGATAATTATACACATCACCATAAATAAACCATAAACAAATCATACAAATGGTCTCTCCAACATTGTTGCCTTTAACGTCACATAAATCAGTAAAACAAGGGCAATTCTAACTATCCACAATACAATTAGTTAATATTCTAATCCTACGCATCATATAATATCATAATATCAATGAAAAAATGTGTTAAAACGATTTATTATCAAAAAACATCGAAAAGCACCAATTAAAACTCAGAAACAAAATTAAATGCAGTTCGCTATTCAACTCTTTTGTATTTTGCGTGCATGAGCAATTGAAAATTTCAATATTCATTGCGTGTGCATGCAGTTTGCATGGGAAGTTGGTGTTCTAGATTATTCTGCGTGTAGCATAATTTAGTTGTTGGAATATATTTTCATGCACTACTGTGAAATGTGTGATATTTTGACTTGAAAAGTGTTTCAAATGATGGGGGAAAGAATGCGAATGGGTTTGGTTGAGTGAATCAAACTTTGGGGTTCTTTGGTTTTTTTTTTTTTTTTTTTGTGTCGTTTGTGGTGTACTCGCACACCCAAGAAATGGCAAATTGAATAATTTGGATGATTTAAGACCGTCGAAGAAGTAGAAGTGTGGTATTTTATAAATAATTCATTGATAATGGAAATTTTGAAAAGTTGCTGCAAAAAACGAGTTGAAAGCAATAATGTGTTTTAAATGATTCTAGATTAAAAATTTATGAAGAGAACTGAGTGTGCCAACGCATAACGTTTGTAACTGTGAAAGTGGTAAAAAAAAGAAGTCGAAAGGGGTTCGAATTTCTGCCAGAGTACATGAAATGAGATTCAGAATGCATTCACGCACTTCCACTAATTGCCTTGGTAATTATGATGGTGCTTAATACTTCAATTGGAAATAGGCACTTATGTAAGCCATTTTAAATATTCAATTTAAAGTAACTAGATAGCTATTACGCAAATAGGGTAATAAGGGAATCTAAAATATGATTTGCATATGGATTGTGTGTGTAGATTACTTTGCAAACTCTTTGTCATCACATTTCACCCGTAAAATGCAAAAGCGTTGTGGAAGTCGTCGAATTCTTTGATTAGAACATTTTCTCACTTTTGATGCGTGCGGTACACAATTACTAAAGGTTCACATTGACTAAAGAAGATTCTTAGTTGATACTCAGATATATATGTATGTACTCAGACAAACCCAGACTGCGATAGTTACAATTGGTACCATTGGCACTGCAAACCAGCTTCAACATATATCAACGTCGAAATTGATGAGGAAGATTATCAGCAATCAAATAATCAAACATTGACCGTATATGACCACGAAAATGCTGTGATATAAATGTCAGCTTTAGAGGTACAATTTAGAAAATTCTGCACATGGTTATCTGGCAGGGATCAAGTCCAATAGTCCTGCGGCAATGCGTTACGCCTATGTCGAATAAGTACTGTTTACCTGCTTTTAATGCTCTTCGAAAAAGCTTTTGAATGCGCTAACTGCCACAGATATCCTTGATTGCTGAACTAACTGCTACTATAACGACTTCCAGTGAGGCTCTGCTCCTCAAAGAATTTTGTGAAAAAATCGAAATGTTCAGTGAAACCAATTTGCAGAAAGAACTTATCAGCACCATCTTAGAGAATCAGTCAACATATGCAGGTTGAGCTTTATTTAAGTTGTAATGAGGACATATCTGTTGTATTGGATTCACCGCAGTATCAGAGGATATCAGTGGAATATATCCAACTATGAATAAAATTTTCATTGCTAGATTGGCTGGTGACTGGTGTATATTCCTGTACTTACTTTCTTATTTAACGCGTTGCTAATCCGTGAAGAGTCTCTGCTTGAGACATGGTAGCCTTCCACTCTCTTTGATCCAGACTGTATCCAGTTGTCTAGACCAAGTGCATTGACATCCGCGATAGCTTGATGCTCAAAACAGAGGTGCAGGCTTTCTTGTCGTCTCGATCGTCTTTATTGGTGCATTATTGTAGATTTGCTCGATGTGGCCGAGCTAGTGTAGTCGACGTGTTTTGGCTTTTGGACTACATCCACATCTTGGTGCAGCTCATACAGTTAGCGGTTGAATCTTCTCCTCCATTCGTCCTCCTCCCATACAGGACCGAATATTCGACAAAGAAATTTTCTCTCGAAAGTGTTCAATATCTGCTCTGTTTTCTTGTTTATCGTCCAGCACTCTGCTTTATATAGCAGAACTGATAGGTTTAAATTTTTGTAGAGCATGCATTTCGTCTTCCTATATAGTTTTGAACCCATTTGTTTCGACAAACCATAGTAGGGTCCTAGGGTAAGCCTTCGTCGAATCTCTCTTAAGGTGTCATTCGTGAAGTTGATATTTACTGCGAGGTAGGTAAACTCCTTAACCACTTCGAAGTTACTGTTGCCAACAGTGACGTTTTGTCCTAAGCGGTGAATAGATAATTTATTGTCTGTTGACAATTTTGTGGTCATTTACTTCAAGGCCAACGCGTTTCGCCTGTTCTTCAATTGCGGTAAAAGTTGTCGATGTCGATGTGACATCGTGTTAACACCTGCCCTCGTTCCAGCATGAGATTGAGGAAGACCCATGATAGCGCATCTCCTTGTCGGGATCCGGTACATGTTTAGATTAGTTCGGAGGAACTGTTTCGGAAAGGCACGTTACACTGCGTGTTTTCTAGCATCACGGCAACTGGATCATTTTAGCCGGGATCCCGTATTCGGTTATTCCCTTGTAGAGTTCATCAAATCGATGAAGAGATGGTAAGTCTAGACTTGAAATTTCTTTGATTTTTCAAGGATCTGCCTTAGTGTGAAAATTTGGTCGGTCATCGATCTACCGGCCCATAAACCACACTGGTACGTGCCGATTAGTGTGTTGCAGAAAGGCTTCAGACGTTCACACAGTACGTTAGATAGGATCTTATATGCGACAGTAAGCAGTCATATGCCTCGATAGTTCTTACAAGACATAGGATGATAGCTATTCATTCCCATATCTACAAAAAAAGGTTTTTGTATGAAAAATTAGTAAAAGAGCAAAAGAAGTAGGTTCAAGGTGATGTAATGGCTTCAGGACTTCAACTGTTGCGAAATTGACTAGCTGCTGTTAGAATATGACCTAGGAATAGGTTATGGTGGACTTTTATTAGTGGCTTCTTCAAATAAGAGGTGCAATCAGGTATTTAAATGCTTGCCTAACCCTGCAACCACTTTCAAACTAGTTCGAGAATGCAAAGAATTTTCTAAATAGAATCACAACTTTGAACTATGACTCTTATTTAGGTCCCAAGTTAAAATGAATACAAGGAAAGGCTCAGTCTTTTCGATCAGTGCTTCCATTGGTGGATGCGTTTTTTGTGATCATAATTGTCAGTAACTTTTGTAGATTTTTGCAACATTCGAAACTCTAATTTCAAAATACCAATCGTGTACACAATCTCTTTGGATATGATGACTAGGGAGCAGAAGGTCCAGAAGTGCTACCAAATTATTGAACAGGAAATAACAGCAGGATCATTTCGCTTTGATTTTAATGAAAGGTCAGGAGACAGCTTACATTGTATCTTTCTCTCAGAAGTCACCTCATTAGAATATGGCATAAATTCAATCCAAAATCTGCAGATGCTTTGAATACGCTGAACGTATTTTGTGTGAATGTGCTACCATCGGTTACTTAAATACTTACAAAGATTGTTTAACACTCCACCTGATATATTCTTCTCCTCAGACCATCATTGGTCTTATTGAAGAATTAGATTTCGCCTACACTGTACGCCCATACATAGAATTTCCCAATGGTTTAGAAAAAAAGATTTTAAATATATGTATATACATGTACATATGTCTTTCGACGAACTGCTCATAAGTCCTATTTTACTTAAAATGTTATCGAAAAATGCGCTATGACGCAATTGAACAGTATAGTATCCTAAACGCAACCTTGGGTTAAGCCAAAGATACATTATAAATACAATGGATACTGCAAACGCTCCATCTTTAGTTAAACTTAAAACCAATCCGAGTTAATGAAACTAACAAGTTTTATATTAATTATAACAGTCCTTTCCATTTACATTTATCTCTACGTATAACAGAAATTATAATGTTAAATCACTTCTTTCCACATCCGCATTGTGTTAACGACACAAAATATCACAACCACAGGACAATGCACACTTAAGGAACAGCTTGTCTCGAACACCATCAGTGTCATTGGTGAATTGTCATCCACAAATTGACGGATAATAATGGTGCCAATAAAATTACCGGAATAATTCCATTCAACTACAAACATGGCAATACTCATTTATTTCAACCATACATGCAGTGGTCTTATACCAATGTAGTGTATGCGCATATTTCTTTTTTTTTTTTTTAAATAAATTTTAGCGCGAACTCAGTGTGCCCACATGAAAATCAATTTTCTGCATTTCTAACGTCATCCGTTGGCACACGCGTCTGACAGCACGAATAATCCACTTGAGGTTGAAATTTTATTGCTTTGCGGCCATTTGGCAAACTGTGTGTATAGTATCTGTGTGCTAATACAAGTATCTACGCCTAGTAAACAGGATTCTATACCTAATTTTCATACTTTTATTGTTTTATTGGTTAATATTTTGTGGCAAATGCATAATAAAATCGGGAATCACATTCGACTACTTGAGTTACTGACGCGAAATGTGAGTGAGATGAGGTCAGTGACTGGGCAGATGACGATGACTTCTTTCTTTCAATCTTTTCACGCAATTAGGTGATGATGGATTTTCCATTGGATATTTTACGATTGCAATAATTTGTATGCTTTAATCTTTTTATTAAGCTATAAAATATTTATATTCATTGTAAAGGAGGAGATGAATTTCATTCTTGTTGATTAATGCGAATGTATGGTGTGTTGAGAGATGGACATATAATTTTAAATGGCGCTCGCAAAGTGTTTCGAGAGAAAAATATTTATATTTAGATTTTTGATATTTGCATATTGTTTAAAGAGTTAAAGATTCCATGGTGATTAAATGGGAAATTTTCTGATCAACTTAATTTAATGATAATGATACATGATACATTCGTTCGTACTAGTTCAGTTGGCAAATTGGGTTTTTAGTTCATACACATCATCATGTTACTAATTGGTCCCTAAACCATTCCTGAACTAGGGTGATCAAAACATAACATAAGGAATTGGATTCCTTGAAGTACTGTAACCAAGGTGGGTATATATTTTTTTAGAATCCTCATCAGCTTGATGACGAAGCGTTGATACTACCAGTCCTCTGACTTTCAGAAAATCCCATGTTTAGTCCTGTTTGTGAGGAGGGCCAATGGAGGAGTGTACAGTCGCGAGCTCTATGAATTGTGCAGAAATGTAATACAAAACGCAAAGATATGGCGAGTGTAATCGCCGTCTAGCTACATTGAGCGAATGGATAACAATGTTCCAAGCCAAGCCAAGAGGATCGTCAAATCGAAAACCTCTGGTTCAAAGGCAAAACATTTCCAGATGCGTGGGTACTTAGTTTAATGGCTTATCACTTTTCTCATTGACTAGAAAGGATAAAAGTCGCTGAAACACTCAAGAACACTTGGATAGAAGAAGGATTGTTAGCCAAGAGTTGACTTACGCTCGTCATTTGACTTACTGGTCGAAGCCGTCCTTACTCCCGGACTTGTAAAGGGCGTTTTTTATAGGCGGAGAGCTTTAAGTTGATATAAAATTGGAAATCCATAAAATTGGGTTTATAACAGATAATTTTATGGTATTAATGTTTAAATATATTTTCGGGTACGTGGCCGCCGCGGAGTTATTAATTTTCACATACTCTTCGCAAATTGGAAACCAGGCTGTATTTCGACAATAACGCGTCGAATTTTAGCTTCCAAGTGTTCAATTGTTTCTGGTTTATCGGCGTAGACATGCGATTTTACATAACCCCATTGAAAATAATTTAATAGCGTCAAATCGCACTAGCGAGATGGCCAGTTAACATATCCATTTCGTGTAATTAATCGTTCGTCAAATGCTTCTTTCAGTAAACTAATTGTATCAAGCGCTGTGTGGCGTGTGGCGTCGTCCTGCTGAAACCACATATCTGCACCATTAATGCCTTCTAATTGAGATACGAATAAGTTAGTAATCATGTCTCTGTACCGCTCACCCTTGAATGTAACGTTCTAACCATAATCATTTTTAAAGACATGTGGACCAATGATTCCACTGGCCCATAAAGCGCACCAAACGGTGACTTTTTCTGGATATAATGGTGTTTCGAAAATGGTTTGTGGATTATCATCGCTCCAAATGCAGCAATTGTGTACGTTCACATTCTGTGTATTGACATAACCATTTAACCAAAAGTGTGCTTCATCACTGAACAAAATTTTCAAATGAAATTGCGGATCAAAGCAATGTTTCCTCCGACCCCTTCACCAAAAGTACGGTACGAACGTGTTTGTTTGAATTCCTGTACGAGTTGAATCTTGTAAACACGTAAACCAAGATCTTTACGGAAAATTTTCCATAAAGTGAATGGACACAAGTTTAATTGTTGACCACGATGACGAATTGACACATTTGGATCATCATCAACACTGCGCTGCACACGTATTGCGAAAACGATCCATAGTTTCTCGAATTAATCGATCTGACGGACGATTATGAGCGCCATAAAATGCACGTAATGCCCGATTAGTTTCTCGAATTGAACCATGTTTTTCAAAATAAATTTGAATAACCCGGGAAAAATTCAAAATAAATTTGAATAACCCGGCGTGAGTCTATTCATCATAAATTGACAAACTAAACCTCAAAACAACCGAAAAGTGTCAAATCAGATGTCACAGAAAACAGTGTTGCCAATTTAAAGTTCTCCGCCTCTAAAAAAACACCATTTAGTTATGAAATCTAAGTGTTTTTCTTAACTTTTGCTTGACATGCGAATTGTGTCAATTGATGGCTTATTAGATCACAAATATTATTTTCTGCATGTGGGATGTAAGTAGATTTCTCTAATGGCTTAGTACCATGCTCCGCTTAAGATAGGGAGTGTATAAAGTAATACCTACCCGTGGTATACTTCGTAGGTTAATCGCCATAAGTCGTACTTTAAGTGAATAAGGCATCCAAGTTCTCCAGACTGGCGAAATTATTGTCAGGCTCGAAATGAACCAACTTTTATGCATCAAAATGAAGTACATAGTTAGGCTCGAAGCCAGTGTGGCCTTACTTCCGAGGTATTGCCGTACGTAAAAGTGCGGATTGGATCTATTGATCCAAATATTTTTAAGGATCATTTCATAGCCAACCAAACATTGGACCAAGCAACGTAATTCTCACTGAACTTGCAAATCAGTTTCACTTTGAGCTTGCTATGGAACATTATCGTAGGTTCAAGTCAAATCCATTTGGATGACACAACCCATCCTTACCTTATAAACACAGTTGTTCATATTTTGAATTATTCCACAATGTTTATACTTTTTTGGAAAAAAATTTAAGTGATAAACGTCGGATTAGTATCCTTGCAAAACAGATGATTCAATATATTGACCCAAAAAGTCTTCTGTCAAAGTGTGAGTCTAGTTTCAGGATTCAGCTGTTCTACGGTCTTGAAGATACTCGATAACATAAAGCTATATTTCGAGAAGGCATATATAACTCTAGAGAGAGTGCCACTTGTCTTATCCTTGACAGTCAGAGGAAGTCAATGAAAAAATTCACCGAACTTAGAAATTTTCTATCGGGAGTACCTCTTCTGTATGTACAATAATAATTCGAATATGGTCCGTAAAAATGTCTCTTTTCATCTACTTATATGCTGACAAATTTAAATTTATTTATCAAGGCTTGTTGGCCTTGTTGGGAAGATCTCACTGCTATTCTGAAGTGTTCTAATGGTCTCACGGAAAATTGTCCTACGCTGAATTTATGTAAAACGTCAGTGTCTTATGAGAAGAAGCGTCTTCTGGAGTGGAGTAGTGGAACCATCTTCGGGAAAAGAAGTTGACTACAACAGTGCATCGTAAACCGCACATCATCGGACCTGTCATCTCATATGGATTGAGTTAGTGAATTGTTACAAAACGTAGCTAGTTCATAAATGAAAGGATTTATCAAAGAATGCTAGAAATAGGAAGGTGATATACGTAAGTAGCTCTGATATACGAGTACAATACCTACGATTCAATCTACCCACAGGGATGGCTGTGATGAATTATCATTAAATCACTTTCTGCACTAATGTTCTGAGCAGGATTTTAAGGAAAAATGCGCATCTAACATCCTTCTCTTCACTTTGTAGTTTTCTATTGTTATTATGAAGAATTATGAATTTGAATTGCATTCATGCCTTAAATTCTTGCTCACAGAGTCGCCATGGGAAATTGTCGTACCTACTCTAGACTTTGGATTCAGGCATTCTACTTTGGAGGAATCCTCTAATATGGCATTGTTCTCTTAAAAGAAAGAATTGCAAATATTGGATTAGGTAATAGAAGGAGTGATATGATAATCCGCCGATTAGACCATCAATAGATCCAATAGACCACCCGAAGGTATTGAAAAATCTCAACTTCCCAGTCAAAACCTTATATCAGAAACCTTGAAGAGACATTATGTCCGCAGGAGTTCTGCCCATGTAATTCCTGCACTGCCAACTTACTTGCTAAGATCTGCCAACTAGCGGAGATCGTGCTTCCTCAAGTTAGAGGATGATGCAGTAGCTTAACTATCAATGAAGATAGCCATAAGTAAAATGAACATTAGTCCTTCGCCAATCAAAAGAATCTGGAAGAGATTTATGTACATCGTTGGATGTTAGGTTCTCAAAACCAGAGGATTCAGTAGCATTGTCGAAGTGGCATAAGCGTAAGGCTTAGCGGCCCAAATACAAACTATACTCAGTTTGTGTACCTCCATCTTAATGTACACCACCCATGAGTAAGCCCAGAAATTTTCAGCTCCATTATATGAAAGCATATAGTGGTGAAGACCAAATTGTTACTATTGCAGCATCGGCAGTCCGAAGAGACCAGAATCATCTTTAAATTGATCAATCTTAAACAAGAGTAACAGCACCAAGTAATCTGCAATCGCATTGCTTTGTCCTTTAACGTCTGTAATCCATTTCGTTCACGTAGTGAAGTCCATACTCTTCCTTGAAATTGTTCAATTCCATATCGAAACATTGGTTGAATGAATGCATGATGAACTTTTTTTTATGTTTTTTAAGAACACTATCATGAGAGTAGATGTCATAGTCCAGGATGTTGTACAATAACCACCAAAGAATTTTGTTTTTTATGCTAATTACTATTTCTGTTTCAATCAGTGTGATCATTCATTCTTCCTTTTTGTAATGAAACAGCAGTATCATTCAGCCATTTGGAACAGGATATGAGATAAAACTTCAGCACTTAAGCAACACTCCATAGCAGAGAATTACTTTCAGTCCTTTCTGTAACTCCTCGCAATTTACAGAATTTTCAAAAGTCTTATAGAAAAAGGATGATAGGATGAAGCTTAATGGTGTCAAAGATCAAACTAATTCACCAAAAAGACCAAAATTCGTAGCATTGTCCTACAGAAACTCAAAATAGCTATTGAAGAAGAGCGAAAAAAGATAAAATGGTTCTTAAGTTCGTTACGTAGGACATTCGGGAAAATATGAAGACACCAACCGTACCTTATACACTGGATACACAACCTTATCCTAAAGCCAATCATCTATGAATTGCTTTGTTAACTGGTACAAAATTAATAGGGTAAGTGGAAAGACACACTTCCTACAATAGAACTATCTAACACTAGACTTGTTCCTCAAAAGATTTCGTGGTACGAGAACCCGTGTTGTGGAAACAGTCTACATACCTATAGCGCACACACGGTGATATTTGAAACAAGAAAGTGCCTGTATTGTCATCTAGACAGAATTCTTTGCAATTACTTTACAGCAAAGCAACCTATTGAAAATAGTCTGCCACCTATTAGAAAATTGTATAACACTACATGGCGAAACACGTTATCAACTTTTTACGCCGCTCTAGAAACTAGTGTCTCATATTTGGTACACTATGATCAGAAATCGATTAATAACCAGACTGTGTGATCCTATGGTCTACAAATGAGAACTGAGTTCCAGGATACTCTGGAGCTTACGAAGAGAATGAATCGGAAACGGAATTCACTACGCTGGGTTACATTGCGTGCTTCGGAAAACAATTAACCGCCATTTTGTTGTTCAAGTGTATTGACTGTGTTTTAAACGTTTAAGCGATTTGCAGTACACGAGCTACAGAACTCTATCTTGGAATGCACAAATCCACATTATTTTTTACTGGCCCATGACTTCTGCTAATGGCTATAATTCTGGCTATATTTCTGCGAGCCCTGTTTGAGTCCTGGTTCTTATACTGTTGGATCGCATTTTCCTGATCCACCTATGCAAAGACTGCAAAGATTCATTTCCTTAAAAGCTTTCAGTGGATTCTGACCCTTCTTTGCTATGATCTTTTCTGTGATCTATAATTATGTGAGCCCATCGTTACCTGCCAGATAGTACGCTCATTTTTCTTTGAGTTACTCTTATCTAGAAGTCAGAAAATTCATGTTCCTTAACTCTATTAATCCTCACATAGTTTATTCCACTTAAGTGCTAGGACACGTCTATCCAACAAAGGATTCACATTAAAATTGATGATGTTACAACTCAAAGGTACTGTAGAAGCTGTATTGAAAATTTACGTTACGTTACGCCAAAAACTGAAGGTAGGATACAATGCACAATCATATTGCCAACAACGTTCCAGAATGTAATTGAAGAATCAACATTTAAATAAATATCCCACACGCCACTGCTACATCAAAACACATCATTCATGCTTCGAAATAAATAAGGACACATATTTATTTCGAAGCAGAAGACAAACCTGACAGGACACGTAAAACATCCAAATTTATCACAAACTCCAGTGCCAGTAAAGGGCTTTAAATATGAAGAAATCAACAGGAGAGAACATCTTCATACGATAGATACAGTATCTATTCTTGTAGCATAAACAAAAAATTCAAAAATTCATGCTTGAGGGGGAGGAATGTTTGCCGGCACATTGAAATCCTTAGATACTGTCCAAGTCAACAAGGAAGACTTGTTATAATTTTGATTCATAATTTGTCCGACGGAGATGTAAATGAAGAATGATGCTCCTACTATCTCCTCAAATCTAGAGTGGATACAAATGCACTATCTAATGCAAATTTCTTGGTTTTTAAACTGAAATATCATAACTTCCAGTTGTAGATACCTCCTTATACTTTCCAGAATATGCAAGTTCACTGAATCATTCCTGTAAGTTTTGGTGGTGACACCATTATTCCAGGCATTTTCTGAAAACTATACTAAGCTATAACTATGCGTCCTTACTTTCTAAGGCTTAGTTCCTACTCTTTGCCAAATATCAAAACTTTAAATAAACTGAATGAATGTAGGTATCCTCTTTGGGTTTTGATAATCGTTGCGTATTGTATGTATCTCAGTAACTGCTTGCGCTAAGAACTTGAAGTTTGGTAGATTATTGAATGACACTCCTAACTTGTAATGTAGAATTTTCTAAATAAATTGGTAATACATCATAGCCTGTAGATACAGCTAGAACATTACAACATGAGTTGCTAGTTTTTTCCAGAGTAGGCGCTTAAAATTCTTGAAAGTTTATTGAAAGAAAAATAATCCTTGTTTGAGTCTTAGGTAGGCAACCATTTTTACTAGGTTTGATGCAATAGAGTCTTACTTAAGATTGTAAACATTAGAAACAGACGACAAGGACAAGGACACTCCTAATTAGTAAATCAAAAGCAAGGTCCTCTCAACTTATACTCTAATGAAAGACGTCCTGTTCTTCATATCTATAGAAAGAATCAGAATGAATCTAAAAAGAACTGCAAATACAAACCTTTCTCGAATCGATGCAAATAGATGATTATTCCCAACGTAAGATGTGGCTTCTTTAACTTTACACTCTGTAGTACGTCTAGAGATTTATAATTTCACAATCCGACTGTATCTAATTGTACGTCAAGTATCTTTTATCCTTCAAATCACCACACTACCAACAAATCATCATTTTTTTCACTTTTCATTTATATATATAAATTTTTCTCTCAATTATAATTTTTATTTTTGTTGTTGTATAGTATAATTGATTTACAAACACATCACTACACAAATTAATGAAAAACAAAATAAAATTGAAATTGTTGCAAAATTCCAAAACCCCCGATACACACACAAACACAACTTTATCTTTTCATTTTAAAATATCAACAAAATTCAAAGGAACATTTTTTTTTTTTTTTTGCATTAAATTTCAAGAACACCCCAACCGATTAGTGTATCTCGATGCGTATACGACCGTGTATCTCGAATAACTTATCTTCAGTATCTACTGAGAATCAAAACGAATGAGAAAAACAAAAAAAAAATAAAAATAATAAAATGGTATCTATCCGATGTTAATAAGTATCTATGTACACATGGGTGTTTACATATCAACGCATCTATCGTTATATCGATTGGGAAAGATCACTCTATAAGATGAGATGAAGAAGAAGAACACCAACCACACAACAGAGAGACTACACGGAAAGGAGAAAATGTGTTCGCGCGCCGTTCCTTAACATTCCAACAGCAAACTCAAACTGGTCAGCACTGTTTACACAGGGTAAACTTGACTTCTGGATACATTTTCGAGTTTTGTTTTTGTTGTTGTTTTTGTTTTTTTTTTTTCTTTGGTCTTTGTTGACTGCTGAGTGCGTGTTCTGGTTGCTGCCGCACACACTACTATAGGGTATGCCGCATACAAGTTAGCTGACGGATAGTATCTATGGGGATTATCTTCCGGTTCGTCCAACCAGAAATGGGAACTTGCTGTTTATGGGAGGGACCTGCTGTCGCAATGGAATTTTTATTTTGAGCGCGTTTTTTTATTTTTTTTTTTTTTTTTGGATTTTGTTTTTGTGTTTCGTTTAATTAACGCTGACGTAGAGCACAACCCACTCGCGATGGAGAGTGTGTGAGGACAACAAGAAATATATGTTTCGTTGTTTATAGGGTGCTGGTGGCAACTATTGGTGTTTTTTTTTTTAGATTATTTGTGGAAATAATGCGAATTATTGTGTAAGAGTTGCAAATGCTGTGGAATTCGAGAAAGTACTACTTGCTCTTGTGGAGGAACAATATACATATTTGAACATTGGTCGTATAAAGGTAAAATAAGGGGACTTCGTAATATAAGGATTCGAGAACTCTTTAGACCAGCGAGTGTTTAATAAAACCGAGTGAAGAATTGATAAAGTCATCAGAGTCAGTCCGAAAAATTAGTTTCCTAGGCCGTGGCAGGCCGCTTAGGCTTACTTGGACCAGTAAAGGTTCATTCCACATGATTCTAAAATCTATGACAAAAAAAAATCTGGAAATATCATCAAACATGTTGTGATAGGCAATCATGCAGTACGCCCTAGGACTGTTCCATATCGACTTCTGTAGAGACTGGAGCGATGAAGAGGAAATATAATCCATTCGTCGCTTGCTATACGCTTCTCTACAACTAGCCAACAAAAGGAAAGACATTCTTGGGAGGTATTTGCTTTTGGAACTGGATGATCTAAGTAATATAGAGCTGAACAAACTCCTGAAATCCATACACGTATCTGGATGGTTTAGTTCAGCCGTCGATGACTTAAATTCAGTTTCTCAGAGGTTTTATTATTGGGCACAATGGACTCACTGCGATTCTAAGAGAGTAATTCTATTGTCAACAAGTGCACCCATTTACCTAACCTAACCTCAATTAAGATAGTCTTAGGAACCATCAGGAGCTTAATATAAAGCGATGGAGCCTGTAGGCGTTGATGGAGGCCCAGGTTCACCCTAAGTAAGTAAGTATGGCTATTGGCGTAAGCCATTTCTCGAAGAAATAGACATTTAAGTGCAATCTTCTGCGACCGAAGAGAGCTTAGTATGTACAAAGACGGTGAAGTATAGCTTCCTCCTCGTCTTCGTCAGTTCAGCTTTTACAGATGTAATTACCGAGGAGGGACAACCTAATTGCGTGCCTGCCGATAACACGTTGCCCCGTAATGACAGCCACTATGGTTGACATGAGCGACGTTTTTTGTCCAATTAGACAATTGGAACATTTCTGATCCACCTTGGGACAGATCTCTCTAGTAATGGCGCAGGAAGTGCCATCTGCCCATCTTCGATTGGTCAAATTTGAAGCATTGAGTTTAACTGAAGTATGGCGATATTCACCCTATCTTGTAAAAACGATTGGTAAGGCAGAAAGAGATACTTATATTTAGATCGTTAGATTCCTCCTCCTACACACGATTCTGTTTTTATCCATTCATATGGATACATATGGATCCGATGCTTTGTAGCCACATTTCTTCCTCTCAATCAACTCTTAAGGGATACGTTTTTTAAAGTTCTTATTGAACAGATCTAGAAGTACGTAGTCGGTGTTTTGTGTTTTGAATTTAAGATCGTTAAGAACAAAGGAATGTCCAGTACTTAGGCTAGACCACTGAGATATAACCTTCAAACGAGTGTCTGACCAACCTGTCAATTGTTTATTATAGATATCGTAAGGTGGGAAGTGAAGCAAAATATCCAGAACCATTGTTGGGGAGGTTTTTAGTGCTACACTGATGCATAGGCAAGTCGATCTTTATACCGATCGATCTTAACACCCAAGTCACGTAAGAAAGTAAGGCAAAGTACAAACTTGTTATAAATGAAATTTGTTCTAAGGGGTGATGGAAACGTCAAGTCCTCTTGATGTGCCAGTATCACCGGGGGTTTCGTTCCTCATGTCATTATGCTAGATAGAGAAATAAGAGTCGTTGATGATGCAATTAACATTGTCAATCGCCGGAAGAAATATCAGAGAAACATGGTGACTGCCTTGTAAAACTCCATAGGTGGCATTAATCAGGTCGAATATAGGGGATCTGAAGAAGACTTTACATATATCGTCGCTCTTCTAAGTAAGATTTTATATTCTTCGAATATTTTCCTGTGGTGATGATGCTCAGTACGACCTAATGATTCCAGAGAGCAACTGCAGTCAGTCTCGCCATGCAGTAAGGAAGAGGGTCTAAGTGAAAGGGTTGTCAGTAGTCGTGTAAGCGCAAGGCTCCAAGAATGCAAAGCTAAGAGGTAATTCAGTTTCTAATGAGCTAAAGTATTTTGGCCGGGTTTGACGTAGGTACTAGTGTCTTGTCCCAGCAAAACCGGCGCTGCAATGGACGAACCTCTTCTTACTTGTGGCAATCAAATATAAATTTCGAGGTTAGTTCTCACATTGCTATGATGGACAAGTCAACGAGCTGATCTGGGTCACGTGAAAAGAGAGGGGTCAACCGTAATTCTATTCGCTGGACTAGAGCTTGCTAAATGGGCAACCAAGCTGTTTCGGGACGGCATTCCTGTGAGAGCCCAGTAGATTACTGAGGCCAGGGGTGTATTCCTAAAGGAGTTGCCATCTAATAAGGGAAAACCTTTGGCTATATTAAGGGGAGTTAGCCTCCTTACTTATTGTAAGGCGGAGGATAAAGGAAGACCCTGAACCATGACCAATTAACAGAAATATTATTCTAATACCCGAAAGTAGGCCTAAAGTCACCAATTTCGAAAGTGACCTGCTTGAATAATGGACAGGAACCATCAGCACTTACGAAATCGGTGATACTGTAGCTAACAGAATGGCAAACAGCATATGCCTCTCATCTCGACTTAAGATTGGTTTCATTCTTAAACGGAAAATCATCATAATGGATGCTCATTGACAGTTTGGTTTGGTTTTAGGTTTGAAACCCTTTCCAACTTTAACTTCACTCCACTTTTTCTATATTCTAGTTTCCATACGAACCAAAGTGCTTTTTAGTCTACAATACCTCTGTGATGATCTTGGATATCATGTGGTTTGATATTTAGAGCTATTAAGAGCAGCACACTAGTATACAGATATGAGCATTAATGAATGATTGTGGACTGCAATTATTAGTTCATTGAATCAAAAACTTATGCTTTTACTACAGATTCGAAACTTAGAAATGTACCTGAAGCGTCTGTTAAAGCCCATCGATTCCGTGTATCCCTAAGAAAATGTTTATACCCAAACGAATACTGTTTCAGAGGAATGAAGTGCTGAACTTATGAAAAACCTTTCAAAGTCCAGCTATTCAAGAACAGAGAGAAGGTCTCGCCTAAGGTGACTCTCTTAAGTGGACTTTAACCTTAAAACAGAAAGCAGCTGACTAAGGATTGGGTTTTTGGTTAAGGCCCAGGTATACTTCGGTCTGTAGCGCCACTCAAGTAAGTATTCACGGAATTGGAATTATCTCGAAATATTGCATTAGTTTTAAAGGGTTGCTTCCTCTAAGAAAAGATTACAGAGAACAATACTTTTCCTCCGAATATCTAAATTCCTATTCTTATTCAGCTATTCTACGATCCATCCGTAGTAGCGGATATTACCAGGCGATTACACGAAAAGTATTGGCAACAGAATACAGCATTGTGGAATATCGTTCATGCGGAATCGAAATTATGTTAACAGCTATATATGTATGTATACGAAGCTAATAAGGGTCTCAGTCTCTCAAAACTCCGTACAGAATGCCTGTCGAAATTGTTAGAAAAACTTTGTAGAATTCTATAAGATTGTTTTTGTAAGCTGCAGCTGTAATTGCTTAATCAACGCAGCATTATTTGTAACCTCTTCGCGTAACCGGACTTGTACCTATTTACTTTACTGAATCCCAAGAGGTCGCATATGTAACAAATATCGTTTATGATGGAGAAGCCTCCATAAATGGCGTTGTAGAAACAGGTCATGACCACGGTACGGTATGATAATTGGATATTCAGTTTCAGCTTAGATCATCAGAAAAGTATAGCTTAAATTAATTTGTCGATCCAACGTAATAGTTAATCGATTGGTCTAACCTTAAATCTCTTAAATCTAATCTTTCTCTGTCACAATCCATAGACACTTCACAAAAATATTTTAACACCCTGCGTAGGACGGCTCTTTAAAAATTCCAACTAGTGTCTATTAAAAAAAAGATTTGTAATTTTACACATAATTAAATATCGAATACTTTCTTGATACTATTTCGAATATAGCACGAAAACTAATACGTTCAGTACTTTTTCCTACTCCGCCCATACTCTCACTCAATTCCATACACTCCCCACACGGATAAACGATAAGACATGCCAACTTGAAACGACAACACATCTTCTCGTCGGTCGACCAAAAAACCTGAAATCATTGGAGGCGGTCCTATGTCAAAAGAAAACTCCGCCTCGACTCTGTCTCGCTCAGAGAAACCAGTTTTACCCACAGAAGCACATCAGATATTCGATAGCAGGTTGTAGATACATAGATACATAGATATTTAGATACCACCAATGCTGGTTATCGCAATGAATAATGGAGTCGATCGTGGTGTATTCCTACCTCGATTTTCACAATTTTCATCGGAATGGGTGGTGGTGGTGGTGGGTTGGGTGTATCTGCATGAGCCCATCGGCTGCCATTACGATTGCGATGTTGGTAGGAAGGTGCGTTGGTGCTTAAGATATATTTTTTTGTTTTGCTAAAGAGTGGGGAAATATTCTTGTAAGGGAATTGTTTTGCTTTTTGCATGTTTGAGGTCTATAATGTGAATGCAATGTGGAGGTTGGGTACTCGGAATATGCTGAATATGTTGGATTTATTTTTAATCGTACGTACCACACAAATTTGAAAATGATATCCAATCAGAATCCATTAGGATAATGGAAGATATGAAGCGTGGGGTGATTTTTTCTTGGACGTAGTTCGGTACGTTTTTTAATAAACTTATGCCAATTATGGGATACAAATGAGGCCACAATGACATTTCAATGAACTGTCAATTGTTCGGACAGAATTTAGTTCAGTTAGATAAGTCAGAATTCGGGTCAAACTTCGACGGATGAAATAGGTAATGAAAACTATGCAATGATAATTATTATTGACAAAGTTCCTGAAAAAAAAAACGACTTGAAGCTGTGCCGCCATTTTAGGAAGAATTTCCTCCATTATGAGTACACGTTTTTTTAATCAGTTATTGTCGTGCTTCTTCTTCTGAATGTCAACGATATGCGTGAGACTTTTAGGTACATTTTGAAATATGGGGTGTTTTGAAAATCTGAGTAAAAATGAACGTAGACATTGATTATGTCAATTTGACATCTTATTCGCAAAAGAGCCTAAATGAGTCCAAAAATATACAAAATATGGATGATTCAGGATATCCTGTCAATTTTCCACTATGTTTGTATAAATGACGGTACATATTTATATTCAGCAAATCAACTGATATTTCCAAGGCTGGTAAATTTAAAAATTTGGAGCAACATTCAAAGGTAAATCCGCCATGCACTCTCCTGGTGCTAAAAAAAAATGTCGGAAGGATCTTCCAATACCGTCAAACCGGAGATTAATTACGACACGCATTGTTAGTTAGACATAAATGCTTCGCTACATTCCTGAACGTGGCTGTTGCTGATCAAAATTTTAATGAAGTGTGAATTGGAAACGTAACCTAAAATACATCACCTTCTATAATTCAGGGAAATACAAATCTTTACAACTAAACATCAGATTAGGCTGAGACTTATGCTGACAGAGAACCTTGCATGAACGTATCAAAAAGGATAGTGTCCATCTGAATGAAGTTAGCTACGTTTTCTCTTCTTAATAAGATCCACAGGAGGGGTAACGATTATATTGTAAACCACTCCTAGTGCGGCACTAGAAACTGTGTTGCAGATGATTTTTCTAAATATTCTACTTTCTGACTGAGGAAGACAAACTCTTCCTTTGTGTCAAGAACTAATGAACTTAAGAAGAACGTAGGGAAACATAAGTTTTTCTGAAGAATACTGGGAGGTTTCCACTTCTTTCAGACAAAACTGACAATCTGTCTCTGAAGAAAGACTTAGTTAGTACCTAACCTATTATGGAAGAAGCCTTCTACTTTTCTTATCTTGGGTAAATATTTTCTTAAAACAATATGGCATGATTAATCATTTAGATAGCGCAGTGGAATACTGAGCGGGTGGTTCGAGGTTCGACATTCAGGAAGTAGTTTTCACGGTCTTACCTCTCGTGACCGTCTGACAAACATTCGAGACTGAAACTGTCGGGACTGAAAAAAGTTTCTCAAATAAAAATCGTCCTTAAGAAACGACATTAAACTGTGATTGCAAGTATATATACGTATATGACAATCAGGGTCATGGTACAGTTGCTCAATTAATGCCGTACAAAGGTCCTGATCTTATGAGACAGAAACTTGAGACAGGTCCTAGACAGTTTGTCTGCAAATGAGTTGCCTATAATTCTTTAGCACCTAATACACCTACCTTAAGGGGAACTTAGTTTAGGTAGTCTTGTATGACTACCCTGATGAGCGGGATTAAACGGTATAGGACTAAATCTAGCATGAATGGAATTCCTCTGAATCTATCGTCAAAAGCCAAGTATCTAGGAATGATTCTTTATTGGAGATTCATGTGGAAGAGAAACACAGACACTATGGGTGGAAGAAAAACTTTGACACACAATGGATCTTGCAACCCCCCATAAGTAGGGTTGGAGGTTATCTATGTTAGATCTTCGATTTCATACGAAACACGGCTATCAAAATCACGATTTCTCAGAGACAATCGAGTGTGTTAAGGCGAAGCTATATTTCATGGATATATGTAGAACAGAAGAACTTGTTAGAAGTATAGACTACGTCGTACCTTTTTCCCGAAAGACAGGTGTGGGAGTCTAATACCTAAACCAATAAGATTATATCTTTTCACTGTCGGATCGAACATGGACACAGATATCTGGAGTTTTCTGTGAATTACTTAACATCAACGATAGGCAGCACAGCCTATACAATAAATGAAACTAAATCCATCTTGATTTACAATATTTGTAGATAGTACAGCGGGACTCAAAGCACAAGGCAGTAAAACAGTTAAATTGAAAAAAGGTTAGCTTGTACCGGAAAAACTTAAACAGGATATGCAACACTTACGTCTTAAGTCACTCTCTTCTGGGTTCCCTACCATAGCAGCATAGAAGTGAAGAATTTATCAGATAAACTAGCGAAAATAACCAAGAGTCTATTGTCAATAAAGAAAAAAAGAAACCTGAGTCAAGATAGCTTCCACAATAAGCTCAATTCCCGCCAGGGATCTAGGCATCAATTCACCTGGTTATTCCACAAGCTGTCATGATACAGATAAAACACAAGCGGTACATATGATTGTCCTAATCTTCAAATTCGTCGCTACTGCTACATTGGAAATAAACTTTTTGAAGAAGTGGAGGATTTGGTGTAAGATCCGCTTGGAAAAATATTATATTTCGTATAGGGTACGGCTTGGTTTATTATAAGACCAACAGAGGGGCAACAAAACCAAAGACCGTACCATAAATCATGGGCAGTCAAATCAGGAATCAATTAGTTCCACTACTCTCATAGCAAATTCCGTAGATTTGGGTGATGCAGCAAGACATATTCAGGCTGTCTAGAAGAGGCCCACCATGACAACTAGGGATAATGACAAATAAGTGAGATGTGAGTGAGGAAGTGTAGAAGTTGAGATTATTAATTGGCAATTCGATGGCAATTCTGGACATAGTTGCACTATAAAGTCTTCATCCTATGCTTATAATATAATTGAATGCATCTATCTGTTGAACATGAAATTAGTTTCTTCAAAATTAGTATTTAAACAAGCATTGTCCTTCTTCAGAAACTAAATGTAAAGGATGGGCCATCTGTTGTTTGGCGTTTTAAAAAGGCTATACAAAAACACTGTTCAATATTTTTCAACGATTGTTACTTTATTTAAAAGAGTAAACCTTCCGATTAATTATGAAATATTATTTCATTCAAATTGAACTGTCTTGGTAGGCTTGGCAGTAGGCCATCCTGTTAACCCAATTTTTTAATAAATTTTTGATGGTTTCTGACACTATTTCACGAATAGCTTGAACAATATTGTTCTTGAGTGTCTGAATTGTCTTGGGAAAGTCCAACCGCGTCAAACCGCAGCTCCGTGCCTGCCAAGCTATTTTTCATTGTCGTTTTGGAATAAAAATGGGACAATAATGCAATATTTTCCGACGTTGTTCAAGCGTAAATCGATCCATTTTGTACCGCGAAAGTGTAATACTGAGTTTCTGTCAATTTTTTGAGCGCATAAGAGCTGTCAGTGTCAAAATCACATGTGATTCAAAAAGAAACCAACAGATGTCCCACCCTAAATATACTCTCGTTAATGTTGCCGGTTACTCATACCATTCTTTTGAACTTCCTCAATGCAATATTGTAAGTATGAACAATACGTTCAGCTCTCCATCTTGATGTGTCCGATATTGATGCACTCCATGTTGATCTGTACCAACAATCAGTTGGATATCTTGACTGAGTTAAATATGGTGAGAGTCCAACTTCTGACTCCTTAATCAGGTCTACAACAAACCCTAATCAATTATCTAGATCCTTAGAAGCACACTGCGATATCAAAACTATATAAGTCATTAAATCGATAGATACTCAAGCAATTATACAAGCTCTATAGTCATTATACCAGTTAACACAATAATACTCAATGAATTTTATTTCTTTCGTCGAGATAAATTAATCCACAAACTCCTTTCAATCTATCGGTATCGGTATAAAGCATTTCAATTATCGCAATCAAACCTAAGTGAGCCAACCACCTCGAGATGATAAATAATCTGTTATGGCAGTCATAAAAAATCAGTCGTAATAAAAAACAGTCCAGTGATTTTAATTTTTTAATAAATCTCTGATTTATGATGTGATAGATTAAGTAGCGATGAATATAATGCACGGTATCTATATAGGTACTGCATGGTTGTTGTAAACTTTGTCGCGTGCTTTCACAAACTTATGTGGAGAGATATGTGGATAAGACATAAGTAATCTACTTTTACCGAAAGTGACATTGTAAATTGTGTTGCGATATATTTTGGCACTGCGATGCCGACTTTAAAAGTCAAAAGAGGTTGATGGTTTCTTAAAATTGATTTATAGGTTAGGTAAGTAAACTCCTTAACACATTCGAAGTTAGTTTTGTCAACAGTGACGTTTTATTCTAGGCGGTGGGCAACATGTACCTGGTTTTGTCCTTATTTACTTTCAAGCCAACCCGTTTCACTTGTTGTTCGATTGCTGTAAAAGCGTTTATGACGGCGTACTTTGAACGATCGATGACGTCGATGTCGTCCACCAACTGGACAGATTTGTTGAAGATAGTGATTTCCATGTTAATACCTTCCCTGCACATTGTCTGTTCTATCTCGAGACTAGTGAAGATACATGATAGCACATCTCCTTGCCGAAATCCGGTATATGCTTGGAATATCTGCGAGTAGTTCGAAAGAACTGTTTCCGTATTGCATATTACACTGCGTGTTACAGTAACACGACAGAGCTGGTTGAATTTTGCTGTAACCCCGAATTCGATTATCGCCGTGTAGAGCTCTAGAGTCTCTTGAAATTCTTGTTTTGAAATTCGTTGGTCTTTTCCAAGATTTGCCTTAAAGGGAAAATTTAGTCGATAGTCGATGGCCGGCAGATCGCCAGATGAGCCGGCAAACCAGAAATCCACCACTGGTACGTGCCGATCAGTGTAGTGGAGAAAGGCTTCAGACGTTCGCACGCAGGGGTTCTTGCAAGATGTAGGATCAACTTTCTTGAAGATGCGGTATAATCATATGTATGTAGAGCTGAAAATTGAAATTTAGTCTTGTTTGATGATTTGGTGCATGCACCCTACCAACATATCAACTCACTTTTTGAAAATCTTCTCTGATAGACCATTTGAGCCGGCGGCGTTGTTGTTCTTCAGCTTATTGATAGCTGAATCAACCTTTTTAATACAGGAAGGGGGGATGGCTCCTTCATTGACTGGATGGGGGTACTCTTTCGCCATATCACTCTTTCTATCCATTAAGTAGTGCTGAAAATGCTGCTTAAACACATCTACTATTCCCTGCACCTCAGGGCTAGAAGTCAGCTGTCAGTTGCTTGTCCTTTCTAAAAAATATCCGACACCCGAATGTTGTTACTTTCGTTGGATTCTTCGATATCCTTGAGCTGGGAAACTACGTAGGCTCTTTTCTCTTTACGCAGAATCTTATTCTCCTTTCCTCTTCTAGTTCGATACTCTTCCTCGCTACCCTTGTTTTGCCCTGCAGGTTTTAGAGGGATACGTTTGCCTTTTCCATTTTCCTTTTTCTGGCGTTCGCAATCATCATTATACCAATTGTTGTGAGTGTCATTTTGGCAATCAGATTTGTACCATATGGCTTCTTTTAACTAATTACTCGATTACTTACTCCTTTTCTTAGTTGGTGGCGAGTTTTCGTTTATTCTTCTGATGTTCTAGTCAGAAAACTTGGTTTTTCTCCAAAATTTCTGTAGAATATATCGTACTACACGCAAACACGCTTTTTGGGAAAATATCTTTTAAAGTCTCCAAGTGTCTCACTAGTTTCGGCGATCAAGTCAACAAACTTTCTCCATTATATTCATTCCGGTTAGTTTTTTTTTTGTTTTGCATGGAACTTCAGCAATCTGTTTTACCTCAAGATTATCTCCAAATTTTCATTTAAAATCAGGATTTGATCCCTCATGACGTCCTTCCGACCACATCCATATATAAGTGTCTTGTAAGACGTAATACTGTCATTGAAAAAGTCTTTGTATTTTTCGTTCTGCTAGAGTGAACATTAAAACACAGTTGAAAGAGAATTGGTGAAAGGTTAGAACCTTACAGTACTCCAGCCTTTAAAGCAAATTGTGAATTTTTCTGAGAGAGCTGCTGCAAACCCTCTGGTGCTCACAAATACGGCAAAGTACTTAGGCGTAATCCTAGACAGTAAATTAAGCTGGAAACCCATTATCTTTGAGGCGAGTTAAGAAAGCCACCACGGCTGCGTACTGCTGTAAGAAAGCTCTAGGAAGTATCCGTTATCAGACCCACACTTAAGTATGGCGTGATTGTCTAGTGGACTTCGTTGGATAAAGCCATCCGCTATAACTTCCTCAGTCCTGGGCAAAAAAACGACATGCGTCTGCATTAGTGGAGCCCTGAGGATTACTCCAACTGCGGCTATGGACACACTGTTCTACATGCTTCCGTTTGATATCTATTGCAAACAAGTGGATCAGTCGGTGAACTGGCCATTCGTCTATTCTAAATAAACTAGAATTCATCCCAAAAGACACTGACTACACCCTCCCTCAGCTCCTTTTCAACAAAAGGAGCAGTCTCGCAGTGGATCCGTTTCCCTCTATACAGACAGGTTTTCTCCCAAGATATAAACTGCAAGATATCCTTCTGCCTTCCCAATCATCATCATGGAGGCCTTGTCATGGCTAAGGTATCACCATTTTTAACGATAGTCAAGCGATCGGTCGCTTTCAAATTCTTAAGCTCCCCTTAATTGCCGCTTATCTCTTAACGAGATGACAGAACAATTCAAAATTCACCTCATTTGGGTGCTGGGCCATAGGGACATTCTTGGAAATTACATGGCCGGCGAACTGGCCTAGCATGGTACAACTCTGTGGATTCCACCGGAAAAGAAGAATCTCAACTTGTCTCTCGCTCTGTGTAAACTCTTAATTAAGGAAAATGCGATAAGCGCTACTCACCGCAGGTGGTGGAAATGCACCATGTGCTCTATCACGAAACAGATCTGGCCTAAACTGGATCTCAAGCGCTCCAATAGTCTAATAAGACTAAAGAGATACATCATCAGCACAATAGTAGGTGTCATTACGGAACACTACGTCATTGGGAGGCATGCTTTCAGATTGGGTGTCCCGGCAAACGATTTTTGCAGAAGCTGCATGGATGAGGAAGACTATTTTCGACCTCCTTTGTTTATGCCAAGCTATCTCAAGTGAAGTAAACTCTAGGAAAGTACTTCTTGACAACCTTGGGAACTAGCTAACATAAGCATTAGTCACCTCCAGTGCTTTATAATAAGCGCATATTGGTTCAACGGGTAGATTGAGCACACTAGATCCTGCGGTATCATAATGGGCCTATTCTGGTCTAAGTTTGGCTGCCAATCGAACCTAACCTTACTTAATTTGTCAGAAAATTTTTGACAAAATGTGGAACAGATTAGTTGAAAGTTTATCTTGGAGGAATACTCTTTCTGAATGCTGACGCAGTGCCAATCCACATTATTGATATACGGACGTATAATCTAGTGTCAATCAACTCCATTCCAACAACATGAGACGCTGGTTGTTGTAGACCACAAAAGAGGCGTCTGGAACGATAATTAGAAAAAAGACTCATCATAGCGCTATGAACATAGAAATCGAATGAAGGTACGAGGGACACACAAGTCATCTCAATATCAATAGCAATCAAAGTAGGTATTGAAGTCAAAATGAATGCAATCTTTTTGATTGCTCTGCATTTAGTGAATTCATCTTGAATTCACTAGCATTCACTGAATGCATTCAATCCATTGAAGTCACTTGAAGTCAGTGAATGCATTCAATTTGTTGAAGCCATTTGAAGACTTTAGCTGATTTCAAAGACTTCAAATGACTTTAAAAAAATATGGAATTACTTAAAAAAATGTAATGCATTCACTGACTTCAAAGACTTCGCAGACTTCAAATGACTTCAACAATTTGAATCCATTCAGTGACTTCAAATGACTTCAATGGATTGAATGCCTTCAGGGAATGCTAGTGACTTCAAGGTGACATTACTGAATGATAGATAAGAAAAACTCATAGATTGCTGTGATATGGAATAATCAGATAAATAGATACATACATAATTATAGTCGGTACAAGCAATTACAATACCCAAACTATCCCTAAATAAGATCTGCAACAACAAATGATTCTCATTTTCGAACTCGAAACGCATAAGCCACGAATGCATTACCATGATATTTCCAAATGCCCTAATGAACACCATACCATCATTTCATCTGCGTCATTCAAGTCGCTTAACGAATGAAATATCGGTCTAACATGAAACGAAAGCTCCTAATTAATATTTCTCATCCAAAAAACCGATCCCAAAATATATGCATAACCTTATCCGAAAGCATATTCCGATTGTGTCCCTTCCAGCAACAACATGGCGCTCTAATAAACAAATTTTTGTGTTTTTCGTTTTTTTGTTTTTTTTTTTTTAAGGTGGCGCCTCACCTTTTCGGTGCCCAAAGTGGTGTATTCCCATTCTCGGATCCGACAATTATTTTTGCTCCTTTTCGAAAGTAATAAATTTTCTGTGTGATACCCCATACCGCGGAACTGATAACACCGGAGATATGCATTCATTCCATCGTTCGTCCAGCACGCCGCGCCGCCAGTCGCTAGAAACTGGTCAACAACACACGAAAAAGGAGACAGATGATGGTTTGGTATGGTATGGACTCAACGAAGTGGCTTTCGAAATGAAATGGAGAAGAAGAGAAAGAATAAAAAGGAAAAGAAAAAAACGGAACTGAATAAACGAAGGCGTTATCTTAATTTCGGACACTTTTTGTCCTCGAATGCATTAGCGGCGAACAAGGCACGAGGCGTCAGTCGGAAGGTTTGTGAGACTGTGAGACTATGCCTTTCACCTGGCACTCTTGGAACGTCCAGCCAACCGCCTCTATTTGTTCTTTGTTGTCCGTGTGTCTCCCCCTATCCTTTAGTTGGATGAATTCCAACCGTCGTCATCGTCGTCGTCGTATGACCATCGAAGAGACTCAACTCTAGATAAGCGCAGATGAACTCTTTCAAGAGATAAATATCCTGGGGAGTTTGCGGCATCATGATCGGGATAGTTTCTCAGGTAGAATTGTTGGATTCTCCTTTGTGATTATTAGTGTTTTTTTTTTTTTTTTTTCAATTTAGAGATCTCCAGGCAAATTGATTTCTGGGAATTTTTGTTGATTTTCTCAGAATTCTCGAGGGAAACTAAATTTGGGATTCCCCAGCAGAGACGGAGTCCATTCAAAGTAGCCCATACCAGACGACGACAGATACACACAATCTAATCCTACGGCGGCTCTTGCATTTCGTCGTGTCAACATTATGTGTCAAATCGACGAGATAATTGGAAAAGAAAAACCCCACTAACCACCTCCACCAACCATTTCCCAAAAGCGTAATAAATCTTAACACGAAAATCACGAACCATTCACCCAGGGATTTAATTACAAAAGGTCCACCATCGAGATACGTGAACCATAGTACACACCGCAAGGGTCTCCACCAGAGAAGCAAATCTCACTCGTTCCTAGTTAGATGGCCAAAAGTTGGGGCATTAAATGCGATAAGGCAAGTTGGCGCAGTGCGCGCTAAATTGCATACGGACACGGCTGGCATAACGGTCGGTGGTAGGGTGCTCCTTTGGACGGCTCATACCCACATAAACTGTGGCCTTTTTAATTAAGCGTCCAAGACGTAACGAGCCAACTAGGAGAAATTACTATTTGCGTCGTGTCTCACACTTCTCTCTCTCTCTGTGTGCGGTGCGCGGGAAAATTTATGCAGTCGTTCAGGATAACATAAATTTCCAAAATGGAAAATGTCATGGCGAGGCTATCGGATTAACATTTTTGCAATTAGAAATCACTTGGAGTCGTGTTAGGTTAAAAAGAAAAGAACAGAAAATGTATCTAGTTGAATTTTGTGTGTTACACTAAGCGACGTGATATTAGGCTAAGGGAATGGTTAGAGTCCTGGTTTGGATTGGTACTCACTATGTGGTTTGCAGCAGTAGGATGCGTGATGAAGTTCTTTTAATTTACTTTTCAGACAGACCTATGTTTACAAGTGCGCTCTGCCTAGAGTCTGGAGTTCTAGAAATTTCGTAGGGTAGTTAGCATTCCGTCCTTTGATTATCGGCTTTGGTTGACATGCATCGTGCAAGATTATCTTTCGATTACGAGGACATTCTTTGTCTCTTGATCTTCACTTCCAGAGTCAAAGGGGCTTGTCAGAATGGCTGCTTCAGCCAAGTTAAAAGATAGGGATTGGACGAGGTAAGATGGATACATATGGAGGCGTACCACAGCCCAACAAGTAACCCTGAGATGCTCTAATCCGGAAGGCAACAATCTAGGCGTTCTAGAGTTTGTTCCACAAAAAAGCGTTACTCTCTGACAGCCTTTTGCAATCGATTTTGAATTGCTAAGACAGTACAATGAAGAGGACAACTTCTGCACACATGTTGGAATACAGCTTACAATGCTGTTTTAAATCCAAAGAATGGTAGATTGAAAGGCGTTTGTTTAAGAAGTCTTGAAAGTTATCTCTTTCAACATCGACAGGCTAATGGTTCACTCAGTACACCAATAAGTAAGAGTCCACCCTTCGCAAGGATTTTTTTTTGTTGGGTTAGGAAACATTCCACTGGATACAACCGGTCCAATGTACTACCAGCAACTAAGACCCCGTTCTACCCATTTGACTAGAACATCTTCGTCTTTCGGAGGCACTAACAGTATCAAAACTCATCAGCATCGAAGATCTGGTACGTGATCCGAGCAAAGGACAATAACAAAGGAAATGCTCATCCCTCATCGTATAGGCCTCTATTCTATGTTGGATACCATGGGGAAAATGCTGGAGTGTATCATAAGTGGCAGATTGAAGAGTGAAATCGATGAGGCTGGTGGGCTTGCAGATCGCCAGGATGGTTTCCGTAAATCGCTCGCTCTAAGATCGACGCCATCGACGAAGTCGTGACTACCGCGAAAATATCCATCGAAGGAAAGCGATGGAAGGGCAGGAGTAAACGGTACTGGGCTATTATCACGATGGATGTTAAGAACGCCTTCAACACAGCAAACTGGAGAAACATCCTCCGAGCTTTTACCGTCACGAGAGTACCAGAGTACCTGCAGAAAATAATGACGGACTATTTTAGAAATAGGATACTGCTCTACCTCACCTGTGATAGAACAAGGGAGTATAATGTTACAGGCGGTGTTCCTCAAGGTTCCGTACTAGGTCCGCAACTGTGGAATCTAAGGTACTATGACGTTCTCAAACTTGGAAAAAAATGACCAAAAAATGGCTTAACCGACGACATAGCAATCGTTGTAGTGACCAAATTTCTTGAGGGGTTGGAGCATGACTGCAATGAAACTATCGGAATGATTCAGGACTGCCTCATACGCATGGGTCTAGAACTTGCAGAAGAAAAGCCTAAAGTAGTACTCATCAGCAGCAGGCGAGGCGTCTCCATGCCAGTAAGGGTCTAAGTGTAACCGTTGGAGATCACGTTATAGTTTCCAAATCAGATTTGAATTGCCTTGGTTAACTTTTAAGCAGCACCTACAATATACAGCTGAAAAAGCAGCAAAGGCAACGGCTGCCCTGGCAAGGATCATGCCAAATATCGGCGGACCAAACTAGAGAAAGAAATTGGTCTTAGCAAGAGTTGCGGAATCGAGAATATTCTACGGTTCCCAAATATGGGCTGGTACCATGAAGATGAAATCATACGTACTGATGCAGCTTAGAGAATCAACGCGTTGAGTAGCAGCACCTTCCGAACAACCTCATACGATGTGACTGGTGACTAATAGACATTCTTACTAAAGCCCAACGGAAATACCGTGCAAGCAGGTCGTTGTCCTGCGACAAGTAGAAGTGATATCGAGGTACCACCAAGGAAAATTCTGGAAAAAATGGCAGAGGAGATAGTATCATTCTGATAAAGGCAGGTGGACGCAGAGACTAATCCCCATGGAAAGCTGAATTTCTACCTGACTTAGATGCTTACTGGCCATGTATGCTTCAGAGCCTCAGAGGTTTGGACACGACGACAACCCATATTGGCCAACGTGCACGGAAGCAATAAAAGATACGGAACACATTACGTTCCAGTGTCCGCGATATCATGAAGAACGGCACCTGCTGGTGAATAAACTCGGTTAGAACATAACCCCAGACAACATCCCTAGACAGATGATGAGCAGACAAGAAGTGACAAACATTATGAAGGAGCAGCGAACACAGGAGCGACAACGAAACGCAGCGGTAGGAAGGTGGGTTTAGGGGGTGGAAGTCGCACACTATTTCTGAGTACGGTTTCAGTTTCATCTTTAAGCATCTCTCAAGCCTAGCACACTACGATGCTTAGCAAAAGAAAAGTGTTCCGTAAGAACGTCAAATACATTCATTAATGGAGGCCTTGACTGAGGACCCGGGAAAACCCAACGCAAATACTCCTATTAATACCAATATAGTTGGCAGCTATTATAACTAAAGTCTAGAGTTGTCGCTTTCCACGAAGAAAGCAGCACCGGATCCTTAACTTATTTTGGAGTCACCCGTGAATATTCGACTATAGCCCAGTCCAGGCTCAGACTCTGATCGAATCCAGTCCTGAACGCAAGGAACGTCGATTCTACATTTGCACAGCAGCTGAAGATCCGATGTCATTGCATCAAACGGCAAACATACATATCTATGGAACTAGGATCCAAGGATAAGTGTCCAGTAAGGTCATCAAAAGTCATCCCATCTAAGACAGTAGATTATTTTGATAGAGTCGTGGACTGCCACGATAAAAGTATAAAACTAGGGGAGTAAATGAAGAAGAGCATCTAGAGCAGAGCCAGGCGTATTCGGAAAAGCTTGTAACGTGTAACCCAGACAAGCCGTTCTTTGATGTTTAAACCAGAAGACAGTTAGATACTTACGCGAGAGTCCACTTCAGCAAACAACCGACGTATAATCTAGAAAGGGACTCATCATAGCCGTATAGAACCAGAAAACTCTATCGGTGGTAACTTTCGTGTCTTGCCAAAGTACCATTGCGCTGCTAGAAAATTAGGAGCGCCTTTTAAGATATTTTCGACATCGACAGGATAACTCCTAGATTTTTCGTTTATTTTTGAACAGTGACTTCCTTTAATACTAACTGAGTCAGACTGGTGACAATCTTCCTTCTCGTGAACAGAAGGACCTCAGTTTTCAGACTATTGACCGAAAGCCCACTCATCGTGCACCATTCATCGATTATGTCTAAGGCCATCTACGCGATAGTATACACAGTCTATAGGCATGATCCGACAGAAGGTATGGCCACATCATGCGTATGCCTGATCGTACGCATTGGAACTATTGAGAGTAATAGACAATCAACCACCATGCATGAAGCGCAGTTTCGCCGGAATTTGACAGCTGGTATGCATGTTGCATCTCAGATAGAGGGTCCATGCTTAGGTCAAATCTGCGCAGGTACATCTCGACCAGCTTTCTTAAGACTTTCTTCACTCACAAGAGTAAAGAAAACTGCCAAAAAACGACCACCTCTAGAGAAAGGGTGGCAAGGATGATAGAAGAGCTTAAACGGGTTTAAAATGACTGCTGCGCCTACATGTGCAATCCCTGCTGGCTTCTCTATACGTATCTACAAAAATAGATCGACGGAGAGTTCAAGACAACAGTGCTCAAAGTGAAGATGTAGATGAATGATTTTGTACCCGATTAAGGGCAGAACCATGAACTACGAGTAAAGGACTGGAGACTGGTTAACAGGGTAGTTGTCCCCGCTCAGCAGGGACACAATTAGACGAAAAAGAAAGTCCATTGTGATACCACTATGGAAGAACTGGATTATCAGCACCAGAGACCTACGTGGAGACTTTCCAAATAGGACAGGAGGCAGGGCTACCAGTTTCGGTGTAAATCCATCTCCAAGAAGTATGGTTCGCCGTTTAGGCATTAAACCACTTTAATCCTGTGACGAAGGCTTTTATTTTGCTTAAGTCAAGTCTAACTAGATCGTTAAGATCTTCGAAGAAGAACTCGCCTATGGTTTTCCTTCTTAAAACCGATATATAAAAGCACAGGTATATAAAAGATTTGTCCTAATTTCGCCCTCTTCCTCGTCTCTACAGCTTCTACACAAACCGTTGAAGGAAACATCAAGCTTTCTGGCATGTCTGCCTACCACACAGTCCCTACTATCTTTCTTTAACTTGACCTATTGACGGAAATAAGTTTACTGGTTGTCTTACAATCCAGCTCTGGTTAGATTTGTTTAGAAGAGAGACACCTACTGTTTACCATTCTAATGGCTGCATCTTATTGGAATTTTATTGGTGCTGACGGTTCCTCCTTTTGTCAGGGAGGTTCCGCTCTGCACTCTCCTTAGCTAGTTTGTTCGTTTTGTAATTGCTTGGAATATCGCAGTGGCCTGGAACCTGGAACCCAGCACAGGGACAGGCAATGCACGCGGCATTGCTTTACCAACTCGAATTATTGGCGATTTCAATGCAGCTTGACTATCTATGTAGAAACAAAATAGCGCTGCAGTCTATCAAGTTAATCGAGAACCAGGTCGCGGTTTCAAACTTGGAGCGAGGAGCTACGAACCGGGCTAACTGGAGAGGCTTGTTATTGGAGGCCCAGGTTCAGTGCTGTAACTTCTGCTTGAAATACACTGCAGTGGTCTTGCACTCGTGTGGTGATACAAATATCCAGTACACTGGAGTAAACTCTCGCACCTTTTCCAGATCCTATCTTGAATTCGTCTGTGTAAATCGCTGTTGCAGATAAAAAATTTAAAATTACTTCCGATTCCCAAGCCCTCGTTCAAGGAATCCTGGTTTTATACTTGACCTTGTATTCCGGAATAGTATTATGGCCGCTTAGGATACTTTCATGGCCCATATTTGCGCGAGCCATAGGTATTCTCCTAACTTCAATGGACTATCAGCTGAGTCGCAAAAGTCCAACGTACAGCTTAGGATAGTACGTAGATTACTATTCTAGAATAAGAATACGAAGTAGAACATCGCAAATACCATGTTTTCTTCCTACGAGGCCAAATTTTCTCTAGTGGAGCAACTATCACGAGCATCCTGCCAAATAATGTCCGACATTCTAAGTGTTAACCTTTTAATCTATAACCTAAGCTGTAAACCGACTAGAAATCTTGGACATTACTCTTGTCTCTGATCATACATTTATGTAATACGATAAAGGACTGAAGAGTCTCTGAGAAATATTCCTTCTCAGACCATCGTTACCTCTTATTTAATCTAGATAACCATTCGCTCAAACAGAAGGTCTAGAGAATCAAAACTACCGAAGGTCTGGATTGCATGATTAACACCCTAACACTGTCGAATACCTACTCTATGTCAGTGGCATTCTTGAAAAGGATATCACTTCGGTTTCGATTGGATTGATGTCCATCTGATGTTAAACTATCAAAATTCTCGAATTCCCATCAAACCAATAGATCACATCCACACTGAGTTATAAAAAAAAAAACAACACTCTATCCACCTTGTCCCATAAAACGGTTACTGAAATACCTCATCTCCAATTTTAACGCTTCCAATGCGTCATCAACTCCATCTCATAGGCAGACAAGCATACAATCTATAAAATCTCAACACCATTTAACAATGTTGCGGCAGTAAAATCAAAGTGGACCGCTCTTGACTAACAGTGTGACATCATCTTTACCATCTAACCATCTTCCGTGAGCATCTTAACCCAGATGTGATAAACAGGAAAAAGAAACTCCGCTTGTATGTATCTCTAACCCGTCGGATGGATCGTATCTTGGCTGGACCATGTGGCACTGAATTTCATTTGTTCCGTGATCGCGCATCGTTTGCGTTCTATCACCAAAAAGAAAAAATAAAAATAAAAAAAAAAAGAAACAACAACAAACACGATGAGAACCAAACTGACACGAGTAGCACACGAGTGAATGGTCAATTAAACGATCGTGCGAATGATAAGAATCGGTCCGATCCGAGACCCGATTTTTCTCAACATTTTGATCTTGAACTCAGATATCTGCTTTTATACGATGTACGACGAGTATGACTATTTTGCATAATATCCGGTAAATGTTTCGTTTAATGCCCTCCCAGAGGAAGAACTGTTATCAAAGTGTTAAGTAGGAATGTAAAACTGTTGTTAAACTTTACGATTCGGATAGAATTTCAAATCGGGATTCGATTAATCATAAAATTTAATGATTATAGAAAATCATAAAACTTAGTTTAGTGACCGTTAAGGTTTAAATTCTTGAGATAGTTTAATGGTAATTGGATGAGAAGTGTCTATCTATGTATCTGTTATGTCAAAAATCTGCCTTTTTCGAAGGAGATCGGTCCTAGACACCTAGTTCATGGCCGACAAAATGGCTTATATCCAAAATACTTTGCTTGTCACACTCTCGTAACAAGCAATCGAATTGCTTACAGACTATCGTGAGCAGTGCTTATAACATAAGCATAGCGAGTTCGAAATTGATTAAAATTGCATGTCTGCCATTAAGATAAAGGTAACACGCGGCAGCGTCTCAGCACTGAGTAGGTACCAATCATAAATGCTTAACCACTTTACGGGTGTCATTCGAAGGAAATTGACATTCAGTTCGAATGGAATGTTACTCATAGTAGTGCAACAGATGGATTCCATTTAATTATGCTAATTTGCAAGAATGCGAGTATTTTTGTGAATGTTTTAAGCAGACTGGGATATGGTGATGAATTAGTGTGAGCCTGTCCATTCCATAGCCTTTTAGACTACATTTACATCAATGTACAGGTCATAGAGTTTGCGATTAAATATTTTACTCCACACAGCTGTTCTTTTCATTTTCAGAAGCTTACGTATGACAGTTATACCCTCGGATGTTTGTCAGACGCTCGAGAAAGTTGGGACCGTAAAGAAAAACTTTGGTGTTGTCTGGAAATCAAAACTTGACTTTTGAGCCACAGAATTAGAACTTGATCTACCGTTGGATAGAGTTATTTACATATCCGGGAAATATAAATAGAAATCCCGGACTTTTTCAAATTTAAAAAGCGGCCATTACATCCGAAGTCATCGGTCCTTTCCTACAAGAATGAGCAGGACAGGCTCTACTAAACTTGTTAAGATGTACATTCCTTGCAAGATTGTACTCTTTTTTGACAGGAAAGCGTTCTATAATTCGGTCTACCGGTAGGAATGCAAACTAGAAAAGTAGTTGTAACGAAATTTGGTAGGCGATTGAAGTCTTTATTCGACAGGAAATTACTGAGGAATTTAGTTCATTTAGGTATCAACATTTAAGGCATGTCCTTTACTAGTCGGTTTAATATACCGGGTGGGAGATGTGTTGCGCACGACTTGGAAAGGGTGGACGGATAGCTGAAGTGCACAATCAACTTTAAAATGGCGCTCTATATGCACGGTTTGTTCGATTAAGATGCAATGAGTGGTTTTAGACATTTCAATGTGGGTAATGGGAGTGTGTAAGCAATTACATTTTAATTCAAATCTAAGTTTCTTGTTTACATTCAAATACAGCTCGATTTTCCGGAATGGTTTACAAGTATGGACTACAATGGACTACAAGTATGAAAATGATGGTATAAAGAAATGTTTGCCCAGTCGCTAAGTATAGTCTTCAGGTAGTATCTAGAGATAAATAAAGTAAGTAGATCTTTTGATTCAAAAGGAAGTCTTAGGCTGCGTCCTGTCGAATTCCTATGAATTCTCTAATTTTGACACAGAATACTCTGTCTAGATAGAATTGGATACAGTTTAGTTCTGATGTCTACTATAGTTTTGAAAATGGTTTGCTTACTCTACTGAATGGTCAAATATCCAGTCAATTTTCGATTATATCGTTTCTGAGTTCAGTACTTGCAGAACTTCTTGCTTTTCCAAGGAAGATAGTTAGTTTTTCGATGGACATCAGTGCATCATATGGGATCAATTTCTATTGGAAAGGGGTTGCACTTGCTCGCAATAATCCCTTAGGGGAATGATTTTAGAGAAATTTTGCTTCAAGGTTGAGCTAAGCAACCGCGAATGACTATCATTGGAATGAAGTTGCTTGAAGCGCTCCCCTAACGTTGTTTTAAGTTAAGTAAGTGGAAATCCTCCTTTGCTTTGTAGCATTTATCATCATTGTCATAATTTTCCTTCAACCCCAGGCAGGGCATAGAGAGCCAACAAATTTTTCTCGGTCTGCAGCTAAATATTTCAGATGGAGCAACATTTCTCTCTGGGTCTCTGCTCTTTCGGCTGCTCAAACCCTGTGGATTATATTAGAAGGACTGCTTACCGATCTGTTATTTGACTTAATATTCGATTCGAAGAGTCGAGATTTAACTGTAAGGAGTGTTAGTAAGGAGTGTAAGAAGGTTTAACCTTATTTTGTTTTAAATTTCTAGGATCCTTCCGCCATTAGATGGCATAAAACTTCCCAGATAGTGGGCATTATTTTTGTCTTTTTGCCTTAAAACCACCGGGATTCCATTTACCTGCAGTGAATAACACATCTTGACTAGCCCGCTGATGTCTATCAGATGTACATATGGTGGGATTCAGAACATGCTCTATCGCGAGTAGATAGAGGATTGGCGACAGAATATTGTCTCACTTCCTGCTGCACTTCGAAAGAGTCGGAGAGCTGTCCATTGTGCAGAACAAAAACACTAGGACTACTTTAAAATAGCTACTATTTTTATGGAGATTCCTCTAAAGTGAAGGGATCTCCATATGAATTCACGATTTACAGTGTTAATGACCTTCTCGAAAAACACGAACATGAGGTAAAGTGGTAACTTGAAATTGCTCGAGAATGATAAGCTGACGTGATTAACGCGCGATCGACAGAGTGCTGTCCACATCTATTTATATAGATATATTTTTCAAGTTTTCAGTAAGATCCTCCAACCTCATCCTCCTGTCACGTCTTACCAACTATCTAATATTCGCTTCTTAGTTCCACCTTTCGTTGAGGGTCTCTCTCGAGGTTTACATATTTTTAACTTCAACGATCTGTGATGCTCGATTCTGTCCCAGGTCTCTTGGGTTTTCCATGATTCTCTAACTCTATACTGTTCGGGTCCAGCTTCCATAAATATGCTTTTTATTTCGCCTCCTATCTAGTCAATCGATGAATCACCAATTTCGTTAAGAATTGAAACAAATTCACGTGCATTCTTAGTATGAGTTCAATGAATTCATTCCGCAATAATTGCATTCTTTTACAGCCCTGAAGTTGGGGGTTATCCTCAATCTGCTTATGCATGATATCTTCGTTCAAGCCTCGGCAGCAAGTAGTGGCTGGAAAATATGTCATTCTTTGATCCTAAAAAAATATCTAAAAAGTGTATCTACCTATTACGGACTACCTAACATCGTTGATTTAAAAAAAAAACAAGCTCATTACCGAGGAGAGCAGAATAGAAAAGATCAGCTAAACAATGCGCAATGCATCCTGTATTAACAGATGGATGTAAGCATAGGCTCAGGTATCTTTCTGCGACGCTGGACATGTTCAAAAGAGTTCGCCTCCCGAACCATGGCAGTATTTTGCAAGAAGAGGTTCTAACAGGGACAATAGCCACCCGTAAAACTGCATTGAATGCAATACGATAAGAAGGTATCAAATCTTCATCGACAGCCAAAGCTATCAAAATAAAATTTCAGCTTGTGACGTTCTGTCGAGAAGAGCTTAAGGTTCTTGGAACACACCAAAAATTTACACTCTGCCAGGTCTCTGGACAAGAAGATATACCAATTCCGGTCAACGAATTGGCTAAAAGATGTTGAGAATCTAGATCAGACCAATTCGGCACTTCAGTCAACAATATGCCTTCCACACAGAATCTCGAATGAGGAATTAGGGTTCTAAGTGAGGCAAACACCACAACAAGAATATGGCTTTGTTTCGACGAAGGAAGGACCGACAGGATTATGCAAAAGGATAAGAAATTAATTTCTACCCTGATAAATGCCATCACAGGGTATAACCCTCTGCGGTACCACATGCAAAAACTAAGACTAATGGAAAAAGACTTAAATATGTCGAGGATGAGAGGAGAATGTCAACGAGGATACATATGTATCTATAGAACAAGCTTAACCTAACCTCCTATTGGGTAAAGGACATCACTCCCCTATGGGTATCACAATGGGTCTGTATTAACTTGAGCGTGGCATTAAGGGTCACTTCCACCTCACTCACATACTTACCTAACCTAAGCTTACTACAACTCCTGCAACTGATGCATGCAATTTCCATTTTCTGTTCTGCTGATTGGAATTGCAAATGTATCTTTCATCTGTCAAACCCAACACTTTTGGGAGACATTGAAATCGTCATACATTGCATTCCACGGTGAAGGACTTAGAACGAAACCTTGGGGAATGCCGCATGTCATCTTATATTACTTTGTATGGTTCTCTATCCACCGATAAATAGATTTCTAGTTGGGAGTATTGAAGGCATTCTTATACCACATCGTCAACGCATTCCGGTCATGTCTCTAGATGACCAGTAACAATTGCCTCAATCTCATGGTCTTTCTTAGAGGTTGGAGAAGTCTTTTTTGTGTCGATGGACAATATGAGGGGTGACAGCATTCCACCTTGAGGTCACACTCGGATTATAAGCGCTGATATTTCAGAATTATCAATGGTGGTTTCTAATATTTTACTATTCCACATGGACTTTCTTCATAGTCGGTGAGGGACTTACACTCTTAAGACTCAAAGCTCTACTTCCTGCAAAACTTTTTTGATTTGTTACAATTGATTAGTACCTATTTCATAGTTTATTATGGATGATCCAAGCTACCAAAAACGCTTTCAAACAATAACCTGTCCAAACTACGAAGCAGAGTAGTGTCCAAGCTTCAGCGATAAAAATGGCCCTCAATCATTCTTAATAAGCCATTTCGTTCGCACCAAAAGAATGTCATTTTTTATCTTAAATAATTAGCTTGCTATTTCAAAACAGTTCCCTAGAAGATCTACAAAAAAAAAAACAAAAAAATGAACCAAAAGATACACGCCAAACGACAATGCTCCACATATCGATAAAGCGACAACGACGGCGGCTCATAATATCCAATCCACACGCGTACATATGTACATATGTATCGATTTTGTTAATTCGTTTGTCGCCCGCTAAAGCACCCCCAAACCTTAAAGAGCATCTCATCTCGTATTAGTGTGTGTATGTACATATATCGTGATTTTATTGGAAGGAACCTTTGGGATTTAAATAGCAATTTGGTGTCATCGGTTAAAAGCCTGTCGTCGCCGCGCCGGCTTTGATACATGATCACAAAAATCTTATAATTCCATCTGTTCTTTGGATTCCTTTTTTTTTTTTTTTACTCCATTTACTGTCTGTCTCACTCGTTGGATCGGGAATGTGCGGTTCCATCTTCTTTGTGGTTTGTGCCTGTTGTTTTACAATTTTTGAATCTGTGTATTTGTTGCATTTGCATTGAGTACGCTCCTGCTGGCGCGTATCTATGTATCTTTTGCTCTCTTTCCCACTCTCAAAAGGGAAAGGAATTAATCGAGCTTAAGATTTATATGACCATCATTACAAATGCACTCAGAGAGATACTCAGATACATTTAGGAATCTCGGAAGACTACGACTACGACGACGACGACGACGACGACGGCTGGCGACGCGTTTCACTGTGTGGTTTGTTTGGAGCTCACTAGTAAAAAAAAAAAAACAAAAAAAAAATCTGGATTTGATAATGCTCCTTTGGGTTTTCTATCGCTAACCGTGCCGCCCTGCCTGTATGTGCTGACTTGTAATGGACTTGCAGCAAAGATCTGATGCTGGCTGGTTGGTGTATCTGGCATAGATGAGATGACTCTGTATGGTGACGATGAAGAGTTTCAGTGATGATGATTTGGCTTGTAGATTCTGTGTGGCGATGCGAGAGCGTTACCTTGTCAGTGGTGGAATCTTAAGTGGCGCCTCTTTTATGTGGCCAAGTGTGGGTGCATTCATGTGCTGAGGGTTAGAAATTTCTTTCGGAATACAAGTCGTTCGCGAGCGGAGGATAGATATATACATATGTATGTGAGCAGTATAAGAATTTTGACAAAAAAGTTTGAAGATTACGCCTTTGAAGAAAAAAATGAGAACACCCAGCATTTTGCACGAGGAAAGGTCAAAGAAGTACATATTGTTAGATTTGTTATACAACTCCAAACAGCACCATTGAGAAATTTCAGGGTATGATATAGAAGCTCTTGGATGATGCTAAAGGCTGAGGATTTTAACGCTGTTTGAAGAAGCATTCGGACCAATAGACGAAGCTCTTTTAGGAGCTGGACCGTTAACACGGCATGCGAGTACACTTTTAGCAGAAACGGCTTAGGGACCATAGTTGACATCTCCTTCATGAGATTATGACCATTATGCTTCAGAAACTGCATGACATAGCAATTCCCTGGCTGCTACCGATCTATAGGAGAAGCTTATATTTAAATCATGTCCCCCAGTCCTGCAGACGTGTCAAAGTTGTTTTCATTCCGAAAGTGGGCCAGCGGGGCCACGAATCCGCGAAAGATTTTAGGCCTATTAGCCTGTCCTCTTTTGTACTGAAAACTCTAGACCTTAACATCCGTGAAACTTTGAAAAGCCCCCCACTGTCGAAATCCCAGCATGCGTATCTCAAAGGTCGGTCTACTGAGACGGCTCTTCATGAGGTGGTGCGTATGGTAGAAAAGGCTCTCCACTACAAAGAATACACTCTTGCTACCTTTCTAGATATGGAAGGAGCCTTTAACAACACCCAAACTGAAGCTATTCAAGAGGCTCTCACCGAGTTAGGTGTAGAAGGTTTTCTTAGTCAAAGTTAGTAGAGGCACCCCTCAAGGTGGTGTCATTTCTCCTTTGCTATGGCTCATGGCAATTAACAAGATTTTAGTGCGATTTGATAGAGAGGGGGTTAAGGTGGTTGCGTACGCAGATGACGGTACACTCGTGGTCCACGACGAAATGATGCTATTTACCACCAAAACTAAAGTACCTGAGTTCACTCGTCCCAAACTTAATGGTCAGTCACTCTCTTTATCTTCCAGTGCAGAATACCTTGGCACGATACTCGACCCGAAACTTAGTTGGAAGCTTAATATAGAACAGCGGGTAAAGAAAGCAAGTGTAGCTTTCTATGCCTGCAATAAAACTTTCGGTAAAAAATGGGGCATCAAGCCAAAGATGAGCCTATGGATGTACACAACTGTTGTGCGTCCCATTCTTACCTACGGCGCCATAGTTTGGTGGCCTGCCTTAAGCAAGAAATACAATATCGAAAAACTTAAAAAAGTACAGAGATCAGCGTGTGTATGCATCACAGGAGCCTTGAGGTCCTGTCCAACAGATGCTCTAAGTGTAATCCTGCACCTGACTCCTCTTGAACTCCATATAAAAGAATAAGCTACATGTAGCGTTGTCCGGCTCAGGGAATCTGAGTGCTGGACTACTAAGCCGTATGGGCATTGTAGGATCTTGGAAGCAATTCCGATTACAGAATACCAACCTTCAATTTTAGTAAATCTTTTTGAGTCAAACTGCCTACTAGAGAAGAATGGGAAAACTGACGCATTCTCAGTGACTATGATATACATACGTATATATACGTATGGTTCGAAGATGGACTGCGGAGTCGGCGCAGGTATCTTCTCTGACCAACTAGATATATCGAAGTCCTTTCGTCTCCTTGACTCTGCTAGTGTTTTCCAAGCGGAGCTTCTTGCGATTCGAGAAACCTGTCGTTTGCTAAACGATCTCCCTACATCCAGTCAAAACATCGCTATTTTTTCAGATAGCCAAGCTGCTATCAAAGCCATTGATGCGGTCACCATATCCTTAAAACTAATAGAGCAATGCCGGTTTGAAATTAATCACCTAAGTGTCCACTCAACAACTACACTCATCTGGATCTCAAGGCACAGTAAATATGAAGATAATGAGCGCGCTGACGAGCTGGCCAGGCGAGGACCGGCCCTTAACGGCTCTTTAGCAGAAAAAATCAATATTCCCCTAGGTGCCGTTAATGGCAATATACATAATCACTTTCTACAGCTTGCCAATCAAGGGTGGAAAAGCCTGACTACTTGTGTAATATCAAGGAAGACATGGCCTGATTACAACAAACCTAAATCAAACGAGCTACTTGGTAAATCAAGGCTAGATATTGAGCTATCATTACAGTTCACTGGCCAATAGGGGACCATGCGGCCAAGCTTGGTATTCCTCACAAAACCTGTAGAAGCTGCAAGGATATCAATGACAAGGAATCTCTAAGGCAAAATATTCTTGGAAAACCCTTCTTCGTGGACCTCGGCGAGATAACTGACAAAAGGATTGGAGAACTAATCCGTTATTTGAACTCCACGGGTTGGGTCTAATTTCACATCAGCTAAGTAATTAGCGCACCCTAGCGCTAATTGGGTTCTTTCTAAGAACCGCCACTCTACCTACCTACCTTGATCTCCGAACCACTCTTCGGTAATTTTATTACTTGGTGAAGCGCTGATCAAGAAAGAAGGACCTCCAAGACTTACATCATCGGGTGCCCGATCCACAAGAAAGGAGTCTCTCTAAACTGCGCCAACTGTAGAGGCACCAGTCTTCTTAACACTGCATACAGGATCCCGCCTTGTGTGAGCCCCTTAAACCATTTGTCAACGATCTGATTAGCGGTTTTGGGCCCGGTAAATCCACAGTCGACCAAATATTCACACTACAGTAAATTCTTTTTTTCTTTTCATCATGACATCATGACACGCATATGACAGCATTTATGGAGACGAGATATGTATAGTAACGATAATGGTCGGAAACAATCTCACGGAAATCTTTGATTTCAAAAAAGGATTCAGACAAGCTGATGCGTTGTCATATGACTTTTTCAAGTGTGTCCGTTAGAAGAGTGTCTGTTAGAATATCTTGTGCGTTGTCATGTAGATATTTTGAATAATGGCTCTAAACCAGACCTGTAAACTTTCAAGTACCAGTACCAGTCAAGTACCCAGTACCTTGTACTTGTACTTGTACTTGTACTTGAAAAAAAGGAGTACAATGTACTTGGTACTTTAAAGACACCAAGTACAAGTACTATTCCAAGTACTCTTTTCTAAGTACATGTACTGGGTACTGTAATACTGGGCAGTACATTTGCAATTACTTTTCAAGTGCCAAGTACATTGTACTCCTTTTTTTTAAGTACAAGTACAAGTACAAGGTACTGGGTACTTACACAGTACTGCAGCACAAATGTATTTCAGTACTTTACAACTCTGCTCTAAACCAACCTTCATATATGCCATTCGCGAAGAGGTACTTGACCTCACTCTCGCCAGTTCATTTATCTCAAATTTTTGTTGAAAATTGGTATGTATCCGACGAGGCCTTGTTGTCTGACCACCAACTAATCAGGTTCGACATTTCCAGCAAATTGTCACATGTTTCTGCTAGATATGATCCCAAGTCCACGGACTGGAATCTGTATCGAGGGCTTGTTCTCTCAAAATTAGATACATATGCTTGTTACATCTATCGAGTCCATAGGGGACCTAGATGAAGGAGCATACCAATTGAATGATGTGTTGCTTACTTTCTATCACGACAGCTGTGTCCATAAAACCAGAAAGGTTCACTGGTGGAATGATTAGCTTGCCAAACTTAGGAAGAAAGTTAGAAAACACTTCAATGCTGCTAAACCCACGAAGAGTTGGGACGAATATAGGTTCGCTCTCACAGAATACAACTCTGAACTGAGACGATCTAAACGTGCCACATGGAGGAAATGCGGCGAAAACATTGCTGACATGCCATGTAGCTGACATAGACATGTAGCGGCACGAATCCACAAGGCACTCGTGAAATATCATGTAAATTGTGTAGGTTTACTAAAAAAGACCGATGGTACCTAGACGACGGACCGTATGGATACTATTAGAACCTTACTTCAGGTTCACTTTCCAGGTTCGTCTACTCGTGTACTTTACTCGTATCCGAACGCGTCTACATCGCTAGTAGAGTAAATAGTTTATACGGTAAAACTTGTTAGTCAGGATAAGGTCAACTGGGCTGTAGGGTCCATCAAACTATTTAAGGAAACCGGCGGTGATGGTATATTCCCGGCGCTTTTGCAGAAGGTAATTGATCTCATCCTGCTGGGTTTGATGGCTTTGTTTAGAGTCAGCTACAATTGGGGTTACATCCCGACAACCTGGAGACAGGTAAGGAGGAGTGTCAGTGTCTGTGACCGCAGTTAAGGGATGTCACCAGGAGTCCATTCCCCGCTTCTATGGTCACTAGTCATCGACAATCTCTTAGTCAATCTTTAGAGATTAGGCTACATCGCCATTGGTATGCGGATCACTTGCCGATTTTTAGTGGTAGTGGTAAACACATCATGACCATTTCTAGTGTCTTGCAAGGTGCTTTACTACACATATTAGAATGGTGCAGCAGGGGAGGACTATCCATCAATACTTGCAAAACCGTTCTAGTGCCTTTTACAAAAAGAAGACTGGTCAATCTAGGACCTATCACGATCAAAGGCACCACTTTAGTCTATTCCAGTGAGGTTAGATATCTCGGTGTCATCCTTGATAAACGGCTTAGCTGGAATTCTCATATCAAGTCCGCCATTAAGCGCGTCACTAGGGCCATATGGCCAGTAGACGCCTATAAGGCAGAACTTGGGGTCTAAGTCCAAAAATAAAACATTGGTTGTATGCAATGATGGTGAGGCCCATTATCACGTACGCGGTCATTGTTTGGTGACCGAAAGTTCTTGAACGGACAACGGCAACGAAGCTTCAGAAGCTTCAAGGAATTGCATGTCTCGGCATTACGGGTGCCATGCGCACCTGCCCTACGGCAGCTTTATAAGCGGTTGTTGGGCACTCTCCCTTACAAATCTTCATTAGAAAGATGCGCTATTAAGCTGCAACTAGAATACAAGTACAAATCAGGCGACCATGTGGGACACCTGAAAATTCTTGACTTAATTCCCAAAAAGGACATGTTCTGTATATCCTCGACATTATGGTCAGGGAGTACTGTTTCAGTAGGTTATTTGAGGTAGAAATATTGGACCGTGTAAACTGGTCTAACGATGTTCCGACACTGGACCCTAGAGGTTTGATCTGGTACACAAACGGATCAAAGATGGAAACTGGAGTTGGTGCTGACGTCGTGGAACCCAACACCAAAGTCTCAATACCTAGGGGAATGTGTCCCACGGTTTTCCAGGCTGAACTTCATGCCATTGAGATATGCGCTAAGATAAAGCTTGATAAAGGTATTAAGGACGCTAGGATATATATCTTTTCAGATAGCCGGGCAGCACTTAAAGCGCTGTCGTCCAATTTAATGGATTCTATATCAGCCAAATGCTGCTACGATGCGCTACAATCTCTTGCCAGACACAATAGGGTGAAACTTGGTTGGGTGCCTGGTCATCAAGGAATTGTAGGCAACGAACTTGCAGATGAACTAGCTAGGGCTGGCTCAGAATCTGCGTTCATAGGACCTGAACCTTACTGTGGTGTCAACTGGGCTGCCGCCACAGCACTGATTAATACTTGTGAACACATACTTCGTCTGTGTCTTCGTCTTCAGGCCTTTTTCCTACAAGGAAATCCTTAATCTAGATAAGGAAAGTATCAGAAAGCTGGTGTGCTTTCTCACAGGCCATTGTGGCCTGCGATATTACCTTAACAAACTCAATCCGTGCCCAAAAACGGAATGTAGGTTCTGCTGAGGTGGAACGTCTTTAGCTTAGTATAACCCTTTGATACAATAGCTCTTCTTAACAAAGCCTTGTCAAGAAACACTAACGAGACTCTATATAGGACCCCAATCATCACAGTCCTGTTGTATGGTGCAGAGGCATGGACGTTAACGAAGGCAGATTAAGATATCCTTGATCGTTTTGAAAGCAAAATTCTTGGGATGATTTTCGGTCCCGTTTGTGTTGACGGGATTTGGACGATAACTCTATCAACTGTACAGCGACATAGATCTGGTCTGAAAAGTACATATCAATCGAGTAAGTTTGCTAGGACATGTAGAGCCAGTGGACATCAACGCTCCCTTTCGAAGAGTGTTCGAATCCAACCCGGAGGGACAACGCAGTAGAGAAAAACCTCGCCTTAGGTGCCGCGTACAAGTGAGGTCCTCAACCAACTTGGAGTGCCGCAACTGAAGAAGCTTGTTGATTGAGGCCCAGGTCCACCCCGGACCATCTGTAGGGCCATCTTAATAAGTAAGTAAGTATGGAATTGTACAAAAAAAAAAACGCCATTAAAAAGGAGCAATTTGCATGTTAGATACAACAACTACTAATCCTATACGGGCCCAGATAAATTTCGTGGCTAAACTCTTAGCCCCGATAAATACACCAGACTTGAATTTTCGTTGTGTTATCGATAATTTGTATGAAAACGTCAAAACCATCGTTCTTGATGTCATTCAACAATTTTCTGCTACAAAAATTTGGTAACGCAATTCGTAATGTTGCAATTATAACCCAGAAAAATATTGGTTACTGCTTTATTTCTCCTCCAGCTAGTGTTGATAATTTGTGTTTTGATTGTTTACCTTACAGCTGACAAGTTGGAGTGTCAGTCCATACGCAGTACTGCCAAGTTTCTGAAATAATGTTGCTAAGCACCGATGTCGTTTTTTTCGTCCCATTCTTTAGATATGGACTTGCAAAAAAAAAAAACCCGCCTATGTAGTATAGATCAAGTTTCGAGATCGGCCCATCAAACAATTATAAATATATTGTTTCATTTAGTAAAATACAAATTTAATGTTTACAATTGCACTTTATTGATTAAAAATCAAAACGTTTCTGTTAATATTTCTAACAAAATTCTACGCTTCGAACAATACACGAATTATTTAATATTTTATTCTTACAATTTCATCTTTGATGTTAAAACTACAATTTAAATGGAAACACATAGATTTTATATAATCTTTTGGAATTTCTTAATTTAATTGGCTTTCTTGGATTTAAAAACTAAAGCTGTGACATTTTTAGTACGAGATGCCATTTAATTATTTTTACTTTATTTAATTAAGTATACTTACATAATACATAATTTGGTATTAATTTTGAATTAAAATATATTTAATTGGCATGATTTATGTAGTTTTTCGTTGTTTTTTTTTTTAAATTAATATTTGGTATTGGATTGTCTTACAAAGTCAATGTTAGGGATGGCCCTAGTTTAGAGGTAAAACAGCACAGTTTTAGGCTTTTTTAATAATTTTTTTTTTAATTCTAGGGTTATATAAGAAGGTATACAATACAATGTTCTCTTGTCTCTGCTTTTACTTGTTTATGTTTTTATTTTATTTTTTTTTAGTTATTCGAGGACCTTTCAGGAATGCCAGTACTGGTAATGACGCTGGTTGTAATCTCGCCATTCACTGGTCTGCCGCCATCTATTGGTGGAACTCTGCAAATGTGTAGATTATTCATTTTAATTGATGCAAAACGCAATTTAATAGGATGACGTAGTATATACACATTTTCGAACTTACGTTTGGGTAATTTGTCGATTTAAAGTGCTGGAATTTGGTAAATGAGGCGATTGACTCTGTGATGGTGGTTCACAACAATTGTACTGCGTGGTATGATTTTCTTCGGCTGATGTTGGTACGTCCGATATAATATGATGGCGACTAATACTTGGATCACTGTGGCTGATACTTAGGCGATTGGTGCCATTACTAGCAGCGCTAGACATTTCATGTAAGTCATGCGCTGAGACCAATGTCAATCCAATGTTTCGAACGTCAGACGGATACATCGTATGGTGTGAGGGTACCATTATACCTGACAAAGTGAAACGAATAAGTTTGGTTAAATAATGATTTTCTTTTTTATTCATCTAACTAATCTTCGATCGTTTGTCAAAGTGTGGTCGATTGAAGAAGGTCAGATAGAATGATGATTTCTTAAGGCTGAACTACACCTAAATGTGATAGAAATGACAAAATATTTGGGCCGACAGGTTTATGAGACCCAGGGCCTAGTTTCTCATAATCAGTCGTGTTGTGCGTGTTCTGTACAGGAATGGAAGGCCCTTACTGTTATAGTAGAAACTGTGATAGAAACGACCAGATACGAAAAGTAACGAAGGAGTCCCACAATGGTCAGTTCTAAGACCACTATTCTAGAATATACCGAGAAAAGCATAGAATATAAGCTGAAAGTGTAGTAATTTTAGTGGTTGAGGCATTTTCGGCTTCATTGATGCAGATCTGTGACAAAATTACATACATACATGAACTGTCAAAATGTTATTGGAATCCGTCGGGCATGAGTTGACAAAACATGAAACAAAATAGGTCTTATGTATGTAGATACTAGAAATGCAAATGCTCTTAGATTCGTCAGAAATTACACACCAGTTGCGAGACTGGTCATAAAGTTTTTAGACGGGATGATCGATACAACTCAAATACACAAGGAGCAGCTGCTCGTACAATAAAGCTGTTGCCTAATATTGGACTTCAAATGCAAAGTAGGCGAGAACTCCTAGTGAAAGTAATGCAATCTATTGTCGACTTCAAAAATATGAAGGAAGAAAGGAGCTATTGGAGCACAGGACACAACAGGATTTGATAGATTGTTCAAAAGATTTACATGGACACTCTATGAAATACAGGCACCAACACTTTATCCAACGTTTACGGATTTCTGATCTAACCATGATTAAAGATTGAGTTCCAATCGATTTAGATGACAGGAATCGAGAGAAGGAAGTAAGGTAGTGGATCAAACGATCAAAAGAAACGTAATTATTGAATTCAAGAGTTTCGCTGTCCTGCTGAATTCTCAATTTGAAAACGAATTTATAAAAACTTTGCTACAACAGACGGTCCAGTACTAAATAACTAGCAGCCAATTATTTTTCGTCGATATCTATTATCTATTGGACGGAAGTGTGGTATGCTTTGAGAAAGGTTTTTAGTACATTCAGATTGGAACTCCTCATCGGGGCAAACCGTCACTCGAGTATACTATATACGAAAATGGTCCTAACTAAAGAAATGTATATTATATTCATGGGCTAAAGGCCCATGTGGAACCTATTGCCTCTTGTAAGCATTCAGCGAGATTTTTCTAAAGTTTAAAGCTTTCGGTCAAGCTTAGATCTGAAGTAGCTTACCTCATTCGAGATTATGAGGGTTCCTCTTAATTTGAAGAGCTCCTCTAATCTTCTTGATAGAGGAATTTGAATGTTTTCTTGCTGTAAAAACCGGCGACGTGGGAAAGAGGAGCACTCTTGAAGCAATAATGACGATAAAGCGGAATAAATACTTTCACGCAACTGTAAGAGCGATACAAAGTAGCGCAGTCTTAGATGTAAGCTAGACGTGTCGGGAAATACTTATTCTGTCTGGGTTTTGGAAGGAGTACCGCAGGGTTCGATATTGAATCCACTCTTTTTTCAACACGGTGGGGTGCATGGGATACTTGTCTCCATAAATTTGAAGAAGAATTCGTAGAGGATCTATCTTTTGAAAAAGATATCGATCAGTAACTATGTATATCTTCGGGATTATTCTGCGATAAATAGATTGAAATGAGCCGAACAGAAAAAAATATAGAAAACAACAACCCTTACAATAAAAGGATTCCGAATCGTAGGTAGGCTCGTGTATTTGAAGCTCAGTCCTCTACAGATTTCGAAGATTGAGTCGTAAAACTTCTAAATGTACGGCATTTGCATGGATCAGTCAAATTTAAAATCCTACTTAGGACGATTTGAGGGGAAACATGATAGATCATGTGATGAATTCGAAGGCCCCGCTCCAAACTCTCTCAATAGTACCTCACTGCATGGATCTTAGAACAAAAAACTACAGAGGTCCTGTATTAAAGTATTTCTAGCTACAATTCCCAACCCAAAATCCTATTCAATTGCCCTTATACTCTTTGAAAAGTTCCCACAAGTGGTGTGCAACAATCGAAAGGGGGAAAGGTGTGACATCTTAACAGGCTCTGCCTACTTTAGAACCTCATCCAGGTGGCAAAAGAAACGTTCCAACCCACCATTAATAATCCTCAAAATGGCGTAAAAGGATTTTCGCTGAAAACCAGTGAAAACAAAAAAAAAAAAAAGGAAAAACGAAACTCACTTGGTAGGGTGTTCCTCATCGGTGTACCATTCGCCAGTTTCGGTTTGCGTTTCCTTTTCTGGATGCCCTCCTTCTTCATGGTTAGCGGCCGATTCATGTTGTGCAACTTAAAGTACAATCCACACGCATTGCAAACCGGTTGACTCTCGTTGTTCCGCCGCCACAACGTGGTCGATGTGGTGAAACAATTCGCGCAGCTAACTCCATTCCTTCGATTGTTATTCGCGGTGGACGCCTTCGGTTTGGTCTGGCGCTGCTGCAGACGCCCCACATGCCCCATACGCGACGACGCGCACGTTACACAAATGTATTCATTATTATCCTTTCGCATCAGCTGCGATCCACAATATTGACACTTCAAGTCGGCACCGGTCGGATCAAAAGTGGTTGTAGTGGCTGTTGTACCTGTAGTTGTTACCCAAGAAGTGGCATTTGGTGAGCCGTATTCATCGGTTATCGGATTGTAGGTGTTCTAGAATTAGATACAAATGAGATTCAACGGAATGAAAGTGGACGCAATGTCAAACTTACGATATTTGGAAACTCATTGGTAGTTGAGCCTGCCCAATAGGATTCGGATACGGTGGGATTATCGTACACCGTTAGCATCGGATATGAACTGGGTCGCATTGAACTCAGCGTCGGATCATTCTTGTACAGGAGCGGAGTGGTATTGGTCATGTAGGTCTGGCCCAAACCTGAATACGGGCTATTCTGATTGTAGTTGCTCGAGACTGAGTATTCGGTGCCGGGAGCTGGTAAACTACCTGCTGCGGGCCCTAAATTTGTAAAAGTTTTAGCCTCGCTGTGGGCGTCGACGACAGTGGCGCCATTTAGTGAATTCGGATCGTAGTAGATGATTTGGTCACCGTTCTCGATGGCGGCAGCAAAGCGTTCTTCTTCATAGCGTTGCGGATGTTGGGTGTGATGATTCTGGAGTGCTGCTGCAGAGACTACGGTTGTTACGGGAAAGATGGCTGTCGCACCAGTTGATGTTTGTTCGGATTGTTGTTGTAGCTGTTGTTGTTGATCCTTATCAAGTGATTCGATTTTGATTGAGGGATTCTCGCATGTGATTAGAGTGGTAGCCGTTGGAGTAGTTTCATAGGTGTAAACAGTGGTGGGTTCTTCGATTCTGGGCGTCATTTGGGAATATTCAGATGGCGAGTGCTGGTGGCTATTGTAATCCGAATCACCGTCGTTTTCTCGCACTGTTTCGTTGACTTCTCTGGAAGGAGAAAAAGTTTATTTAAAAAAAACACTCATTTAGCTTCTAATCTATCGAACACACTCCTCGTTGTTAAATGGCTCCCTCTATACATTACTACTTACTTTACAATATCATGGACCCAAACCACATAGTTAAGAATTCAAAAATGTTTAGGTGTTAGCAATGTTAACAACTAAAGTTACATCGTAATTATCGAAGCGTTTTCCTGACGGAAAGACATCAAAACAACTTGTAATTTAAGTTTTGTTTAACAAAGCAATTTATTTCTTCTACAAGTCTCAAAGCAAAGCATCACTCTTATCACCGTTATGTATAAAGGAGATATTGGTTATACACTTCAGGTTAGATTTACCAGTTTCTGACACTTCAGCGACATAAACAATACCTTATATTGCTTCAAAGGATAATGAAACTTCACACGCTTCAAAGATTTGTTTTTGAATTTCTGGCGCTATCATGAAACTGTTTAAACTCTAAATTAGTCTAGTAAAACTGAAACTCACATTTCTACTCCTTATAAAGTCAAACCGTAGCGTTGCATACAAAGCCCTCAAAGCCCATCCTTTTCTGACATTTTAAAGTCCATGAAGTCAAGGAATGTGGACTATAACGTTGTTTCTTTTCAGTTAAACTCATTTGAAGCACAAAGGTTGATCAGAACAAAGTCGATCGATTTCTAAAAATTTCAAAAATTCACTCGCAGTTTTGAATTCAATACTTTTCTCAATTTAAATTGTCACTTAAGTATTTCCTTGTACAGTCATTAGACTAATTTGAGGAGTGTCACAAGGTACTCAAACCCACAACAAGTACGCAAATAGAGTGACACACGTGATGTCACTTTGACAGGCTCAAAAAAAAAGTGTCAAACCCAATCGATTTTAATCAGAAATGTCAATGTGATGAGTACTTATGTAGATATTGGTTTCTGCGTTAGGGAACTGAAAACTTGTTGCTAAGGTCTGTTCCAGAATTGTGACAGTTGAACGCTGGGAAAAGAGCTTATGATCTCTGACGTCACGTTCAAGTGTCCAATAAATGTCAAAATCGACCAGAATATGACATTGCACTTGACATTTAAATAAATGAACAAAATATGTTACAGCGCACAATGGATCTGTTCGAAATACTTTCGATGAAACGTCGGAATTAAGCACCAATATCAGTAGACTTCTGGAAAAGTTCTAGCAACCGCTCTTACAGTGTAGGTATGTCTGTAGAGGACTAAAGAAGCATGGGATCTGCAGTAAACTTCAACTATAAATGAATAAAATAGTCGTTTCAAGTGATGACAGAGTGTCTTTCAGCAAATACTGGAAAATAAATTTTAAGTGTCAAAATGATATGCCTCTGATTATAATTTGACGTTATATAGCTATAACAACCAAAATATACGCGTTTTATCAAAGCACCTTAAAGAACAACGCTATAGTTGTCAAGTCACTTGCATTCTCTTGTCAAAATGGCGCTCTTCATCTACTTATCATTGGGCCTTCATATTAAATTAAAAACCACTCACCTCAAGGTTCCAGCTGTTGTCAGAATGCGTCTCTGTTGGGTACGTACAATTGGCACTGACGATGCATCGATTAGTTCGGCACGCAATAGTCTAGCTATAGGTACATTCACGGGGTTCTCCTTCCGTTGATGTTGCTGTTGATGCTGATGCTCCTGTTGGAGTTGTTGTTGATGTTGCTGTTGTAAATGCTGTTGCTGCTGTTGCTGTTGTTGTTGCTGCTGTTGCTGTTGTTGTTGCTGTTGTTGCTGTTGTTGTTGTTCCTGTTGATGCTGTTGCTGTTGTTGCTGATGCTGTTGTTGCTCTTCAATTGTCGGCGTATGGGATTGTACCTGTTCACTTTTAGGCTCTATTTTGATCTCAGTTATTAGATCAATTGGCTGCTGTTGTTGTTGCTGCTGCTGCTGTTGATGTTGTTGCTGACCTTCCATCTGCAAAAGTTCAATACTGAATGATGAAAAATGTTTCCACACAGGAAAACGAAGTCACACCAAAGGGTGTGTATCGATAGTAACTACGTCAACTTCACAGATACTTTCCGACAATAATACGTCCGTAGAGAGTATCTACAGAACACACATGAGTGTATTCCGGTCTAGTCTGTTCAATGACACGAAATTTTGTGATCGGATTTTCATGTTCGACAAAAAGTCATTCATCGACGACAATGATGATGAAGATGGTTGTGCTGGGTTGGGTATATACCCGGGATGTGGATGCGGTCTCCTCAAAAAAAGTCAACAATCATTATTGTGAAACCAGGGAAAGTGTTTTTTTTTTTTTTTCTCCAGGTTTTTGTTCTGACTTGTCCGACATGGTTGTGTCGAACAGGAAACAATCGAATGAATTTGTTTGCAAATGAGTCGGTTCTGTTTTTTTTTTGTATCTTTTCTTATTGTGTAGGTATCTTGCCAGAAAAGAAGCAGACGAACCAGGTGAACAAAAAGAAGAAAATCGGAAACAAAAATGTTTAACTAATATTTACTTTTGCATTGTTGTCGTCGTGTGTCGGTGTGGCTTTTGGTTTCTTTTTATTCGACACCTTGCGCCTTTTTTTCTTTTTTGTTTTCTGTTGGACAACAAACATTACAAAACGTCATAATATCTAGTTCATCTGGTTGTGGTGCGTGCGTTTAATTTGTTTTGTGTGTAAGACGAACGGAAATCACTGTCAGTCGGATGTTTGATTGGATGGTGGGTGTTTTTTTCTTTTTTTCTCTTTTTTTATTTGTTAAAGTGTCAATAACAATTCTTGGTCTTAAGTGTTGGGTAAATAATTTCTTGTAATTCTGGTGACTCTCTTGATATCTTTTTGGTTTTCTTTTCACAAACTTTGAACTGAGCATACTCTCTAGCATTCAACAGACTGATAGTGACTGAAAGTATACTTCTAAAGAGTGTAAATACATATGTACATACAGTAAAAATTTAGTCTCATGCATCCTATACTGCTGTAAGGAATTGATGAATCTCTTTCTAGACAAAGTAACCATGTATACCTCAACATTACATTTATCAACAAAAACCTAATTACCTACTAAGATAAACACAAACAGATACTTGACTATCAAATCACCGCAACAGCTGTTTGAAAGCGTAAATACTCCTCAGATATCTGTATCTGTAACTTAACTAATCTCCGAATTGATAGAGAATTGTTTCGTATCGTTATTTAAAAAAAAAAAAGAAGATATACCTATACCTGCTCCACCCCTATAGTGAAGGGAGGCCTGTTTCATCAAGTAAACATACCAAGGAACGGGTGTATCTCACCAAAAGATAAATCATAATCTAACAAGCGCCACAAAAGTTATGATAATAAGTATATATGTAGATATGGGGAATGTGGGTCTAGGACCTTTTGTCTGGCTCAAGTCTACCTGCTTGTCATACATACCTATACAAAAAAAAATTTACATAAACACATAACAAACCACGGAAATCAGTTTACTGCGATAATGGTCCGAGATATCTTTGGTTACGTGGCCAATTGGTGATACGATGCACAACACGTATCTGTAACGGAACAACCAAATCTTATCTTCACCATAACTAAAGATATTCACTGTTGTATATAGATACTTTGAATTTATGTTTATCTTTCGGTATGACCTCCCCCAAGGAAGATAGTAGAACTATAAACTTTGTGTAGGATTACTCAAGTCTTCTACGTCAGAAAAATGTTTTCGGATTTACTGATTACTGTGTAATTTGGCACAAGTCATTTCCGAGCGAATGACTTATGCTACACACCTTGGTGTTAAAGGTATTTCAAACTTGCCGAATCACAGTTAACAGTTTTACGATTTTTTTTTTTTTTGTTTACTGGGTGCAGTTTGACAGGTTTTCCCTGGAAGTTTTCTGAGTTTTGTTTGTCACCTTACTTGAACCTTGAGTAGGTACTATGGATTGGTTTTTTTTTTTTTCTGAAAATGATTTACTTTTGACGATGAGTAATGGAATTTTGATAAAATAGCTTTAAAGGCGCCATTGGAAATCCCCTCAAGTATGGCCCTTGATCGCAAACGATTATCGGAAATACCTGTGCTGGCTGAATGCGTCATAAATGACATCAGTAAATTACTTTTAGCTATTACTTCTGCAGATTGTGATTTTAAATTATTTTGTCAACGGAAATGACATTTTTTTTATACTGTCCACATATTCCCACCGCTATTATCTACTGTCCGAGGAGAACTGATACTGTGTACGCGACTGAGAATAATTCAATCCTTGAAAGCATATCCAGAAACTTTATAAAGAATGATAGTTTTATCTAGTGACTACAAAAACAATGATCGATCTTTCAATACTGGCTGTCAAGAGACAGTTTTCTGTATCTGTCATCTTTTTGACAGATGTCAAATTTTGTTTTTTGATCGCGATCGCAAATATCAAAAGTTAGTATAAATGTGCAATTAGGTGCACCAATTGGATACCGTGACTTACGATGGATATCAGTTGAAAATGCTGGCTGACAGCTATACGGAAAAAGTCCAAATCGTTTTAGAAAGTGTCGGATGCGACCTTGGGAAATGGTAGATCCCTGATATACGTATGTATATAATGATAGCCCTCTTCGATCGCTGGACATAAGATGGAATATGGCACCAGATATTGGGCCTTTTAAGAGTATCAATAAACGCGTCATTCTGTTAGAGTCCATTCACAGCTCGGCGACCTGCGAATGTTCGAACTCCAAACAAACCGTTTTTAGCGGATTGCCATTAGCAATTTTACTATTTCAAAAGAACAGAGCTTAATTTATTTATCGTTTGATATAAAAAAGTTGAATTTCAATTAATTTTTGAAAAGAAATTAACATTTCTCTAATTTTTTCGCAAATTGGCGAATGCTTCTCGCAAACTATCACATTTTATTCACATTCCACACATGTGGGACGCAATCCACATTCGCGCGAACAAAACATTCGCGAGAGTTTTATTTTGTTCTTGGCGGTTAGTCGAGCTCCTAAATGACAGATTGCTGCTACCAGAAGAAAAAGTTGCTTTAACTGAAATGTCAAAATCGACGAATATTCGCTCAATCGCATTCGCAGGTTGCTGAACTGTGAATGGACCTTTAGAGCTATCGTTTCGGCCTGATGAATACGGTGTAAGACGGAAAGCCACCTTTAGAAGTAAAAATTCCCACTTATGTATGTAAATCCTGAATCCAAAATCTATGTTGATAAAGATTCATGGCTTTCGGATATATTGTTGAATATGTATTAAAGGAGTACGAATGAACATCACAAGGGAGGCATCAATAAAAAATGAAAGTCTACCGAGTGATAAAAACTATTTCAAATTTTTAACATGTTATTAATCAGATATACATATGTATGTATATACATACATCCATTTCAAAATTATGCTTTGTTAGCTGTCAGCACATCCCTCAACGTGGGTGGTTTTTGTATCGAAAAGTTTGTCCAAGATTCAATTCGAACTGCTAACGCATGTAGCAAAAAATAACCAATTAGACATTATATCCAAAAGAGCGTATGCTCGCCTGCTTTCAGGGACCAGACTTTCTCTATTTATGAATCAGTTGCTCGCTAGGACAGGAGAACTATTAAAACAAATGTTCAAAACACATCTGGAATACGTAAAGGTAGCATAAAACCTACATACTATGTGTGTAGTATTGGCTACCAAAACTTCAACGGAGTTCTAGGAATAATATTTACGTTTCAAGGCAAGTTTTGCAAGCAAAACTCTTCGTAAATTTTCCAAATATATCCCGGATTTCGGCAGGTAGATGCACCGTCATGTGCTTTCTTCAATTTAGTGCTAGATCAGATAGTACAGAGGTCTGGTGTGAACACGAAAGGTACTATCTTGCCCCAAGTTAATCCAGATGCTTAGATATGCAGATGTTATGGACATCATTAAGCGTTTCCAGCCATTGTAAAGGCGTATACCGGAGTTGAAACAATGGCTAGAGATATTGGTCTGAAGTTCAACATCTGTCGACCGTTTAGGACAAAATATCACTATTGCCAGTTACAACTTCGAGGTAGTTCAGGATTTCACCTATAAGGATCTAGAATCGCAGATTCCAGAATGCTTGATTTTGCAAACTGGCAGCAGTGTGCCCAAGAAGGTTTGTCAAACAAAAAGTATCGTTCCACTATTGCATAGCCAAGTTCTGACATTCCATGTACGTTCTATATGTCTGTTAGTCACAACTTTTGTAGCTGAAAACGAACATAAATTGAAATGGCTAACAAGCGAGGTATTCGTTATGAGATGATGACTGCATATGATTGCAGTACTATCCCATTTTAATAACTACGGACTACATTGCAAGGAATAGGTAGAAGAGTTTGAATGTCTGTGGAAATCGTTAGCCTTAAATAGTTCTTAAAGGCAAGAATTCTTTGACTTCGGTCGGAAGGCTGAAACAGGAAATAAGATCTCCAATGAGACAAGTATAGAAGGTTCAGAGGAGAGTTCACAAAACCTGAACATACATATGTAAGATACACTTCAGACATGCTCCACAACGTTTGTAAAAAATCCACGACATGTTTACTGCCTCTCTACAGACAGCCGAATCAATTAAATGTCTTCGTATCGTAATTTACAAACTAAATAGTCAGGCATAAGACATAAAATCGATCCAAGTTGGTTAAGCAATCGCAGATACATTAGTCCTATAAACGAGTACGAGTCTAGACTGTGCTAAAGATAGACAAGCCAAGGTCACCCTGTTAATGAGATTAAATCCCATCTAGATTAAAAACTCCAATTTTATATGAAAAGATATCAATAACTTCTTATCTAGACAAATCTGATAAGACCTGATTAATTATTAAAAGAGGAGGCCTGGCAGGGTGACATTACGTGGAATGAATACATAGAAAGTAAGAGAGAGAGAGAGTTTAAATGCTTAATCTAGATACTAGCGAGACTTCCAGGCTCTACAAGATGCTGGCAGGGCAGGTCTCAGCTACATCAAGATATCTGATGGTTCATGGGTGGAAAGCAGCGAGGAACTATTGGTAACGTTAGCCAAACTCACTCTCCAGGCAGTAGTACACCAGTGGTTTCCATTTCGAATGGGCACTCAGATAATACTAGTTTGTCGGTAGAGGAAGAGGTGAATTTCGCACTTTTCAAAGTTCTAGGCCATTCTGCCGGCTATGCTTCAGAAGGCCCCAGCAAAAGTCAGTTACAGATTTAGGGAACTCTTTAAGCAATTGTTAGGGTCAAGCTAGTACATACCTAAAGCAGGTGAATCAAGTCGCACCCAAGCGCCAGACTACAGACCCATTAGTCCCTCGTCATTCCGTCTAAGGACACTAGAGATACTACTTGTAGATACACATCAGAGGCAAGTGTCGCATCGGGATGTTATGCAAATCTCAATATCTAGATCTCAAGGATAAATCAGTAGAAACTGTATGGAATCCGCTCTTAACAGTCTTGGGAAATGGGCTAGAGATTGTGAACTTTACGTCAATCCGAAAAAAACGGATCTGGTACTGTTTAGTAGGAAATACAAGACACGACTCTTCAAAATACCGAATCTGAATAGGGTAGAGTTGTACCTTCCGGATCGCTCAATATATCTTGACATTGTACTGGATAGGAAACTAGACTTGAAACTTAATATATGGGAAAGAGTCCGCAAGAACAGCCGTCAAGTAGTGGGGAATAGTGTGCTTAGGCTTACTAACGTATGGCTCTTCAAGTCTACCAATAAGGGACATGGCTCCATTTTTAAAGAATAACTTCCCGACATCCCTGATAATTCGGATGACATCCTCGGTATCGTCGACTGCGATACACCATACAAAGTAATATACATGGAAAATTAAGATTGGCGTAGGAAAGTCGTCTCTCAAGAAAGTCAGATTGCAATTTACACAAATGGTTCCAATAATAGTCTAATACTCCAGACACCTGTAAGTGGCTCTGAGACTTTCGGACACATTCAGTGTGTTCCAAGCAGAGGTTTTAGCTGTGCTCAAAGCTGCGGAATTACTAGAGATGGGATCAATATCTGACAAGAATATCGCCATTTACATTGACAGTCAGGTTGCGCTTAAGGTTTTAGAATCCAACATTATAAAATCTGAATTAGTCAGAAATTGTCGCACAATGCTCAGGGCATTTTGTACGAAGGACAGTGTCAAACTATGCTGTGTACCTGGACACTACGCTATAGAGGGGAACGAAAGGGCCGACGTACTGGCCAAGAAAGGCTCAGAGCTTCAACAAAGCGATTTAGTTAGAGGAGTAAAAGCACTAATATGCATGGCTAACATAGGAGGACATAGGGTTCACGGAGTAGACTTAAACTTCTATGAAAGTTGATAAGTTGGGCCTGAGAACCAAATTTTTGAGATAGTGAAATAGTAAAATCTCTAGGGATCGCGATGAGCTTACTATGGTGGTTAGTGCCTTATGAAAAACTCATAACTCTACACTACATACCTGCCTACCTAGGCCTGGAAGGACATTACTTGAAGGTTAGGAGTCGTTTCGAATTATTTCTGTAGAATACATTGTTGTTCTTTGCAACTGTCCTGCGCTATCGACTTTCAGAAGAATAACTCTAGCCGAATACTTCTTGAACAACGTAGAGTACTTATTAGATCTTCAAATCGAAATTATATAGGTTTACCTATTCTGCAGTCTATGTTTGTTCCGTCTGCTGGCAGGCAGTGTGCTACCTCTCTGTCATTATCCGGTATATCCCAATGACAATGCGCTCATCAGAGGATATATTTCTAACCGACTGCAGCGCCAAAGCTTTACTGTCATTAGCTTGACTATCAATACAAATATAATAACATTCCGACTACTGACAGAACTTACATATGTATATGTGGAAATCCCTGAAGAGTAGAACTTGAAAACGACCACTCTGTGTTGGTCTCAACATTTAGTTTAACTTAACCTTAAAGGATTTTCTATCGCAGACTTCTGTGTCCTACCCAGCACTTGCCATTACTGCACTTGCCATAACCGCAGTTGCCATAACTAGAGTAGACACTCCATGCTTCGTAGCATGGACACAATCCATTTCGATTTGACATTGATATCAAATGACGGTATTTTTCTGAAAATTTCCATAGAGAAAGTTTGGTTTAAAGCAACTCTACTAGAACGTTAGTATCTTTACATTATATGCTTCTTTGAATGAAAATGATGCATTAAGTGGTCCAACAAACCTAACCACCCCGAACTATATTATGTGCTCTAAGAATCGTGGGTTCTTTGATGCTTCCTTAGTCATGCGCCTAGTTAATAAATCTTATATTTTCAAAACATTCTTCAGACATCAGTGTTGGGACTGTAGTACCTACTTTGTAATGTTTTTCGTTCAATTGCTTATTATTGTCTCTATCTGTCAGCCTTTTAATGCTGGAGGCGACATCTATCTTCAACCAAATGAACATATTAGCGGAGCCTTGTTCGGAAAAGTTCACTTCAGTTAACATATTAATGACCGTCAGTGAAAATGGAATTTTAAACATCAACTTGGTGCTCGATTCTGGATGCACACTTCGTTGCACATGGATTAGACTTCATTGAGTATTCCAAATTATTACGTTCGACTTAAAAAATAATCTTAGATACTCTATAAAATCGCTTAAAGTCCACCATGTCACTGGCTAAAGTGTAACTCTATTAAATTCTATCGAATCATCACAACGTTGTGGCGCCATAAACCAACATTTTATTGCACCCCTAAGCCGGCATTTGTCTCAATCATTATCATGCATTTTCGAATGACGCCTAAGTTCTATAAAAAAAAAAAAATAACAAAATGTCTTTCATTGTTGTTTTTGACTTTTTAAAGCGGAAATTCTGAATGAAGTTCGATCAATTTAGGATCGAATTTTATTGTTTTATTATTCCAATCGATTTGTTGCGGGTGTTTTATCAACTGCGTAGTTTTATTAGATCACACTCTGGGAATACGAGTATATATAGATGTTTCCTAGAAACAAAGAGTGGTTAAAATGTTTTTTTTTTTTTTTTTTTTATTTTATTTTTATGATGGAAGGGGTGTGATCAAGTAATCAATTTTGTTATAAGACTTCAGACACTTTTAGTCACTTGAGTCGCCTTGCGACAGTCATCTTATATGTAATTTATTACTCAGTAACGTTGTTTTTATTAAATCAACTTAAGACCATATGACTTAGAGTTGGTAACCTGAATCACCAAAATTACTTGACATTAGGTCGAAATGTATATTTATCACCTGTCCACATTGAAGATTAAACACCAATGAAATGGCTTGTCAATCGGGAGCTGTTTGCTCGGAAATGTTTTTTTTTGTTTTTATCAAAAATTTTGACAGAAACAACAAATCACTGACAAGATATTCTGGACAATACGTCTTCGAATGAAGCTATTTTTATTTGGAAATAAAAATAAATTAGTCATTTTTATCTAATAAGTTGACATATGGGTATTCCCTATACTTTTGCAGATTTATGACAGAGAATATGTCAGGTGGTTGAACAAAAGATTTTCAAGTAAAGATTCACGAATTTTCTGACCACGTAGATGCAACTGTTTCCACCGCAAATCTCTATGAAATCGCCAAAATAAACTCTCTTCATCAATCAACCGATGCTAGGAATGGAGACGGTGAAATAACCCCCAACCTCTGAAACAAAACTTGACATTTGGCTTTGTTTTCATCAACAAACTAAAATAATGTACAGAGGATCGTATCCCGCTTATTTCAAATTTGACTTTGAACTGTGAACGACATCCCTGGGTCTTAAGTCTATTGAACTGCATAGTTGTACACTATTACACCGCTTGGCTCCGCTGGTGCATTTACCTTCTCCAGTAGTTTGCCTTACTTTGTGTAACTGTTGAAGAAGTTAAGATGAAGCAGCGAAGAGGTGGATTACAGAACAATTATGGATTTCAGAAAACTTATGAGACTGTGCCATAGTTAGCACTGGCTAAGTCAGACCGATTGGGTGTATTCTTCTTGTAAAAAGATCAATCTAAAATTTGAGAGATTTGAATGCTGAATGCCCATTTCTTGAGCATTATTGCCGGTCTCTAGCTATGACACCACATCAAGTACCCCGTTTATGCTTATATTATACATTTAATTAAACTTGCAAAGAGATACTCGTCTAACTAAAATAGTGATTGGAAACTACATCGAATCAGTGTCTATAGGATTGTATAGGTATACGACTAAAACTCCTAGCGATTACGGGAAAAGATTCGAGTTTTCATTTCTGAAATATGAAAGATAAGCCATGAGACTAGCAAAACACGAAAAAGTTTCAGGCATCGACCACACCGATTGTATCTGGAGTAACAGGCGTAACCGGAGCCAAAATTTAAAGTAGGTCAAAGCTGACAGAGGCCTTAACATTGCCAGTATTTGCTGATTTGATTCCTACATACGATACGGTATGGAGGCATTAATCACTCAACCAGCAACTATAGTTTATTCTAAGTATCCCTCATTGACACTTGTAGTGGATCTTGAAATATCAGAAATGGCTTGCCACAGAGATCCGTACTGACCCCATTACGATTGAATCTTTCGATTCTTAACCTGCCAAGCATCATATCTAGAAAATTTAGACAAAAGATTTCCTTTATTTCCCAACATTTTATATTTAAAGTCTACTTCAAGAATCGATCTAATTTCCATGCACTGAATATTAAGATACACACACAAAAAAAAAAACTCGTAATTAATTTGGTCGCCAGACGACGCTGCTTATCAAAATCGTAATCCATCGCACATAAATCTATCCAATAGTCCAATTAACTGATATCGCTTTAATGTCATTTAGAAGAACGAAACCGAATGAGCCGAATGTGTGTGCGCACACAACGTCCTAAATGCGCCACTAGCCATGCGCATTCAGCTGACACTGGACATTCGTGTAAATGTCTCTATTTTGGGTTTTTTTTTTTTTTTCTTCTTTTTTTTCAGTTTAAGGCGCGTGTCTAATTTAAAAAAAAAAAAAGTGGCATAAATGGGCGGATGGAAAGGTTAATTTCCTGTCGGTTATTCCACCAAAGGATGGAATGTTGTACCATCTCTACTGCAACCTCACAACGAAGGTCCTTTTTCTATTAATTTTATGAATGAAACCGAGCAAAACTACCTCTTACGGTATAACGCCACACTTTAAGGCGATCAATAAAAATTTAGATCCGTAAAATTATCAACAAAAAATTGTTTCTAAAAGGTTTTAGATACCCAAAGTATCTACGACTGATAGGAGATCTTTACGCGAGGTTTTACGGTGACAGTTTTTAGTTTCAACTTTTTCTTTTCTTTTGTGTTTGTATGTTTGGAAGACGGGTCAGTCTGTTGATACTTTTATTGTTGCTGTCCCTCGATCAAATAAATCAAATAGAAGATATCACATTTGCGATGAACTGCAAAGAGGATAGTATATTTGAACGTATACACATGCCATTACATACAGAAAGCAGTAAGAGATGATTTTTTAATGAATGGCAATGGTTTCTATGTTCTCTACTCTACCGTTGTTGATGGTATAACATTGTAAAGAGAACGAAAAAGAAAAATGTCATAAATACATCTAGAAACTATTAATAAACCAGTTCGAAGTGATAAAGTTTATCGCTTGAAACTGATGGATGTTTTGCAAAATGTGTGAATGTTTTGCCGGTTTTGATGAAGTACGTTGTATCTATAGATGATTTTCTAACATAAACCATCATTGGTAGTAGTTTAAGAAGAAGGCACAAGAGTATTAAGATCGAGTATGCAATATTTAGAACTGGAGATACTTAATTCAATCACTCTAGGGAGGTGTTAATTGTGGAATTGAATTTTACTCCTTAACTACATTGGCGTTTTAGTAGGTAGGTGGTTAGATTTTTTTGGATTGTGCTCAGAGGTATCACTTTATCGAACTTGTTATAGATATTCGATATTCACAATAGATTTCTAGACAACACTGAAGTTTTTTCACTGTCCCAATACTCGCGAGGGTCTGACAAACATCCGATATAACCGTCAAGCTTCTCAAATAAAAATTGCACTTCGGACACAGCATTAAACAGTAGGCCTCTTCCATGCACACAACACGAATGGTTGGAGGAAGCTAGCCTCTGGTCCCGTACGAACCTGTCCCGCCAAATATTTCCATTATTATTTGTAAATATTCACTGACTTACTTTCATCTTAAGCCCTTCATGTATGCAATTAGTGGAACTTCCTCAAGAGATCAAATTATTTAGAGACACTCCCGGAGGATATTCTTTTTTTTTTAAATCTCTCACAACACTATACGTTTAACATTATATTGTGTACCAAGAAAAATTAACAAAAAAAAAAGTAAAAATATTCTTGGATTACCGCGAATTAATTCTCGCACTCTTCAATCGATTGGGTTTTACGGCAATCCACATCGATCATCAGTCTGGCGGCGGTAAATTTTCCCTCCAACTGAGTTTGAAAAAATTTTTCATGGCGCGAAGTAAGTAACATAAACATATGCCACTTCTTTGGTGGTTAAAATACATTTTCACCTTTAAATTGAAGTACATAGATACAGATACATACAAAGTTTGTTCATTTTGATAAGTATTTGTTATCTTATCGTGAAATTTTTTTTTCCTCACCACTTGCACGTCAAAAAAAAAATAATGAAGAGATGTGTTGTATGAGGACTAGGGGATGTGTATCTATGCCAACTAGTTGTGTGAAATTTTTTCATCATTGTTATTGGATTTTGTGATAATTGTACACGTGCTGGATCTGATCATTGGAATTGCTTAAAAGTCTAGATTAAGTCAAGTGCATATTATCCGTACTTTAATCGGTTGGCGATTGAAATAAGAACGTCGACACCAAGTGCTTGATAGTCTTAGATAGTCTTGCAATGTGTTTTCCTGTATTATATGTTCCGTAACAATTGATGACAGTTTAGAGTAATAAATGAAGAATTTAAACAAACAAATGTCACATAAATGTTTTTGACAGATTAACAGTGACAGTTTGGCACCACTGGCGTTACAATATCAAATTTTAATTATTCAACTACGACAATCTTTATGAAATTTTTTTTTTTACAATGAATATGACTTATTATGTACTTTGGTTAGCACCATGTCACACCCATCGCATTGTATAAATTTTTTTTTTAAAAGGCGGTACATACTCTCAACACTTCATTTTCTGAGAGTTCCTGTACAATCATAATCGTTTGCAGTTCGTCTGGCACTTTCTTGGCGGTATGTGCTTGTAGGATGTATTTTCCATTTTGCGGTATTTGACTCGATAAACTGCACTGTTGAGGCCATTCACAGCTCAGCGATCCGCGAATCGAGCGAACATTCATCTGACATTTCATTAAGTCGCAGTAATTTGCGAATTTTACTTGTCATTTACGAGCTCTGACCGATCAGCAAGAACAAACCAAATGAATGTGGATTGCGTCCTGCATCTGTGGAATGTGAATAAAATTTGACAGTTTGCTATTTGTTAATTTCTTCACAAAAACTAGTTCATATAGTAAAATTGCCAATGTCATGCTTATAAATGTGCTAAAAACTGTTTGTTCGGAGGTCGCCGAGCTATGAATGGACCTTTAGTCTTGCTGAGTCCTCTACTATACCTATACTTGCAAATTTATTGTCAGATGGCTGGTATGGCAATGCTTTGCTTACAATTTTGTCAGAGGAAAATTGGTAGTTAGACAATCATGTTGTCAGAGATTTGGGACAAAGTTTTCATTTGCAGACCTGCAAATATCGACTAATTACTTTGTTCGAGTATGAATGTGGTTGAGACTTCTAGAATCTCCGCTGATCGAGGAACCTTAAAATGGTTTCCTGAACATGTAGTAATGGCATCACTACTAATAAGTTATAGAAAATGCATCATGCCACGCGTTAATTTTTGAGGTCCCCGTGGCTCAGTGCTTATTGTATTACAGAACAGGCCTAGGATTTGAGGTACGATTACCAGACAATACCAACATTTTTCTTTACAATCCCAAGTCTTGCGAAGATCTGACAAACATCTGATGGTATACCTGTCAGAAAAAGCAAACAATGTAGTACGTACCACAGAATGTAAAAGATGGCAAAGTTTGAAAGAATTTTAAGCATGAAAATCCTGACAAGAAAATATCTTAATAGAGCCGAAGTGGGTATCAGAAAAAGAAATTTAAAAATTAGAGGAACGTCATTTTCGTACATTTATCTGTCAAAGCAAAACAAGACCCACATTGACTAACTTCACGCTGTTGGCAGGAAAAGAGAGATTCGGGAAAATTGCGAGTACCGACGTGAAAGGATGGTGCCCAATGCTGTTGTTGCAATCTTTGATGGACCCCCTTGTAACCAAGGGTACCCTACTTTGTTTTGGACAATACGTTGTTATAGATGAATGATATTTATTCCTTATGTTTAATTTCGTAGCTTAATGTGTGAGAAAGCTTTATTGATTTTGTTAGGAAAGTTGAATGTCTGAACACTTTAGAGCACTGTCGCTAATGCTTGGGTATTCTGCAGTTCCATAAGTAGCAGTAGAAAGGATGTTACCGATGATAGAATCACGGAAGTCATAAGAGACTTCCTGAGAGTCTTCATAAGAGACACTGAAACCAGAAATGTCCTGATAACTGGAGTTTGCAGCTATCAACTGAGCCATTAAGTTTTCAGTGGATTTGTTCAACACTGTTTTGGGACGTATGCTGTGGAGTCGAATCTATAAAGTGATTAGGAAGAAGGATCATATGAACAGGAGAGATCCTAGTTTGATTGGCGAAGATCGTCAAAATAATATACATACTTCCATATGCGAGAAAGACTACAAGATATCCGACATCTGTAGGTCTTCTCGTGTTTTAGCACACTACATCCTATGAGTTCCTTGGTAGTTTTTTGCCTCCATGATTGTCGTAATATTAGTAATGTTTGGATACTTCAACAGTCTCAGTTAGATCTTAGACGCTTAATTCAAGCCAGGGACGACTAGATCTTTTATTCGCAAAGCGAGTGATATTTTTGACGGCGAAATTGGCTATTGATGGAAAGGATTCGTAGATGGAGCAAGGGAAATGGAAGATCGTTTTTTCTCCTCTTGATGACTAGCCATTGAAAGTGTAGAACCATTAAATAGTTTCCAATGAGGATGAGTATGATCTGCTTTCATTTTATCATAACCGTCCCGTTTTGATGTGAAAAATCTTGCGATTTGGTCCACCATGTACTGGTTTTTTTTTCAACAAACTAGTAAACGTGTATTTTGAGTAGATGGCCACTTTAATTTTGTCAAAATAAAAAGTCCTTGGCTACGTTAATAAGCAACAGAGTCTCTTTTCTTTAGGTGGCGCTACAGTCCGGGGTGGACCTGGGCCTCAACCAACAAGCCTCCCCAGCCAGCTCTTTAGCTAGCTGCCTCCAGTTTCGCACACCAAGTTGGTTGAGGTCCCTTTCCACTTGAGCGCGGCACCTAAGGCGAGGTCTTCCTCTACTGCGTCGTTCCTCTGGGGTGGATTCGAAGACTCTCCGGGCCGGAGCATTGTTGTCCATCTACAGAGTCTCTACCTATAAGTACGTAGATCCTAACTTCTTACATATAAATCAAAGATAAACAGTATCTCGCACACAGTCGTATTGGACTAAAAGATAAAGTTTTCTGCGTTTTCTGATATTCGAACCATAAAACTGACAAAAAGGTATTTCTACTTGTAATGCCAGTACTCACTAAAACAAAAAATCCACCAAAAACATAAACTAATACCCCCGCTTAACTTAGACAAACGAGACTGATAACATTCATTTTCCATGGCTTACAACCGCTGTTTACAATTTAAGAATTTTTCCTTAGAATAGACGCAAAAAGTCCCCAACTTTAAGCTGGGATTTTGTGAAGAAAAACAAAACAAAACAAAAGCAACTCCTAACTAATTCCCCCAAAGACATTGCAACACTTCGTTGGCGGTCAACTCTTTGAGGTCTTAGGCAATCGCAAAATGATTTATGCCACATGTCAGCGAAATTAGAAAACCTTATAACGCAGAGGCCTTACCATAGGCCTACCACAATGTTTATTGGTTGCAACTGAATTAAGTTATTTGTTCCAATTCGATTAATTAGGATTATTAATCCACCCAAGCGAATACCATACCGCCCACATGCAATACCAACTCTAATTGACTTGAACCGCCGACAGTTTTGCATTTGGAAACCACACTGCCATCGATAAATTCCCATACCTGACCCGAAATGTTGAGCGAAGAGAAAATATCTTAATCTGTCAACCCACTTCAAGCGCACACGAATTCGGTCTGTGAAAACCTCCAAATGACATCGAAAATCAATCGGACCGGCCGGCTACCGCAACTCTAATTGACTTTCTTGCATCGCTGGGGTATGGAATAGATTTTTTTTGTTTGTATCTTTTGTGTTTGGTCTGTAATAACAATAAAAGCCGTTTTATCTATATGGCAATGGATCCGCACAGATCCACATACATATATGTAGTTGTATTGCTTCCCCAAACCCAGGATCGCACGGTAATGTCGAATTCATGTTTTACCATTTGTAATACGCCAGACGGCAGATGAATAGATACTTTTATGCCACACGTAGATTAATCACATTCTATGGCGAATCGGACAGATCTTTCTTTTGGTCCACCATGATTGCGGTGGAGTTTGGAGGGTACATTCGGCTCCTGTATCAGGTTCTTGATGGTGCCTCGTTTTAGATTCACCACAGTACGTGGATGGATGGAACAAAAAAAAAAAAGGGCAGTAAATGATTGCTGATTGTTCTTGTGATGCGTTATGAGAGCGTTTAAGAACGATTGCACGTTGTGCAAGGGACTATGGCGTGTGAGTATAAATTATGATGGATGGCAGCTTGCAGAAGCTGGCAGGCATTTCAATCTAATGGATGAATGGAATAGGGGAGTTTAAAAAAGAAAAAAAAAAAAACACAAATGGACGATGATAAGACATTGAGATACTCTATTTGAGTGGGGTGGATAATAGACTAGTCGTTGGCTTTGTTTTGGTACGGTTCTCATATGTACATGCATATATGCATTTATGATCGAAGAGAGTAGGTACGTTAGATGTAAATAAATAAGGAAATTGGAACAATTATTGTAAAATGCAGTATAAGCATTCAATAGGTTGAAATTTAGAATAATAGAATTTCCTAATCATCCTTCGAAAGGAGCTAGTCTCAATCCGAGGTATTGGTTCATACAGCCTTCCTTGTAGGTATGATTCTTGGCACTCCTATAACGTAAAAGGGTTATTTGGGAACAAAGCTATCGGTAGCAAGTGGATCTTCAGCTTCTCCGGAAACTCCGAAACCTGCGGTGCGTTACAAAGAGTGAGCTGAATCTATATTTGAATCAGATAGATGTTTCTACGGTGTACCTTAACAACGATTTGAAAGACGAGATACATATATATGCAGCAACCGGAACGATTTGTCAATGCACGGTTTCCTGATCGAGTGTTAATGCTTAACAAAGCTATATATGTATGGCCTAAAGCAGTCTGGTGGTATAGGTTTCATCGCGTGTAAAAATGAACCGTGCTTATACAAAAGGAACTGCGAAAGTAAATTTGACCTATTTGCTGCTTACGGCGATGATAATCGTTTTAGCATGGTAGATGAAAGATGACTTAACCAACATCAAAACGCAGATAGCAAATGCGTTCCAGCGTAGATGCTGTTTACCAAGTAAAACGCGATAGAAAGCTGCAGAATGATGGATCCTATGTCATATCAATCTATGATGTATTTGGCAATCTCAACCCGTCCTGACATTTTGCATTCTGTTTGGAAGTTGGCGCAGCGAAACGTTAATCCACACATGGAGCATGAAGCAAGAGCAAAACATACCTTAAGGTATTTGTCCAAAAGGATTAATTTTAAACTCCATTACAGCAAACAAGGACCTCCAGTTTATAAGTATATTGACGCAGATTGGGGTGGAGATCACAAGGATCGAAAATCATTCATGACTTTGTCTTGACTGCGTTGGAAGATCCTCTTAACGCTGTTTACCCAGACTAGACTGAAAATGAGAAGCAGGCCTATAGCCTAAGTATTGCATTTTTTTGTGAGTCAGTGTTTTAGCACGTTTCAGGCGGGGTTTCTCCTCTAACCTCTATTTCAAAACCTTCTCCTGTAAAAGGTGCACGATATGTGAATATAATACGCAACATTGTAGATGTCCGCCTTTAAACCTCAGTATCCTCTTACATCTTCAGTTGTGTAAGATGTGAAAGTTCATTTGATAGTAAGTGACCTTTGTAATAGCTTAGGGAATTAATCGATATACTATTGTGTTCGTCTCTGGTTCCAGTCCTGACCACTGCACGTTTGGTGATCAAGAATCTGCATGGACAATTTTAAAGTGTAGAAAAAGATAATGGAGTTCTAGGGTATGTAAAGTGTATTCGACAGAATTTTACAATATTTGTTGAATTAGAAAGTTCAAATTTAGATTATTGACTTCCAGGAATGTGATGGAATAGATTTTAACATATTTTCAAAATACAACCATAACCAAACGCCCTATTTAAAACTTATACTGGAAATCGAAATAAATTTATTGTACAGAAAAAACTGGCTTTTGCTTTCTCTACGAGTACAGTTCATTTATGTATACATAGGGTGGGCCATCTGTTGGTTTCTTTTTGAATCATGTGTTATTTTGACACTGACAGCTCTTATGCGCTAAAGAAATTGACAGAAACTCTGTATTATATTTTCGCGGTACGAAATGGATCGATTAAAGCTTGAAAAACGTTGGGAAATATTGTAAAATTACTTCCAAAGTGGAAGTTGGGTTATTTCGGTCGAAATAATGCTCCAACTGCAGCTGGTGTACGCAAGTTTGTGATGAAAGTTTGTGATACTGGTTTGCTGATTGATAACCGAACATATTACCATGTTCATCCTGTGGGGGCTCAACGGAGAATATTGCAGCTGTTTGGTGAGGTTTTTGGAGCGGCAACATTATTGTCTTGTCTTCGACAGACAGATGTCCCACCCTATATTATGAAGAGTTACGCCCACTTTATAAAGTCATTTTTTATTAACAAAAAACTTTTTATTTTTTCTCATCAAATTATTTATTATGATTGATTGTTAAGGTCTATGTTGGGGACTTCACCAGAAATCATGAATTTTTATTTGGAAATGACAATAACCTCGCCCACTTTTTAAGAAATGACCCTAAAAATCGAGTTCGCAGTGAAATTTCTTAAAAATCGATCACTCACATTGTTATAGGCTTTACTCAATGTCTAAAATAGAATTACCTAGTTTGAGTAGAAGGGATTCAAATTGGATCATTTAATGGACAAGGATCCCTAGCAAGCAGTGTGTCGTTGAAGCCTGACTTATAAATATTACGGTTTTAAACTTGTAGCGCTTATAAGTTCCACAATACAATTAGCCATCCAACTGATTTTTCATTGTGAAGGAATTTTTTTTAATAAAAGAAAAAAGTCCAGAGGCGTCAAATCATACGAACGACGCGGCCTATTAACTGGCTTATTTATGGAGATAACACGGTCACTAAACTTCAACTTCGATAGCTTGATTGTTTGGAGTGCATGACATGTGGTTGTCATCTTGTTGAAATCACATATTATCCAAGTCATCCTCTTCCAATTTACCAAAGAATTGTCCGTCAATAGGGTCCGGTAACGACCATTGATTTTGACTGTGTTGTGAGGACGTAAAATTGTCGGAACCAAACGCGAAGTTTGAATAATTTGGAAACGTACTCCCTATTTTTGGTGTATTCGTTGGACAAACTTAGTTTTTATTCGTTTAATTGCACTGTTTGGTAGCACTGTTTTGCTATTTCCCACCCGGGACCCATACAGTTTGGGTTACAACCAAACACACTATCTACTGTACCTCTGACATCTCTGACCTGACGGCAGAATTTTTTAAACCACAAAGCATATGCCAACTCATTTAGTCAGACAAGTCTTATGGCTTTTGAATGAAATTTCAACTGTCAACTGTCGGTGTCGTGTGACTTCTTTAACATCATACATGGTTAGTTGAAATGAATGCCAGCTCAGAAACGCCAACTCCCTTGGGTCCATTGTGATACCACATGGATCATAGGAGAAAGTTTCTCTCTACCTGCTCGTTAAACTATGTTGAACTTCCGGTAAAGCATAAGAGGCTCTTGATAATAAAAGGATCCTAAGTGAAACTTCCTTCTGCGGGAGCTGAGCAGAAACAAAGAAGGTGAGAAATGGTTTCATCGTCTTCTTCATCCATACAGCTTCTTCAGAAGTCGTTGGCAAAAGACCCAGCCTTATAGCATAATCCTATTATGGTTGTTCTATGTATACTGCTTCCATGTAATAAGACATTTTATTAAGTTGATGTGATAAGAGTCTTCGAATCACACCCGGAGGGACAACGCAGCAGAGGAAGACCTCGCCTTAGGTGGCGCGCACAAGTTGAAGGGGACCTGAACAAGCTTGGAGCGCGCAGCTGGAGGCAGTTAGCTAAGGACCTAGCTAACTGGAGAGGCTTGTTAGTTGTGGCCCAGGTTCACCCCGAACTGTAGCGCCACCTAAGTAAGTAAGTAAGATGTGAGCTCACCGAAGTCTATTATGATTGACCCTTACGACTGTCGGAGAAAATACCTCCCCCAACTCCGTCTTTGGTTTTTAAGACAGTGTAGAAGTGAATCGATTCATCTTCTAAAAGTGCTTCTTTATTCCAAAGTGATCTGGAAGAGATAGTAACGACGAAGTTCTTATCAAAATTTAGACGTGGGGTAGTGTATACCATGTTTTCCAGAGAGATTTTGAATTTGATTTTGTGGCCAAATTATTTTCTCGACCAATGTAGGGTAGGTTCGAGGCGAACGCCCGCACTTGATGTCATTTGCTTGATAAATATATCCGGGAGTATCAGATGAAACATAATCTCCAGTGCCGCAGAGGAAATTGTGCGTAGAGCACCGCTATCCACTAAACATATGTGAGTATCGGTCTAATGCCAGATATGTAGACCCAATGAGTTATTCGAGGTTGTAGACCCCATCTGTTTCGAATAGCTTTTTTGCAAGAGAAAAGTGCTGCTGTGTCTTTCTTGACTCTGTCTTGAATGTTAGGTTTTCAGCTTAGCTTCCTAGCTAGGATAAGACCTAAATATTTTACGTTGTGAGAGAAAGTTAAGCTGATACCATTGAGGGAGTGAAGGTCGACTAACACAATTCTGAGTGCGGTTAACGCCCAAACCGCACTGAACCGCACAACTGGCTTGCTTGTTTCTTTTACAGTATTCAGGTGCTTACCTGAGAGAGTTAAAGCAACATCATCGCTGTGCAGCCTTCACCTTTCATCATACATATTTGAACAGATTGGCAACACTATAGGGACAATCTACAAACTTATTCCACATATTGACGAGAAATCCCAAATTGACTGCAAAGCAAGGGAATTGTTTGGAGTCTGAGGCAATAAAATTTTCCCTGAAAAATTAGTCAATTTTTGAAATTTTATTGGTTGGTACTTTGTTTATTGTTCGCCAGTACCTAATTTATAAAATAAATTGAGTGTTCCTGGGAAATTGATAATGAAATTCCAAGTGAATTACGGTGAGGTGTTCTACGATTAACAGAAATAAAAGAATATGGTGACGTGTTTCCATATTTTTACACCAAAAAATCAAGTCCAAATGGAGAGTCTGAAGTGGAAACAAAATTCTTTGAAAGAGTGAAACCAAATCATTATCTTCTATTTCTTTCACTGAAATCTATTTATTTATTCTTAAGTAGCTTTAAAGATATCCATTAGTCAAAGTAAAAATTGGAACTGAATATGCGAATAATGACACATAAAATGTCAAATGCAAATTGTGACACATGAAATGTCAACTAGTTTCTATGTTAAGCTGTCATTGGCATCACTCAGCGAAGTGGGTTTAGCGGTAATCGAATGCAAAACGAAATACATGCGAATCAGAACTTCACTTCTGACTTTTTTTAATATGTGATCAGAAATCAAACGAAGACTAACTCTGTTTCCTAAAAAAATGTCTAAAATGATAATCTTGATCATATCTAGAGCAAAATTCTACGTTTTCATTGTTTTAAAGCCTCAATCGCAATGCCAACCACTTCACTTTTATATCAAAATAGCAAAACAGGAACCAGACGATTGACGACTAACCAAAAATCTTATCGGTCTACTCTGGAAGCAAACAAAGAAGTCTTAATTCTCATTTTTCTACGAAATAACCCTGATACTTCAACAATACCATTGTTATAACAACCTCGGTTATTGGCTAAAAAAAGAACTTCCACGCAGGTTAAAAATCCAAGGAAAAACATCAGTGCGTGACATAGGGCAAGTGCAACCAATCTTATCGTGTGGATCAGTCAATAATAAATTTTTTCCAAATATTAAAGAAAAAATTCCCAATTTATAAATTAATTTTAAAGTGTTTTAAACCACAAAAAATTATATCGCAATTTATACTTTTAATCAGCGAATTTTCTTATCGACTGATAGGTTAAATGATTATTTCTAATTTAAAAAATAAGCCAAAAATATATACATCAATGCTATATCAACTTACCCGTCCACTTCAGTCGATAAGGCATATCTGTCCCCAATCGTTGGCTAATAAATCCATCAATATATTGCCACGATTAGTAGTTTTTGTATATTTTGTTTTTCTCTCATATTAAAGGTGAAAACACAAAAATTGTGTAACAATAAAGCAGCACCCTCTAGAGTAAATAAATTAAATGGAGGGCGTGCGGCATTATTTCCCTCATAAGTATTTTTTTTTCTCTGTTTTTTGTATTTTATTTTCTCTCTGTGTCTGAACCAATCAGAAAATGGGGTCATAAAGCCATTATTTCAATACAAGACTCATAACTCATCGATCGATTGAATTGCTGGCAGCCACACACGAAAACAAAAAATTCAATTTAATCGAACGCCATTGCGACACAATCACTCACACACCACGTACCTACATATTATTCCACTTCAACGAAATTATTATTAAAAAACCAAAAAAAAAGAAAAATGGACGACAAGAGTGAGGTGAAAAAAAAAAAACAACACACTCACCCTAATCAATAATAAAAATCAAAAATTAAAAAAAAAAAACCTCCCGTCGCTATATTATTTTTTTTTTTTATTATTATTAATTTATTTTTGTCGACTTTAAGTGGCTACCTGACATTTTTATTTTTTTTTTTTTTAAGAATTTCAATACACATTTGTATGTATGTTTATATAACTTTTTTACTTTTTTTTTTTTCTTTCACTGGCCTTTTCACTTTGTTCACTTTAAGGCGACGATGTGAGATACATTTAACCGATAGATTTATTTGTATTTTTATTTGGCAACTCGTTGAAGTGACGATAGCCATCTTTGAAAAAACGAAAAAAAAATTAAATAATAATTTTTCGACAGAAATGCGCAGAATAAATACTTCAAGACACAAAGTTTTTAAAACGCACAAAGGATTGGTATGTCTGCACTTTTTTTTTATAAAAATATATCCAATCCAATTGTGGAGTATCTAAAGCGAATTTATCCGGCGGTTTTAATGCGGCGTCAGCGTCGCTTTTCAACTGAACAATTTTGATTATGTTTAAATGGCATTTTCCGTTTATTATTCGTTTTTTTTTTTATTCTTTCCTCTGGTGCTTTTAACTTCCCTATCGATGATTTTTCCTATCATTTTTAGTACACAAAAAATCGAATATCTCAGAATAGATAGTGGCATTAGATAAGTTAACGTATCATTTCAGAGATTTCGTTTTACACCCGATATAAGCGCAAAAATTTACGTTTTTCTTTACTTATTATTTTTTTTGTCTGGTCTGGTATTATTTACGTTTTTAATCGGTTTTCTGTAAGGTTAGGCTTTCTTATGGGGCAGGGATGGGTGAAGCTTTATTTATATTAATTTTTTTTTTAACAATTTTATCAAGCAGTGCATAGTGAGATATGTATGTAAGTATGACATATGTTTGGATAAGATACGAAGATACACGTAATTCTGAACAGTTGCATGTTGGAGGAAGAATGTTCATTTTAAGTTGAATTTTACGAAAATGAAAATGATTATTTTCAAGTTACATTGGAAGCTAAACTATATTCACTAGTACACGCATATGTAAGGTAAGCGCATCTGTATCGTGTACCAAGTTGAATACTGACCTTTCTGATTTACTTACTTACTTATGTCCTGTATCCCCTGGTGGGTCCTAGGGTCTCTACAACGCCTACGCGTCATCGTGTGCGGTTTCTGGCAATGTGCCTCAGCTCTCCCCAACTCTTTCCCCAATTGCCGAGCTTCCTTCTCGACTGTTCTGCGCCATGTACTTCTGGGACCGCCGCGTATTCTGCCATCCTGAGTAAGCGGGTTCCATTGCATCGCGTGGTTAGCTATGGACCTGTTACCTTTTCGGAGAATGTGACCAATCCACTGCCACTTTCGTCGTTGTATGGTTGTGCCTATAGGTTCATGACCCGTTCTCTGATAAAGCTGTTCGTTAGAGATACGGTGTGGCCAGAAAATCCTTAAGATGTTGCGTAGGCACCTATTAACGAACGTTTGCAGCTTCCTCGTGATAGTAGCGGTAACTCTCCAGGTACCACATCCATATAGCAGCACGGATTCAACGTTGGAACGGAACAGTCGTAGCTTGGTGTTTAAGCTAATTGCATTACTACGCCAGATTGCGGATAGCATCCCAAACGCAGATTTTACTTTCCCTATTCGGCTGACTCCAGTTCGGTTCCGCCATCAGTTGAGACAATACTTCCAAGGTATTGGAAACTCTCTACTCTCTCAACAGTTCGGTCCTAGGCTGATGATTTTTGTTTTTGCCGAGTTAATTTTCAGCCCAACGATGTCAGCTTCCCTCTCCACATTTGCTGTCATTTGGTGAAGGTCCATTATTCTGTGAGACAGTAGGCATACATCATCGGCGTAGTCGAGGTGTTTGAGGTCGGATATAAGAGTCCATCGAATTCCTCCATTTCCCGTCGATAAAGCCGCATTTAGCACATCGCTTATCACCAATAGAAACAATATTGGTAAAAGAATGCAGCCTTGGCGAACCCCACTTTGCACTTCGAATTCCTCAGACAGCCTTCCACTGTGCAAAACGTGACATGTGGATCCATGGTATGTAGCCTTGATAATAGCTATTAATTTATCAGGAATGCCTCTCCTGCGCAAGGCAAGCCAAATACATTCCCGATTGACACTATCAAACGCCTGTTCGAAATCGATGAACAGCAGGTATAGTGGTGATCGATATTCAACGCATTGCTCGATGATGATCCGCAGGGTGTTGATGTGGTCGATACAGGAGGATCCAGAGCGAAAACCTGCTTGTTCAGCTTCGAGTGTGTTTTCGAGGTGTTCTTTGATTCGCTCCAGGATAATTATAGCTATTACTTTAGCCACAGCAGGTAGCACGCAGATACCTCTCCAGTTTTCGTACTGCATTAGGTTGCCTTTTTTAGGGAGCTTGACGATCATTCCCTTATTCCACTCATCCGGAAAACTCTCGGCTTCCCATATTCTCCCAACAAGTGAAAATTGTAGCTCAGCCGATGCAGTTGGCGCCGCTCGAAAAAGCTCCGCGGCTATGCCATTAAGTCCTAATGATCTCTTCTTTACTGGGGCTTGAGGTGCGAATTCGGGAATTTCTTACCACGGATACTTCAGTCTGACTTGGGTTCATATTGCTGGCGAATACTCTGTTTAAAACAGAAGCAAAATGCTCCTTCCATCTCTTGAGTTGATCCTTTCTGATTTGCTATCTATTGATAGAATATAATCAATAAACAATTTTATATTTCTGCTAGAAGAGGTAGAGAAGAAATACTAGTAGAGGTACTAGACGTTTCAAGGCAACAAGACTCGTACAGAAGACTGTAGAGATGAAGATGTAAACCTCGTATTTAGTAGGTTAATAATCGGTGCTGACAATATGAAAAAAATCATATAAGGCGACGAAGACTAACGTCCCGCTGCCAGGCAGAATGGACCATTCAATCTAGACGATGATAGCCAAGAATGATTGGCCATAGACGAACAAATCTTCACACTTCGGCAGATTCTGGAAAAAACTCAAGAAGTCCAAATCGATACCCACCATCTTTTTTATCGGTTTAAGGCCGCATATGACAGCATCTATAGAGACGAGCTATACAGAGCCATGACTAGTTTTTGTAGCTCTGTCAAACTTGTCCGTTTGTGTGGAATGGGAATGGAGAATGCTCGCTGCTCCATCAAGGTCGGTAACGGTCTCACCGAGACTTTTAATGTCAAAGGGAATTGTGCAAAACTCACAAGCCAACACCGGAGGCAAAATCTTTCAAAAGTCTATCCAACTACTATAGTATGCCGACGATATTGACATTATTGGCAGAACACAGCGAACTGTCACTTTTGGAGGAGGAGATTCAAAACGGAAGCTGCCAAAATGGGTCTAGCGATAAATGAGGGCAAAACCAAGTATATTCTGTCAACGAGAAGAGTCACACAACATCGACGAATTGGACAGAATGTCACAATCGACAGCTGTAACTTTGAGGTAGTAAAGGACTTTGTCTGCCTCAGCTCTGCTATAAATTCTGATAACAGCATCTTAGTAGAAATTAAACGAAGAATAACTCTTGCTAAACGCTGGACTGAAAAGACAATTGAGTAATAAGGCCCTGTCGCGAATAACTAAGGAGATTCTACATATGTGTATAAAACATTGATCATTCCATCATCATTCCAGTCCTCCTACATGCTCAGTCACTTCGATAAAAAATTCTTCTTAAAATATTCGGCCCCGTTTGCGTTGACGGGTTTTGGAGGACGAAATTCAATGACAAGTTCGTCAGCGACATCGATCTAATCAAAAAACTGCGGATCAGTCGTTAGAGATAGCTAGGACATGTAGACCGAATGGACACCTATCCGACACGCATACTCCTCGAATCAAATCCTGAGGAATAACGCAGTAGAGGAAGACCTCACCTTAGATGGCGCTCACAAGTGGAAGAGAACCTGAACTAACTGGAGTGCGCAACTGCAGGCAGTTAGGTAAGGATCAAACTAATTGGAGAGTCTCATTGGTTGCGGCGCATGTTCACTACAAACTGTAGCGCCACCTAATCAAGTACTCGATTTACCTAGAGACAAAAGAGGAAACTTATGAATAAGAAGCTTGAGAAGAAAGCCCGCCCGCGATATTTCAAAGGCAATTAACAGAGTTTGGTATGAAGCTCTTTCATCAAAAATTCGTGCATTTACCATCGATGAATCTCTTATCCAGCGGGCGCCGTGGCTCAAGTGGTTAGTGCGTTGGACTACGGAGCGAGGGGTTCCAGGTTCAATCCCCAAACAACACCTAAAATTTCTTTCACAGCCCCACCTCTCGCGAGCGTCTGACAAACATCCGAGAGTAAAACTGTCATGAAAAAGCCGGCATTAAACAGTAGGCCCCTTCAATTCGTGTGAAGAATATAACACGCACAGCACGAGTGGTTGTGAGAAGCTAGGCCCTGGGTCCCATGGACCTGTCGCGCCAAAAATTTGTATTTTTTTTTTGAATCTCTTATCCAATGGATTATAAACTACCTTTCGGAATGTTCAATTCAGGTGGTTTTAAACGGTTTCAAGTCTGCAAACCGCTATAACAATGCTGGTGGCCCTCAAGGTTCCGTTTTATCTCCGATTATCTTTCTTATTATGATAAATGATCTTTTGTTTGCTACTTACAATCCAATACATTCCTTCACTGACAACTGTACTCTTAGTTTCTCATATTTCCACCTACTAGATAGAATTCTAAATCGTGTGTTAAAACTAATAGGAGACAGAAGTATAGTGCAGCCAATTGACTCGCTCAAACATTGCAGAAAGATTTCCAGTCTCTCATTGAAATAGCCAGTTGCATCCCGCACTTTTAATAGTTTACCCACAATATCCTTCATTTTGTGAATGCTCATCAGTTTACCCTATAGCCTATCTTCGGATGTACATATGCAGAGAGTTCAAACCTGTGTTCAAAATCTGGCAGAAGATGACTCTCCAAGTTCAGCATTAGTATACAAAGATTGTCTGATTCAGATGAATTTGTTTGTAAAGCGGGTTCTTAGCGTAGGCGTGTACCCATCTAGCGTGCGCCTATCTAATAAAAAGATTCTCTCCGGTGACAATATTGTACACAATAATGGATAGAAAGGGTGATCCAACCTCTTAAAGCCAAGGTGAATACAAGAACATCGGCTGACGCGAATAAAGATACAAATCCAACCAATGAAGAGTGTAAATACTGAAAATATCATCACGGGCTGCTAGCGGTGCCAACAGATCCTTGAATTAAAGTAGAAGTAGCAAATCTTTGTGGTGAGGTCCTTGTCCTTACTTGCATCTTAGAAGACACACTGTCAAAATAAAGACTGCAGTTTATTAAGTGTCATACAACCCTGGTCGAACATTCTCTAAACGTACAGTCTCGACATTGAAGATTGACGACTGTGGCAGACTTTGAATTAAGATACCCAATAGTGGTCGATTTTCTGGACTGGAAGGATGTTTGTTTTTCGTGAAGAACAGTAGTAATAACAGTATAGTAGAAAAGGTAATGGTATGGATTCATGGAAAACCACTCGAAATGTCATTAACAAGAACCATCTTTTTCCCAGACCACAACTTGTTGAATTTTGCAAAAAGATTTGAAACTCCTGCTGCATAAAATCCGGTTTGGGCAACCGACTATTTGCAGCGCCAAGGCTTCGCTGAAATTGGGCTTAAACAAATCGAATTCAGGGTCTCTTCGTACAATTTTTGATTCGTGACTAACCTAATTGCGCATTTTTGTAGATGAGTTGGCATAAATTTTAAAAATCAAAGCGGGTACTTGAAATGCATAATTTAATGCACAGCTTCACTCCTTTATTCAAGTTCTAAAGGCTACTTGTACCAGTAATTTGCTGAACTCTGGGTGGGTTTTAAGTTCACTTTTAGAAAATCATGTAAACCGCATCAAAACCCATGTGTTTGCAACTTCAACAAGGATTAATCAGCCCAAATATCAAATCATTTGGATGCCGCCATTTTAGCGCCCTTTCGACGCCATCATGAAAAAGTTTAGGTATTTTTTTATATTTTGGTAGTTGATCGAAATTTTAGTCGAATTATTAGAGATTTGTTTGCTTTATACATTGAGTAGGGGTTATTCCTTTTATACATTGGTATTGTACTGATTTCACCAATGTACCACAAAATGGCGTCCAAAAGACGGTATCAAAATGGCTGCGTCGAAATGACCAACCAAATGGTTAGACGAAATGATATCACCGAGGAAGTGAAAACATCCAGTGTGGAGCAAGTGCAGGTCCAAGATTTTTATACAAGTCTAGCAACTAGCAGAGGATTTCAAATCTGAAGCCTTGACTCTTCGACATAGCGAAAGAAATATATGTAGTTACTAAAACACAAATGACTATTATATGATTTGATGCGGCATTGCCAGCATTTACTAAGTAGATGTATTGGATGCAATATCACAAGCGGTCATTATAAAGTTATTTGTAGTTGAATATAGTGCTTAATAGATCAATGATGAATCTCTCAATTAGGGAGGGTGCCTCTTTCCCGTAGAAATCCAATTAATGACCCAAAGTTCCTGTCCAAAATATCAACACGCTTGGACATAGGTGACATTTTTATCTATGAAACGTCTATAGTATTGCGTTTAAATGCGACAAAAGGAAAACTTAGGATTACGCTTTTCTTTTTTTCGAGTGCTTAGATGTACACGATGTATAAATATTTATAAATCAGAGTAACATATTACATCATAAAATAACAACTACCTGTTCTTAAGAACTAAATATTTTTCACAAAATCAAATGCAATAACTCGTTCTATGTAAATTTCTGTACAAAAAAAAAAACAAATGGCTACTATTGTTACACATAATGGACGCCATTGATTGCAGCAATAAATTACAAACAAATTATTACTTGTGTCAGGTAAATTTATACACAGGAAGCAATGAATCGTTTTGCAAAACGCAACCAAACGTTGCGAAATAAATTTTATTTAATCAACTTCTAAGTAGGTACATAGATGAAGTTGCATGTGTGCATTTGGATAGAGTTTGTATTTATGATGAACATAAATATATTTCTATTTCTAGATATTTATAATTTCCATTGCATGTTTGTCAAAGAATTATGATTATTAGGGAGAGCAAAACAAAAATGTGGGTCTTACGTATGCTTTGTTGTCAGTTGTTTTAGATTGGCTTTTTGTAAGAATAGATAAAGTGGATTAAAACATGTAATACGCATTGAAGTTTTTACTGGTAGCTGAAAATATGAAAACATACTGTTTTGATTCACTTTTCAATGATTGCAATAAAGATGCCTTTACTATCAAGTAGATATCTCCCTAAAAACAAATGATTTCAAATCTAAAACCGGTATTTTTCAATTGCAAATGGCTGCTCAAAGATGGTGGAGCGATAAGCTTAAGTAAATACAAGTACATCTATCTGCATCCTAAACCGCAAATATAGAAGGATATTTCAAGTTAAAAAGTTCCAATTTCCAATTATTTAAATACTAAAAACAGTTCTCAAGGTGTAACACTGCACTGCTCTATTCCGGAGAACTATCTCGACACACAGCACCCAAACCAGATTCTGTAGTAGAGTACTGGACTAGAGTACTGAAGCAATTGTACAGTGTTACGCCCCAAATGGCCGTCTTTAACTTGAATGCTAAGATAGTAAATGGCAACGATGAACTTAGGCATGTTATTGGGAACAAAGAACTAGGGAACCGCGATTATAAAGGCGAAAAGAGTGTTGATTTCTGCGATGCCAATCGCATTGAGATATCTTATGTGGCACCATGTTTGACCAAAGAAAACTGCCATAAAGTCAGCTAAATTTGTACAAGCAACGTCCAACTAAATCGATTATTTTGCTATCAGAAGCAGCTTAAAAAGTAGTTTCCTGAACGTTTGAAAACGACGAAGAGCAGATGTAGGAATAGTACCAGATTACCACATTATGATAGCTACTCTCCAACTAAGAACGATAAAACGTAGACCTTTTAGACCATCCTGACCTACTATAAGTCTATACATCAACAAGACGCAGATATCAGATCTCAAACTTATCAAAAAATTGATGCAACTTTAGTCTACTAGAGTTTAGATATCGACGACGTATGTGATTGACGCTCTAGTAATCCGAGATAATTATTTTACATCAATCCATACAAGATCCAGGGTCTAGCATCTCACAATCATTCGTGTTATAGATGTTTTATCAATTTTTGTTTGAGAAGCTGTTTTTTGATAATTGTACTCTCGGAGGTTTGTCAGACGTTTGCGAGATGTGGGACTGTGAAAAATTAAAGAAAAAACTTGGTGTTGTTTGACAATTAAGGTTCGAAATCCCACTCAGTAAGCAAGACACTTAGGCAGATCAACTCAAAAGAAGTAATCTTCATGACCGATCCATTGTATCCAAAATGTAGAATGACGTAAACTTTCTCATTAAAACTAAGAACAACGGTGGTGAGAGTATACCACCTTGTAGTCCCTCAGTTTAGATCACCTAACTTCTTACAAAACATGAAAATACGAGATACCAAGTACTTGTACTGACCCCCGATACAATTTTAATTGAAGGATGTCGGATTAAGTGCAGGCATTTTGGCTCATGATGAGATAGTCAGAGTTTCTGGGAACGTTTCTCAGCATTATCCTAAAAGAAGTTCGCGCAATCGAAAGATCGATTCAATTCAACCTCGATATCACATGAGAGTGTCCAAAATCAGTAGATTTGGCCGGACTAAAAAAGTCACCCTTTACTGGACACCAGTATACGTAGGATACGGGGATAAAAGAAATGAAGCAGTTGACTATCGGAACCTTTTTACAAGTTAAAACCTTACAAGATACGGGAAGAGCTGGAACAAAAAGAATATATCAAGTGAACCAAAATTTGGGATAACATTTCACAACTAAACAGACTATTGTTGACTTAAGGGAATATTGGAACCACTGTTCCGACGTTTGGTCCGACTAATAATTGATACGGAATCAGCAGACTCAATTGCGAAGATAAAATGCCACAGAATTTTGCCAAGAAAGTCAAGCAGTTCGCCTAGATGAGGTTCAAAAGAAGGGTAAAATTAATCTGATGATACCCGACATGGATACTGGAAAAGAAGAAATCCTCGGCTTCTTAAAGGAACAAAAGCTCAGACTTTCTTTAAGAGTAACTGTTGCGATGGAATACAAAAAAGATGATATCAAGGTGTAATATTTGTAATCGAGAAATGGCCAGAAAATTTAAGAAAGGAGAGGTACATACATGCGACTATTCTTATGAGTAGCTAACACTGAGTAGGTTACTATTACAGCCAGTTCAAGAATAATAAACGTACTTGCAACCAAAAATGATGATAGAGTTGCATATCCTTAATTTTTGCTCCAATTGATCTTAAATATTCATGAATTGAAAGATTAGGCTAGGCCCTCAGAGTACATTCAAGAGTACATACTTAGTATATCAAAGAACGGCACAGAGTGAAGGGACAGATACTTTCATCAAAGAAAACTTGTAGAAAATTTATCGTAAGCCAGCACTAGGGATTAAAGCTAAATTTTCCTGGAAAACTCATACGATATGCAAAGTATATTTGGAGTAAATAAATGACCGCTTCTGAGCGAAAAAAATTTATATTCTGGTTCTGTACTTAGTCTCTTACTTCATTGTCTTAAGCCTGGCTTTAGTCAGAGTAGGGTGGGTTTGTACTAAATGCATTCGTGTTTGAAGGAATGCATTTATACACTTGCTGCAGTCGCTACCAGTATCTATTTAAACCCCATAAACAATTATCATGTACCATTGACTCCTGGTCAGTGGTGGAACTCGGAACTAAAAACATAAATTAGTAGAAGACAGCTTAAGAAAAAGAGGGAAATAGAGATTGATATTAAACACTGATGGACTTTTTCACTGAATTTCATATATCTATATAAACTGATTATAATAAAGTAACAGGCCAGGGATCCAAGGTTAAGTTTTCGTGTTGTGGGTGTTATATACCCTGGGAGAGTATCTACAGTTTATTGAGAGTTTTTGTTAAAAGATTTTGATGATAAATTATACTGTCGGATGTTTGTCAAAGGTTCCCAAGGGGAAAATATGTAAAAAAATTGGGGTTATCTATGAATTAAACCGTGAGTAGCCTGACTCGCTAACTAGTATGTGACGGACGAAGACTTCAAAAGAGGAACTTTGTTTGTTTGTTTTATTTGGAAATGGTGTAATGATACCGCTGAAGACTGTTGCAGAAGTCACGTTTCCCTTGAAGATACATCGTCTGGAAGGGTATGTCATCTGTTTCTTTTGACAACCAAGCAACAAAGTCTAAAACTAGTAAAGTGCAGACAAACCATAAAGAAATCAGTTTCTGTAATAAGAGTATTTCACGTGGAAACTAAGTGTGATATCTAAGGAAGAATTTATTATGAAAACAGTGGAATTAATATTCCTTGGTTTGATTTTAAACAAGCAATCAGAACCTATCATGCACACTATTTAGAGGCTCGACTATTTCAGCTCTCTTGACGTTGCTATACCCTGATATCCTATAAGAAAATGATACAAAGATTTACGCCATAATATGCGCTTCCAACGGCTTAGATACTTGTTAGATACATTTGAAGTAGAATTTACATTTTTTTAAATGAACTACCTATCCTGCATTTTGTAGCTCTATGCAGCGATGTTATTGATGGTTTGATCAAGTTTTTGTATCCAATAAAGCCATTGTAATCTAATGTCAGACGATCAAAGAAAAAAAGAAGACCGTTTGAGAGTCTAGAAGGGGAAGATCAGTGCGTCAATGCACATAATGATCGCCACTATGTTGATCGACCCAATATATATTTTTGTACATACAAATGTATACATGACTTTGAAAACAGTCTTTTTTTGCAATTTCTTAAAATAATTTTGAAAAATAGATCAGAAGATCGCAATGACATTGACCCTTCTCTTGTGGTTCTTTAAAATGCCGATCAATATAAAGTATCTAAAGGTGTAATAGTTTGGGATCATAGTGAGTGGTGCTGAATTTCATTAGGAATTTCGAGTTACTTTAACAATTGAGTCATGTATGTAGATATTCCAAAATCCAGCAATTGTTATACAAGACAACAGAAAGAGGTAATATGTTAAGCAGGAAGATAGTAAATCGTAGAATTCAATGATGAGTGGGATCTTGTTATATCACTCTGCACCTTTAGAAAAGTTAGTAGTATTTTATGAAAGATTTTTGAACATACTTATTTTAAAAAAAAATACAAAAACATTGTTCCATCATTGCCATTTTTTTTTTTTTGAGTTGGGAATGGTGGTAAAACGCTGATGCGCATGAGAAACAGTCCTGTTCTGTTTCAAGTATTCTAAATGCTCCTTTAACACCTTTTCAACTTGACACCATCCACTACGGAACTGCTTTTGCATTACTGCAGAATGGTGTCGTTTTTATTCCACTCTGCCCGGTTAGCAAGTTGTCTACTCATGACTGGGCCTCCGATGTTTGCTATTAAGAGTTAATAAGTTTGGAGTCGAGAACTATTCCAAGATACTTCACCCCGTCTTGTTGTGTATCACTTCTTGGCCTACTCGAAATTCAACGGTGGTCGGGATCTGTTTCCTAGTCAGAACGACTATCATACGAAAAATCCCATCGTAGGAGACATTCCATAAATCTGGTTACAGGATTGAGCCTATCCACAACCACTTTGCACCGCATTTGACATAAAGATCTTGCCTACATACTTATAAGATTCAGTTGGCATACGAACTGAAGCCAGCAGACTACGCACAACGCCGAACTTTCGCTGATGAAATGAATGAACAAGATCTTCATTTTTTACATAAAATTATTCTGAATGCTGAGGCTCATTTCTATCTGTCTGAGTATTGCTCCAAAAACCCAAGAGGAATAGTGTAACAACCTCTCCATTCGTGACAGTTTCATTGAATGGTTCGCGTTACGAATCGATGTTGACTGACGTTTTTTTTGCCTGAAATTGATGTCATGGACCTGGACGAATGTAAAATAATCGTTCTATTGCGTGACAAATGTACTGGACGTGTGATTTCTCGAAATGGAGACTTCAATTCAACAAGAATTTCAATCGTTCTCGGTTCCACATCTCTGGAACTATCCATTCTTCTACTTGTAGTTTCAATTCCATTAGATAGCATGTTTGGATCGTGAATTTACTTCGCGCAGAAAGGTTAAATGCTGATATCAATAGGGTACTGATCCGTTCTCATATAAAGCTGTGTTTGATGTATGGTTCGGCCAGCGATCTCTTTTATGTGAGGTCCCTCTACTCTATCTTAAAGCAACTCCCTGTCTTTAAGATAGTCCTTCATTGTTCTCAGAAGATATTGTGGTATTCTGAAAGTATTTTCGAGCGCATTAAGTATATCTTCCCACCTGGCTGAATGGAAGGTATTCTTTACATCTAACGCCGAAAACACTACTAATTTTCTTGAGTAGTGGATTCCTCATCGGGGAGCGTGGATGGTTTTGACTACTTCCTCGGTTGGTACTATATTGGAGGGACCTTTTTTAAATCCGTGTTGTTTAACTAAAGGTTCTAACTACAATTGTGTTCTTAAGATTGTTACGGGGGAAAGTGGTAATGAATTACAATGTAAACCTTAGCAGGTAATATGTCATATTTCTCGTTTTGTATAAAATAAGGATTCATGATCCTAGTTATATTTTTTTCACTAAACTGTTGATAATGTTCTACCACAGGACACGTACATACATGTATGTATCTCTCGCATCTCACGAAAACCAATCACGATGCAAATGAATTTTTATCAACAATTTTCATTTTATTTTCAACATGATAACAAAAGGACAAACACGAGACCTCTGAAAAAATTAAGATAAAGATACCCATATGCCTCCCATATCATATCTTTTACCCCAGATATTAAACTAGCACAACTTTTACGTCGTGCGCACCTAGATAAAAACAACCGAAAATATACATATATAAAAAGGAAGATTACTTTCCCTACCACATTCGTTATTTCATTACGAGTTTCAGTCTTCTCCAACCTTCCACAGTCCTTATGGAAGAGGCACTCTCATAGTCAAAAGAATTCCTAACTTGGCGCACCCCCAAGACGAGAACAAAATACAATTGTTTCCATTTTTCATTTTTTGTTTTTTACTTTTTCCTCGTATGGTAAATATTATTATCAAACATATTATCTTTCTTATATTATCGTTTTCAGTTTATAAATGTTTTCTCTTCCCTATCTATAATACAATATTTAAAAAAAAAAAAAAGATTGCCGACAAAAAACTGCGACAAAAATTCATTATATTCCGGATATACCCACCTAAGGGTTTAGTAGGAAAGGAATTTCTCGCCGAACGAGAATAATACATATAAATACTTGTAAGATACATGTATCTAATAGTAATTCGGAAATATTTCTTGGTTATATAATAAATTGCTTTAGTGCTTTCGTGGAATAAATATTCTATACTTGTTAAAATAAAAAAATAAAACCATATTTCGGAGAAAATATTAACTTTGCCATTGTACTCGTGTATGTAGCCTAAATTAGTCTTTTATTTCAGTTTTGTTATTTTTTTTGTTCCTATTTATCAGACCGGGTAACAAAAAAAAAAAATAAAATACAGAAAAATAGCTTGATAATCTGTTTTCGAGTGTTGATAAAAGTGAAATGCTCATTCTGTGTCATAATGCAATAAAGTTTGTTAAGAGCAAAAAACAAAAAAAAAAAAAAACAATAATAATAAGAACATACTTTATTTACGCTCATACTATTTTATGGCAATACAAACACCACCTGAGTGCTGGAAAAATATAAACAAAAAAAAAAAGAAAAAAATACGAAATGAAAATCATGATGAATTGCGCGCTTAGTGATATAAAAGTTTGGTGAAGTGCGCAACCTAATTGGAGAGTCTCAAGCAACTCTTATATTTGTATCTGTTAAATATTTGTATATAGAAAAATATGTCGCGCTCTTCAAGTGCTGTCGTGTCATGTGTGACTGTATGGGTTCGTTCTTTTTTTTTTCATAATATTGCGACATTTTTTCGGGGGGTTTTCAAGATTTTTTATGAGAGATATGAGAAAAGAAATTTCCACAATATTATTTATAACAACATTTCATGTCTATTTTAGGGACAATCGTTAAGTCCATCTTTTTTTTTTTTGGAACAAACCTTTGATTGATTAATTTTTTTTAAGAATGTGAGAATTATGAGAATAGACATGGTGAAGTTTTTGATTACTTTTGAATGACATGAACTTTTTGGTTTTGTCAAAACAGGCGCGGAGACAAACAGACTTACCACGTAGTATGTTTGTCCCCTCGCCTAACTAGTATTCAAAAGTATTGAAATGTCATATCCGCATGTATGGATATCTACTACATCGATTAATGGAAACTTATTGTCACGTAGAACCTTGTGACATTTCGAAGTTTAATGCAATCAATTTCGATATACATCGAAACCCCTAACACAAACCTCGTTAAATCTGATCCTTCAAAGTATCGCATTTATGAACGCAGAATTGAATAGATGGAAATTTCCCTTTTTGAGAGAATATTTGGTCGCGAAAGGAGCTAAAAGGAAAACCTTTTGTCTCCCGGAGCAAAGAAAAGAGAATTTTAATACTTTGAAGATTCAACTTTAATTTTCTTGCTCAACTCCAGCAAAAACATATTAGAAAACATAAAGGGCTTTAAATTTGAAATTTGTTGAAAGAGCCTGAACAACCATTATCAATCGTTTGTTGACCAGGCTTACTTCCCAAATACTGCCTCCATTTCTTTCTTTCAACGCTCTTTTCCAGAAAACCGCTTATTAGTCTTGAGAATCGTTTGAAATTTTCTTAATTCTATACAAACGTGGCAAACGTAAATCGTAGGCACTTTTGGGGAATCCGATTGATTACACTTTAAGCTTGGAATCTGTATACATTTGAAGGAATATGCAGGAATCTCACGGCATCATTTCGGAACTGAATGCTGAAAAAAAAATCTCTGTGAAGGATAATTAAACGCATTCGATTTGGAGATGAATCAATTACCCAAATGCAATTCCTTAGTTCAAATATTTGATGCTTGAAAAAGTGCAAGGACAAATAAAGGGGTTTTCAATAAGGACATAGCAATTTTGTATTTAAATAAATCACAAAATAATTGAGAAATTGGGCTGAAATTTATTCCAGGTATAGTACACATGTTAAATAAAAGTACGAAATTCGATCTCGTTCATATGACCACTGCGAACACGTTTGCAGCGTTCGATTCTTTGGAGACAATTTTCCACCACTCTTCCACACATATCACGCTCGATATTGCTCCTGAGCTCCCCTTACGTTGTTGGGCTTGAGTTAACGTAACCACATAAAAAGAAATTCAACGGGGTTAAATAGCATGAGCGAAGTGGTTATTTTTCGGGATTTAACGAACGAGAACAATTGTTTGACCACCTTTGTAGCATGTGGCACCATCTTGTTGGAACCACATATCACTGATGTCAAGTCCATCCAATTGTGGCCAAAATTAGTCTTCCAAAATGGCACGATAACGAACTTCATTGATCGTGGCATGGCCATCATTTTCATCGACGAGAAAATACGTTCCACTCACACATCCGGGATGAAATCCACACCACACGATCAATTTTGTGGATGCGATGGAGTCTCTTGATCTGGATTTGTTGCTGTCCAATAACGCATATTTTGCGTATTGACAAAGCCATTAAGCCAAAAATGACCTTAATCGCTGAAAATAAATTTTCGATAAAATTCAGGATTTTCTTCAAAGTTTTGCAGAACCCAATCGAAGAAGTTTTGGTACTTCAAATGATTAAGAGGCTTCAGTTCTTGAGTTAATTTGAGCTTATAAGGGTGTAGGCCAAGGTGTAGGTTACAAAAAATTCGTCACAATGTGGATTGAAAGATTCACAATTCCTATGAACGGCGTGAAATCGACTTATTTCGCTCTATTTGAACTAAAGCACTTACGGCTGCAATATTTTCAGTACTTCGACCGGTGCGTTGTCTAACTGCTACAGGATCATTCAATAGTGAATATGTTGAGTCCAATCTATTCACTATAGTACGTACAGACAGTGTTGTGGGACATCATTACGACCGAAAATTCGAAAGTAAGCGTTCTTAAAATTGCGACCAAGGACACAGAATGTCGGTAGAAATTTTTAGTAATCTCTAAACGTTGCTCGTTCGTGAACTTTGCCATAATAAAAATGTAAACCTTGACTGACATTTTGGTATTGACAGACCAAGTTTAGCATTGCAATTTTTATGAAAAAGCATGCAGCACTGGATTAAATATCTGTTAAAATGTTTTCTCTTGAACTGGTCTCTGAATCTACTTTCAATAGAGTCGGTCTTACAACTCATTTGACTTGTCAGTTAAAGAAACAAGAGTGTAGCAAGCGTTACTTCTCTTAGCCAAGGTATACTACCCCCAAGTTATAAATAAGTATGTATCTACCTTGACGTTCTGTTTAATTCTTCAATGTTGGCTAATCGCTTTTCCTGACAGGACATACTTGGGTTTTCCCTTATTCAACGGCAAACCCATTTTAGCCGGTTCTATCTCTATGCTAGTCCCCTAAGGTCTGCCGTTTGTGTTCATGTTGTGGTGATTCCCAGGCATTTACACAGACTTGTGACATCAAAGCTCTTGGGCAGTTGACCACCATTTTTGGATAAGTTTTATAAGTAGAAATGTGAATGCTATGCATTTCTCTAATAAGCTTGTCATTTGCATATTTTTGGTCGGTGGTGGATTTTTTTTTGTCTTAAGCTTCACTAATAGGTTTTAATCATGTTGTAGACGAAATGCTTTAGGCGCTCAGACAATGCAGCAGATTGGGAAAACTTATACTTTTATAGTTGCAGTTAACGAAAAACATTTTCTTAAGGCTGGGGAAGCAATGCTGGGATTCCATTAACCGGGCCAACCTGAATAACTAAATCATTGTATTTTTTCAGTAGACAGTAGACAGCAGACAGTAGAGAGACCAGTAGTTTTCAAAGAATCTTAGCCTATAGGGTATAGGCTAAAAGGGTTTCGTCCTAAAAGCCTTCTCAGAGATTTATTCGAAAGATTTTAAAAGTAAGATCCACAAAGACCACAACCAATGGGGTAATGCGCACAATTATTAAACAAATTTTACGTCACGAAGAAAGGTTCTAGTAAGTGCTCAAGGTGCGTGAGATCAGTGTTTGCCAGGGCACCAAAGTTGCCGAAGAAACAGGCAGGGAATAGTTTCCGCCTAATGGAGAGAGCGGGCGTATACAGAGAAGGATAACACCATCAACCGTTCCCCACTTGTGATGAAACCTTTATTTTTCCTTGAACAAATTTGTGCTGAAAGGGTTACGACTACTCTTGTAATCTTAACATTAAAAATCAAATATGTATAAAGACAACTTCTATGAAGTATCTCTTTCACCTCACATACACAAAAAGCCATTTCAAAGCGCCATCTTGGATATTTTGCTTTCAGAAACTTACTAACAAGGGTTAAGGGTAGAATGACAATTTTAAATTGGATTCAATTTAAAATGTAAGGAATACGAGGATGTTTATAGGAGAAACAGATTGACACAGCAACTTTGACAGCTACATCAAAAATGTTAGTACTAATGATTTTCAATAGAACAGAACACAGCAACTTCAATGTTAGGCCTAAGTTCTAAATTGGCTGTTGCTGTCTAAATTCAGTCAACTTTGCGTTGAAATTTTCAATCGTACCAACCTGAAAGTATTTGGTTGTCACATTTCGCTGTGTTCTGTTTGCTGTGCTAATGTGTTTTACATCACAGCGTCTGTACATTTGCCTCTGCTGTTGAAGTAGCTGTTGATAGTTACTGTGTCAATTTGTTTCTAATATATGTACAGTTCAAAATTGACTGCACTAAGACGAAACGATTGCTTTTAACCAAAATAGTATAGAAATGCTCCAGATCTATTCATTCTTGGGCTAAATATTAAGGAATTCAACAAATGCCAACAAAATGGAAACTCATCTCGGCAAACTTTAGATTGCTGACTACAACTTGACTGCAAGCTAAGTTTTACACTATTGCAAATTCAGTCAGCTCTGGTTAGGACAAAACGTAGTCCGTAAGAAGGTTAAGATGATGAAATAAGAGAATCAGTGTATAAGGGATTTAAAATTAAGGGTCAAAAGGTCTTAATTTGAATGCGACTGTGAGTAAACGGATTATTTTTTACAAGTCATATGTACGTCAATATTTTTTGTCACCAACAGTAGCTTTCTTTCTTACTTTTTTTTTTAATATAAGTAGTGTGCTCCTACTGACAAATCTTTTAACAGTGATGGCATCGTAGAGATATAGATAACTAGTTAATCAAAACACCTATGTGACTCATTTATTCAAGATCTTTGGGTTTACCGTGAGAGCTTTAACCTACGCTACGTACGTTAGTTAGAAAAATCAGCCTCGGCGCTTGTTTCGATTTCTTCAAAAAAAGTCTCCACTCTTGAGAATCGCGCTTCATTCAATTTAGCTCTTAAGTTAAGTCGCCTTTCGTATATTTGAAAAGATGTACTTTAAAGAAAGAAGAAAGCCATTTATGCCTTGAAAACAACTCAATTACGTTAGTTACTTGGCAATCAAATAAACTGACCGTATTTGGAGAGTTGACAATCCATTGGGATACACAAGAAGCCTTTATATCATCGGTTAGTTTAACAGTAGTGTACACTATATAGACTGTGGGTATGATTGACTTAAAATTGTTTAGAACATTAAGCGCTTGGCCTTAGAAATGTATTTTACATAATCACATCGTTTGAGATTTTATGAAGAACTGAAGCTATATGTCAGGTAATTGATTGTATCAAAGGCTTATTTTTTTCCTGAACTGTCCATTATTTATTACTGACAAGTTAGCAAAATGCTTAATAAAATGGGGTAAAGGGATGCATCTATCTACATATATATACAGAAGGAAGCTCTTCGATAGAATTACAAAACAATTGATCTATGACGTATGAGCAATTTCTTTCGCCAAGAAATACCCTTTGCACTTTTCATACTCTTTGAGATCCGTTAGATAGAAGATCTTTCACTAGCTTTAGATACATTTATAATTTTAAATCGAACAATTGACTGGATTTCAGTAAAAAATACAATGGAGAACTTTATCAAAGTGTCTTTCAGAAATTCATTAGAAATTAAGCAAGCCACTTAAAGTATCAAGACCGGTGTTAAAAATTTCAATTCAAAGATGTTTAAAATGAGTTTGGGGAGAGATGGCTAAACATTTGTTTCGTTAGAAGAAGTCAACTTAAGGTTGTCATCGTGTTTGATTTCAAATATGTACAGGCACACAGATATAATGGCAGTCTTATTGACTCCAAATGGCTTCCACTTTGTTTTGTTTGATGCTACCATTCCTTATAAGAATGGCGCCCAACGTGGGGCTCGGAGGTTTTGGAAGAATGAGTTAAAATGACTATTTTCTTAACAAAACTATCTATTTTAAATCATGCCGTGTCTAGAAGGCGAAAAATTCGTTTTTTTTTTAATAAGGTTAGGGACTCTTTCACTATTAGACAGTGTTATCTGCTTTTTAGTCAACGAAGTGCAGAAAATTGGATGCGAAAGAAACTTAGTTGTTGATCAAAAATGCGTGCATTCCGCCAGGTCAATAGCCATAAGGAATAAGAGTGGCGCTAACAGTCCAAGGCCGTGAGTTCAGGCATCGTTAAGCAATGATTACATAAAAGTTTTAAGAGCAACTTCCAGTGAATTTTCGTAAGACGCATACAACTTCATGCAGCAATTTAAAACAAAAAATCATCTCTATTGGTGAGACACAGAATATAAATAAAATTGATGAACTGAAGATACAGAGAGTCCTCTAGTTACAAGATATCACAATGAGACCTATTCAAACCACTATTTGAAGAAGCTTCTCCGACAAACGATTTTATTAGTATTCTTTTGAAGATGAAAACATGATGATTTAAGTTCAAATTTGATTTCAGATTCTAGGCAATTAGTTTAGAAAGTAAATATTTTGAATGATCACTTGGCATGATCAGCAAAAAGTATGACAAACATCTAAGAGTCAAGAAGTCAAGGGGTTAGTTAAACTATGAACACTTTCATTAAGTTTTTTAAACGCTATTCACTATGTATGTATGTATTACTACGCATAAAGTATACTATCCACTTAAATCTAAGAGACTTTGACACCTTAGATCGCCAACAGATACTCGTATATTCACAAGTACATTCCATCTAGATGCTTATCTAATTGCTTATTAGAAAATCCAAAACATTTCTGTTGATAAAACAACATCGAGTCCTAAAACACAGAACCGATAAGATTTTCGATTAGGTATACCTTTCCCCCAATTAAGACACCTTTATCGACAAATTGTAAATTCGTTAAACTACTATATATGTAGGCTTATCAACCTGCCTGATGAGTGTCGATCATTTGATCGCAAACCATGATCATATAATTTTAGTTTAAGGAGATAAGAGCACGCGCTCTCCTGTGCAATGATCACTGATAGACAGATATATTCTTAATCACTTGGACGGTTGACTACAAAACCACCTTCCTCAACCCCGCGGCGTCCGAAAATAATGACGTGACTCTGATTATATTTATATATTTCACTTTTCAGAACGTTATCACTTCGTGTATCGAAATTGAACATCTTGTGAGCTCATGATATCTGAGATCTGATTATAATCGTATTTTAAATTTTACCTTGGTGCGAATTTGTAATCTGTCGCCCGCCGCCGCCGCCGTTGTGGTGTCCAAGTTGTTGTTGCTCCTGCTGCTGGATGATATTCGGTGGCTGTTGGGCCGGTTTTCTTTTTTTTTTTTTCTTTCTTGTTTTGTTGCTGCTCTGATATGTATAATTTTAATCGGTTATGCACTTTACTACACACAATATCTAGTTTGATATTATTATCTGCCGCGTGTACTTAAGCGATATCTTTTCGATATCAGACCTCGGGGAGCAATGATAAGACAAGAACTTTCTGCATATCTCTCTTGCGATACGAACACTGATGATGGTAGGTAGGTGCGAGAGACAATTAAGATTTCGTTTTTTCCTTTTTTTTTTCTATACCCTATATGCGCATGTGTAGGGGTGATGTTGATGTTGTATTGGTTACCTATGTACATACGTCATAAATGATATCAAAAAGAAGCACCAAGCACCTTGTCTGATAAATGGTTCTACATATATGTGTTACCTACATGCCTACGTGATAACCTTTATCTGAACACCACCCTGTTGGACTTAGACTTTGTGTACATGGGGTTGGTTTTGGTGGTTCCCGTACCGGGCTTCCATACTCAATGATCATCATCGCACAGATTGTGATGTACATACCAGTGTTTGCTCTGTGTTGCGGTTGAATAAAAAAATAAAACCAAAAAAAATAAAATTCCATAGTGAGCTGTCTGTGTGGAGTTGGTTCACTATAGCGCCCTTATCTCGAATAAATATTTGAACACGACCACATAAAAACCGCGCTTGTATTTATTGCTTCCCTTGTTATATTTTGTATTTCATTGTACTGTACACGGTACCGATCCAGAGAAGTGCACAACGTTTCGTTGACAGCGATACCCATAAGCCTCTGTGAGCTCTTTGGCTAAAAAATAATTTAATTTATAACCGCGCAATAAAGACTGAACTATTTTTAAGTCCTAGTGATGACTTCATGCAGTACACTCGAACTGAAGTAGTTCAAATATAAAGTGGTTACCAATTTATGGGGTGAAAAAGTGGTATTTAGAACTATGTATGTACGTGATTGGAATGATGTGTCCAATGAGAGAGAATGAATGACAAAATAAAGTACCAATTTTTTGTAAAACAGTTGCAATAGGCATGAGTTAGTAGTTTTGATTACTCCTAGCGATAAGTGTACATGTTGTGGTTAATTTTCTCACTAGGTGGCCAATTAACAGTAAAGGGATTTGGCCCAGATCAATGTCTTTACTATAAAAAATAAAAGGTATTAGTCTTTGCTAAGAAAGGCAATATCTCTGCTAATATGCGATTTGACCACTGTGGTGAACAAAGATTCGTCCATCTCTATAGACAAATGGTTACCCTGGTGCAAAAGAACAAGGCTAACAGCTATGTACTATGCAACTTTTGATTTTGAAAACCCTAACATTAGTAGGACTTAGATGCACAGATATATAGAGTAATAGATAACTAGGCAATGAATATCTTTGAACGGAATTTCAAAGTCACCTTGTAATTTGTAATTCGATTCGCAATTGAAAACGTATCATTCCAAAGAAAGCAGACGGTATTACACCTTTGGAACACACTCTCTTAACATGGATAAGGAAAAGTGAGGCCGGGTTGGTTATGCGATCACATATCAGCTACAGGCCATCATTCTAAAATGCTGGGGCTCTTCTGCATTGATTTCTGCATGAGTTGCAGGGACGAAGAGGGGGAGCAAACCATTCTTAACCTCCTATATACCTGCCTGGGCCTGACCCCAAGAAAAACTTCTTATTTATGGGTTCAATTGAATTACGTCAGTAACCTGGCGTCCTTAGACGTCGTGAGCATCCTTCGTTTCATATGCATGTAGCTCCGGTTAGTTTTATTAGTCCATTGGTAGCCAAAGTGGTCTAAGTGTATCTGTATGTACAGGTACAGATAGCCTCCCTAACCTTAAATTAAACCTACTCTCTTTGGTTGCACTTGTCAAACACAATACTTTTGATGGATACTCTAGTATGAGCCCAATGGATACGACCTTTTCTAGGTTGTTTGGTGAAGGTCGCTTTCGCATATGTATGTCACTATCTTCTGCACGAAACGCCAAAGAATGGCCTTCCTCGGCTGCACGGTAGCTTTCCAAAATACCTATGCCTGGTAATCTACCGTCTTAGACGGGGTGGCTTTTGGTATCATCCGCACTGGAGTTTCGATGACCTTGCGCGATACATCATGCTTCTGTTTGTTAAGCGGAGATATATGCTATCCTAATGGCTGCCGACTATATATTGTTAAGAATATGTGGTGTGAGTCGGAGTTTTTTAATCCCTTACTCAACCCTGTAACCCGTTTCAAAATAGTTTCGAGAATGCAAGAACTCTTTGAATTTGGTCGCAAGGCTGAACTCTTTAAATCATGTCTGGGTTCCAGATTACACTTGAATTGTGGGAAATGAAATCCTCGATGAGATTGCTAAGCAAGGCTCAGAGGATGATTTCTCAGGACTTGAACCTGCGATGGGTCTTCCCGCGTTCTCGGTCAGGGCCTCCACCATCGATATGGTTTCCTACGAGCACAATTGTGTGCGTCACGGTTTTCCAGGATACAGGCAGACTGGATTACACCTTACACGTCTGTCAGAAATCAGTGCCATTCTTACTGTCTCTCAGCAGAAATGACTGTAAACAACTTATTGGCATTCTTACGGAACACGTGCTAGGCTTCAGAGACACTGTTGTCTGCGACGCCTGTGGAAAGGGCGACGATACTTCGGATCATTTCCTTTGTTATTGTCCTGCCTTTGCTCTGATCAAGTGGCGGATCTTTGGTGCTGATAAGCTGAGTGCTGATTCTGTAAGCTCATTGCTGAAGTGCATTCTCGGTTTTCTCCGAAGTCGAAGACACATATGGCCCTTTTAAGGGCCATTCGGGATTTAGGTATATTCAAACTGTTGAACGTGTCTTGTATTGGGTGACGGACTCCATCAAGGATGCATCTCTAGTTAATTAGGGAGAAATAACTCACAGAAATCGAGTAAGAAATAGAAGAGTTCAATTGTAAGCTCTGATGGAATGGGCCACAAATGATCACCGAACCGCCTTCCAAAACGTGTCATAAATGCTCTGTCATCTAGAAGACGCCACACTAGAAAAATGATTGCATCAAGCTCTATATCTCTTCTAGATTCGTCTAGACTACCTGGCGACCAAATCAGATCTACTGCCATGCAAGAATAATGACCACCGTTTCGCTGGTCGTGCCTTAAATTCTTGAACTTAAACTTTATCATCTTTTATCCTCCACTTGATGCCTTTCAGTTCTATAATGTGGATAGGGAATATCGCGTCCTCTACTGAACGTACCACTAGGGCCATGTGAGTCAGTTGGCGCTTATGCAGCAGAACCTGCTGTCTCAGTTCCAAAATGATACAATGGTTGTACATAAAGATAGTAACACCCATTATCTTGTACGCGGCTATCGTCTTGAACGGACAAGGGCAACTAAGGTACAGAAGCTCCAAAAGTTCCAAATTGCTTGTCTCGGTATTACAGGTGCTATGGGTAACTGCCATACGGCAGCATTAGAGGCTATTGTTCGACTATCACTTCTACAAATTTTCATTAAGAAGACGGTTGCTAGATGGAGCTTATCAAACTTCAGCTAGAAATCAAGTACAAGCCAGAAGATCAGGTGACTCACAACCTAAAAATATATAACTCAACTAATAGGGACATGTTTTGTGCTATCCCCGACATTATGGGCAAGGAATACTAGATCGTGAAAACTGGGCTAATTGTGTTGCGGTACTGGACTCTAGAAGTCGAAAGAATTTTAAATCACCAGCGGAACGAAAATAGAATCTGGAATTGGAGCTGGCGTCTTTGGACACAAAGGCTCGATACATATGTGATCGTTTCCCACTGTTCTCCAGGCTGAAGTCTATTCCTTTGAGATCTGAGCGAGGCTAAACCTGTGAAAAACATTAAAGGCGATGGAAGCATATGCATGCAGCTCTTAAAGCACTATCGTCCAACTCTGTGGACTCAATGTCAGTTAAGTGCTGTTACGATGTCCTACATCTTCTCTATGAATGCTCAGCATTACATTGGCTTTGCCTTCCACAAAGAAATACGTACGACAGCAAAGATGAAATACTCTACTACTAAGGATATACTAGTCCTTATTAGGGAGTTGGCACATCTATTAGGCTAATTCCACCATTTTGATACGAAAGATCTTTTAGGTCACCGTATCACCCATATGGCCATAGGTCCAACAAAGAAAACGGCTTACTTGCCCATAGAAACTGCGTTGCTAGCTCGAGGTTCTAAGACACGAGGCACCATGGGTATGAATGGAATTAGGGGTTACTAGCTACAGCCTTTCATGTTTTTAAAATAACCACCATTTATCGGGCGGTACCGTATGTAAGGTATTGTTCTAACCAAATTTCTATGGCCACAGATTGGGTCCCAATTGATCTCGAATATTTATCTACTCTATGGTGACCTCTCGGATAATTAGTGTTTCTACGGTGGGATGAGGAGAGATAAGGGAATAGTCTGGCCACGATGTTGGTCTTCCGCTTTTTCACTTTTTTCATTACAAGTTGGTAGGCTCTTCCCGAAGGATTTTTATTCACCATTCACCACACACATCACACTCCTGTTTCCTGTTTCTTTTTCATACAGTAAGCTGGGGGACGAAGATTCATGGTCCTTCTTCTTATCATTTAGGAGTCACATGCTCTTGTCAATTTATGTGTGGCCAGTATTCACTTACTGATGGCAGTGAATGCTAAATGATATTCAGTATTTGTAGACTATGTCTACAGTGCATACAAGGGTAGCATTTTGTTGTCCACCACGTAAACATTTTAAAACGAAAAAAATCTATTTTTTTTTTTCTTACACAACGACTGGCAATCTACTATTAACAACTAAAGGGTGTTGTTTTTATTTCAAAGACAAACTGTTGTTTGAACCCATGGTCCACTTGCTGCTAAATTTAAACCGACCACGCAATGTACTCTCTCTTAGTCAAGACAGCTGGAACTGGTGGATTTAAGAATCTTCAGACACATTTCGTTGTACAAATTTTAAACTGACACACATTGCATCCAAAGAAGAAAGGAAATTTCTAAATTTTTTAAACCAAACCGACATGTTTTCCACTAATTTGGGATTTTTTCTACTACACTTTCCATTCATGAACCTATAACTTCCCAGTATTTTCAGCCTAGTTTTCCATCACATAGCAGAGAAACGCACCAAAAATGAATCCATATGTGTCTACATCTATCGATGGGAGTTGGAATGATAAATATCCTGAAGGAAATTTTACCCAGGTCTCAATCTATTGTCTAGTTTATACTCAAACCATTTAGTTCAGGTGGTTTTGTCCAATTCCACTGGAAAGCAGAGGAATTTTTTTGAAATGCGCAACGGAAATCGAAATCGGAAGTTCGATGTAGTTCATTTCTTTTTGTTTGGTTATTTGCCTAAGGCAAATGGGCTATACAGAGTCAAATCTAGTCATTTAAATGTAGACAAGTAGACCCGCTGTCATGTGACGTCTTTAACATCATTCTTGAAGGAAGTGTACGAAACTCACCAACCAATTCCGGAGACACTATCCTACAAGGGCCTATGCGATAACAAGCGTGCTTCGATAATAAATTAATTGACAGAACTCAATCTGTCATTGATTCAATGACGAACTATGCGAGCTGTAGAATGATATCTAGGACAGGTAGAGAGAATGGACAATAGCTTTTCGGTCGGTAGAATCTTCGGTTCCATACTGGTGGAACAACGCAGTAGAAGATGAACTTGCCTCAAATGGTGCGGGCAAGAAAAAACTGGACGTCAATCGACTTGAACTGGTTACTAGAATGCAGTTAGCTAAGGAGTGACTTATTGGTTGAGTCCGAGATTCACACCGAGCCATAGCGTCACCATAGTAAGTAAGCAAGTAAGGAAGAGATCACATCTGCTAGCTAAATGAACTGTGGCTGCGGTATCTAATTGGAATTTTATCGATTTCATAGGTGTTGAAGGTACATCCCTATTGTCGGGAAGATCCCGGTCTGCACCCTCCGCTCTGCAATTGCCTGGAATATCCCTATGGCCTGGAACCCAGCACAGGAGTACGTCGCACCTGACAGCGATCTCGTTAAAAGATCTGCGGCATTGCTTTACCAAATTGAATCGAATTATTGGCGATTCCAAGGCTTTTATCGCAGCTTGACTATCTCTGTAGAAAACAATAGCGCTGCAATCTATCGAGTTAATCGAAAGCCAGGTCGCGGCTTCACGGACTGCTGAGACTTCTGCTTGAAAAACTTTGCAATGGTCCGGCAGTTGAGTGGCGATGCGAATGTCCAAAACATTAGAGTAAACATCCGCACCTGTGCCAGACGCTGTCTTGGATCCGTCTGTGTAAATCTCTATCGCAGATTCGTTTAAAATTGTTCCCGATTCCCAAGCACTTCTGCTAGGAATCCTGGTTCTATATTTCACATTGAAGTCCAGATAGGGGACTATGTAGTCCGAATTACTAGGAATAGTAAGTATTATGGTTGTTTAGGATGCTTGCGTGGCCCGTATTTCCACGAGCCAGTTGCAGGGATTCCCTAAGCCGTAGTGCTGCTTTAGCTGCCATCAGCCTCCCAAAGATATCAACGTAGTAAAGTTTCTAGTGCAGCTGTAGGAGTAGTTCTAAGGGCGCCCATTATACAGACGCAAAATAACCTTTGAACTTTCTCAAGTATTGCAATCTTGCTTTTTTTGTCCAGAGCCGTCCACCAGACTAGTAATCCGTACATAAGGATGGGTCTAACGATTGTCGTATATATCCAGTGGACGATTCGGGGCTGGAGACATCATTTTGGGCCCAGGACTTTCTTACATGAATAGAGGGCAATCGAGGCCTTCCTGGCACGGTCCTGTAAATTAGGTTTCCAACTGAGTTGTTTATCTAGAAAAACCCCTAAGTCTCTGGCGTGATCTGCAAATTGCAATTCAATACCCTTGAGTCTTGGAGGAGTTATATGTGGTACATATTTTACACTTTTTTGTGAACAATACTAGTTCAGTCTTCGATGGATTAACTCTAAAACCTGCACTATCCGTCCACTTTGCTTATTTATTTCGCTAGCTATAACACTATAAGCTATAACACTGAACCCCTTTTTTCCCAAGATTTAAGAGTATCTATTTCACTACCATGAGCCACAATAGTGGTGATAATACTCCACCCTGAGGGATACCCCTGTACACCGGTCTTCTGGTTAGACAGCACCCTAGCTCAGCATGGATAAGCCTGCTTTTAAGCCTAAGCCCGATCCAATAGCAAGGGTAGTTGTCAACCTTCAGGTCAAGAAGTGCAGCAGATATAGCTTCTGTTTTGACATTGTTGAAAGCTCCTTCAATATCAAGGAAGGACACCATAGTAAACTCTTTATTTTCAAAGGATTTCTCGATGATTCCTACCAACGAATGTAAAGCAGTCTCTACCGATTTTCCCTTGCGATATGCGTGTTGGAATATCGATAGGAGATTTTTATCTAATTTATTTCTAATATGTACGTCGATTGGCCTTTCCAGAGTCTTCAATAGAAAGGAGGATAGGCTGATCGGACGGAAGTCTTTAGGGGATGCATGGGAGGCCTTACCGGCTTTCAGTATAAAGACAACTTTGGCCCTCCTCCAGGATCTAGGGGTGTAGCCGAAGTTTAAATAGCTCTTAAAGATAGTGTGAAGCCACGGGCTTAGAATATCAAAACTTTGCTGTAATTCCACTGGAAAAATACCATCGAGACCAGCGGATTTGTACGGGAGGAAGCTATGTACTGTCCACTGTATTTTCTTGGGGGTGACAACGCCCTCTGGCACTGTAAATTGGGTTCTCATTTAGCTTTCTACAGAGTGTACTGTCTCTGTTTTGCTACCAGGAAAATGGATGTCCATAAGAAGCTCTAAAGTTTCCTTGCTGGACATAGTCCAATTGCCGTCTGGTTTCTTAATGTAACTAAGAATAATTGGAGATTTGGATAAGATTTTCCTAATCCGGGATCTTACCCCCACTCTTGTGTCTACTGATTGGGCAGGCTTCACGTAAGGCTAAATTCATTGCTCCTGTGATTGCGTCCACCATCTGATCTAAAGCATACCTGTTGAGATGACTTATAAACTTCCGTTCTCCTTGGGTTCCTAAAAACAAATTTTGAGGGAGTACTGAAGTCAATACCGAACTGTATAAAGCGGTGGTCAGAGCATGACACATCCCTAGATACCATCCAGTTCTTGAAACGGCCTTTGAAGCCAAAATCCCGCTGTCAGGCAGCCTGATAGTCTCAACTTGGAGAACAACAAAACACTACAATCAACGGGCCGGAACGAAGTTGATGTCATGATAGATAGACTTAAATTTTTCCCAGATTGTCTAGCAGCCGATCTTTTTATCATGCCCGATGATTGGAACCTACATACATATGTCCGATAAGATAGGACAATTGCCACAAATATATAAAATTTTATCTAGTTTGAAGCGCCTGAAACCATACATCGACGAACTGGTGGGGAATTACCAGTGCGATGTTAGACTTAGAAAGCTTGACTTTATACCAAATCCTGAAGTAGACCCAACAGTTCTCGACCGATACCCATCATCTATATGTATGTATATCGATTTCAAGAATATGATAGCGTTAAAAGAAATGTGCTGTTTCGTGTAATGTCTGGAAAGCTCTTTCGTTTGATCAGAGAAGACACCACCTAGGCGACACTCTGTCAAGTAGTTTCTTCAACCGGTGCTGGTAAAAATAGCATGGAATTTCGCGGTCTTAACTACAGGGACTATTTATCACAAATCAGTGCTACTATGTTGTTATGTAAACGAACAGTCACAGATGCCTTCGCAAATGTAGAATCAAAAGCTGCTATAATAGGTCTAAAACGAAATATATGTCTACGAACACCGATGTCTCGGCCAGAACGTTGTTACGGACAGCTTTAACTTCCAGGTAGTGACGGAATTCGTCTACTTCGATTCTGCTATCAACTCTGCCAACAATATATCAGAAGATGCAACGTAGAATAAAACTCGACAATCGTTATTACTATGACCTTGAGAAGACAGCTCTTCAACAAGGTCCTATCGAGAAGAACCATGGAGACGCTATACAAGACCCTCAATACTCAGAATAGACCCGTACTGCACTTAGAATTTCTATCTACGTTTGTTTTATGGTCCCACCTGCGTTGACGTATCATGGGCGAGAAGATTTAACCATAAACTTTACGAGCTGTACAGCAACACTGACTTGGGCAAAAGTATCTGTATACAACGATTAAGATTGCTAGGTTACGTAGAACGGATCAGCATCATATCACGAAGAATCTTCGACTTCACCCCTGTGGGAATGCGCAGAAAATAGCGTCCGCTGGTAGAGGGTGCCCCCAACCAACTCACCGTACCCAACCAGAGGAGCGACAGCTGGCTAAAGATCGTGCCTGCTGGAGAGGCTTATTGGTTGAGATACTGGTTAACCCCGAATTGTAGCACCATTATAAGTAAGTAGTAAAAATGTTCATACACATTAAACATATCTGAACGAAAACAGATACAACGCGTTGCGATCGGAATTTTCTTCGATTCAGAACTTTTTCGGAACTGATACCATAATACTTTTGTCACTCAGCCCAGTATTGGTATCCGATCGAAACGGAATTTTCTCCGATTTGTACGAAATTGTACAATTTCATATCATGGTATTCCATATCATATTATAAAATTTTCTTACGTTTCAGAACTTTTTCGGAACGAATACCATGATATATACTGTCACTGTCACTTGTAACTTGCAAAAATTAGTCAAAAGTTGTCTAAACGTCACTTTAGACATCTTTTGGATGGAATTGAATCCATTACTTATGATATGTCTCCACCGAAACTAAGTCCGGTATTTAGTGATAAAAGATTTAGACCTCTATCGGGTTTTAGGATTTATATTGACGTTTGCTGTCAAGAATATTGTCACAGCTGGTAATATTTTTTATAATTTCTAAAAGTAAATACAAATTTTATTGTTGTATATAATTAATAAGAGGCCAGAATTACTACATAAAATGATTACCAAAAATGAAAGAAAACCGAATTGCTAAATGTATTTAGAATTTATTTGACATTTTAATTTTTATTTTTAATTTTTTTCTTTGTCAGCACACGACATAACATGTGCTGACATAAAAAAGTATTGTTTGATTCCTGTCACATGAGGATTTAAGTGGGATTTATTATAAATCTTGGATTTAGATGAGACTTATAGACGTTAAATCCACGGGATTTAGTGAAGATTAAAGTTGATTTAGCGAAATCATCCGAATTTTGTTCTGGTGAAGACATAGCATTACTTTTTTGGCGACAAGCGCTAAATAAAAATAACTATTCTAAATTTTAAATAATTTGTATTTATTTCAAGTTTAGATGAAAAAGTAAAATACTTTACATTTTACAACTTACATTTGTTTTTTTTTTTTTTTGTTTGCTTTTAAATTAAATACTTGAATAAGAAAAGAAAATAAAAATTTTAATATACACTTTTGACGTATATAATATATTTAAATGTGTAACTAAAAAATAAACAAAAAAAAAATTAAACTCATTACTTATTTCATTTATTTAACAAAAAAAATTAATATATATATAATATGTATATGAATGTCTTTTTAACTTTTACTCAAATATTGCTTATACATATAGTTTTTTTTTTATGTAAAAATATTTATATATGCCTACAAACTAAGTTTTCTTTGTATTTTTTTGCTGTATCTGTCCCTTTGAGGAATGTCTTAGAAATTTCCATAAATATTTACATTTACATAGACTATGAGAAAAGTAAATAATATCTTTGTTTTTACTTATTATTATTCCGTAAGTCTTGTCCCTGTCATGGTGGCTTACTCCATTTTAACAACAGCCCCGCCACGTTCCAGCTGTCGTTCTAACTTCCTTTCGAGCTCACTGAATGGACTCAATTGTGTCATTTGTATGATTTGCTGTTGATGTTGGCGCTGCTGGTGTAAGTCGTACTCATCGTCAATTGATGGGCTTCGACTCATCGCCTGTTGGATTAGTGGTGAGGCTTGGTGATGCTGCTGCTGCTGTTGCTGCTGCTGCTGATGGTGATGATGGTGGAGATTCTCGATTTTAATGGCATCATGATCGACACCGGTCAGCTGTTCGTAGAAATAATTCGGCGACTGAGCCGGGCTATAGCCATGATGATGTTGTTCGGTTGGTGATGGTGTCATCTCGAACATTTGATGAGCGCCTGTCATTAGTTGTTGCTGCTGCTGTTGCTGTTGCTGTTGTTGAGTTTCATGATGAAGGGACATATACTTTGGCATGTACTTGGTATTGGTGTTCATTAGATTGTTGTTGTTTTGACTCGTGCTGTTGTTATTGTTGTTGGTTAGGGTTGTTGGTGAGGGGGTTAACACAGAACCGTTTAGCAATGAGGAGGACGTATAGTGTAGTGGCGACATGTTGTCATGCTGGTTAATCGGTGGCGATGGTGTGCCCGGCGTGACGGCTTGATGATGAGACGACGCTGAAGAGGTTGTTGGCGTATGTGCCAACGGTGGTGTTGGAGTTATATTAGTCGGGCTACTACTGGCATTCGAATGGTTCAATGTGCTAGTGTGTTGAATCGATGATGTTAGGCTTTTCAATTCTGAAACAGAGAAATATACAAAAGATGACGACAAACCATGGAGTGTGTGTCGAATTTAAATGCTTACCATTGTTGCTGTCTTGCACGCTGTTTGTGTTGTTGGAACTTTTGCTGTTATTATTCGTGGAAGATGATGATTTATCAGAGTTTTTACTTCCCTTTGGCTTACGCTTTCGAGTCTGTAAATTGAAAGTGGAAATATTTGTTGTGTTAAGTGAATTGCCTTGAATGACATCCGAGTGGTGGTGATAATTACCTGGATGGTGTCTTTCTTCATGGCCAGTGGCCGTTTGACAAGATGTAGTTTGAAGTACAGTCCGCAGGCGTTACAAACTGGCTCTCCACTTGGATTGCGACGCCATAAAGATGTTTGGGTTGTGTGACAATTTGAACAGGATAGTCCAACTCGGCGTGATGCACTCTGTGAAGATGTTTTTTTTTGTTAGTAAAAATTATTTGTAAAATTGACTGGTTCTTTGTGTGTGTGTTTTTTTTTTTTTTATCTAAATGCATTTGAATTAGTTCTGTGGAAAATACTTAAGGTCAGTAGCCTAATTATAGAGGGAAAGGTGGCAGAAAATTTGATAGTGAGTGAGCAGGGCAAATTTGCAGTGAATTAAGAGTGATGAATTGAACTGAAATTGATGGAGACAGAGACCTAGTAGATGGTTTTCTACACAAAACAAGTTCCTACGGCTGAGGGTAATGTATAAAAAATTGGGCCAAAGCTAGTTCCATCATGAAACGTGTTTGTAGACTTTGATGCTTATGCATATTGGTTGACAGTAAGCATGGAGATCGAAGCCTTACTACATATAACAAAAGATGTAAAATGTCTTTTATAGTGGAGAGGTAAGATACAACACACTTTCTCGAAAAGAATACGAGAAGGGACTCTAGTCAATTTTTCTCTAGGAATAACCCGGTAAAGCAAGGATAGTGACAACGCAGTGATCACCGACGTAGGCCTAAAGGATTAAGAATGATCAATAAAGTAGAAGATACCAGAAATGTAAGAAAAAAAATAAGAACGTCAGTAGGTCAAAAAAACACACAGCAGCCTGTTCGTTGTATTAGCCTTCGATCAGTCAAGGAACTTAAAATTGAAGAAATTCAGGACTCACTCTTTAAGATACATATACAGTCAGTCACGAAAGTCTACATACAGCGCTGAAAAGTGCTAAATTTGAATTGATAGACAAACTTTCAATTTTGTTTTTTTATTAGATGACATTATTATTGTTTAAAAACATAAATCAAAACAAAAACAAATCATATCCTCACAATAAACCAAAGAAAACAAGAAAAAGCCAAAAATTCAATTCAAATTTAGCACTTTTCAGCGCTGTATGTAGACTTTCGTGACTGAGTGTATAATTGCCACAGCAGAATTATGCGATTAAAACGTATTCACGATTTAAGAACAAAACTCTACCACCAGTTTGGGTAAAGGGACACCTAGTATTCAAAGGAATAACCTCTGGATTGAGCGAATGATCGAATTTGTTTAATGAATGTGTTTAGTACTAGGACGACGCTTTAGAAAACCTGAGAAGGATTTTTCTAGTCAGCTGCATCAACAATTTAAGTTATGACGAACGACACTTTAAAAGCGTTTCAATTTGAAAGGCTGGACGTAACAAGGCATAACCGGCTGATCGACTGAGCATTGGACAAATGGTGGATATATGTAAGCAGGCCAGGTGCAGTAAAAATATGGGAAGGCTCTAACAAAAAAAAAACAATCGATCCTGATGAAGATATGCCTTTTAGGAGATGATAAATGCAGATTTAGTGATAGAACAACAAATGGATCCAAAATGAAGAGAATAACTGGGCCGACATTTTAGGGGAATCACTCTTGGAAGCAGTCAGTTCCAGTGAATAATTATTGTTCAGATTCCAAGGAAAGGTCTTTGTCATTAACTTTTGTAGGCAAACCTAAAATACTTTGGGATAAGCCTGAGATATATAGTTTCGCTTAAAATAAAAAATAGCCTTGAAAACTTTCACAGAATCGCCCAAGAGCGACCTAATCATTTTTACTGGATCTTGGCTTGTATTTGCTTCGCAGGGAGTGAAACAGCTGACGCTTGGATTAAGTAGCGTGGAAGTACACACATACTACATAAAAAACAGATAAAGTACCAATTAATTTCAACACAAAAGAAACATGACGAAATAAAGTACATAACTCCTAAGCCCCGATACAAGCACTTTCAAAATTCTAACAGGAGCCATAGCTGACGTTCCAATCTGTAGGCGATTTGTGGACTAGACCTCAAAATGGAAAAAGAATTCTAAATTCAGAAAACGAATATTCAGTCACAAATTGTTGTCACAAATTTCTGACAGTCTTATTCTAAGTTGTATGGCATAGTAGGTCTCGTCTGTAACCTATGACATCCTTACTTCTATAGACCATTCATCGAAAAAGACAGCTCCTGGCTTAGACCCGACTCTTTGAGGTAGTAGGTTTGGGCGTGGTCGAAATTCTCAAAGAGATAGACAGTGACACAAATTATACGAATATCGGTATGTTGTGGAGAGATATTATAAGCTTTCAAGAATCTAAATAGTTAACAGTTGCTATGATCCAACCTAAACCGATGGCCGCGTTACCTAACCTAATTTATACAATTTGGTTGAAAAGCTTGCAAGACCTTAAAAGAAAAGGTGTAAAGTTTTAGGGGTTTAGAGGGTTGAAATCATTAAAATTTTCCTTAAATATTGGCAAATAAAAACCAATGCCAAAGACATTCTAATACATTCAGATAAATCAACACAAAAAAACTAAGTCACATGCAATTTAATGTTATTATATAAATACATTTTTTTATTTTTAGCAAAAGAACAAAATTTTTGAAATTTTTATTTTTTTTTTTTTTAACTTCAACTTTTCTAACAAATACTAAAAGTACACTAAGTAAAGAAATAAATAAATATTTTATTATAAAACCTACCAGTCGACGACTTGATTTTGTTTCCTCTGTTGGCCTACTCGGCATTGTGTTATATTGATAGTAGCTCTTATAGAAATCCCCGCCTTGTTCAGCCACTGTAATAATATTATTAAATTGTTTCAAAGAATTTAATAATGTTTTCAGTACCGTTTGAGCAGTAAAAAATACTTTAATTTTTTTTTTTTTTTAGTTTATTAATTAATAAATTAATCTCAAATGAGTATAAGAAGAAAAAAAAAAAACAGAAAACTTTTTGTCAAATCCTACGTAAAACTTGCCCATATTTTGGATCAAGTTTCTTTTTTTTTTTTTTTAAATTTATAATAAATTCAATTAATCAATGCTTTGGCCCCCGGAAAGAAAAAAAAATGCGACGGATTTCTATAAGATTTATATAATCTATTTATTTTTTAATTTAAATTATCTTTCTTTCAAAAAAAAAAAAAAAACTTTTTATTTCAAAAATTTTGTTCATTTCTCAGTTATTTTTTATTTATAGAAAAAAAAGTTTATAAAATTTACCAATCTTCTAGGTTGTTTAACTAAGGGTCGATTCATTCCGTTCATTTTATGATAGAGACCGCATGCATTGCATAAGTAATGTCCGGTATTATCGCGTCGCCATAATGGGGTTGATATAGCACCACAATTGACACATTCACGCCCCTCAGTGAAAAAATCGGCGTCGAAAAATGCTTTAAATAGTAACAATTTGATGTGTTTTTTTTTTTTTTTGGTTTTGTAACTATTGTTTTTCTTTTTCTTAAAATTTTTGTGTAGTGTAATTTGTGTGTAACTTTTTTTTTTTTCTTTTTGAAATATATAATTAAATGTTTTTCTTTAAAAAATTTTTTTTTTCCCTGTGTTATGATATTACCCATGAAATTAATTGAATTTATTATAAAAGTAAAAGTTATTTATAAAGCTTAAACAAAACAATAATTATTATGTACATTTAAGAAGAGAAATAAATATTTATGTATTTTTTTTAAATATTTTAAAATTTCCAAATGTTTTCTCTAAGTGTAAGCGGTTTGGTTGATGGATGAATCTGTGGCGAGGAGATTTATTATAAAGGCAAGCTAGAATGGTAGTGGCAGACAGGCACCATTTGTGCTTGAGTCTTATGTCAATAAATCAGAAATAGTCAGAAATTGCTAGTGAATGCTCAGGGCATTGTGTTCACAGATCCGTGTCAGATTATGTTGGGTACCTTGACAGTGGATAAGGATGCAAAGTGAAATTAAAGGCAATTATGGACTTGTACTCTCTGGTCACTCCCTTCGGAGGATTATCGAACATAGATTACGAAGACCTACATATGTATGTACGTGTCTTAGAGGATATTACTAATCTGATATGTGAATGTCAATCCATTCGTCGGAGTAGACTAAAGTATCTTGGAAGATACAAAAAAAACCCAGGCCATAGCCTAGCCTCCGAATGGAAGGGGCCTACTGTTTAATGCCGTTTCACTCTACAATCGTACTTTGCATTTACTGCATTACTTATTTAGATGGCACTATAGTTCGAGGTGAACCTGGGCCTAAACCCGGCCCTCCAATTGTGCGCTCCAACTCGGTTGAGGTCTCCTTCTACTTTTGCGCGCCACCTAAGGCAAGGTGTTCCTTTACTGGGTTTGATATTACATTGATAATCATAGAAGTATATATCTACATCCTCTGCTTTATGAAACATATAACCATAAATCACAAACAAGAGTAGTTCCATGACCAGTATGACCATATGTATCAACTATATCAATCAAGCGGAGAAAATAACTCATAAAACATACCGAACGTGTATCCTGAAATCTCGCTCCGTCTCCTATGTCGCCAGCACCAAATGCCGAAGACTAAAGGCAACGATGCCAATATGCCACCAGAAACGCCGAAACTGATGTGTCGACGAGAAGAAGGAAGAGACTATCCACTAGTTATAAATAGCTACAGATCCCGTGATGTCGGAATACAGCACCCTTAGTATAAATACAAACAGTCACTCTAACTTAGGTTCTAAGGTTAAGTAGGGTTATGAGATCTTCATAAAGCACTAGCTCGGTTTCGCAAGACCACCACCAAGAAACTCCCGGTTTGACGAAGAATGCCAGCAAGCAAATGCAGCTAAACAAGTAGCATACAAAGCAGTGCTGCAAAGAAGGACGAGAGCGGCCCGCGCGGACGAAAGAAAAATTCTTTGTTGGATATTCGGTCCCGTATGCGAGGAATGGAGGAGAAGATACAACCGGGAACTCTATGAGCTGTAGCAAGATTTGGATCCAAAAATCCAAAACACTTCTACTACACTGACTCGGCCACATCGAGCGAATGGACAATAATGCTCCAACATTCGAAGAGGATCTTCGAAACACAGCCCCCAGGCTTGGAACGACAAGAAAGACCGAACCTCCGTTTTAAGGGTCAAGCTATCGCGGATGCCAGACCGCTTGGTCTAGACAACTGAAAGCAGCGTGCCCGGGATGAAAGAGAGTGGAAGGCTGCCGTGTCTCAAGCAGAGACTCTTCACGGGTCGGAAGCTCGTTAAGTAAATAAAGTAAGTAACCGGTTTTAGACCAGGAAAATCCACAGTCGATGAAATGTTCACATTTCTTTTTATTGATTTAAAGGTTGCATATAGAGCATCTATACAGACGAGCTACTCAGAGCCATGTCTAACTGTGCAACCGTGTGCAACTACTACCTTTGATGTCAAAAAAGGATTTAGACAAGGTGACGCACTGTCATGTGATTTTTTTCAACATCATACTTGAAAGGATTGTGGGAAACTCACAAGTCAACACTGTGCAACCGTGTGCAACTACTACAACCTCGACATGTCATGTTCTGTCAAAAATTTTCATAACTAAATTGACAGATACCTAGACGATATGAATCGTTATTTGTATAATAGATATCATAGAAGACATATTTATTTTCTTCTTTGATTAGTATCTAAATAAGCAGTATCAAGCATTTAAGAGACATTTTCGAACTTTCGAACAATATTCGTTATGAAATATAGGATTTAACACAACAAATGACAGCTCGACCTCCGAATGGTATGTCATGATGACAGCTTAACTTAAAAATTATATTCACAGCAACGAATCTCTTTAGAATTTCAAAAATTCTTCTGTAAGTTGAGTTCGAAATCCTTAACGAAAACAAAGTGTGTAAACAACTTAGTTGAAAGAAAAACACTAGAAAATTACATAAAAGCAAGACTGAAATGTGCATCCTTGTTTGTTGTTTCTCCATCTGGCACTCTTAATAAATATTAACAAACAAACTGAAAAACTACATTCTCACTTGCAAAAAGCAAAAGTAAACTAAAAAAAAAAAAAAACCAAATAAGACCCCTACACATATCGTTCTATTTTTAAAAACTGGTAAAATTTGTTGCAAAGAAAAGGACGATAATTAAACATCCTGTTGTGTGCACACTGTGGTTACCTAACCATCGTTTCTCACACAAATTTCACACTACATCTTGTAACAGCGAAACAGGACTACGTAGAATAACATTTATTCAGGATCATCCGTGAAAATTGCCACAAATGCGTACAGGACTTGATCTTAAAGCATAGTATGTACGTGTTTCTTGTGATGAACGGCGCCGATCATAAATGAGGTTAACAACTCTCATTCACTGTCGCTGGCTGCAAAGTCTATTCAATCCGTGAGGCTGCCCCCCTCTGACCTTAGAATTTTGTTTGTTAATTAAATTGTCAAACTTAGAAGTCATTTGGAAATATTTAAAATATATATATATTTTTTTTTTTTTTTCTTCTTGATAAGAAAATTGTTTAAAAATAAAACAATGAAAGAGAACCACATTATATAGGAGAAAGTGTAAGAGAAACTACATAACATATAAACAACACTTACTTGCAGATAACGAAGCCGATGCTGATAGATGTGTCGCTGAATCATTTGTGGTCCGGCCACGAGAGTTTGTATTCGAGCTGATAGCCCCAGCGATGGCGGTCGCTGCCGTGGCATAGCTAATTGAACTTGTTGGCTCATAGTGTCCTTGCCAGCCAGTGCTATCGTTCTGAAAGGAAATAAACAACAAACAAAATATTATTTCTCTGAACTAAGAAATAATTTCTATTTTTAGTGTTAAAATACTCACTTGACCCCTGTAACTAGTTAGAGCTGTATAATGATTAGCCGCTCGCACAGCGGCGGTATTAAAACTTCCATTACCTCCGGATGCTATCCTCTGAAATGCTGGTAATGCCCCGCCACCAGTTTTCGTTGAACCGTATTCATCAGGAGTTGTACTCGCCCCACTTCCAGGTGGTACAATGAGATTCGATGAGGTACTAGACCACATGTGCGATCCGTCATGTGTTGGACTTCCGTTCAGGTATTGCATACCATTCGCCGCCGACGTTAGTAATGGTCTCGCATAGACTGAACTATAATAGAACAAAAACAGAGTGCATAAACATTGTTTATTTATTAATCATTTTCAAGAGTTTAGAGATGAAGATTAAAATACTTGATAAGTAACAAGACAGAGGACATGGTACACATCATCATTCACACTGATGGAAACAATAGAATGTTTTGATATGTTTTGCGTTACCAAATATTTTCGATATTCTCATTGACGTAAGAACTCTTACATATGTTTGATTTTGAATAAGGTCATAATAATGGCGTTTGTTAGCTATTTTTGACAGATTCCAAAGAAATACATTTTCGAGTAAAAACATGTCAAATGTAAGTATTCTGTCAAACGGTAACAAGTGAACGGGTGCTTTCACAAATGCAGTACTCCCTGCTTTGCAAATCAACAAACATTCATAAATGCAAACTCAAAATAACAAACAAAACGAAACGAAACAACGCATTAAGTTCCGAAATGCATTGTTTACGAATGTATTGCGCATACGAAAGCAACCATCGCATTATGATCTACTACAGTTTTCGGTTTAGCTTTAAAATATATTTCATGAATATTCGGTAGCACCACAATTGTTTACCAAATGATTAATTATCTGAGTTCCAATTAATTTATTACACATTGTTTCAAATTAACAAAAAAGAAATCATTCACATCGAATAACATTCAAAAACCTATTGATTCAAACCGCAAAAGAATGCGCATCGTGTGCTTGCATCACCGTTGCAAGGTGCAGTCACAATGCGCATTTTGGTTGAATTTTGGAAACCAGCCTACATTATATCCTCAGACATGATCAAAAACTTATGTTAAACGTTCAAAACTTGTTGTACATATATTCTAAAAAGGAATTTTATGAAATGTTAAAAGTGTACCATTGAAAATCTTTACATCACTTTGAAGTCAAAAACGAAAATCCTACGAAAACATGTAAGATTCTCATTTTTAGGAAACGATTTGTAAGTTTCGTCGATCATGCACTGAATGACTAAATTGGTTTCAACTCGCTTAAACCAAATTAAAAGCTTGACAGACTTTTAAAATAATACACGCCAAACAAATATGGAGTCCGACAGACTGTTGCACAAATGCATCTGATCGCGTGAAGTCCATACACTACATAACCTGACATTCTGAACTCAAAAATTTGGCCGTACATGAAACTTCGCAATAAATCCCTATGAATACCCCAACCAATGCTCAGGACAAGATCAGGCTCTTGTTTTGACCCTACGTTCCTCCAAACTAAGTCACTAATTCGTCACTGTAAACATATAAATTCCACATCATCGTAGCGCCAAATTCCACATGACTCCCAGACTAAGCAATTTCTAATTTATTTACCTTACAACGTGACAGTCCGACATCGTCATCAAAATCCTCCCAAACTGGGGATTCAAAAACAAAATATTAAAAAGATCCACAAAATGATGACCAAAATGATGATTGACTCAAAAGAAAGAAAAAAAAAACAACTAAACCCGCTACCAACTTACGAAGATCACCGGACGATCTATGATTTATTTTGACACTCTAAGGAACAAACCTCCAAGACAAGTCGTTTATTTTTGCATCCGTTTCGTCATTTACGCGCAGAATTGACCACAAGCCGGCTACTGGAATGCCCTTGGTCTTCATTCTATTTCTTTTTATTTCTGCTTTTGTTGACGTTCGGTTTTTTTTCTGTTTTTGTCACGCCGCCAGTTTCATTCACCGGCTTTAATGACTGCAGCCATAGCAAAGAAGGGGTCACGGATACATTGAAGTTTTGTCAACAAAACATTATTGCTTTGCGTTCTTCTTTGCTGCCGGTAAAGGGTGCGGGGGTGGATTTCTTCTTTTATTTTTTAGCGGCGCACGGTTAATTTCATAATGTCTCTTTCTTTTTCTCTCTTTTCGCGTGCTTGGTGGTCTGGCCAAAAATTGCCATAGCCAGCATCGTATACGTCAAAAAAAAAAAAAGAACACAACTGCATTCAGCTTCAGCAAATGTCAACCGATATTGTTTAAGTTTTGAAAAGTGTAAATATTAATAATGAAGAAGCGTGCAGTAACAGTGTTGGCGGGAATTTAATATTCCAGAACGATGAAGTTGTGATGAAGAAAAAAGAGGAGGAAGAGGAGGACGAGGAAGTAAGTAGATGGACGGACAGAAGAATTTTGTTTGGAATACGAGAAATGACGAAACCATGGTCAATTTGGAACAAGTCATCAACTTTGGGCGCAAAGATTTGTTACAATTTCCGTTGTCGCGGGTTTTTTGCATTTCTTTTTGTCTTCACGAATGCAATAAGAAAGAAGGGACAAAATGACTGGATGAGTGAAGTAATAAAATATCGAATGACGTACGAACGTCAAAATTTTTTAATAAACAATTTTTGATAATTGAAATTGTCACAAAGTAGATGGGCGCATTCCAAGTATCATCTTGCACATCTTTTGTGTCTTTTGTGAAAAATGAGTGGTACTGCGAGGGGATATTGGCTGCGAAGTCCTTTAGGTATACAATTATGTTCTGCCTTATTAACAACTTAGGTATCATTCACCTTGTTTTCATTGGTCTTAGTGATATTAAGGCTGGGCTAGACTTGATAAGATGATAATAAGGGTATGATGTTATTCCATCTGACTTTAACAACTTTTTGTCGCCAATAGGTCAACACTGGTACAGGAATCGTGGAAAATTTGTATGACTTTAAATAGGTTTCCAACTTATGTCCTCTTGCTAACCCATCGGCTGGGCAAATTATAAAATATCTAGAACCTTTCCGTGGATATCGAGTCTTGACTATCTGCATATGTACATATTTTGCTATGAATAGTTGGTTTGACTACAACAATTGCCAATTATTTAGGTTACCTTAGGCTTAAAGTTGTATTCCTTGTTAAAACTTTTTCAATAAAATCTGTAGTAACAATGCTGACTATTGTTTCTCAAGCATCAGCTGGAGCGCTATTCGATACATACATATGTATGTACGTAGATACAAAAAACTAAATAAATAAGCTGTTGGCACCACAAGTCGAAGTAGAGCTCAAGGTCTAGTTCTTACAACTATTCGTACTGTAGATACATACATGTCGGACAAGTAATACATACAAGATTAGTTATTTTACTTCTGTTTTTTTAAGTTTCATCAATAAAATAAACTTTGTTACTTGTTAAAGGTTCGCTATACGTAGATAGAATCGTACAAGAAACTTGTTGGTATTTTAAGGAATTCAAATTTTGAATCCCTTGCTAAATAGTGCAACGTGTAATCTGAGCCATGGTTCTACAATTCAACAGTATCGTGCTTTCTAAATTATTTTCTACTAAGGGCCTTCTTAAAGCTTCATAGGACAACAAAGACCTTCCAAGCATTAGTTCTAAAAAGGTATGTGTGCAACTTCGTGAACTAAGTCGTGCTAAAAAAAAAACGAAAAAATAATAGGCCATCTAATATCACTTAAAAGCTTGACGTTTCACCGAGTCTCCACAAGACATTTTTGTGTCAGACTTTATGTCAAAAATTATATCAAGACATTTCATTAGCTCTATTTGTGTACCGAAACAACGAATTTTCACGAATTTCTACGAAAATTCACGAAATTATGTTCGAGTACCTAAAAGTTTCGTAGTTTTACGTAAAATCGTACCTATTCGACCAGTGGCGTAGCTACCTTGGGACAAAGAGGTGCAGTGCCACGAGCACCAAAAAGGAGAAAATCAAGAAAAGTTGCATAACCTGGAAAAATTTTTACTTGAGTGGTTCTTCGGAGGTTACTTGATATTATAATTACTCTTGAAAAAAATTCTTTGACACTGAGAGGACATCAAGAGGATTTAAGTCTGGAGGGATGCACTGTGGCCCTTTCCCATCTAGGTAGGGGACTACATTTTGACATTTGGCTTTTAAAAAGTGGGCAAATTATTTATTCATAATTTTATCTCTCTTTCAGAGAATTTTATCGCCACTCCTTGAAATTCCACAATCTACGAATTTTGGTGCAAAAAGTACGGGAACAGACCTATGTATGTATTTCCAACCATATCGCGAAAGAGTAAGCAAAGATTAATTCTTGTCTTTGGCCTTTAAATGAAGTTGAAAATTAAAAAAATCGGAAAAAAAGATACGAAGAAGAAGAAAAAGTAAAATCGAAAAGAAATAAGAAAATCGAAATATTGAATTAATACATACATTTCTAGAAAAAAGGCATTTGTGACAGATTTCTTGCAATGAATTATTGTCAGTGAAGATCAGGGTTTTGCGTTCACTTTCAATGTCAAACGGAAATACACACGCACCTACGAAAAATACTGGTGTTAGAAGTGGGACTCTTATATTAATATTTTTATAAACAAGACAAATATGAAAAGGTTTCAAACGTGAAAGTGAAACCTTTCTTCACACACAACGGTTTAGTTCAGCAAAAGACACACCCAAATATTGAGTTATGAAGAAACAGGACAAGAGTCTAATTTAAACAAATGGAATTAGCAAATGAAACAGAATAGCTGGTTAGTTAAAATATGTATATTCCAAGCCTAATAACGTGTTAAATTTTAATTCATGATTGCACGGTTTAAAAAAAAAAAAAAACAATATTTTCTACTCGTTGAAGTGTGAATATTGTAATGTCACGTACCTGCTTGGGTTTTTCCAAACGTCACAATATTCAAAAAGTACCTCTATTTGCATTCGAATAATATTGTATGACGCGCAATAAATACCTAAAAAACGGACTATTTCCTGTGTTACTTTAATCAACACTTTTGCAATATTGAAAAACAAAAAACCAATTCCCTATCCTAGTAACACAAAATCTTATTGAAATCGCACAGCTTCGTATGCAAAATGAAGTCACTCAGTTCATAACATACCATCTCTCCATAACGACATCCATAAAACGTAAATCCATTCTCAACAATAATCCTTTTCATGCCATTCTCCTTCTCAACTCAATAGAGTACACATGCACACTTTTCACTTTTCGCGTCTTTCTAAGGCTCTCGTCTTCACTTTCAAAACAAAATCAATAGAACCACTCACAAGATACCCAGATAAAGTATCTATTGACGTGCAATCAACTTCACTACTCCAATTGAACTACGCACCGCCGAACTTCGTAGAGCTTGGAGAACCCGATAAAAAAAAAAAACAAAAAAAAAAAACTAAAGAAGCAACTGCAGCCCCTAAGAAAACTAAGCTCGGACAATAGTAGGTACGAGAATGCACCTAACTACTTGCCAATCTCGTTCTAACAAAGGCCCCATGACATGTTGCTGTTTACGTTGTTGTATCGTTCTTTTTTGTTTGTCATCAGTTACACTATTTTTCCAATTTTTATGGTCTTTCGAAGTTTTTTTTTTTTTTTTTTTTTATTGTTTTTGTTCCGTGCATTCGAGACGTGTGTATTTGCATTTATTATATAATATACGAGTAGCTTGTGCGACTATATAGGAAGTTGGAGGCACAGAAAGCATGCTTATAGAGGAAATTACACTGTTTTAGGGGCAGCAAACAAAACTCGCAGAAAAATCACATACAGAACGTGCAAAAGTTGGTTTTTTGAGATACACGCGCCGGCGCGCGCCCGCCACCATCTATAATTGCTGGTGAAGTTCGTTTGCTTGACGCGATCGATTTTAATGGGGCGAACGCAGATGTAAGACGGTCTCGACTCTTGTATGGAAATGGAACCCTTTCTTAGCAAAGGAGAATGCTTGTTATGCGGCGGAGAGATGAAAAATATGGGTGACGACATTATTGGTTCCGGTGAAAAATAAAAAGGCAAATAACATGAGTGGAGAAACCTGACGGAGGGAGTCCTGACAAAAATGTGGGTTAATTGTGGTTTATTGCAAATAGGTCAACATGGTATGCAAATGTGTTCCAAGAATATTCTTTTCATGTGAGTCTAGCGAAAGCTCTTAAGAGGTAATTTGACACAACAGACACGTGAATATCATAAATAACGCAGACAAGAAGATTCTTCATTTTTCGAAGTATCAAAATCAAAGAAAGTAAATTTTGATAAGTACAACGAATTTGCAAGTACATACAACCTGTACCAACTTCCGTCAGCAGAATATTAAAAAACTATTTCCGGCAAAGATTGTCGCTCTATGAAACAGATGATGGTGTGGAGGAATACACAGTAACTGGAGGAGTTCCCCAAGGTCCTGTGACCAGTACTATAGAACTTCATGTACGATAACGTCTTTCGTCTTAAAATATCACGCAAGACCAAAAATTTTGGGTTTTGCAGACAACAGAAGTTGTTGAAATTAGCAATGAATTGTTTGACGGAGGCTAACAACAGTCGGCCTTACGCTAGTCGAATATAAAACGAAAGCGGTTCTCATTTACAGTAGAAAGCAACTAGAAACAATAGCGCTCACAGTAGGTGGGCATGAGATAGTATCCCAACCAGCTATTAAATACCTTGGCATCATGATTGACTCAAGGCTTACAGGGTGCCACCATTGTGCAGATTATGCCGAATATAGGAGGGCCAAGATACAGCTACTTTTAGTTAAAGTAGTCACATTCGTAGTGCTTTATGCATCACCAGTTTGGACCAGAGCTTTGAAATTGACTTTATACAAAAGAAGAATCAAAGCAGTAAATCGACTATGTGCACTAAGAGTGAGTAGCCTGCAAACACATGAACATACACGAACGTACACACGAACTAAACAAAACTAAAAAACGAAACTAACGAACTAGACTGGAAGTACATCCAAACACCCTGACATAACACGAACAACACCCTTCAGGATATTTCCAGACACATAGACAAACGCGTGTGAAGAAGAGAAGAAAAGCTACCCCTGAAGTGCCCCCATAATGAAATGCTTACAGTGGACCACACACAGGCTTTAGCAGCTTTCCACCTTTGCTAGAATGGCTTCTAAGAAAGTTCAACCTCTGGGGCCCTAAATCGTACCGGGGCACTGTATAAAATAAGTATCAAGATACTTTTAAAAAAAAAGACCTTGTTCCTGAAAACTCAGCAAATTCAGTTACAGCCGTTGTGCCACAAGGTTCAAGTTTGGGTCCTTTGCTTGTAGTCGTATAATGTAATATGTGCTGAGTACTGTATTGGATTATGCCAAAGTTAACGCAGATGTAAGGCTTTACATCGATGACTACTGTACTGCCCTCTTTAAATATTAGAAGAAGTTAAAAAAAAAACTGTTATCGACTTTGCAAGGATAACTTCAAACTTGTTCTGAAGCTAGTGTCTTTGTAAGAGACAAATAATTAGGTATCGCATTAGGTCCTGCTTACTGTTTGCAGTGAGTTTGAACTTAGAGAGTCTTCTATACATCCCAGCTCACAAGTGAACGTGGAAATTGAAAAAAAAACTTGCTATACAATGTATAGATGGGGACTTTGCACGATCTGAACCCATGTTAAGTCTTATTACGTTCTCAATCGAATAACTACTTGGCGAATAAGATTTAGGTTTCGAAAATGAAGATATCTTTGAATTTTTTTTAGCGAAGATGTGTCTACTCATTAGGCGCCGTAACTCAGTGGTTAGTACGTTGGACTACTAAATGGGAGTTCGTAGTTCCCTTCAAGCTTCTCAAACAAAAATTATACTTTGGACACGGCATAAAAACAGTAGGTACCTTCCATTTATGTGAATAATCTAACACGCGCATGGGTTTGTATTCTTTTTCTGTGTTTTTATTCAGTATAAGTCTGACAGGTTGTCGGATGTCTAACTCACGCTCTACCACTACACTATACCATATTTGGCAATTCAAGACACAATAAAACTGTAGGACCTTCCTACCTTCTATAAAGAAGGTAAGCTTTATAGAAAGCTAATCATCAGGGTTTCAACTTTAAAGCGTTGAATTCTTGGCAATATCTTTGTTCTCCTCCTCCTTTCTACTCTATTCTGCTAAGTACTATAGGTCAATGTCTGATCTACAATATGACTGTCGCACAGATGATATCTCTAAATGATTTAGATCTTACCTAGCATCTTGTATGTCGGGGCCAAAGTATTTTTTTTGCCAAAACCACGGAAAATTTTCGTTACCTTTTAACAATAATAGATCGATTCACGTGGTGGCCCGAGGCCTTTCTAAGCGCCATTAAGCGACATCAAGGCAAAAACAGTAGCTGATGCTGTTTAAGGAGTGGTTCGTCCGTTATGCAGTGCCATCAAGAGTGGTAACAGATCAGGGCTCGCAATTCGAGTCACACCTATTCCGCGAGCTTTGTGGCAAACTAGGTTTAGCACGTAACCGCACGACCGCGTACAACCCGAAAGCAAACGGATTTTTAGAGAGGTGGCACCGTACTTTAAAAGCTGCACTTATGTGTCATAACAACGAGCAGTGGACCAAGTCATTACCTCAGGTATTACTGGGTTTAAGGTCGGTTTACAGAAGCGAATTCGACGCGAGCACGGCCGAAATGGTTTTGGTCAAGCTATCCGGCTACCGTCGAATTTCATAGCCATGAGTAGGTCCGAAGGAGAAGTAACGCAGTCGGATTTCGCCATTTTGAAAAGGATCGACCCTCCGCGCCAGCAAACCATTCTAAAGTCAAACCCTTCGTGTTCAGGGAACTGACAAGCTGCTCCCACGTTTTCGTTAGAACCGACGTGGTGAAAAGACCTTTACAACGACCGTACGAAGGGCCATTCAAAGTTATAAACCGCGAAGCGAAAACTTTTCGGGTTTTGGTAAACGGTAAAGAAATGGTAATCGGTATAGACCGACTTAAGCCTTGTTTCGAGGAAGTAAATCAAAAACGCGTTATTTCGGGGCCTAGAGTGACCGCCATCAAGCAAACAACCAAAGCAACAAACCAAGCGTCCCCGGTTTTAACCTCCAGGTCCGGGCGTAGAATTGTCCGGCCAGAGAGGTACCGTTGAATGCTTGGCATCAACTGGCGGGGGAGTAATGTGGCAGCAATGTTATAGGGCCATCAGACAACACATAACGAACAGAACTGACAGCTGAGTGATGGCGGCGATTATCGTTAAGTTTTAAGTTGATTAGTTCTCGTAACGACTCGAAAGGGAATTTCGGACTCTTGGCGGCTTCACCGCATGCATGCCATAAATTAGCAGCGGCCTCGCCGCATTTCAATAGTTTTCCAGTGGAGTCTTTTATATCCGTTCATATACATATATAATTAAACAAATAAATACTGAGTATAGATATAGAATAAAGAACGTCTTCAACATTTATTCATCGACGGTCAATGCGGCGATCCCCCACAATATATGTATACTGCCATCGACTAGTTTTGGATCTGTCATAATGCGTCAGCAATACACAAAGATTCATTAAGACTAAGTCGGGGTTCTGAAGAGAATTTTATATCGATACGAGCCAACCCCATTTGAATTAAGGATCTGTGGGTTGCACGAAAGGATAATAGCCCTGTCAGAGAGAGGTTATCGTTATGAAGCAACCACAAACACTAAATATAAATGACGTCAATGTTGAGAAGAAAAATTAAAGTATTAAGAACCAAGACTATTTGAAAGCTGTAAAATAGACCTTTCTTCTCTACTTTGAATCGTTGCTGATTTTCTAAAGAGTTTGACAGACAAACGAAAAGAAAGGTAAGAATATTTTAGAATGACAAGCTTCGTTAATTTACTTAAGATTTGTTATATTGCTGGTCAAATCCGTTACATACAAATTATAACTTCTACTGCACTAAGAATACTTACTTTATGTACAACAAAGCACCACCAATTCAGTATTATCTAAACATTTCCATGGGAACTTCTCCCCTTTCTTTCAACCTTAGAAAATGCCTTACAATTAAAACAAAATCGACTTTACAAGACACCCCAAGGCATACGTACAATAAGTATATACTTTTAAAAGTTCACTGACACATTAGGAAGTACTCGTTACATTCTTATCATAGAGTCACTTCAATTCCGCATGCAATACACGTACAAAACTAGAGTAACGTCCATAATTAGTAATCAACAATATTGCTCACTAAACATAAAACAAACAAAAAAAAACAAGTTCTGCGGGTGCAATAAAACAAATGAAACTCACAAAGGTGCCTACTACACCGAACGTCACTCGAATATCCAGCGTTCAATGTATGTACATATGTAGGTATAATGGATTTAGATGCACACAACGCTAAAACAATGTCATTACCTATGTTCATACCTCCCTCACGACAAAATTTTAATAAACCCATGCTCGCATGACTTTTGATGACTTACAACCCTGCCCCCTTCGAAAGACAATGGAGAAAGGCGAGTAAACTTGTTCCAAATAGCGCATAAGTACACGAATTTCTCACAAAAAAAAAAAGTATCTATGAGCGTTCGCCTGATTCTCAGTTTTTTTTTAGGAACACCTGGGCACATAGAAACAGAACATTCTCATTGTTCGAAACAAATTGGCACTGGGGCACGCGTATATGCATTTGTCATGCCTGCATATTTTCGAAGTGCATATTCGTAGATCAACGAATGTTTTTTTTTTGAATATGACAGAGTGTGTCACTATAGTTTTGCTGAATTGGAATTGGAATTTCCTGCTCTACAACGAACATTTTTGATAGATCTTAACTCATGTGAATCAGGACGAGTAGGTAATTAGAGATGAGTGCAAAAAGTGAGGTTATTCAGTCAAATTGTCGCTGAACTTCCAAAAATTGTTTGACATAACTGTCACCTTAAAGTGAATGTTCTTTCTAGGGGTATAGCTCGGAAACAGGTCGGTTTTTGTTTTATCTTACACTTTCAAGACTGTCGTTTGGAATCATATTCTGCAGACTTGATGGCCCAAAACTCCAGACTGTCCATTTTGAATTTAAGTTGCCTAAAACTATTTGAATGTCTTGTTGTACCTTTAACGATTTCAAAACCAAAACATTAATCGGAAAATGTGTACTAATTAACAAGTGCCTCAAGTGCCTTTTGGCTCGATAAGTACACTTGGTACAAAAATACCACCAGGAGCTACGTTGAGCTTTCTAGCTTTCTTTTTGTAAAGTATTAGGTTTGTCTTGTATGTTCCAAAGTTCAAATTCAGTATTGGTACAATTAAACCGCAATACCTACTAAGGCATATACGAAGTCTAAGAATCAAGTGCATGCCTAAGTGAATAAAGAACTCCAATAGAAAATACAATCAAGCTTCGAATGGAGAGTATGAACATGTTGAGTAAAGTTGCAATACGTGTGGAATGTATCTTAGAAAAAAGTAAGCGTGGCTGTTATCATTTTCGACCAAAGTTCAAGCACTCGGATGAGATATTTCATTTGAGAAAACAAACAACGTGTAGGATCGTTCCTGTCTGGACTAAAAATAATGTATTTAGTGACAGACACACTACATGTAAAGAAAATGAAATAAGTTGATATAAACTCAGCTTAAGATCTAAAAATTGGTTAAATGCGGACAAACTGATGATGATCCATCTATGATGATGCAAGAAGTTCACTTAAACTGTCGGGCATGATTAAGCCGACTTATTTGTTAGGACTGATCATCAGTGTATTTGGAAAGGAGATGTTAAAAACGCTGCTGAAGGCATCACCCTAGTTCAACCTAAAGTCTCGAAATTATTGTCTTATTGAAAGACTGACCCTCGGACAGGGTTAAATTAGTATCAACCGATAAAGAAGGCCCAAAACCTAGTGGCATATTGACAAACTGATGTGGACCGATGTGGCTTAATCAATTTTAATGTAGGTATGGTCCATTAATCTATCTGCATTTACTCGTATTCGTAGAGAACATAACTCCATTTACATGGTGAAAACTCATCAATTCAATAAACATCGTCAGCCTAGGATGGAAGGCCCCGAAGTATGTGCATTAAACCAATTCTCTTTTCCCTGCACTTAAATCTCAGTTTGACCTAGTTCTAAATTTTGACACATAAAGACTACCTAAAACTTATTGAATCGACACAAATTCGAGAGGAGCTATCCTAAATCTTCTCTCAATTCTAAACTATAAACCATTTCTAGTATATGATCTTCTAACGAAAGCATTTAGATTTAAATTATCCCGCCATTTTGACAGATGGCAATAATTTTGACATCGCTCATAATAAGTGCAATAAGGCATTTCCGAACTGACTTTCAATTAGGGTTTTTTTTAAAAGGGGGAGATGTATCATATTGGGCAACTTAAGTGTTGGGAGAATATGGGTATTGCTCCAAACTCTTCTTTTTCCCTCTTTCTGTCGATTGTGGTATTTCTTAAGTTCTAAGTTTAATCGGCATCGGAACAGTTTAATGACTTTCTAAGCTTATACCTTGAGAGGAAAGTCCACAGTGGGTAAAATTTTCACACCTCGACAGATCCTGGAAAAGATTCAAGAAGTCCAAACTGATATCCGCCATCTTTTTATCGATTTTAAAGCCGCATATGACAGCATTTATAGAAACGAGCTATACAGAGCCACCTCTAGTTTTGGCAACCCTGCCAAACTCGTACACTTGTACAGGATGACGATGGAGAACGCTCGCTGTTCCATCAAGGTCGGTAACGATCTCACGGATTTAGACAAGGTGACGAGCTGTCATGTGATTTTTTCAACATCATACTTGAAAGGATTGTGCGAAACTCACAAGTCAACACCAGAGGCACAATCTTTCAAAAGTCTATGCAACTACTAGCGTCTGCCGACGATATTGACATTATTGGCAGAACACAGCGCGCTGTCACTGGTGCGTTCGCTAGTATTACAATGGAATCTTTGAGGTAGTAAGGGACTTTGTCTACCTCGGCTTTGCTATAAACTCTGACAACAACATCTCAGCAAAATTAGACGAAGAATAATTATTTCCAATTGCTGTTTCTTTGGGCTGAGAAGACAATTGAGTAGTAGAGCCCTATCCCGAACAACTAAGAAGGCTCTGTGCAAACCTTGATCATCGCAGTCCTGCTTTATGGCGCTAAAGCTTGGACTCTATCTAAAGCGGATAAAGATATTCTCGGTCGATATTCGAGAGAAAGATACTTCGTAGAATTTTCGCTCCCGTTTGCGTTGACAGGCTATGGAGGAGGGGATTCAACGACGAACTATACAAGCTGTATATCCAAACAAAAGTAAAAGGATTCTGATACAGAAGCTGTGACTACGAAGCACACAAAGGTGTATATGACTAAATTTGTTTGTTAATGTCGTAGTTTTAGCAAAATACGGAAGGTAGTCCTCGGGAAATATTTCTAATAACTTATATAAATTGTCAAAAAGCAATTCGAAAACTAGCTCTGAACTGAACTCTGGAATGGAAATCACTATCGACTAAATTTCGAATAAAAGCGTTTGATGTTATTTTTTCAATAATCCAACTGATGCTGTATAATATATTATGGCACCCTGATATCTTAACTTAAACAGAATTATTTGTGAGCCTAACCAGTTATTTAAAACTGAGTTGCAGCTTGTCTACTTCGTTGGTTTATTCACAGGAAACAACTCAGTGCTTCCTGTGCAAATAACTTTTTGACAGAAGGGACTAGCTTTCCAGGTGTTTGATTTCTCCGTGACAGTAATTATATGAGTTGTTTGTAAAACTTTGTAAAAGATGGAGCTTTGATTTAAACAAGGAAATAATAACTAAGACATGTATTGGAATTCAAAAGTGAAAAGAGTGAATAAGAAAAGAAACTCTGACAGAACTTCTTCGTTTAAACCGCTTTTCATTACCTATTCAAACAAATCGTTGTAAAACCTTCTGTTGGCTCATTACTAATGTCTTAATTATTCGAATTGAAACCAAGTTTAACCGAATGGACTTCAAACTTTTTTAAATAAAATATCGCATGTATGTGTGTATGAAGCCATACTCATAACAGTCATAACAAAGCTCATCACAAAGTCTAAAAACCATATATAGATACAATTCTACTGCATGTATCTTTTTGTTTTATTTTTAGATTAAAACTGAATAACACCAGCTACCCAAGCTCTATGAACTGCAAATAGTCCTGACTCATATGGAATTCAGTTTTTTTTTTTTTTTTTCTTACGACTTTTATATATTTTTCACTGAAATCCGATAGGCATTTTGAACTCAAGCTTACGTACGTATATTACGTGTACTCCATCATAGAAAATGTGCATTATTTTTGTTTGCAAGATTTTCTTTTCTTTTTTATTCTTTATTTTATATAGTAAACAAATACATAAATAGAATTTCAAGGGAAAAGAAAAATTACAAATTAGGTTATGGTAACTTGACACACAGTCGTAACGGTCAAGCTCAAATGGGTATTTTTTTTTTTTTTGTTTGTATTTTTGCACTTTTATTTATTTTGGTTTGTAATTTGTTTATTTGATCTTTTTGTTCGAAATAATAAACAAAAAAAAATTAAACAAATCCATACATACACCTGTTGTTTTGTTTCATCGATTAGTCATAAATATATAAGGCTCAATCGAACGAATTTCGAGCACTTTTAGGCACGTGCTTTTGGATAAATTTATGGACTGAACTTTGGGCGGTAAAATGACGTAAATCAGTTGAGTACATAAGTTCGGATATAACCATTGTCACAGGCGTGAAGAGTGATATTTGACGAATGGACGACAACGAATTTCCTTTGAATTAAAAATGATTCAAACTTTAAGTGCTTACACAAAAGTTTATTGTGATCTTTGTGGGCACTGAGGAAGCATTGGAGACCCTTTAGGACTTCGAACGAAATGCTGGAAAAGTGTAGAGAAGCTTAGAAATTTTTCGCGAACATGTTACTCCCTCAGTCAGTTTTTAAAACTTACACGAGTACATAGCACTAAGGTCCCAGATATGTTGTCTAAGCCATTTCCACAAACAAATCTGACCTAAAAAATATAGATGTATTCGTTGGACTCATTGTCAGACCAGTATCAACCAATAAAGGCATGATTTAGTAGCCATAGAGAGAGTATAGCCAGAATTTTCATAGCAAGCTGATTATCATCTTGAATCTGCTCACATCTAAGGACTAATTGAAATGAAAGCTACATTCCACATCATTTGAAAAGAACCGACACCTAGCTGCTACTGCTTCAAACAAACCTTCTCAGTAGTCATACCCTTTAGGGAAATCTGAACAAGAACCTCCTCTGGAAAAACAAATGGACTCAAACTGGAGATAAGAACTACCTGCAGAAGTTTTGGGGTCATCAATCAACTGATTTAGAAAGACCACTCGTTCTTCTCGTTTCATAAATCCTAAACCGCGAAATATAACGCATCTATCGAGCTTCGATTGGACAGATACACCGTACTACCTATAATCTAACCTAACCTAACCTAACATATTTATGTACAACAATCAACTATTAGGATAGTTTAAAGCACTTGCTTTACATTTTATATGATGTTGGCACTCACAGAACTAGCCATTCTCCACTGCATCCAGACTTACAGTGGTTTCAAGCATAACTTCTTCATGAGCCAATAGATAGTACCTAGTAAAAAAATGTATGACCTTCCAACTTAAGCACGTCCAAAACTACTCCAATGTATCTAATATTCCTTTTCTAGTAGCATATGAAATACAACAGTCTCATAGACTTCAACCGAAACGATTTCAGAAGTCTGACCTGCTACTCCTTGAGAGGAAAGAACAATTCCGATGGATATCATGGCATGATATCATAATCTCTTCCATCTTGAATATTTGGCAACGAAATTGTCCTTACAGATTATCTCGTTGCCGTCCATCCAGAGAGAATTCTAAACATTTGTACGCCGATGCATCGCGATGCCCGTACGAAATAGAAAGTTACCGGCGGCGGTGTGCCACAGGTTTCTGTGTTGGGTCCATTGCTTTATGAAATGCACATGCGGCTCACATTATCTGATGAAAAAAATTTCCTATCCTTGCCAATATCAAAGTCAAACAGATCCACAAAATGAGAAGAGATTGGCCTTATACTAGAAGCTAGAACGCTGCCGGAACAAAGAAATTATTCAGCTCCTGTCTCAACAAGGATTGAAGAGGTAAACAAAATAAAAACTTGCACTGCCCTACAGAGCGAAGTAATTTGAGACCCAGGAGTCCCATTTGAAGATGAAAGAATGCCAAGAACTGTAAACTGATAAACAGAACAATATCACCAAAGAGCTGATAGATTGATGAAGCTTGTATAGCCATGTCGAACAGAATTATGTTGCCACCGTAGCTGAACAGGCAGATATAAAACCTTGCTTAAGGTTAGGTCCTAGGAATACAAAACATAGACCGAAACAGTGCCAGCAGCTTAAGAACAAGTTCCGAATATTTCACTCACTGGTTCATTTTGAAAGAACGGATGAGAGCTCTATTGTCTCGCTAGTAATCGAGACAAGTAAAAGCATTAAAGTCAATTTAACAAGGACTTAAGTAGTAGGAGCAAACATTTGGATGACTTGCGCGGAACTTGAAGCTTTGTCCAGGAATTCTGAACTCAGCCCAGGAAAAAAAGAATGTTCGGGAAACTAGGGTCCTCAAGATTTAAGTCATTGTGGCACTTAACTGATCGGAAATATCAAAAAATTGTAAAGCCTAATATAGGAGAGACTACTGTGTTTTAAGGACAAACCCAGCTGCAAGAGATTGTTTACCCAAAAAAGAGCCTTTCGAATGTGCTGCGTGTTTTTGTACAAACTTGATGATGAGCTTGTTGCTGAGTATAGCTTTTAAAATAAGTTTTAGGACCGGTCTCACAGTAATTCAGAGACACATTTGGTAGCCCTGAAAAAGCCGAGATTCAAAATTCTAAACCTTCCTCGCTTAGCGCACAAATTTTTTTTTTTTTTATAAATAAGTATGTACTCACTTAGTTGTCAATCCTGGGCTAAGAGCTTCAAAATCATTCACCGGATGAATTAGCGTATGCTCGGGCGTCACACTGCCATAGATACTATCACGATGCGTTGCATTTGTTAGCTGCGTGAAACTTTGTAGCCCACCATCGCTGCCATGAGGCGATTCACCGCCGCTACTTGCCGAATTATTATGCTGCTGATGATGGTGTTGTTGCTGATGTTGCTGGTGATGAAGTTGCTGCTGTTGATGATGATGATGTTGATGGTGCTGATGTAAATCTTCTCCACCTGTCAGTGTCAGATAACTTGTAGCTTCGCCATTACCATTACCCGTCGATCCACCACCCAAATGATGTTCATCGACCATAGAACATGTCTCATCCTTTAGAGTATCCTGGATCACCTCATCGATACTACTCGGTGTGGCATTGTCAACTATAGTTGCTGCCGTTGTTGCATGCATATGCTCGGCAGCTGCACCACCATAGGTTGCATATAGTAAACTATTCCGCATCGTGATGTGTTCGAGTGTCGCCTGAGATGCTGTCGTTAGCAGAATATCCTGCGTATGCTGGTGATGTTGATGAAGCTGTTGTTGCTGTTGCTGCTGCTGGTGGTGATGATGATGATCCAGGACCAGCTTATTATTCTCAGCGTCCTTATTGTGCACCGACAAATCGTATGGCCAACTGTACGGGGGCATAGATATGCTGTTGTTACTACTGTTACTCAAATTCAGATACTGATCACTTTGATCGTTAATGATCGCCGGCGAGATACTTGTATAACGCGTATGATATTGCTGTTGCAAGTCAGCGTACTGCAAGGATCCCTGCGCCTGATCCTGCTCCAATTGCTGTTGCAAACGATTACGGGATATGATCACTGTATTATTAGAACCACGATAACCGATCGGTAAATTTTGCACACTATTATTAGCACTGCCGCCCGTCAAATGATCATTGCTGGCCGATAAGAGAAGTAAATTGTCACCACTTTCACTACTACCGTTAGTATTGTTATTCTGATTCGTATTGTTATTCAATCGTAAAATGACATTGTTATCAGTGACGTTTACACTGTCACCGGTATCTTTTTGCAAATTCTCATTCACTGGCACTGCACTTATGACAGATATGGTAGACGTTGTTGTCGGTAACACTGATAACACACTACTACCACCGGCACCAACTGAAGGTGATAAGATACTCTTCGACACCACTGTTGTAGGCGATGATGATAATGTTGGCGGTGAACACGTATTATCGTCTTCTAACCCTGGCTCAGTTTTACAGCATAAAACTGTTTGGTTTGATGTTTCGCTGGCAACTGATACGATCGTTGTGCTCGGTATCGGGGTAGACATCGTCGTTCCCGCTATTGACGATGATGTTGTGGTGGTTGGTGGTGGTTCTACTGTCGCCGCTGTCACTGTGAATGCCTGTGCCTGTGACGGCAATGAGGATGATGTAGTTGGTGGCGATCGGTGATTGTTTTGTGTGTGTGCGTACTTCTGTTGTTGTTGATGATGGATTAGAAGAGATCCTTCGTCGTTGTTTAAACCCATTACCCCTCCACCACCGCACTCGGTTTGCATTAGTGTATTGGTCGAGGATAATGTAGGGTTATTGTTGGCCGTACCATTGTTATTAATAGTAAGAGGGGGTAAACAATTATTTAAATCTCTATTCTGTCGTTCATTATTACGATTGGTGTTATGACGCGTTGGTGATACTACAACTGGTAGTTTCATATTGTTGAACGAATCTGAAAAATTCAAATCATTATAGCAAGTGAATTCCACAAGTAATAGAGAAGGAAAAACTTGTGTCGCAATGAGTGCGATAGAGGTGGCAGAGTCTCCTATAAAACAACAAAAATGATTTCACTCTTGTGTGATCGCCTGCACGATCGCTATGGGTACATAATTTTCTCTCTCTTTCTTTCGACACTTGGCATGAAGATTAAAGTATATAAATGTAAGTGTATGGTTGTGTGTGACGTTTGTTAACGCCCCTTTCGTGGTGGTTGGTATGGATTTGTATTCTGATTTCAAGTAGGTATAACACGATCGTAAGTGAGACGGAATGAAGTAACAAATAACATAATTCGTGACCGCAACGACCAGGCAAATAGCTAATGTGGGGTTTATAGTTATATGTACTTCTGCAGAGTTGCCATAAGTTTGTTTTGTGGTATTTGGGTGGTGGAAAATGTGGTTTCATGTTAGGTTGGAAGCATTCAAATTTTAAGAAATACATAGTTACATGCGTAGGTACTTAACACTGAGTGTCCACAAAACATATTTATGTCAGACTTAATGTCAAATTCTTATTGGGTTGGAAAAGACATTCATTTTCAAGGAATGAAGGCAAAAACCAGGAAAATCGGAAGGAAAAGGGAAATGTTTTTGTTAAATTTGACAATCAGCCATGTTTTCCTTATGCATATGTAGTATAGTTCAAATTGACAATCACTGTCAAATTTATTTCGAATCTATTGCCACAGAAGAAGAAAAAGCACACATTGATGTCATGAAATAAATTGTTTCAAGAAACTTACGGTCTCCATTGGAAATATCAATTGCATGACATATTTCTTGCAATAAATTATTGTCAGTGGAGACCAGATGGGTCCATTCTGCGGTGAACACCATGATACTACATAAGTGTAGGAATAATTCTTATCGTGTCAACAAACCGAAAAATGGTGTTCGAAATTGTTCTTTCCTTGAAAATACCTACCATTTCTTTGGGGCTTATAAGATCCATGTACGTATACATATATGTACAAATGCTTGTAAGTAGGAATTATTGTAGTATGTGGGTACATATTTGCAACAAGTTGGGATTTTTAGGATAGATCCTTACCCATAATATTGACATCATGTGCATGACATCATGGCATGCTTTCTATGTCCATAAGTAGTGTTTACAGGCAGCTTTACAGAGTAAGTAATTGAAGAGGAAACACCTCGGAATCCAACTGCATCGATTACACAAACTTCTTGTGGTTCTTTTTGATTACACATGGTATTGATCGAGTAGGCTATGCACGTTGGTAACAATTTTTACATCTTGCACAGGAGAAGGTGATTTAATTTTAAAGTATAAAGTGGAGTGCCATAAGGTTGACTTCTTTCACCAGTGCTTTTTGAATGTCATCAGAAGGACAGTAACATCTCAACTTTAAATAAATGAGGATCTGGGCTTCGTTAACGATGTTCATTTTTTTTTTTCACACCGATTTATCGACTTGTATCGAAAGATACACAGTTTCGTCGAAGCAAAGTCGGAGAAATCAAAACTATAGAGAATATGTTACTAGAGATTTGTCGGAGGCATGTTTACTCATAGTTAAAGGATTAACGATACATTTCTAAGCTACAAAGTTTTTCTAACCTATACCTACATATGTACACTCTGCTTCGACTTCTTAATTAAACCCCTCTGTCTGTCTTTGACCAACTTTGTCTAAAGCCGACCACACAATCATTATGATTTCTTTTCTTCTTAAACTTGTAGGATTTAAAATTAGTTTCAGCAAGCTATGACTTCGAAAGGTAGTTAGTGTTTTGTGTGACGCCCCAAGCAACAGATGGACAGATAGAAGCCATAGATTATAGCAGTTTTAGTCGGACTTGGGCCCCGTGGCTTAAGTGGTTAGTGGGTTGGAATAGAGCGAGGGGTTCCAGGTTCAATCCCCAGACAACACCTAAAATTTCTTTCACTGCCCCACGTCGTCTGACAAACATCTGAGAATAAAACTGTCAAAAACAAGCTTCTCAAAACAAAAATTGCCTTCGGATACGGCCTGCGGATTAAACAGTAGATCCCTTCTAAAGAATATAACACGAGTTGTGAACACGAATAGTTGTGAAAAGCTAGGCCTGTCGCGCCCAAAATTTGTATTTGTATTTTTTTTTTTTACACCTGGACATACCAGATTTATTGACTAGAAGGTGTTCGACATTATTCAAACCGATTACGTAATGAACGTCTTGCCTAACACCCTAAGGCAGGAAACATGTAACTAAAACTTCATGGAAAAAACTTCTGCCTTCTTAATGACGGGAAAATTTCGAAAAGCCTTGCATATACAAAAAGGAAAAAAAGGACATTAAAAGACAAACACGGTATGTTTTATAAGCCGACAAGAAATAGTAGTGGGGGTAGTACAGAGCCTTGAGGGTCACCATTTTAAACAATGTTACAATCTATATGGCTTTGAAGTAAGTACCTACGTACCAATTCTTTCCGTACACGTTATCTATACAAATCCTGACATAAGTTCAAAATCAACGATAAGCAAGTACATATACCGCAGACTTATTATCTTATATTGTAAACTACTTAATTTATTAGACAACCATTAAATGATGAATTGGACGCCAGCACGACAACCGAAGAACGCAAAACCGACACCCGGGAGTGTTGATATACAAGGTAACCTTGATTCGGAAATCAAGTTTGTACATTGTCAAGGGTACTATCCAGATGTTCCCAACAAAAGGATTTCAATCCTTAACTGGACATATGTATGTATGTACATATGTATGTATGTACATATATGTATGTGTGTTCTACATACCTTGGATTAACAAAAATCATAGAAGGTAACATTTGTGGTTAACCTTTAAATTTGACAATAATTAGAAAATACCTACCACATAATGTACATAATTGAAACTGTTTATTTCCAGATATTGTGAAGTATAACATAATTTGGTTTTCAATAAACAACATCCGAAAAAAACAACGCAATAAATGTTATTTACCACTCGAAACCAATTAAGCAACTTCCTTTTTTCTCGCCTCTCCTAACGGCGTCAGAGATACATTCATACATGTCTCAGCAAGAATTTGTTTTTATTTTTTTTTCGTATTTTTCTACAAATTTCCGAAAACATTTTCCAACATTAATTAGGTACTGCATTGTAAATGTATCTATGACCCACTTCCTTGTTTATCAGTCATAAAATATCCTCAGGTCAAACGAAAACAAGAAACACTCATACGCGTGCATCAATAAAACAAATAGACGTATCCTTGAGGGATTCTCAAATTTTGTTCAAAACAATTTTGTTTTTATTTTGTAAACAAACCAATAAAGATACAGAGCAAAGGACAGATACTTGTGTATGTTGATCATCAAGCGATGTGTCATCATTCAATGACCAATATATTTTGGTTTTTGGTTTTTTTTTTTCGATGACAACGAGTCATGGTATTGTAGTAGTTCCGATCAGGATGCGGCACGAGACCCTCACGAGTACACTTACATATATACCTGCGACATTTGGTATTTGAACAGGTACTTGTTGCATAAAATCCTTAAGACAAACAAACAACGATGACTAGTCTAGTGCAAAATATACAGACTCACAATATGGTTTTTGTTTGTTTCCTCTGTCGGGGATGAGTATGAGTAATCTCTTGAAACAAAAGTCACCATCCGGGCAAAATGAAAATAAAGAGTGTCACTCGAGTTATGATTCAGTTTCAGTTGTTTCGACAGACCACCGCCAAAGATACATAATTGTATCTCTGCATAGATTTCTTATTTGAACTAGAATCTTTATTTTTATCTGAAGTTCGCGACCTTTGTTGCAGTCCATTTGTATGTCCACAATCGATTACATTCAGATCTTTGATGCAGATGCTTCAGTCAGAGGAATCAGATAATGCATGTGTTCCCATTAAATTCCAATTGCCATGCTAATTAGTTGTTCACATCTCTAGATTGTCCGGTCCAGTGCAAATTTCCCGCATGGGAATTCATCTGAAACAGTATCCACTTACGGTTCAATGATGATTTTATGATTCGATCACTCATCGCAGCTCGTAAACTTCACGATGCCAGGGGGCGTATTGACCATTCTACTGTCACAATAATCCAAACATATGGATGGAACGCATCTGGTTATTTTGGTGACAAAAATCTGGGGCGTAAACTACGAGTTTCCAAGAGAGATGACTTCAACTCATCTCTGGATAAAGGTAGGTAGACGAGGTATAAGACTATGACGGTGTTTAGTAAACTGATCAGCAGGACCTTTCTTTTTTTCTCGTGTAAGGATTTTCCACTGTGGTCAGATGTGATAATGTGGCAATTTAGCATGGTGAATGGACGCGGTTATCTAGGCGTCACCCTTTCATATGGGCCTCGATGGCGCTCATGCTGTGAATTCTAAACCCATGGGCGGACTAGCGATTATTTGGCAAACGCGAAGGAGGCTGGCGCTTATGATTGCGATAAAAACCAATGGGTTTATCAGTCTCTTTTTTGTCCGGCAATGCTATGGGAAATATTTTCGTAGATAACTTGAAAGTCAATATGGATATACAGCGATATGATTGAAAAGAAAGGGGTTGTGTGAAGGATTTTCCCTGGCATGGCGTTATCGTTGTTACTCTCGTATTTATCTTACAGTAAACGGTGCATGCCGCCAAAAAGAAATGAAAAAAAAGAAGATAAGTGATCCACATGGGGGATATCCTTTAACTGATTTAGATAAGCATTTATGAACAGGAAGTTATTTTTCAAACCAAATTCAGACATCCTATGCTGTTAGCGGATAGTCTGGAGTTTCCGAGATAGGACTTCATCGTAACATTACAAAGAAGAAAGACATATGTATAAAATTCTTATGAGGTCAAACTTTCCAGAAAATTATAAGTCAGACATAAATGGTATACTTATGGATAGTGACGTTACAAAACCATAGATTCTGATGACATATTCTCAGTTCTGATGCAAAGCATCCAGACGTAGGGCAATTAGACGTTATTTATTTAGCAGGAAACAGGTTCATGGAGGGAAACAGGGCTGTAACTAAAATATGAGCTTCAATACAGAATATATCACAAGGACGGCTATCAGAGAAATCTAAGTTCTTCTCGATAAAACGTATTTCGAAAATGTAAAACTCTCTGTGAATGGGGGACCTTGTGCACCAAAAAGGAGTACAAAACTAGACTCATCCTATAACTCGTTTTGTGACGCCAATCAAGGTATCTACGAGAGGTAAGTTTTTACTAACGAGACTTTTTGGTATGATGTAAGGTTTAATATTCCCTTAACCATAATATATTGTTAAATATTCTCGATTTTGGACACATAAGCTCGCTGAAAGGAGGACCAAGCTTGACTGGGGTACTCAGGCAGGGGGCGAATAAATGTAATGTAGAGTGGTTGAGAATTCTTAGGACCAACTTAGGCTTGGCAAAGTCGGAAGCGATAGCTTAAGGATTATCTTATCAATATGTGAAAATTAATTGATCTTCCTGCCACACAATATGCCAAGATCGCGAAGATATTGAAAAAGATATAAAGGTTGACCGTGGAGAATGAAAAGTTGAAAAGGTAATAGATTTTACCTCTTAGCAATTTTGCTGAAAGTGTCTAAAGACTTGCCGTAAAGAAAATGCTTTGAAAAATTTGGTGTCATCACACAAGAGAGAGACGAAAGAGTGTTTAATGACACTCTCAAGATCGTTAATAGTTAAAATGAAAAGAAGAGGACCTAGATGACTGCCTTGCGGAACACTAGAGCAAGCCATGTTGACAAGGGGAAATAAGAGACTTGCATTGAATACTTAAAGCTTCGTCTAGGTAAAATAGTATTCCAATTGGAATTATAATTCTTTTTATAAAAGAAATAGGGGAATAATTTTAGAGTGTCGAATATGGCGGGGAGACTTTTTGAGAATCCATTATTAATAAAAGGCAGACATCTCTCTATTTATAATTTCTTACAAGTCTTTCCATTTCGATTAGGTTATTTCAAAAGGTATTCTAGAAAGGCATTGAGTATTAAATAAGAAATAAGTTCTTAGAAGCAGTTTAGTGCTAAGCAGTAAGGAATATGCTATGATGGTTCCATTGTCATTGACGAAGCCTTGAAATAATCTGAAATCAAAAGCAATTAGATCAATAATGCATCTGCAAATCTGCAAGTGTAAACTTCACAATTACCATGGGATTTACCTTAACATTGACAGATATGTCAGCGTCGGGATACCACAAGACTGTGTCTTGTCCCCTTTTACATTTAAATAAGAAATAAGTTCTTAGAAGTAGTTTTTATAGTTTAATCCGACGAATAGGAAAATGTTCAAGGTCGTTATATACAAGTAAACAATGCTTGACGTCAATCGATTGGCCGTGTAATGGGCCGAACAGTATGTGAATCTGAAGCTCGTATCTTGGATCGATGTCGAACACAAATACACGGCTTGTGGCTACATCGAACAGAATGGTGACGCTCATCGAAGCTGCATCTGTCAGATATCTGTGACAAGGAAACCTTGTCAGAAAAATTTGTGAAAAGTAAAAGTCGTGGATTAAATTGAAGCGTTATTGCAAAAAGAAGTGAACGAGAAAGACGAGAAATCGGTTTCATTATGAGTGTACTGTATTTATGCTATTTGTCGATTAAACTAATTAAAAAGAAGAAACAAAGGTGGTGGGCACGTCGCTAAAAGGTAGAATGCTCTCTGCGGCAGTTATGATTTCCACTTTCTGACAAGCTGAGACTTCGAAAATACCTGACCTCATCGATTTTTTCGTTGTAAAAGGAATATCTTCCAACCACATAAAAGTTGAAGAGAACTTTGATATGTCGCCTGATCATTCTCAAGGGATTCTGACATTGAGCGAAAAACTAGTCCAGCGAGATTAACTGGTAGAACAACTAACTGGGATGGGTTTGGGAATGAAATTGAAGGTAATGTTGAACTGAGCGTTCCACTTACGACACCCTATGAACTTGAGTTTGCAATTGATCGCTTCGTTAAGATCGTACATCACACCTCCTGGAATAATACGCCAAATCCAAATAAAACGCCGGACAAATACGGTTTACAATATCCTCCAGAAATAATAGAATTCGTCAAGGAAAAAAGGAAAGCATAAGAGTCGTGCTCCGCAACATAAAGGACATTTGAATTTTTTGAAAGAGACTATTAAGGATTTTAAGAATCGTGCCATACGGTCTTACCTTAAAAGTTTAACACCGAAAAAAAATACCAATTATTCACTTTGGCACCAAAATCCCCGCGCCGCCAATTAATATAAATCAAAATGAATGGACAAGAGAAGATAAAGAAAAAACGGACCCATCTGGAAGATAACCTTTTAAACCATACGATGGGCAAGTGGTTTTAAAACCAAGAAAACCAAATGGGAATGAGGTCAAATCGTATAGACCAATTTCGCTTCTTCCAGTCATATCCAAAATCTTCGAGAGGATATTACTAAGGCATCTACAACCGATTATAGAATCTTATTCCTCATTACCAGTTTGGGTTCAGAATTAAGCATTCGACAATTGACTAGGTGCATCATATTACTAACGTAATCGAGCAATCACTTGAAGGAAAAAAGATATACTTAAGAGTATTCCTTGATATCTCGAAAGCCAAGCAAATTAAGACAAGTTCTCCCCGTATGTCTATACGATAGTCTAGAATCATATCTCGGGAATAGACTCTTCCCTGTTAGACATGGAAACGAATACTCGAAGCTCAAAGAAATTTCTGCCGGCGTACCGCAAGGAAGCGTTCTTGGGTCGCTTCTCTACCTGTTATATATGTGTGATATACCAAAAGAATATGACACAATCCTTGCTACGTTTGGCGATGACACCGCTATCCTAGCAGTAGGTAAAACAATTGAAGAAACTACTGCAAAACGCACTAAATAAAGTAAATGAAAGGACGAAACTAAATCTGTTCATTTGAATCTCACATACAAGAAAACTAACGACTTGCCAATTTTTCTAAACTTGGCCCGAATACCTTTTGCAAACGATACCAAATGCCTGGGAATGACACTCGACGCTAAGCTGAAATGGAATTCGCACGTGAAAATGAAATGTAAAGAATTTGAAATCAAATATCGGAAAACGTTCCCAGCAAACAAAGAAACGTCAATCGTGAATCTGTATCGCGAAGTTGGATGATGTTCAACTTCAAGCTACAGATTCACGATTCATGTACACATTGTGGTTGCGCTTACGGCTACACAGGTACCTATTTAACATTTGACAGTTCGAGATTCAGATACAGATTCACATTCTATTCAGCCCTTATGGCGGCTTTATGTATTAGCTTTCAATAAGCGGTTCCGTCTCACTTATCCGTCAAACTGCATTGATAGTATTCTGTGTTGCACCAATGATCGACTATGGTGCGCTGTCAAGAGTTAAAAAAAATAATTCTTACATGTCAGAGGTAATAAAATCAAGCACAGTGGCTTTTTCTCTGTTATGAAACAGCTTCTCGAATAAAAACACGGCAATGAATAATTCGTGTGAGAAATATAACATGCACAACAAGAACGGTTGTGAGAAGGTAGGTCCTCGGTACCACGTGTCTCGCCAAATAGTTAGTAAACTTTAGTAGTTTATCTCCAAGGTGGAGACCTATGCTGTCATACATATATGGGCCATTGCAGTGGACACAGTTTTAAACGAACGGAACAATTCCGAAATCCGGAACTCAAGGCTTTCAAAATACCTTAAAGAAAAGAAATGATTGCTGCCAATCAGAAGGGCTAAAACTTAACCCAACTAAAACAGTCATCATACCACTAAGCAAGAGGAAAAGCTTAAACCTCCAGACGCTAACACTAAATGGAGACTGAGAACTGTGCATGTTTGACAAAAGAGATTCTTGAGCATATCCCTCTGGCGGTTTGTGAGTCAATGCTCTTGACATTAGCACCAGTTCTGATGTCCAGATGTGGTTACTGTTGATTTACCTGATTGATATGCTAACTGATGGACGATTAAGGGATGTGACGAATGGACCTTTATATAGATAGATATCAAGGCAAGTGCCTGGTCCCCAATGGATACGCACATACGGATAATTACCTTGCAATGATAGACTCTCATACAATGCTATTCCTGCTGGTGAGTCAATTGAATTTAATAAGAATTCATTGAACATAAGTTCGTTCAACCACCCTTAGCCCATTAGTTTAAAACCCACAGCTCATAATCCTTTTACATCCAACCCAAGCTATTCAATTTGTTCCTTACTTATATTCTTCAAAGCAATTTAATTTTCCCATTCTAACGACACATATCCTAGCCCACGCATTCAAATATACAATCCTTCACTTGAAACAAATTTCTGAAATCAACCAGAAAATTATCTCATAAATCACATCGCCTAGAACGGATTTTCCTTCACAGCCACGGCTCATAGATCCTTTAACATTGTATCGTTTGACGAGGTTTTCCAAAATGGTCATCAAGATCGTAAACTACTCTCAGGCATTGAATTACTCGCGAGTCATGAAACATTTAAAAAAAAAGGACTAGTTATGGTTATTTTCTTCGGACTCGGATACATCCCCTAGTGTATACAAGAATAAATTTTTTTTTTATGAAAATTCATATTTCTCGTCTTGTTAAAAGAAAAAAAAAAAAAAAACTTCGTTAAGGGTAAGTAATTAAAAACGACTGGGCATAGTGTACCTTAAACGGCATTGGTTGTATGAGACTTATTTGGATCATGTATCCATTGTAGATAAGTCAAAGAAAGTCATAAAATCGCGGAATTTTTACGACTTTTTGTGAATAGTTGATGGCGCGGTCAATGCATTTGGAGTGCGTTAATGCACGTGAACTAGATCACATGAACAGCACATAACTGAGTTATTAAAATCCCATATCAGTGGAAAACAAATCGTTAACGTTGTCAAAAGAAACATTAAATGCAACATTAAAATAAAAAATTATTTTACAAATTTTTATGACATTTACAATGTTGCATAATGGAACGATCATAAATCTACAATACACACTTGTTTCATATGAACTGGATGAGTAAGATTTGATTTTATGTATCTTTTGTAGATACTAGAAGCGATTGTTAGTAAGAATTTGTTTGAATTGTATTTATTGTTAATAACTTATGTACGTGTACAGTGCCTAGTAGAAGGCAACTTCTTGGAACGTTTTTTATGACGAGACGAAGCCAAGGGACTAAAGCTACGACTACAAAAAAAAATGCAAATATTTACAAACTCAGTGCGTAGCTTCTCACAACCATTCGCGTTGTACGTACTATATTCTTTGCACTAATGGATAGGGCCTACTGTTTAATGTCTTATGAGCAATTTTAAGAGGCTTTTCATGATAGTTACACTCTCGAATGTTTGTCACAAACTCGCTAGAGGAGGGTTGCCTGGGTATCGAACTATACGTTCCGTAGTACAACGCTCCGTAGTCCAACGCCAAAACCACACCGCGGCGCCCAAAGCTACGATTACACGGTCAACGAAAATAATCAACACGCTGACTCTCTGACGTCAAAATGACGTGAACATTTGTTCCAAAGTGGTCAGGTCGTGTAATCGTGAACGTAAGACACTGTCAACGCCCTGACGCAACGCAATAACCAGCTCCCACAGCTACTATTACACGGTCAACGAAAATAGCCAACACGTTGACTCTCTGACATCAAAATGACGTGAAAATTTCTTCTAAAGTGGTCAGGTCATGTAATCGTGAACGTAAGACACTGCCAACGCCCTGACGCAACGCAATAACCAGCTCCCACAGCTACGATTACATGGTCAACGAAAACAATCAACCCGTTAACTCTCTGACGTCAAAATGACGTGAGAATTTCTTCCAAAGTAGTCAGGTCGTGTAATCGTCAACTTAAGACCCTGACAATGCCCTGATGGCTGCGTTAACAGCCGGGTTGTCTCGAATTGACTATTTTCATTGACCGCGTATACACCGTGTCAACGCTCTTCAAACACTTTGACAGATTTCCCCGGAGAGCTTGTCAACGTATTGACCATGTTTGAACGTTTAGATGGCAGGATTTTCTCCCGCGTCAACGTAGTCTGCGTTGACTACTTTTCGCTGTGACATTATTGATGTTCACTGCATTGACGCTCTTGTCGATTAACAGCACAACAATTCAGGTGTTGTATTTTGTCTGTAGTGTGTACGTAGATTCAAGTCGTGTTCGTCTTAAACGTGAAACTTAATAAATTGAGCGTGACATTCTATTATTTTTCGATAGAATTATAACGATAACACTAAATTATAAAACACCTTCAAAAGTGGGTGTGGCACTATATAATGTTTGGATGAATTAATGAAAATTTTAAAATTTTCGATTTCTACTAAAATATTTTCACAAAAGTTCCATGTCCTTGTACGTACATACGTACATATATCTCATATGTTCCTCGTGTAAAATTTAAGACCAATCACCAAACGAAAAAAACTTACTGCTGCATTGCATACGTACGTGGTGTGCCATCTAGTAGCATATGCCCAAACTAATCAAATTTGATCGAAATCGTTACAGACTCAAGATATGCAGCAAATCCGTTCAGCGACTACAGTCTAAGGTCGAGTGTACAGACGTTTAGAATGGTCGAAATCACTTTTTGGAACTTCTCAATCATACTAATGTCCAGTTTCAAGTGTCAATCGTCTTCGATAAACAGAATTGTTTTCTGCTTACCTGCTTCTCAGGTTTAGTCGTGACCAGTCTTGATTCTTGAATAACCTAAATCTGGTTTTTCTATTGAAGGATTTTAAATTAAGCAAAATGTCTTAGGATCCACTCCTGACAACAAAACAGAGGTAGAACATTATGTAGAAAACCATAAGAGAGTCGAATTTCTAGTGCCAGAGGATGTTGTCACCACCGGAAAGTACAGTGGCCAGTATATAGGTCCCTTTTGCACAAATGCCCTTGTCTTACCAGTGGAACTCTGAAGCGGGATACTAGTGAAACCAAACTAAAAAATTAATGGAGCTGATATTGAGGAATCTATACAAAATACCCCAGACCTTCACTAGAATCATCAAATTTCTGAAGTGACGCTAGGTGACTCGGATTCCTAAAAAGGTGGAAAAGTTTTTCCAGTCCTGCACACTTGCCTACTATCCATAAAGGTTATATTCTTCCGAAACTCGAACATAACCCACATGTTTGGGCGAGTGCTCCCGTAACTTGTTTGAGTTTATTAGATCGTGTCCAGCGTCAGACATTTAGATAGATCGGTGACCTTTCAATTTGTGACCAAATCCCTTAACTAGAGCATCGTCAGAATGTTGAATGCTTCTCGGTACCGTACCGATATTTCCACCACAGTTGTACGAATGAAAACTATAGATGAATTCTGAGAATAACGATTTCACTATACTGTCCTTCTTTGATATTAGAGGAGATTTCATCAATGCCAAACCAGAGATTTCAAATTAAGCTGCTGTCTAACAAAAAGGAGCAGTACTCCTCAGGGTGCAGTACTATCATCACTAATTGGGTAAAGAGAGGATCATTGGCATAGCCTATGCAGTAAAGTTCCTTCTTACAGGACCTAATGGAATCTACTCTTATTAAGCTTGCAAAGTGGACTGATAATGTTTTAATTGTTGAAAAGAAGGTACGAAATCCTCGCAACGGGCTGGTGGAAATATAAGCCACCGAAGACAGAAGACATATCGCCCTTCAACAATTTCTGTAGAATCTGTAGAGAAGAGTAAGAGAAATATACTATGACTTACCTTCTGTGTACCTATTGGCTTTGAAAAGGAAAACTCTTGGGGAATATTTCTCCGAAGATCTTAGTGATTTAGCCAGACTCGTATTAAACGAAATCTGAAGTTTTGTCTCTGGGTCAAATTGATTTCATGTTTGAACGACAAATCATTTCACGGCATGGGTTCATACCGAAACTGGATGTCCTGCTTCTTATCCTACATGTGCATACATATGTAGGTGATATCACAATGGACCTTTCTTTTTATTTGTGTACTATCTAACCTAACCGAACCCAGCTCCAGACCTGCATTTAAAGTCCCAACTGGTAAGCAGGAAGACACTATATGGGAGGATTTCCCTGAAAGTGAGGCTGCAATAGCAATGTCATCTGCATAGACATTGACTGTACATCCTATACTTTGCAGATTGACTAATAGCTCTATGACTACTAAATTACAAGGAACAGGGTATAAGGCATCACCTGAAGGTGTACCGAAACTGGCAAGAAGCCGGATACACCGCTCAGTTGTGTATTGATGATTTTGTTGGCGAGCAATTGATTTAATAACATTAAGAGTCAAATATCCACTTTCTGACTTGCAAGTGCCTACGTGATTATCGAAAAAATCTTACTTACACCTGGTCTCCGCTCCCAATAATTCATTGCAAGAAATATGTCATGCGATTTAAATTTCCAATTGAGACCGCAAATTTCTTAAATTAATTTATGGTAAGACATCGATGTCTGATTTCATTTCTTGGCATCTCTGTGGACATATGTACACCCTTATTACCTTTATATGACCAAATTGAAATATCGGATTGAAAAAGGATTGTGTTTCAATCCAAGCTTTTGCTGTAACCGGATTGAAGAATCGAGTTATAATCAAATCGAAAGAGAATTGAGTTTGACACATTTTCTCCCGTGCACGGAGTTGCATATGCTCTATCTGTCAAACTCAATCTTTCGATTCGCGCTTACATGCAAAAACTAAACTCGATCGCAGAAACTTTTGTGATCGGATCAAGTCAATCCTGTCTCATTCCAATCTGCGTTTATGGGGCACTTAATCCGATTTGAATCCAGATTCAATCCGCCATATAAACGTGGTTCATGCAATAAATTTGAGATTGACTGTCAATTTGAGTTTTACTACAAAGAAAACATGGCCGAATTAGTTTCTAAATCATGCAAATGTTTTTTTTTTTTGCTAGAACTGGGTTAATCCAAAAGCGATGCCTAATTTTTGTTTCTGCATGTTTGACTTAACTTTAAGCCCACAATCAAATAGAACACTGTCTCAAAATGAATAGTTTGAGAAATTTATGGCTACGAATCCAACCTGAGCTACGTTAATATTTCATGATAGATACATATGTATATGTATTACTCGCATGATATTGTTTGAGTACTTGGCCCCGGGATTTCCAATTAAGTCTACTTCAGCAACAATTTTAGTATATTCCACATTTCCAAGTGCATTCCGCCATTTTAATTGTAAAACAACAAGTCTACAAAATTCCCACAAACGTTTCAATTCATACATGTTTCTGTATGTACATATGTACACTATACAAAAAATCAGAGAAATTTTCATTAAAAAAACAGAAAACAAAAATCATCGTCACTTTGAATTTTATTAACACAAAAAGATAGATTGTTTGGAGACAATTTATAAAAATGATGATCATTTAATTTTCGATCATAGAAAAACAAATGTCGTCACAATAACCTTTGAGTACACTCCTGCCGAGCTGCTACTGATAAGGGATACGTATTCGAAACGAAAATGGTTCGAAAAGTTCAAACAGGTTAAATCCAAAATAAATTATTTTCATATTATTGAATATTTTTTATTTTATTTTTTTTTTTTTGTCATTTGCGTTTTTTGTTTTAATTAAAAGAAATAAGGAGAAACAAATTGAAAACGCGTGTTTTTAAATGGTCCCGCAACGGCAGATAACTTCGTTACCGTCAGTTGCAAAGTTTACATTTGTATTTTTTAAATATAGAAATACATGTCAGTAACGAAAAACGAAAAATTCATTTCCGTCTTGTCAGGTTTATTTGTCCAGAAATGATATTATGGTCACATGTCGGGTTTTCTTCCTTTCATTTGTATAAATCGTGTGTCTCCTCTCTCAACTCGATTACATAAGAATGTGTGTTTTTCCCGAAAGAAAAATCTTCCTCGTATTTGTACATATTTTACAAATCTTTTCAATGCCGCCACCACAACAAAGAAGAGTGAGAGTAAAATGAAAACAAATACCAGACTAATTGTTAGTCTGACATTTTGTTTTCTTAGATCATATGCTTGGTCTTGGTTCTTGTTAAGTACATACCTGTGTGTTCTAATAATGGACAGGGTTGTAAAACTGGGACGGACATAATAAAAAAATAAAGGTTCCTAGAGACGTATTTATGCAATTGCTGATGATAATTATGGAGAGTATTTGAATAAAAGTGACCAAAGTAACACTTAATTCATGGTGGCGCTACACGGTGTAAGTACTAATGACTCCAGTAGGGGAAATTACCTGAACGTAAATACTTGTCAAAATGATTCCGCAATACAAGTTCTGATTATTTTATAGTTAATTCGTAGAAAATAGAAATTTCAGGACTAAGCGCGAAAAGGTGGCAACACTGTCTCACTCTACTCGGAAAAGCCGTCCGATAGTGAGCGTGATTGGGTTGGATTGGGTAAGGTTGTCCCGCTCAATCGTATCCAACGAGAAGAAGCTGCAAACCGCACAGAAAAAGATTATTCAACGTCAGAAGCCTTAGTACCACTGGAGTAGTTAAAGCCTATAGAGAACGCCTGAGCGAAAGACTCTCCGCTGTGCATTCACCATCCACAAAAGCTAACAATCTGTCGAACCAGTATCGCGACATCATCAAAGACGAAGCCGAAGAGCCTTTGGTACGATGAAGCGTACGCCGGAAAAATGTGACAGAAAATGCACACATACAAGCGCTGGAGCGCAAAACAAGGGCAGCGAGAGAAGAGTCAGAAGAAGGGTGAACAAAATCCTGCGAAAGAAGAAAAGGACCCACGCAGTCTCCCAGCTCAAGAATATCGAAGAGTTCCGCGATAGGAACAACATCCGGATGTTTTTTAGAAAAGCCAAGCAACTGCCAGCTGGCTTCAAGCCAGGAACGCAGACTCTTCGAAACAGTGAAGGAAACCTATTCACCGAAGCACAGGGAATAATAGATGCGTTTAAGCAGCACTTCCAGCAGCTACTTAATGGGCTTTAGGTAGAGAGAGTAATAGGCCAAGAAGAGTGCCCACAAGAAAAAGAATCCATCCCCCCTCCAAGTTATGAAGAGGTCGGCTCAGCTATCAAAAAGTTGAAGAACAACATGGCCGCCGGTTCTTGATTGATAGACTGCATGCAGCAAATCATCAACCAAGTATGGGTGGATGGGTGGCCAAGCCCGATGACTGGACTATCAGCTCTATATGCCCCAACTTCAAGAAAGGCGATCCCTTGTCTTGTAAGAACTGCCGAGCCATATTCCTGCTTAATGTCGCTTATAAGATCCTATCCAACGTACTGTGTGAACGTCTGAAGCCTTTCTGAAGCACACTAATCGGCACGTACTAGTGTGGCTTCTGGCCCGTCAGATCGACGATCGACCAAATTTTCACACTAAGGAAGATCCTGGAAAAGACCAACAAGATTTCAAGTCGAGACTCACCATCTTTTCATCGACTTCAAAGCCGCATATGATAGCGTTCATCGTCTTGAGTTCTACAAGGCGAAGGCCGAATTCGGGATTCCGGCTAAACTGATTCAGATGTGCCGTGAGACGCTGAAAAACACGCGGGGCAACGTGCAATTCGGAAACAGTTCCTCAGAACTATTCCAAACATGTACCGGATTTCGGCAAGGGTATGCACTATCATGTGACTTCTTCAATCTCGTGCTGGCACAGATAGTGTGCAGGGCAGGTGTGAACACGGATAAAACGTCACTGTGGGTAGCAGTAACATCGAAGTGGTTAAGGAGTTTACCTACCTCGGAGTTAATATCAACTCCAAGAATGACACCTTATTGGAGATTTGACGAAGGCTTACCCTAGAAAACCCTACTACTTCGGTCTGGCGGAACAAGTGGGTTCAAAACTCTTAACTCGGAGGACGAAATGCATGCTCTACAAAATTTTGATTCTCCCAGCTCTGCGATATGGAACCAATTTCTGGACTATAAGCACCCAGCAGAGCAGGGATTAAACACTTTCAAGAGAAAAATTCTTCGTCAAATATTCGGTCCCGTATACGAGAAGGACGATTGAAGGAGAAGATATAACCGCGAACTCTATGAACTGTACAAAGATGTGGATATAGTTCCAAACGTTGTCTGGGATGCGTCGGTTTACACCTCCATCGCAAATTTCATTTAAAATTTCACTTCTACTAGAAATCCTGGTTTTATACTTGACGTTAAACTCCAAATAGGAGACAGTATAGTTCGAATCAATAGTTTAGGATACTCTCATGGCTCTTATTTCCAAGAGCCAGTTGCGAGGATACCCAAATGCTATTAGCTTCTCAAACATATCAATAAGAAGACGGTGGAGCATAGTTTCAAGTACAGCTGTAGGAGTGGTTCTAAGGGCGCTTGTTATACAGACACATTGACACATTGCAACGTTACTTTTCTTTTCCTGTGATATCCTCCAGACTAGAACTCCTTACATGAGGATGGGTTTAACTACTGCCGTGTACATATATCCACTAAACAATCCGGGGCTAAAGAACCTCATCATAGAGGGCTTATAGTAATAGGCCTTATTGCTATTAACCGCCGTTTTAGAGGTTCTCTCTTGAATATTCAAAACAAACGTCAAACTGATATAACCTGCAGCCGTTCGTAAATTATTAGAAAGGTTGCATACCATCATCGCTATTATTTGTTCTGCAGATCACTCTGTCGACAAGAATTTACAGTTTGACTACTATCCCACAAAATGGCAACCAGTTGACAAAATTGACAATCACTGTCAGATTTATTTGCTTGACACATTTCTCGCAATGAATTATTGTCAGTGGAGACTATGGGTAGTTGTTAAATAGTAATGGAAATCTTGGACAGAAACTTTAATTCCTCAAAGAAGTTATGGAATCGATCTTATCCTTGTTCTCTTTTGTCGTTGGTCTCTTTTTTTTGTTCCAAACCAACTATTTCCCACAGAGATAAATTAAATAGTCCGCAGCTACAGCTAAAAAACAAATGTGTCACTATCCTCAAAGATGGATTTCCAAAATCGATACCCTTTAAGGTCTTTCTTTTATCGAAAAAAAAACAAACAAATCCACCACACTCTGTATTTACGTTCCTTCTCACGCTTCGATTACATTCGAATTCATCCATAAAGAAACCGCTTGATCATGATATGATTAATGAACCTTACGTACATTTACTCTTGCATAACATAAATCGCTATATATCTTACTCGTATTCCACGACTTTATCCGATTAGCCACTTTATAATGACCCGACTCTTGAAGCAGCACCCCGCTTCATCATTCGAAGTTCGTAAAACGCTCATCGAAAACTTGGATACCAATTCTTGAAATCGATTTACCACGCGATAATGACGTTGAAGTACGAATTAGCGCCAGTGTGGCAAACCACTTGCTAAAAGGGACTTATTCTGTCCAGACACTTCAAGTGCCCGCTTGTTACACGATACCATTGCACTCGAGTGCTGTTTGGTGTCGATGGTGGCGTTCCAATGTCATAATTTTTTTTATTTTTTTTTTTTGTTACAAGAATTTTGATCGTAAAAATATTGAAATAGAAAAAGTGTATCTAAAGAAAATGTAAACAAGAAATTCCAATAAAATACCGAAAACTTGTAATAAATACGTCATCGAAGGATATTTTGTGAGACTAGTCCCGCAGGAACTCATAAATTTGTCAAAATAATCCTTGCGATCACACTTTATCTATTGAATGGCGGGGTTTATGGGTTTTAGTGAATAGATAAGTGCGGTATAGGGACAGTTGAGTGGTGTCATTCGGTCAGGTTCATTAGCACTATAACGAGAGGATGTATGAAGTAATTCTACACTCTCTGTCTGTCGTTGGACGTACGATTTTTATTATTTACGCTCTAGATGTTGTAAGAGTTTTTGTTTTTTTTTCAATTTCACAGCACGATCGGACCTAGAATTGGAACAGTCATGCATAATGGAAATGGAAAAGGTTATTTACCGATTTTTCTTTTGTGGGCGGTAAGCGTTCTTATCGCACTAAACATGGTAAAGTGGAGCGTTAGCTAGTTGTGGATGTATGTACAAATAAATTCCCTTCGGTAGCCATTTGGGGATACAAAATATAACTGTGGTGTGGGAAAACATAGACACTTGGGTCTCAAGGCAAATTTGACGATAGCCGCAATTTATTTGATAAAAGTCGTGTCAATTTGGTATCACACTTCAGTGACAAGTGCATTTGAGGTTAATTTAATTTAAATAATTTACATTTTATACTGCAACTACCTGTCGAACAATTATTTGGGACAAGGTTTTGATTTGCTGTTAGATTTGAATGAGCGAACTTTGTTGGCACAATACTACTTTGGTGTACTTAAGAGCTACTTACTAAAAATGTGTTTGAACCCAAAAGCCTCTGAAGTTAGTATCTTAGTTTGCCTTAAGTAGAACATAAAGAAATATGTTGCCTTAACCAATGTAGGGCGGGACATTAAAAAACGTTGTGTTCGGCGGTTTACTTCTCGATTTTATAAACATATGTAGTATGTACAGATATTTAAGAAGAGATAACCAGGAAACTCACGCGGGCTGTAATGATTTGTCGTAGCCTAGTGACTGCAGCCATGGATGTACTATTGGAACTGACTCCATTGCATCTTGTGGTTGTGGAATGTGCAAGTAAACCAATTGTAAGAATGGCCAAAGAAGGAACAGGAAAAGATAAGTGCAGTACTTCGAAGCAATGCAATGAGAAAAAAACTACCACTCCTGGCCTTTCCTAGAGATGACATCATTAGAAGGTTCAACTTCCAAAAGAACTTTGTTGGCAAAGCTCAGTAACAAAATGAGTAAGAGCTATGTATTCACAATCTACAAACTGAGCAATTACACAACAAAGTGGTACACAGATGGATAAAGAACTGATGAAAGAACTGGAGCAGGAGTATTTGGGTCCAGAACACAAATACCCTGAATCCATGGGCAAAAGCACCAATATCTTTCAGGCTGACAGGTGCTGAACCATTCTGCGAAGTAGGAGATCACACCTTTAAAGAAGAATTCAGGGAACAAGAAAGGGAAAACAAGGCAGGAACCTGCATGAGGCAAGCCAAGAAACTTCTAGGGTAATATAACCGAAAAGGATTCGAAGCATGTATCGGCATGATACATACCTACAGTATGACTCTCTAGAACCTACCTCCAACAAAAGAGGTAGAGTCTCTGGTGAATGTCTGCAGAGATAGGAGCAAAGTTCTAATGATTGGATTCGATGCTAATGCCAACGATAACTACAGAGAAGAAGTTTTCGAGTTTTTAGTGTGCAAAGAGCTAACTATTGTCAACAGAGGAACAGAACCGACGTGACTCTGTGTAGTAATATAATGCTTGATAGCATATCAAATTGGAAGGTAATGGATCAGGCAATGATGTCGGACCATAGAGTCATCTCATTAGATGTTCGATACGGAACTAAAAGGAAAAAAAGATCGGAAATACAACAGAATTCCCAGGAACACGGACAAAGTTAAATACCAGGAAGTGTTACGGGATAAACTGGATGGGAGGGTACCCAAAATACCGAAAACAACTTGGAATGTAGAGTCACAGCTAAAGCATTTACAATCAACTGTTAAGAATGCTTACCAAGAAGCGTGTATACCTACTTTGGTAGATGAAAAGGCCCCAAGCCTTGGTGATGTAAGGAACTTGAAATTCTAAAGAAGGAGATGAGAAAAGCTTTGAGAAGGGATGATCCTGAATCATGGAATGAGTATAATGCAAAGAAGAATAAGCTAAAAGCAACGCTGCGAAGACGTAAAATGGAGTTGTGAAGAGAATTTTGCTGGAATATGAGAAGCACAGCTGAGGTCCATAGACTTCAGAAAATTATCTCGAGAGATCCAGTTTCCAAAGTCGGACACATTTGTGATAGAACGGGGGAGATTGTTGAGATACTGGATCGTACAAATGAGGTCCTCATGGAAATTCACTTTCCGGAAAGCCTTAGGTCAGATCAGCCCTGGGCTCTGAGAAAACAAGGAGCAAAAAGGATGTATAGGGCAGAAGCGGAAGGGATAGTAACGCCAGAAGCGGTCAGTGGGACGATAGAAACGTTTACCCCTTGCAAGACGGCAGGACTGGATGGTATTGTTCCAGCTTTAATGCAATGCCATACGTGACATGCCTAGCAATAGACTACATACTGGTATAGAGAACAAAATGTGGTGCGAAGTCCTTCAGACCGATCAGTCTAACATCATTTCTGTTGAAAACAACGGAAAGAATTGTGGTGGACCATATGGAGTGCACGGCGCTGATCCATTGAGTAGTAGGCAACATGCATACAGAGCTGGCAGGTCTACGAAAACAGCGCAACACCAGGTGGTACGCTTTGCGGAAGAGGAGGTATGTACCGAAGGCATTGCAATGACCATAATAATGGACATTGATGGTCCCTTCGATAAAATATGCTTCAAAAGTCTGAGAGTAACCTAAGAAGAATGCAGGGTTAACCCATTGCATTGGTGGTGAGATGGGTGGACAATATGCTGAAACATAGGGCGATAAATATTCAGACGGGAACTTCAAGACTTAGAGGAAGGGTTAGCAGAAGTTGCCCGCAGGAAGGAGTTTTATCACCTACTCTGTGAAACATAACTGTGGATTCTCTCTTGAGAAGACTTTTAAGAAACTGACATCCACCCTGTGGGCTATGCCGATGAAATAGCAATAATGGCATGAGGCAAATTCATGAACCATGACCACTCTCAGAGTGGTGGAACAGTGGTGTCAGGAACAAGAGCTCTCCATTAATGCGGAAAAGACAGATCTAATCATCTTCACAAGGAAGAGGATCTCTTGAGAGCCCTTTACACTTTTTGGATCGGACCTGCAGGTGACCAGGAAGGTTAAGTAACTGGGTGTATATCTAGATACTGACTAATTTGAAACTTCCATGTAGAAGAGAAGATCAGAAAGGTGAAAAGGTTGCTTCATCAGTACAAACGGGTATGTGGACTCGCATATGGCAGCATAGTGGATGTATGCAATGATAGTTCGACCGTTTATCACATATGTGTCCAATAGTATGGTGGCAAAAAGCTTCCCAGAAAACTGTAAAAAAACAAATAGGATCCAACGAACGGCACCAACATGCACAATGTAAGTGATTCTAGGTATTCTGTCGCTGGACTTATTTATTGAAAAAGCAGCGGCATCGACAAGACTTCATCTGAACTGGGATGCCAACTGGCACTGGCGCGGTACTATCTACGATCATAGGAAAACCGAGGATCTCGTGAAAAACGGGATTAGGGAGATGAATATGCCCATGGACGGAATAAAGATAAAGGTATCACAAAAGTCTTATAGAGGATGGAACACTTTTGGAAAAGAAGATTGGTGATGTAATCATCTTTACGGATTGGTCTATGATGGATGGCGGAACACCAGAGAAGTTGGGCAAGTGTGGAACGCTCCAGGTAGGTAAAAATGGCAGTTAAATAGCCGATTGGCACCACTCTAAGCTTGGGGCGAAGAATATGGTGGTAGCGTTCTCTACAGGTCATGGAAATTTCGGATATCACCTAAAGAAAATGGGTCTTCTGGAGGATGACACCTGTGAACTATACTTAGAGGAAATCGGGACGGCAGCACATACATACATATATTGTGTCAATGTCCGACTCTAGCTAACAGAAGAAGCGAATTCTTGAGAGCCGCTGGATAGAAACCCCAGATTTCTGTTACACAGACAAGGAATTAAAGCCAGAGACGAACTGTGAAGAAATCCAGAGAGTCTCTCGAGCAAAGATGGAACGTGGAAGAAATACGAAAAGTGACCCAAGACGAAAGATATATGTAGTTCTGACCGCTCAGCAATGCTACGACAAAGCCAAGCGAAATCTGAGGAACTTTTGTGAAGCCAAAAACGAGCGCATCACTAGGGCCATGTGGACCAATAGACGCCTATACAGCGGAACTTGGGGTCTAAGTCCAAAAATGATACATTAGTTGTATACAATGATGGCGAGGCCCATTATCATGTACGCGGCCATTGTTTGGTGGCCGAAAATTCTTGAACGGACAACGGTAACGAAGTTTCAGATGCTTCAAAGAATCGCATGTCTTGGCATTACGGGTGCTATGCGCACCTGCCCCACTGCAGCTTTAGAAGCGGTTGTTGGGTTCTTCATTAGGAAGAAGTCCGCTAAATGCGCTACTAAGCTGCAACTAGAATACAAGTATAAATCAGACTACCATGTGGGACACCTGAAAATTCTTGACTCAATTCCCAAAAAAGACATGTTCTGTACTATCCCCGACATCATGGTTAAAGAGTACTGTTTCGGTAGGTTATTTGAGGTAGAAATATTGGACCGTGCAAACTGGTTTAATGGTGTTCCGACACTGGACCCTAGAGGTCTGATCTGGTACACAGACGGATCAAAGATGGAAACTGGAGTTGGAGTTGGCGTCTTTGGGCCCAACACCAAAGTCTCGATACCTATGGGAATGTGTCCCACTGTTTGAGATCTGCGCTAAGATAAACCTTGATAAAAGTATTAAGGACGCTAGGATATATATTTTTTCAGATAGCCAGGCAGCACTTAAAGCTCTGTCATCCAATTTAATGGACTCTATATCAGTCAAATGTTGCTACGATGCACTACAATCTCTTGCCAGACACAACAGGGTGAAACTTGGTTTGGTCCCTGGTCATCAAGGAATTGTAGGCAACGAATTTGCAGACAAACTATTTAGGGCCGGCTCAGAATCTGCGTTCATAGGACCTGAACCTTACTGTGGTGTCAACTGGGCCTCCTCCACAGCGCTGATTAATACTTGCGAACACAAACTTCGTTTGGCCCACTCCGAAAATGTCTCGGGGCTAAGACAATCCAAGTGATTAATCAGGCCTTTTTCCTACAAGGAAATTCTTAATCTAGATAAGGAAAGCATCAGAAAGCTAGTGAGCTTTCTCACAGGTCACTGTGGCCTGCGATATCACCTTAAAAAACTCAATCTGTGCCCAGAAATGGAATGTAGGTTCTTTTTAGAAGATGACGAATCTTCTGAGCACATTCTCTGTCAATGCCCAGCATTACATTGGTTAAGGAGGCTTATTTTGCATAAAGAAATATGTTTTCTGCTACTAAGGACGTACTATCCTTCATAAGAGAGGTGGAACTATGTTTATTTTGTCTTGTCAAAAGAGCCTTTTTAGAAAAGCAGTGTAGAAACGTTTTTAACCACAATCACGTGTAATTTCATTAAAAATCCGGATAGATCCTTTTAATACTGGCTGAGATCAGTTGCGGTACTCTTTTTCTTAAAGATAACATTCTCAATTTCGAAAGAAAAGAATAGACCAAAAGCCCATTTTGTCTTACCGGCTTTCGTACAGCGTCAACCTGAAAATTATTGCCACATTTCCTACGCTACATTTGCACATATGTGACAAAAAGTTCAAGTTTTGTTGTCAAAATTCACTGCAGGGACTTAATTGTTGTAAATTATGACAGATTCACTCTTCAAAATGTCAGAGTTTAAGTAAGACTTTGAATAATGTGACAAAAAGTTAAAGTTTTGTTGTCAGAATTCAGATTCATATTCAGTTTTCCAGTCGGATCCAAAATGGTAGAACTTGAGTTAGACTTTTGTAGCCCTAAACGCACAAATCTTTGAATATACCTACAAACAACAAAGTGATCTGCCTGTTAATTGCGATTGTATGAAAAGATTATTCTAAATTAACAACACATTAAATGAAGGTGTCAAAATAAAAAAGGAAAAATGACAACGAGTTTGGAAATATTTCGGATGAAAACGGATATCTGCCATTTAGTAACATCACTCGTCACTCTTGGGCCGGGAAATGAAGTTTGTACATTCCTGTTTTATGAGACTCGTACGCGTACCATTTCGCAAAATGGCCGATTGATAATTTATAGAAATTGATTGAACAGTGTATTGCTTGGATTCATCTCAAATTTTACCCTACAGAGCAGCATTAATTTAAATGCTTCAAATTTTTATTTTTCAGAAAACAATAAATATATTCTTTTTCATATACCTACTCTCATGCCCAATGGTCTGTAGTTGGTGGTGGTCGGTCTTCTATATTTGTCGTCGTCTCTAGGCAATGAGCGTTCGTACACTTAAGTATATTTATATGAAGCCAGCGTAACGAACAACGAACCGAACCGCATATTTGTCATGAAAGCCTTATCAGTAAAAACAACGAAAACAAAAGAACTGACTGACTTCCTGTCAAAGTTCAAAGCAGCAACACACAGCACCACAGACCATAATTATATTCATGCCGCCTTCATTTTTATTTTTTTTTTATATATGTATGTACATATATATATTTTTTTTATTATTTGTACTATACACAAAACATTTACTGCCCCATTCTGCTGGACAGAAAATATTTTCTTGTTGATTTTCTTATGTAAAAAAAAATACTACATAGTATATTCCCGCATTGGAATTTTCTTTGTAACCATTTTTCGCTCCGCATTTTCTGGGTCCCCGTCGTCGTCGTCGTTACGTTGAGACCATTTGTGTTTCGATTTGTGGATTTTTTTTTTTTGTATTTCATTGCGGTTTCCGTTCAGATCGGAATGTGAAATACTCATTACGAAGGACAGTTCAAAAATATGTACACATGTTTGGTGGTAAAACATAATGTACATATGTATGTAGATACCTCCACGTTTATGTCACTCCCAGTACTGGTACCAGTACATACTGGAAATAGTTTCATGAGAACACTCCATGAAAGGAAAACCCTACATTATAGCATAATATCTTATCACTTGGTCGTGGGAGTTTATTTTACTACATATTAGAAAAACTTCTGTCGAAATCATCGGCCGAGTCTTGGAAAGCCGTAAGGTACATCAACGGACAGTCAAGTATCATTGCCCGATCCCTGAGGACACCAAAATTAAAAAAACACTTTAATAGGCTACTTAATGCTCCGCAAATCTCACCAGAGTTTCAATATCCGTGACTCATGTTCTTTGATGAGTTTTTAGATGCACCATTCTCCTTGTATGCAGGGTTGCCGCTGAAAAATTTCAAATAGTCGCCAAGAAAGTCGCCCAGAGCATAAAAAGTGTCCCCACTGAATTATTTGCAGAAGTAAAGATCGGTATCATGAAAATATCGTTTTAAATCCTATTAACAGAAGCAATTATGGATTAAACCAATACAAACTATAAGATAAGCATAAAGGCAGCACTACAAGTATTTATCCTTTTCTTAAGTAATTACTGATATGAAACAGATTTTGTACCTTGCGGCCACAAGAGCAAGTTCTGGCAAAGGAAAGTCGAAATTATTGTCGTTTTTTACGAACATAAACTTTTGCTACTTGCTCGTCAAAAGCTATGGAATTTCCCTAACAAATAGCAGAGTTTTAAAAGAATGCATTCTTTTGGAAATGCATTCGCCGAATTCATAAAAAATTTAAATAAATAAATGAATTAAAGTCACTATTCTTTTAAAGTCATTAATACATTCAAATTTGGCAATCACTGAAGTTCACATATTTCATTGCAGTTAGTAGTGAATTCAGTTGAAGTCAGTGAATTTAACAGCAATAATTTTAATTCACTTGATTCTAGGTGGTGGATCATGTTGATGTTAATGTCTGATTATAAGACATTTTTGGACGAGATTCAATTTTTGAGGTAGTAAAGATAGTGTGGTGTTTGAAACGTGAATGAGATGTTAAGACATCAAAACAAAACAGAAGATGGTAAAATTGCTTAACCAAGATGACGAGACTCAACATCGTCTAATGACTTACATAAACTTTATTTTTTGCGAAAATTTTTTAAGGTTTTGAAACAGATACATTCGTACATATTAATGAATTCCAAAAATTTTAATTGAATTCACTGACTTCAACTGATTTCAGGTGAATTCACTACTGACTTTAAAAGAATGGCGAATTACGTTTTTTAAATGGACTTCAAATCATTTCTAGATGAATTTTTTTTTTGTAACCCCTCAAAAGATTTGATTCTTTTACAACTCTGGCCCAGTAGCCAAGCAAGTAACTTGGCAGCATAATTTATAAATTAATCCTGAGAAAAGTGTCCCAAAAGTCATCAAGATTTTGAAAAAGTGTCTAATTTTATTCTTTCTTTAAAAAAGTAGTCGCCTGGTGTCCCGGAAACTAAAAAGTCGCCAAATGGACATAGCATTAAATGAATTTTAAGCTGGATTTAGGAAGAATTACTCAACGTTGGACAAGTGAAACTTATCAACATCGGCGAGATTTATAAAGGAAAACATAAAAAAACGCGTTCTTTGTAGACTTCCGTCCAACATTCGACTTTATAGCTCGCGAAGCGCTCTTCTGTAAGCTCTACAGAACCGGAATGTCAACTTAAGTCATCAATATCCTGAAAGCGATGTTTGCGGAAAATTTTGCCTATGTTTGAGACGGTGAACATTTATGTACATACATATATCGGAAGAATTCGAAAAGAGAATGGAGGTGAAACAGGGATGCATCCTAGGTACGCTACTGTTCATAATATTTATTAACGATATAATGGACATAGTACGAGCTGGTATCGGGATTGGACATAAAAAGATACGAGGTCTTAAGTACGCAGGTCATATGGTAGGTATGTATATTTGGCGGACCCTGTAGAAGAAATGCAAAAGATGACAAATTGACTCGACGCACGTGCACTGTAGAACTTGGCGTCTCTTTGTGAATCTAGAAAAATTCAAAATTATGATTTTTTAAGCTTGTGGCGGCATGTAGGGAGAGGGTGTCGAAATATATCGTGAGTACATATATCTGGGTGTTTTAATGTCGGGGAATTTGAATATATACAAACATCTTACGGTCAAACTATCAGAAGAGAAACGTGCAAATTTGTTCTGTTTGGAACCGTTGTATGAGAAATAGTAAAGGGTTTCTTAATCAGGACATAACAATTTTGTATTTAAATAAAACACAGAATAATTGAGATATCGGGCTGAAATTTATTCCATGTGTAGTACATATGTATGTATGTATGTTCATTTTAAGTATGGAATTCGAACTCGTTCATATGACCACCGCGAGTACGTTTCCAGCGATCGATTTTTTTGGAGGCAATTTTCCACCCACTCACACATCGGGTGGAACGTTAGTAATTTCGCGTTTGATATTGTTCCTGAGCTCCTCTAACATTGTTGACTTGTTGGCATAAACCAACGACTTAAAGGTACATTCACAGCTCAGCGACTTGCGAATGCGGGAACTGCGAACAAACCCTTTTTTGCACATTTATAAGCATCTCATTGGCAATTTTACTATTCCAAAAGAACAGAGCTAACAATTGATATAAAATTGAATGAATTTCAATTAGTTTTTGTGAAGAAATTAACAATTCGCTGATTTTTCCGTGAATGCTTTATGCGAATTGTCAAAGATTATTCACATTCCACACAATGTAGGACGCAATCCACATTACCGCGACCAAACATTCGCGAGAGTCTAACCTCACAAATCTTTTGCTTTGTTCTTGGTGGTTGGTTAGTGCTCGTAAATGTCAAATGAAATTCCCAGATTGCTGCAACCAGAAAAAAGTGGCTCTGAATGAAATTCTCTGATCGAAATTGAGCACATACATATGGCCCACTATGATCACTAGTGTTTTATGATGAACTCATAACCATATACAACCTATAACTTATTACGTAGTCAAGTAAGGAAGAAGTTTATAAAAAAACTTTGTACAAAATATGCAACAAAACTACGTTCAATGATATCTGGACAAACACTTGTTCAGATTTGTTATTTGTTGTGTTTGCTCTAAACACTTTTAGCGCAAAAATCTGACTGTCATGCCTTACCTCGTATTCAGGCTTGCTAGCGTCTCCACTACACAAAATGCGCTTAAGTTCAATAGATACAGAGCAGGACACTGCGTAACTCCAAGCCTTAACAGATACAGAAATGCAGTTTTCAAAACAGGAAGAAGGCAATTGCGAAGAACTAAGAAGATTTCATAAGAGATCTTGATCATCCCTGTTCTATGTACTTTGTGGTGCTGAAGAATAGAATCTTTCGAAGGCGGATGACGATGAAGATATCTTCGATCGTTTCGAGAGAAAAACTAGGGGACGGACTTCGGAGAATGCGGTTCAACGACGAACTATAAGAGCAGTACAGCAACACCGAACTTGTCAAAAACTTTCAGAGTCTTCGAATAGAACCCGGAGGAACCTCGCCTAGGTGGCGTGCACGAGATGAAAGGGAATCTCAACCGACTTGGAGTACGCAAAGGATCGGATTAACTAGACACCACTGTCAATAACGAGAGACTAAAAAGGGGCTTTCAACAACAACGAAATCAGCCTTCAGCAGCTAGTGAAAAGACATTTCAAGCTTTAGTTTTTCAGGTTTAACATACATATGTATGTACACCGTTGTGGACATGCAATCGATGCTTTACATCTAAAGAGACTACTTCATCCAGTTACTGAATGGTAATTTCATTTAAGACCCCGCCAATGAACAACCGGTGCCAGTCAATTTGAATGACAAGCAAGAGTTTCAACCGCCCGACCAAAGTGAGATAAAATTAGCTATTGCTAGGTTTAAGATGAACAAGGCAGCTGGGGCTGGTGGTACACGCTGGAGATGACATGGTAAGGACGATACACTTACCCATCTCTAAAATATGGTCAGAGGAAAATATGTCCGCAGATTGGAGCCTCAGTACCATCTCCCCGAACCACAAAAATAGATATCGCCTACTTTGCACCAAATACTGAGTCATTAGCCATTAGTGCACCGTCTCAAGCCGTTTGCTGATAATCTAATCGGTCTTCGCCAATGAGGCTTTAGACCTAGAAAATTTATTGTTTTAAATTTAAATTTTTACATTGCGCCAGATCTTGAAGAAGACCCACGAATTCAATATCGGTATCCATCACCTGTTCATCGATTTCAAAGTCGCGTATGACAGTGTGAATGGGAAAGAATTATACCGTGCCATGCTCAGCTTTAATATCCCTACTAAACTCATAAGACTTATCAGGATGACTTTGGAGAATACTCGTTACTCCGACAAAAGTGGAAAGTATTTCACTGAAACCTGCATCACCACCAGAAGGTTAAGACAAAGTGACGCACTGTCATGCAGTTTCTTCAATATTGCGCCAGAAAAGTTAGTGCGCAACGCCCAAGCCAGTACATCAGCCACTATCTTTCAACAATCCAACCATTATCTTGGGTTTGCTGACGATATCGGCGTGATAGGAAGAACAAAGCGAGTAGTTACTGGTACTTTCACTAACATGGAGTCAGCAGCAATAAGAATGGGACTGGTTATCAACGAGGACAAGACGAAGTATATGCTTTCATCATCGACTCCCATCTCAGACTTGGTCAGAACGTGACAATTGATACAAAGGACAATTGATGTAAACTCGTCAAACAACATCAGCGCGAAATTAAACGTAAAATAACTCTTTCTAATCGCTGCTTCTTTGTGCTGAATACGCAATTGAGGAACTCTGTACAAAACACTCATCATCTCAGTCCTGCTCTATGGCGCAGCAGAATGGACCCTTACGCAGTCGGATGAAAGCTACCTTGCTGTATTCGAAAGAAAGGTCCTACGCACGATTTATAGTCCTGTTGTAGTAGATGAGCAAAACAAAGCTATACAGAGACATAAGCCTAGAAAAAAAAATTTGTATCCAACAGTTAAGATGGCTGGGTCATTTAGAGTGTACATCGATCTTCAGCCCGGAACGGAACGGAAGCAATAAGCGGAAAGAATTAGCGATGGGGAACAAAGAAATATTGTGCAGTAGTGACGCTGGACATTAAAAACGTCTTTAGCTCATCAAATTGGTTATTTATACGAAGATCACTCGCAAGGATGGATACACCTTACTACCTGCGGATGAAACAAATGACGAAGTAGAGTACTATAATGTCTCGGCGAGGGTCCCAAAAACATCGGTACTCGGACCTCTCTTATGAAACAATATTTGTGATGGAATCCTGAATGTTTCCACAAAGTGTTAAAATATTTGATTTGGCCGATGAAATCGCGCTAGTTACAGTGGCAAAACGAATTCGCGAATAGAGACAAAATAGTGGTAACTGTCGGCCTCGCTGTTTCAATAATCAGTTGGAAAACTGTATAATACGTAAATATAAGGATTGGAATCCAAAATATTTAAAGTACTCGAGTACAAAGCCGTCACAAATGCAAGTAGCACTTTCCCGAATACTGCCAAACATTGGAGGACCATGGTATCCTAGAAGGATTTTGATATCTAGAGTTAGTCAGCTCAGTCCTATTATACGCTGCCCTGCAACTACCATCTTACGCAGTTCTTGCCCGGTATCGTATCGCAAATATCTATGTATATCGATTTGAACACGATAGCTCACCTGATGCCCGGACTGCCCAGACCACGAGGAAGATACGAAACGTGCTGTATTCCATTGCAGATGCTTCATGGAATGGAGAAACAGTCTAACCAGCCCCGCGAAGTAATACCTAGCGACAGTCCAGCGGGGAGAGTGATTACGTAGGCGCATACCTGGCATCGAGTGATTCGTCAATCGTGCATGCTGCTAGCCCGGGCTACTATTATCTTTAGAAGATTACCACATCCATTGGCGCATCCATAAAAAAAAAACACTACAAGTATGACGATGATCAATGGTCTCACAAAAAAAAAAACAATTTAAATATTTGGTGCCATGGGACCCAGAGCCTAGCTTCTTTCTCACAGCCAAACATGTTGTGCGTTATATTCTTTAAACGAATGGAATGGGCCTACTGTTTAATGCCGTGTCCGAAAGGCAATTTTGTATTTAAGAAGTTTTTTCATGGCAGTTATACTCTCGGATGTTTGTCAGGCGCTCGCGAGAGATGGGGCCTTGAAAGAAATTTTAGGTGTCGCTCCGTAGTTCAACGCTTCAACAAGCCTTTCACCAGAAAGGTTTGCAAAATTTAGAGAATCTCAAAAATATTTTTAAATTTAAACTTGGGCCACTTGAGCCACGGCGCTGTGGTCTCCACTGATGGAAAATTTTTCGCAAGATTTGATGAACTGTTTTGAGCATTGCTCAGTTGCAGAACAACGCAGAATGAATTGAGAATGAATTTACTCGACAAGCCATTATTGCGTTACGGCTATGTAATCAGTAATCACCTTTTAATGACAAAAAATTCGATATTAACCCTTATCTCCCGCTTAGACCATAAAAAATTACGAAATCCCGCATCTATTGACCATAAGAAATTACTGTCCACAATTTCAAGTTCCTACGTCTAGGGGATTTGGAAAAACTGTGATTTCAACGACTTTTGTAATCTGAGCGCTCGATTTTATAGTATTTAAGATGTATGTACATAATGTATCTAGACCACTTTTAGGATAAATTAAAACAGAAGCACTACACTTAAAACACCATCCACATTCCTCGACACCAAGCCAAATTCACTTAAATTCCTGATCGATAATTTCCGCGCATCCTGGATCTTCTATCAAAAAAAAAAAAAAAAACCAATCCATTCATCGTGAAAACTTTAAATCAACTAACGGCCAACTTTTCAGTAAAGACAATCTCAAGCTGACCGATTAGAAAATACAAAATACACACTCTCCGATTAAATATATCACACATACGAGTAGTTCTTCACCTTTAGTTGTCATTTGATATCTCTTCAGATATCCTTATCACCCGTACACTGCTGGTGTCCAGGAGGTGTGGTCTCAGCAGACCCATATTCAAAATCGATGCACAATAATTTTAACCCAAAACGTCTGTGCATTTGATGATAACCACACTAATTGTAACAAGAAATCTACTCAGAGTCCCGTCCGTGTTTTACACGACACACGATAACATCACAATCAGTTAAAATTGGACAAAATAAAAAATAAAAAAAAAAAAAAAACAACCAAAACCAACACATTACGCCCAGTGTTATAATCCGCCGCAGTACACTGGGTGTCGTACAACACTGATAGGAAAAGTTTGATGATAACCAAATGAAATAACAAAAAAAAAAATAAAAATTGTTAAACAAACTTTTTTATCAGGTTCAGGCTATACGCTGAAAATCAGTAGTTGCTGGCAAAAAACCGATCAGAAATTAGTCGCCCGCTTAATACCTTCTTCGACGCAGGTCGGTTCGCAGGAATCGTGCACAAAAGTCCTACTTACTTGGTTTTGTATATCGGGTCGGTGATCCTCGTCAATCGGTATCTTTCGAATTGAATCGAATGCTTTTTACTCAGCACAAGAATAGAAAATCTTTTCAAAATCCGCCTCGCGATCAGTCGAAACAGTCGTTCTACAGAGAGTAACGTGATAATCTCTGAAGTTTCTATAGTCGTATAGTCGGCGGTCTTAAATGTGCGGCGTGTCGTTCTCGAACGAGAAGAGAATAAATCTGAAGTTAAAGCTACAGAAGACGTTTAATACCGCGCGCGCACACGACAAACGCGAGAAGCAATGGCGTGAATTAATATTTTTTATTTTTTATTTATTTATTTTTTTTTTTACTTCAATGTACATATGTATGTATGTAGTGTATATTGGAGAATATAATTTTCGATTTCTGATGCCTTCGCGGAATGGTGGCATGGTGTGTACTGTGGAAGTTATATACATACAAAGTAATTTATTTTTTTTTTTTTTTGCTTTTCATATATTTTTTTTTAATTTTTTTCCTTTTAATTTTACGTAAAACAAATACAAATATTCATCTATGCCATTTCAAAATTGAGAAAAAAAATATTTAATTAGGTACTTTATGTATGTAAGTATAAATTGAATGTACTATATGTACAGTATGTCGGTTGGTGGGCTTAAATGGAGCGTTAATATTGCAAAATGTTTTTATTTGTTACTAACATCAGGTTTTTTTTTTTTTTTTTTTTTTTTTGTATGTTTTCAACTAGTGTGACTTCTACAAATATAGTATTATTAATAGATCAAGCATTTTTTTTTTTTTATGTTGCGAATGATTTTTTTTGTTTTTAGGTTGAGTTCTTAATAGTCATAAGAAAAGTATTTCGATTGGAATTTTAGAAAAGAAAAAAAAACAACAACAGGAACAGAGATATTCAGCGCATTTTGTGCATTGAGTAAATATTTTCAAATATACAAACAGACTTTGTTCAGAATGTTATCGAAGATGCTTTTCTATAAAACTAAATGGCGCGCGTTTGTTGAAATTCGAGTTGAACGTGTGGCCTTATAGAGATGAGCACGACTTGATTGAAATTTGGTATTTTGAGGCTCTGTTTGGTGTCATGTAATAAGTCATCTTATAAATACCATAAAATCTAAAACGCTAAGGCTCCTTGAAATCACAGTTTCTCCAAAGCACCTAGACGTAGGAACTTGAAATTGGGACAGTAATTCTTTATAACCTGTATATGTTCGATACGAAGAGATTTATCGAAGTTCGAGGTCTAAGTGGGTAAAAGGGGGTTAATAACTAACTAAATAATGGGTTATCAAATTTAAGAAAAATAGTTTTTAGTCAATTCGTCCCCGATTCATTAAAGCTTTAAATCAGTTCTTCTGAAGCTGAGCAATGCTCAGAACAACTAACCAAATCATCCCTATAGTCAGCAGGTGTGCACCAGTTGCTTTGCTATCATTGCCAAATCGTGTGTGGATGCGCGCGCAGTAACATGATCATATTTTAAATTTCAGTCGTGTTTCTTTTTTTTTTCGAACAAGCCTCGGAAATGGATGGATTCACTATTGACGACCCTAGCAATCGAAATAAGGACAACGACATTCGGATCTGCACGTGGAATGTTCGGACCCTTAACAGACCGCGTGCAGCCGAAGAATTAGCAGAGGCCCTAGTCTGCTATAAGGCAGACATCACCGCCATCCAGGAAGTGCGATGGGATGGGCCGGGCAAAAAAAGGATGAAAAACTGTGACATCTATTACGGTGATTGCTATAGAGAGCAGAAACAGCGCTTATTCGGATGTGGATTTGACATAAGCGGCAGACTTAAGCAAGAAGTCTTAAGCTTTCGACACGTGAGCGAACGACTTATGACAATCCGCATCAAGGCTAAATTCGTCAACATAAGCCTTATATGCGCTCACGCTTCCACCGAAGACAAGGACGACGCCACCAAAGAATGTTTATACGAGCTCCTAATGCCCTAAATATGACGTTAAAATCGTTCTAGGCGATAGGAAAGGCCAAGATAGGAAAGGAGGACATCTTTGGTAGGACGATTGGTAAGCACAGCCTCCACGACACCACGTCCGGAAACGGACTTAGGCTTATTGACTTCGCTGCGGGGCAAAACGTCACCATAACAAGCACACGGTTTCCTCATCTCAATATCCACAAGGGGACATGGCAGTCTCCTGATAATCAAACGGTCAACCAAACTGATCACATTGCGATCGACGTAAGGCATGCCTCCAGTATTCTCGATGTCCGAACCTTCCGAGCAGCCAACATCGACTCGGATCATTACCTTGTTGCAGCCACGGTACGAATGTGGATATCCCTAACGTCACAACAAAGAAGAAATACTGTGGGAAGATATAACGTTGAAAAGCTGCAATCGCAAGAGATCGCCAGAACCTTTGCCGAACGCGTACCCCGAAATCTCGCTACAACTCCTATGCCGCCAGCATCAAATGCCGAGGATCAATGGCAACACTGCCAACATGCCATCAGAAGTGCCGCAACTGATGTACTGGGTTTCGCTCGACCACCACAAAGAAACCCATGGTTTGACGAAGAATGCCGGCAAGCAAATGCAGCTAAACAAGAGGCATACAAAGCAGCGCTGCAAAGAAGGACGAGAGCTGCTAGTGAGCTCTACGAGCAAAAGAGACGGGAAGAACATCGGCTTCTCCGAAAGAAGAAAAAAGAGCACGAGAAGCGCGCGATCGAAGATATTGAGAGATTATACTCCAGGAATAATGTACGGAAGTTTTACCAACAGGTAAAAAGAACGTGTCAGGCCATCAAGACCCGTACAGAAGCCTGTAGAGATGAAGAAGGAAACCTCGTAGTAGAGTCACAGTGCTGAGAATATGGAAACATTTCTTCTGCAGACTGTATAACGGCGACAAGACCAACATTCAACATAGACGATGATAGCCAAAACTTCCGTCCACCTGACCAAAACGAAGTAAGGATAGCAATATCCAAACTTAAATCCAACAAGGCTGCTGGACCTGACGGCTTACCAGCCGAGCTGTTCAAGGCAGCTGGAAATGACCTGGTAGAGAGCATACACCAACTCATTTTTAAAATTTGGTCAGATGAGTGTATGCCTGATGAATGGAATCTCAGCACCGTTTGCCCGATCCACAAGAAAGGAGATCCCCTCAATTGCGCCAATTATAGAGGTATCAGTCTCCTCAACATCGCGATCCTATCTGCCATATTGTGTGAACGTCTGAAACCCTTCGTCAACAACCTGATTGGGCCCTATCGGTGTGGTTTCAGACCAGGAAAGTCCACAATAGATCAAATCTTCACACTTCGGCAGATCCTGGAAAAAACTCGATACCCACCATCTTTTTATCGATTTCAAGGCCGCATATGACAGCATTTATAGAGACGAGCTATACAGAGCCATGTCTAGTTTTGGCATCCCTGCCAAACTCGTCAGATTGTGCAGAATGACGATGGAGCATTCTCGCTGCTCCATCAAGGTCGGTAACGATCTCACCGAGACCTTTGATGTCAAAAAAGGATTTAGACAAGGTGACGCGCTGTCATGTGATTTTTTTAACATCGTTCTTGAGAGAATTGTGCGAAACTCACAAGCCAACACCGGAGGCACAATCTTTCAAAAGTCTGTGCAACTACTATCGACATTATTGGAAGAACACAGCGGGCTGTCACCGGTACGTTCGCTAGTATTGAAACAGAAGCTGCCAAAATGGGTTTAGCGGTAAACGAGGGCAAAACTAGGTATATGCTGTCAACCAGAAGGGATACGCAACATCGACGAATTGGACAGAACGTCACAATCGACAGCTATAACTTTGAGGTAGTAAGGGACTTTGTCTACCTCGGCTCTGCTATCAATTCGGACAACAACACCTCAGCAGAAATAAAACGAAGAATAACTCTTGCCTATCCCGAACAACTAAGGAGACTCTATATAAGACCTTGATCATCCCAGTCCTGCTTTATGGCGCTGAAGCTTGGACTTTATCAAAAGCGGATGAAGATATCCTTGGTCGTTTCGAGAGAAAAATTCTTCGTAAAATATTCGGTCCCGTTTGCGTTGACGGGCTTTGGAGGATAAGATTCAACGACGAACTATACGAACTGTACAGCGACATCGACCTAGTCAAAAAACTGCGCATTAGTCGTTTGAGGTGGCTAGGACATGTAGAGCGAATGGACACCAGTGCTCCGGCCCGAAGAGTCTTCGAATCACACCCGGAGGGACAACGCAGCAGAGGAAGACCTCGCCTTAGGTGGCGCGCACAAGTTGAAGGGGACCTGAACAAGCTTGGAGTGCGCAACTGGAGGCAGTTAGCTAAGGACCGAGCTAACTGGAGAGGCTTGTTAGTTGAGGCCCAGGTTCACCCCGAACTGTAGCGCCACCTAAGTAAGTAAGTAAGTCGTGTTTCTTTATCAGTGAAAACATTCAGCACGTTTGCAATTTTATTAATCAAGATATTAATAATTTATTTATTTATATATTTGCATCTACAAGCATAATCAGATAGCTAACAGACGTTACAAATTTACAAAATCTTTTTGTTTTTTAGAATATAAATATATACAACAATAAAGATTTAAACTTGTCTCTAGATAAAGATACATCTATCTCGCTATAAACGCTGTTGAAAGCAAGGATGGCTCTAGATATACATAGGTTCATTTTGACCATAATTAGTTCTGTGACTTTGCTGTAACAAAAGATGCCTTATTCTTAAAGGTTAAGATGGAGCATATCTTATCTGGTAGCATAGTAAGTCTCTCACAAATATTAAATCATGAATCTGTCTTCGGGATTTCAGGGATTTAATTCCAAGTTGAAAACATCTTGCTTTGTAGTTTGGCAGAGGGAACCAATGCATTTTATAAAAAATATATTTTGTGAAACGCTTCTGAACCTTTTCGAGTCGATCTTAATAGGTAGAATATGCAGAATTCCAAATGACACCTGCATATTCAAGAAGCGATCGAGAACTAACCCAGTGAACAGTGATAACAAAGTAAATGGATTTTGAAAGTCCTTACCGTTTCGTTTTATAAATCCAACAACTGAATTAGCTTTTGCAACGACATATTCATTGTGGGTTTTCAAAGAAAATGAAGGGTCAAGCATAACACCTAAGTCCTTGATTTTATCTACTCTGTTCAAACGAATTGAGTGAATTGAGTAGTTAAACTAAATATGTGACGAAGATCTGGTAAACGAAATCGCATTGCATTTACTTATGTTGAGTGTTAAGGCCTTTGGCGTTGCAACATTCAGTAATACTGTTAAGATCCGATTTGATGAAATGACAATCTTCTATACGCTTAATAGCTGAAAAAAGTTTTAAGTCATCTGCGTACACTGACTATTTCTAACGACAGAAGTAATGTCATTAATGAAAAAAAATGAAGAGTAATGGACCTAAATGGCTCCCTTGCGGTACGCCGGAGGTACAGTTTATTATTCTAGATAGGGAAGTTCCAATTTTTACTCGTTGAGTGCGACCAGTGAGAAAAGATGAAATCCAGCGAAGGACCCAAAATATTCTAATTTTTCAAGAAGAATTGAGTGCTGAACAGAATCGAAAGCTTTACTAAAGTCGGTGTATATGACGTCGACTTGACTTCTGTTCTCCATTTCATTAATAATGTAAGATGAAAAGAAGCCAAGTTCGTAACCGTGAACCGTCCAGATACGAACCCATGTTGAACTTCAGACAAATAAATAAGGGAATCGATCAAGGATTTACGCTTGAAAAAAATCATGATGAGGTAGTATGAACTACATATATGAGACCGGCAGTTCAGAAGCTTATTGAAATAAATGAAAGTTTTCCATATCTTATGCATCTAAGTATAGTATTTAGAAAATTAAAACTTTTCGGAAGATAACGTTATGGAAACAATCAAAAATCCTCCAAAGAACATTAATGGCATTTTTCGAATGAAGCAAAATCGATTGTTTCACCAAGTATAATACCTTTGTACTGCAAGGTATTTTATTACATCTGCAGAAATACTAATTTTGTAAAATAAAGAAGAGTCGGCAGTACGCGAACACTCTGGATTAATAAAAGGCCATATTCTCTTTATATTGTTCATTCGATCAACGCTGAATTGTATTTACTGTTCCAGGAAGTCCGAGGGCTTACATCCTTTTCAAACTTAAAGACGGTAGCTGCCTACATTCATCCTACATTCCACTCAGCATGCAGATACTATTGTAAGACGAAAGATATTGGAACCAGATAAAGGAAGTTTCTGTCTCTGATTTATTTCATTGAAATCTATTCGCAATATTTTTGATATTTTTGTCAGTTCAGCAAATCCACTACATCTCTGGGAGAGTCACAAGGAGAGTCTGGATGAACATATAAAATAGCAGTTGGAAAAAAATTTCGGGACTGTATGACTAACATAGTATGAATGTCAACTTGATACTGCTCGAGAAGTTAGTGGTTGAGGTGGCAGGTTAACCCCTTAATCACTATTACCACAGTCCTTAGTATTAGGCGAAAGTCATATGACATATACGATCTATGTATATAACCACCCACTTCTCAACTGTAAGAGGAAAGTTTTTAATGATATCATTCAAAGTTTCAAATCAACAGATGATAACATTTTCTTTTTGTACGCTGCAGGCGGGACGGAAAACATTTTTCTCAATAACCTGTTGCTTGCTAAGGTAAGAGCAGAGTTGTAAAGTACTGAAATACATTTGTACTGCAGTACTGTGTAAGTACCCAGTACCTTGTACTTGTACTTGTACTTAAAAAAAAGGAGTACAATGTACTTGGTACTTTAAAATCACCAAGTACAAGTACTATTTCAAGTCCTCTCTTCTCAGTACATATACTGGGTACTGTAATACTGGCCAGTACATTTGCAAGTACTTTTCAAGTATATTTCCTTGCGTGGTCTATGGTGTGACATGATAGTACAGCTAACTTAATACCGAGAATCAAAGCATTGTTGTTCTTCTACATACGTACATTTGTACCCGTCCACTGTCATTATCTGCATCAGCATTCAAGTAAGTGGTGGTCAATTGATCTCCTGATTGGCGTTTTGCATATCTGAACTGACAATAATAGTTGCCGATGCCAAAAACAAATTTGAAGATTAATGCTTTTTCTTAGCACGTTTCACACATAGACCACGTTAGGAATTGTACTTGAAAAGTACTTGCAAATGTACTGCCCAGTATTACAGTACCCAGTACATGTACTTAGACGAGAGTACTTGGAATAGTACTTGTACTTGGTGATTTTAAAGTACCAAGTACATTGTACTCCTTTTTTTAAGTATAAGTACAAGGTACTGGGTACTTGACTGGTACTGGTACTTGAAAGTTTACAGGTCTGGGTAAGAGCATTGATGTCGCTACGTCGAGAATAGCTGCAATAGTGGGATTGCACATTCAGCATTCTAGCTACATCTCAATTCAAACAGATTTACAAGTCCTTTTTGCAACATATATAAGTAAAGTTATAGGCAATGTAATAGTCTGGGATGAGTGCACTATGTCACACAAAAGAGTTCTGTGCTGATGAAATAAGGGCCTGCCTGAAATCATCCTACTTGTGACCAAAAACGAAGCAGCTGTGTTTTAAACATACAGAAAAGCCACAATCCGTGTGGAACGGACTACTAAAGATGGCGCGGCATAACACTTCTACTGGTTCTTCTTTTCAAAGCACAGATATGAAATTTCATCCTCCTAGCACCAAATTTAAGACCAAAAAAGGTGACATACAGACCGTGACAGACAGATAGACATACGGACGAACGGACAGACATAGCGAATGGGTCTCATAACCATTCGTGTTGTACGTGTTATATTCTTCACCCAAATGGAAGGACAATTTTTTATTTGAGAAGCTTTTTCGTGACAGTTATACTCTCGGATGTTTGTCAGATGCTCTCTAGAGGTGGGGCAGTGAAAAAAATATTTAGGTGTCCTCGAACCTTTGCCCCGTAGTCCACCGTACCACTTGAGCCACGGCGGTGCACAACAACTAGTGCTGCATGAAGATTATAGTTCAATTACTACCTGGAATAACAGCGGTGATAGTATACAGCCTTGTGGTATGCCGCATTGGAGATAGAAATCCACCAACATTTTTTATCCTTGTTTGTAGACTTTTATAAGGACAACTCTTCTTGGTAGATTTTTTTTTTAAATTCGCGCGCGCTCAAGGGTTTAGTACTATCCTTTTAATATTAATTCACAGCGCGGGCGTTATGGAAATTAGTAAGAGAAGATAGGAGATATCAATGAACGTTGGTTTTAAATGTTTGTGGATTATAATGTGAAGGAAAAATAGAGCTTGATAGAGCATTCCACGTTCGTGTTGTACGCTTTATGAAAGAATCTCTATACTCTTATGTTGGAGGGGCGGAATGCAACTGGCTATTTCACTGGAGCACTGTTTATGAAAAAAGCGATAGAATAAGGAAAGGCAAGAGACATTTCTGAGATGTTGGAGCGAGTCAATAGACGATTTAAACATCGATTTTGAATTCTATCCAGCAGGTGCAAAGAGGTCTTAGGGGCACCAGACCAGGCATGAGCATTGTACTCGAGCTTTGGGGCGGATGTATGTATGCCTTATATATTGCAGCCAGATCAGAGGGGGTAAAGAACTTCTTGCACCGTTTGAGGAATCCAAGACATTTCGCAGGCGGATTCGAATATGTGGTCATTCCAACGGAGATGGTGGTTAACACGCATACCGAGAATGGAAAGTTTTTCGGTTTCGACAATGCAGGTAAAGGGTTTAGGTTACGCTTGAGCGACAGCTGACAGCATTGGGTTTTCGAAGCATTAAATTCCACTCTGTTGTTTATACCCCATTTAATTATACTGTCAAGATCAGAATTTAATGAGCTTAACATACGCTGCCGTTCCAGTTCTACGGCCGAAGAACAGGGACGTGAGTCTGGGAATGAATATGAGAAGCTGAGGGTACTGTCATCAGCGAATGAATGTATTGGATTAGAAGTAGAAGACAAGAGATATTTTCATAAAAATAAGAAAAAGAGTCGGAGACAAACGGAGCCGTGGGGAACACCAGCATTTATATGGTGGATAGCAGACTTGAAACCGTCCAAAATCACTTGACTTGAACGTTCCGAAAGGTTCCGAAGAAAGGATTCATCGATGCCAAATGCACACATTTTTGACAAAAAGCTTGATGCCAAACTCTGTCAAATGCCTTTGAAATATCAAGGGCAACAATCTTACATTCACCAGAATGATGCAGATATAGGTTCCACTTTTCGATGAGATATACCATCAAATCACCAGTGGACCTTTTGCTACGAAAGCCATACTGACGGTCATTAAGGAGCTTTCGTGATTCAAGATATTTCATAAGCTGACGATTTATCAGCGTTTCCATGAACTTGGAAAGAAGGGACGTAAGTGCAATGGGTCGATAGTTGGAGGGAGAAGAAGATTCGCCCTTTTTAGGGTCGGGCTGGACAAATGCTGTTTTCCATCTACTCGGAAGACTCCAGAAGAGTAGGGTAGATGAAAAAGCTTACGCAGTGGTCTTGCCAGTGCGGAGGAACACATCTTCAGAATAATGGGAGAGATACCATCTGGACCAGCGGATTTGTTTATTTTAAAATCTTTAAGTACTCTTGCTACTGTACGAGTACGAAAGTGGATTTGTCCCATAGAATATTCAACGCGATCAATTACAGGGTAAGGTAAAGCACAATCTGGGAGTGTGGAGTTTGCAGCGAAAAGGGCTGCAAGCAGATTGGCCTTGTCTAAAGAGGTGACATCTGGAATGTCATTGTGAAGATGGGGCACAATTTTTTATGTTTTTGACGAAAAATTTCTACTACCTTTGGGACAATGTAGAATTTTTGCCTCAATTTTTGGCCAAAGGAGAACTTGACATGGCGAATGGAAGCATTGCAGTCATTTCTGGCTCGTTTAAATTTTTTTCGATTTTCCCCAGAGGGATCGGCCTTGTAAGACCGAAAACTTGGTAGCCTCTTTACAGCTCGAGTCAAACATGCATTTTTTTTGGCTTGATACTCTTTATTCGGTTAGGAATAAAGGATTTCATGCCAAGGAAAATGGTATTAGTGATCATATCAGCGACGGCATCCACGTCGTTATCGAGGAAGCATAGCGACCAGTTAAAAATCTTAAAGAAGCTGTTCAAGCCGTTCCAATTGACTTTCTCGTATTGCCACAATATTCTTTTAGGAGTTTCTTCTTTAACTGAGTGGTTGAGGTACGAGAAATTAGCCGATAAGACACAGTGATCTGACGAACCTAGAGGCGACAATATGTTTATAATGTATTTATCAGGGTGGGAGCTAAGAAACAAGTCCAGAGTGTTGGCGGTATGACTATCAATGTCGGGTAGCCGTGTGGGCTCGTTCACAAGGTGGGTCAAATAATTGGGGCTTCTATAAATGAAACAGTAGTGAATAATTTGCCTACGGACGCAGAATTTTAGACGGAGACCACATTGTTGAACCTGTCGACCATGGTACCCAGCGAATTCGATCGTTAGATATATCTTACCATTATCGTGGACATGGAACGTGTATTTAAAAACTTCACCTTTAGCAGAATCTTCCTTGACATCAAAGGTATCGGCTCAATCCAGGACTGTGCAAGACTTTGCACTGAGTGGCATGTTTTCTACCACGTTGTGGAACCCAGAAACTTAGTGAAAGGAAAGGGTATATGTATGTACGTTAAAAATTAATAGGAAAAGGGTTGACTTTAAATCTTTGAAAATTATAATTTGTAGAAAATATTGTGGACGGTAAGCCATTCCTCATACGTGTTGAGTGTCTAAAGAACGAACTTCTGTACTTCACTGTGCGATCGAAAATAGGGTTTAAAAGATAAGGGTGTGCGGAAGAGGCCGCTTGTGTAGTACGATTAAACTTACGGACAGGCGGGACGGATACAACAATAAATTTCATCTGAACAATTGTGGTCGAAATATCGGTACAGGACCGATAACCATTCACCTCCATCCATGCTCTAGCGAAGAGATTTGGTCGTAAATTGAAAGGTCACCGATCAAACTACATGTCTGATGCTGGACACGATCTAATAACTCAAAACAAGTTGCGGGAACACCCGCCCAAACATGTGAGTTGTATTCGAGTTTTGGACGAATATACATATGTAGGCTTTAGAAATAGTAGCTAAGTCTGCAGGACTGAAAAAAACGTTTACATCCCTTGAGGAATCCGAGGTACCTGGCGCCACTTTTCGCAGCTTCGGTAATCTGGTGATTCCAGCGAAGGTCTGGGGTAACTTACATGCCAAGCATTGACAAGCTATTAGACTCCTCAAGATCAGATCCATTCAGATACAGTACTGGGTTTTTGACTGAATTGGTTGAACTGAACTTGGTTGTTCGCACCTCAATTGATGATTGCATCAATATCTAAGTTGAGCTCCGTAGACATTCACTCCCGGTTTGGTCTTAGCCGTGGAGTCGTTAAAAAATAAGTGCATTCAAGAGTACTGTCATCCGCAAAGAAATAGATTGAATTGCGAGTGAGAGAGAGAAGGTCAATAAATTTAAAAAAAACAGAGACTACTGAGCACTGGGGTTTCACCAGCATTGGCTGAGAATGCGGTAGAAGTATATATCCGTCCAATACAAGTTGTATTGACCGATTTCTTAAAAAGCGTTAGCCTTTGATTCTTTTGACGAAAGATAAAAAAGATCTTCGGCCTTTAGAACATTGCAGTATTTTTTGACTCACTTTAAGGTCTCGTAAAAATGTTGCATGCTTTAAAACTGAGTTACGGTCATTTGTAGCCCGTTTATAGAGACTTCGGTTTTCTCTAGAAGGTGTTTGTGGCCATAACGCAAAACCCTTTTCCTTCTTTCGAATGGCAATCGCACAAGTCGGATTGAACCAGAGTTCATTCTCGGAATGAATGATCGCATTCCAACTAAAACTAAGTCTGTGATCATGTCAGTAGCAGCATTAACATCTCTATCGAGGAAGCATAGAGACTAGTTAAAACTCAAGCCAAGTAGTGGATATTAAGGATTTATTTTCCCCGTTATAGCCCTACCACACATACATATGTATGTACATTTAGTTATGGATAAGTCTAAAATCGACTACCTACTTGACATAAAAGTTATCATCACTCTTACCCACGTATGTATTCGATTAATCATTCCCTGGCCAGCAGTGTATACGTATGTGTTTCATTCTCAATCCGCGATACTGAATGAACTTCAAATTATAAAAAAAATTATCACATCAACTGATGCACACACAAATACATACATACACTTAAAATAAAAGTTATTTGCATCTAAACTACGAGTAAAACAAAACCATAGATAACTAATCTCTGGAAGCAATTTGTCGTAACCGTGACCTTGATAAGATAAAAAAAAAAATGAGTATACTCTCACCAATACACAACAAGTTCACTGTCTGCCATCCTGTCTGGGGGGCTCCAACTTAAAATTACAACAACAACAATTCGATAACGAATGGCGATAAACTCTAATCGGCGTCATTGGCAAAGAGGCTCGTGTCGATAAAAATACGAAACGAAACGAAACTCTACACTTTGATATTAAGAAACTAAGGTAAGAGCACAGAGGCTAATGACTGGGGGCGCAGCACGCTTCAAGACGATAAGCACTGAGCAAATTTTTATCAGTTTTATTTATTTATATGTGGATACATACATATGTATGTGTATAGTATGTAGTTGGTTATTATCAATTAAGAAGCAATTATTAGAGAGAGAATGTAGTCAAAAACTAAAACTGAGACACTGATGTTGGTGCAGGCCCTTGTTTGGGAAAGACCTTATTTGTGAGTTTACTCGACCAGTCCTCAGGAAAAAGCCTGGAATTCAAATTATGGTTTAATGATTCGCTTATCCGCCTTTAAAGCATAAGGTTAGTCCCTACATACATATATGCCTTTGGATATGGGCTTTTTCAGTAGAAAGATGGACCACATTCCGCTTAGTGTTGCATACGGTCGCAGTTACCTGTTGAATCTTGATCCTAGTCTCGTCCTATGTGGACAGTGGAGGAGCCGGTCCGAAGCCACCTACCTGCCGAGACTACTGTTCTACATGACTGCAGACTGAGTAGTGGCTGAACATATCTGCTACAGGGACTGTCCTCGCTAAAAGAGGGCAATACCTGCCTTATGGAATCACTTCCTTTCCTTCTTTGTCTATTCATCCAATGTTTCGGCGACTAGCCTTACTTGCAGTTTCTAAACCACTTGGACGAAATTGACAAAACAAATAAAGATGAGCTAAGAATGCGAAACATGGTGAATCTAATCGGTTTTTATAGAGCTAGCAATGTCCGATTATGTTGTATTGTTCCTATTGTTAGTAGGAGGAGATCTAAAAGAATGGCCTTTGTTTCATCCCCTTGAAACCGTAGTGCCAATTTGGATTTCATTTGTCAGGCGTCTGTGAAAATATTCATACATACATATCTTGGTAACATTTTCTTGGTTCTTTTATAAAGTGAGCTGAATATCCGATAAAGTATTTCTCTGTTCAAAGTCCCCAGTTTGCAGTACTAGCGTCTTAAGCCCTATAGTGTGCAGTTCAAACTTTATTTGTCGACAGCATATAAAGCGTAGGCCATCTGTTGGTTTCTTTTTGAATCATATGTTATTTTGACACTGACAGCTTTTATGCGCTCAAAAAATTGACAGTAACTCAGTATTATACGAAATGGATCGATTTACACTTGGACAATATTGGGAAATATTGCAAAGTTACTTCCAAAGTGGATGCTGTGTAGTTGAAACAGTCCGAATTTTGAAAAGAAATTTCGGTCGAAATAATACAACTGCAGCTGGTGTCCGCAAATTTGTGATGAAAGTCCATGATTAGCTGATTGATAACCGAACATAATAAAGAATATTGCAGCTTTTTGCAGGTTTTTGAAGTAGCGGCATTATTAGGCCATTTTTCTTCCAAGACGACAATGGAAGAAACGTTACAGTCAATGGAGAGGACAAACCGTCCAACAATCGATTTATTGCATGTTAAGTTCAATAATCAGTCGTTTTGGTGATGTTGCTTGCCTAGCACGGAGCGGCGATTTGACACCGTTGAACTTTTTTTGTAGGATGCCATTAAAGATCAATGCTATGCAAACAATCCAGTGACAATCTACTCTATCGGGATCTTAAGAAAGAGATAGACTTATTAAAAGAAGAAAATAAGATTCTAAAGGACACACATTTGTCCCAGACACATATAGAACGCGAATGTACTCCACCCCGGTTAGCTAGTCAGGCATATAACACCGACGAAGAAGAACTACCACTCGAAACGAATCGGGTCACTAAGAAAAGACCTAGTAAGAAACGGAGAGTCGGTTCTTCGCCCGAAGTCGAGCTTTTACCGCCATCTACCGCCACCAATAACAAAAGTGATATAGAGGGATGTCGTAACATAGGGGTTAGAAAATTCTTTAGACCAACGTTTTATGAAACCGAGCATTGAGTTGGCCCTGATAATAATTTGGTTGATATGGCAGCGAAAATTGAGTTCTTTGTCACAGATGACGCCCAAATCGCGTAGATGGGAGCAAAAGAGACTCGTTACCGATAAAATATGTACATACATAAAAAAAAGACGTTTACGGGAATATGTGATAGCCTGGCATTTATTAACATTAAGTTCAAGGACATTTTTTTGGCACCATGTTGAAAAATTATTCAGTTCAGCTTGGAGAGTTTGAGAGTCCGTTTGAACTGATATTAGTCTGAAGATTTTCATGTCATCAGCGTAGATGGATGTATTTGAGTTTTTAATGATACAGTCAACATCATTAATTGCCAATATGAAAATCAGCGGACCTAAGTGGCAACCTTGAGGAACTCCGGAGGTGGCAGTAATGGAGTCAGATACAGAGGATCTAAATAGCACATTGTATTGTCATGCTTCGATGTACGATTTAATCCACATAATAAACCAAGAGCCAAGAGCTTTAAGCCAGAAAGCCAAGCTTGAAAGGAACTATAGAGTGAGAAATGTTATCAAAGACTTTACTAAAATCGGTGCCAATTGCGTCGACTTCTTTGCCATCTTCCAATGGGCACAGAGTAGTCGAAACGAATCCAGGTGGCTTTGTGGTTGTTGACCTACCCTTAAGAAAGCCGTGCTGATAAGGACAACAGATCGACTTGGAAAAACATAAGTATCGTAAATTATACTTTCGAAGAGTTTGGGTATGCAGGAGAGTTTAGCAATCGGTCGGTAGTTTGAGATTTCATTCTTGGGGCCTTTTTTTGTGAAGAAGGATTATATAAGAGCTCTTCCGGAGCATTGGAAAAACGCCCAAAGTTTGGTATATGTGTGCTGGTAGTTGGTAAACTCTAAGTCAGAACGAGACGTAAGATATACGTTCGCCATAGTTTATTTCTTCTATTACGAAGCGAACGCAGTTCTTTGGTAAACCAGGGAGGAGATGATAATGGGTTTTTCTGTGGAACCGAAGGGACAGATTGCAAAAAACAGTTGAAAACTACGGAGTAAAACAGGACTAAGGCGTTATCTATATTTGAGTGTAAGTTAATGTTTAAATTAATGCTATGTCCCCACCAAAACTAAATCTGAGGTAAACAATTCATTGTTATTGTAATCCCTCGTTAGATTAGTTTTGTTAAGTGCAAATACAAAATAGTGGAGCTTCTTGGAGTTGAGATAGATGGTAGACGTTTTAGTTCGAAACCATCTAACATTCTGGTAATATATAGACATGCACTGCAGACGGGTTTCAAAAGAATGTGAGCAAGATTCAGATGGAGAAAAGGGTGAAAACTGATTAGGGACGAAAGTAGTTGTTGAAATCAGCACGAGTTCTTTAAAAATGTGAGCGGCGTTTAGAGCTTATGAACGTAGCGTAGGAGGTTAGGTCATTGATTACCTGCTGAGGAGAACTGTTGAGAGTTTCGTGGAACTGGACAAAAATTTACAGTAAGGTGTGCACATCGGTTGGAAGACCTTCTTGAGAGATCGATACCTTAATGTTTGTATTGGTTTTCCCATCAACACAGGTGGAGTCGGGTTTATCGTGCAGATAAGAAAGGAAAAGGCGCACATTATCGTAAATCTACGGTCCTTTAAACGCGACATAACGTAGCGGCAGTCATCAAAAGATTTTGTGAGTTTAGTGGTGGGAAGTAGCATCGGATCTAGAAAGTCAGAGGATGAGGCGACGGGGCTAGAGGCAGTGTTATAGGAAGCTGGTGAAGAGGGGGAGCAGGATTGAGAACGTGCTACCGAATGATATTAGGCTAATTAATGTGGAGGGAACCCGAAAGATTTTGGGTACTCTTTGGACGAGCAGATGAGACTGGAGTTAGATCGAATGATATCCGATTTTTATGTGTAAGTTTTGCTGCAGTTTTATATTGAAAATTAGGAAAAATGCCGACTTTGTATGACCAATTTAGATTTCTTTCATTAAGGTTGTTGGTGGATGGGATGTGAGACATTGAAGAGGAATTATATCTTTGGTAGGAGTCTGGATTAGCTTTGAATTTAATCAGTTTTTTGCTTGAAGTGTATGTGAGCAGTGTACCTCTGCTAACAAACGCTATTAGGCTACTGGACAAAAGGAGCAGTTTATTGATTTTGAGATACTTACATGCATGTCTTCTCCTAGAAACTGTTTAAAAACCTACTCCACTCCCAGAGTTCATATGTATGTTGAAAGGGATCATGAGCAATATATGTATATGATTTACATATATAAGTACTTTCTTAAAAGTTTATTTAACTTTCCGAATGCTAAACCTGATTGTAAATGAAGTGGTTTCTACTTAAATAATTATCCTTTTCTAATATTTGTCTGATATTTTCATCATAAGTTCTACAGTCAAACAGAAGTCCACTTCTATCCAATTGATAAGAAACCATTTTTTCCACAAAAATAACCGCCACTGAGTCTTCTGTCATTTGTTGGCTTGCAACGGGTTATCATTTTAATTCTCGTTCCAAATTGAATTTTTAAATCTATAAGCAACAACAATTTTGGTACTTAAATGACGTTCAAATGGGCATTAATGTCACCATAAAACAAAAACAACACCATAATGGCGAGAGCAGCCGTTCAGACGATAAAAATACTCAATACGCACTGATAAGCAGACGTCATGTTCATGTGGGAAACTGAATTTGTATAGGAACTTTAAATTCGTACCCCCGTTCTGATAAAGCAACCGACCACTCCACTACTTGTATATATTGTATTCCTTTTTTTATTTAATCAGGATTTTTGTCCCAGTGCAGTGCAGAGAGAGAGACAGCATTTTTATTGTGGTCATATCTGTTATCTGTTCGAACGCGCTCTATGCCTGTGTTGTCGGTGAAGTTGGTGTCGGTTTATACATACATATGTGATTGCAGTAGCCCTGTTGGATTCACATAATGGGCCCATTTTGAGATAAGGTTATTATTATTATATTACAGTTAATTTTCTTTTCTTTTTTCATTTTTCTTTTATTTTTGTTTTTTTTTTTTGTTCTTGTCGAGTGCAGTACAATGATCTGTATACGAAGAAGGAAGATATGTATGATCGATGTCATCGATACTGCTGCCATCTTGAGAAATGGTAATGGGAAAATTTCCAGATTTTATTTCTATGACACTGCGTGACAGTTGGAAGTGAATTCAATAAACGTCATATTATCAGCTAGATTATCACTTGTAGTCGGCGAAATTAATTAGATAAAGGCAGCGTACACTCTGGAGTGTACTTTAAAACCAATAAAATAAACTGACATAAATATTTAGGTTACGCTAGTTTAGGTTGGCTGTTTGTTGGGTTAAGGTTGTAGTTTTGATCTGTGTCGGTATTTTAGAATGAGCGAACCACGTGAATCCTTTGTAGTTCGACGAGCAAAAGTCGCCGATATGAAAGCAGTGTTAGCAATGATTCAAGTGAGTTTAATTTAAATATTCACCTCTTTGCAAGATACTCATACTATGGGTCATGTCAGATTCCTTGGATCAAATCAGTTGATTTGAAGTTTTTAGCATTTTATTGTCTATAAGTGTCGGGATCGATTTAAGTTATAACTTTGACTGCTCAACGGAAACTGTTGAACAGCCATCGAACTACTGAGCGGGAGCTTCGACTCCAAGGTCTGACAAACTTCTGAAAGTATGACTGAACAAGCTGAAAAAATACTCACAACCATTCGTTTTGTCCATGTTATAACCTATTTATGCCATCAGCGGTCTAGACGTGATGTATTAATCTTTACAACCGAATGGAGAGTCGGCCGACTTAAGTATTAACGGAAAGAAGTCAAAAATAATGACCACAGGCCCTTCCACACATTACAGCATTACTCTGAAGCAGACGCTAATTGAGGAAATGGAGCAGTTTAACTACCTGGAAAGTTTTGTAGCATCTGAAGGCGGAACGGAACTGGGCGTTAAAAACAGAATAAATAAAACTCGAGCTGGCTGTCTCCAGTTTGTAAATCCAATCAAATCTCCTTGGGCACTAAGTTAAGACTTTTTTGGAAAGTCTCGCCAAACATCACGAGAATGTTAGACTTATCTTAATCGCTGTCTGCTATACTTCCTGATGATTCGTTGGCCGCAAATTATATTTAACCAGGAATTGTAGCATAGAACGATTGAAAAGCTTTTGGATTTTGAGATAAGACAGCGTACATGGCGTCAGATTGATCACGCACTAAGGAAACCTAATGATAACATCGTGAAACGTCTTTAGACTGGAATCCTTAAGGTGCACGTGTGGTTTGTAGACCAAAAACAACGTGGAGATAAATAGTCTTAGCAAAAGCAGCGACCCAAAGGAAACCGCAGATCGAGATACATAAGTAAAAGAGATTTGACGCCGCCCTAAGCCTCACAAAAGTATATACTACCAAAAATACCCTTCCTTCCTAGCTTTGCGTTAAAATCGCTTAGGACAATTTTAATATCATAGCCAGGGCATTGCTCGAACGTCTTGTCTAGGAGCTCGTAAAAGCCATCTTTGGTATCGCCAAAGGTATGACCGCATCTCTGGCTAATGTTAACAAATTTAGTCTAGATATGAATTGTTACGAGACGCTCGTTTACATGCCTAAAACTCAAGACTTCTTGCCTAAATCTGTCGCCAATAACAAACCCGCCGTAATATCGCAGTTTTTCATCCTTCTTTTGTCCCAAGGTTACAGCAAGCCCTCCGCTAATTGTTCGGTTGCACGTGGTTTGTTCAGGGACCTAACATTCCAAGTGCAAATCCACAAGTCGTTGTCCTTATCACGTTTGCTGGGGTTGTCAACAGTTTAATCATCCTTATCCGAGTCGGTTGGTGTTTTCGTAACGTTTTTTTTTTTGCTGTGTTAGGAGAACCTGTCCCCTTTTACACACCTTTTATACCGCTTCAGTTATATGAGCACTGTTGTTGGCCCATTAAGGGATCATCTGCCACCAACTCTTTTTCAACACCCTGACTGACACAGTATTGGAGATCCCTATAGACCTGGGATTCAAATACATACGTCGAAGCAACTCATATAGGGATAACACTAATAGTTCGGCCTAACTGAAACTGGTAGACGCCACCATTGATTTCATCTAGGGAATTCGTCCGCTGAAAAACACTCCTTCCCATCTCTAGTCTGCTCCCATCAACGACCTTCCATAGGAGTTGGTTACCCTATCTCAGGTCGCGGTACTAGGCACCCAGCAACCAGGTGTAGAGTAGGAGTTGATAGTGAGAGACTAACGTAAGAGCGCTTGTGCTCTCATATATTCACTTCGCTACCCTTTGGCCGTTCACGAAACTCACAACTCGAGTCCCTTACTCAATAGTCCGATGTCATCTAAAGAGAAAAGTTCATATTGCAAATTAGGTAGGTAAGATACCATGATTTGTATCTTAAATTTCTAGATTCTTACTCAAGAACTATTGTACTTTATAGTCCTTATTTGTGAGTTTATGATTCCCATCGAGTTAGTTACCCTTAAATCATGGGAATTTCCAAATATAACGGTTTGTGTAACTAATATGCATTTTCATTACTTTTTAGGAACTGGCAAATTTTGAAAATATGAGTACTGGCCCGGAACTTTCTGTCCAAGGTAAACGATTCAAAACTCTCGTGTCTAAAATTAGAAACAAAAAAGATTAGTTCATCTGACCGCTTGCTTCCGTAAAGTAAATGTTTATGTATTCCATACTCAAGATATATTTGAACATATTAAAAAATCCTCTGTGCATTTTTTCAGATTTAATTCGAGATGCTGGCCTAGACGGTGGCAGGGAAATATTCCATTGTTACATTGTAGAGTCTCCACAAACGGATTCATCCACTCACGAAATGTAAGCAAATGTTTCTCAACAAATTTTAAATTTCACAAATTATGAACTCAACTGCAGTCCATAAATTATCGAAAAACATTCATTGAATGGCTTTGCACAGAACTCATTTTTCTAACCTATAACCCCTGTAACATGCATAATTCCTTATCAGACTAACGCATCAGACATAACACTATCGTAACCAAACGCACTGAACTCGAATCTCAATCCGATAACTACTGAAATAATGAATCTCGTCTCTAAGGCGCTACAGTGTCAGACATTCACAGTCGTTTCAATGGCGCACCCCTCTTGCCTGTATATTAGAAAAAAAAATTGTATCAGTAATCCACGAGGAATGACAAATTCAATAAAATCATCGAACAGCACGCAACAATCAGCAAATATTTGCCCCGACTACAGCACACTGTTTGTCATTATAACTCCAAGTAAACAACAAGGACTGCAATTTGTATAACAACGAATGCACTTTGATCGAAGGCAGATTTTTGATAGATTCACATGCGCCCCATGATCTAGGGTAAATATTCGAAATTCATAATATTTCGTCTACTTCTTGGCAAACATGATGATAAAATCAAAAATGGTTATTGAGGTGACATATCGCAGGCTTGGAAGAATAAGACATGACCTTAAAATCGTATTATTTGTAGATTTACAGCTTACTTAGGTCTTTTAAGTTTATTGTAGGCTCTTAAGTAATTGTAAAGTCAAATATTTATCTCAGTGACCGTGGGTTTGTGGGAATGATTAAAGCACGGACACACATTATAAGGACAGAGAAGAACTCTTCAATTAAAAGTGAAAGAAATATTGTTTCAAATTTAGAAATTCTTAAAGTAGAAGAACACAGAGACAAAAAATGTCAAAAATCGTTTCGGTTAGGGGCGAACACTTTGTTTATTGTCTTTTCGGATTAAGTTCGAAGACTCAGACTGTCATAGGTGTGTTCTTGTAAAACGATATAAATTCAATCTGAACTGCGGATACTGATGAGCGCAGCCAAATCTTCACGTTTTTCATGGTGTCGTTATCGAGAAATTCGTAGATCACTTTTTGATGGTGACGTCCTTATTCTCTTTGGGAGCATGAGCGAACATCAGAATAAGGTTTATTTCTATTCTCTACAGCAATCACTGTAATATGCCTGATTGGCGATTTTATTTGTGTTATAATAGTCTAGGGCCTATGCTAATTATTCGGCTGCACGCGGTGCTGTTAAGGTTCAGCAGATATGAAGCTCGTTTTTCTTATTTGTTCGGTTCATTATAGCCAATCTGTGTTTTTGCCTTGATAGTAAGGCAGCAATTCGGTCCATTGTCACCATATTTAAAAAAAAACACCCTGGAAACCTGTAACGAGAGAAAATAGAACGTCAATTTATAATCACCCAGATAAAGATATTAATTAGAAAAGTTTTTTTTTAGAAGTCCTTGATACCTTCAATTCGGAGACTCCCGATGAGACTTCATAGTCTTCAACCTTTTCTTCTATTTGTAGTGCTGATTGGAATATTCACCATTCCCGTCGCCTTACAGGTTTATCAACACTGTCGTTGCCGCGAATATTTCCCTCCCTTAGTATCCAGTTTAGGGTAATTGTATTGACTGTCGATATTTTCTTTATTTAAAACTCACCGACTAACTCCCATACAACTAAAAGCCGTTGCAGCTTTTTTTCCTGAAATACTTTTATAATTTCATATCTTGGATATCACTTCTTTTTTTTTTTCTTCTAGAGATCCTATCGGCTACGCGATTTGTTTCTTCTCATACTCCACATGGCAGGGAAAGTCTTATTTCATGGAAGACATCTACATTAAGCCGGAGTTCCGTAATAAGGGCATTGGTGGGATGCTTTTCAAAGAAGTAGCAAAAAATGCTAAAACTTTTGGATGTAAACGGCTTGATTTCCATGTGCTAGGCTGGAATCCTGCTAGAAGATTCTATAAACAAATGGGTGCAACCGATTTAACCGAATTGGAGGATTGGCATTTCTATCGCCTACAAGAGGAATCACTAAATAGGTTGTCTGAGAAATGAAAAACAAACTATGTACACAACTATAAAATATTCAATAGGATAAATAAAAAAAAAAATATAATAATATTATTTGTTATAACAATTTTATCGTATTTGGTTAAAACTATTCTTTATTGTTCGCCACTGTTACTAGCCATCACATGAATCTGCATACTCTTGGTGGAATTATAGACCTGACCCGGTGCGAAAGGCATTACTTTGGAATGAGCCGTCTTATACTGTGATAAACGAATACTGGGCATAGGTAAGAAACCTGTACTTAGCGGCATTACGTCCAGTGAAATGGAATGACTCTCGACGTCCTTCATTGAAACGACTCCTATAAATAAAAAGATAAAAACTACATGAACAAAATAATACAGTGGATCAGAAAATTGTGTGAGAAAGGATCTGGTAAGCAGAGATAAGCAAGAGAATCTTCGAGTATAAATAGTATGGGTTAACATTCTATTTTGCTATGTATCTTTGTTTTGACAACTCGATTCGAATAAATATTGATCATGAGTTTTGGCTATCATATACGAATAATCATAGGAAACGTTTGCAAGTCTGAAGTGCGTGTATTTCTACCACCAAAACCACGAATTAGCCTTATACAATAGAATCTTACGACACAACAATGTAGAGTAAGAATAGTCCTTAAACCCTTCATTTAAGGATGACAAATGCACTCTTCGTAATACGGTGATAAGTAGCAAAATCTTTCCAAGACTACGAATCCACACAGCAACCTGGCAGATCGACGATCGACCAAATTATCACTCTAAGGCAGATCCTGTAAATGACCAACGAATTTCAAGTCGAGACTCACAATCTCTTCATCGACTTCAAAGCCGCATATGATTGCATTCATCGTCTTGAGCTCTACAAGGCGATGGCCGAATTCGGGATCGGGTAAACACGCGGTGCATCGTGCAATTCGGAAACAGTTCCTCCGAACTATTCCAAACGTGTACCGGATTCCGACAAGGAGATGCGCCATCATGTGACTTCTTCAATCTCATGCTGGAACAGATAGTGCGCAGGGCAGTTGCTAACACAGAAGGCACTAGCTTCAACAAATCTGTCCAGCTGCTGAGATAGACAGACGACATCGACATCATCAGTCGCTCCCAGCACGCAGTTTTAGAGGCTTTACGGCAACTGAAGAACAGGCGAAACGAGTTGGCCTTGAAGCAAAGGAGAAAAAAAAACGAAGTACAATTTGTCTGTCAAAGAAAGTACAAAGAAGCATCTGTCCCCCGCCTAGGACAAATGTCACTGTTGGCAGGAGTAACTTCGAAGTGGTTAAGGAGTTAACATACCTCGGAGTTAATATCAACTCCACGAATGACACCTCAAAACTCCAAACTCGGAGCGTGAAATGCATTCTCTACAAATCTTTGATCCTGCCAGTTCTGCTATATGGAGCCAAGTGCTGAACGATAAGCTGAGCAGATATTGAACTCCTTCGAGAAAAAAATGCAAAGAGGGCGAATGGAGGAGAAAAACAAACGCGATCTCTATGAGCTGCACCAAGATGTGGATGTAGTCCAAAAAACGAAAACACGTCGACTGCACTGGCCCGGCCATATCGATCGAATGAACAATAATGATCCAGTAAAGAGGATCTTCGAATCACAGCTCCCAGGTTCGAGACGACAAGGAAGACCGAACTTCCGTTTAAAGGATCAAGTGGATGATAGAGCGCTTCGTCTAGACAACTGGAAGTAGCGTGCCCGAAATCAAAGAGTGTGGAAGATTTTTCACGGGTCGGGAGCCCGTTAAGTAGGTAGGTAGGTTGGAAGAGTGACTGTACTGATAAAGTGATCAGCCTCACTCGGATCTCAACGGATCCATAGTGTTCCCCGGTGTGAGGTACCTGAAATAAAACAAGACTATTATTACCAAAGCTTAAGCAAAACTCCTAAACCATTCCGTTTTCGTGATGAATTTTAAAATAGTTTTAGGTGGCGTGTTAGCTAGTTCGTTGAGGTCGTTGAAAGATACATTTCTCAGGATCGAGTATCTTGTTCTGTTGAGGCTTGGACATTTGCAGAGGAAATGTGTCGCGTCTTCCTCTACTTCCGGGTCGCCACAGACCTGGTGCTGATTCTCATTCTTTTGAGGTGGGCCACCATTAAATGGTAGCCTGAGAGGATACCTATGAAAGGGCTCAGTTGTGGTTTATTCAGCCATAGAAGTTCCCTAGTCCTTCTTCTATTGTATTGGGCCCAAAGCCTTCTCGAGACGCGGCATGAGGAGAGTGTTCTCCACCTTATGTTGGCCATGTCGAGAAAGTCCAGGGTGATTTTGGACATAAGGAGGCTAATCGCCGTTAGGGGACTGAGTGGTCTACTGCACGGTCTTTTGATTCCTTTCTGATTCCATGGAGGCCCGTGTGTCTCGGAATCCAGTATAGCGTGATGTTGTGCTTTGAGCTGAGAGATTTGAGTTCGTCTTTGCATCCCTTGGCCAATTGAGAGTTACTTGAGATGGAGTTGATGGCTTTGATGACTACTTTACTGTCTATATAGAAATCGATAGGTACGTTGTTATTCAGAGTTCAGATAAGATCTGGTAGGCCTCGGTTATATCATAAACTTCCGTCTGAAACACACTAGCGTGGTTGGGGAGTTTCAAGTACCGGGCAATTGGAGGTGCCTCTGAAAATATTCCTAAGCCCGTACCTTCTTCCATTTTTGACCCATCCGTGAAGATGGATATGGAGTCGGGATTAATGACATTCCCATTTGTCCAGCTCTCTCTAGAGGGAAATTTGGAGTCGAGGTTGAGGCTGAAGTTCGTGTGGGGAGAAATGTAATCAGAAGGTAAGTTGACATTTGACCGTTTGGTGATGGTGCTGTGTCTGAATTGATTGTCTTTCCACATCCGAGTTTGTCGGAGGCGTAGGGCGCTTTTAGCCGCTATTTCTTTTGTCAAGGACAGCGGTTGGTGTCGTTCTAATGGCGCTTGTGGTACCTACACAGGCTAGACGTTGAATCTTTGTGAGGGTGTTTAGATTTGTGGCTTTTGCGGCTGCGGGCCACCAGACCAAACAGCCGTACGTAAGGATAAGTCTAACGTTGGCAGTGTACATCCAGTGGATTGTGGCTGGTTTTGGCCCCCATTCTTTCCCGAAGATTCTACTGTATGTGTAAGTATATTTTCTTTCTATATCAATTTGCGATCTAGTATACACCCTAGGTATCTAGGCTTGCCTGATATTTAGAGTTGAGCCCCATTCAATCTAGATGGCTCGAATTCGGGGATATTTCTCTTATTTGTAAAGAGAACTAGATCGTTTTTTTTTTGTTCATTTAGACCGAGACCACAGTGTTAAGCCCAGTTGTTAAGGGCGTTCAACGCTGTTCGTAGCAGGTCAACGATTGTGGGCAAGAATTTATCAGTTGCTAATGGAACAACATCATCAGCTGTCATCGGAATCTCACTCATACAAATCTTGATTAGCAAGAAAACTTCAGGTGGAATGCAAGAATTCTATAATTTTGGAAGGTTCTTTCAGATAGAGATATTGGATATGTGTAGACTGCCCTTAGGGAAAACCAGAACTTCTGATTTAATGATAGATTGGATATAGAATTTGGATTTGCACCGGGCGTCTTTGGATATTCAGAAACAATATCTAGCGAGATGCAGTAAATATAAAGTTGAAAACCATAAAACACCACTTACCAGCTGACTGGCCACACACGGCCCACATGTGATCGGTGAGCACCTCGTACATCAAATCAGCAAATTTATTATCCCGCATCTTGGTTATTTTCAGATTCATATTGCAAACGGAACGCAAACGGCAGAGTTCATTCGGCACCAACTGTGCCTGAATCCTAAACAAAGTGGTGTAGTCGCTCAAATCAAAGGCATACGTATAATCTCTGATCGGTCCTGCCTTGTCAGAGTGCGAATATTTCACTTTGAAGTCAATTTTAATGTCCGCTCCTATGTCGGCATTCCAATCCATTTGTATGCCATAAACGTATGCAATAGTTAGATTCTTATAGATGCGCTAAAAATTAAAAGAATAACCCAACAGATTACAACAACAACACACAAGTGCTTACATTTTCCTTCTGTGACGATGGATTCAGATCAGCTAAATGAACGCCGGGCACTTCGCATTTCACATGGGCGTCCGTGAGAACTAGCTCAGCATTAACGCCTTTCAACAGTACCTGTAGGAACTTTTGTGTACCACAGGTGTGCAGACGATAGGAGGCTGTCATGGCTGGCATAAAATCCAAAGGAATGCTTAGTTCGTTTCGTGACCACGGACAGCCAAGTGTAATGTGGTGCTCGACGTGTTTGGCTACACTGCAGCCAGGCAATTTAGTAATCACTTCGAGAGGAATCTCACGTTCCTCGAATGATTTAAAATTCGACAAAGGAACACTGAGAGTACTTTCGAAGTCACTTTGATGTTCGGCCAAACGGACACGCATGTGCTTCGAGCATCGTAAATTGATTTTGGCATCCGTAGGAAAAATAAAGCTGCCACCGGATACTATTAGACGAACGGGTTGCACTATTCCTGCGATTAGATTTTTGAAGCTCAACACTGCCGATGCTGGTTTGGTCGTTATCTCGAAGGGTGCAGCCTTAAAGGGAATCTTATCCGAAAGGAATTGGAGTTGATTTATTCGAATTGACATCTGAAATGGGGTAAATATGTTAAATGCCTATGGAGTGTGGAATTAGGATCCACTTACCTGTTTGAATATCCATATTCCCACCCGTGTAGCCTTGGTTTTCATCTCAATAATGTTAATGCCCGGTTGAAGTGCCAGAGCCTCAGCAACAACGAAATTTTTAAAGTCCGACTGCACTGTAGGCGACAACTTCCGTTTAGTACTGCTCGTACGTCGCACCGGTTGTGTTTTCTTCACCCTTTCACAGGCCACAGATGCACACTCTAAGGTGTTGTCCTGCTTATAAGCCAAATGCAACGATACCTTCAATTTTGGCTGCATATTTGCCAGTACTGTCTCCCCTTGTGTGTCTTCATCCACGGAATTCAACTCAAACGACAATGAGACGTTTTCTGCAAACACCTCGCGTGGAAATAAACTCTCCACCTTGAGCTGAACCAGGATAATGTCATCCTGAATGATTGGTTTCATGTTGACCACAACAATCTCACAAATTCTGAAGTGATCCTCAAGAACACAAAAGTTCGCAGTGTTCTCCATTGACTGCACTGTGAGATTTGCCTTCAGATTACGAAGACACTTTAGAAATTCATCAAAATAAAATGTGCGAACGAGCATCTCTAAGTCCTGACAGCACGAAATTCCTCCACATGTCTTCGTATAGGAGAGATGATCGTCCATCTTGCGGTAACAGCTAGCAAGCTCGAGCAGCGTTTGACTGGCCAAATAATTCCAACTTTCTGCCTTCAGTTCGCGCAACAAGTCTGTAAAGAATACCACAGCCTTGTGCGGTTCATTGAGAGCGCAATAAAAGTTACCCAGATCTAAGCCAGCCAATCGTGCCGAACGTAATCGAGAAACATGTTTATATGTGCTAATGGCCAGTTCACTCAATTCCAGGTATAGCTTTTGAAAAGCATGATTAGAACCAAGTGCTTTTTTCAACTGATCTGTGGCGCATTCTTTCGGCTTTCTATTGGGAGAATGAGCTCTGTCTAGCTGTGGTGTTGGATTCAGAAACTGCTGTTCGAGAGGAGTGTCACCAATACCAGCAGATAGACCGACAACAATGTGCAACTGCTCCGAAGTGGGCGTGAATCCCGGTAGCAAACCACACAACTTTCCCAATTCGTATAGCTTATCTTTGGCTAAATTCCAAATTGGCGCGCAATACTGAAAGCAGGTAACTTCATCGGGTTCCATTGCCTGGTCGCAAGTCTGAAGGACTTCGCGAGCACATACGAACTCCCAGCATTGTAGAGCTCCTTCTTGACAATCAACTTTAATAACTTCAATTTCGCGTAACGTTGAAAACAGGAAATTCAATAGACGCTCAGCAATCTCAGGAGTTTTATTAGAGATCTGCAACAAATGTGATTGCCGCTCGAAGAGATAATTTCGAAATTCAAGAATTGACACCACAGAATCACGTATTCGTTCACGCATCTCGAATTTATTCTTGCGCGACAGGCAAATACCATGAAATGAACTCAAAGGCTGTTTGAAATGTTCCAGCCACTTCTGCTTCTCTCCAAATCCAGAATTGGTTATGAATTGTGAGAACATTGCATCCAATTCGTCATACTGAACCAGAGCATCGGAATACAACTCTAGCTTCTCGAAAATTAACGCCAAATCCTCCTGTAGAAAGAAATACTTACGAAAATCCCATCCATCGTGATTTCGCTTCTCTCGATTTACACGAATCAGCTCCTCATACTTGGTTATGTTGCGATTGTAGCTCGCTAGCATAAGGAATCTTATAAGAAAGTCAACACTGTGTACTTTGCTTGAAATGGTAAATTTGTATTTCTTTACCTTATCCTCTGCACCAGACACCGAAAGGACTCAGTTGATTTCTGTTCAAACTTTGCCGGATTTAGCACAGAAATACATCGATCATCGTTTTTAGAGCCAAAGTCCAATCGAATCTTATCCAAGACTGTAGTTCGAGGCAGTAAATTCTTTGTTTTCCTAACATCAAACGTTTCTACTAGCAAAATCATCCAATCAGAGACGCCGAACGACGTTAGTTGCTTCAGCCATGTATCAATTTCATCGCGTATAGTCGACTTGTAAGTATCCAAGTCCTAGAAAAATAAAAATGAAATAATTTTCATTGCACCCAATGCTATGCAACTAGAACATACACTACACTCGGTAACAAATATATGCAAAATGGGATGCTCAATGATACTCCAATCGCCACGTTTGTATTTTTCCAAAGATTCAACGTTCAGCGGTTGTACTACAGCCTCCAATCTAACATGTTTCGATGGACGATGATAGGTGCGCCTCCATTCGCAAGTGTCAAGGGGAATCGCTGTTAGAATATGCGATTCCAATGAACGAAAAAGAGGTCCTGCCCCGGAGTCTAAATACGAAAAATTAATTCTAAAGAAAATTTTGTTAGAAAATACTTTTTGAAAACTTACAGGTGATGATGGGTTTAATGTTCATGTGTAGCTTTTCAGATTTTTAATAAGGGGAGTTCTTCAGTATTTTAGTTTTAATATTTTAACTTTCCACATATCTTCTTTTGTTGTCATTAATGAAAAATTGATTAAACGTCAAACTCAGCTGATTTGGGATTTTTGGCTTGAAAAATTCCCAAAATAACGAATTTTTTTCTCAATAAATGCCCCTTTTCATCGATTGTTATGCAGTCTTGACACCATTGACATGTCAATGCTTGACACATAACATGAAAGTAAATCGTCCGCTGTGTGAACCAGTACTTCACTGATCAACTTATAAATTTTCTTGTCGATTCAATTGGCAAGAATATAGTACACAGTACAAATGGCGGACAATCATTTTTCTTCTCAAAATTTTACATTTGCTCCTTGTGCTGTTATATTCGAAATAGAACTATTTGAGATGCCCAGCTTAGGTGTAGAGATAAGGCATGCTATTATATTATAGTTTCGTTGTATCATCTCTGCTCTGCACCTATATAATAATAATATATAATATAATAAAAGTTAAAATGGAAGTATAATTTCGTAGCACTATTTATAAATAAAATCCTGAGACAGCAACTTTCTTGCCGTGCAGCCTACGTCACACCAACTACACAAATAGGAATATGACAGTAAGTACATGCAATTCTTATCAGAATTTGCTCATGAGGCTGTACCTACTTGGCGCACAAAAAAAAGTTTATCCATTGACTAAACACAGTTAAATATTATGAACCATGAACGCAGTCCGGTGAAAAAATATATCCCAACTCTGAACAACAACAAGTTGACGTTTTGACATTTGTCGTTTGTCATTTGTGAGGAAAAAAAAAATGTCACCATAAAATTCTATTTTGTTTACCAGTGAAAATCGAAATTTCTCTGAAATAAAGTTAAAAATAAATGTGAACTGGCAACCTATTCAACTGAAACCAATCAAAATCCTTAAAAATGGAAATGGCAAAATCAATTTTCGGATCCCGGGACCACGACGGGTATGTCGGTCGTGAAGAACACGCCGTAAGTATTCCGAGTGAATCCGTAAAATATGTTTTGCTCACCCACACATTTTGATAGAAAAAACTACAATTCAGCAATTCGGAAGAGGACAACGACCTACCAGACCTAATTGGTGAGCTAAGCGTTGTGGATGGTTTGCGTCCGAATCCCGGTGGACCTTTCTCGGCCTTAACTCCGTCAATGTGGCCGCAAGATATTCTAGCCAAACTAGGTCAACCAGAGGCGGAAAGTGGACCCAATGATCAGCCAGATTATCGGTTCGATGAATTTGGATTTCGTGTGGAGGAGGAGGACGGACCTGAGCAGAGTTCGAAGAAATTACTCGGTATTCCCTTTGTTGAGAGCTCCGATCAGAGAAAGCAATGGATCGCCCACTTAGAGTTCTCACACAATAAGGAGGCATGCGAACTGACTTGGGAGAATGTCGACGTGGTTTTGCCAAGAACGGAAAAGCTACGACAGATGGTTCGAGATGGTATTCCACATTCGTTGCGCCCTCAGATGTGGATGAGGTTGTCTGGAGCGTTGCAAAAGAAAATTAAATCTGAGACCTCGTATCAGGAGATAATCAAAGCGTCGGGAAACGATGCTCTTATGACATCGAAACAAATTGAAAAGGATCTGCTGCGGATTCTTCCAACAAATGCGTGCTTCAGCAGCCCTCATGGAACTGGGATACCTCGCTTGCGGAGGATTCTGCGAGGAATTGCTTGGCTATTTCCAGATATTGGATATTGCCAGGGTACGGGTGTAATTGCCGCTTGTTTGCTACTGTTTATGGAGGAAGAAAATGCTTTCTGGATGATGGCCACGATTGTGGAAGATCTCCTCCCCGCCTCATATTATTCGTCGACACTTCTTGGCATTCAGGCTGATCAACGAGTGATGCAAACACTGATTGCTAATTACTTGGCATCAGTCGATGAGACTCTCAAGAAACATGACATAGAGCTGTCCTTGATTACCCTGCACTGGTTTCTGACACTCTTCGCCAATGTAGTGCACATGAAAATCCTTGTCCGACTCTGGGACTGGTTCTTTTATGAGGGATCCATTGTTCTGTTTCAGTTAACATTGGGAATGTTGCGGATAAAAACTGAGGACTTACAACGCCTGGAGAACTCTGCTCAAATATTCAATTCTCTGTCTGACATTCCTGGCGAAGTGGACGATGTTGAGGTGCTCTTTCGCCACGCAATGGAAGTTGGGGGCTCTTTAAGTCAAACAGTCATCGATACTCATCGTCGGCGTCATTTGGCCTATTTGATGGCCGATCAAGGAGGGTTGGTTGGTAATCCAGAGGCAGTACCGAATTTACCAAAGCAACAGCTGGCCAGGCGCCAAGTTAAACGCACAAAATCAGTGCTGCAGACATTGCTCTTCCGCGGTGGCGAAGACAATGAACCGGATGAACTGAAGAATAAAAATATTCGCCAGACAGAGATTTTGGTTGATCTCCGCGAAGCTATTCTGAAAGTAGCGCGTCATTTTCTTACAATTGAGCCAAAACTGCAGGCGCACATTCGTCTGACTGCCGACTACAACAGCGATAGCCATGCCAAGGACCATGAGAACTTCATTAATGTAGCCCGAACCAGAAAGAGACGCGCTAAAGCATTGCATGACTTTGAGCGGCACGACGATGATGAACTCGGCTTTCGGAAAAACGACATCATCACCATCATTAGTCAAAAAGACGAACACTGTTGGGTGGGAGAGTTGAACGGTCTTCGTGGTTGGTTTCCTGCAAAATTCGTCGAACTCTTAGATGAACGCAGTAAACAGTATACTTCTGCTGGCGATGATGCCATCTCAGAAACTGTAACAGACTTGGTACGTGGCACACTTGCACCAGCAATTAAGCAAGTTCTCGAACACGGCATGAAGCGTCCATCATTCCTCGGTGGACCATGTCACCCGTGGTTGTTTATTGAGGAAGCAGCCACCCGCGAAGTAGAAAAAGACTTTGATTCGGTCTATAGTCGCTTGGTGCTTTGCAAAACCTATCGCCTAGATGAGGATGGGAAAGTCCTCACCCCAGAGGAGTTACTCTATCGGTGTGTACAAGCCGTTAATCAAAGTCATGACGATGCTCACGCTCAGATGGACGTAAAGTTGCGCAGCCTCATCTGTTTGGGTCTCAACGAACAAGTGTTGCATTTATGGTTGGAAGTCCTATGTTCATGCGTGGAAATCGTCCAAAAATGGTATCACTCTTGGAGCTTTGTTTACTCACCCGGTTGGGTGCAGATAAAATGTGAACTGAGGATTCTTTCGCAATTCGCTTTCAACCTAAATCCCGATTGGGAACTACCGCCCAAGCGTGGTAAAGAAAGCCAACCACTTAAGGACGGCGTGCGAGATATGCTCGTTAAGCATCATCTTTTTTCATGGGACCTATGAAGTGCCATTAATAATGGGGTAGCAGCTCGTGGGTAGGTGATAGCTTTTTGCGATACCTTTCCTAATTTAAAACAATTTACATATTTATTCATATTGCGTGTGTGTATGTTCGTGGGTGTGTTTTTGTATTTGTCTTTTGAACAATTTTTTTACTTGAACGCACTAACATTCGCTACTCTCTGTACTAGCATCAGTGTTGCCAAATTTTAATTTACAAAAATTACTTGGTTGTACATGTTTTCATGTGCGTAAGCAAGTAATTTTTCTTTGAATATTCATTCTTACAGTAAAAGTCTCTTTTTTTTGTTGATGCCTTGAAGGGTAAAATCCTTTATGGATACTCGGTAGCCCGTGCTATGAGTTATCCCAGACTCCATGATCCTTCAGATCCTTCTCCTTCTTATGATGCAGGGTTTTCTTCCTATTGGGCTCCTCTCGGTGTTTGATTTTCCCGTCGTAATTCCTGCATGATGCTTGCAATGATACTGTTGGCAGTGCCCCATGCTTCTCTCGTTGATAGTATGAATTATATTAGTCTCCTTGTGGTTATTTCATTGCCTATCTCTTGTTCGATAGCATTTCTGGCTGGTATTGTTTGCACTCCAGCAGAACGAGCCTAGCGTTTTGGACTTTGCCTTCACATTGACGACAGAATGGGTCATCTGCGATGTCATAATTACAAAGGAATTCCCGGATGCTTCTATGTCGCGTTAGGAATTGGGTTCTATGTTTGACAGCTATGTTTGTATGTCCACCTGCCGTTTCTTACGTGTTCCATTGCATTGCCATTCTATTTCGGCAGCTGCTTTACTACTTTATTCTCTACGTTTTCATTGTATTTTGATGCTGCTACTTTGACCTCCAGCTCGATAGGCATCTCCGCCGCTCCGATACCGTTCTATATGTGCAGCATACTTTAAACGATGTTCTTCTTTGCACAGAGTTCATACTTCTCATGTATGAACATGTCGCTGTTTTCGGTGCAAATTGGCTGCCTGGGTCTTCCAATATTTGGTATTAGCCTGGATATTACGGCAACAGCCCGGTTAGCTTTAACACTTGTGTAAGTTATGTAGTAGTGTAGTAGTTCTTGATCATACATAATGTTTCACAGGGAAGGCCTAGAACTGATCACTATGGAACCCGTCCTGTAATTTTATATTTTTTCGGCCCTTCTTTCATGTTATAGAAGAGGGTTCTGTCCTCAAAATAATTTGTGATTATTCGCAGCAAGTAGTTTGGCACTCGAATATTCCTCAGCACTCTCGTATTGAAGTTCCAGCTGGCAGTGTTGAACGCATTTTTTACGTCGAGCGTAACTACAGCCCAGTACTGCTTTTTTCCTCCTTTCCACCTGGTCCCAGATATGGCTTTGTGTGAATTTCACAGACTGCTTGTATCGCATGGGTGGTGTTCCATTTCTGTCTGAAGCCGTATTGCCGGTTGAAAAGTCCATTGACTCCTTCGGCGTAGTGGTCAAATCTGTCGCGGGTAACTCTTTCCAGCATTTTCCCTACCGTGTCTAGCATGCACGGTGGGTTTGTCTCCTGGATCTGGGGACTTGTCACCTTTCGGGATTAATACCAGTCTCTGTCGTTTCCACTGCAGAGGGAATTTTCCTTCTCTCAGACATCTTGTATAGAGGTTTGCAAACACCTCTGGTTGGGTCTTAATGACTTCCTTAAGGACGAAATTTGAGATCCCGTTCATTCCTAGAGCCTTATTGCTTTTTATTGGGCCCGCTGCTTTCTTCTAAAGTTGTGACGGGGTGTTGTAAATTAAAAGGTATGAGGTGTGTGATCGGTGCCGCATCCTCTGCTATTATGCGGGGAAGATGCACACCGGTTTTTCTTGGAAATAGCCCGCTGACTATAATATTCATCAAGGTCGAGCATGTCGGTGCAGCTGCCGTGCCTCTTTTAAGTTTCTCCATAACTATCTTATAGGCGCTTCTCCACGGGTTACGTTGGAGGTCTTCTCTTAGCGATTGGAAAGGTTCGGTTTAACTCTTTTTAATGAGTTTCCGAAGTTCCTTAATTTTCATCAAAAATTCTTCTCACATCTCTTCGGAATCTTCTCTTTGCCTTTATCTTGCTCCTTGCTGGTGCCTTCGCATTTTTAACCAGTCCTCCTCCCTGTTCTTCAGCTGTGCCCCTGGAAATTTCAATGTTACTCAGCCAATACTCTAGTATTTCTTTATCTAGATTGTTACTTTTCCAGCCCAACTTTTGTACCTTGTTAACCCAGATAGCACTGTAAAGTTTACACTGTAAACAAATACCACATACCATACAGACGTAGAGTGGAATAATCTCTCTCACCGAAGTTGAAGAATCGGCGAATAAATACAATCGTTGTCGATTGGATCGCTTGCATTTCAATTTTAATTCGAATTGAGAAAACAGCTAAATAATTTCATTACTTTTATTCGCAATTTGCCCATCGCTAGGTTGGTATCTAAAGGTGAATTCGGTTACCTCTTTGATAATTGTGTGGTACTGAGTTCTCTGTGTCCTAGAGTCAGTTTCTAGTGAATACACAGCGGAGAGTGTATCGACAGGTCCATATACGTGTTATATTCCTCTCACGAAGAATGTGTAATGCGGTGCCTGAAGAGCAATTTCAGCTTTGAAAAGCTTTTTAATAACATAACATACACTTCGATGTTCACCAGAGCTAGGACCGTGCAAGAACTTTAGTGTTGTCTGGGAATTGAACGCACTAACATGACGTCCACATACGCTTGAGAGATACGAACTTAACTTATCCTTTCTTCTGTTTGAAGAGGTAAGTTGGATCAAAGAACGACACTACAACATCCGTACTGGTTATACCTACATATAAATAAATTATTAACAGTCCTTGCATATTTCCATTCCATTTTTCGTTTTCTTTTTCTCACAATCATATCGTCTTCCATTGGTTTCACCCAAGAATTCACTACTTTTGGATACCAATGGAACATGCAAAAATCATCTTGCTCAATTTTTTGTGTGTAGGCGAAAAAAAGATGAAAATGAAGAACATGAAAACACAACTCACTTAGCAATTTCATCATATTTTTATTATTATTTTATCAATCAGGAAGCGAAAAACACTCATTAGAGCCTAATGGAACATTTTCGGGAGTGTGCTCTCGTTTTGTCCAATATAAAACGTTCTTTTCTTTGTTTTTCAATGTAGAGTTTGTTTTAGTTTGTTTGTAAATTATACACAAAATTTGCCACAAGGAGGATAATTGTAAATTAATAAAAGTTTGGCACCACTGATTTATATCCACATACATTATATCTGCCTTAAACGATGCTTATTCGCCCCTTTATATACATTGCCCATATTATTGTTATTATTTTAAATAAATGTTATAACATTATACATGTGTATGTTATTTTAAATTTTATTTGAAATTGTTTTTATAATTATTGTAATGAAAGGAGATCGCCCAGCTTATGTATGTATATCTCCATCCAAATCAAATCTATTTAAATTTAAATATATTATATATAAATATTATATGTATGTACACTAACTTTATTTAAAAGAAATATTTATAAATATATTATACCTTACAGATCGATTGTACAATCTTACTAATGTAATTACAGTAAAAGAAGTTATTAATAAATTGTAAACTGTGAAACGGTGTTATAAATATTATTGCTTTTTTGATTTTTGGATTGGTTTTCATCCAAAAGCATCAAATGCCGAGGACCAATGGCAACGCTGCCAACATGCCATCAGAAACGCCGCAACTGATGTGATGGGTTTCATTCGACCACCACCAAGAAACCTGTGGTTTGACGACGAATGCCGACAAGCAAATGCAGCTAAACAAGAAGCATACAAAGCGACGCTGCAAAGAAGGACGAGAGCGGCTCGCGAGCTCTACGAGCAAAGGAGACGGGATGAACGGCTTCTCCGAAAGAAGAAAAGGAGTAGGAGAAGCGCGTGATATGTGTACGAAAGTACGCACGTGAATAATGTACGGATGTTTTACCAATAGGTAAAAAGAACGTGTCAGGCCAACAAGACCTGTAGAGATGAAGACGGAAACCTCCAAGTAGAGTCAAAGACGGTGCTGAGAATATGGAAAATTTTCTTCCGCAAACTGTATAACAGCAACGAAGATCAACATCGCGCTGTCAGGCTAAATGAATCATTTAACATGTTACCCTAAACTTTGGTCCACCTGACCAAAACGAAGTGAGGATAGCAATATCTAAGCTTAAGTCCAATAAAGCTGCTGGACCTGACGGCTTACCAACCGCAGTTTTCGAAGCAGCTGAAAATGATCTGGTGCGTTAGATAGTATTTAAACGGACGCTGCCAAAATGCCAAATATATGCTGCCAACAAGAAGATACACACAACATTGACGAATTGGACAGAACGTAACAATCGGCAGCTATAACTTTAAGGTAGTTACGAATTTTGTCTACCCTGGTCTCCGCTATAAACTCTGACATCATATCAGAAATCAAACGAAGATTTACACTTACTAATCGCTGTTTCTTTGATCTAAGAAGACAATTGAGTAACAAGGCCTTGCCAAGAATTACTCAGGAGCCGCTATGTAAGACCCTCATCATCCCAGTCCTGTATGGTGCAGAGGCATGGATATTAGCGAAGTTGGATGAAGATATCCTTGGTCGTTTTGAATAAATACACGAATAAATGTATTATTTTTTTTTTACAATTTATTTAAACATCAGACATCTTTAAAATTATTAGTCAAACGAACAGTTGCAAAATAGAACCACTCCGCAATGCATATCAATGAAAATCCTATAAAGAAACTGATCAAGCCGCCACAAGTAGCCAAAAAATCAATAAATCCATAATATTTGTACTGCTTCATTTTCATAACATTATTTGTTTGGAAATAAATTACGACACGTCCCTTTAGTATTTCGTTGGTTTGTATAGCCTCATGTAGTCCATCCAGTAGAACTTTCTTATATTTTTTTTTTTTATTTTTCTTGAATTTAAATCCTTTTCGCCTAATGTACGTATTTTCTTCTGTCGCGTTCGGTGCGAAGGGATCATCAAACCTAATTGGTAGATACGTGTACCTCAAAGTACTACATGTTCGTAAGCAATTACACCTCTCTTTGATAGCAGTTGTATTAACGTATTCATAATAAATGTACACACGAATAGCTTCTTCATAACATGCGACTGTATGTTCGTTACACACCTTCGTATTTAAAAGCCTTGGCAATGCGAAGTGTGTACAACCACAATACGCAAGAGTGTAATTAGAAAGACACTCGAAGTCACAGTTAATCTTACTGTAACTGTTGAAAAACCGTAAATAACGTTCATTTGGAAAGTAACAACGTCGCTCTACTGCTGAAGACGTTTCTAATTCCTTTTCGGCATGCGTATAATGAGGTATAATCCCAACCGTATAACTCTTATTATATGGTATTAAAATGTATGAAGCTTCAACTTCTGGTATTTCATCGGGCGAGTGAAACGTTACTTTAAATCCCTCCTCGGGAAAACGACAATATCTATCTAGATAATTCTCATTTTGGGTCAAGAATATATCGATGCCCGCACCATATCCAGAACCGGTACCACGCACAGGATATGAAGGGAATTTATTGTGATCGTGATAACCATTAAAAACGTCCCAATCTAGACTTCTAGTTTTGTTGTTAATAGGTTTTTTGTCATTTAAGTAGTATCTATGCTGGTACGTAGTGCTACGATAGATTTCTGTTGCGTTTAAGCCATTGTATGTAAAGCATATTCCATCCTTTGTATATGTCTTTTCGAAATATGACCGACACTCAACGGGTTGGCCATTTATTACACATTTAGCCATAAACTCCTCTATTTCCGGGAGAATACTGTTTAGCGCATCCTCAATTTGAAAATCTGGAAACATGGGGAAGGTGAGGTTGCGCTTTACGACATGGTACCAGCCACACACATGCCAGAAGGTTCGCAAAACATCGAACATAGTATCATTCACCCAATCGGGTTTTGGGACAAGCGTTTGAATAATGTGGCTATGGTTATAAAATTTTTCAAAAAAGATGTCCTTCGTGACAATACCTCTGGGCTCGGGACAAATTGTTACGGCCGGGAATGGTATTTCTGATACATCTCCAGGTATATTCTCCATACTAATAAACAATGGGGTTCTCTGCCAGCGGTCGTACTGCATTTTAATTAAAAATATGCAGAAAAGTAAGCAAAGAAACAATATTAATAACCAAAAATAATTCTCCTCACTACTATGACCCTTATTTAAAAACGTAATTGCTTCCACCGATGTTTCGTTGCAATACTCATCAACGGTTTTCTTAACAGGTTGACGTCGTTTAATTTCTTTTACTTTTCCTTCACTTTCTTCCTCTGCCAAGGATCTTTTAACGTTAGCACGAAATATATGTCTCTCAGACATGATGAAATAAGACTGAAAAATTATTGAATTTTTGTATGTAAGTGGAAAATCAAGCACACTTAAATCGGGCAGTAATATTTATTTGTAAAGTAAAGAATATTTAAACAGAGTATAAACAAGGCTTTCTAACCAGCTTGACCATTCAAGCAAGCCAGCTGTCGTCCCTTTTCACTTGAACGCACCACCCTGGCGAGGTCTTTCTCTACTGCCACGTCCTTCTGGGGTGATATGGAATATATATAATAGTTGATCCACGTCAGTGTTGTCAAAGATTTTTCAATACTTTCCCTAGATGAACGTTAAAAACTCCCAAGAAATCTCCAGTGAAGTATAATTTTGACAAAACAGAGCGAAATAACCAAGAATCAAGTGAAAGACCGGCGGTGAAAGTATAGTAATGCGACTATATGTATCTCACCGAAAGCGCTCTCACACTAGCCTATCACTATCAACTCCTACCCTACACCTCCACGATGGTGGCTGCTGGCTGCCTAATACCTCGACTGGAGATTGGGTAACCAATCCATTTGGAAGGTTATTGTTGGCAGCGAACGAGAGATGAGGGAGGAGTGTTTTTCTCACTAAGGCACTTCCTCTGGTTCCAGACGTCAGCAATTCCCTAGATGGAATCAATGGAGGCGTCTACAGTTCCAGTCAGGCCGAACTATAAGTGTTATCCCCATATGAGCTGCTTCAACATATTTGAATTCCAAGTCTATAGGGATCTCCAATACTGAAACATGGTATTGGAAAGAAGTTGGTGGCGGATGAATCCTCAATGGACCAACGGCAGCGCTCACATCCCCGAAGAATGTTACTGACTCCGGAGAATCCGGCCCCTAGTCCTAGGGTTAAAAAGGGAACTGGTACTCGCGGTTGGGGGTTGTGCGTCGGAGTAACTTCCCCACCGCGAAAAAAAACTTACGAAGCAACCCATAGCCTTGGATAAAGATAATCCTGCTGTTGACGACCCCAGCAAACGAAACAAGGACAACGAACTTCGGATCTGCACGTGGAATGTTTGGACCCTTAACAGGTCGCGTGCAGTTGCTATAATGCAGACATCATCGCCATTCTGGAAGAGTGATGGGATGGGCCGGGCAAAAAGAAGATAAAAAACTGGGGCATTTACTACGGTGAGTACTTATTCGAGAGCGGATTTGTCATATGCGACAGACTTAGGCAAGCAGTCTTAAACTTTCGACACGTGAGTAAAGGACTTATGACCATCCGCATCAAGGGTAAATTCCCCAACATATATGTACGTAAGTCGTATATGCGCTCATGCCCGCACAGAAGACAAGGATGACGTCCCCAAAGAATGTTTCTACGAGCTTCTCGACAAAACTTACAAGCAATGTCCTAAGTATGACGTTAAAATCGTCTCTTCATTTTTCATTAATTTTTGAAGAAATCAAAATGAAGAAATGTTCGACACTTAGTCTTCCGCAAAAACCGCTCTTACGCTATTACCGATCGGGTGGCGGAGTATTGGCTACTGTACGATCCTCATGGCGCTATGACGAAATTAATCTACCTCAGCCAGCTGTAGCTTTCGATATTCACCAAGTAGCTGTTAGTATAAAATTTAATCCTTGCTTACTTACTTAAGTGGCGCTACAGTCCGGGGTGGGCCTGAGCCTCAACCAATTAGCCTCTCCAGCCAGTTCGATCTTTAGCCAGCTGCCTTCAGTTTTGCACACCAAGTTGGTTGACGTCCCTTTCCATTGGAACGCGCCAACCTAGGCGAGGTCTTCCTTTACTTCGTCGTTCCTTTAGCTCATACAGCTCATGATTGTATATTCTTCTCCATTCTCCGTCCATGCAGACGGGACCAAAAATCATCCGAAGTATTTTTTTCTCATAACAACCAAAAGCGGTCCCATCCAGTCTTGACATAATCCATGCTCTGCGCCGTAGAGCAGAACTGGTATGATCAGGATCTTATATAGGGTTACTTTAAGTGTTATGAAAGAGGGTTTTGCTACACAGTTGCTTTCTTCATTCGATCGATCTCAGCGCTGCTGGTGTCATTGTCTGAGTTTATAGCAGATCCTAGGTATACAAAGACCTTAACTACCTCAAAGGTTATATGTATCTGTCGAGGGTGACGTTCTGTCCGAGGTGTCGGTTTTGTATGTCCTTTCTTGTTGACATCATATACTTTGTTTTGGCCTCATTAACCGTTAAACCCATCTTAGCTGCTTCCGTCTCAATGCTCACAAAAGCACTACTCACATCACGCAATGGTCCCTGGCAGAACTGTCTCAGTCAAAAGGCTGATGAGATCGGTGAACCAAGCCTATCCCCCCTAATCCACGGTGTTAAAAGCAAAAGCAGCTGCCGCTAACGGAAGCCGTGTTATGACAACGATAGCTGAGGAGGTGATAGTTCTTCCCTGTGATTATCCCAGGGAGATGGTTTGTACCGACGACAATAGCCTTAGGATGGGAGCATAAGCTCAAATTCCAGGGCATACATTTCAAGTTTGGGATGCTACTGATCGAGAGCGAGACTCCACAAACTGTGGAATGGCTGAAGATGGTAGCACCTAGGCTTAGCAATTGGAAAGGTGTGGGCCTTACTGCGAATTGTGGGAAGGAGATACCACGTGCCTATTCCATTACAATTTACATCCCACGTAGCGCTGACCAGGAGCACTCTCCTGGTTAGTGTTACACTCCTTGAAGCGCAAAACGACAACTTGAACGTCAAATCGTGGAAGATTTCTGGACCTCGGAATCGATCAGCGGTCCTATGAAGCTATAAGGGCTCAAAACAATTCCCTTAGCTACAGGTTCGGTGTCTGGACTCAAAAAGTCAGAGAAGAGAGAACTTTAGAGAGACCAGAACCCACAGCGGAGCAATCAGATCCACAGGGGGTTGAAACACCTCCTTCTTCTGCCGAACAAGTAGCTGGGACAGCGAAAGAAGAGGAGTACATGTCCCTCTCGGAGCGCTCGCTCTCGGATGAGGAACATGACACGACGGTCATTGAGATGGAGTAAGACCTGAGGTAACAGGAAGAGAGAGGAGCACCAGCCTCACACGAGCATTAGCTCGAAGACCCCTTCCGGAAGAATACGAATAGCCCAGGTGAACATTCAGCATGCTATAGCGGCATCTGCTGTTATAGCACGGATGTTCACAACTAAAAAACTGGGCATTGTACTGATTCAGGAGCCATGGATCTTGAGAGGAACAGTCAAATGACTGGCGTGCCAGAATGCGAAGGAAATTTGGGACACTCGAATACTTAATCCAAGAGCTTGCATTCTTATTAACAATAAATTTAGAGTCATACCCTGTTTAATCAAATGGGACCGCACACGACGCTACTGGTTGAAAACTCGTTTGCCATTCACAAAAACCAGTTTGTAACCAATCGTCTGTTGATTTGCATGTCGGCGTGCCTATTGATTTCAGTTTCTAGTTTGTCGAAGATGTGCGAGAAATTTTTTATTTGTAGATAATAAGATTTTGAAAATTACAAAATTTTGTTGCCTGGGCAGAGAAGCTTGTGGGGTTAGAAAATAGTTGGCTAATTAGCCTCTGAGATCACTTACACGAGAGTTGTTGTTTTTGGTTAGGTGCTGCGGGAGTAGAGACTGCCTCATGACGTGTTCATCTGCACCTACATCTACACTTGCATCATTTGACGTGTACTGCAGTCCTTCTCCTTTTTTCACAAAATTGTAAAGAACGCAAGAAGATTTGATGACTGCTGTCACGATCTCAAGATCTCGGATGCAGATAGGGCCATTCAAAACAGTAAACTTCTAGCACGTCATCCCAAAAGCGCATTCAATTGTTTTCCGTCCTCTGCTCAATGTATAGTTAAATATTCTTTTCACATTATCCAATATCCTTGACGGATAGGGTCTCAATGATAACCCTTCATCACTAACGAAGTAATAGGAAAAGGGACTACATAACACTTGCATCGTATTTTAGGGGCAAGGGAGGAGGAATCGCCTTCTCCTCCTTTTAAGATAGTAATTCAACATGATGGTTTTATCATCGCTCGAGTCTTCCGAAGACATTTTGCTCCGTGTTTTGGTTTATTTTGGTGTCCATTTATATTGTCAATTTTAGATGTCACAATTTTTTTTTTTCATTTTAAATCGGACAAAAAGGTAATATTTTTAAAAGAAATATTCTAATTGCACATAAATAAATTTCTTTCAGCAAATGGAATAGAAAAAAATATAAAAACCAGAGATTGTTGACAATGGTTTTGTCAGCATTTGAAATGACTTCAGATTGACATTTCAAATGATTTCAAATTGGTGGGAACGGCTGTCGAGGTTTCGGTTTAGTGGAAACGTAGCATAACAATTGTTGAGAGTAAAGTATTTTCTTTCAATGACAGGTAAGCGGTGTACGATCTTTCAAACGTACTATACATTCAGCTGATTAGATATTTAAGCCTGTTCGCGTACACTACAAAAACAACGACTTTTCACGAAAATCTACGAAAAATCAAATCTACTGTTCGAGTAATCGAGTACTCAAAAGTTTCGTAGTTTTTTTGTAGAGAGCGCTCACGAGAGAGTAGAAAATGTCTCCACTCTACGAATTTTAGTGCTTGTGAATTTATATATGTTTGGCATTTAACGTCTTAAAGTGGACAAATTTCGTTTCGTTGATTCGTTCGTTTATTTTTTCGTAATTTTATGTTTCTCTGAGAGAATTTTGGGGCCGCTTTCCATTATGGCCACCTCGCAAAAAATTTGAAAAAAATATTTTTATATGTAGAATGGGCTCCTAAACACGAAAAGTTATTAACATTTGAAGTTCCCAAAAGACCTCTAAACTGAACGCATTTTCGAGGTATTATTCACAGATAAGTAGCAATTTCTCTTTAATTTCCGCTTTCTAACACCATATTCTTTGTTTTAAAATTGTAAAATATTATAAATAAATATTAGAAATAAACAAATAAAGATAATAAAAAAACAGTAGTCATAATTCTCAAAAATGACAGGTATATTCGTAATTCCCTAGAAATATGCAATACAAAATAATATGTGCGGCCTTTCGGGGGCAAGTGACAAAAATTGTGAAATGTGCCACTGAGTTTTTGTGCTGAGATGAATCAAAGGTCAACGTAGAAGACGAAGACAAAATCGATGGCATAGAGGAGGAGCTCATGTCTTATATTTACCGACTGCAAGCAGCGCATGACAGCCTGTCAACAGCGAATCGAGATGTGGCGAGTAAAGGACTCATAAAAGAAGACGACCTTGGAAAGGAGCTGGAAAGGGTAGCAGAGTATCAGGATTCTGCCATTGGGACGCTTGCTCGTCTAAACTCACGCCACAATCAGTTGAAGAAAAAAAGGAATCCCGTTGTATCCAAGTCAGATGATTCTTCAGTCAATACATCGATGGTTGCTAACGGATCGGTAAAGCTCCCACGACTACCGCTTAAAAAATTCGATGGTAATTTCCATGATTGGATGCCATTTTGGGAGCAATTCAAAAGTGCTGTGCATGAGAACTCTAATATATTGCCGACAGATAAATTCAGTTATCTAGAGACAGTATTAGTTGGAAATGCAAAAAAGGTAATATCTGGTTTTACAGCTTCCGAGAGTTGCTACGATGCAGCTGTCTCTCTTTTGCTAGAACAATATGGGAATACGGAGCGCCTAATAGACAAAATTATGCAGCAATTGATTTCTCTTCGTTCGATTCACTCAAGAATAGATGTTATTGGATTGCGGAACCTTTACAACTCCATCATGACGTATAGTCGATCTCTAACAGCTTTACAAGTCCCATCTCACCACTACTATGTAATGCTGAAATCAATTTTATTACTGTGTTTACCAGTAGACCTTAGGGTCGAATACCATCGTGAGGCAGAGCGAGGTGAAAACGATATTGATATCAAAGACAATGCATCAGAGGGCACCTCTACAGTGTCACAAATTGGAGACAAGCAAGTCCAACGCATCATTCGTTTTCTCAAAAGGGAAGTGGAGTCAGTTGAGAAAAGTTGTGTTGCCGCTTTCTCCCCAAATAGCAAAATAACTACAGCTACCACCGCTACGAGTTTAATGTCAATGACGAGTGATAGAGACGTATGTGTTTTTTGCCAATTCAATACGCATGATACTAAGGACTGTGACAGTGAAATGTCAATTATGGAAAAGCGGGAAATTTTGCGCAAAAGTGGTCGATGCTTTCGTTGTTCCAGACAAGGGCATTCTTCAAAAAAGTGCCGTAGCGTGAAATGGATTAATTGTGCGAAGTGCAATGGTAAACATCTAACCTGCATGTGCGATCCATCATACAAAAGAACAGTGGTCGCATCAGTACCAGTGTTAACGGAGAAGAAAAAAGTTGTTTGTCTCCAAGATGAAGCTCAAGAAGCGCTTAATTTGTGCGCTTACAACCAAGATATGAATTCTATTCCAAAAGTTTTTTTCAAAACTGCTCGCTGCGTGGCAATAGCTCCAGCCAGAGCGAGTAATTTGCTAGTGCGCGTTGTTGTGGACGGCGGGAGTCAGCATTCTTATGTCCGAGAGTGTGTTGTGAAGAAGCTTGGACTTTCCACCATCGGAAATATTAATCTCTCTGTAATACCCTTCGGCAGTAAGGAACATGCACCTTTTCAAGTATTAAAAAAGGTAAAGGTACTTAACTCTCCGGAATGTATTAGTTCATATCTTCCTGGGCTGAAACTAGCAGATGTGGTATATAACAACGACATTGAATCAGAGGAAGGACTCAGTTTGCTCATCGGTTTGGATTACTATTGGGCTACAATTACTGGCAAGCAGCGTCATATCACTGACCAATTGAGAGCTGTAGAAACTATATTTGGCTGGACCTTTCAAAGGACCGTATTCCTCCCTAGGTAAATGTATTATTTCGAACGTTAACTTATGTCCTTCTTTCGTGCTTGGTACCAGTCTAAATCTTCTTTCCTTGAACGATAACGACTTAAAGCAATTCTGGCACCTGGAGGCAATAGGCATACGGAGTGAGGAGGCCAAGGATAAATACATAACGCAGCGTTTAATGGATCAGTGCATCGTCAAACGGGGCATAAGTCCCAAACTTTTTTTTCGGGACTTATGTCCCACCGCATCGGGACATAAGTCCCATCAAAAAATGTTGGGTCTTATGTCCCACCTAACATATTAGTTTTTAAATAAGCTTAGAGAATTCAAGTACCCAGAAGAGCATGGAACAAGTAAGTACATGGCAAAGCTACATTAAGCAAATTTCGCTTTATGTCTCTTATGTATATGCAAAAGTGGAATATCTATGGGGGGCATGCTGCCCCCCTGCAACCCCCCTGCTTGAGGTCACTGTTGGATTTGGAGTAAGTGCGAGGTTGAGGATCCATGCGAAATATGGATATAAAGAAAGTGCATATACCCAACCTCGCACCTATCCCAAATCCAACAGTGACCCCAAGCAGGGGGACAGCATGCCCCCCCCCCCCATAGATATTCCACTGTTTACGCATATACATAAGTGACATAAAGCAAAATTTGCCTAATGTCGCCTTATCAAAGTGTGATAAGGCCAATTGCTAGAATTTGGGACTTATGTCCCATTTTAATTCAATTTGGGTCAGTTAAGTGGGACATAGGTCCCAATAGAAAAAAATGGGACTTATGTCCCTGCGCCGGAAGGAACCGGGTATTAAGATGACCAGCAATAGGAATGATGCTTTGAGAAGGTTACGTTCCCTTACACAACGCCTATCCCGGGTTCCAGGATAGTTAGAGGAATACGACATGGCCATTCGTCAGTTGGTTTTGGACGGCTTTGCAGAAAAAGTAGTTCTGGATCGGGGGTCACTCCCTGAACGAGTGTTTTATCTCCCTCATAGGCCTGTTTATAAAGAAGAGAGCGCTACGACAAAAATGAGAATTGTCTTCGATGCATCATCGTACCATGACACACGCATGTTCATTGAACGATCAACTAATGATTGGGCCAAATTTGCTGCCGGATATTTTAAAAATACTCCTTAATTTTCGCCTCGGTTCCTACGGTATTGTTGCGGACATAGAGAAAGCCTTTCTACAGGTATCGTTGAATGAATCTGACCGTGATAGCCATCGTTTTGTTTGGTATGATGCCCCCAAATCAGACAAATAAGTAGTGAAGGATTACAGAATGACACGGGTGACTTTTGGGATCAATTGCAGTCCCTTTTTATTATCTGCCGTACTTCGCCTACACTTGTCATTGGAACAAAACCGAATTCCCTCCACCTGTAGAATACTGTCTTCTAGTTCCTATATGGATGATTTGGTGCTAAGCGTTAACTGTGAGGAGGAAGGCGAAAAAATCTGCAAAGAAGCTGGCTTTATTATGAAGGGTGCATCCATGAAACTTAGAAAATGGAATTCTAATAGCTCTAGGATTCGAGAAAAAATGGATGGTCCGCATCAGCAGAATGTTCTGGGTTTAACTTGGTACGTCTTAACCGATGAGTTAGCAGTTCCTCTAAGGTCCGTTGAAGAGCTTCTAACTTCCAATCTTGCGAAAAGCACTGAAAAAGTTATCCTTCAAACAATAGCTCGAATTTTTGATCCTCTGGGCCTTCTTGGACCAACAGTCATCAAATTAAAAATTATGTTTCAGACCATTTGGAAACAGAAGATGTTGTGGGATGAGATCTTAACTTCCGAACTCTTAGCCGAATGGAATGAGTGTGTTACAAGTTTACTGCAGTTAAAGGATATGACCATTTCTAGATCCGCCTGGACACCATCTCCAACCACGAACATTCATATATTCGCGGATGCCAGCATGAAGGCCTATGGGGCTGTGGCTTTTGTTCAAGCTTTTACTACTGACGGCGCATGTAGTACTTCCTTTTTGTGCGCTAAAAGCAGGGTAGCTCCGCTTAAAGAAGATGGAACCAAGGAATTGACTTTGCCGAAGCTTGAACTAACAGCTTTAATAGCCGCTGATTGTGTTCATATCTCAAACAATCTTTAAACATTGATGTGCATAAATTTGTGTTATGGACTGATTCTAAGATCGCGCTAAGTTGGATTCAGGGTACAACAGATCGTTGGAAGCCGTATGTACAAAGCAGGGTTACTGAGATACGCCGTCGCACACCAATATCTATTTGGAGGCACATCAAGGGGAAGGACAATCCTGCCGACCTTCTAACCAGAGGCTTAACTGGCGAAGCTTTGCAAAAATCTTCTTTCTGGGCTCGTGGACCGGACTGGCTGAATGATAGAGAACCGAGCAAGTGTGATGGTATTGAGATTGTGGAAGAACCAATGTACGTAACCCAATTAGCCCTCTTAAATGAATCACCCGCTCCCGCTGCAACCGCTATGGAGCCCATTCTTTGTTTTGAGAACTTCAGCTCTTGGCAGCGATTGTTGCGCGTGACCAGTTATGTTATTCGTTTCCTAAAAGCATGCCGGAAAGAGAATTTGGGACTTTCGTCATTTGTCTGCAGTTGAGACTGGATTAGCTGAAACCCATTGGCTCAGGTACATTCAATTAATTGCTTATGCTAATGAGATTTATGTCTTGCAGAAGAAGGGGACTGTACCAGGGTCGTCAAAAATAGCACAGCTGTCTCCGTTTCTAGATGAGAATGGGCTCATCAGACTGGGGGGACGCCTTCAAGCACTGGAGGAGTCAGAAGAATTTAAGCATCCCATTATCCTTCCGCCAAATTCACATATAACGAAGCTAATTGTTCGTGATTGTCATCGAAAAACTCTTCATGGAGGAGTTAATATGGTTTTGTCGAACCTGAGGGAGCGCTTTTGGGTAGTAAAAGGACGTCAGCTAATAAAGAAGGCGATCGCAAGCTGTAAGCATTGCAAAAAATTGTGGGGCAAGCCAGCTTCCCAACCATTTGGCCCCCTCCCAATAGAAAGAATAACACTCTCTAGACCGTTTGATAACGTTGGAGTTGATTTTGCAGGGCCTATTTACTGTTTCGATCAGAAGGAAGGAATGACTAAAACGTACATGATGATCATAACTTGCGCTGCTATTCGTGCGGTTCATCTGGAGCTGCCAACGACTCATTGGAGCTCGAAGGTGCAGGCAAGATTTTCGAAGATGAAGCGTTCCAAAACTTCTTTGCTCAAAAACGAATTCAATGGAAATTCATTGTGGAGCGAGCTTCGTGGTGGGGAGGATTTTGGGAGCGACTTATCCGCACTATAAAAAATACCCTTAAAGGCGTAATTGGTAAGGCAAAATTAACATTTGAACAACTGAGGACTGTTATCACAGAAGCCGAGGGCATAGTAAATGCTCGGCCATTAACATATGTTTCGAGTGATCCCTTAGATGCAGTTCCGTTAACACCTGCTCACTTCTTACTAGGATGCAATCAGTTTTCAAAAGCATTTGAAGCATCCTACTCTACGGACTTTCAAATCATTTGGAAACAACGAATGAGATTCACAAACATGCTTTGGAGAAGGTGGCGCTCAGAGTACATGCAGTTGCTCCGGTCTTTTCACTACAACACCTGCAAACCTTCAGTAAAGTTCAGTAAGGACGATCTAGTTCTGGTTTTCGATCCTGCATCACCGAGGATTCACTGGAAGTTGGCTGTGATCGAAACTACGTTCCCTGGACGAGATGATAACATTAGAGCTTATGAGATACGTTACGCAGATGGGAAGTGACTTAGACGACCCGCTCAACTCCTGTACCCATTGGAGCTGCCTTCTTCTTCCTCCTCGGCGGCAGGGTGTTGAAAAATATGATGAGAAACTAATACTAATACATGCAAATTATCGTAAGAGAACAGTACTGATACATTTTGAGTACAAATGCATTGTTTGATATAGTAGTCTGTCTTTAAGTCTCGCCGCGATTGGTATTACTATATGAATATTTGGATTCGACTCAATGAAGAACTTGAATTACAATTCCGTTTCGTCTTTCATATTTTGGGAACCTCTAAAGTTAAAGCGTTATTTATTACACTAATGTCGTTTTCCATTGCTCAAAAACAGTACTTGGAGAGATTCCAGATTTCAATCCGGAGTGCACTCCAAAATCACTTACACATATTATTAACTCTTACATCGGACTGCGTGTCAAATTCAGTCAGAAGCAAATTATTTTGTTTAATTTATTTTCTCAATTCAGAGAAGTCGGCAGAAACAAAAAATTCCCCATTCTTTCTCTGCTTTGAAAAAAAAAAAAAAAAAAATATGCTGTCTTCTGACACATACACAACTGGGAAAAATGATTTTCCCCCGTGTTCCTTTGGAATCCGAAAGGACTGAATCCTTGAGTGAAACCAATGGAAAACGACATTAGGAGGCTGTATTTCTGGACTGGCTTGTCAGCATGAATATTAACGAAGGCGGATGAAGATGTCCTTGGTCGTTTTGAATAAATACACGAATAAATGTATTATTTTTTTTTTTTACAATTTATTTAAACATCAGACGTCTTTAAAATTATTAGTCAAACGAACAGTTGCAAAATAGAACCACTCCGCAATGCATATCAATGAAAATCCTATAAAGAAACTGATCAAGCCGCCACAAGTAGCCAAAAAATCAATAAATCCATAATATTTGTACTGCTTCATTTTCACAAAATTATTTGTTTGGAAATAAATTATGACACGTCCCTTTAGTATTTCGTTGGTTTGTATAGCCTCTTGTTGTCCATCCAGTAGAACTTTCTTATATTTTTTTTTTTTATATTTCTTGAATTTAATTCCGTTTCGCCTAAAGTACGTATTTTCTTCTGTCGCGTTCGGTGCGAAGGGATCATCAAACCTAATTGCTAGATACGTGTACCTCAAAGTAGAACATGCTCGTAAGCAATTACACCTCTTTATGGTAGCGTTTACATTAACGAATTCATAATAAATGTACACACGAAGAGCTTCTTCATAACATGCGATTGCTTGTTCGTTGCACACCTTCGTATTTAAAAGCCTTGGCAATGTGAAGTGTGTACAACCACAATACAAAAGAGTGTAATTAGAAAGACACTCGAAGTCACAGTTAATCTTACTGTAACTGTTGAAAAACCGTAAATAACGTTCATTTGGAAAGTAACAACGTCGCTCTACTGCTGAAGACGTTTCTAAATCCTTTTTGGCATGCGTATAATGGGGTGTAATCGCAATCGTGTAACTCCTATTATATGGTATTGTAATGTATGAAGCTTCAACTTCTGGTATTTCATCGGGCGAGTGAAACGTTATTTTAAACCCCTCCTCCGGCAAACGACAATATCTATCTAGATAATTCTCATTTTGGGTCAAGAATATATCGATGCCCGCACCATATCCAGAACCGGTACCACGTACAGGATATGAATTGAATTTATTGTGATCGTGATAACCACTAAAAACGTCCCAATCTAGACTTCTAGTTTTGTTTTTAATAGGTTTTTTGTCATTTAAGTAGTATCTATACTGGAACGTAGTGTTACGGTAGATTTCTGTTGCGTTTAAGCCATTGTATGTAAAGCATATTCCATCCTTTGTATATGTCTTTTCGAAACATGACCGACACTCAACGGGTTGGCCATTTATTATACATTTAGGCATAAACTCCTCTATTTCCGGGAGAATACTGTTTAGCGCATCCTCAATTGTATAATCTAGAGCATTGGCGAAGGTCATGTTTTGTTTTATGGAATGGTACCAGCCACACACTTGCCAGAAGGTTCGCAAAACATCAAACATAGTATCATTCACCCAATCGGGTTTTGGGATAAGCGTTCTCACACGTATGGATTCGTTAAGCCATTTTTCAAAAAAGATGTCTTTCGTGACAATACCTCTGGGCTCGGAACAAATTGTTATGGCCGGGAATGGTATTTCTGATACATCTCCAGGTATATTCTCCATACTAATAAACAATGGGGTTCTCTGCCAGCGGTCGTACTGCATTTTAATTAAAAATATGCAGAAAAGTAAGCAAAGAAACAATATTAATAACCAAAAATAATTCTCCTCACTACTATGACCCTTATTTAAAAACGTAATTGCTTCCACCGATGTTTCGTTGCAATACTCATCAACGGTTTTCTTAACAGGTTGACGTCGTTTAATTTCTTTTACTTTTCCTTCACTTTCTTCCTCTGCCAAGGATCTTTTAACGTTAGCACGAAATATATGTCTCTCAGACATGATGAAATAAGACTGAAAAATTATTGAATTTTTGTATGTAAGTGGCAAATCAAGCACACTTAAATCGGGCAGTAATATTTATTTGTAAAGTAAAGAATATTTAAACAGAGTATAAACAAGGCTTTCTAACCAGCTTGATCATTCAAACAAGCCAGCTTGTGTCCCTTTCCACTTGAGCACACTACCCTGGCGAAGTCTTTCTCTACTGCCATGTCCTTCTGGGGTGGTTTCCTTCCCTGCTCGTCCTTCATCTGATGATCTATTGCTAAGGATCTGAGACGTATATTACTAGCAATCAGGTCAACAAGAGATGCCTCGCCTGGTAAAGGCAATCCATAAATTATACAGTACTTCAGTTTTGTAAAAACGGCTATATCTTACTTAACCGATAGACTAGCGTGTAGTGATCACAAAACAGTGAAGAAATATGAAATAACGAAGAGAACCATCGGAATCAGAAACGAACTCTTGTCCCAAAGTACCCAGACGGAGGAAATGAGCTAGAATGGGACCTTCGTGAGTGGGAAAGATAGCACTAGCGGTCACCCGAGGAATCCCAGCAAGCAAGCAACAGTCACCAATAAAACGAGGAGAGACTCGACTTTCAAGTCAGACCGTATCGGACGACCAACCAGCCGAGCTATTTAAGGCAGCAAGGGCTTGCTTTGTGTATGCCAATTGGAGGAGTATCAACTGTACACCGAGAACCACATTTTTTTATTCCCTCGGATGAGCAGTTAACCTCTCGGGAACCAACAGATAAGACGTGAAATAAAATTTTAGTTTTTCTTTTAATTCTTCCCCTTCACAGCAAATTGGTTCTCCACCATTTCTAACAGTACAACAATACCATTGGCATCCCTGCCAAACTCGGAGAATGCTCGCAGTTCCATAAAGGTCGGTAACAATTTCACCGAGACCTTTGACGTCAAAAAAGGATTCAGACAAGTGGATACGCTGTCATGTCACTCTTTGATCGTACCTTAATCTATCTTTGACATCGTACTTAAGAAAATTATGGGCACCGTGGCTCAAATGGTTAGTGCGTTGGACTAAGAAGCGAGAGCGTCCAGGTTCAATCCCCGGACAACAATTTCATTAATCTTTTTCTTTTGTACTTGGGCCTCATTTTTTTGTCTGCTTAGGCCGGTGCACACATGCGTTCTTTTACCGCGCGGTGCCGCAATAGTTCAATGCACACATGCGGGTTTTTCTCGCAGGACTCAATCTGCAGTTCGCGTTTGACTTGCAGCAATAGAAGTTTATAAAAAGTAACGATTAATTTTCGCGTACCTTGTACATAAAAACTACGTTATTGGGTACATCCTTTTGTTGATCATCGGCTAACAAAAGGAATATTTGATCATCTTTTCTTTTGCCGGTTATGGTATGCCTCGAAACTTTTTTATTTCATTGATAAATAATTCGATTTTCGAATTAATTTAAGCGGCAAAATCATGCATGTATGCACCGCTCAATAAGAAACAATGTACTGAAAGATGCAACCGCGTGTGCGGTGACGCAGCTGTCTCGCGGAAAACTGCGAGTCTTTTTACCCGCAAAAATGACGCGCGATACCGCAGCTTCATCGCACATGTGTTTGCACCACTCAATTTATTTGTGAGTACTGTAAGACGCAAAGGGGGTGCCGCTGCGGTACCGCGCGTTAACGAACGCATGTGTGCACCGGGCCTTAGAGAGCTTAGAGAGATATTTTCCAAAGACAGCAACCTTGCACCCTTCCCCTTCCAGAATTAGAAGCAGTTCGTTCATAACTGTAGTTTCCAAATGAGGGCGATCACACCTCCTTGTTGTATACCCCTACTGATGTTAAAAAATGCAATTTAATAGAATAGGAAACGAGCTAAATGTTTTTATTTCTTAACAACAGTAATACATTAGTTATTCATCAATCGAAATGTAAAATGATAAAACAATTCCACTATACTCAAAATGGAGGCTCCTAGGAACAATCTTAACAAACTGCCAAGACTGGCTAAAAAGTCAGGTGTAGACACGAGTTGCATTCGATTCCATGCCATAAAAAAATCCCCTTTAAAACTCATGTAGAGTTGCGATTGTGTTCCGTTTGTGGATTTGTTGAAATATATTCTATCGTCGTGTGCGGTTATCTGTTCGGTATTCCACATCCCCGTATGCACAACAGGGATATAATTCAAAGTAAAACAACCCGGAAGGCAATTACACCTGTTTTTCCGTTTCATATAGTCAAAGGCGAAAAAGTCAAACTTGGCTTTATTGTAACATCTAATGTTCGACGCATCACATACCCTTGTATAAGAAAGCCTCGGCATTGAGAACCTTACACACTTGCAACGTTTTAAAGTAAAGTTAGCTAAGCATTCTATCTCACAGTTGTTTTGAGTGTAATAACGGAAAAACCGTAACCAACGTTCCTCTGGATAGAAGCATTCTCGTTCTTGTGCATAATAGGAGTCGATATCATCACTAGCATAAATAAACTGAGGTACAACTGAGACAAATGAATCCGTTCTATAACGTAATATAATGAAGTGTTTATCAACTTGCGGTACGTCATCCGGTGAATGAAAAATCAATTTGAAACCGGGTACATATCCCCGACAATTCTGATCTAAGTTTGTTGTTGTTTGCAACAAAAGCGCATAGAAACCCATTTCACTTCCATAGACACGTTGAGGATATGACCAAGCAAGTTTTTTATCTGTAAAACCCTTATCAATTTTCCAATTAACACCCATATCTCTATATTTGATCTGCTCATCGATTTCATAATACTTATACTGGAAGGTGTCATCACGATAGATTTCCGGATCATCTAGTGCATTAAATTTATAGCATAGACCGTCATCTGTGTACACCTTCTCAAAAAAAGCGTTACACCTACCACCTGTTTGGTTCAAATGACAATGCTTAAATTGGTCTTCAAAAGGAACGATCATCTGATTTAAGCTGTGTTCAAAGCTCATATTATCTTTTGGAAAATCTGCAAATTGCCATGTTGAAGGGATGTTACATATTTGCAGTAAGGCTCTCATATTTTGAAATTGTTCATCGGAAAAGTCATTGGGTCGAGGAATAGTTTTATTTTCTTGTTGTTCACAATGTTCTATGAACTTCGAATAATTTCCCCTTACCGTAGCTATACTTATGGCTTCAGTACAAATTGTGAAGGCTGGAAGCGGTAACTTTCCGATATAGTACAAATTTGGAGAGTAAATGATGATCGTCTCCATTCTATTCCATCGAGAGTAAGTAAACCATAATGTTATTAGAAATAGAATTAAAGCAATCAATACGATTAAATACCACAATAGTTTCACTATCGAACCATGTCCTTTGATAAAATATGAAACTCCATTGATGCTTGAGTCTTTGCAATAACGTGTGAAGGTTGTTTTTAATCTAGTTGGAGGTTTGCCTTCGGATGCTGTTTCTGACTTGTTGTCCTCTTGTGGTGGTTGTGGTTTTTTTGGTTTTTGTGGTTTTTGTGGTTTTTGTGGTTTTTGTGGTTTTTGTGGCTCTTGCTGTTGTAGTGGTTCACGGGGCTTTTGTGGTTCTGGTGGTTCTTGTGGTTCTTGTGGTTCTTGTGGTTCTTGTGGTTCTTGTGGTTCTTGTGGTTCTTGTGGTACTTGAGCTTCGACATCCCCACGTTTGTCTGGGACCACTCGGTGACCTGGAAACACTTTTCTGGGCCCTTTCCTTCGTTTCATTACGTTAAATTAAGAAAGCCACTGAAGTTGGAATATTTTTATTTGATAATATAATTAGATTGATAGAAAAACCCAGGCCTAAGTCATTTATAACAAATGACAACGAAAACGTTATAGTAAATATGATACAGAACATTAGGAATTACATATGTATGTATGTACATTATGATAAATTAGAAAACTAATTTGTTAGTTATTTTAAGAATTCCAATATATAAAAGCAAAGTTATAATAAGTACATTTGTGTGTTTTGAAAGTGCATAGTATGAACAAGTAGATATGAATGGTCATGGCGCTAATTCTGATCATTGGATCTCTACAATATATTTTCTAAAAAAGCTTAATTAAGAAATGAGAATTTGAAGGCAAATTTGCAAAAGTTTCAGATTTAAATATGTACATAAGTCATTTTTCTAAACCGCGTAACTACGTATTTATATGAATACACTACATATGTATTTAGTTTAAAGGTCGTGTTTATGAAGTACAGTATTTATGGTGTCTCATGCATGGCTATCAAATAGATAGAAAGGGTCTCACCTTAGTCTCTCACTATCAACCCCTACTTCATACCTTCACGTTGGTGGCTACTGCATGCCTAGTACTTCGGCTGGAGATAGGGTAACCAATTCGTTTTGGAAGGTAGAAAACGAGAAGAGTAGGAGGAGGGTTTTCTCACTAAGGCACTTCCTCTTGATCCAGACAGCAGCGGACAAATTCCCTAGATGGAATCAATGGTGGAGTCCACAGTTCCAGTCAGGCCTAACTACCTAGTGTAATCGCTATATGAGCTGCTTTGATACAATCGATTCCCAGGTCTATAGAGACTTCCAACACAGGAGCCAAGGTCTTGGAAAAGAGTTAGTGGCGGATGGACCCTTAATGGGCTAACGGCAGCACTCATATCCCCGAAGTGTTTTACTGACTCCGGAAAATCCGGCCTCTCATCCTAGGGGTATAAAATGGAACTGGTCCTCCAGGTTATGGGTTGTGCGTTGTTCCCGACCATGGAAAATCAGTCTAGTTCCGAAACACACACAAGGATGATTTATAGATAAGGATGATTTTACTGTTGACGACCCCAGCAATCGAAATACGGACAACGACTTTCATGTCTGCACGTGGGAATGTTCGGACCTTCTCCGCGTGCAGCCGAAGAATTAGCAGAGGCGCTAGACTGTTATAAAACAGATATCACCCCTATCGGCCAGTCAAAAAAGGATGTAAACTGTGACATCTATTATGGTGATTGCTATAGAGAGGAGAAGCAGCACTTATTTGGATGTAAATTTGTCATAAGCGCCAGATTTATGTAGGCAAGAAGTCTTAAGCTTTCGACACGTGAGCGAACGACTTATGATAATCCGCATTAAAGCTAAATTCACCAACATAATCCTAATATGTCCTCAGACTCCCAGAGAAGACAAGGATGACGCCACTAAAGAATGTTTCTATGACCTCCGCGACTAGAAATGTCCTAAATATGTCGTTAAAATCGTACTGGGGACATCTTTGGTAGTTCCGCTGCGAGCCGAAATGAATGCCGGCAAGCAAATGCAGGCTAAACAAGAGGCGTACAAAGCGGCGCTGCAAAGAAGGACGAGAGCGGCTCTACGAGCAAAAGAGACGGGAAAAACATCTGCTTCTCCAAAAGGAGAAAAAAGAACACGAGACACGCGCGGTCGAAGATACTGAGAGATTATACTCCAGGACTAATGTACGGAAGTTTTACCAATAGGTAAAATGAACGAGTCAAACCAACAAGATCTGTAGATGTAGATGATGAAGAAGAAAACTTCGAGTCACAGTCAGTGCTTGGAATATGGAATATGAGAATTCTCCCTGCTCTATCAAGGTCGGTAATGATTTGACCGAGACCTTTGATGTCAAAAAGGATTCAGACAAGATGACGCGCTGTCATGTGACTTCTTTAACATCATACTTGAAGGAATTGTACGACACAGGTGACACAATTTTTCAAAATCTTGGCAACTACAAGCGTACGCCGACGATATTAACATAATTGGTAGAACTCAGCGGGTTGTCACCACTCACCGGTGCGTGCGCTAGTTTTGAAACGGAAGCTGCCAAAATGGGTTTAGCGGTAAACGAGGGCAAAACCAAGTACATATATGGTATCAACAAGAAGGCACACACAACATCGACGAATTGGACAGAACGTCACAATCGACAGCTATAACTTTGAGGTAGTAAGGGACTGTCTACCTAGACTCTGCTATCAATTCTGAAAACAACACCTTAGCAGAAATGAAACGAAGAATAACTCTTGACAATCGCTGTTTCTTTGGGCTGAGAAGGCTTGACTCTATATAAGACCTTGTTCATCCCAGTCCTGCTTTATCGCACTGAAGCACGGAATTTATCGAAGGCTAATGAAGATATCCTCAGTACAAATAGTACAAACACCAAATCAGTTTTAATTCCGCCTCTATTTTCAATACAACACAACCAAATCATTTCGTGTGATGCATCGTTCCCTCATAGATAACTCGAGGTTTCGTCTATTACTTAAATGCAGCAATTCATTGTTTTATTTACCCTTTAATTTTTATTTTACCTACATAATTATGTATGTATGTAGAAGCCGATGCATTAAACGTAACTATCCATTGTTCTTCTTCATTTTAGTTTGATGAAATGTGCGCACTGCCTTAGGATTCGTTGTTTAATTTTTGACACTTGGCTTCGAATTTATCTTTTTATCATTTTTCGTACCCATCTATCGTGAGAGCGGTGCAATTGTAGGTGCATTTGTGTTTAAACAAAAAAATACATATATAATTGAAAACGAATACCGCCTTCGCACTTCGTAGCATTTCCACAATAAAATAAAAAAAAAAAACATTATTAAATCTACGCGCGGCCTTGACAAGGGTTAAAGTTCAAAATACGTGTTATCTATTATACAGTATGATGCGACGTTGTATCGTCGATAAGTGCAATAACACTGATCACATAATCCTTTGCCATCGGTTTCCCAAGAATCGAATCCTCGCACAAAAGTGGCAAGTAAGCCTGAATCTCACAGATTGCCCGCTTGATACGCTAATCTCAAAGTACACCGTTTGCTGTCAGCATTTTGATTACACGGATTACAGGAATTCAGTATCGAATTCGTTAAATGCAACGGCTGTACCTAAGCTAAAAGGTAACAAACCTCGACCATACCCAGATATGCGGAATAAAACTGCGACGCTAGATTCACCGCAGCCGTCACCCACCAATTGGATGCAAAATTCTGGTTCAACCGTAAATGGTTCAGATAGCATAGAGCTTCTACAAGACGATGATGCCACTGAAATTGAGGAAAGTCTCATAAGTAATCCGCGCAGCAATGATGAGTTGTGCATTTTATCCGAAGAACTGAATGCAACAAATGAACTTATCCAGTCAATCGATGGAGCTGATTTTACAATGCTTGATGCCGCCGGTTGTGCAATGTACCTGCCGTATGGAGGGGAAAACAAGGTACAACAACAGACCACAGATGAATCTTCAGCATTCGTATTGGAGAGTAGAGACAGCTCCGATCACTCGCATGATTTCCGTCCCGGTAGTACAGATTCGGATGTCGAAGTGTTGGTATCGGAGGCGATATTTGAGTCGCAGTGGTCCGAAACAGATCGCAGTGCAGTTGTCTTAAATACAGGTCAAACGATTACCAGTAACAGTCCAGTAAGTCCTTGTATATCATATGTATCCAACTTATCGACCAAGTCAAATGCAATTGGAATAATGATGTTAGACTCGGAATTCGGACACCTTGACAGATTGCAACTGATAGAAATCATCAAGAACCAATCGGTAAGGATACAGCAGCTAGAGAACAAGCTTGGCACATTCAAATTAGCACAAGAACAGTTGTTTATGCATTTTGACGCATTCCGCAACACAGTTTGTGGTGTGCAAATGTAACTAGGAACACACGTCACAAGTTTTAAATAATTCACAAGCACCATGTACCACAAAAGAAAAGTAATTTCAATCGAATAAAACTTACTTATTTTACATTCCAAAGAGATAACGAGGTTGTTTTGGTTAATATTCATTAATTTTTGTTTGTAATTAGTTTGTTGTCAGTAGACATCGGTGAAATCCATAACGGCGACATTTACAAAGCACAGGAACTATAATTTCTGATAGTCCTGGACTTTCGGTATTTTAAAGAAAGCATTAACGATGAATGGTTTACGTCACATACAGAATTAGAATGCGATTTTATCGTCGTCTTTGGCTTCTTTTAAAACACATCCGAAAATATAGCCTTCAATAAAGTTACCAGACCTGCAGGTGTTCCGGGGTTGACCTGGGTCTGAACCAGTTGGTACTGACAGTCAAATTGTTTAAAGCAGAGGGAGATGACTTAATAAAAAACATGCAGCAACTTTTCTCCAAAATATGATCAGACAAATGTATACTCGATAGGTGATAGAGATAGGTGGTCCACTTAACTGAGTCAATTATTGAGGAATAAGTCTTCTCAGTCGTAAAGCTGTAAAGTCATCTAAAAGTCGTGCTTCGACAGGACAGGATATACAGAGATGTGCAATGTCTAGCTTTATCGTCCTTTCCAAACTCTTCTAATTGCGCTGCATGACGATGGAGAATGCAAGTTACTCTATCAAGGCCGGTACTGTCAATAATGATATCAAACAAGGCGACACGTTTTCATGCGATTTCTTCAACATTCTTTAAACAATTATAGAGATATTACACGCCAACATCAGAAACATAATTTTACAAACGTGTGTACAATTACTTGCATACATCGATGATATTGACATAATCGGAGGAACACAGCGTGATTCCAGTAGTAGTTTTGTAAGTATTATGACGGAAATGGACTAACGGTTAATGAAGGCAAAAAGGTAGTTAAGGATTTTGCGCTTCGCTCTTAGTACAGAAAATGATACCAGCGCCGAGATTAAACGAAGAATAACTCTTGCCAGTCGCTATTTCTTTGCGGATGGTCTGTTAATTCACCCCAAGATCGCCTATCAAAGAAAGTAACACCTAATTTACCACACATAACATTACACGGCCAAGGGATTAAGGAGAAGATCGCCTATCAAAGAAAGTAACACCTAATTTACCACACATAACATTACACGGCCAAGGGATTAAGGAGAAGAGCTTCATTAAAACATTCCATTCCATTCCATTAAAACATCCAAAAGCAAGAACTACAATTTATCGTTTTTATTTATTCTTATATTGTTCTTACCAGAGATGGGTGTGTGTTCTTAAACGAAAAAGTACAGAGTTTTCATTTATTTTCTTTATTGGTTTACCTACTTTCTAAGCAGATGCGGAAATAACATCGGTGTACAGCTTAACTTTGCTGGCAATGCTCATGTCGACGTATTTATCGCCAATCGACACAACCAGACCACCGATAATGTTTGGATCAACTCGGGATGTAATTTGAAGAGTTTGATTGGGCTTAAGGAACGCCTAATATAATGAAAAAACAATTAGCATATTGTCTTTATTTAAAACCAACTGCTTACCTTCAAGGCTCCTTCGAGTTGCTTGCTTTGGGCAGCATCCAATGGCTTGGCAGTGATCACCTCGCAAACAACATCACCACGATGGGCGGCCATAATTGTCTTGAAAGCATTAATAACAGTATCAAGTTTCTTTAGACGACCATTATCAGCCATAAGGCCAAGTAAATTGCTAGTAGCCGGTGCCATACGCAATTTCTCGGCTGTTTCTCTCAAGCCTTTGCCAAGTGCCTTACGATCGATGATTGGATTGGAGACGATTTCACGCAGTTTAACATCGGTCTTAAGGTTTTCTTGGATTTTAAGCACATCCTTTTCGACTTGCTCCAACTGCTTTAGTTTGGTGGCGGCCGTATACAAAGCAGTGGCGTAACGTCCCTCCAAACCGAAAACTTGAATTGGTAGTTTTACAGTTTGACCAGTTGTGCTCATAGCACGAACCTGAAATTAAAATCAATCAAATTTAGAGCAGTCGTTGTGGAGAAAAAAAAAACTATACACTGCCATTACATAACTCAAAGGGGTTGGATAATGAGCAAAAATTGTTTAATTGGCTTGTTTTTTGACCACCTACTCATGTGGATTGGAGTCGCTATAACTGAGGGAAACTAGTATCTTTAATAAGATTAAACTCACCAGAAGTGATAACTTATTTACTGCTGCCATTTCAAACTAAAAGTATTTTCAGAGCTGAATAAATCCAAAACGACGTCGAATCGGTGTGGTTCGCTAGGGTGACGTTTCTGACAACCAAGAGTTTTTGCTTTTTTTGTGAATAGTTGGTATGCATGATTCAGTGACAGTTAGTTTAGATAGGAACCTCTGGTCAGAGTTGTTCTTAGTTTACTATGTTGCAAGATAGATGGCAGAGAAGGTATTTAAAAATTATCACCCCCACATGCATTCTGATTACCGGGACCAAGTACAAGGTACTAGTTTGTTGGCTGTTCGAGAGTTCCGAAAATGAATACCTATGTGCCTGTATTGTTTGGCAATGTGATCAATTTGGTTGTTCGTTTCATGACCCATTTTAATGTAATATTTAAGGTTGCTCTTAGGATTTGTCGAGAAGCTTATAGAAACACTCTTTCGCGGGGTCATCCGGGTCCTCCCTACATATTCATATAAAGGCTACTGTTCTTAACAATCGCTAACGTGTGGAAAGTTTTTGACTCCTTATCCAACTTTGGCGCGTATGACAAATCAGTACGTTAAAAAACAAAATACAAATTGTTGAAACTAAAACTCCGCAAGGAGTGTAACTTCGTGGTTTGCTGTGAGTTCTTCACGGCATCGTTTCACAAGTTTGAATTTAACCGCTTCTACAATTGCAATTTGATAGTGATATATAATCTGAATCCTAGTGTGTCCATCTCGCAGTAGTGCGGTGGTCCGTGTTGCCCTCTTTCCAAGGGCTGAATTGCTTCAAGCGAAGGCCACTCTTTGTATCCAGTTGTATTTCTAATGGGATTAGTGCTGGTATGGTTTCAAGGGCTGTAGTTAGTGTGTCTTTGATAGCACTGGTAGTCCCTATATATGCTAATCTTTGCATCGTGGTCAGTGCTCCGCTGCGTGTTGCCAGACTAGGAATCAATAAGATAGAATGGGTCTGACGATGGCTGTAAACATCCAGTGTATTTTTTTTTTTTTTTTTGATGCACTGGAGGGGAGAAAACCTTTATGGATACTCCATAGCCCGTGCAACGAGTTATGCCACACTCCATGCTCCTGCATATTTACTTGGCTAAAACACCTCCCCTAACCCTGTCCTTTTTCCCCCTAAGGTGCCGCCGGTCAAGGCATTCCTTCATAGGGCAGGTTTTGACGTCATGTCTTCTCCTTCTTATGATCCAGGGTTTTCTCCCTCTTGGGCTCTTGGGGTTTGGTTTTCCACCCTTAGTTCCTGCATGATGCTTGCAAGCATTCTGCTGGCGGTCTCCCATGCTTTCTTCGTTGATAGCATGAACGATATCAATCTTCTTGGGGTTAATGCATTGCCTACCTCTCGTTCAAGGGAATTTCTGGCTGCTTCAAATTTTTTGCATTCTAGCAATAAGTGCGTTCTGGACTTTGCCTTCACAGTGGCTGCTGAATGGGTCAAATCTGCGATGTTGTATTGGTCAAGTTATTCACGGAAAATTCCATGTCTCGATAGGAATTGGGTAAGATATAAGTTTACCTCACCGTGTTTCCTTCTGGTGGTAGAAGTTTGTGTGTCCACCGACCGTTTTCCGAGGCGTTCCATCGCCGTTGCCATTCCATGTTGGCATTTGCTCTGATGGCCTCTCTCTCTCTCTGGGTTTTCGCCCAGAGCTCCAGGTCAATAGGCATTCGCTCCGCTATAATACTTATAGCGTCCCCCGATACCGTTCTATATGCACAGCATACTCTGAGCGATGTTCTTCTGTGCACAGCGTTTATCTCTCTCATATACGAATTTATTGTTGTTACCGGTGCCCATATAGGGGCTGCGTACATAAGTATTGACTTGCTCACTGACGCAAGAAGGTTTCTTGGTGGCTGCCTGGGCCCTTCAATATTTGGCATTAGCCGGGATATTGCGGCAACCGCTCGATTGGCCCTCGCGCTTGTGTGGGTCAGGTGCTCTCTAAAGCTGAGCCTATGATCAAGCAGTACCCCTAGGTACTTTATGAAGGGCTTCGAATCTATGCTGTGTTCTCCTACCTGTATGGTCAGGCGCTCGACTTTCTTGCGGCTGCCAATGAGGACAACCTCCGTTTTTTTATCTGCTAATTCCAGACCTGATGAACGAAGCCATATCTTCACGTCTTTGATGTGCTGTGCTGTTGCAGTTTTGTGTCACCTCCTCTAGGGTTTTAGCCACTACTACCACCGCGATATCATCGGCCACTCCTATTGATCTCCGCCTACGTAGTACTGCATCATACATAATGCTCCACAGGGCAGGACCTAGAACTGATCCTTGTGGCACTCCTACTGTAATTTTTTGTCTTTTCTGCCCTTCGTCCGTGTCGTAGAAGAGAGTTCTGTCTTCAAACTAGCTTTTAATTATCTGGAGCAGATAGCTTGGCACTTGCATATTCCTCAACGCTTTCATGATTAAACTCCAATTGGCCGAGTTGAAGGAGTTCTTGACGTCTAACGTAACCACGGTGCAATATTGCTTATTGTCTCCTTTCCGTCTCGTCCCAGATATAGCTACACGCGCAATATCGAAGACTGCTTGTATCCAGTGTATGATGGTGTTGTGTGTTACAATCTCCACACGAATGGAAATGCTCTTGTGTTTAATTCTGTGTACAAAAGGAATTTGTTTGAGAAGCTTTTCGTGAGTTTCTCTCGGATGTTTATCAGACGCACGTGAAGTGGGACTGAGAAAAAAAACTTTTACGTTGTCTATGAATCCACTGAGCTACGCCACCCGCACAAGATTTCTTTCAACGTTTTTCCCCGGCAATCCTATCGCAATTCCATGACGGCGATAACATCTGCAATTTAGCAATCTAATGCCTCTGCTGGTCTTTCGGCTGTACAAATCCGAGAATAATTGTTTTTATTTCGTTTTCCGGGATCGTTGACAGTTAAAAATTTTTCATAGAAGGGAATCCACCCCAACACGAACGCAATACAGGTCCCTCCAACAACATTCTTAAAAAAAAAAAAACCCTTATATAAGTTCATGCAAGGTAAGCACTATTTAGTTCTAACTGACTGCAACATTTGTAGTAATTCTTCCGCTACCATCTAACACAATCTCTGGATAAAAGGAAGAGTGTATTTTCACTAGCTTAACCTTCCAAAGGGATTGAAACCCAATATAGGCAACCGGGATACACCAAGTGAAGGTGACAGGTAATGAATAATCTAATACAATGCAAGACAAAATACTTTTTGTTTTTCCGAAAGATTGAGAAGTTTTTATTTAGTTTGAACTTTAAAAATTCCAGTTTATTATTGTGGTATACACATTAACTTTTTTAAGAAAAGAGAATGTTGTTGTTCGTAGATTGTTTTTCTTTTCAAATTTTCCCGGAAAAAATTAGACATAATAATTATTATAATATCCAATGTTTAGCTTAAATGATTTGCGTTACGTCAAACTGCAGTTTTATTTATTATCTGCTCCTTCATCTTCTTCCTCCTCCACGTTCTCTTCGTCAAACATTTCTTCCCTAAAAATAATAAATTTGTGTTAATATAAAATAAATAAAAAAAAAAAAAATCTATATTCTTTGGTACTCACTCATTGTCATCATCATCGTCGTCATTTTCATCTTCGGGCTCAACCTCAATGTCAGGTACCAAATAATACTGCAATGGATTTGGCCACAGATCGTCTTTAATGAGTTCAGCTATTTCATCGTTTACCGGATCACTGTTGTCGGTAAACCAATCGAAGAATGTCTTGTATTCGGAATTCCGTTTCTTTTTATTATTAAATGGCTTCGATAGCAATTGCTTAAGTAGATTCTTGCCCTCCTTCCATTGGATTGGTGTACTAGTCGATGAGGGATGATCGCTATTCTCTGCCGTTGCTAATAACAAAATGAAGTGGATTTTTATTGTAAATATACATATTTAGAAAAACTAAGGTTTATGTTGAGCCCCCACAGTGCCATATATCAGATAAGTCGAGTTCAAGTGAGTCGCTATCATAAATGAGTTAAGTTTGCAGCTGCCGCTAACGAGACCGTTGAGCAGGAAGAGAAATAAAGCGATGGATGGGTTTCGGTGTCTTAAATTTAATTTAACATCATGTTAACAACACGTACTACCACTATGATCAAATATAGGGTGGAACCCACAGAGGCTAGATGCGATCATGATACGCACATGTGCACAATAGGTAAAAAGCCGCAATACGTGCCTAATACGAAAAGGTCTTCAACTCACATATCAACAGTTTCTATCTGAAATTGTTTGTACTCTCGCAGACAGATGGTTCTCCGAAAAAATAGAGAGCATGCAAAATTTTGCGTGGTAAACACTTAATATTGTTCTGTTAGAGGGATCGAAGGACGAATTAGAGTGTTGTCTTAAATTGTGGAATGAATCATTCGGTAAAAACGGCTGTGTATCAACTTTTCAAAAGCAGAGAATATGTTCCTACAGTTTGGAGCAAATTCGTACTTTGGCCAACAAATATAATAAATCACGGCAAACCGAAGAAGAAACTTAAGGAGTTGCAAAAGAAAGGAGTTGCTTTCGTTGCACAGGACTAGCATGGATGCGGAACGTCGCCATTATCGAACGAAACCATAATTCCTAGTGAAAAGGCACACCAAAGAGCTGAATCACCGCTAACGCAGATCGACTAGGAACGGATACAGTGTCCCGCCGGAGGCGATAATATTCAGGTACCGTCAGCATCATAAGCAGTTCTTGAGTTGCTTAACTTTTTAATGGAAGGAAGCTCGTCGAGGACGAACTACGGAGTAATTAAAAAAAGCCAGCGGATTAGCTATGCAACTGCGAAGACGGACTCTTTCGATACTGAGTGTTATGCATAGAGGAAGACACATGTCCTATGAAGTGCTACAAGGGTTGCTTCGGGAGCAGTAAAACTTGGATGAACACAGCAGCTACATACACAAAATCGTATCGCTTAGCGATGACAACCTTTCACGAAAGCAAGGTGGTTCAGAAGATCGGGATAAACCGATTATTGATAGCATTATTGACGATAGAACGAATACTTGGTTTATTGTGCTTATTTTACCTACTAGTGGTAGCCATCGGATTCTGCATGTTGTCCATCCGGACCTGACTTGCTGAACTTATAAGCGCAAGTGTTGAACAAGGGAAAAAGCAGCACTATAAATAAGGCAGAGGGCAAAACTCTTTCGATGGAGTCAACGGTGGCGTCACAGAATCTCAGGGCGATAAAGATTTCCAAGAATAAGTCAAGTTTTTGGAAAAGAGATGGTGGCGGATGAGCCCTTATTGGGCCAACGGCAGCGCTCACATCCCCGAAGCGGGTTACTGACATCGGTTTAAAACCGGCCCCTTGTCCTAGGGATTTCAAAAAAATGGAACTGGCCCTCCAGGTTGGGTTGTGCTGTCGAGGTAACTTCCTTACCACGTAAAAAAATTATAATTATGAGACAGACACAAACCTCTGATAATGGACCCTCAATTAATACCACGACTCGGAACCTCCACGGACTATGATATAAGAACGTACGTACACTGTACACTCCTGGTGCTATTTAAAAACTTAAATCTGTCCTCAACTAAATATTACCGCGATTCAGGAGATAAGATGGATAGGAGGATCAGGTATGCAAAAACGGAAAAATTGCGACATTTACTTACATATAACAGCTGTCACAAAAGACTGCACATGTTAGGTTGCGGATTCGTCGTGGGAAATCGGCTACGCTCAATGATAATTGACTTTAAGCCGATCAGGGATTGCCTGGCTATGATCCTCATCAAGGCTACATTCCAAAATTTCAGCATAATATGTGCACACGCACCTACCGACGAAGCTGAAGACTCTATCAAGGAGGAGTTTTATTACCTCCTAGAGCCTACGGAGCCTGTCCGGAATATGATGTCAAAATCATACTCGGAGACTTCAATGTCAAAATCGGTAAGGAAAACAACGGATTAGTTGGAAAGCACAGCCTCCATGACACGACGACAACGGCTTCTGGCTAATCGATTTTGCAGCAGTTAATAATACACTAGGTTTCCAAGACTGCGAATCCACACAGCAACCTGGCGGTTCAACCACACAGCCAGGTTGCTGTGTGGCGACCACGTGCTAATAGATGCGAGGAACACATCCAACATTCTGAATGTTCAAACTTTCAGAGGGGCAAACGTCGACTCTGACCATTTTCTTGTTGCAGCCATATTCAGAGCTCGACTATCCAACGAGAAGAATCTGCAAACCGCCAAGAAAAAGAAATTCAACGTTGAAAGCCTAAGCATGACTGGATTAGCCAGAGCCTGCAGAGAGCGCCTGAGCGAGAGACTCTCTGCTGTGCATTCACCATCCACAAACGCCAACAATCTGTGGAATCAGTATCGCGACATCATCAAAGAGGTAGCAGAGACCACCATAGGCTACCAGCCACCACCCAAAAAGAGCCCTTGGTATGATGATGAATGCGTACGCCGGAAAAAGGTGGCAGAAAATGAGAAGAGTATCGAGCCAGAAGAAGGGAGAAGAAGATCATGCATAAGAAGAAAAGGGCCCACGCAGTCTCCCAGCTCAAGGATATTGAAGAGTCCCGTGATAGGAACAACATCCGGATGTCTTTTAGGAAAGCCAAGCAACTGGCAGCTGGCTTCAAGCCAGGAACGCAGGCTCTTCGAAACAGTGAAGGAAAACTAGTCACCGAAGCACAGGGAGTAGTAGATGTGTTTATGCAGCATTTCCAGCAGCTGCTTAGTGGGCATCAGGTAGAGAGAGTGATAGGGAAAGAAGAGAACCCGCATCCAGTCAATGAAGAATCCATCCCCCCTCCCAGTTTTGAAGAGGTCGTCTCAGCTATCAAAAAGCTGAAGAAGAACAAGACCGTCGGCTCTGATGGTCTACCAGAGCTTTTCAAACATGGTGGTCATGTTTTGGTAGTATGTATGGGTGGATAAGGAAGGCGATCCTATGTCGTGTAAGAACTAACGAGGCATATCCCTGCATAATGTCGCATACATATAAGTTAAGGTTAGGTTAAGAAGGGGTGTGTGACGGTTAAAAACTCATCACGTCCACTCGGAGACCTAAAGGTCCATTGTGAATCCCCTATTTTATATCGATGGAATGGGAACAACAAAATACAGAAACCTATCGCGTCACTGGTTTTGATGGGAACCAGTTGGTGCTTTTGATAAAATGGAGAAGATCCGATATCTGGAAGCCTGCTACCTCTGCGGTGCTTGCGAAGAACCTAGAACCTAAAGTGCGAAGGCGTCGTTCTTGCAGAGCGGGGCAGTAGCAAAGCAAATGTTGGATAGACTCCACCTCTTCCTCATCTCCGCAGCTTCTACATAGGTCGTTGGACTCCACTCCCCATTTACGGAGCATGACTCCGATGGCGCAGTGTCAGGTGATTATACCAGTAAGTATGCGGATACAGGATCGATTAAGTGCCAGAAGGCTCTTTGTTTTCTTTTTATCTAATTTCGACCATAACGTGCGAGAGGTGGCACAGTCCTCCCTAGATACCCAGGACGAGTTGGCCTCTTTCTTTATTATGCCGTCAATTATACTATACAATTTTCCAATCGGTGGCAATATGGATGTGTCCGCTTCACTGATGTTCATTTCCGACCCCATTCTTGCCAAAACGTCCGCCTTCTCGTTACCTTCAATATTGCTATGTCCGGGAACCCAGCAGAGTTTGACCGAATTGTGTCTAATCGTGATCAGTGCATCACGACAGTTCCTAACTGCCTTTGATTTAATTGTATTAAATTTAATCGATTTTAGAGCTGGTTGACTGTCAACGAAGATGGTTATATCCGACGGGGGGAGGTGACTGTCTTCTATGCATTTAGCAGCTTTTTCTATTGCCAGGATTTCAGCTTGGAATACACTACATGCTTCTGGTAATCTGAATGATTCCTGTTTTTGCAATGTTTCCGAGTAAAATCCCGCTCCCGTACCTATCTCCATTTTTGAGCCATCTGTGTAGAGTGTGATCCCTAGATCGCTGTCTATACTATTGGACTCCCACTCTGCTCGGCTTGGGAATAGGACTGGGATATCAAAATTGAAGTCGTTGTATGGGACTATATAACCCGTTGTGGCTGTGAAGCATTCGGAGTTGTATTTCCTGCCCATTGTCTTTGTAGCGTTTAGTATTACCGCATGTCCATAGGTGGTCTCTTTCCACAGGTTGGATTCTTTCAGTCTGAGAGCTCCTTTCGTGGCAGAGCCTTTAATGAACAATGTTCATGTCGCATATAAGATCGTATCCAACGTACTGTGTAAACGTCTGAAGCCTCTCTGCTGCACACTAATCGGCACGTACCAATGTGGCTTCCGGCCCGGAGATCGACGATCGACCAAATTTTCACACTAAGGCAGATCCTGGAAAAGACCAACGAATTTCAAGTCGAAACTCACCATATCTTTATCGACTTTAAAGCCGCATATGATAGCATACATCGTCTTGAGCTCTAAAGGGCGATGGCCGAATTCGGGATCCCGGCGAAACTGATCCAGCTGTGCCGTGTGACGCTGGAAAACACGCGGTGCAACGTGCAATTCGGAAACAGTTCCTCTGAACTATTTCAAACATGCACCGGATATCGTCAAGGAGACGCACTATCATGTGACTTATTCAATCTTACGCTGGAACAGATAGTGCGCAGGGCAGGTGTGAACACGGAAGGCATTATCTTTAACAAATCTGTCCAGCTGCTGGAATAGGCAGACGACATCGACATCATCGGTCGCTCCTAGCGCACCGTTTTAGAGGCTTTTACAGCAATTGAAGAAGAGGCGAAACGAGTTGGCCTTGAAGTGAATGAGGACAAAACCAAGTGCATGTTGTCAACAAACAAAGAAGCATCTGTCCACCGTCTAGAACAAAACGTCACTGTTGGCAACAGTAACTTCGAAGTGGTTAAGGAGTTTACCTACCTCGGAGTAAATATCAACTCCACGAATGACAACTTAGTGGAGATTCGACGAAGACTTACCCTAGGAAACCGCTGCTACTTCGGTTTGGCGAAACAAATGGGTTCAAAACTCCTAACTCGGAAGACGAAATGTATGCTCTACAAAACTTTGATCCTGCCCGTTCTGCTGTATGGAGCCGAGTGTTGGACGATAAGCAGGAAAGTAGAGCAGATTTTGAATACTTTCGAGAGAAAAATTCTTCGTCGGATTTTCGGTCCCGTATGCGAGGAGGACGAATGGAGCATAATATTCAACCGCGAACTCTATGAGCGGTACCAAGATGTGGATGTAGTCCAAAAAGCCAAAACACGTCGACTATACTGGGTCGGCCACATCGAGCGAAAGGACAATAATGCTCCAGCAAAGAGAATCTTCAATTCACAGCCCCCAGGTTCGAGACGACAAGGAAGACCTAACTTCCGTTTTAAGGATCAAGCTATCGCGGATGCTAGAGCGCTTGGTCTAGACAATCAGAAGCAGCTTGCCCGGGATCGAAGACAGTGGAAGGCTGCCGTATCTCAGGCAGAGACTCTTCATGGGTCGGGAGTCCGTTAAGTAAAGTACGTAAGCATATCCTTTGAAAACGTGGGTTATTCCACGATTCTTCAAACTCTAACTCCAACAAAGCTGATAAACGAACAAGACGCCTTGTGGAGTGTGTGCTTTATAATTTAATAATTCAATGTGCTCAATCATCAGATTTCTGTTTTTTTACAAATATACAAGTCGAGACAAATTTCTGTTTTCAACAACTGTGTTAGAGCAATAATCCACACTTGTCAAACAAATATATTTTTACTAGTGCCTGCTGGCTTGTAGTTCATGTTTTAGGCCCTAGAATAACCTACAAATACATTGCCACCAAAGTTGCGTTTCTTCTCAAACGCTTCTGGTAAAATCGGCCTCACAACTACGCTAACGCGCTTGACCTCTGAATCTCATTTGTCTAGATTTCTCTTGTTTTAACCACTAAATGTGTCTACGTCAAACGTTTAGGTACAGTTTCAACTTCCCGATATCATTTCGCATCACTTTCCAGAGGTCAACTATGACTGTACCCACACGAAATATGTATTGGACCAAGTTGTATTTGTTTACTAAATTATGTATTTAAAAAAAAATGGATTCGCATCATTTCATCGCGATAAGCGTTCAAAAGGACGCCAACAAAGTAAAACACAAAAAAATAAAATATTTTTCCAACTTACCGCCAGAACCCAAGTGAAACTCCTTCGTGAGTACCTTATTCTCGAAATATGGATTCTCATCAAAGTGGAAATTTATACGATAGCCTGACTTTATATCCTCAAACTCTTCCACCTCGAGCTTGGTCAACGAATGAAGGCAATCCTCCTCCTCTTCATCCAAAATTCCAGATACTTGTGGATGATTAATGAACTACAAGAATAATTCAATTTTTATTTTCACTCTATAACTTAAACAAAACTATAAGCAAAACAAAAAAAATACAAAAAAAAAAAATGTGCGCAATAAATTTGCCAATCCAAAAACGGAAGTGTGCGGGGATTTAAATAAAAAAAAATAAATATATATATAAAATCAAACTCACCGCTGTAACCCAAAAATTGGGAATCCTTTTAACCAATTCACTGCGTTTCTCATAGCATGGCTTACGCAGTTTATTGTATTTTTGTTCAACTTTTAAAATTTCCTCGCTGGCTTTCTCGTTAAGGGCGTCAATTTCGTTCTGACAAGCGTCAATCAATTCTAGTGCTTCTGATTCATCCTCGTTTGGCGCATCATCGGATGAGATTTTAGCGCGTTTTGCTGGTAAACTAGACATATTTGTTGTCGATTAATTGGATTTTACCGAGGATGGATATAAATATGATTGTTGGTTAGCAATTAATTGCAATTTATTGCTTAGTTTAAATGAAAATTTCAACAACTGTTGCAAAGAACAAAAATGCCGGCTTCGGCTTCACTTTTGATTTCCCGTAATACTGTGAGTACGTCAAAAATTGACGAACGTTAAATATTTTTGCAATGAAAATGGCCGGCTTGGTGATAAGATGAGTGTGTTTAAAGAATTTTGGGTGGGGACTAGAGTAGGTAGGTACTTACATTTAATTTTTTTGTTTTTTTTTTTTTTTTTTCATTTTGTTAAGACGGTAGTGCCATCAGTATTTCTATGTTTCGTAGCTTGAAAAATTATCAAGTCCTACTAAACCTTGAAAGCCATTATGTAAATTATTTGCACTGAGTTTAATGAAATATGACAGTTAGTATATGACTATTGCAACAATGCACTGAACCTGAATAAAACAAAATAAAATATGTGTTTTTGGTGAGTAAAACCCCCTTTCTTGAGCTTGCGGCGTGACATTTATTGACTCGAGTACCAAATGGCTACCAAGACGGCTTTCACGCGAATGAAATGGCCGATGAGCCAGGGAGGAAAGGATCAGAATCAAACCACTTAACAGCAGATTACTCGGTCGTAACGCCCATCAGTCTTCTTATGCCCATAATCACCGCGAACTTACTACGGTGGAGTACACCCTCATGCCGCGTCTCAAACAAAATTTGGGATCAATGCGGCTTCCATCGCTGAATAGACCACAGCTGAGTCTCCTTATATGCATTCTCACCGGCCACAACTCAATGGCGGCCCATCTTAGAAGAATGAGAATCAGCACCACAGACCTATGCAGAGGCTGTTGCGACACAGAGTTAGAGGAAGACACAACATATTTCCTCTGCGAATGCTAAAGCCTCAACAGAACCAGATACTCAAACCTTGAAAAAATATCTTTCAATTACCTCAGCGAACACACCACCTAAAACCAACCTAAAATTCATTATGAAAACTGAATGGTTCAGGAGAGCAGCTTCCGATATGAATTAAGCTTTGGACTAGTAGCCATGTTCTCTTTATTTCAGGTATCCCTCATATTTGGAGCTCATATCAATAAATACTCTAGGGTAGCGTGGTGGCTCAAGTGGTTAGTGCGTTGGACTACGGAGCACGCGGTTCCAGGGTTCAATTCCAAGACAACACCTAAAATTTCTATCACGGCCCAACTTTCGAGAGAGTCTGACAGACATCCGAGAGTAAAACGGTCATGAAAAAGCTTTTCAAAACAAAAATTGCCCTTTTGATACGGCATTAAACAGTTCGTGTAAAGAATATAGCACGCACAGCACAGATGGTGGTGCGAAGCTAGGCCCTAGGTCGGACCTGTGGTGCCAAAAAGTTGTATTTTGTATTTTTTTTTTCTAGGGGTTTTCCAGGGTCTTGGAAAAGAAGTACGAAAAAACCCTTCATTGCACAGAAGTAGCTCTTGCATTACTGTTATCGTCTTTATCAAGAAGTTATCGTCTTGCTAAAGAAATTCTAACCAAGAATGTGACCCTCCAGATTGGAGATTGTACCATGGGGTAACTTTCTTAACACTAAATGCTATATTAAGCAAGAAAGCAATTTAGCTCATATTGTGTGTCGCGGGTTTGGGCAATTGTAGAACCTAAATATGGAAGGATAACATCTCTGGCAGAAAAATTGTTAAGCGTAGCCAACACGGGTCCACCACCACGACATACGACAACACATTTTTCTCTCATAATAATAAACATAAGAGGACATTGTGGTTAATCGCACTGCGATCAATCCAAGCCAGACTCAACATAGATGCAAATGTCTTAGGAACCACACCATCAAACAGAATTGCTCAGTTTAATTCGACCATTACCAAGTAACCCCTGATTTGAAGAATGCTGGTAAGAACATGCATTTAAACAAGAAACACTGCATCGAGGAAAGAGACAAGAAGAACATCGGTTTCTCCAAGGAGCGAAACCACGAAAAGAATGTATTCTCAAGACTGCATAACGGTGATCAATAATCAAATCTAGACGATCATTGCCAAAACTTTTGTCCAGCTGACCATAATGAAAAGAAGGATAGCACTATCCAAGCTGGACCCCCTCAATCGGGTCAGTTACAGAGCTATCACCTGCCATATATTTTTAACGCTTCAGATACTTTGTCAACTACCTAAGTGGCTTCTTAACAATGTGGTTCCAGGTAAGGAAAGTCTACAATTAATCAAGTTTTCACATTTTATGTTATCCATTTGAAACTCGTCCCTCTCTGCAGAATAATGATGGAAAACGCTAGCATAAAACGAACGTCTCCGGTGCGTTCTCAAATATTAAGACAGAAACTGCTAATAGGGGTTCAGAGTTAAACGAGGATAAAAACAAATATATGAAGTGAAGGGTAAATCTAAGCAACGTTCTGTAAAATTCCGGCCCAGAGCTAAACGTCACCAGTCCCATTCCATAGGGATCTAATTATTATAGCAAAATCTATATATGTAAGTCCTTTTAAGAATATAAAGCTTTGTAAAATTTTGTACTCATGTTTTACCATACTATTTAGATCGTTTAGTTATTCAATTAAATATATCTATTCTATTAAATCGATTACAAGACTAATCTATTATTTTATATATGTTCATAAACTTGGCACCATTTGATATCGCATTGAATACACTCAACACTCAATCAGTTCATCTCTAAGCCGTGAGCCTCGTCAAAAACTCTTTTCAAAAGTGTCGACAATTTTTGATGTTTAGGTGTAACGAGGTTGGATTTTACTTTTATTAATTTAGCTAGTGTTCCAACATAATTAAATCAGGAAAATGTCAACAACGGAAGGCCAAGTCAGTGTCAATACTAATTTACAAAAGCAGGATCTTAAAAATCTTGTAAGTATGTTAAAAATCAAGCCGCAACATATCGTGATTTTACCACCCTTGCGGGTAAAAATGTCTGACAATTTGTTGGCGTTGCAAACTCATTACTAGAGCAAAAATCTTGAATCATTGCACGTGGCCACTTTTACCACAATTATCCTGTGTAAATATGCTTGCTGACATTGAAATTAATACACTTACACCGCATAAATATCTGAAAACTGGTATTGCATCTCATCCAGTAAAGTTTATTTCGTGCAGCTGATGCAATCAACACAATTCTAACCTATTTCTTAACATGTTAATGGGAGTGATTAACTTATATTATTTTATCTTTTTTTTTTATCACTTCCAGGACATCACTAATTTGACCGCTCTTTCGCCTGAGGTTATTTCTCGTCAGGCGACCATTAATATTGGTACAATCGGCCATGTCGCTCACGGCAAATCGACTGTAGTGAAGGCACTCTCGGGAGTGCAAACTGTTCGTTTTAAAAACGAACTTGAAAGGAATATCACTATTAAGCTTGGTAAGTGTTGGATGAATGGTGGGAAATATACAATTGCATTGATCGGATGTTGTTTAGTATAGTAATTGGTTTTGAAAAATACAGCTGTAGGTATCGTAAATCTTGAATGAATTTCATCGTAAGTCATTAACCAGATCAATTGAATGCATTTGGATAGAAAAGAATTTTTTTTTTTTAAAGTAACAGACGGTCTTCTAAATTAGGGCGGAAATATTCGTTTAACAAATTTTTTTGTCAATCTGCCTCCTAGCGAGTTAAGAACCACCAAACTAGCAATCGCTGAGATACTGCTAGACTTGGAAAGGACAAAATGTAGAGTGGTTGCCTATGTGGATAAGCGGTAACTCTCAGGGAAATGCTCTCTTTCTGCTCACTAAATGGGCCTTGAAATGCAGACTCCTTCACAGAGAATTTGAGTATCATTTCGGATGGGAAACTAAACTAGAAAGCGTAAGTGTATACGTTGGTTGTATGACGTGCTCGTTTGGTGACCGGCTCTTGAAATGGCCATAAACATACATAAATCAATTAGTGAAAGTGGAAAAGATCTGCATCCACATGTACGTGTATCAGCGGCGAACTAAGAACTACAGAACCGGGTACTGTTCGTTCTACTCGACTCTTCTCGACTTTCACGTATTCTCCGTCCTTCGGGCGACATTAGAGTTTTTTTGACTTCCATCTTTTAGGTGGCTGCCTTCTTTCTGTTCCTACATTTCACAACTGGTTCATACCTTTAACCTGATCGCTGATAGTTGGAGCCTACTCTTTACACAGTATTATATAGTAGTCAGGAACTCACCACAAATGATGTCACTCTCAGGATTCTGCCGAAATGGTGACCTTTGGGTATGCCCGTTGCTTCGCGGTTATACCTTTTTATATTAATGCTGTAAGCAATCGGCAATAGCAACCATAGACGGCTGGACGTGCCTTTACTCGACACAAGTATGGAATGGGCTAGGCTGGATGGTGGAAAACAATCTCCCCTATATGCCCCTGTACAGTCTTTTCCCAAAGACCATTGTTCTTCGCTTCGTCGACCTTAGTTAATTGTCTTACTTTAGTCGTAAGGAGCATCACTCTTACTCTTAGGTGGCGCTAAAGTTCGGGGTGAATCTGAAGCTCAACCAACAAGCCTCACCAGTTAGCCCGGTCCTTAACGAACACCTCCAGTTGCGCACTCCAAGTCAGTTGAGGTCCCCTTCTACTTGTGCGCGGCACCTAAGGCGAGTTCTTGCTCTACTGAGTTGTCCCTTCGTTTGATTCGAAGCCTCTACGGATCGGAGCACTAGTGTCCATTTGCTCTAAATGTCCTAGCCATCTCAAACGACTGTCGCTATACAGCTCGTATAGGTTGCTATTGTATCTCCTACTCCAAAGCCCGTCAACGCAAATGAGACCGAAAATTTAACGAAGAATCTTTCTCTCGAAGTATAAGGCCAAGGATATCTTTAGATACATAGAGCCCAAGTTTCAGCGCCATAAAGCAGGACCGGGATAATCAAGGTCTTATACAGAGTCTCCTTAGTTGTTCGGGATAGGCCTCTACTACTCAAATTGCCTTCTCAGCCCAAAGAAACAGCGATTGACAAGAGTTATTCTTCGTTTAATTTCTGCTGAGATGTTGTCAGAGTTTAAAGCAGACCCGAGGTAGACAAAGTCGCTTACTATCTCAAAGTTATAGCTGTCGATTTTGACGTTCTGTCCAATTTGTCGATGTTGTGAGTCCCTTGTTGACAGCATATATTTTGTTTTGCCCTCGCTTACCGCTAAACACATTTTGGCAGCTTCCGTTTCAATACTAGCGAACGCACCGGTGATAGCCCGCTGAGTTCTACCAATTATGTTAATATAGTCGGCGTACGCTAGTAGTTGCACAGATTCTTTAAAGATTATGCCTTCGGTGTTGGCTTGTGAGTTTCGCACATATCTTTCAAGTATGATGTTAAAAAAAGCACATGGCAGCACGTCACCTTGTCTAAAGGTAAACGAACTTGATGGAGCAGCGAGGATTCTTCATCGTCTCCATCGTCTCAGATGCTGTCACATGCGGTCTTAGAATCGATTAAAAGATGGTGGGTATCGATTTGGACTTCTTGATTTTTCTCCAGGATCTGCCTAAGTGTAAAGATTTGATCGATAAGAGCATCACTCACTTAATAAAAATTTACTAACTGAATCCTTGGTAGTTATCGTAAATACATATGTACGGGGTATTGCAATTGATAGGTATTCTCATCGAAACCTATACTTTAGTTCTGTCTGGAGACCGAACCATTTTAAGAATTAGTAGTTCGACTTATTAATCAGTACTTAGTACGGCGTTTCACACATTGAAATCTTAAGACACTCATTAGTTCTTTTTTTTTATTATTATTTTAGGCAGGTCTGCTGTCGCAAGTGTTTATTTTATCTATTTCACACTTCTGCGATGCAAGTTTGGCTTAACAAGTCAATTAGTTTTGAACTCTGGCTTCTGCTGCTATTCATTTGCAGATTTTTTGGAAAGAAATATGTTGTGTTTCTGCTTGAGTTATAAAACATTTTACAAGAACATTTGCCTGCACGAAAATGAAGATCGTTTACTTACTTTGGGATAGATGGCTAAGTGTACTGACTGTTAGTTTTATTACATTCGGTGCATCCTTCAACAATGCATCTTGTAAATCCCCTGCGGATAGGGGAATGGTCGATTTGTTTGGACAATCGTCAACTTTCGGTTGAGATCCAGCTGATATTGTAACAGGTCTTGGTCTAAGAAGTGTTTTCAGTAATATTAAGGATTTTTATTAATTTCAATACCAAGGAATCTAAATAAGTACCCCAGACAGAAACAAAATGTTTTCGATTGCTGTTATCAATCACTTTCCAAGATATTAAACCTTTGCGTGCAGGTGATACCAGCTGTTTTCTTTTCAGCGTAGAACTAGACAGTGTTATTTATTGGCGAATGGTACTCGCTGGTACCGAACCACATTACTTTTTTTGCAGCAATCTAACTGTGGTTTTCAGAGATTCGTGCCTTGAGCCTGCCTTACATATTTCGTCTTGTAAAACTTTAACTTGGGTCTATAATAAACTGCTTGGTTGTTAGTTATAAAATAATTCCGATGACATGTGTTGCTCTTGTGATATTCAGGAAGTGATTACGTATTTATCTAGCTGTGAATAAAATAAGTACTTTAACTAGATGTTGTACATAATCTATGCTTTAGATCGATAAGTATAAGTATTTAAGGTCACGGTGGCATTTGTAACTCCCTATAAATTATTTTCACCTCCTCAACTCTTTAATTTTGAAATTTTGAGGTAGTTTGCCCTTGTATTGTTTTTTTTTTTTAATTAATACATATATTTTTCATATGCAATACGTTCTGTGAAAAAAGAAAAAAAAAAGTAAATAAACTGCTGGAATCATTATTTTCTCTCTCAAAAAAAAAAAAAAATAATAACTGATGGGGTATCAAAAAGTCTTTTCTCTTATTTTCCCCTATTTTTGGTTTTTTTTTTTTTTTTCATTTTGTATTGATGAATTCTGTAAGCCTCCAGCAATTTATTTATTTTTTATTTTTCTCTTATAATTGCAGAACGTATTCCCTATGCAAAACTCTTGCGAATATCCAAATCACCACAATTACTACGCGAGTTCATTAGAGAACTGGATCAGAAATACAAAAAGCGTCACCGTGAACAGCTTCACGATGAACATAGATTTTTTCAATTACCATTGACCCGGTGCTCCAGTGAGCACTTGATTAGAGTGTCATCAAGTCCTAGTTCAGGCTATGAGAGTGCATTTGATTTGCACGATGTCTCCGATTTGGAATCTTTGCAAAGTATTCGTATACGTAATGGCACTCCAACGCAGAGTAAACAACAGAAGAAGTCCAAGAGCAAAGTTGCGGAATATGTTGTAGAATCTATTGTAAGCATGGAATCGCATTGTGCGTTACCGTTATATTTCGTCAAATGGAAGAATTATCCACCGAGTACGAATACCTGGGAACCATTTGCTAATGTTAGAGAATGCCACCATTTGAGTATTTTTCTAGAAGCCGAGTTGCAAAAATACGAAGAGACAATAGAGCAAATTCACGATTCGATTCAGAGGGAGATCGAAGAAAATAGAGAAGTCCTTACACTAGCTGATGTAAAAATAGAGATGTTGGATGATTTTGATATATTGGCACATCAATCGGATTTGATACTGCTTGCCCAGTTTTGGTTGTCAGGGTCGAAGAGTAAAGTAGAACGAGGCAAAATTCGAAATCGGATTAAGAAGGATACTCTGTTGAAACCGTTTATCATGCAGCGCATGCAACAGTTGAGAGATATTACGCTGTGGGAACTAGCGGTCAACCAAATCGAAGTAGACGCCAAAATAACAGTGGAGAACAATGCCGATTTGGAAGCACCGGATGCTTCTTTTAACTATATCAAGAGCAGCATTGCCGGCGAGGGAGTGCAAATTCTAGAAGACCCACCAATCGGTTGCAAGTGTGAAATGGGTTGTGAATCGGGATCGCCTTGTTGTTCGAAAATGGCTGGTGGAAAATTCGCCTACGATAAGGCAGGCCGCCTAAGAATACATTCCGGCGAAGCCATCTACGAATGCAACAAATTGTGTAAATGTAGCCCAGATTGTTTAAATCGCACAATACAACGTGGACGCAAGAATGCTCTATGCATTTTTAAAACCAGCAACGGCTGTGGATGGGGACTTAAAACGCACAAACCCATTCGCAAGGGAGAATTCGTTTGTGAATATGTTGGCGAGATTATAACAACCGATGAGGCAAATGAACGTGGCAAACAGTACGACGCAATTGGACGTACGTATCTGTTCGATTTGGACTACAATACAGCGGCGGAAAGTGTGTACACAATCGATGCAGCCTTCCACGGTAATGTGTCGCATTACATCAATCATTCCTGCGATCCTAATTTGGCGGTCTTCCCCACGTGGATAAATTGTTTGGACATAAATATGCCACGCTTAGCATTCTTCGCAATAAAACCAATAAAAGCGAACGAGGAATTGTCTTTCGATTACATTAGCCGTGACCATGAGGTGGAGTTAAAGTATGAAAATTTATCCGAAGCCGAGAAGGTGGCTTGTCGTTGTGGAGCCGAGAATTGCCGAAAGGTTTTGTTTTAACTGCCAATCTGCCTGCACATTCTGGAGAGACATTTATAAATTCAGTGACGTGAAATTATTTTTATATTACATTATTAATTTTTAAGTTTAATTGTGCATAGACTAACTTGCACTGCCGTTTAATATACATAACTATTTGGAATGCGTTGTAGATTAAGACAAATATACACGAAATTGTTTATTATTTTAAATCTTATTTTTATTATTTAAGAGCTTGCATCATTTGAGTAACCTAAAAGAGAGGGAGAAATGAATGAGTGTATGAGAAGCCAACTTAGAAGTAATTTATTTTTTTAGATTTGTGTCCGCGGTAGCCGTGGGGCTCAAACCACAAGATTTTTATAGTATGAGTACTTCAAAAGGAAGAGAATGTTTTATATATAAAAAAAGCAATCGGTTTACAATTACTACAATTTTAATATCAGATAGGGTGCTTTAAATGCAGCACTGCCTGATTTGTAAATCAGCAACCATTCCTAAATGTAAACTCAAAATTATGATCAACGCAGATTAAAAACGAAATGTTCACATCGCATACCATTCCAATACGTCATGATTCACAAAGCAACAGCATACACATCGCATCGTGTGTTTGCATCACCAATGAGGTGCAGTCACAATGGGCATTCTGTTTGAATTTTGGAGAGCAGTCATACTAAAGAGTGGGGTTTTAAAGAGTCGCCTTTCTGATTTTGAATGGATTTGGTGGATTTGGTCAGCGCGGAGATAGGAACGTTTCTGTGGGGAACGTTGTATTATAAGCTACGTCAAAGTCAATTAGTCGAAAGTCGTTATCTGTCGTGGTGTCGCGGAGACTGTATTTTTTCACTAAACCGCCGCGTATGCTTTCCTTACCGATTTGGGTATTGAAATCACCCAGTAAGACTTTTTTTTTTTTTTTTTTTTTTTTTTTTTTTTTTTTTTTTTTTTTTTTTTTTCGTAGGAAGGTGGGAATCTTTTAAAGACGAAACTGAGCCCGTACTCAGTAACAGTGTGGGATTTCCACCCACTAAACCCACCTCCCCTTCTACCCCTGGTCCTCGCGGCACTGCCGTCAAGCATTTCATCGCGAGGGGGGACTTCAGCCTTATGTGCTCGGCTCATACAGGTTAGCAGCCTGCTGCGCTGCGTTTCGTTGCTGCTCCTGCCTTCGCTGCTCTTTCATTATTGTAGTCACAGTGTCGTTAACTGCGTCCCAAGCCTCTTCGCTGCTCGTCATCTGTCTGGTGAAGTTGTCTGGGGTTAAGTCCTCGCCCAATTGGTTTACCAGCAGGTGCCGTTCTACGTAGTAACGTGGGCAGTGGAACATGATGTGTTCCGCATCCTCCACTACTCCCGTGCACGTTGGACAATAGGGGTTGTCTTCGTGTCCAAATCTATGCAGGTAGGCTCTGAAGCATCCATGGCCCGTAAGCATCTGGGTGAGGTAGAAGTTCAGCTCCCCATGCTTCCTATTAATCCAGGCGTCTATATTGGGTATCAATCTCTGCGTCCACCTGCCTTTCTCAGAGTGACACCATCTCTCCTGCCATTCTTCCAGACTTGTCCTTGGTCCTTGTCCTTCAGTATTGCTTCTAATCGTTGCTGTTGCCGTTGTCCTGCTGGCACGGTATTTCTGTTGCGCTTCTTTTGCAAGAAGGTCTATTGGTACCATGTCACCCACTACACATGCCGCGTCGTAGGAAGTTGTTCGGAAGGCGCTGCATACTCTCAGCGCGTTGCTTCTGTAGACTGCCTCAGTCTTCTTTCTATATGCTTTTGTTTTCACGGCACTAGCCCATATCTGGGAACCGTAGAGCATTATTGATGAGGCAACTCTTGCTAAGAGTAATCTCTTCTTATGTTTTGGTCCCCCGATATTCGGCATTATCCTTGATAGGGCAGCCGTTGCCTTTGCTGCCTTTTCAGCTGCATACTGCAGATGCTGCTTATAGGTTAACCTTGCATCTAAGGTAATGCCAAGGTACTTCAGCTCTGGTTTGGAAGCTATGACGTGATCGCCCACGGTTACCCTTATAGTCTCCATGACTCGCCTGCTGCTGATGAGCACTACTTCAGTCTTTTCTTCTGCAAGTTGTAGGCCCATGCGTACTAGCCAGTCCTGGACCATCCCAATAGCTTCATTGCAGTCATGCTCCAACTCCTCAAGGTGTTTGTTTACTACAACGATCGCTATATCATCAGCGAAACCAATTATTTTCGAAGACCTCGGGGTTCGAAGTCTGAGGACGCCATCATACATTAAGTTCCACAGTAGCGGACCTAATACGGAGCCTTGGGGAACGCCGCCTGTGACGTTATACTGCTTCGTTCCATCGTCGGTGTCGTAAAGCAGTATTCTATTTCTAAAATAGTCCGTCATTATCCTCTGCAGGTATTCTGGTACTCTCTTGGCGGTAAGTGCTCGCAAGATGTTTCTCCAGTTTGCGGTGTTGAAGGCGTTCTTTACATCCAGCGTGATGATTGCGCAGTACTGTTTGCTCCCGCCCTTCCATCGTCTTCCTTCTATGGCTTTTGACGCGGTATTCACGACTTCGTCGATAGCGTCGATCGTAGACCGTGTCTTACGGAAACCGTACTGGTGAGCTGCAAGGCCTCCTGCCTCATCGATTGCACTCTCCAACCTGTCACTTATGACGCGCTCCAGTATTTTGCCCATTGTGTCCAACATGCATAGAGGCCTATACGATGAGGGATTCTGTGGTAGTTTACTACCTTTTGGCAGGAGGACCAGTCTTTGCTTTTTCCATTGGTCGGGGAATACTCCTTCTTTTAGGCAAGTGTTATACATATCTGCGAAGATGTGTGGGCGCCAATTGATTGCTGCTTTTAAGGCAATGTTAGGGATTCCATCGACACCAGGCGCCTTTTGGTCCTTGATTTTTGCGCAGACTTGCAGGACTTCTTCAGCGGTGGCAGTAAGACTTTGACATAGTACTCTGGTAGGTAGGAGTTCTAAAAGTTCATGAAATTTCTCTTTGGGACCGTTTTCAGACTCGCCGATAGGGGTTTACAATTCATATTAGGGTGATGTAGAACGTAGTTTTGATGCCAAATCCCAGTCAGACTAACGCTTGGGAACTTAAAATCACCTATTCTTGATTTCACATGACGAATTCCCATCTTAATATGTTCAACCTTTTGTGTCAGTTAAATAGTTAAATGCATTTTGTATTTAGTGAATGACGCTAAAATCTGATCTGTACGATGAGGGTTTAAATTAAGTAGCACATCGTGTCTAAAGCGCTCGTTTCGTTCCAAGTCCCAAGAAGTCACAATTAGTCACAATTTAGACTGCATGTCTACTCCAATAAATTCATTTTCACATTTGTACAGTAGCAAGAGTACTGAAAGTTATCCCCTGTTTCTTCTCTATATCTTGTCATTATTAGGTGATTAATAACCTATTGAGCGCGAGTGTATTTTAAGAAAAGATCAGTTCGTTGCTGTGTTAGTTTCGTGTCATGTTTTCATTTGGGGGCAAAAGATTCCGAGTCTTGTTGTAACCAAATTCCTGCGTTAGAGCATCGTCGGAATGTTGGATGCTTATCGGTCCTGCACCTATAGTTCCACCACATTCGTTCCGATGAAATCTATACTTGTGTCCCACCTGTGTCCGTCAGTTTAATCGTACTACAACAGCGGCCTCTTCCGCACACCCTTACCTTTTGAAACCTATTTTCGGTCGCACAGTGAAATTCAGAAGCTCAAACAAAACGTATGTGGAATGACTTGACCTTCTTAATATTTCCAACAAATAATGATTTACAAAGATTTAAAGCCAGCCAACACGCATCGTTAACTTTTTTCTTTTCATACCAACCTTTAACTTCTCTATACCATTTCCTTTCACTCCATCACTGGGTTTATATCTTTTAAAGTACTTTAGTCCTAAATAATGAAGAACATTAAAAAAAATCATATCCAACAAATCTGTTAGAGTAGCTTAGGTAATGAATATGTTAAAGGGTTTTTCAATTGGGATGCCCGCTTTTTCAATACGGTTTATCGGCTATGTGTTAAGTTAGCTGCAGTTTGTTTGACATTTTAACTTGTCTGTACTTGCAGTCATGGAAATTGTCCAAAGTTTTGATTAAATTGCACGTTTGGTTGCAACAACTTTGCGTTCGCGATTTTGAGCGTTGTCTGGGGATTGAACCTCGAACACATCGTTCTGTAGTCCAACGCACTAACCACTTGAGCGACAGCGTCCACTTGCCATTACGACTAACAAGCCTCTCCAGTTAGCCCGGTTCTTAGCTACCTGCCTCCAGTTGCGCACACTCAAGTTTCTTTAGGCCCCCTTCTACTTGTGGGCACCACCTAAGGCGAGGTCTTCCTCTGCTGCGTTGTCCCTCCGAGTTGGTTTCGAAGACTACGAGCCAGAGCATTTATGTCCATCCGCTCTACATGTCCTAGTCATCTTAAACAACTGATGCGCAATTTTTTGATTAGGTCGATGTCGCTGTACAGGTCGTATAGTTCGTCGTTAAATCTCCTTCCCCAAAGCCCGTCAACACAAACGGGACCGAAAATTTTACGAAGAATCTTTCTCTCGAAACTTGCCATTACAGGTTTCATTGGCCCATACTTCTTTAATGATTCTGGCAACACAGTCAACAGTTAATGAAGACCGTTACTGAACCAAGTTGACTGACTATGTTTATGTTTACGATAAATTGAAAAAGAATCACCTGAAACTTACATACATATGTGGTTTCAAGAAGAAAGTGCCACATGCCACACAGCTGCCCAAACAATTGTGTCAGGTCGAAAGACATAGTATTAAGGATTAAGTTTAGCTTAGAGTGCGCGCACAAGACCAGTAAGTTAGTATTACACAACATAATTAAGTTACTTAAGCTAATTTTGAGCGTTTTTTATGTAGCATGTAAGAATAAATAAATTAAGTAATAAAAATGCAGCAGTTCGATGAGCGAGGGCGCTCTTAATTAAAAATCATTTATATTCCACCTAACTCCAACTGTATACGCCACCGTTGACTCCATATTTCAAATTCATCGGCTGCCACCTGGAACAAGAAGAGATGTCTTATATTGAACTTAAATTCTTCTGCAGAATAACCAAAGGCGCCTTAAAGAACCATCTAGAGAACCTCACACTTTCAAAATCTACAGACAAAGGGTACTGTTTATAGACTTCAAGGAGAAGAACAGAGCATTGTTCACTTTCTTTGTACGTGTTCTACGTTAGGAAAGCTATAGTGGCTTTTTTTTCTCAATGATCTCAAATGCGATGTTTAACAATATTGTCATACTACTGTGATATTCTCGCTCATTTCTATTTTACGAATAAGGGGCTATAAATGCTGTTATTTTATTTCATTTGAAAAATTTCGGTGTTTACTACTTCTTTTATGTTTATTTGGCAACTCCTGCGAGTAATTAAACATTATGCATGTGATTTCTTTTATAGGTTATGCTAATGCAAAAATTTATAAATGCGACAATCCAAAATGCCCACGCCCCGCCAGCTTCATATCCGGAGGATCCAGCAAGGACGATAGTTTTCCCTGTAGTCGCCCATCGTGTTCGGGTCGGTTTCAATTAATTCGTCATGTAAGCTTTGTCGACTGCCCTGGTCACGACATTCTTATGGCAACTATGTTGAACGGTGCCGCCGTTATGGATGCAGCTCTGCTTTTAATTGCTGGTAAGTTTAGTAAAGGACTATCATACAGACTATTTAACTAAAGTCTTCTTTTTTTCTATTTAATTTAGGTAATGAATCATGTCCCCAACCGCAAACATCAGAACATTTAGCTGCCATCGAGATTATGAAGCTAAAGCACATCATTATCCTTCAGAATAAAATCGATTTAGTGACAGAAAGTCAAGCCAAGGAACAGCACGAGGAGATAGTTAAATTTGTTCAGGGAACTGTTGCTGAAGGAAGTCCTATTGTTCCGATTTCAGCCCAACTGAAATATAATATTGAAGTAATGCCATTGATGCCACTATCTCTTTGAATATTTTCTCAAAATAGTTCGTTTTTTTTTTATTTCAGGTATTATGCGAATATATTGTTAACAAAATTCCTGTGCCTGTTCGCAACTTTGATTCACCACCACGATTGATTGTAATTCGTTCGTTTGATGTTAACAAGCCCGGTTGCGAGGTTAACGATTTGAAAGGTGGTGTTGCTGGTGGATCAATTTTAAGCGGCGTCCTCAAGGTTGGACAAGAGATCGAAGTGCGACCAGGTGTCGTCACGAAAGACCCTGAGGGAAATGTCACATGTCGACCGATTTTCTCGCGAATTGTCTCACTGTATACGGAACAGAATGAATTGCAATTCGCCGTTCCTGGAGGTTTGATTGGTGTGGGCACAAAGATTGATCCAACCTTGTGTCGCGCTGATCGTTTGGTTGGCCAAGTTTTAGGCGCTGTTGGTCATCTACCAGAAATTTACACCGAACTGGAAATCTCCTACTATTTGTTAAAGCGTCTCTTGGGAGTACGTACTGAGGGTGACAAAAAGGGCGCTCGTGTACAGAAACTGGCTAGGAATGAAATTTTATTGGTGAATATTGGTTCGTTAAGTACCGGTGGACGGGTACGTGCAACGAAGGACGATTTAGCCAAGATTGTGGTTACAACACCAGTGTGTACCGAAATTGGAGAGAAAATCGCTCTCAGTCGTCGAGTGGAGCAGCATTGGCGGTAAGTGATTTATTTTGTTTAAATGCGTAAGTGGTTAGTGAATGCCACAGATAATGAAATGCGATACAGTTTTATGTACATACATATATGTAAGTGTATAGTACTCTAGCGTTACACAAGTTTTATAATTTCTCAGACCTATCATGGTATCCGTTCCGAAAGAGTTACTAATTGTAAAAAAAATTCCGATTGCAACGCATGACACCATCACGGTATTCGTGTTCGTACAGAAATTGCCAACGCGTATAAATGTATTTGCCTCACAAAAAATTGGAAAATTTCTCCGCGACGAATATCTATCGGAGAACTTTGGAGAAAAAATTACAACCGATAATGAGTGTCGGAACGGACTATTATAAAATAAGTGACGTCAACTGGATGCTGAAATTATGCGAAAGTAAACACGGTTCACTACGCAAATAGTCACTCTATGCAGTTAGCTATTATGCTCAGCTGAAGTCGACTTAGAGAATAGATGCATTGAGTTCATATAACCTGTAGCTATCACTAGCCTCTTATAAAGCTTATTCGACACATTTTCGGATTTCAATAATCTGTTTGTTTTTATTTCATTTTCAGTTTGATCGGTTGGGGACAGATTCGAGGAGGTAAAACAGTGCAACCAGTTATCGATAGACAGCCCAAATAAATATTAAATTATATTCAAAGCAAACGTTAATTTTTTTTTTGTTAAAAGTCCCCACAAACAAGAAAAAAAAAAACAAAACAGATCAAGAGATAAGAAAATACCGCATTTTTTTAAAGAAACGGAAATAATATAAAATTTTATTATTTTGATTACACATTTTCTATTTAAAATATATAGAAGCCATGTTAAAAAAAAAAAGCAAAAAGAAAAACAAAAATCAAGCATGGAGAACAAACAATTGTTTTATTTTAATTTAGTTATCAGGCCTAAATGCAAAATAGATTATTTGTTTTGTTTCATTTTATATTATCCTCCCTTTGGTTCGAAAATAAAGATTGTCAGTTAACTTATGAATTTTGTTGAGAAAGAGTTAGGGATACGGTTGATTAGTATTTCTGCAATTTTGAGAACGATTACGGATTTGTCTCACAAAGCAAGAGAGAGAGGGAGATCTCTTGTTTAATCCCTTTGTTTACTTAGGTATCGCTGCAGTGTATGGGTTGACTCTGGGGCCCAAACAATGAATTAGCCTGGTTAGGATGCTTTCCCAAATACAGAACTGACTGCTTTGTGAATCAGCAACCATTCATAAATGTAAATTCAAAGTGATGACACCGCTATACGTTCCGAAATGCATTGTGAGCGAATATACTGCTGCACAAACAAAAGCAAGCAGCGCATCATGAACTAGCACGATACAAACGACATTTGTTTTTTACAGTTCTTATCACCAGCACCACAAATGTTTAGCAAATGATGAATTGAGTTGCAATTAATTTGCTACACATTCACCCCTATCGAGAATTATATTTCGAAAATAGATATCGTGAATAATCTTTGAAGGTAAATTGCTTTTTCATATAAACTTAGGCCTATTCTACTTTTCCTCTCCAATGCACGTCGAACTAAGTTTAGCTTTAAGGATCCAAAAATTCAGACAAGTCTTTGTCAACATGCTCCCTTTCTAATTCTTTTTGGTTAACTTTATCTAAGTAGGAACACCGAGGGTGAGTGGAAAGGAATTAGATATGTCCCAAAAATATTTCTACATCGGTTTATTTTATTCAATCACACGGATGAAATCTTCGAGAGGGAGCTATAAAAAATTCAAAAATATCTCGATAAAGGAATTGCTTTCACCTAGCATTCCTTGTGGTAACTCCAAAGGATTAGACTTGTGCCGCAGATTTCTTATAATAAGAACGCAGCGTGAAAGCATTGCGTAAATTCAATAATGCATCACTGGCATTATGATACTCTTAATGCTCTGTTAAACGTTCATTAATGTAAGCAAACGGCATCATACTTAACGTCAAGTGGTCATTATTGCAGAGTTGCGTAAACTGATGCGCAGCCACAACAAAAAAAAAAGCATCAGCTAAAAGCTTGAAGCATTGTTGATTCGACAGGCTAGAGGCAATAAAAAAAAATATCGGAGAAGAAAGAAAAATAAGAAAATACACATTTGATGCCGCATCACTGCAGAAATGTTGGATTTTTCTGAATTTACACATCGTGCGCTTGCATCACCCATGCAAGGTGCAATCACAATGCGCGGTTTGTGTAAAGTTTGGAAAGCAGTCCAGTTGTTCATACCAACTTGATGCTCGACATCTAAAGCGTCACCGCGGTCCAGATCGTTGTGTGAATTCGCTTCGCTCTATGCACATATCCCAGCCAAAGGACTGATGCTCAGGTTTTTGACCACGTCGATGGCCGTATATTTCATCGTTATTTCCTTCCCAAAAGCTCGTCAAACCAAGCGGATCAGAACGACAAATTTAATATTGAAGCAGCCAAAAATATTTTCACCACCTTGACAGGCAGCTTGGTATTCGTTACAAAAAAGTTACGAAGTCAGATTATGTGCTATAATCTGTGGTTACGAATCGTAAGAAAATTTCGATTGCAACGCATGACACCGTCATGGTATCCGTTTTCCGTTTTCGTACAGAGATTTAGCCTTCGATAATAGTGTCGGAACGGACAACATGATATGATGATAGGACTAAGCATCCACAAAGAACGACTCGGATGATTAAGGTCTAATATAGAGTCTCATTAGTCATTCAATCGGCATGAGTGTATCTCCGACAGAAGGTCCATCCTCAGAGTAACCTTATTCATTTGATATTCAACCAGCCTTGCCATGATTTTCATCGGGTTGGATCTCTAGATGAAACTTTTGGCTAATGGATATTCAACTTTATCAATTTTTGGCATTAGCCACTTTTAACATTTGGACAAGACGTAGTAAAGGGCAGGACGCTGTAAAGGTTTTCTTCAGAAATGAAAACAACTAGTTTATACCTTCAACAAGGTTGTAGGCGATTTGATTTAAATTTATCAAATGATGCCACAGTCTTTGTCTGTTTTCGTCTGAGTGCAGGTACCATCAGAAGCCAGTTACTAGTTCTACAGAGTGCTCCAAAATCTCTACAGGAAGTATGTTTAAAGTAGTAGGTAGATTGGGGGGTGACTGCACTAATAATGTGCAGCCTCACTCTGATCTCAACGGATCCCCGGTTTGCTCCATGTCTGAAGCGGCCCTCCTGAACCATCCGGTTTTCATGATAAATTTTAGGATGGTTCTAGGTGGCATGTTAGCTAGTTTGCTGAGGTCGTTAAAAGATACTTTTCTCAGGGTCGAGTATTTTGTTTTGTTGAGGCTTCCGCATTCGCAGAGGAAATGTGTGGTATCTTCCTCTACTTCTAGGTCGCCACGGCCTCTGCATAGGTCTGTGGTGCTGATTCTCATTGATGATGTTTAACAATTCATTTTGTTTCGATCTGAAAATTGAGTGACCGGTTGAGAAGGACTGAGCTCCTTTCCTGTTCTTTGCAGTTATGGGTTTCATCAGGAAACTGACGATCTGCAAGAGGTCAGACTAGAATATCAGTTAAAAACATCGCTGGAGATATGTAGTAGTCAGGCATAGAATTCTCAACTTCCACTCCCGTTCTATAATTAGCAGTCTACCAGCCCGTTTGTGATGGTCGGCTTTCCAAAACAATGTTTGGATGATGCTTCAGGATGGCGGTGTGATGTGTTTCTTCGTTGCTCCGCTGTTGACTAAAGACCGGAAGGGGGATGTCTTGAAGTAGCGTAACATGACTGTGAAACTACAATTGTTTCGTGGTATGGCTTCTTCTGGATCAGGCCTTTGCTGGTCTGAGAAGTTATGATGTTTAAGGCTATAGTCGTGGAGTGGAGCTTACGAAATTTGTGTCGGTGTTAAACTGATTTCAAGTATGTTTTCAGATTTGTTCGGTTTTGAGACCGGAATCACTATTCCCACTTTTCAAATACCTGGGACTTGGAAAAAATTCAGGATAAATTCAGGATTGTCAGTGGTTATTAAGTTGGACTGCTGAGTCGGAGCTTCGAATTTGGATTCGATTCTCCGACATCTAAGTTCTTTCACTCTTACACCTCATCCGAGAACATCTAACGGACAGGTTATTAAGCAGTAGGCCACATTCCTGTGAAGAATATAATACGCGCAACACGAACGTTTACGTGAACCTAGTGCCTGGGTCCCACTTAGATCTCTCCCGCGTTTTGAAGCAACGTGGCTCTTTCATGTATGTTCTATCAATTGAACCATACATCATTGGCTGCCACATGTCGCATATCGTGCAACAAAGTTGCCTATGTTCTTGATCAGTAGATTGTAGGTCTTTGAGTTCAACAATTTTGTTCCTTGTTGCTTATTTCACCCAGATAGTCAAGGGAAAGTTGTAATTTATGACTTTAACCTAAATTTCGGGACTTGGACAATATCAACAATTTAAGAGTCGAAACGTGTACCATAATATGTTATTCTCCAACCTCGTACGAATCGGATAAAATCATAGGGCTGAGAATGCCATGATACCACGAGAACCTTTGAAAACATAGATGCGGTTATTACGGACTCACAGCTCCTGAAGAAGTGTTCACCCCCATCGTGGAACCCGTCGGGGGAATGATTCACTAAAAATTAAAAATTTGCAATCCGTTGAATTGAACGATTCACATGTCGGCAATGTGAATGAGAGCGATGAGTCAAAGCACCACCAAGGACAAGTCTGGAAGAATGGCAGGAGAGATGGTGTTACTCTGATAAAGGCAAGTGAACGACCAACCGAATATTCACGAAATATATTTTAAAGTCAAACCAAAAATGGTAGCAATAACAAATTAGCATTTGCATCGTGCTAGTTCACGATGCGCTGGTTGCTTTTGTTTGCGCAATGCATTCGTGTACCATGCATTTCGGAACGTATTGCGTTGTGTCATTATTTTAAGTTTGCATTTATGAATGTTTGCTGATTCGCAAAGCAGATAGTGCAGATTCACTACATCGCAGAAAACCCACGGATCAAATCTCCCCATATATTTGACATCCGCAACTATTTCATTGCGGTTTTGGTTCTTTTTTTGTTGTAGTTTTCTGAAGGATAACCCTAAAAAAAGAAAGGATTTTAAAAAAAGGCCGCAAGACAGTTGAGAATATAGGGAGGATCTACAAACATATACAATACGTTGTTTTTTGTAGTTCTAGTAATATTTTTTGGTACTAATTTTTCCCACTACACACTAGAACGCTGATTTTGAGCAGCTCATTGCAGCCGATTAATCAATGAAGTCAAGGAACTATCTAGATTGGAAATCCTAAAGGTGGATTCTCAAAGCATATGAATTTTCACTGAAGAAAGCCGAAAGGAAATCATCCAGTGAGGAGTACCTTGAACAGATTGTGGATGCTCTATTTCCCAAATACTCCCAGATGCTCTATTCCAAATTTACACTTTATCTATCATTCAACACAAGCACACCATTAACAAAAAGTTTCATATCAGAGCAAGAAAATCCTTAAAATTATACGTATACATTCAAACTGACTGACGAGATAATTCTTTTAGAAATTCAGAAGTCCTCGGACATTGTTAACTCGCTAACAACTATCTTATCTTCAAGGGAAGTATTTATGTGAAGGTGTCTTTATTCTCATTTCATGAAGTTAGTAATTTTGATTTTGTGGACGCCGTGGCTTAAATAGTTAGTGCGTTGTACTACGGAGTGAAGGGTTCGAGGTTCAATCCCGATAGCACCTAAAATTAGATATGCAATATGTATCCGTTATCAGGCTATCCGGTCACTTTTTTTCTATCCGGCCGGATGCTGGATAGAGAGCCGGATAGGTAAAATAAAACATAAAAATAAGAAGTCGATTGAAAAAGTATTTTTCTTTATTCACAGAAATTAAATAAGTTACAAAATTAGTACTTATAATTGATTAATGGTAGATTATGATGCATAAAAACAAGTGTTTCTGCATTAACTGGTAAAAGACGGTTGCATTTATTTTCGTATACTATGCCAGCTTCAGAAAACAGCCTTTCGTTGTATACGCTGCTACTTATTGATGAAAGATAGACCTTCGCAAATTTTGCTAAAATTGGGTACTGATGATGATTAACTGACCACCATGCGTAAGGGTCACTATTCCGGTCAGTCCGAACTGTTTTTAAAAAAAGTTCAAACTCAGTCGTAGTATCAATTTTTTCGGAAACTTCATTTCCATCTTTCGCCACTTCATCAGAACAGTCCCAAAATGATGCATGCGGCGATACGCATATTAATTTCGTATTCATTTTTTTTTCTTGCTGGGTAGAGAATCCCCTTCACTGCCAGAGGAATGGTCGTCGTAGCTCATTTGTAAAACTTGCAACAGAGTTTTCTGACGGGCTCTCTCGATTTGAATCGATTCTAAGAAACTTGCCTTGAATCTCGGGTCCAGAAGAGTTGCTACTAAGTAGTATGGGTTTTCATCAAGATCGAAATGATGCTTTAATGCAGTAGTTAATGAAGTCCTTATGCTCAATAAATTAGGTGTTCTTCGCACCGTATCTTCTTTTTCTATGTACCTTATTAATGTGGTAACATGTGGTATAACTTCCGAGATACATGAAAGCCCAGGACTGGTTGTTTTTGTTATTTCTTCTAAAGGTTTGAGGAGTTATGCACAGTTCCATTATGTCCCAAATGGAACAATGCATAAATTGTTGACTGTGTCTTGGTCAGTGATATACGGAGAAATGGATCGTTTCTGTTCTAACAATCGCTCCAACAAGTAATACGTTGAGTTCCAAAGTGTACAAATGTCTTGGACTAGTTGATGTTGTGGTGAATTCAATTCCTTTTGTATCATCGTCAGTTTTTCTTGAGCCAAACTCGAATGATTAAAGTGCATAACAATACGTCTTGCAGCAGAAATCATTTTCAATGCTTCAGGATGAGACTTCAACGATTCGTTCACTGCCAGTTGAAGCGAATGAATAAAGCATCTGGCATAACCATAACCGGCGACTCTTACACCTTTCACCATGTTGGCCACGCTATCATGAATAAGCAAATGTATTTTGGATTGGGGAATATTCCAGCGAGTACCGTTTGCATTCAGCTCTTTTGCAATGTTTCCCTGTGTGAGATCCTGCAAAGGGTTTCATTGCCAGTATGGCATGTTTAAATTCAGGGGACAACCAGTGAGCTGAGAAACTCAAGAAACTGTTAATTGCTGTGCAAACAGGTCCACATGTCTGCTGTCACCGAAATTACAGTAGCTTTTAAGATATATCCTTCAATTTTAGAATGTATTCGATCATAAATGTCAAGAATAATTTTGTCAGCAATAGTCGTTTTTCTTTTTTAGTTCAGAAAAGAGCCCGAGTTATCAAAAAAAATGTTTGTGTTTCTTTTTTAGTTCAGTGCGCTCAGAGCACTCAATTCGCGTTTCTTTTTTTGTTCAGAGCGTGCTCTATCAGCTCAGCATGAATTTATTGAACATCCTGAGCAAAACCCGACATGATGAATTGGACGTTTAACAGGGGGTAAAGCAATGAGAAAACAAAATCGAAAACAATTAAAATGGAGTTCGAGGCTTTGTTTTTTATTAATTATTAGCAGTTAATAATTAAATAAATACTTTATTTGGGTATAAACGCTATTTTAGTGTGTAAGAAGACAAAAAGCATGAATCTTCCATTAATTTTGCAGTCATATGACAGGAACTGCTCAATCGTGTTTCTTAAATAAATCAGTGTTCAGAGCGCGCTCGACATGTTCAGGCTCTGTTCAGAGTTCTGTTCTGAACTAAAAAAGAAAAACGCCTAATATAATTTCGGCAAGGAAAAAATTATAACGAGGTAGTGCTTTCTCCATAAGCCTCTTAAAACCAACTTGCTGCACAATAGATAGTGGTTCATTTCCGCAATCAAATAATGGTATTCTTTCGATTTTTAATCTTTAATGTCTCAAAGTATTTTTTTCCCCCAAAGTTTCTGTCAAAGTTAATTGTTTCTGCTCCTTTGTTGTGACAGAAATGATTCACTTGTAGACAGAATGGCATTGCTTTCAGAAATCTTCTGATTTTTCATAGCTGTCGTACCAACTTTTTTTCCTGTTTCTCCACGAGAAATCTTCGACTTGCACAGAAAACATACAGTCATCCTCACAGATTTCAAAATGATTCCAAATTGGGGATCTTTTGTTCAGCGATTCCATTTCACTTTATTTGCTACATGAAAGTTTAATAATAAACAAGGAAGATAAAAAAGTAAATAACCTAATAATTTCGCAAACGTTTTAAATACAATAAGCGTCTTAGTTCGACCAGTAATTTATGCCAACCCTGTGTTCTACTGATTCTCCGCAGCACTCTCCACACTCTCCACACGAGCCGTACAAACAAATAACTGAACCAAACAAGTTACAACTTGTACACGTGCCGTGTTTGAACTAGAATGCATCGCGATGTATGTATTCTGCTCTTGACAGTATATTTGGCTATCCGGCTAAAGAATATGCCGAATATCCGGTATCCCGTATTTGGCCAAATCACTATCCGTTACATCTCTACCTAAAATTTCTTTCACGACTCCACCTCTCGCGAGCGTCGTAGTAATTTTGCCATATCTATTTGTTCAGTAATATTTGTTTATTTATTCCTTCTTCCCGTCATCAAAAATTGAATTCTTAAATTATCACCACTTATCACCAACCAAAGTCGAACAGATATTTCCGTCAGAAATGAAATTTCTATCAAATAGAAAAATGTTCCACAATATACTCTTTCAGATTATACGAAACCGAAAACCGTGATACCAAAAGAGAACCTCTGCGGTCTCAGGACTGCTAGATAGGTGTTATATGGTGATTCGTATAGAGTTATATGAGTGAATCTCGAACAAATAAGTCGTAGTTAGTTTCCATTTAACCAAAGTGTGTGCATATGTATGTAGGTACATAAAAAACATATCAAACATTTTTTTTCCAATTTTATTTTTGTTGTTGAGTTTTTTGCTTGTTTTTTTTTTTATTATTATTATTTATTTTACCTATTTGTACATATTATTACAAATAAAAATAATAAATTTTTAATAGTAACTTTTACTCACATATTCCTTGTGGTTGAATTTAATTACAAAACAATAAAAATAATAATAATAATAATAATAACGAGAGGGCCCCAAGGGACGACGTTTCATATAGTATTGGGATTAGGATATAGTAGTACTTGATGTTGGCAACAAAAACAAAACAATATACGACTTTATTTTTTTCTTTGTATCAATATGAGAGGAAGTTTTATGTCCGACAAGTTTTCTGCTTCTTTCACGTTCTCTTCAGTTCAACTTTTAGTGACAACAATAAATAATAACTAATTTTAAAAAAATATATTCTAATAATAATAATTTAAATGGGTAAATTGAATTCGCCATTTAGTTTAATTTTTTTTTTATCTTTTTGATTGCATTTTTGTGTATTGATTCTTTTGTTTTTCCCTTGCTAACTCTTTTTGTTTTGTTTTAATTTATTTTGAATATTTTTAAAAAATATTTTTTGTTTGTTTTATTTTATTTCAAACTTATGTTTAATTACGTTGTTTGTTTTGTTATCTATTTATTTAATTTATTTTGTGTTTAACTTTTAGATTGATTGAACCTTATACATACAAAGAAGTATGTATCCTTAATTTTCTTTTTTTGTTTTATTATGATGAATTCGTGTTATATGTAGAGAAGGTGAAGGTACATTTTAGGCGATTTTTTTCTTCGATTTATTAAATATATACTTTGTTGACTATTCGATTTGTTTCGATAAAAACATTTTTTTTTTTTTTTTTATTTTACATTTTTTTTTTTAATATGCCTTCTCTTTGTTAATTTAAATTTAATTTAAATTTATTGTATAAAGAGTTTATGGTCTTACGTTTTTATTATTCATGGGTGTCTGTGTCTTTTTATGATTTTTTATTTTTAATTAAATAAATATGTTACTGTTGCATGCGAGTGTGCGAACTCCTTTGACTTTTGGTTGTGAAAACGACGTTTTGTTTTTATTTTTTGCTTTTGTTGAGGCAGGGTAAAAATTGTTTAAACACACAACATGCATAATTGATTTTTTTTTTTTGTAATTATTATTATTAAGGTATCTCTTTTTAAAATTTTTAATGGTTTTCCTTAAAATTAATTAAAAATTCTCAGATTAGATAATTCTTCATTTTTCTTTGTAATTTAAATAATCATCGAATAAATCCAGAATGCCTTCATCACCTGATGCCAAAGTATAAACAGAATCGGTTGGCGGTTGGATTTCTAGGAACGGCATGCAATCATCTGCAATTAAAGGATAATACAGAAAAAAAATGATTAAATTCTTTAGTCACTTAAAAAAATCAAAATAGTTATAGAATATTATAGAATGAAAGATAGAAAAGGAATGAAAAAGGCGCGTTTTAAAAGAAAAAAGCAAAAAAGATATAAAAAAAATCAAACAAACAAATAAAAAAAAAATTCCAATGGTTTTGTTATACATGTGAATGAATTGAAATTCACGCCAGAGCTGAATCTCATGGTGCTACAGAATTTCATAATTTGCCCTTGCAATGCAGACCCACGAGAGTTCAGATCCAAAATGAATTTTTCTTTTCTTTTATTACTGCGATTCGAAATTACAAAAAAGGAAGAAAAAAGAAAACAACTATGCGACATTTTTTTTTCTTTTAAGTGAACTATTTTATTAGTGACGATATGTGACGTTGATGATATGGTTAAATTTTAATGACGGTTAATTGTAATTCGAATTAATTCTTGCAACAAGTGTAGCGGTGACAGCGGCAGCGCAGAAATGGTAATTAGCGAAGCACAAAAACTTTTTGACAAAATTCAAATTTTGGTCTGATTTCTCGTTATTATTGTGGTGTCCGTGGGTTTATTTCGTTGTACTCATCAGCTTTATTTACAAATATAATTATTTAATGATTGAACATACCTTTCTTTTTAGTCACAACAGTACACAAATTCCCGTACGATATTCAAAAAAAATTATTTATAATTATTATTATTGATAATTATAAATCTGTATGTTGGGTTTTAATATGAACTTGAATATGGAAAACATTACCCAAACGAGTCTAGTACTCGGTTAGGGTTTTTGTAAATACACTTTGGATACCTTAATGTTTTGCTTAATCTTCTGTTTGTCTCCCCTTTCCTTTTGGGCATTGTCATCGCCATTTGCATTTTCGCCGTATAATAAAAAAAAAAGAGTCTATAGATAAGTAACTAAAAAACTTACACACGATAAAAGCACTGACTATTCACTTTGGAAGATCATCAAACACCTAAACACATCAATAGAACTAAGACATCCCATCAGAAAAATTAGTAGGCAGTGGGCAAAACGAATTCAGCGAAAACTGTCTTATGCACTGAGCGTCACTTCTTGTCCAAAACGTCAAAAAATGCGCATCATGACTGCACACTGCTTTTGTGATGCCAAATTTTGATGCTTTGACACTGCTATCGCTATGCATTCATGTTGCTTTTTTATTTTTGACATTTTGGAACACTACGCGATGTTTTTGTCAATTGGAATAAGTTGCAAAAACTTCCGTTTTCCAATGAAAAACAACAACATACAAATCATTTGCATCACAAGAATTCATGATGCGCTATTTGCGCAGCTGATTCATTCATGATGGGTTTTGGCACGTGATGTTTTGCAACACTGCTATTATTTGCATTTTGAAACGTTTGACATTGCAGTATTGCGTATTGGAATTCAGCTTCAATGTGATATGACGTGCGATACGCAGCCAAGAAAACGAAGACATTGCACTAGTCTCTGTGTCTGAAGTTAGAAAAGAAGTTATAGACAAAATTCAAACGAAGTAAGCCCAGGGTATGACCTAATTACAGGTGAAATATTAAAACAACTTCCACACAAAAGGTCTGGTGAATCTTACCAACTTAATTCAAGCTAAAATCAAACTACATCACGTCCCCTAAGACCATGGTACCTAAACCAGAGCAGATAAATCACCGTATGAGGTAGCGTCCTATAGGCCCATATCCTTGCCCTCAGTCATGTCAAAATTGTTCGAAAACCTGCGTCTCAAACGCCTAAAACCAATCATTGAGCGTAAAAAACTAGTACCAAGACACCAGTTTGGCCTTAGAGAAAGTCATTCAACTATCCAACCAAGTTCATAGAATTACTGTTGACATCGAAAAGTCGTTGGAAGAGAAAAAGGTTTGTTCTGCGAGTTTTTGGTCGTAGCCCAAGCGTTCGACAAAGTTTGGCACGAATGTGAACAAACTGAAAAATATTCTACCAATACAGTACTTAAAAGTTACTTGAATTATATACAGGCTTTATGTATCCTGGTTTCTTTAGAATAAAACAAGAAGATGCGTACTCCAAATTAAGGAAAATAAAATCCCGATATCCATCAACGTTTCCCAAATTCCTTATGCTTACAACACCAAAAACCTAGGAATAACCTAAGATGCAAAAATTCGTTGGAAGGAGCACGTCAAGAAAAAAAGAGACGAAATTAACCTAAAGCTAAACAAAATGGACTGGCTCATTGGTAGACGTATAGTCTTATCTATTCATAACAAACTTTTACTCTACAAACAAGACATCAATCCAGTATGGGCCTATGGCAATTGTGAGGGTGTGCTAAGAAAAGTACCATTAAAACCATTCAAACACTTCAAAACAAAGTATTGAAGCACTGTTAATGTACCATGGTACATCCGTAACACAGACCTTCATCGTGACCTGAAAATGGAGACCGTATCTAGAGAGATTCAGAGTTATGCAGCAGCTTAAGCAAAAAACTGAGACAGCACACAAATGAAGAGGCATCTTAGAAGACTCCAACGTAAGTTTTTTGGTTTTTTTCAAATTCTTTGGCTACCAGTTTATGCAATTGTTGGTAGGAACAAGATCTGACAGTTCTACAGGAAAGCCAAGTAACTAGTAACTGATAAATCCGGAATAATGAAGGCAAGCTAGTCACAGAAACACAGGGAATCGTAGATGTATTCCAGAGCATTCCCTGCAGCTGCTGAATGTGCATAATGTTGAGAGTTATAGAAAAAGAAGAGAACCCACCTACAGTCCTCGAAGAATTAGTATTCTCTCCCAGTATTTTTTTAGTCCAGCTATTAAGAAGATGAATAACAACAAAGTCACCGATTTTGATGGTCTACCTGCGGCGCTATTTAAACATGGATGTGATGGATAAATAGGGTGTATGCACCAAATCATGAAAAGGATGTTCAATGATATTATCAGTGAAGATGCTCTATCATGTTATTTTTATTTTAATTTCGTGCTCCAGCTGCTGCGGTACAGACCCGATAGAGACTTTGTCAGACGGTCTTAATATGCTGCTGTAAAGCTTTTACGACAACGAATAAACAGAAAAAAAAACACTGATCCTGCAGTAAACTATAGCAAAACAAAGTACCCGTGGTTCGCAAACAGAGGCTTCGCGTAGGACAAAGATGATATCAGTAACTTGGAGACTTTTAAAAAGTATACATACCTTGAAATAAATATTAACTCTATTAATGACATCCCAACGCAGAATCGACGAAGACTAACCCTGAGAATTTGTTGTCGGTTTCGCGAGAAACAAAGGGGCCAATCTCCTTACTCTCTAAGATGCTCCATAGAAATCTAAACCTGTCAGTTCTGCTGCACGTTGTCGAGTGGTGAACAATAAGCAAGAAAGCAGAGTTGATTTTGTAATTTTCTGCGCGAAAAGTACACGAGTGAACTCTATGTGAATGTAGTCCAAAAAGCCAAGACACGTCGAATGCTTTGGTTCGATACCATCAAGAAAATGAGCAACTATGATCTTCGAATGGTCCGAGACGAAAAGGAACTTCTAATTACACTAGAGCCTTAAGTCTAGAAAGTCGATTATGTCATTGATGTCATCATACTAGTAACAGTTTGATCTGCTATAAACAGCGCTAAACGTCTTGAATAACTGGGCCAACCACTGCGAACTTGGCCTTAATGAACAAAAAAACGACCTAGTTCTTTTTACAATTAAGAGGAAAATTCCCAACTTCGAGCCAACACGACTAAATGGAACTTCAATTATCACACAGAGCAAGATACCCAGGGTGCCTACTAGATCGAAAATTGAACTGGAAAGACTACTTAAAAGCACAGAGAATATTTCGATAGCTTTTTACGCATGCAGCAGAATTTTCAGTAAAAGATGAGAGCCAAAACCAACCACAATCCACTTGATGTTCACTGCCATTGTTAGACCGATCCTCACATACGGCTGTGTGGTCTAGTGGCCTGCTTCCACAAAAGCCACAAACCTGAACACCCTCACAAGGATCCAGTGTCTAGCGTGTGTAGGTACGACCAGCGCTATTAGAACATCGGACAATGCCTACTTAACCTCTTCTCTTATGCCTCAAGAAAGAAATAGAGACAAAAAGCGTCCTACGCCTCCCAACCACCTGAATGTGAAAAAGTAACCCAATCGAATACTGCACCATCAGCAAGTGGTGAAACGTTGATGCGTCTCTGAACTAAGTTACCCCCCACACGGACTTCAGTCTTAACCTCGATTCCAAATTACAGTTTAAAGAAAGCTGGACAAACGGTGAGGTCATAAACTCTGCCTCTGTATACATTTTCACGGATAGGTTAAAAATGGACCAAGATTGACTCCGGAATATTCTCAGAGGTACCACCAATACCATAAAACTTCCCAACCACGCAAGCGTGTTCCAAGCGGAAATATATGGACTTACCAAGACCACTCATCTACAGAGATAGTCAAGCAGCCATCAAAGTCATCACTTCTATCACAACCAAATCAAAACTGGTCAAGAGATGCAAAGCAGAACTCAAATCCCTAAGCTCGAAGCACAGCACTACGCTCTGCTGGATTCCGGGACATATTTACTTACACGATAATGAAATGGTCGATGAGCTAGCTAGAAACGCCTCAAAATCAAACGAACTACAAGCAGATTATTCATTTTTAGCGTCCATTAATCTTCTCATGTCCAAAATTGCCTTGGACTTTCACAACCTAGCCAACGTAAGACGGCGTACACTCGCCTCATGCCGTATCTCTAAAAAACTATCGGCCCAATGCAAAGAAAAAGACGACTAGAAAACTTCCAAATACCGGAGGTTCCGGAGGGCAGCGCCTGCCATACACTGATAGGACTAATTGTATTGTTCATCGTTTCAGGTATCCCATACACAATGGATTCGTTGAGATCCGAGTGAGGCTCCACTCTTATAGATGTAATCACAATTGACAAAGGTCGTCATGTTCATTGAGTAAACGGCATTAACCCAGGTGGCAAAGCCCTCTAAACGCGTGCCTACAGAGTAACGCAATAGACGTGTCAGGTTTAAAAGTTCTTCCAAAGCAGCATAATACCCACCTGAGATCCCGCAGGCCTGTCTTTTTTTAAATACTTGGTCATCTATGATCATAGGAAAAAAGTTTTGATCGAAAACGAAATCTCAATTTATACGAACGGTTCCAAAACTAGTAAGGGTAAGGGGTCAGACACATATTCGAGAGATAATATGCATGTGGCTCTGAAACTTCCGGACACATGTAGTGTGTTCCAGACTGAGGTTCTGGCTGCACTCAAAGCTGCGGAATTACTTGAGATGGGATCAATATCCAACAAGAATATTGTCGTCTACATTGATAGTCAGACTGCGCTAAAAGCACTTGAGTCCTACATCATTAAATCTGAACTAGTCAGCAGTTGCCGCACAATGCTTAGAGCATTATGTTCGCAGAACCAGATTATGTTGGGTTTCTGGACACTGTGATATAGAGGGTAACGAAAATGCCGATGTACTGGCCAAAAAAGGAGCAGAGTTCCCGGTAAGTGGTATACTCAAAAACATTAGACCACCAACGGCAGTGGCTAAGAGAATTATCCTCGATAAAATCATCAATATGGCCGATCCAAAATGGTCAAACTTAGAAGGGCACAGGCACAGGATCTTGTGGCCTAAGTTAAATCGGAAAAAATCTGAAGAAATAATAAAACTAAGCAGATCTAAGTTAAGAACAGCGATATGGATACTCTCTAGCCATTGCCTTCTCATTGCCATGAGATTAGGTTTAGCAAACACGGACACACGTGATGACCTACATAGGTACATACATGTCGCAGAGGATATTACTCATATACTATGTATACTATTACTCATACTATGTCAAGTCATTGCTCGGAGTAGAGTAAAGTATCTCCGAAGATACTTTTTCAACAATCTGGATGAGGTTGGTTCACTGACCAAAATTAAGGACATAATTACATAGGTTCTGTAGGGAAATTAAGTGAAGGTTCCCTAGGGATCGCGATGGGCCCACTATGGTGCCTAGTGTTTTATGATAACCTCATAACCCTATACAACTTATAACCTATATGGTCATAGGAAAATCCTGGATCTCGTGAAAAACGAGATTAGGGAGTTGAGCACATGGATAGAATAAAGAGAATGCGTGTTACCGAGAGGTATCACAAAACTCTTATCGAGGATGGAACACTTCCGGAAAGAAAATTTGGCCATATAATCTTTACGGATGGGTCCATGATGGATGAGATGATTACTCTGTTGGATCACCTGAAAGAAGGTCAGGTTGCGGGTAAAAACATTATTATAGCACTGGACAATCAATCAGTGATTAGACGCAAGGAGCAACCAGATAACAATTCATCACTGACATTGGAATGTGTTCATAAGTTCAATGAGTGCTCATCTCGAAATGAGATGACGTAGAGATTGTGGGCAACGAAAAGGCGGACTCTGGTCCGGAACCATTTGATGCAATCGACATAGGAAAGGTAGAACACCTAATTAACTGCACCGCGACGGAACACCAGAGAAGGTCGGTTGAAGGCAGGTGAAAACCAATCCCAGGGTGCAATGTCACATGACCTGGAAAACACCCGGTGGGCAAACTATTTCTTCGAGTTATTTCAAATATGCATGGGATTACATCAAGCGGAAAACTGGATTAGATTCTAAACATAACCGACGATAACACGCTAGACACTATTTTTGAAACGTCTGTGGGCGAAAAGGAGAAGAAGGAATCGGGAAGTTCATAGGCTGTTCGAAGATGTAGGTCTCAAACAACTTGAAGCACAACTAACAAAGCAAAGGAGCAAAGGATTGTACTGGGTTTGATACTTAAAGGCATTTTCTACCTTGTAATCGTTCTACATACGTAAAACAAGCATCAGTAATTTCCGTACCGTACCTAAGGGCCTAATGAAAATTCAAGAGAATATTGAACAGATCCAGTACTTGTTGTCTAACACCAGTTTGCGACATAAAAATCGTAACACTTGTTATAGTTTTATCAACAATTTAGTTTCTTTGAAGAGTCGTTGATTCTAGTTGCAACAGGTGGATCCCCCAATCAATAATTAATAATTCAATAGCAGAGGAACTAACAAAAAGGTAAACTGAAGGTCATTCGTAGAATTTTAACGAATGGTTTTGATAACTGTTTAACAGGTGTAATGTAATTATCACATCATGGTCATGCGAGGAACATACATACATGTATGTTGCGATGACGTACATAGGTGCAATTGTGGTAGTGACAGTGGGTTAAGGTTTCGTTTAATCGGTCCACGGCCGAGAAGGAAACGAAGTTTGTTAGGAGTTTGAAGCCGTTGATAGATTAATAGAAAGTTACTGACGAATTTCGTTTATTTAGCTATTAACGAGTGGGCCATCTTTTTCATCTCGTGGGGATAAATGTCAAGTTACAAATCGAGTCGAAATTTAGATCGCTATGTCTGGAGGTGAACGGACTGGAAAGCGCAGTGTACGTCAGTAAAACGAGTCCGCAAAGGCAGCTCAGCCGGGTACAAGTCCTGCTTTTAATTTTACTACTTACATGCATGTAATGTCCAACTGGCGTGATGAACAGAAAAGATCTTAAAGTTACACTTACAGGTGTACAGCAGTCCAGTACAACATACTAGTAGCCATATTATAAACGTACATATTTTTAGAGAATCCAGTAGTAGGGTTAGAAAGGAATGGCTGGCCATCAAAGGAGAAAGGTAGATTTCACACTATGTGACACGTGGCACATAGAGAATCATCGCAAATTGAACCTCTTACATTCAACAAACGAAACCATATACAAATGTAGGTCAATCACATCAAAATGAACGGCCTAGGACATTGAAAACCGAACCTAAGTGATCGAAGAAATTTCTGAAAAGTTGGTCTGCAAAATAGAAAGAAATCGACTTGCTCCTCGTCGGATCGGGTTATGAAGTAAATGAAGACAAGGATACTGTAGAAAACATCTAAAAACCACTTCTGTAGATAGATATGGCTGGGAGAAAATCAGAAATTTCCACATCCCTGTGCCACCAGACAATACAATACACATTCACGTCAATAAAACGAGACCTCAAGCAAAGGTTGCCCAAAATTGTTTACAAAATATTACTTTGATTTTATTTTCTTAAAATAAAAAACAAAAACCCCTTTCACAACTCATGAACTATGTGTATGTTTTAATTAGTTTAAGGTCCCGCAAGCTCCCAACACCAGGTTGAAATAAGTTACTTACAAAACTAAGGTCACTCAACCACAACTCTTTTTTAGTTTATATTTACAATTGTTATTATTTTGAATTGTTATTGTTATTCGATTCATTTCACCACTCGATTTGATGTGTCTTATTATTATTTGTTTTTGTTTACAGTATTTACATGTTGATCTATGAATACCGCCCAGCAAGAACTCAGACTGTGATGCGGAACTAATAGTCAACGCAAATCACAGCCGGAGCTCCCGAAGAGCAGAATTCATGGTTCTTCCGGCTTTCTATCGTTCGTCCGTGTTCCTGCTGGTATAAGTGTAAAATAAAATGCAAAAAAAAAAAAAAAACAAATAAGCAAACTATAAAAATGATGAGTGCGAGAAAATCTCAGCAGTAAGATAAAACAATGTATGCGCGCACACAAATATGAATTTTGATATAAAGCTGGGTCAAGGAGCGAGGAATGCACTCGATGAAAATGCCAAACAAAATAAGAACTAATAAAAAAAGCTAAAATACGAGAAAGAAACAAAGAAGTGGAAGAAGCAAAAAAATTAGCCGCATTAGTATACTTACAGAAAGGATCAATCGTTAACAGACTACTCGGACTGTCAATGAAATTGTTGTCGTCGCTTTTTCTATTACTACCGAACCAGGTTGTCGGTGTGCACTTCTTGTGTTTAGTATCACCTAACATTGATAAGGAGTGATGTTCCTGTTGCTGATGCATATGATCGTCATCTTCCTCAATTGATGTATTGTGCATATGATGTCGAGGTAAAGTGGCATCGTTTACAGCTCCTTCAAGTGCATTATGCGTGCCGCCGTTCCCACTAATTGAACAATTCACCATTGCGACGTCATGTTTAAGGCCTGACTTATTACAACTACTAAGCGTATTATTTGAATCACTAGAGTCGGTGGATCGTGGCGGCGATACATGAGCTAATGTACAACTTCCGCCAACAACACCAACACCATTATTTCCTCCTCCTAAGACTCCTCCTCTATTATTACTTCCTACTAAATGTGTCCCCACTACATTGCCACCATCATCTAACTTAGTACAGCCATCTAGACCACCGATCCTGATGGAACCAACAACATCATTCACAATATCATCACCCGGTTGATTTGACGACAACGATGAAGATTGCTGTTGCTTCATGTAGAATTCATTGCTTAGTTGGTGTTGTTGTTGTTGTTGCTGCGACTGCTGATGATGATGCTGAAGTACATGTGATTTATTGTCTCCATGTTGCTGCGGCGGTTGATGTTGCGCGTGGGTAGCGATGTGTGTTAGTACGGGTTTTGTTGTGGTCGGGGGCATATTAAAATCACACAAATAGGTATTCATACCATAGCCAGCCAGGGAATGGTCACTAACACTTCCATTTCCAGGATTTGCTGCCGCTGCATCCTCGATTGACTTACTTAAGTTTCGTTGTGCCGAACGGTTTGGATGATATGTTGTTAATACCCCTGCTGCAAATGGAAAAATATAGAATTTTTCAGATTTTTCTATTTTTCTTTTTTTTTGCTCGAACGAAAATTTATTTCAGTCGAAGATGAATTTTATCTCACCTCGCAATTTCATTGAGTTTTCTATCACCGGTGTTAAACGATTTATGTTATTGAACAGTGGATCATTCGAGAATACGGGCGAGTTCTCGGGTGAATTATCATGACATAGAAACACATTGATCTCTCCATTATTTTCAGCCTTGATGTGAATCTCACGAGGTGGCACTCCTTCATCTGGTAGCTGTAATAGAAATTATACAAAAAACAAAAAGTAAGTTAATATATTGGGATTTAATAGAAAAAACTTAATACATTTTATGAAGTCCTGTAATTGTTACGACGCGAAAAAAAAAACCAACTGGAAAATTCTAACACACGACGATGGGTGGCGGCGACACACATCGATCCGACTGTGAAAATCTAAGAAAATCTCTGAAAAATCTATCTAAACCGGCGAAGACGATCGTCGCTGAAGAGACACGACCATTTTTTCGGAGACGAAAAAGACGACGAAATGACAAATCAGCAATTATTTTTAGAAATGGCATATTCACCGCCGCCGGCCGTTTGTCGTAGCCAGTACACTGTGGTGCCGAATGGGTGACACAAAGAAACAGAACGAGGAAGTAATAGTGATTCCTGGTGATGATGTAAAGCACAAAGATATGACTGATGAGCACCAGTAATCTACACTTTTATATTAAATGGTCTGCATTCCAGTGCATTCAAAAGAGGGAGAAGTATTAAAATCGAATTCTAATTAATTCGAAGATTAATTAATTGTACTAAGTCCCGAATCTGATATTCCAAAAGTCCAAAAATGAGTTGAGACTTCAATAGACAATTTTAGATACATATGTCCCGGCATAGTTGAAATTCGAACAAACGTATCAAGAGTTTGATTGATCTTGAAAATACTGAATAGTGCAAGCTGCCAGGAGAATAGTGTGAAGTTAAATAGCTTTTCAGGAAATTCCGTTTTGAAAGCGACGGCCAGTTGCCCAGATAGATAAGATAAGTATTTTATGTTTGTCACATCATTTACAAAATCCACTGCTGGTCGCCACTGTAAAATGACCGTCTTGAATTCGCTATCCTCTCTTCACCGTCATCTTTTATTTTAGAAAAATTCACAGACGACAACGAAGAAGTCCAATGGCCTGCCTAACCGCGTACGTCAACGGAAACACATTTGCGTTTATTTTCAACACAAAAACACAGAAAAATAAGAAGCTAAATCACTCGCTCCACACAGAGAGCACCCATCGAAGGAGGAAAGAGATGAAACACACAAACGCCTAGGTGAAGAAGCATACGCTGAAGGTGAAAGGGGTAAATGCGATCACTTTCTCTTGGTATTCTCATCCGCAAATACACTCAGAACAGCGCAGCGCTACACAAATAACATAGAACATCAGCAGTGGATCGGTCAATTGCCGTCTGCGCGATGATACTATTTATAACCACTAATGCCAGACGAAAAAAAAAGTAAAAATAAAATTCATTCTCTATCCAAAAACCAAATGTTTGTTTTTTGCTGTTCTCCTTAATTCTATTTAGTTAAAAACGTTCAACACTTACCACAAGCTTAGCTTCAGGCGGTGCCTTAACTACAATGATAATTTGCTCCTTAAACAGATCGACATTTTTTAAATCACTGTGCGTCACATACGCATGTCGCAAATTCTTAGAGTACTCTACACTCAATTCATCTCGTATCTGATTGATCAGACCGTTTAAATGATTCTCCTTCTGTTCGAGTCTATCGCTCTCTAATTGCATATCTTCAGATGTCTCGGCACTGACCAGCGAATTGCCACACTTCCATTGGATATTGTTTTTTGATTTTTTCTCCAATATACCGATACCTTCAAGGACATTGGTGATATCATAGATACGACGTTTCAGCACCGAAAGCTTTTGTGAGGCATCGTTTAGATCGACAACACCATCGGGTGATTCTTGGAGTAAATCGACAAAACGTTTTGTTAAAATACCAAGGGAGGTATCACCACGACCGTCGGTTGAACGCTTTTTTCCTGTCGCTGATGCGACAGCTGCTGCTTCAGATGCGGCTAACAAATTACGGGCAGAGGTATTGTGGGTGGTCGTTGTTGTTGTTGATCTATTATGCGAGTTTTGTTGACGTTGGTGATGGGATTGCTGTTGCGCTGATGATACTGAGGACTGTTGATGCTGTTGTGGCTGATGCTGCTGTTGATGATGATTAAGTGTGGAGATGTAGGCATTTTGATGGGAACTACTGTGTTTCGCCTGTTTTGAGGGATGAGGCGATGAGGCACTACTGCTATCTGCATTTGGAAGTCGCCGTTTCACTTGCTGTTAAAAAATTAAAAAGCATAAATTAGAATAATGACAAATATGAATGATCTTTCGAAATACAATGTTTTTAGGCTCTTAAGATCAGGGGATAATTTTGTTTTGTATTCGAAACACACTTTCCAGAGAACAAATGCACATAATAGCAAATGATGTGGATATTCTCAAGTCGCCCCAATTAGAATTTATAGTCAGCATTGATGGATGTGTGAGATACTACTACAGCTGCTGAATTGAAGTCAGCACATCATGAGGACCCGTTTTTCAATGCCGAGGAGCTTGTAAGGACCGAGGCGTCTGCAAGATACTATTGTTCTTTACATTAGCAAATGCTCTCAAAAAGGAGATATACCGAAAAAGAATGGAAGCTATGCAAAGAAGAACTCTAAGAATCGCTTGCACCTACCATACGGTAGGCTTAAAAATAAGTTAAAACAAATATAGCTAGGATCTAGCTTAAACTGTAAAGTCATGAATGAAGATAACTCGACGCTGCACTCATGATTTTGCAGAACGTGTTTTACTTATGCTGGAGATCATCGATAATTAGATACTCAGATTATCGAGAATACTTATAATACATAATTCAATAAATCTTTAAGTGTAGACAAACACGCGCCAAAATTATGCGAGAATAGTCCATTCCATGTGGAGTCAAGAAAAATTTGAGTCCGTCCGTGATTGAGAGATATTTGCAGTACCTCCCTCGAGGAAACTGAACCCTTTAACATATCCATTGGATAATTAAAAAAAAAAACGATAAAATTAACTTAAATGATCAATACAAGCGTATTATATACATATCTATTCATCTAAACTGGCGCCCAACGTGTCGCGAAAGTATTAAATAACTTTTTTTCTGTATTTACATATGTACATATCTAACAAGAATTATTCATTATATTTATAAACAGATATAACAACTAAAAAACCCAATAACATACCTTATAGTAATCTGTTATATGTGGTTCGGAATTCCTACTGGATGGTGTTGTATATTTTCCCGTAAACGGTTCCATTGTTGCTCCATAACCATGATCCAGCAAATGAACATTACTATGCTGATTTGTTTTCACTGTTGACGCCAGCGTTGGAGCTGTGGATTTTCCCACAACAGTGCCACCGTTATTGTTGCCACTGCCACTACCCATCTCCAGATATGTTCTCCCTGACAATGAAACTGATATCTTGTGGTTGTTGCCTTTAGTGACAAAAGATGGTGTCGCTGCCGTTTCATATGACAGCTTTCGAACTGCTGAACTCGCTGTTGATGATGACGACGATGATGATGAGGAGGATGATGATTGTTGCTGCTGCTGCTGCTGTTGCTGTTGCTGTTGCTGTTGCCGTGATGTACCTCGTGAGTGTGTCGTTGTGCTTCCGCTGCCATTGTATGTATTATTACTGCTGCTGTTCGAGGTGAAGTATCTGGACATTTTATCTATGAAAGCGCAGCGTTATCTTTTACGAAGAATATTGTCTATCGATTTAATTAGAAATATTTCGTCTCACTCTTGTGTTCTATGTTTTGTTCTCTCTCTCTCTCTCTCTCTCTTGTTAGTGTAGTTGTTTTGCTTATATCTCTTTGTATTTTATACTAGCTTCTAAAGTTTATCGTTTTTTTTTTATTTTTTTTTATTTAGTTTTTAAAACTAAGGTAACAAGGTGATTATTTTTTTTTATAATCATTAAATAATTTTCCCTGATGCAGTGCAATAGAATGTTTTTTTTTCAACTCCTTCTTTTCTTTTATTTGCGTTGGTTGCATTCGAAGATATATCTTTTTTGTTGTTGCTGGTAGAGGTGTTTGTGTTGTGTGTGGGTATATGTGTGTGTAGGTATTGTACTTTTTGGAAAATTCAGCTCATTATCTTATTTTCTAACTTAGCACCTATGGATTCTTCACATCTGCAAAAAAAAAAAGAACAGAAAATATTCATTAGTTTAGTTGTATGGCAAAGAGTATTTATATAGATTTTTCTTTGTTTTGTGGAATGGGGAGTTAATATTGGAATGTAAATACATTCCATGCAAAAGTCCACAATTTCCGAACATGAACAGAGTGAGCGAGTACAAGAAATGAAATGGAAGAGTAGATCTTAAGGAACACGCGTTTCCAATAACAAGGCACTACATCACACACAGCTTTGGGAAACAATCGAACATTTGAAATATATCTTCCAGTGTTATCGTATTTTACGTTTGGAGGATCGCAACGCAGCTTTAGCTGCTAAAAAAGAGAATTTGCTAATAAACTGCGATTGTTATGGTCTGCACGTTGTACTGGTTGGATCTCGCGATGCAAGTTCAGACAACCTTTCAGTTCAATTCTCTGAAAAACTGTTAAGTGGAGAAGACGAATAGCGAGTTCGCACGAATACTTCTCGACGAAAATGAAGTGGGTGTTAGGAATAACTTCAATTGGAGAAGGAATTTTTTCGTTACAACATAAATATTTTAGGAGTGAACGCGAGGTGGCTCAGTGCGGGTGAGTAATCATCGTTTTTGTCAATCGGCCCTAGAAATCCATATAATTTGGAAGCCGTCAGATATCAAAGTAAGAAGAAAACTATTTGACAGTGCTTCTCCCTGACTGCGCTTACGAATGAGAAAGAGAACTTTTATGGTAACAAAACCCCGCTGGAACATCTAATGGGACAATGTATCTGAGTATCTATTCTGAAGGTTAATACACAAGTGACATTTATATTCAATTCTAGAATTTAAACCAGAAAACTTCCAATTTAGATCCTCTTGCATCGGCTGCATCTACACCTTACGAATTATAATAGAGCAAACTATTAAGCACCTGTTTTCGTTTAAATTAATTCTTTTGAGAAAGCCTTCGATGGTGTGGATCTTGAAGGCTTTGTTGTGCAGAGGAGGTATTCCCTACAAAATTGTAGCTATAATGAAGGCTACTTACGAAAGTTATAGTAAGTCGTCAAAGGTGATTATAAAACCTGAAGGAAATACATCAGTAAAAAATATGTTTGTCTCCTTTCGCATAGAATCATGGATCATGGATCATGGCAATTTTTAAAATCTTTTTCATGGTAAAAATGTCCCATACTGGCGAGGTTGGCCCGTGAAAAAATGTTGGTGTTGTCTAAGAAAAAAGAACTTCGAAACTTCTGCTCAGTAATTCGGCGAACTAACGACTGTCTCACTGAGAACATAATGGCGCGCAAGAAGTTGACGCTTTAAACTTCCGAAGAAGGAGAAAGAAAAAATCCTTGAGGTGCTGGTCTTATATACATAGATAGGAAGTACGTATCAAGAATGATGCAGTTATTAATCTAACACAAGAGACGCTAATTTCGAATACAAAAGTTGCGCTTAATTTATACCACACAAGCCCTATACATGTCACCGAAAAAACTCATTGGAAACAAATAAATCATGTTAAAAATAAGAAGAAAAAAAAATACAAAAACGGAAATAGGCCGTCGGTCGTTACAAATTTAAATTCCACGTTTCGGTCCCGCCAACCATCGCACATTCCTCAGCGAGAACTCTGAACACAAATTCCATTACGCGAATTGAAGGTGTCAATAAACCCCACCACACTCTAACACCGGTTTTGGTTCACTGGTAAAAAGAAAAGAGCGAGATGACAGCGAATTTGAATTAACATATTTTTAAGTTGTTTTCGAAGAAAAAGGGGCACGACAGGCGTGCTCGCCACAAAAGTCCCACCAACTCCCTAATCGCCATCGCCGAACTCTACTGGTTAACTATTAAAGCGGGCACATGTTGTGTATGCCTCGGTGGATATAAATGAAAATGTTTGTTATTTGTAATCGAAAGAATTACAAATAAAAAAACCCTACTCTGCCGTCATCGATAACATTGCCATGCTGATGATGACACACACAAGCGATTTTAAATTGTTTATATTCTCGCCAGTCATGCCGAATAAAAACGGCGACGACCGAATTTGGCGGGTGTTTCTCATGAATAAATATTGATTGGGATGAATGGAATTATTTTGAAGGGAGCGCGTATTTATGTATGTACTTGAAGTGTCGTCCCGGGGAGATACATACACACGTTTGTAAGTGTTTCCAAAAATAGTCACCACCACAAATGTGTACAAATTAACAAAAAAAAACCTATCAAAGCATTTTAGATGAGTTCAAGGAGTCAATTATGATAATATGATGGTAATATCGATTTGGTACAGTACTTTTCTAATTCCCTGCGCACGTTATTATTAATTTACAGACATTGTTTCGTTTCCACAATTTCCTCGCTAAAAACAAACACAAATGTGTAACGTCGCTTTTAGATTCAAAAGAAAATGACGCGGAAGTAGTGCGGCCATTTTGTGAATTTTTAACTCTTCCGATTGGAGATTTGCGCTGACAGTGATACGAATGTCCCGATTTTCGGGATTTTGGTTTTTGGGATTGTGACCCCAACCCAAACTCGTATTCTCGACAAAAACAATATTTGTTAGGAATTTGAAACCTTCTTACGATAGGAATTTAGTAACGAATTTTGTTTATTTAGATATCTACCTTTAAGGCATAGGGTGGAGGGAGTACGCGTCACCCATCTCGAAATGACATATTCGTCAGTTAAGTGGAACACCGCAGGGATAGGTATTTTGATCACACTGACTGAGAATGCAAGCCTTTGTACCCAAATCGTATCTCAAAAGGCATTTGAAACTTTTTTTCATATGATGGTTGAACATTCCGGACACACTTAATAGAACAAAACAGTTCAGGACATCTTTGAGAATAAACTCAAGAGAGCTGAAATGAATTTGAAAACTTTTAACCAGGATATTAAGATATTGTAGACGCATCTACAAGCATACAAAGCGGCGCTGCAAAAAAGGACGAGAGCTGCTCGTGAGCTCTACGAGCAGAAGAGACGGGAAGAACATCGGCTTCTCCGAAAGAAGAAAAAAGAGCACGAGAAGCGCGCGATCGAAGATATTGAGAGATTATACTCCAGGAATAATGTACGGAAGTTTTACCAACAGGTAAAAAGAACGTGTCAGGCCAACAAGACCCGTACAGAAGCCTGTAGAGATGAAGAAGGTAACCTCATAGTAGAGTCACAGTCGGTGCTGAGAATATGGAAAAACTTCTTCTGCAGACTGTATAACGGCGACGAAGACCAACATCCCGCTGTCAGACAGAATGAACCATTCAACATAGACGATGATAGCCAAAACTTCCGTCCACCTGACCAAAACGAAGTAAGGATAGCAATATCCAAACTTAAGTCCAACAAGGCTGCTGGACCTGACGGCTTACCAGCCGAGCTATTCAAAGCAGCTGGAAATGACCTGGTAGAGAGCATACACCAACTCATTTCTAAAATTTGGTCAGATGAGTGTATGCCTGATGAATGGAATCTCAGCACCGTTTGCCCGATCCACAAGAAAGGAGATCCCCTCAATTGCGCCAATTACAGAGGTATCAGTCTCCTCAACATCGCGTATAAGATCCTATCTGCCATATTGTGTGAACGTCTGAAACCCTTCGTCAACAACCTGATTGGGCCCTATCAGTGTGGTTTCAGACCAGGAAAGTCCACAATCGATCAAATCTTCACACTTCGACAGATCCTGGAAAAAACCCAAGAAGTCCAAATCGATACCCACCATCTTTTTATCGATTTCAAGGCCGCATATGACAGCATTTATAGAGACGAGTTATACAGAGCCATGTCTAGTTTTGGCATCCCTGCCAAACTCGTCAGATTGTGCAGAATGACGATGGAGAATTCTCGCTGCTCCATCAAGGTCGGTAACGATCTCACCGAGACCTTTGATGTCAAAAAAGGTTTTAGACAAGGTGATGCGCTGTCATGTGATTTTTTTAACATCGTTCTTGAAAGAATTGTGCGAAACTCACAAGCCAACACCGGAGGCACAATCTTTCAAAAGTCTGTGCAACTACTAGCGTATGCCGACGATATTGACATTATTGGAAGAACACAGCGGGCTGTCACCGGTGCGTTCGCTAGTATTGAAACAGAAGCGGCCAAAATGGGTTTAACGGTAAACGAGGGCAAAACCAAGTATATGCTGTCAACCAAAAGGGACACGCAACATCGACGAATTGGACAGAACGTCACAATCGACAGCTATAACTTTGAGGTAGTAAGGGACTTTGTCTACCTCGGCTCTGCTATCAATTCTGAAAATAACACCTCAGCAGAAATAAATCGAAGAATAACTCTTACCAATCGCTGTTTCTTTGGGCTGAGAAGGCAATTGAGTAGTAAGGCCCTATCCCGAACAACTAAGGAGACTCTATATAAGACCTTGATCATCCCAGTCCTGCTTTATGGCGCTGAAGCTTGGACTTTATCAAAAGCGGATGAAGATATCCTCGGTCGTTTCGAGAGAAAAATTCTTCGCAAAATATTCGGTCCCGTTTGCGTTGACGGGCTTTGGAGGAGAAGATTCAACGACGAACTATACGAGCTGTACAGCGACATCGACCTAGTCAAAAAACTGCGCATTAGTCGTTTGAGATGGCTAGGACATGTAGAGCGAATGGACACCAGTGCTCCGGCCCGAAGAGTCTTCGAATCACACCCGGAGGGACAACGCAGCAGAGGAAGACCTCGCCTTAGGTGGCGCGCACAAGTTGAAGGGGACCTGAACAAGCTTGGAGTGCGCAACTGGAGGCAGTTAGCTAAGGACCGAGCTAACTGGAGAGGCTTGTTAGTTGAGGCCCAGGTTCACCCCGAACTGTAGCGCCACCTAAGTAAGTAAGTAAGACGCATCTACTGAAATACAGCTTCAAACGGATGGTCAAACAATCACACTGAAGAAGATCAAGCACCATTTACGTGTTATTGTAAGCTATGGTGTATCTTTATCTAAACTACTCGATAGTATGCGGAAATATATAGAAGAATCCGCATTGCCAATCACATGGCTTCCAAGCAGATACAAAGAACAATGAACTCGATACGATCTTCAACCTGCTATCACTACACCTGTTCATACAAGAATCGTTGGTTATTAGGACCTTAAGATCAGTCCAGCAGTTAAAAACCGAACAACGAAACTCTATACTTTTCAGACTTTACCCGAAGAGAGAGAAGAATGAGTTTGAGGAAGACACCAACTACGTAATCGCTGTGTACGCTTAGACTTATGTGCTTATCCAAAATCATCGACACTCAAACAGCAGTAAAAGTGATATATGCTACAAAAAGTATTGTCGAAAGAACTCAAGGTTTATGGAACACAGCATAAGCTATGACTGTGAGTAAATGAAGTCAAAAAAACGGCCACGATTCACTGAATGCATACTGCCAAATGTACATAGTTCACAACGGGATAAGATCAGGAAACTCAGGTCACAATGTGACATTTTCCTGAGTCGCGAAATAAAGACGATTCCACAAAAACTAAAGAGCCGACGAAGAACTTCTTAAACTGGCCGACAAGAGTTTGGCTCATATTTAAAGAATGCTCAAACCTATGCCGAACCAGAAAGACCGTCGTTAGAGTGTATGTACCTATTAGTTTCTGAGTGAACTGTCAATGAAATCATTTAGGGTTGGAGTGCTAAGCCAAGCAACTTCGGTAAGCATTCGATCAAGGGCAAAATAGATAAGTATCTGTCATTGTTCATGCGAAATGTAGCCGTAACCTCTTTGAGGAATTTGTAGTTATGTACTTGAACTCAATAAAGTTTGTATTTTCCCAAAACTATTACTCGTGGGCGCCGTGGCTCAAGTGGTTAGTGCGTTGGACTACGGAGCAAGGGGTTCCAGGTTCAATCCCCAGACAACACCTAAAATTTCTTTCACGGCCCCACCTCTCGCGAGCGTCTGACAAACATTCGAGAGTAAGAACTGTCATGAAAAAGCTTCTCAAAAAGTGCCGTTCGGAGCCGGCATTAAACAGTAGGCCCCTTCCATTCATATGAAGAATATAACACGCACAACACGAATGGTTGTGAGAAGCTAGGCCCTGGGTCCCATGGACCTGTTGCGCCAAAAATTTGTATTTGTATTTTTTGTATTACTCGTTGGAGTAAGTTATCAGTTGGATTTCACATTTAAGAAGTATATATTTATTTACTTATAAATATAATATTCATTACTTTTGCTTTAGTGACTTCAAAGATTTTAATATCTGTACGGATGACAATGATTTCAATAAAGTCGATGTCTTGAAAGTCGTCAATCAAATTTCAAAATTTTTTAATTTGAATGCCTTCTAAGCCTTTAATGATTTCAATGACATCATTGACGTCAATGAAAGTAAAGGCTGAGTGACATTTGGAATTTTCTTTGCGTCAAATGAATAACAAATCTGGTGCATCCAACTAGAACAAAATGGTGCGACATAGACACATCAATGTTCTTATGTATGTAAGTAAGCCATTTGAAAGCTTACGTTCATCAAGTGAAATATCAGCTTGTAAAATCATAAAATATGATTTTTAAAACAAAATATAATTTCGTTGAACTTTTTTTTTTTTTATCTAAACATTGACAAACCAATTAAACCTCACCGAAGTTTCATTGAACCCATCTTAAATAGTTTCAGCAGATCTCTAAATTTAATTTGATGACTCCAGTTTTTTTTTTCTTTTAATGTTTAAAATTTAATTAACATGAGACAATCAGTGCCACAAGCATATCCGAACATAAATCATCAACCAATAAAGTTCGTTATTATGACAAACCAACAAACACAATCGTCAAACCGTAATATTCAAAGTAACATTTTGGCGCGAAAAGTCAAACATTTTTTATATTCACTTCACAATTTGATTACATTGATTTATAGACAAAAAAAAATGTATATTTGAATTTGTTTTCAATTTAGAATGTAAATTTTTTGCATAAGAAAAAAAAAAATAAATAAATAATAATAATGTTCAAAAATCGTGGGGAGAATGCTATACCGGAAGATTACCGTTTCTCTTTTGAGAGAAAAATGACTGCTGTACCCGGTTTTAGAAGTTGTATAAACCGTGAGGGCACAGGTAGAAAGTGTGTGGTGGACACACACAGCCCTACTACTACTGTCTGGCGCGGTGCTTCTACTGTATCTAGTAGGTACGTACATTGCCACTTCAAGGGAATTTTTCGGCAAAACATAACCGGTGATACCAGTTTCATCTAATACCTCAATCTTTTGTTGCCCATTCCCGGCGTTTTTATGTGCTGATATGAGATTTTTATTTATTTTTTTTTTTTCCTGTTTTTCTGGAGAATATTATATGTGCTTCAGTGAATATTAACGAGAGGAAAGGAAGCATATTTTCATAACCGTGTGTTCAGGTAGATTAAAAACAAAATATATTTTTATTTCGAAGAAGACACGCGGCGAACACCTACATCGCGAGATTATAGTATTTGAGTTTGCTCTGCAGAACAGAAAATTTAGATCAAATTTCGGAAAAAAAAAAATAAAAAAAATTTAATATATATTTTGTAACTATCGCTCGTTTGAAATTGGATATGTAGTAGATGCGACGAGACATGATGGAAGCATACGGAAAGAGTTCTATCACGGATGAATGGAATTTTTTTTTTGTGTCTGCAGCTTTGAATGAAGTTTGGAGAAACAGTGGAGAGTTTTGGTTTAAACGGTTTAAATTACTTTTCCCATTAGCGATGGATGCGACGTATGTGTGTACGTACACCTACATACATATGTGTTTACATTGATGTGACGTTTGAATGACTTTGACGGGTTAATGTTTCTAAAAGGTTTTATATTGATGCTATTTTAGGGGGAGATTTAAAGAACCTAATCATGACAAAGCATGTCATTTCCACTTAAACCGGAAGTTCAAAATGAAGTGCTATTCACTTTAATTTTTGACAGCTTGGGCTGCACCGTTAACTACGGCGAAATCACTAAGATGTATACTGTCTGAAGGGGTTATACATAAATTAATGAACATATCTACATATGTACATACTAGAAAATGTATGGTGGGAATACAACAGCTTGGAAGTATGCAAAACTTTGATTTATCCAAAAAACTACAATCACTTGGCGAGAATACCTTCCAAGATTAATTGGTTTCACATTTATAAGCTGTTATTTGCTCATAATCTCGAATTTGGAACATTTTGGAACTTCAAATACTGCAATCTGTACCAACTACAAAATCATCTGATATTCTTAGGGATGTAGAACGCAGATGGAAGACTAAAAACACAGATTCGCATCGACACTTTGAAATTAACTAAAGTTTTAAACAAGCATGTATTGCTATGCAGATAACGTTGCCATAATTGAAAACACGAAGGAAGTAGTCACTAATGGTTTCATGAAAACAGTAGCTGCTGAATTGGGATTGGTGATAAACGAAGAAATCAGGCAACGTTGCCATCAACTAAAGTACGAAATCAGTTGTAGTGAACAATGTTCTAAAAACAAAATATAAATGTATGTTGTATGAAGTGTACAGCGACATCTACTGATTAAAAATAAACACATTCAACTTTTAAAGTAGTTAAACAATGTAAAACGGATGAAAAGTAAGGAATTGCAGAAGTATACAAAGCAAATTCATTATACTTAACTGAAGGGTAGAAGCTAAGGAATGAGGCTTCAGATTGCGTCCAAGGTTTTAATCGAACCTTAGGCGCAATCAATCAAGAGTACGACTTACGCAACTCCGGTTAAAACAAGGTTTGCAATAGGTTCCATTTAGAAACCATGTGTCTGATGTTACCACTCATAACATTTTAGCTTAAAGCTAATATAGAATTGTTACAAATCACTGATGCACCTAAACAAGTTACTTTCTTGGGAGCGGTGAACAGATCAACTTTTTAAGTTTCAAGACTCACAAACTTCTGTGACAATAAAAGAAGGCAAGAACTGAACTTCGGGAGTTTAGATAGTCTGTATCCCCCTTTTTTTTTTAATACCCCAAATAAAAATGTTTGTTATAGATATTTGGTGTCAGCTCCAATTCTAGATAATATTATCGATCCAACAGTAAACCAAACCAGGTCACGGAGCCAAACATATCCTGTACGGGGTCAAGTACCTTTATGTGTTTCATATTATTATTTTATATTTGTGTTCTATGTGCAAATCTAGCAGCTTACTTGCTTACGTGGCGCTACAGTTCACAGTGAACCTGGGCCTCAACCATCAAATTTAATTAATCTCTGAATATCGAGTAGAAGATTGTCGACGACTTAAGGCCACAATAAAAGAGAGAGGACAGTTTTGCCCCTTGTCCATGAGTTGGTCGAATACATATTCGACCTCTTTATAACTGACTGTCCTTGATATTGAATTGCAGAAGGTATTATTGAACGCACCCTTGGTGTGTTATCAAACACGTAGCGGTTTCTCTATCTACTTGACGAGATGGCGGAACATTTTTGTGCGCAGATTGACACGTTTACAGAGGGGTATTCCGCTGAAAACCCTTCCCATCGTTTTCATGACGATTTGTTGAGGTGTATTTTTTTTTTTTTTTTTTCATCTATCCATCTTAAGGTGTCCCAAGCGGAAATGACAGCATTAATAGTATACAACCGTGTCTTTCTTTGCAGACAGTGTTTAAATAATGTCTTATGATAAGGATATCACTGCGCAAAAGCTATAGACAGCTAAATTTAGAATAAAATATCCTCTTTTTTCCCAGTGTTTGCCTGTGGAATATAACCCCCCCTTCTTCCTCCCACAGGCATACACACAAATGAGGGTTGATTTTGTACATAAAAGTAACTTGTCAATTAAATTACCTACACGACCGTAATTAATGTCCTTATTTTCCATTGAAAAACGCACAAGCTGCAGCAGTCGTAGCGAAATTATTGATTAAATTTAATTGATCCCAAACAACCGGTGCAATGCCCTACCCTAGAATAACCAACAAAACAAGCCAAACAAGCAAAACAAAATATAATTACAAATAGCACTTCAGTGAATTATAGTAAACAATGTTAAAGGTAGTCTAAGTAGGTACAGTTTCGGCTTTTCCCTTCATCCCTGTGTCAATCTTTTTCTTTGAGCCCTCATTATAATATACATACATATGTACATGTGTACCTATGTACACACGTAAGGGAAGTTCAGTGCCACTTCTATGCAAAAAAAAAAAAAAAAAAAGTATTTAAAAACTAAAAGCTACGCCACCCTGTATTTTGTATCCCCCTTTGGTAAACAACATGACATCAAAATTAACCCTCCCGATAGCGCGAACAGACACACATGTTTATATACAAAAAGAATTTCCCATCGACCAGTGCTGTAGGGGTAAAAGAACACACAAATCCACAGTTTATACAGTAAGTACATAATAATAAAAGAGAATAGGGCATGGATATTTGTATATATAGAACAGTTTTGTGTATGTATTTGTGTAAAAATGAGGGAAGACATTTTCTTTTCCGGTCTCGTCATCATCGCGGGGAGGCGTATCATCATCCACAGACGGTTAATGCGTTCTTTTTTTCCATCTTTTCAAATTTTTGAATGAAATTTCTGCATCAGGCTATAGTTTTGTTCTTGATTGACAGTGACATATGTTATAGTTATAATCAGAGAAGGAAAGAAAAATTACGGTTATTTTCCGACAACGCACAAAAGAAAACGAAACACAAACCGGATGTAGTGGTGGGGGGGTCGTCGAACTAATAAGAATAACACAGCGCAAGGACTGTTCTTATTGAATACCCAAATTAAATTTTCGGAATGAAACGGAAAAGGAATAATTTTTTCTTTTTGTAAAAGAAAAAACACACCCATTTTCTAAAAAAAAAAAAATTTGAATTCACAACACATACATATAAATATAGGAAAAAAAATTTATTTAACAAACCCAATTCACTTTCGAATGCCTCACAAAAGCCACTCGGATTGGTGGAGCTGTTTCGGCACCATTGGGCCTTAATATTGGCCTGGCGCCCAACGTCATAATAACCGGCAAATTCCACTCTTACACATCACTTTACAACAAAAAAAAACAGATAAACTAAAAAAAAAAACATAAGGCGCTGAATTACTAGTGTACCCAGGCACTAGTACCGGCATTATCAAGCTGCAAATACCAGCACTGACGCGGCGGCAGCAGCAAAACAACACACAACCAACAGACCAAGCGTCATACAAAACACTGGTCGCGGCCGCTTTATCCAACAAACACTGAAGTCTTCTTCTCCAAAAAAAAAGAAAAAAAAAAAAAAAAAAAGAAACAAGAAGGGAATGCGAGCGACAGAGGTGAGGTGGTGATGGCGACTACAACGGCGACGACGAACCACCACCAATCTTCATCATCATCATCATCATCATCATTGTAGCTGTAGAACCATGCCAAGCAGTCATCGCCACCATCACCATCACCACCGTTCTACCATTTTACCATTCAGAATCCAATCATCCACCAATGTACAGTTAGCTAATATAAGGAATTTCTTTTCTCTATCTCTCTCTCCCTCGCTCGGAGAGTTTACGGCTTTCTCCTTTTGTCGTTTGTTTTTTTCTATAATAATTTCGCCGCGTTTAACGTGTGGAACGTATATGTGGAACGTAGACAGATAGTTTGTTTTTTTATGCCGTTTTTAAGGGCTGCAAAGTGGCTTTTTTGTATAGTTTTCTCTTTCTAGTTTTTTTTGCGGCTTTTTACGATATTTACTATATTTCACTACACACTTAAAGAGAAAAAAACTAATTACAATGCAATACGGGAAGGGTGCAGAGGCATAATAGCCCTTTTTATGTACATACATACATAGTATACGCAGTACTACGAACTACACTCTCCTTCGTGTGTTTGCTGCTCTGGAAATTCACAATAAGTCACATATAACAACAAAAAAACGTTGTGCTAGAGGGGGATAACTTAAAAAGAAAAAAAAAGTCTAGCTTATTGTGTTTTATCGTACGAAAAAAAAGTACATATTCTGTTCTCTGCTGCATCTTTTGTTTTGACTTTTACTTGGAGGATCGTGGGAAGATTGCAATTCAATTCAATCTGTGCATCTTGCAAGGAGCTTAATCTCCTGTTCTTAGTGTAAGCGGCGCTTCAAGTAGGAATTCAATGGAAACTATGTTCGCTTGGAATGGTTGAGTGGAAAATGCGGTGGCATTAGCGGTGTTTTTTTTTTTTGCATACAAGTGTATACCCATACAGTAGCGGATGCATCTAACGGTGTGATGAAATAGGAGTGCAATGGAACTGATATCATTTATTTTACAAGTTCAAACCTTTAGGCATTACTAAGAAACTTTATGAAACCGTTTCTAAACACAGTTTTTTTTTTTTCTGAATGTGGGCGTGGCTATCGTCCTTAAATAAATTTACAAATGTACGAAGATTGTTGGTTCGAATGAGTAAAGGTTTTTGTACTTGTTCGCAAAACGTCCTCCAAAAACTGGGAGTGATCCTATACCTACGAAGCCGAACGGTTTTTTTTATTTCCGGAATTTTACGTGCACTCGAGGTATAAAAATACCGCTAATTTGAGTGCGGATGGGTTTTTATCCGAAACTACTTTGGTACCAATGGAAGAAGGAAGTTCTCTTTGGATCAGCAAATGGTAAGATAATGACAAAAGAATTACTGAGGCCAGGGATGAACTCTCGAAAGCTAATAATTCACAGCAGGAGATAGTCAATACATTTATTAAGTAAAATGAAAAAAGAGCACCAGATACTGGTGGAATAACGCCGATGGATTTAAAATCGAACGCAGAAATAAGTACAAACATACATACAATATTTCAAGTGGTCATAAATATGACAAACTGGTAATCAAATTATACTTTAAGGATCACTATCTCCAAGCAAAACTTTTTCGCAATCACTGTGAACCGAATATGACGTCCCATCGGAGTCAAAACTGGGTCCATTATTATTTATGATACACAGAAACGATCTACCATGAGTCTTTACACAAAGAAATACCCTTCGCGATGGTTAGGTATCACGCCAACAGTTTTCTGATAAATGTACATCATTGTCGACCAGCAAAACGAATCACATCAACAGCATTATGTACCCAGGAAGTATCTATAATTATTCAAGGACACTTATGTTACAAATATTCGCCGTTAACAAAAGATTGCCTCGTTGGCGCTATTCTCTTTCGATTGGTACTTAAAATTTAACTAAGGCATATGGTTCCAAGCCTCTTGAAAGAACTAAACTAGAAATTTTGGGATGGTTTGGCAATGCGTAGCGTTGTGCTACAACTACTTCGAATGGTCCTCCCTGTGAATCTAGAGTGGGCTTGCTGCTGCTTACAGCACGCAATGTCCCAAATTTCGGAAAGCCATATTGTGATTTTATTGGACAAATTCCGAACTAGAGTACAACGCGTCATGATTATGTATGTAGTGCTAAACCCCAACAGACCCCTCAACTGAGAATTAAAAAAAAAAAAAAAGCGGTGAACCTAATGTAACTCCGAACGGAGGTATCGTCCGGAAGATATGGAGCGATAGCCAATATCTCAGACATTAGATTGAAGACCCCGCCTCGACAATGGTGATCTTTGCAACATCAATAGCCTTGTCATAGAATGCGCCACAAACTTATCCAACCAAACCGAAATAAAATTTATCTGCCTGATTTTCGAAACAGACGAACATCTTCTCATAGCCCAAATTGGAATTAAGAGACTATGTGTCGCAAGGACTGGAACCAATAAGTAACTTATTGTTGCCAATCATCCAAGAACTCTGGTGTGGATGTTTGGTGGATGTATGGTAAAGCAGGCAAAACACGGGGCTGCAAGAAGATACATACCTGCAGGCTGATTCACGTCCGATCGAATCCCAATATAGAATTAAGTTAAGATGACATCCATTGCAGGTAATCACAGAAGCAGAGGAAGCAGCGCCCAAGTGCGCTGGTACCACTGTTTCCAAAATAATCAATGAGCTGATGGTTTATGATAGCTCTACCGCAAACCCCGTAAAGGCTGATGATTCTCTGTTGGTTTCTGATTTCGATGAAGACCCGCTAACGATGGAAGGAGCATTTTGCTACGATTGTATAGTGTCTTTGGCAGCGATATACACCAAACCACGACTAGATTACTAGTGACAACAAAGAATTGACAAACAAACAAGACTTCATGGTTTTCACAAGCAGCGTCAATAAGCAAAGCAGAAGTTTTGCAATCACTTATAGACAGAAAGCAATTAATGTAAAGCTGGTTAAGGAAGAAAGTCTTACGGAATGACGAAAGAACAAGCAGGATTCAATACAATCGTTACTTCACTCGCTGTTCATCCATTTTGAAAAGCCATCCGACGGTGTTAACAAAGGAGTTTGATGAACCCTTACACAACGGGACTTTGATTTATAACCTCAATACATTGATTAATTAATTTTTGATCAAACTTTTACTTTGGTAGAAAGTTCAGACCACTTTCAAGAGTCTATAAACATACACCACTCGAATTAAGTCAAGTCTTGTTTTTAAAAAAGACCCAAGATCAATGATGGTAAATTAGCCAATATGGTATATCCCAAGACAGAAAATATTTGCTATAAGCGGAACGCCAGAACAGCCGAGTACGACTTCTACTTCTAACATGTCCAAGAATTTTCTGTGAGTACAAATAATCAAATGATGAAGATTTTACTACGAATCTCACAACTTTATACCATTGATACGCATTTTTTTTAAATATCTTCATGTCGTCTTATCTTTGAAACATTTCAGAACGATGAAAGATTCGGTCTTTGACAGTTGTTGGCGTTCACTAATAGTGACAGATTCGAGCGACTTTAAAATCCAACAGGAGACAAGGTTAGGCTTTTGAATGATGACAACCTATAACAGACAATAATAGTGCTTATGCATTTACGAATAGCTCAAGTAAGACTTCCCAAATTATTAGTGAAAAGACAATTCTTGCCAATATCGATAGCTTGACGTTATATTCACAAACTTAAACGAATTTCTTCAATTTCAGTCTATTTTTTCGGTTAAGATTGACACCAATCAAATCTAGGAAGTTTGAGAAAAAAAAAACATCTATTGACTGTGAAAAAGAGTTTATTTCATTTTGGAGAGGCTTTTATTTAAAAAAAACTAATTGTAGAGAAATCATCAGTCTCCCGAACGACTGACAAATTTTCATGAGAAATCTTTTCGAATGAACTTTTTGAATATGACTTAAAATCGTCTATTATGCGGCTTATATCTTATTTAACATCTCAAACACAAAAAGCGTTGAAAATGAGCTATTTACTTCTATTTTTCATTCAACACATAAGTTTCAACGCAAAACATCTCACAAAAATACTTGCATTCGAACTGTCAGAATAGGATGTACCTCCATTCCAATAATAACCGCCATTTTGAGATACAGTTTGATATTTTAAAACAAAAAAGAACGCCCTTACTTTTGGATATCACATTCAAAGCAAAACACCAACACAACAAGTCCACGATAAAAACTTTTACTTTTTTTCAAACAATTTTTCACAATAAAAAATACTCACTCATTATTTTCAAATAATAAAATTTGCGTCCGCAATAACAAATTGATACGGATTATCCAGAAATATGTTTGCCTTGCTAAAATTTTACTTAGCAGCATAACTTTTTGTGGGTTTATTTCGATTTTTCGAATAATTTCGAAAGGTTGTACTATAGGAGGCGCGCTTTTCTTTTTTTTTTTTAACAAATAAAAACAAATATGGCTACACCGAATTTAATTTGGTTTTTTTTTTTTTAATAATTTACAAAATTAAACATTTAATCAATTGCATTTACAAGTCGAAAAAGAAATATATAACACTTTACAAATGACGAAAAAATAATTTAAAAAAAATAAATAAATAATAAATAAATTTAACAAAAAAAAAAAACATCAACACTGCATTATAGATTTTTTTTTTAAAAAGATTTACTTTTAGAATTAAAATAACAAAGTCGCGGACTATACATTTAACTATTTTTTTTTTCTAATTAATTTGCTAGATTTAACTTTTATTTTTTTTTTAGTTTATGTTACAGATGGAGCCACATTTCGTTTTTGGTATGTTTATGTTTACAAAATTTTCTTTAAAAAAAAAAAGTATTACGCGGGTGATTTGAATTTTGAATTATATTATCTCCTTCTTTTTGGTTCTCTTATTGCTGTGGTCTTTGGAAAAAACTGCGTACGTTCGTACTGCGCGTAACATAACATGCGACTAAATTTGAAAATGCAATCAGAATCAGGAATAAGGGGCGAAGAAGAAGGGCTTCCTGCTGTTGCTTTATACTGTAGGGAGGTAGGCATTTTGTTGGTGGTAGTGTAATTCAACTCTAATAACTGGTTATTGTGTTAGTATGGCTGGCGTATTTGTGATGCATTTGCGAGTGCCTGCAGCGGGCAAGGGATGCGACAAAAAAAAAACAACACCACCACCATACCAATTGTATACAACACAGAGCACTATGGCACACAGCACACAAATCCACTAAGAAGGGATGAGTGGCAAACGAAGGGAGGAGTAAACACCATTGAGCCAAAAAGAAGGCCTGCTGCTGCTGCTGCTGAATTCGAGCGAAGCCTGGAAACATTATAATAATGACGCGAATGAACGGATCAAAGCGCAGACAAAGAGAGAAACAAAAATAAAGGAATTAATTTAAAAAATAAAATAATACAACAACTGTGGGGTGCAAAAGAAGAAGAGACGAACTAACTCACACAGAGATATCACTATTTGTGCAGATAACACTGGCGGAAGTTGTCATAGATTAATTTTGAATTTCAGATGTTAATGATGTCATTTGTGATAGAAGTATGAGCCGAGCTAAGAATTAAGTCAAACTCTGTTCGATGACGATCTTAGAAGTCAATAGGAAGCTTTGACTTTATTCTTTCGTTTGTCGGATGCATGAAGTTGGAAACTATATTTTTAGCAGTGTTCATACATACGGGTCTGCTGGGTACCTCTGTCCTACTTTTTTCAAACCCCACAAGTATGTAGCAGTCTTGATGGTAGTCGGGTTCTGAAACTGCGACTTCTACTGCAACCTAGAGGGATGACAAGTTAGAGAAACGCAGCTTCGTTTAAACATACAGTATACAGTACTAAGCACTCACTTCATAATATTGTATACAGACGGATCGAGGAGAACTAATAATACTTGGAATACATAGGCTACCCTGAAAACTCATGTACCCCCAACGTGTCCAGGTTTTGGCACAATGAATTTAAATCCATCAAATTCAGTCTCACAAACCTGGATTCCTTCTCGACAGTTCTGATTCATGTTTGTTTAGAACGACACACTCTCCTGCTAGATTCCGTAAGTAGGTACCATTGCGATTACCATTGGAGGTGATAGTTTCTTCGTCATATAGTAATGTCTAGGTTTTTGTCACGTTCTCAAATGAAGAAGCACAATCGAGATTAGGTTTGGCTAGATAGGCTAGACATTTATTCATGTAAGTCTACAGTCTACGAGACATTTGCAGTAACCTAAATAGTATTGACTTTTAATTTTAGTGGAACAGTTCCAGCTAAGTTTCTTGGCCGTTCAATATATTTGCTCGGTGGCTTTTGTTTTCCTGATCCTGATGTCCTGGAACTTGTATAAAGCTGCTGACGTTTTCTTTTTACTATCTAGCATCTGCACTTGCTTGACTCTCTAAAATTAAGTGTCATTCGGTGCAGGTTGATCGTCGGCATAATCCAAGTGCTTGAGGTAAAATATCAGAGTATATCATATTCCACGAATTTCTCAAGCAAATGGTACGCGAAGAACATCATTAATCATGACTAGGAATAATAGTGGTGAAAGTACACGTCTTTGCCGCACGCTATTGTGTAAGACCTGACACTTTTCTTCTCATAAGTGGAGAGATTGGAATCTCGTCAGTCATTCAAGTCTCCTCTGGATAGGTAGTTAGATAGGTAAATGGGTGTTTTATAAAACAGGTAGGAAGATGAGCAACTTGTAAGTCTGCACACTTAAGATATATTGTCCAGTTGTGATTATATTGGCTCTCAGTAAAAAATGAGCCGAATAGAGCCACCCAGATAAAAGAAGGTGTCTCAAGAGGTGCTTCAGCTTAAAAGTGACAACCCCATTCAAAGGATAGGTGTAAACATAATCTGAAAATAGCAGTGGCAGGCAGTGTGAACTTAAACTCATTAGGGAGTGTCACAAAATTAGATGGACTCCCCTTCAGCTGCCTTAACGGAAGGCTTAAGAGAAAAATATTCTAAGGTTCTCGAAAAATCGCAGGTCAAACGCCAAAAGCTGAAGGCGTCTTGAGTAGAGCAGTAAATCAAAGGATTTGTTTACTCCAGCTGGTAATCATGACAGCGAAAATCCGTAGACTTATGGGGTGCGGCTGGGTCAAAGATTCTGGAGAACCCAACCAACGTACTAAGATTCCACAAATCGAATACTTCTGAAGATTTTTGCTAGAATTATCACAGAAGCGGCACCTTGGTGGGTCTTTGACAAAGAAAAAGATGACGGGAATACGAAGGAAGGCGGCCACCACACCGCGGTCGTACTCTAGTGCCAGCTGAATCCGCAACCGTTGTAAGCTATCAAAACCAAAACAGACCAAAGCGCGTCAAATTAAAGACATGATGGAGCTTTAAGTTGTTTGCCTGTGTAAGAGTGCCTTGGACATGAGATGGAGCTTAAAAAAAAATGTCCTTTGGTCCACATACATGGCTATATCTATCATGTCTAAAACGGATCTGCTTTGATATTATCCTTCGAACCCGGTCTAATGGATATACCGTATGACGCAATACCACCGGATTTTCGGTTGTTGTCCACGTTTAAACATGACTTTGGTTGTGTTGAGAACTTGCTGTGGCTACAGTCTTAACCACAAATGAATTTTAAGGGAATTTTCACGAATGTCTTCAAAAGCAGTCACCGTTCCTGGTCTTGTCTTGGAGTCGGAAACCTAATGACAAATGAAATCCTAATGACCTAGACCTATGTATCTGCAGGGATAATCAGGCTGTGCTTAAGGACTTGCTCAGCCCTAGTTACAAAAAAAAAAGTACTTATATTTCAATTCCAGGTCAAATCGCTAAACCAGGCTCAGAGAATGATATCTCAACCATTTCCCTTAACGACTCCGACCCTTACGAACATAATTGCGTATGGAATGGTTCTCCAGGTTGGAGGCAGACTACTCGTAAACGATGTTCTACTGATCCTCAACTCAAGTAAGTTTAGAATAGTTGTTTTTACATATAAATTCCATAAATAATTCTTCAAAAAAATAAAGTATATCAATAGCAATGTCCGACACTGTATGCGATTATATTTTTAAGCGAACTAATAAACCGGAAATCAAAAATGAAAGGGACACAGCAGCAGATAGCGGAGTTGCATGTACCCTAATTTGTGCACGGATGTGGAAGATGAAAAGAAGGGAAAGCGGTGAAGGGAGGAAAAGAGGAAGCTCAAATATTACCAAACTTTTTTTTTTTTTGTTTATCAATTTCTTCTTTGAGATAATTTGATTTGAAGCACACCGGAGTGTACAAAGTGTACCGAATACAGAAGTTGATTTGGTTCATTGGAGGATTGGGGTTTAAAGTCGGGGAAAAAGATTGATGTCGAGGTATGCCCGAATGCATGGTTGTGTTAATAATCTATTTTTAGAAACTCGATTAGGGCGAAGATTGGATGGATTAAGATGCATAGGAGTGATCACTATCGAGAATTGGGTTATTCTAATCTAGAGTCCAGAGAATGATGAGTCTGGAAGCCCATTCCAAATCCTTGGTGGCGTATTTTTCATAGGCAATTGAGAAGGAGCCGAATTGCTATATTGCAGGATCTTGTTTTTCTCGAAGAATTACTATCAGACTCATGAGCAAGAATATTTGTACCATGATCTACACTCTCAAAGGACACACTCTTGCTCATGTTTGAAAACTAGCATTGAAGCTTTTCACTTTTAGCCACTAAAACCGCAAAAGTCCGCCTAAAATAGGAAATATTGTTGTATTGCTAACCTATCTGACCGTTAAGCTGCGTCATCGTTCATTGATTTAGATTTGACAATCGACATTAGAGCAAATGTACCTTGTTCCAGCGCTGTGTCTATCCTCGGATGGAAAACTGCACAATAGTTGAAGATAATTCACGATAAGGTTGATTAATGTCATCCTGAAAATCCTAGTCTCCAGCACATTCGAAAAAGCTGCATCAATATAAATACAAAATGTACATTAGCAGTGAAGCCGCTCCATTTTTAAAAGAATGCTGTACGGAATAGCAACTATTTTCTATTGAAACATTTAAGTCTGGAAGTGAGTCCTATTAAGGGCTGCCTGCAACAGACCACCTCAATATTTATCTTGTTGGACAAACGAATATCTTTAAGACTAATGCAAAAGTCCAGGTTATCACCCACGGTGTCTCAACTACCACTTGCAGTAAATGGTGGAGTGCCACAGGGCTCTGTTTTTTCGCCAACTCTCTTTCTACCATTTAAAAAAATAAAAAAAAAATAAAAAAATTTGCTAATCGTACGAATACTTCAAATTGACGATAAAATAATGAAACACGTCACTGTCAACCATTGTGCAACATGATACAACCACATATACAGCAAAAAATAAGTTAAGCTACCTGCTTTGACCAAGAGTGACACTTGTCTTGAAAGTGAGTGTCCTGCTTTTCATGGGAATGGATTCAGCTCAATCTCAATCTCTAGAGTATGCAGAGGTTTGACTAGTTAATTGCCTTAAGGGGTTTACGTAAAATGGACCGGATTGTATCTGAGTACTAGAGATAAACTTACACTCTGAGTAAGCCACTGATTTCAAGAACACAGGTCATGGATATTGCCGCTTATACCCAACAAAACAAAGAAAATCGATAATCGTCAAGCTTCAAAAAGTTGCACCAGTTAGTACATATAGGTAATTACAGGCGCGTTCCCCAGTGTTCTGTGCTAGGTCCTTTCGTGTGAACCACATTGTATGACGGCTCCTTTTAAGCTAGCTTTACTAATGATATTGCAATTGCAAGGCTAGTCAAATATTTAGAGATGGACCACGATAGCAACGACAACCTTATTACACTTGCCCAGAGTTAGGCGAATTACTGGTCCCACTAATGTCTTCAATGAAGCAAAATCGGAAAGAAGATTGCCGGACCACTGTAGTGTATTTTTACCAAAACTCGCAGCAGTCCGAGAAGCCGTAGTCTGGATTTTAATTAACTCAGTAGAGTGAAGGGGACTATATAGACAGTCAAGGAGCGATCTAAGTTGGTACAGCAATGCCACGGAGCAACACCACAGGGATATACCGGACGATCTAGCTAAAGAGGATGAAGACCGCAACCTTCCTAAAAATAGGGGGTAACAGTCAGCACCTATTCAATCGATAAAATTCCAATTAAACAGTAGGTGGAATAATATCAGCACATGTCTCTTTTCCAAACAAATCGTACCAGAACTGGATTGCGGGAAAACAAGAACATTTATCTCCGTTAATAGAACAAATTCTAAGAAAGATAGTTGCGACCCTTCAACGATTTATGTAGAAGCTGTAGAGACTAGGAAGAGGACAAAACCAGGACACACTTTCTCTGTCCCTATCCTGCCATATCGGTTTCTTTTTCGAAGATCTTAATGATCTAGCCAGACTGGACTTAAGCAAAATAAAAAACTTTATCATTCTTTGGAATGGGTTCACACCGAAATCGGTTGCCCTGGCTTCTGTCCCTTATGGGAAGTATTCATGTTGGTGTTACAACCCAACCAAACTTTTGAATATAATAAACAAATCGTCTGAGAGATTTAAGGGAAAGAATGATCGCCTATTGATGAAACACTTCATTTTCTGAGTCCTTTGACAGGTTTTGAAGAGTATTTTCTTCTTATCTATGCCAATATAACCTGTTACCCCAAAGACTAGGTCCAACTGCTTTGAGTGTTGTAACTATCGATAAGAATTTCTTACGAGATAAATCAAAGTAGGCAACCAAACCAAGGACTGATTGGTGACATACATACGTATTTCCATTTCTCCATTCTTAAAATCCACTCAACGACAAGCGATATATTCATAAATAGTCATTGAATCGACCAAGGATCCTATTTATCTGTGATTCTTCCATTATCCTCGGTAGATAAAAGAAAACGAAAAATCACTACTCATCGTACAACTAAAATTCCCGGAATTACCTAAACGATATCTGGGCAATGGAATTTCAAGATTTTCAATGTAAATAGGAAGAGATATTTTAATGACACCATCAAGCTATCTGGAACAGGCAGTCTAAGCCCAAAACAGTGACCAAAGATACATACTCGACGAGTGTTATACACATTCGGGTAACCCGGACTAACGTAATCCCTTCCTAATCACCTAATTCAGTTTCATTTGCTGTATACAACTCTGTGTGTTTATAAGGCATCTCTGCACACAAACGACGAAAAAAGGGTGTCTATCCTTCGTATAAGGACTTCTCTCTGCAACGAGTGAGATGGAAAAAATGAAATTATTGCTCCTGGTTCAATGCTATTTCCATGACCATAGGTCGTAGAACGAACAGTGGAGAAAAAAAAATTAAATTCAAAAATTCATGTCCTTTCTATTGCCAGGAAGAGCACACACACAGTCGCATACATACATCAAGCAATAAGGAGGGAGAAGTCATCGTTTTTGGATATCGTTCTTTTAAAACTGTGTTGTATGGTGCTTGTCAAAAAGTCGTCTGCTTTCAATGCTCTGCACTGTGTGCTGTGTGTGTCTAATTTCAGGGCGCTACATCAGGACCAGAAGGACATCCACCTCTGTATTATTTTGGAATACAAAATTTCGAAAGAAATTATATGAAATTATTCGAGTACAGTCATGGCAAACAAAAAAGAAAAAAAAGGATCAGACATGAATGTAGGTAACATGGTTATTGTTGGGTGTAGTGGTGTACTACTGATGCATTTAACGCAGCTGCTGTGTCACTGCATTGGGTTTTATGCAGTCAATGATTGTGACGGATATGTGGAAGTTGTTTGCTTCCTTTTTTAATCGAAATCAAAACAAAACTTTATACTTTCTATTGTTACTTGTTAACCCGGAGGCTATGAAATTGTTTTTTTTTTTGTAGACCCCTGGAGAATTGGGATTTGATAGGCCCTCAGCCAAGTATCTGTCTTCTTTTTTTAACCCTTTTTGCTGATGATCCTTCAGGTAGGTAAGTGTGTTTGAACAAAAAAACAATTGAATTCAGTAAAGTAGCAAAAAGTTTACAACTGTTTTATGAACATCCTTGCGATCATCATTGGTTGTGTTATAGTGACCAGAAGGTCAAAAGCGCTTGCTTAGCCTAATTATGTCGAGTTAGGATGACGTGCATACATTCAAAGGGTAAACAAAAGTAATGTACGTAATACACATTAACATCGTCATCATTCTGATGAAAAATGGGTTCCTAGTACTTTGACTTCAGATTAGGATTCTATCTATTTGGAACGCCGTTGAGGGCATCCAACTAGAGAGTGAAAAAGTGTCAATTTTGTCAAAAGCTTGTCACAAAAATCCTTTTTTCAATGTCATGACTGACAAAGTTTTATTCCACTAGCCTTCCCTATATTCAGCTGTTTTCTCGGTGCGGTTTTGCAAAGATCCCAGGTGAAATGTTGAACCAAAGGTTGAAAGTTGTCAGTATGTCGAAAGAACGTATGAATTAGTATATTCCAGATGGTTGAAGACGAAAACCTAAGATCTTTTCGTCTGTGACTGCGGCAAGGACTATTAAAGCCGTAACTAGCATATTAAGATTTTACGCCTTATTTTACAATGATGGCGAAATATATATTGCGTCAAGTTCGTTGAACTGGAGAAGCAGCATATTCCAGCAAACCCGTGATGAACCAATGGACGAATCCTGACTAAAGAACAGATCGAGCAAATTCTGTGATTTTCTAACAGAAAATATATTGCCAGAAGGTTTCAATAACCGGCAGAATCATTAACCAGCTTCTGGTAGTTTCTTACGGTGACCAAAAGGTCTACCAGGTCAAGTAAGTCACATTGTCTTGTGAGAGCAACAACTTCTAAAAGTTTTAGTGGAAGCAACTGACAGTTGTTTTAAAATCCGAGACGGGGACGGACTTCTTTGTAATAAGGAAGAAAACCTAGCCACAGAAACAAGGCTAACCGGCTTTAATAGGTTATGCTTGTTTTGGTAGGATATCCGTGAGGTAACATAAACCGAGTTTAGTGGACTTGTTTTTTTTAACACGACTATCTATGCCCTCAAATAATTACCGAGGGTCAGCTCTACTTAAATATCTAACCTTTAAGCCTTCTTAAAGCTTTACGCCATTTCCCCTGGGGGTATGCAAAATCACACCCAAATCTTAAGGTCTCAAGCTATCCGTCTTGCATTGAATAAACCAATTATATCTAATTTGCGACGCCAAAGATGCACAGAATTTCTAAGGCCAAATCAGATCCTGCCAATCCTCGTATGTCCTGAAGAGCGTTCTACTGCGTCACTAGGCGAATTAATGACAGATATCTTTGCCATCGGTAGATATCTTTGCCTTCATAGGAAAGCAGTTATGGTGACGCCTTATAGTTGGAGGAGGCTCGTTGAGTTCACTAAGTTTCTACGTCTTCTTCAATACGTACAGTAGCACGGACTTAGGTCAGAGTAGACATTCAAAGAGGGCAGAATGAAGTATCCACTCGAACTGAGAATAGACTTTGTTTGAGTAGTGTGAGTAGGTTTCGTTTTTGGTTTCTTTAACGAGCATTGGGTGGTGTTCCATCCGAATGTCAAGCTTTTTTTCCATCTACCTGAAATATAAACTTATTGATCTTAACCACGCCTGTCTGGTTCTCTTTGTGACGGCCCGGTTCGGCGCACAATCGCAGTCCAGCATTGTGATAAAGTACAATGGATCATTGAATCCACGTGCTTCTCGTAGATGATCATAGAAAGGGTGCTTTCTTAACCCAGTAGTAACTTCAGACAGTAATATGTATCTGTCAAACTAATTGTCAGATTGCGAACTGTCAGTGTCATTTTTATTCAGTAGTCTTTGCAATTTTATCGTGATGACTAATGACATACTTACATACATGCTTCAACAATATTACCAAATTTTAGAAATTTGGTTCCAAAATTATGGTTCTGTACGCCAAACTTATAGAGCACTTGCATCATATTACACCCGACATGATCGACCATCTGAGACCGTTATTCGCCGTATGATTAACCGATTTCCCACAACATTTTCTTTGCAAAATGCAGTGCGAGACGCAAAAAAAAAGTGAGTACGTCGTCGTTCACAACAGTTTGGTCTCTTTGTCCGTTCACTTTATGGAAAATTGTACGCAAAGATCTTGGTTTGAAGACTTACATGATCCAGCTCGTGCAAGAATTGAGGCTGAATGACCATCGTTTGCGTTGAAATTTTGGTGAATGGGCCCAAAATCAACTGGATCTGCTGTTTTATCAAAAAATCGTGTTTAGCGATGAGACTCATTTTTGGGTCAATGGGTAATGTCGCATTTGGAGCGAAGATAATCCACATGAGATTATCGAAACGCCGTTACATCCCGAAAAATGCACAGTTTGGTGTGGTCTGTGGGCTGGTGGAGTCATCGGACCATATTTTTTTAAAAATGAGCCTAAACAGCGTGTTGCGGTCAACGGTATTCGCCATAGATGCATGATCAATGACTTTCCCGTTCCCCAATTGAATGCCATGAATGTGGAACCACATCTCGTCCCATCAGGATGGCGTTACGTGCCATACAGCAAACGAAACAATCAACTTATTGGAGGAAACATTCGATGAACGCATATTTTTCGTGTATTGGACATGTAGATTGGCCTCCAAGATCTTGTGATTTGACGCCTCTTAATGATTTTCTTTGAGGATACGTAAGGTCTACGCTGACAAACCAACAACAATCGACGCATTGGAAGTCAATATTTTTCGTGCGTGTTATGGAGGAAATACGGCCAAAAATGCTTGAAAAAGTGGTCGAAAACTTTGTCTTTCGGATGACATTCATCAGATCCAGCCGTGGTGGGCATATGCCCGAAATACTGACTTTAAAAAAAACACCCTTTAGATGAGTATAATACAATCCAAGTTCTTTTTAGCACATTCGGTTCACTGACGGTTCTACGTAATTCATAATTTTCAAATCGATATGCAAATCTATTGCAATCTTTTGCTCCTCCAGTGAATACGAAAAAAAAAAAAACTGATCTAAATCAGTCCGAAGGGTAGAACCATGTAATTGCAGCTCACGCTGTATCAAAACTAAAGGGTGTGCTACAACAAATTATATCCCTCTTAGGCAGGATTTTGTACTCCTGCTTTCGATTTCAATAGATCCAATCTGACACAAATCTAATTACATTTATCCCAAAATGAATTTTACACCTTTTACTTTCGAAAATAATGCAAAAGGAGGACCCAACCCATCAGTATCACATCTGCTCGCCTGCTACCGCTAGTTATTCTTAGATAATGAGTCTGGGATTTGAACAAAAAAAAAAAGAAAAATTTTTCTTCCTTGAAAGACACTTAGTTACACACAAGGGGACGATGATTGCACACACCCTATTAGCCAACTACTTAGGTTGGGCGGCTGTATTTTATAATACATACTCGTAGATACATATATCGGCACATGTCAATAGCTTACTTTTGCGCATACTCTTGCTCTACCCAAAGATGTGTAATTTTTACGGAAGTAAATTATGTACACGATGGAGGACGCGCAACAATTGATATCCACATTCGCCTTGGTTATCCTGATTTTTTTTCTGTACCTGAGAAGATGTCTTGTGACATCTGTTCGTTTCGAATACTGCGTTTGCATTGTTCTTGATTTTTTTTTTTTCTTTTTGAAAAGAAGACGAAATGTATCTTTTGCTGCTTTTGGGTAATCCTTGGGATTGTGAATAAAAGAGAAACACACACTCGCCATAAGGTGACATAATTTTAGGTTCATTGTAACTAAGAGAATTTGAATCTATTGTGTAAGTATCTGGGATTTGTTTTTAGCATGAGAATTATTTGCAATTTCCTATTTCCAATGGACGAGTAGAGACTGCCATGGAACTAGGCTGCTTGTTGCCTTTTGTAATTCGTATCGGAATTGGGTTTCTTTCATTATTGTTGCTCAAGCATGCGTGGAATATCTGCAAGACAGCAGGCAGTATTTATTACATAATCATAGAAATATAGATAGAAAAAAGAATCACATCATAATACATCCTTGAATATATGTATGTATCTATGAGTACGGTTCAAAGAATTTAGGGAGCAATTATAGAAACACCCGTCAATAAATAAGGTTCAAAAGTAGTGTGAGGAAAAAGTTGACCGTTCCGATCCCCCTCAAGTGTATTTGAAGGACTTGCAGTACTAAACCGATTGTTCATAACCCTCGACCGTGTGCCCCATGATGTACCATCTTCCAGTAGCTTCTGGCCCAGAATTTTGAAATTGAAAACTGAAATTAATCTTATGTTAAAACTGAACGTAAAGCCCACTCAAGTTCTACCAAACATTCTAGTTACCCATAATGAGCTTTAGCAAACTTCACAATCTATTAAATTGTTTACATTCGGTTTGGTTTGAGTGCAATGAACAAAAATGGAAAATAAGCAAAACAAAGTGAAAATAATTTAACTATTGAATCCTTGAAATTAAAATATTCCCAAAACCATATTCTGAATTTATTTCTTTTGCCATTACTGTTTTTTTTTTTTCATGTTTTGATTGTGGGCTAACTTTCCGTAAGCCCACAGAAGTTGAACGAAAACTTGACGAAACCGAGCATAATCCCATCATGGTTGTGCTATACTGTTTCCATGTAATAAGACATTTCACTAAGTTGGCGTAAGCTCACTGATATCCATTATGGTTGGCCCTAAAGGTGCATTGCTCCTATAAACAGCCTGAAAACTTTCATTGATTTCGGTTGCATGTTTTCTCTCTTTTGTTAAGAATTTAATCACTACATGATAGTCCACTTTACCCATTCCAAGGAAAATACTTAAAGGCATTGATGCAATGGATAGTAACTGTTTTGAATCGACATATAGATGTGTAGGGTTTGGGGACATTTCATTTGACATTTGCCCTATATAATCGCCCCCTCTGTGTAAGGTCAAAAACTTTTATACCTCCCCCTACGTAAGTACTGTCTACTTTTGTTCTAGGATATGAAAAATATGAATCACATCTAGATTTTGATTGCGCAAATACGATCTCGGAAAGGACCTGTTGTAAACAAGGACGCCTTCAACTTAAGTTTCAGAGATTTCATCATCAAACAGATCAAAACGATTTATCTCGTTAACTCTAAAGAATTCCATCAAAGAATCGACAGCGTTGATAGTCTTGCCAACGTTTTCTCATAATTTTTCGGATACACATGACATACTTTTAACTATAACAAATAGTGCCGGAATAGATCCACAAAATTTGCTTCTATTACCGAAAATTGAATTAAAAAGTAGGTACAACGCCATAGGTGGCATTCCACAGAGCTCCGTTTTGTATCCCCTACTGTTGAATTTAATGTATGATGCTTGAAGTGTAGGTCTAAATCGACTCATTAGCACCAGGTATTTACTGCAAACCATAAGAAAAGACACTGTATCATCAAATCGGCGATAAAGTGCCTTTGTGTCATGTTAGATGGAAAAACAGTATTTGCAAACATGCAAATGACATGAGAGTTCGTTAAATAGGACAGACCATACTGAACAGATGAACATAATGGGCTATGGGACTCAGAAAGCGATATAGACAATGAAAGGGCTTTAAGAGGATAGGCACTGCAGTTTTTCTCTTGATGAAGAGTAGATTTTTCATAATACTAGTTGTCGGCAATAATTCTTTGTTAGAAAAGTGGCAAATCTTAACGTTTAGTCTCTCAAAAAAATGGAAATGAATATGTGGATTATATGGTTTGTTCCTGACTTTCATGGCAAATCTCAACGTGGTTAGGCTTCTAAAAATAAAAATGAATATGTGGATCACATTGTTTTATGCTCGACTTTCATGGTCCTTGACTTTATGTCGTTGCCCACTTTTTAGTTATGAAAGGTTTAGAGTTAAAAAGGTCGATACATGAAGGGCTACTGATGGACAGTTTCTTGATCCACTGGTTTATAATCGGTAATGATTCTCGTCAGCATTCTAAGATTGCTATTGTTAAAGAGAATATTGATTGAGTTTCCAAGTAGACAGGAAATAGTAGAATGGCTCAGGTTTGTCTTGATGTGTGCCTCCACGTTTCGCTAGTTTTTAAAAGTGGAATGTTCCTTACGTGATATTTTAAGAAAACTCTGCTGAGAAATGTTTAGGAACAATGCGCTAGGTGTTGAGACGAAATAGTTAGAAAAAAGGTAGTTCAGTTGCTAGCGAAACCATCATGAAGAGACGCTAGGTACAGAAGAAGATTGCTCTTAGGAATCGATCAATTTCTGATGCAATATCTTTTACAGGATGTGGTTTGAGCTGGAGCTGGTATGGTGTCAATAGGAATGTGACCAAGGAATATCAAATCACCATCAAAAGTGACAAGTTCGGAAGATAAAGATCAAAATTTTCTGACAAAGGGAAATGGAGACGCATGAAGTTATGCTTAATATCAAGAAGTGGTGAAGGCATAGGACTTGAATAATAACATTGGTCAGTTAGATCTTTCTTGACATAGAAAAAGAAAAATGAAATACGAAATGAACCAGCAAAAGGAAAGGGTTAGTTTAGTGCAACCGAATTCTATTTCGTTTTTTTGACTGCTTTCTAGAATCTATTCCTATTTGTTTTCAAAAATTCAAATCATAGTGTCCATCTTTACGAGATAGTAATATTAAGAACTTACTAAATCGTAGAAATATCTTAGCCAAAACGGTTTTTCTAACTGAACTGTCTCAATATTTGAACATTTACGAAAAGAATCAAACCTATTGTGTCTTAACAGACTTTAGTAAGGTCTTTTCTCGTAGTTTGCTTCGTCTTCAATTGAGAAAGTATGTTTCTTTTATTTATTATTGACTTACCATGTCATGAAAAAAAAACCGATCTGCTTTATAAAGGGTTTTTCAAAAGGGACATAACAATTTTGAACTTTAGTACAAACGCACCCTTAAACTTTTTTTATGATTTGTCAATGTCAAACCTTTAGTCAAGGTTTACATTCTTATCATGGTAAAGTTCACGAACGAGCAACGTTTGGAAATTATTAAAAATTACTATCGAAATTCTGAGCCGGTGGGTCGCAACTTCAAGAGCGCATACTCCAATTTTCGAACGTAATAATCGTCCCACCAGACAGGCTGTACTTGCTATAGTGGATAAATTCGAGTCAAAATATTCACTATTGAATGTTCTTGTGCCAGTGAGGCAACGCACTGGAAGTACCGAAAATATCAGTTCAAAATGAGCCAAATCAATCGATTCCACGCCGTTCACAGGAATTGGGAATCTTTCAGTCCACATTGTGGGGCATTTTGCGTAAAGATCTTGGCCTATATCTTTACCATCCTTACAAGATCAAATTAAATCAAAAACTGATGAAGCTCAGAAAAATATGCGTTATTGGACAGCAACAAATCTAGATGTGCTTCAAGAGACTCCATTGCATCCACAAAAACTGACCGTGTGGTGTGGACTTCATGCCGGAGTTGTGATTGGACCGTATTTCTATGTCCTTATTGAAAAACCCTTTATATGAAGCTGCTACTGATACAAAACATGATCGATGTGGGTAGATCAAAAACTGTACGTATGTAGTTTTAACAGATACATGTTACTGAGAGTATTTTTTTTTATTTTGTAGACCTATGATATATGTGTGTATATATTTACGCTCTGCAGCTAACATGATCTAATAAATAAAAAAAAAAAACTCAAATTACTTACAAAAATTTGCACGACCTCTTCTCACGAGTGATGTAACCCAAATAATAGGTTGATTGACACACTTTAAAACAGTTGCCTCGCGTGTCGTTTACTCATGTTGTTAAACACACTTAAAACCGAACTATAAAACAATAACCCCCCACCGGATTAATTTATTAGAATACTGCACACACATGCCGGTATCTTTCCCGCCACAAAACTACTGCCTACTCGCGTATGTAAAGTCTAAACGTTTTATTTTACGAAGTAAACACAAACAAAAAAAAAATATGCGAAAAAATCGTTCGTTTAAGGTTCATTGACACAAAGTATAGTTTCTCCATTTGCTAATAAAAAATAATACGAACCAACAATAACAATTAAGTATCTCGAACTGCGATAAGAACAATCTCGTATTTGCTATGCGAACAGCGAGCTATTACGTTACCAGTCCAAAGTTGTAATGGGCGACAAAAAAAAAAAAAACCAAAAAATATAGATGAATGAATCAATGACATTGTCAAATATTTTCTCTACAAACAACAACAAATCAAATTTTAAACACCCCCCCGGAGATGGGGGTGTGAAAAATAGTTCAGTTTGGTGTGCTGGACTCGGACACAATGTCGCCAAACAAATCGGATTATTTTGAAGTTCATCGTCGTCGTCGTCGGCGTCGCTCAATACGGTCGTCCAGAATAGTAAAGTTATGTACTTGGGGCCAAAAACAGTGTCTTTGATGTGCAAACTGGAATGTAGCTGTCTTTTGCTTCGATATCCGATTAGTTTAAGAGGAATGGCGAATAAGGCAACAACAATAGAGTATAATTATGTTTGCAAAGCGAAATGTACTTACACTGCCGTCCATAAGTTTTGGGACAGTACATTCTGTTAGAGAAATTCATAAAAATTCAACATTATGCATATTTAGCCGAATGACCAAATTAAGTGAACCTAATAAATAAGACGACTTGGGTAGTAAAATAGTGTTAGAGACTAGACCTCTTCTTCGTCGAAAAATCCACCTCGTACTTGCACCACTTTCTATCTAATCAAGGAATTCTATCGATCAACTTCTTAATAGTTTCTAATTGATCTCCAGGCTACTTGAATCTGATCTCCCTTGATCTGTACTTTGTCTTTCGATGTTGAATACTGTTTTCGAACCTCTCTGTCAAGTTCATCCCAAACAAGCCCCCATTGGGTTGAGGTCAAGTGATTGGCCACAATTCATATTTCTCAATGTTGGGGTTGGGTTAGGTGGTTGTCCCCACTTAGCAGGGACGCACTTAGACCAAAAGGACGGTCCATTGTGATACCACCTACATTGAGACTTCCCGGGTGGGATAGAAGGCAGGGCAACCATTTTCAGTGTAGACCTATGCCGAAGATGGTGTGGTTCGTTGTTTAATCATTAAACCAGTTTTACCTGGTGACCAAGCTCCTAATCTTGCCTAAGTCTAGTCTGGCTAGATCGTTTAGACCTTCGAAGAAGTATTCACCTAAGGTTTTCCTTCTCAAGACCGATAGAGCAGGACAGGTGCACAGAAAATGTGTCATGGTTTCCTCCTCTTCCTCGTCTCTATAGTTCCTACAGAAATCGTTGAAGGGGCCAGCAAGTCGTTTAGCATGTCTGCCTACCAGACAGTGTCCTGTGAGGACGCCAACTATCTTTCTAAGATTTATCCTATTACTGGAAATAAGTCTACTGGTTTTCCTACAATCCAGTTCTGGCCATATTTGCCTAAGAGTGAGACATGTGCTGATATTGTTTCATCTACTATTTGCCATACTTATGGCAGCGGTATCTTATTGGAATTTTATCGATTTTATAGGTGCTGACGGTACCTCCCTATTGTCAGGGAGGTCCCGGTCTGCACCCTCCTTAGCTAGCTCGTCTGCTCTGCAATTGCCTGGAATATCCCTATGGCCTGGAACCCAGCACAGAGATACGTCGCACCTGACAGCGATCTTGTTAAGAGATCAAAGGCATTGCTTTACCAACTTGGATCGAATTATTGGCGCTTCCAAGGCTTTTATCGCAGCTTGACTATCTATGTAAAAAAAACAATAGCGCTGCACTCTATCGAGTTAATCCAAAGCCAGATCGCTGCTTCACGGACTGCTGAGACTTTTGCTTGAAAAACACTGCAGTGGTCCGGCAGTCGAGAGGCGATGCGAATGTCCAAAGCATTGGAGTAAACTCCCGCATCTGTGCCGCTGGACGCTGTCTTGGATCCGTCTGTGTAAATCTCTATCGCAGATTAGTTTAAAATTTCTCCCGATTCCCAAGCACTTCTACTAGGAATCATGGTTCTAAGTATATTTGAATTAAGAAAATTATTTGTCTGAAAACTTATGGACAACAGTGTGCATTTAATATATTTCTCCTTATATAATCTGTAGGAAAAGAGAGAGAAAAGACAGAAAGGGGATTTTAATTAGTCCGATTGGGAAAAGTTTGTTGCCAAGCAGCTAATAAATCACAAAAACGAAATATTTATAACTCTCAACTGGGAATTAAATTTTGTATCTATTTACTTAAATTCTTGTCAGATACTATGGCAGCTGCAGATTTTAAGACCTAAACCAAATTAAGTCATGTCTTTACCATGGATTTTGGGTACTCTCATAAAAGTGTTCATTTTCAGTAGAAAGTGTTTCAGTTGCTAGGGCATACGCATAGGAAGTAAGGTGTGCTTTCGTCTGCATGTGCGTCTGTATCGCCACAGGCTCTGCAAAGATCATCTGCATTTTTAGCCGCGTTCTTCTTCGGTGGCTCCCTCAGGAGGTTTTTGGCCGGTAAAAATCCCCGTGAAGAGCGCTCTGTAAGCATTAGGATTTGACTCGTTTTAGTATTGTGTTTTTTGGAGGCACAAGATGAAAAAACGTTCCATCTTTCATTGTCTAGTCATTTTGTTTTATGTTATATTTCATATGTGCTAGAGGAGGTAGAACAAAGGTAACAACCATTGTTAGGTGCCTGTTCGAATCCCTTTTTTGCTAATTCGTCCGTCAGTTAGTTCCCTCGAATACCAGTGTGTCCACCAGAGTGTTATGAGCTCTTAACGCCATCGTTTCACAAGTTTCTGCATGAGGTGGCTTTTATAGCTAACTAACTGTCGATGTAGATGTCAATCACCTTCCTAGACTGTAGTTTCGTGGTTAATTCTCGTCCCGTTCCTGGGATTGCTAAGACTTTCGCTTGGAACACACTACCATGGTTTGGAAGGTTCAGACGAGTAGATGTCACTGCCTACTCCTTCATCAGCTTTTGAACGTTTCTGAAAAAAGATCGTGATGTTAGTTTGTCTCGGTGCAACTTTTTGCAAAAGTGCGGTGGCTCGTGTCGTTCTCTTTTCCAAGGTTGAATTGTTTTAAACATAGGGCACTCTTTGCAACTGTTTCTTTTAGGTTCAAGTCTAATGGAATAAGTGCCAGTAAAGTTTTAAGAGCTGCAGCTGGCGTAGTTCTAATGGCACGTTTGTAATGGCGCTGGTAGTTCCAATGAATGCTAACCTTTGGATCTTAGTCACAGGCCACCAGGCTAGGCACTAATAGGATAGAATAGGTCTGACAATGGTTGTGTACATCCAGTGGATGATGGCTTAGGCCCCCCTTTTTTATAAAAACTTTTGCTGTTTTGAGAGGGTTGACGTTGAGTATACACTAAACCATCAGTGGAAACGCATCGGCAGCATTGTTTTCCTTCTATGGTCATTTGCCGGACAACATCCTATGAATTTGCTACTCTTAGGTAGTAACGCACACATTATTTCATTTGAAACTTGGTATGCGTCTGTACAGTACATGAAATCACAGTAGTCCAAGTTGTATATTGAACAATTGGGGGGATGGTGACAATCCCACCTCCTAATTGGCGTGAAACTCCAAACTTTAAAGAAAGATGCACAAAAAATCTTTAACAATGACCTGAGAGGAGTTGAACGTGAAGGATATACTTGCAATCGAATCGCTTGCTATAAAGTGTGGACCATCTATTGGTTTCTTTTTGAACCATATGTTATTTTGACACTGACAGCTCTTAGGGGCTCAAAAAATTGACAGAAACTCAGTATTAAATTTTCGCCGGTACGAAATGGATCGATTAACGCTTGAGTAATGTTGGGAAATATTGTAAAGTTGCTTCCAAAGTGGATGCTGTATTGCCGAAACAGTGAGAATTTTGAAAATCAATTTCAATCGAAATAATGCACCAAATGCAGCTGGTGTACGCAAGTTTGTGATGAAAGTTGCTGAGACTGGTTTGCTGATTGGTAACTGAATATATTCCCGTGTTCATCCTGTTGCATTATTGACCCAAGACGACTATGGAAGAAACGTTAGTTAACGAGGCATAAAAACCGATTTTTAATGTCCAGAAATTGAGAATTTGGTCTTGGGCGACGAGCCAAGGTTCCAGCAAGATGGGGTTACGTGCCACACAAGCCGTCCAACAATTTATTGCACATTAAGTTCAATAATCGTGTAATCACTCGTTTGGTGATGTTGATTGGGCGACACGAATCTGCGATTTGACGCCATTCCATTTTTTCTTTGTGGGGTGCCATTAAAGATCGACGTTATGCGAACGATCCAGAGAAGATTCAGGTACTCGAGAACAATATTGTTCAAGCTATTCGTGAAACAGGGGCCGAAACCATCGAAAATATATTGAAAAATTGGCCAGCCCAGGCAGTTATTTGAATGAAATAATATACCGTAATTAATCGGAAGGGATATTTTTTTCAATAAAGCTACAAACGTTGAAAAATATTAAACAGTGTTTTATTATAGCTTTTTTAAAAAGAAACCAACAGCATCCAATGAAACTTTAAAACAGCGAATTTGTATCAGGAAGGAATGCTAAGGCACGTCTTAGAGTTTGTCAGCCAAAATGATTCATGACAGACATAATGAAACCTCGATATACATACATACATATGTAGACATGTATGCACATATGTATCTACAACACGTGTGGTGTCTTGAGGATTGTTCTCTTTCTTCCAGTCGTTATCTATTGTAATTTAAGGACTGTTTACTGGGTAAAAAAAAAGGACAACTAAATTTAGATTATTCAAATTTAAAGTGTGTACTTTCCCATGACTATTTCTCGCATCCTTTAACACCTCCCACTGTTTTCCTTTCTCTACAAATGTTACATTCGAAATTACCGCCAAAGCACTATCATTTCAAGTACTTTACATATGCGTTCCACTTGACCACCTCTTCTGTGTAAATTACAAAAAACCTTTTTTCAAATCTAAAACCGAAATAGTCCTTTCGATTTATTGAAACGGGTTGAACTGGTTTTCCTTCAATCATTTACAAAGTAGAATATTTTAAATTATACTCCAAACCAGAAATTGTTCAATCAAATACAAACAAATCCCAGGATATATTTACTACCCATAAGAAAGGTCGATATTATAGATAGGGCGGTAAAATGCCTTAGATCCTTGATTATTTTTTTTTCCTTATTTTTCTTATCACATTCTTCCTCTCGTTGCACTCTGTTTGGATTTGTGTGCAGTTCACTTTTATCTTTTTTCCAAGAATCGATTTCTGAGAGAAAAAAAATCTTACTTTCTGACGCAATTCATAACCACACATTTACAGGACGACTAAAGGAGTTTTTTTTTTTTATTTATTTTTTTTTTGTTTCCCTTCGATGTATACGATGCAATCGAAATTCATATTGCTATCTTCGACAAACTCGTAATATCTATCGAGAGTCATTCATAAATTTTGTATTACCAATGAATTTTTATTTTTAGTTTCGTGGGAAACATTCGGAGTTCTGTGAATGAGGAGAGACATTCTACAGTAATAGTCCATCGGATCTGTTGATGGGATATTCTAATAAATTATGCATCCTTGGAGGTTGCAACCGACTAGATATGGACAAGTTAAATGATTATTGTTCTGGTTATTATGAGCGTGGGAGATATAGGGCTGTGTTTGGTTATTATTAAGAGATTAGACAATAATATGACACGACTGTAGATAGTGGGAATTTCCATCAATACACGATATGCGTTTGATTTACATACATCACAAAAAATCCAACTGCATGTAGAATTGCATGCCTTGGTGAAATTGCTTAAACGAGAATGCGTCATTGTGTGTACGTTTCTCGGCTTAAAGACAATGTTTAGGATTTTTTAACTTTTTGTTTCATTTTTCGATATAACCTCCTCGAACCCCAAAACACTGCGATTCCTTGAAAAGAACAGTTTGAACATTTGTCCTTAAAATAGACAGAAACAGCGGCATGGACCTCTTCATCAGTCGAAAGAAGGCTTGCTTTTGAGGTTTTTCTTCAGATTTGGGAATAAAAAAAAAAAACGCTGTAAGCCAGGTCTTAAGAATACGGTGGCTGGATAAGCACTTGCAACAAGCAACAATCCTTCAATGCAGCTAGTGGAGTTGCAATTTATTAACTTGAACATGGTTTCCGCGTTGCTGCCATTAAATGCTTTCACATGTTGCTGGCATTCCATGCTTTCATAATGCGACAGAAAATTTAGGACCACGGAAGAGCCCATAGTTTGACATTTAAAAACGAAGGTGCATTGCTTCCATAAGTGCCATGGTGCAATGGACGGTAACTTCTTTAGTTTGACAGATAGAAATTACCGGATTGCGCACATTTTCTATATATTCTAGTACTGATATCAAAAAGAAATGCAGACTACACCTCATTCAAATTGTTGTAATAATGAATTCAAGACCACTATACCATTCAAACAAGACTGTGAAGGACACGGATCTCGAATGATGCATTTCTACACAAACGGTTGTGATGACTTCTCCGACAAGTTGAATCTGACATCTCTTTCCGTCTCCTAGATTTTTCAGGCGAAAATCATGGCGGTGAAGGAAGTCTTGTGCTGGCTGAAATGATATGCAATATCTTTCAGGAATATTAGGATTTTCAATGACAGTCACGCGGCAATAAAATCCCTGGAATTGTGTTTTTTCACTTCAAAGGCCGCTTTAAATTGCTTTGGAGATGATTGAGTTGTGATTCACATATGGTGGGTGCCAAACCAAAGACATTACAGAAAATTGCAAGCCTGACGAGCTCACCAGACAGGGTACAACCCAAAGAATTCTGCCGAAATGGCGGATTCCGGATGTGCCCCTCCGATACGTCGTTACAAATATTTTATTTATAAGAATCCATTGAATTTATTTATAATGCGCTCTTATTGTGATGCAAAATATAATTATGAAAATGAAGAAACTACTTAGGGTCTAAGAAGGAAACAATGACCACCCTTCATGGACCTCGCGTCAAACGTCAAACTCTTTGAGGACCGATGATGCCAATGCATCACACTCTCGCTATTTGTAAACTCTTACTAAAGCTGGATAATTTTAGTAAAATTAACTGTAGATGCAAAAATCTTTTTACTTGCAACATTTCGAGGCAGATCTGCCCGAGGCTTGATGTGAAAAGTAGTGCCGAGTTGGTTTTGTTGAAGCGGTCACAGATTAGCCAGGTTATCGGTGTTCTTATAGGACACTATTTGATAGGCCAACATACCAAAAGAACCTTTTTCAAATTACTTCTCCAGAACCTGTAGAGAAAAGCTGTACGTGCCCATTTCTGTCCCAAAATACTTCATCTAGGAGTTTCATCTTTGATATTCTAGGCGAACTGGAACAGAGGCCTCCTTCGTTTTATTAAAAGCTCCGGTTGGTTTTATTAGTCTTGGGTAGCCAAATCGTGCAATCTATGGCATCACAATGAACTTTTATTTGTCTAAGTGTGGCTGCAGACAAGCACTCAAACCTAAACCTAAACCTATGCCCAAAATATTCATAGGAGAACTTTGTTCACTGACGAAAAATAGTTACCGTGGCTGTGCAACAGCCAGTCCCCTATGGCCGGGTATCAGCAAGAAGAGATCAACTTCTCTGGTGAAACTGAGTAGTTATAAAACACGGGTCGTTTCAGGGATAATTACTGGTCATTGTGCCATTGGTGTCCACCCGGAGCGACTCGGTGTACTACCTCGACTCGGTGTACATATATAATGACTTGTGTAGAAGCTGCAGGGACGAAGAAGAAATTGAGTCAGTTCGTCACCTGCTGTGTGACTGTCCTGCCCTATCCGTCAGAAGAATGAGGACTCTTGGTATTACTTCTTCTCGGATTTGGAGGACTTGGGTAACGTAGAGCTGACGGACCTCCTGAGATTCATATCATTATCTGGATGGTTCCAATAGCGGACTTTATAGGTTTCCGGGGTTAAATGATTGTGCACAATGGACCCGAACTGTGGTCTAAGTGAGCAGTGACACTGTCACAAGGCACCCATCTACCTAATCTAACCTAACCTATCCTTCTATAAGCAGAATGATAGGGTGTAAAAGGGGTGTTAAATCTTCAGCATAAGTGTACCAAACGGATATTCTGAAAGGTATTATGAAGTCTGTCTTATTTCTTCAACTCAGAAGGCAAAAATAACGCAACGTGGCTCCAGTCCAGAACTCCTTTAGGCTACAAACTCCAGTCAGTTTTAGAGGACATGGTTTGCTCCATTCGACACACAAGTATTGAGTCTTTTTAAAGCGTTGACTTATCGATATACTGAACAATGTTTCTTTCTGAGCTACGTACTGCGATCGATGAGTGACAAGAGCGTCTCAATACTTGTATAAAGGAAAATGGCAGCAATTTTGAATATGATTTCAATGTATTGTTAGTTTTTACCAGTATTTCACCTTAAAAGTCGCTCTAGATTGTCTCACGTCTCTTGATAAGATGTTCGAGACACTCCAGAACAATAAAAGTAAACGCAATTGAAGAGTCGCAACTTGAGGTGCAAAATGGCATCAAGAGTCATGCTACTAGGGAGATCTGGCTTAAGCTGAATCAAAAAGGGTCTAGTCATAACTTGCCTCCAAACAAACTCCATATAAACACAATAGAGTATCATCACAGGATTCTATTTCATTGATGACTGCGCTTCGCATCTTTTCAAATGACTTTTGCAGAAGTTACGAAGATGAGGAGGAAGCATTTTTTTTCAAAAATATAAGTGAGCTGACGAACATAGACGTCAGGAACCGGCTGAGACTCTTAAGGAAAATATGCCCTCCGTGCATCTACAAACATTTTTACCTAGGGGCAACTATGTGGATTGAAGCTGGTAGGTTTTGGTCTAGCTAACTTATGATAAAATATAAGTCGTTGCAACTAAATGAAGAATGAGTATTTACAATCACACCTACTACTAATTTACTCGACTCAACAAGGGTGAGAAGAGTTTTGCTTCATCTAATAAATTAGTACACATCTACGAGCATATCTGATATTTCTAATCTTAACGCTTAGCGCCTCGATAAAAGTCCTTCAAGCGTAATTTCGTTGATTTTTCCCTATCGCCTTTGATTTGCAACATTTAACAGACTACCACCGCCGTGCAGCGGTCAATGGTTTTGTTTACCATTTCAATTTTCATCTTTGCCCTGCCAACAATTTCATCATATAACAAGGATATATGCACATACATACATATGTATCTTTACCACATGCATGTGTTTTAGCACGACCCACCTATGGTCAATGACTAGCTAAAGTGATGGCTAACGACCCGCGCTGCCAGAGTCACTAACTACTGCGTTTCGCCCCTCACGATGTTGTTTCCTTTGGAAATTAAAGAAATAATAAACAAAAAGATGAGCAACCACCATCATCATCGAGGGATCCAATGTAAAAATAGAAAAATGAAAAAAAAAAGGAAAAAAAAACTCAAGAAATTCCTTTGGCCATATTTTGTTTTGATGATGATCCTATCTCGCACTCGGAACTTCTCTTTTATCCTTGGTTTTTCGTTTTTCTCCTTTCGCTGCGTTATGTGTCTTCGATGTGGACGCCGGGTATTATCCTAGGTCTCATGGTGGATACGCGTTCCAACGCTTGCCTCCATACCTTACATTACATACTCCTTGTATGTATGTATGTGCTGAGCCCAGAATCGTTTTGTGTTGTTTATTATTCGTTGGCTATTTTTCTCTCCTTACTTTGTTGAGAGTGTTTGTTGTTTTCACTTTTTTTTTATCGGTTTCAGTTTATTTTAGTCCTTTTTAACCATTTCCAAGGAATTTCATCGCTAACGTCGTACTTGTAGGTCTTCATTGTGCTTGCAGTGAAGCTATCGCGTCGGTCGTCAACAACACATGCATGGTGTATGGCTGGCTGTGCCTTCGTTTTCAGCTGGGAACAGAGCTGTTGCTTCTGCGCCCTTTGTTGCGTCCTGTTTGAGGTTTTGTTTAGCACACTCTTGATTGCAATTTTTTTTTTTTTGTTGTGTTTTTATTTTTTATTTTTGCAAGGAATGCCTGAGGCGAGGGCTTCTATTATTCCTGTTGCTTGTGTTGCAATTCCTTTGGACAAATTTCATGGTTATGTATTGTTTTTTCTTTGGTGTGCATCATGGGTGAGTGTTAGTTAAAGGAAACCATGGTGAAACAATGGTTGGCAGTAATTTAAATGTGTACATATAAGGATAACGTCGTAGGTAGACAAAAATGTACTGTAGGGGATAATGTTTAATATTCAAAAATTGAAAAAAAAAAAAAAATCTTTAAGAAACCACGGAACTGTAAAAGGATCATTTATTCGGGTCAGTGGCCCTAATGCCATTCCTTTTGTTTTAAAGTACTACGCCGTGTGAAATCAAGCCGGTAAAGCAGTCTCCTTGAATCCATTTCGTTGCATTCGTAGATACTAAGTAAATCAACTTTGGATTGCCCAGAATTTGGATCATATTTAAAATGTCGTATGTACATACATATGTACGTAGGCTGTACGCGTCTGAAGTGTAGAGATGGAGCCTTTGCATAAATTTCCTCGAGTCATTAGCCATCCCTCACTAGAGGTACCGCAAATTAAGATTGGACCTCAACTTAATCTATTGGTGTCATGAAAAAGGAGAGAGATTGGCTGAGTCCCAAAATGTAAAAAAAATAGTTTCGATGCGGTAGTACTATTCTTTTGATGCGCATCTGCAACGCAATTTCGATAATTTGTATACATTTTACACTGCACAAGTTTGATGTTTCGCAACGTAGTTTATACAAAGCAGGCAATTGCCAAAATTAAAATGACAAAGAAAGCATCGAAAAAATTATCAATGCATAGTTTGCTCAGTTGATGCGCATCGATAACATTTAGGATACTTTCGACTTTGTCAAAATTTTCTCATTTGACTTTTGGAACTTATGACTGCATTTATAACGCATCTGATACATTTTGGAACTCACCCATAGTATGTATGTATCTATCGTTGGAGCCAGTACGACGAGAAAGAATTCTCATTAAACTAACTCTGGGCCCTACAGTTGAGTTGATATATACATATGTACATATGTCCAACAGTTCTAAATGAGTACAACAAGCAACAGCTCTTCGGATGGGACCACTTGTGGTTCTGAAAGAAGTAATGCTTAGAGAATGAGTCCTCTACCGATGGCAAGTCGGTGATGTGGGGTAAAATTAAAGCTGAACTATCAGAGATGTAGATAGATTAAGTCTTGTCTGCTTTGATTCCGCCTAATTTGGGAATATAGGGTGATCGGAATAAATGACAAGCTCTCTAAGGATTATCTTAGCGAGTGTGTTGCTAAGGTTAACGGCGCCTAGGTTGGCTTGAAACTCATGTTTATCTCGGCTAAGGAAATCCAATTGAGACTTATATCCTCATCTGGTTGTCCAATATGAAACTTGGCGGAGTAACGCTTCTCCCATGTTTCAAAATGCACAATCCGTGGGTTCCAATTGATAGCTGGACAGTCATAAAGGAGATGAACCTCAGAAGAACAGTATGTCTTCACTGGGACTGGCGAAAGCACACCGTTAACCACGTAAGCATGCAGGTGCATGAAATCGGGGATAACTTGTAGCTTGGGCCAATGTACGAGGCTCAGTGTTGAGCTTCCAAAGCCATTTAAAAACTACTACTACTACTCTTCGTGGAAGAGTAATTTACTTTATGTTATTTTGACACTGGCATCTCTTTCGGGATCAGAAAATTGACAGATACACCAACTGGGGCTGCTGTACACAAGTTAGTGAAGACAGTTTGTAACATTGGCAAGCTAAATAGTTGATAACACAAGTTATCCTCGTATTCATCCTGTATGCTCAGCCGAGAATATTGGAGCTGTTACTGAAGAGTGCGCCTAAACACGAGACAACAACGTAACAGTCAACAAAAAGCGCTACAAGGTCATGATAGTCGATTTTATTTAGCCAGAAACTGAAGAAATATATTTGTACGATCTCTGGTTCCATACAGACTGTCTTAACAATCGACCTTTTGCACAAAGTTCAATAATCGTGTAATTAGCGAAGGACTTGCTTACGTGCATACGATAAGTGTGCAGCAACAAATAAATAAGTTTTCTTATAATTTTTTTTAAGCTCTCAGTTTGCAATAGTGCGATTGTAAAAAAGTATTTTAATAAGTGGAAAATTAATTTGGGGCTTAAATTAAATAAGTTACAGTTAGTGGCATTACATATTTGTTTGAAAATTAATATATATACCTCATAGAAAGTCGGAAACCTTATTTTAACTGATTTTTATAAATATGGGTAAATAAATGGACATTTCTGTCGAAAAAAAAGTCACAAGTTGCTGCTTTGTTGCCTGAGAAGAAGTCAAGCTATGGTCAAATAGTAAAGATTGTTGGAATTGCAAAGTATTCAGTAGTCAACATAGCAAAACACGTGGACGTACCAGGCGGTTCAACCTTGGTTACTCGCAAATAATTGGCAAAACTGTGGCAAAAAAAAAAATAACACCGTGGGCTGACCGGAAAATTAAATTATTCATAAAGCTCTACAGGAACGTAATCCACCAGCTAACTGCAGTTTGAAGGTTTTGAACGAAGGTGGAATCGACATATCGTTCAGAACTCTGCGGCGTCGATTAAGGAGACCAGCGAAGGAGGCAAGCAAAGAAGCCCAAATTGACCAATGTCATGTGAAAATGCCGATTAAATTGGGCACAACTTCACATAGACTACGAGAGTGGCTATTGGAACAAAGCGAGTTAATTTGTTCATCAAATTTCTTTTCACAATTAAAAATAAAACAGTTTTAGCAATTTTCCCGTAATTACGATTTTAATTTAGGTTGTCTTTAGCAATGAGTGTCGCTTAGAAGTCGTGACGGAGACGGCCAAAATCGCCTGCAGAAGGTCCAATGAAAGATATACAGAGCATTGCGCAGTTCGGACGGTCAAGCACCCACCCTCTGTAATGATTTGGACTTGATGGAACAATAGACTCCAATCAGTATATTCCTGTCCTGAGGAAAGTTCTTCGGCCGTATTTGAACTCATTAGACTCTCCCAGAGAAGAATACGTCTTTAGGCAAGATCGAGCTCCATGCCACACATCCAAAGCAAGCATGAAATGCTTGGGTTCCATGAACTTGGAAGTCTTGCCATGGCCTGGTAATTCTTCGGATTTGAACTCGATTAAAAACTGCTTGGCCTACCTAAAATCTCGCGTTTATAGAGGAAGAAACAATACATTGAAGATATCTGGAAAAACGAGCCCACTGAGAAACAAATGGTCACGAAATGCATTGAAAGCATGCCCAAACGAATAAAGGAGGTACGAACAAAAGGGCGGTAGTACTAAGTATTAAGATTTAATAATTTTTTTTTACTTTGTAATCACTGTTCAGCCATGTAACAATAAATATGTGCAACAAAATTTTAAATAATCAAATTAATTTTGTCTTTATTTGCGGTCAAAGCGAAAAATCGCATATATTTCTCATCGATCATAATTCAATGGCCACATACTGTACCTAGCCTAACCTTACTATACACTTAGTATTTTAATTTTTGTTTTCACAATGAAATTGTTAAAATTACAATGGCTTCGAATTTGCAAATGACTCACTATAATTTCAGCAAAAAACAGGACATGAACTTGTTGACCATGAACGTACTTTACCACTGCCGTTAGTATTACATGCATAAACAACTTGATGTCGATGAAGACCACAAACAAATTAAGATATACCACTGTATGTACATATGTTAAAACATATCGTCGAGAGGACAAACTTTATACAAAAAATCTACTCCCTCCATACTCAACGGACAGTTAGAACAAAGTAAAAATACACAACACCTCGTATTTGTTTTTCATTTTCATTATAAAGTATGTATATTTTTTATTTTTTCTTTATATAAATCTACCATTATTACATTTACAGAGTATTTATATGGTTTATTCAATTAAATTTAAAAGAAAAAATAATAATAATAATAATATTATACAACAGTTAAAAAATACAATATTTCTTAAAAGAAGAAATATCCCTTAAATTATTTATTTTGTTTTAGTAAAGATTATTTATATATTTCTGTATATATATGTATATTTTATTATTTCAATTTGTATATATTATAATTACTTCATTCGAATACTTGACTTATATATGCCATATAGAGAATAGAAAAAAAATTCATGTAAATATGTATGTATATGGGGGAGATTATATAACATTTTGATTTTTTTTTTGTAAACATAAAAAATAAATAAATTAAAATATAACAAACACTTCATTATGAGTCACAGTTAATATGTTTAGCTCTGGCGGCCTTCATTTTTTTTTTTTTAAATCTTCGTATTACAACAACAAAAAAAGGATAGAGAACAAAACTTGAAACTGTGAGGAGATTCACAGTGGGAGTTTTGGAACATGCTGTGTGGTGTAACTAATGGTGGAGAGAGAGAGATAGAGAGGAAAACAAAAAGAAATAAAAGAAGCAAGAAATTCCACACCAGTTCCAAAAAGGATAATTTTTTTTCGATTCTGTAATATCTAGAGCGCTAAATTTGCGTCAGTCTTCCACTTTTCCACTTGTTTTGGTGTTTCTGATTGTTTTTTGTATTTTTTTTTTCATCTTCGTCTTCATGTGTTTATGGACATTTAGAAGTAGCTTTCGGGATTTTGTTTTTTGATGAACGCTTCACTTTAGCTGGAGACGAGACAACGTACATCGTAAATCATTGTCCGTGGCAGCAGTCCAAAAAGGGATTGAGTCTTCGTTTTCAATTTCGATTTTGTAGTTTCGTCTGAGAGTTATGCGTGTGTGGGGGGGAAGAGTCTCGTATCCTTAAAATCATAAAATGAATTTGAAAATTAAAATTAATTTCAATATTATAACGAGAAAGTACTTACTTTTGGATGAATATCTGCAGAGATTCGGTGGTTAGCTCGTGTGGGATGTATTGTAGTATATATTGCTGTAGCTAGTGGTGTGGTGTTCTCGGGTACTGGTGTTTGTTGGTGAATGGCAGTCATAAATATATAAATTTTCTGGAAGCTACTCCTTCGACTATTACACACATGTGGAATGACTACTGCAGCATTAGGGCGTTCAAGTTCCGCTGCAGGATTATATCTTTGACTGATTTGAACACAAGTTCGATGTTTCTTGTACTAACTGCATTGGTGAAATGATGATATGTGCGGGTATGATTCCCCGTATGGACTTTCATAAAGAGCTGCAGAATAAAATTCTGGACATCGACAACCGAGTGTGAGTTGCCTGCAAATTGCGGATAATACCAGCGTATGTCAGTCTCGGTGTCAAGCACTTTCTGCTCCAATAAATCCTTTTTATTAAGGAACAGTATGATTGAGATATTTTTAAACGTTGTATTATTTACAATGGTATCGAAGATATTCTTCGATTCCTCTAATCGATTGGTTTTTCGATCTTCGGCCAATACCTGATCGAATTCTGAACTTGAGGCGAGAAATATTATCGATGTTACCGAACAGTCAAAACATTTTGTCCACTTTTGGCGTTGCGTACGCTGACCGCCCACATCAACAAACACAAACGGAATGTTTTGTATTCGAATGCAGAGTTCGTAGACACCTTTGGTTGCTTTTCGACAATGCAGGATATCTTTATATGACGGCACATAATCGAGTTCGGCTATTCGTTCGATTTCATTTAGAAAATAACTAACCGAATCGGAAATTTGAAATTCATTTCGTCTCTCGTAGGCTCGTCGAATGGCTCGATCATGCCATAGCTTCTGTATTATCGATGCATTCTTACGGAATAGCATCACATCGAGACTTTGGCATTGCATAAGATTTGCATAGCATGCATCTTTTTCGGATGTTGCATTCTCCCATGGGATTTCGAGTTTCTCTCTAGCATCGATTAGAACTTGCATTCCCTTAACTATATTTTGGTATATTATGAATTGATATTCTCGTATCAGTTCGGGTTCGAATTTAACTCCGTGAATTATTCGCATTTGCTTGAGAAATGTCGATTTTCCGGATTCACCAGCGCCTAGGAGTAAAAGTTTCACTTGACGACGAAACGCACTTTTGTCCTTTTCAAGAAATTTATCGATTTCATTCGATATATGGCGTTGTTCCATCTCTTCGGGACTCACACGAAGGCGGATTAGATAATTTATTAGGTCGCCGCAGCATTTTAGGCAAGAGAAACGTGACGACGACGAGTGGTGTCTTCGCCTTGAACGCATCATGTCATTGTTGCCACCATCGTAGTTCGGTTGGTATCCGGTTAAACTTGAATTGTATTCACCACTAGCTTCTGCCATGATTATCATACTGCATTTTGTTTTGGGGCGGGTCTATAAACGATAACAAAAAGGTTTTTTTTTTTTTGTTTTGACTACTCAATGCGCAACATAGTAGGTGGTAGTTTTGTGTGCGATGCAGCAGATTTGTGCAACGTTTTTTTTTTTCTATTATTTTCTTTGTTTATATAATGAAACACAGTATACATAATAATACAGTAGCGCAAAAAATCACAGAACAACTTTTTTTTTCATCATTAATTTTGTTACAAACAACTTTTTTCTTTTTGTTTTTACTTTCAACGGTTACAACACGGTATTTAGACTACGCGGGTTTCTGGAACGATTATACAGTGACTTCGGCACGTGTTTTTTACGTGACACACAAAGTGAGACAGATGTATCAACAAGTTTAAAAATAACGAGTAAAATTAAATTGATACAACAGTTAATTCTCAAGTCATCTATTGCGGCTAGATACTGCCTCCGTATTCCGTGAGAGGTGGATGAAAATTTGGAGCAACAATATGGTGTAAGAATTTGGCAGAAATTCTCATTGAAATTGTAGAAAATTTTTCATAAATGTGTTGCCAGGTAGAAGTAGAAAGCCACTTACGGAATACGGATGATAGTCCTCAGCCATTTATGAGACTTAGGGAATAGGCCTTGGAGCATTGCGTTTTTTTAATTCAATTGGGATGTTTTATCTTATACTACCTAAGATATTAACGATAACTTAAAACATAAAATTAGATAAATAGGTTTTTTCCAAGTCGCTTGAGTCTTCGTTGTTGTTATCAAGGGATACTTTCTTCTTCGATGTGAATTCTCATTTCATAGTGGTGCTCCCAATTGATTTCACATTGCCTGCTTACTTTATAAGACTTGATAAAATGTTGCCTAATTCATCGCGATAATAGGAGTATAACGCTATTGTTTCCGATTCAGAGGTGATGGTTTACAAGTCTAGTCCTTACACTATTCTTCTCTGATAAGACCACTACAAGAATTCGGATCTTTAAGTGATGCTCCTGTGTTAAGCGGACAGGTGGGTAATAATTAAGCTACAAACAACTATGTTCGAGATGGCTTCAGTAATACCAAAATACTACGACCACAGTGGACTAGCTACGAAATACGTTATAAAAAGAAAGATGCCTAAATTGGTCTCATTTCTAACTGAGTAGCAATTGTGGTATAGAGCACAGATAATTGTTGAACGGTTTACTGTAAAAGACAAGTCATTCTTCCTTCAGTGATAATTTATAGATTAAATGTCAAGAATCATACACATCTGGTTACAATGGCTCTATCGTATTTGGGCTGAAGAACTTCGCAATCCATTGCAAGGGATTTAGAGACAATTTGATAGCTTACAAAGCCGTAGTGCATTGTTGTGCAGATGTTCAAAAGTATTGTCCCTCTCTCTCTCTATCACATTTTATAAGGAATGAAGAAAATGTTTCGAGTATTTACAAGATAGTGAATCATAGTGGCTTATGAACAATATGTTGAATGAAATACTGCATGTCTCAACCAACCATTTGAACGTTTTAATGATATAAGTGCATCCAGAACCAACCAACATACGAGTCCTTTGATGTAACATTTTTCTTTTCAATCTCCAGTAGTATTACCCATATTTTATTTATTTATTCTTTACCAATAAATTTAAAATAAAAGGTCGTACATAGTAAAAGTAAAAATAAATTTATGTTAAGTATTTATGTATTAATATAAAGAAAAAACATAAATATGTATAAAAAAAAGATAATAGGATAATTAAAAAAAAATACAACTTGTTGTAAAGGAATCTGGCAACACTATTTCACTGCCGGCATGTTTTTTTTTCTCTCTTCTTTTCATGACCACCCATACAGATGTGAAAAAAATTAAATATTTTTTTTACTTTAATGTGTACGCGAGGAAAAAAAACTAAGCAAGTGTGGTGTACTCACTCAATTGCTGATTTCTGGCGCAATTTTCTACCGTTTTGTTCCTCAGTTTGTATACTGTATTGTTATGTATACTGTGAAATTGATCATTATAAAAAAAATTAAAATAAATATTCTGTGAAGTTAGCATGAATTTAAATAAATTTTCGAAATATTTAACTCAATTTTTTTACTCATACATCATGGACAGCAACCCACTTGTGAGTGGATTTTAAAAATACTTGTCTTGGCTAATTGTTTTTATTTTTCATTTTTAAAAATCCATGCCATCTTCACAGTGTTAAATAAATTTTAAATTAAATTCTACTGCAATGTTGGTTTATGATAATGATAATAATAAATAAAGAAAAATAAAAAAAAAAAAAACAATGTTAAGACTCTGAAAAAGTCTGCCATACCTCTACCCTTATGGATAAGGAGGAAAGCCTGAGAAAACTAAACTCTGTTGTTAAAAATAATATAAAAAATATTTGTTAAAATGAGATTTTTTATTTAAATTATTATTAAGATATTAAAAAAAAAACATATATCAAATTATAAGCAGTGAATGAGCGTTTACCATATTTTTTTTTTCTTGTAAGACCTTTATCTTGACAATAATTTAAAGCTCATTTGTGCCTAATACACTTTACTAGATTTAAAATTGTGTATTGTAAAATTTAATGGTACACAGTTTAATGGTTAGTTAATAGAAATGAAAAGATTTTAGGCAGATAAGCCTCGTTCCTACTTTTGAAAAGTTAATAGACTTGCACAGTCGCTTCAAGGGATATGGGTTCAGCTCAGCATGCATATACTAAAGGTGGTCCTGGATAAAGTAGTAGCAAAAATTGAAAGTTAAATCTATCACGGCTTTCCTAGATATAGAACGACCCTTCAACAACGTGAAATCTGAATATGTATATAAAACTACCACTGGACCAACAAAGCGTAGACCCAGTAATCTCAGATTCGGTTGAATGTATGCTGGGAGACATTCAAGTGCATTCACTGGCTACTAGAGGCACCCCACAAGGTGGGTGTTCCAATCGCCTCAGCCGAAGATGTTCGGCTTTGCTTCGCGTTTGAGTGGAGGAGCATTTTGGCACAACCGAAGCACTGCATATGCCTTAGCATCGTATGTCGGTACGTCCAGAAGTTCACAATGGATCCATTGGTGATCCAAGTGCTAGCTGCATATGCAGTCACCCCTTCTACCAACCTACATAATAGAAATGAATGGATGGTGGGATAAGAATGGCTCAAGATTTGCCTATTAGAAGGAAACAATGACCCTTCGAATTAGTTGATAGTAAGGATGTAGCCAGTTGTTGAACTTGTGAACTTCATGTCAACTCAGAGTAAAAACAAAATGTGTCAGTAGGAAATATAAGGTAAGCCATCTGTTGGTTTCTTTTTGAATCACATGTTATTTTGACACTGACGGCTCTTATGCACTCAAAAAATTGTCAGAAACTCAGTATTACATTTTCGCTGAACGAAATGGATCGATTATATACGAACGTTGTGAAATATTGTAACGTTACTTCCAAACTGGATCCTATATTGCCGAGAATTTTGAAAAGAAATTTCGGTCGAAATAATGCACCAATTACAGCTGGGTGTACGCAAGTTTGTGATGAAAGTTCGTGAAAATGGTTTGCTGATTGATAAGCGATCATATTCCCGAGTTCGTTCCGTGCGCTCCACGGAAAATACTGCAGCTTTTTGCGGGTTTTCGGAATGGTGGCATTATTGACTCATTTTTCTTTTAAAATGATAATGGAAGAAACATTAATCAATGAAGAACGCTACCGAGGTATGATAACTAATTTTTTATGTCCAGAAATTGAGGATTTGAACTTGGGCGAACTATGATTCCAGCAAGATGGGGCTACGTGCCATACAAGCCATCGAACAATCTATTTATTGCACACTAAGTTCAATAACCGTGTAATCAGTCGTTTTGTTGATGTTGCTTTGCCCTCATGGAGCTGCGATTTGACGCCATTGGACTTTTTTATCTGGCGTGCCGCTAAAGATCGATGCTATGCGAACAACCCAAAAACGATTCAGGCACTCAAGAACAATAGTAGTCAAGCTATTCGTGAAATAGGGACCGAAACCATCGAAAATTTATTGAAAAATTGAGTTGACAGGATGGCAGTCATTTCAATGAAATAATATTTTATAGTCCTTATAGTCCCTAAAAAGAAACCAACATATAGTTCACTCTTCTAACTCTCGCAAGATTTCTTGGCATAGTGCTAAACAAAAAGCTCAACCGGAAATTTAACGGTGTAGATAAAAAAAAATAACGACTGAATGTTCAGAAATTTTCGTTCATACTACCTTTTGTGGCGGTGAGAGACTCTTTTGATTTGAAAGAATAGCGCAAAGATCAGCTTCGTGATGAAGTGCTTTATCTCCTAAAGGTCCCTGTTTGGTTACAGAACAAAAGGAGCAGCGATGAGGGGTGACAACCGTACCGTCTACAGCTTTTACCAGTCGCGTGAACATCGGCTGAGTTATCCACTTGCGGAGAGTTTGAGTTGCTGACAGTTTTCTCGAAAAGTGAACGAAAGGAATAATTTTCAAGCTTCCTAAGAAAGAAAATTTAATGCAGTCCGAAAATTCGCGTCAGCTGTGGTCTTAAAATGGCGCTATACCGCTATTTAGGCGTCCGCATGTGTCGCTGAAACTACCATTTTTACCAACGTACCTAAAGGTACAACTTGAAGGTACACTCGATGATGAGCAAACAGGTTTCCGCAGTGTATCCTGGATCATATCAATTCCATGTGTTTTACAATTGATTCGTTGAATATCGGTCGCCAGTTCACGCGGTATTCATCGACAGTGTGAACACAGATTTTATTTGGCTCGTCTTGTGCAATAGGAGAAATGGTCAGGCGAGTTCAAAATTCAGAGTGGAGTCAGGCAAGGTTGCATCCTATCGTCAATATTGTTTCAACTTTCATAAACGCGGATAGAGAGGCTAACATCGAAAACGAAAATACTCTGCCAGGGAAGTAGCTCTCGCTCAAATATGGTGAAGACAGTAAAATGTTTTCCAATAACTTAAAACTATTATCTCACCCAATGGTAGAACATTTGACAAAATCAATCGCTTGTAAGCCCCCAAAACTTTAACATCCTTACAGAAGATTTCATTCTATATATGTATTTTCAAATCCCTAGGCGTATCTACAAATGTACATCACACCCAATCGTGTGTGGTAGTACTATCTGCCAGATGTAAAAGAATGCAAAAAAAATTCCTTCTTCCTCCGGCAGTTGACAATTCTTAGACAATAATTCTTTCAGCCTCCACCAACTTGTAATAGGAAAACGCCAGCAGACACACATCCGAATGTGTCCTCAGAAGAAGCATTCTACATTGTGTACTACTTGTGGTACGCGACGAAGTGGAAGAAATGGCAGACATTCCTGCACTTAGCAATTCCACAGATGAAAACAGATAGAACAACTACTCTCTCTCTCTGTCTCTCAGCCGTTCGTCGACTTATTGGCCGACTGGTTGTTTTTGCCACAAAAACCCCCCCACACACAGTCGTGCACCGAGAGACCGTCGTCGTCTTGTTCTTACAAACTCCTTTCTTTTCTTTTGGAAAAGTTGTAGAACCTCATTCTTGTGAATTGCACCAGCAGACAGTTTTATGGTCTCCATGGAATGCGGTTCGCTTTGCAATTGTATTGCATTCTACACTACCACTTGGCAAGCATACACAACAGCATCTCCCATAGATCGATGGCTGGAATGATACGTTCCTACAGAATACAGTAAATACATAAACTATGCGAGGTTCCTGGCTGCTCCAATAGCCGGCTTTTGAGGAACGAGGGGAACTCACACAACACAATCTAGTGCCGTACACCGCGGAGGGTGGCAGACGGTCGACTATACTATGTTTGCCAGGATTATGCGGTGCTCCTGAAGAAAACCCCATCCGAGAATCGTATTGCATTCCCTGTGCAGAGCATAAGATTAGCAAAAGTCGCACACGGAACAGACAGCAGTACGAAGTCGTCGTGGAGAATTTTCCGGTTCCTCAATGAGTAGAGTTGGTCTGGAGTGGTGGTCGGGGCTCTACAGTGGGGTGTATTTGCGTCTCGCTCCATCTATCTACGGCAGTGCCACAGTCTCTCTGACTGAGAGAGATATCGATTTTGATCGAAGCAAAAAAAATCTATGTTTACCCTTCGGTGGAGTATGGCAATGGCCTTAACTGAATGCAATAGGCAGACGGGAGGGGACGGGATTATTATGTTCAGTGGATGGCAGGACGACATCGTCGCCGTCGTCGTAGTCTGCGGGTTGTGTGCCTCTGGTATGGGAGACCATCAAAGTGTGGTGTGGAATGCATTGTACACTCTTGTTTGTTGGCAGTCTGAGCATATTTGGCAACAGTTGCGATTGTCTGCGCTGTTGAATAAGGCACTGCAAGAGCGATTTTAATGCACATTAGCATGATAAATCGTACAGAGATTCGGATTTTATTGCTTCTATTAGTAATTTATAACTACTACTGGTATTACGCAACGTCCGTGACTGTAAGTTTAATTGCTATTTTGATATTATGTTTGCTTTAAAGCCGTATCGAAAGCCAATACTAAAGCAAAAAGCGAAAGGCTAGACAAAAATTTACAAAAAGGAGACAAGAAGTCGGTTGCGGACAGGCTGAAGTAAATAAAGAAACTTACACCAATAAATTTGATACGAAGCCTCCGCATTTGCAAAGCTAATGGTGCCGACAAAGTTACGCTTCCCAACAGTTGCTCATCATCATTCCGATTTCGGTCGAAAGCTGCAATATAAAACTCATAAAGTTCTTTAAGCGAACTGCAAGCATGTCGCTTGATAAGTGTTTAGAATTGGATCTTAGACTTGGGGATTTAGGTTAGATTGGGTGTCTGTACGAGGTTTCACACACATGTAGGCCCATTTGCTGAGGTCGTCGAAAAAAAAGAGTCCCAAGATGGGAGCAGTTTTCTTTGCGACAGGACCGGTCTGGTGCAAGGGAAGTATACGATTGTTTTTTTTTTCTCCTCTTCGAAATCATTTGAGCGGCATACCAAGATTTCGGCATTTCAGCAGAATCTTTAAGGTAGTGTCCTTTCTTATTTCCGAATATTGAGCTACTTCGTTATTTCAGTGACAGATAAACGGCCTTTGGAGGTAAAAGACTACGATTCCAGGGACTTAATTGCCTTTTGACTGTCAGTGGAGATCCTAGTATCCCTGATAGGTATTGCATTACATTTCAACCAAGACAGGGCTTCTTTGAACGCCATGATTACCGCCTGTAAAAAAAACGTTCTAGTGATCTGGAAAGCGAAAACTGATGCTCAGATTGACCTTTTCAGGGAAGACACCCTAATTCACCCCATTTTGGCCACGGAGTCATCCAAAGTGGCAGCATTATCCCATTCACTACAAACAGGGATGTTCATTTGGAATTTACATTCAAATCTTAGTTTCGTCGGAGTGCACATAATGATGAATTACTTCAGGCTTCTGACTTACGATACAGACCGTGCAAAGGGGTAGAATATACTGTAAAATGTGGTATACCACAAGGTTCGGTGCTGGGCCCTCTACTCTGGAACATCGTATACGATGACATTCTACTTCTACTGCCAGTACCGGGAAAAATCAGTGAATTGTCTATATGTAGTTGGCAAAACTCAAAGCTTCTTTAGTAAGGAGTACCCAGCTAAGCGTGTGCTGCTTTCGATCACAAATGTGCCCAATATCGGAAGATTAAGGCTTAACTTCGACTTCGATAAGGCATGGACATAAAGAATTGGACTTATACGTACGAAGAGATAGTGAATAAATATATCTTTCCTTCACCATCAACATGCAGAACTACCAAACTCTGGATCAATTGAGGTATACCCAGGGTATTTCTGAAATACCATTTGATCACATGAAGCCACAAAACGAGCTCTAGAGAGAAAACGAGTCAATGGTAAGGTGTCCACATAAGTGGTTGTCCCAACAACTTGCTCAGTCTCAGTAAAGACTCAAACCTCGAGAAGAATTCTCAAATTCAGAACAAAAGGACACCGACAAAAGAGATACCCAGCTGTAGACGAACTCTTTGGCAATATTTACCAATCTAGCACCAAATCATAGTTGAGCAGCGAAATCATGGTGTTCAAGCCCAGATGAACTACATGAGAGATTCTAACCAAAGCTCACCTTTCTCCAAACTCTGTAACCAAACAAAGGAGTACTATATCAAGCCTGTAAATTGAATTCCCATCACCACCAGTTGACGTGGAGGACTTATACAAAACGAGGTCACTCAACCAATGAGAAGAGTTGACGCGCGTCGGTGTTTAAAAACACAACAAAGTTGCACAATAAACAAACAGCCGTCGTCCCACATCCCACCAGAAAAGAACACCGTCACCAGTACTTGGTGTGGAGTACGACAAAACCCATTGTGGCGCGCAACTGGTTTTGTTGCTGGAACGCGCTCTTCACCCCATGGACGTGTCACCCACATTTAGGTTATACACTATGTTTTGTTTATGTGCCCACTGGCTGGGCTGACTAGTGGCAGCGGCGGCTATGTCGGCGTCTGGTGCCCAAGAATTGGCGCGATAGTGCGTTGCATGTGTGGTAAACAAGCTAACCCAAAACACTACTACGACTGACTCCTCATTGCCATCGTCGTGTGGGGGGACGAACAAACGAGAAATGTTGTTTTTGTGAGTACAACCAGCAGAATCATCTGGGCACAGAGCAGTAACAACAAAAAAAAAATCCATGAATGGAATTTGTAAATTTGATTGTTGATCCCAGTCTCCTTTACCTCAACCGCCACTCTTCTCGTTGCTCCTGATGTATGCCACCAGCATCAGCGTGCACACACACAGACACCACTTGTCCCGGCACTGATCTTGTTTTGATGTGAGGTTGGTGCATACTGCATGTTGGCGGCGCTCCTTTTTAATGTTCGCCTCTTGCTCTTCGCATCAGTGAAATCCGTGTTCGTGTTCGAGTGCAAGTGCTACTTTCCTGCCATTGGAATGCGCGCATTCAAATGAGTAAAAGGACTAGGACCGGTCTTAGCGTGATTTTGTTTACATCGCCATCGTCGTCGTCGTTGTCGTTGTCGCTGTCGATGGGAGTTTAGCATGAAGCAGCGGATGAAAAGGGGAAACAACGACGACGACGACGACCATGTTTGTTTGTTGCCACATAATTCTAGGAAAAGAAAATCTTTATCGTCGTTTTGTGTATGATAATGCAATGCTGATGATGTTAATGGTGTTTGTGCATCCAGACGACGACTCAGGACGGATATTCGCTTCAAACGCCGCGGTGGTTAAGTGGCACATTGAAACGATGAGCTACACAGTGTACACAGAGTGCAAAGTACTAGCAATTAATCTGAATGTGTGCGCATTTGCCTTTTTAGACTATTTGCAGGATTTCCGGTGGATTAGGAGGGACGTGTGAGTGGAAATAGATTTCATTTTCCCACAGGGATCACACCATAAGCGCCATATGATAAATTTTGCCAGCCATGAATGAAACCACCAACATCGTGAAGGTTTCTCTCAATGGATTTTGAAATTTAATTGAAGACGTTCCCACCATGGAGCTGCATTTCGCTTGCTAATGGACGACGAAGGAGAGTTATTTTTAGAAATCTACACTGGATTAGGTGTCGAATTGTGTAAAATGCAAAATGATATCCTGATGTTGATTCGGAGAGAGGGTGGCTGGGGGTATTTTATGAATCTTACCACATGCAGATTCTGGGAACTTTCGATTGGCACGAAATCTGATGTACAGAGTTTTCGTTAAAAATAAACGGAATAGAAAGATTAGAAGGGCCATGCTGTGAAATGTAGTTTTCGTTTGAAAAATCCTGGTGTTGAAACCGGGGAGGGAATTCGGTAACAAACGTTCATAGTTCATTGAAAACATTTTGTCCCTTAATGTAGGTATTCGTGTGGGATAGACTTTACCTGTTGATAACGGCCAGATTTTGTTGTAGAGGGTAGACCATCGGGAGCTTTTACGATGACTTAAGCCGCTAATACATCACTAGATTTGTTCATTTGCAACTTACTGACCAGACCGCTCCCATTGTCGCTTGTCTTTCAACGAAATGGCTAACCAACAATCAACTTTCAAATTATCTGGGTGCCAGGGACGTTATAAGAAACTCGAATGACACAACTATACCAATACTATCAAACAAGGGAAATCTTAAGCGAAATGCGATGATTAGAGAGCACTATATGTATGTCATATCAGTAGATCTTGCAATAAAGTTCTCATAGGCATCATCATATTCGTCACAGAACACTCCCTCAATGCCAATAGACTGAACTTCTTCTGGAAAGAGCATGCATCAAGAACGTGTAAGAGAAGAAAATTCTTCGATTTCTTTACGCGGATTTGGCCATCTCTATTAGAAGAAAGTCCCAACTAGGAAATTTTTTTTAAACAATTCTGGTGACATAGTAAATATGGAGGAGAGGATCCCGATCACAGCTTTTAGTAGAAAGTAGCTTATAAAATAACATTCAAAGGCTTTAAGCCAGAGGCTTGAAGCCTTCTAGCTCTTATTGAATATACACCGAAAGATTAAAACAAAAAAAACAGTTTTAGAGGTGCTGGACTATATGAACCATACTTGATGACGGGAATATCATATCGTATTTACTCCTATTACTATTTGTAAGAGCTACTCAGGCACATCATTGCTGGATTCTGGTCTAAAAATCAACGATAGACCGGCATATCCTACTCCAGTGACACTCTTAATTAATACTCAGTGCCTATCCATCAAAGTTCAGGTAATTTTATAACATTTAAGTGAATGTATGCATGAGCCACAGTTCTAACAGAGACTTAAATTCAGGACAAGAAAACACACACAAGGAAGAGTATTATGTTCATAAATGTGGAACTTGGTTCTCCTTGACAATCAACCTTGCATAAATTAATAATTCGATAATACAGTCTCAGCAGAGACTCAAGAGCCTACTTTAACATGAAGCCTGATTGCCGATGGACTTTTAGCCAATCTCTTAACAAACGAAGTCTGGGTAAAAACCGCGAAAAGAATCATAATGTGTAAAACAAGAGGATGTCCACAAATCTCCCTTAAGGCCGATTCACAGCTCAGCGACCTGCGAATATCCGAACTGCGAACAAACTGTTTTTAGCACATTTATAAGCACACCATTAGACATTTTACTATTCCAAAAGAACAGAGCTTAATTGATCTATCAATTGATATAAAAAAGTTGAATTTCAATCAGTTTTTGTGAAGAAATTGACGATTCCCTAATTTTTCCTTCAAATATGCGAATGCTTTTCGGGAACTGTCAAATTTTATTCACATTCCATTCATGTAGGCCGCAATCTACATTCGCGAGGGTTTATCCTCAGAATTCTTTTGTTTTGTTCTTGGTGGTTGGTCAGAGATCGTAAATGACAACTAAAATTCGCAGATTGATGCGACCAGTTGCTGTGAATGAAATGTCAAAATTGGAGAATATTCGCTGATTCGCATTCGCAGACCGCTGAGCTGTGAGTGGACCTTTAATGTGAAGGATGATATTGTGGAATCAATCAGCTTCGGCATCAACTATATACCTAAATATACATATATTCAGAGTAAACCCTTTAAAAAAAACACCAGTAAAGACCTCCAAAAAGGTTCTATGTTATAAAGAGAAATTGTCAATTGTAGACTTGAGTGAGAATAGGTCTGTTCGCATACGCTCACAAAACAACGAATTTTTACGACAATCTACAAAAATTCAAGAAATCCTGTTCGAGTACGTAGAAAAGTTTCGTAGTTTTTCGTAGAAGAGAGCGCTCACGAGAGAGTAGCAAATTTCCCCACTCTACGAATTTTAGTGCAAGAAATTTCTTTTCACTTATTTATGAAATCTGCCAAATCTGTCAAATCGCTGTACGTAATTTTTTTGGCTTGCAGATTACTATACGTTTGCCATTTGACATCTAAAAAGTGGGAAAATTTCGTTGATTCCGTGTTCGTTTACTCTTTCGTAATTATGTCTTTCTCTGAGAGAATTTTACGCGCACTCCTTGAAATTTTACAATCTACGAATTTTGGTGCATAAAGTACCTGAACAGACCTAATATTCACACAAACTCAACTGCCGATATGTAGAAGATTATCCACTTCCCAGCAGTACACTTTAGGAGCAGCAGATCCCTCTACAGGATCTGAGCCACCCTGCGGAATAGGCTCTACAAGAAGAATGAAAATCTAAGATCCAAACAAACCTCCATTTCTTAAGGGACACTGACCAAGAAAAGAACGGCAAATATCAAATAAGTATGTGAACACCCACAGAGAGGATATTCTAGAGTAAATTATTTTTGATATAGCCTTATCACAGGGTTTTCAAATTATGATGCGAAGTGAATTTTAATGCAGTACCAAACTGCTTCAAGTGTTGAATACCAATGCAACATATTCTGTTCAGAACGTGATCCAAATTGCGATAAACGTACACCAGAATACGCAGTCATGTGACCTCTTGTATCGCGATATAGCAAAGCAATAATTTTTGGGTGCACACGCTTTTGAAAAATATAAACTATGTGACTTCTTTTCTCTCAATGTACATATAATCTCACTTTCAATAGCCATCAACCTCTCGTGTTTCAGCTGCCGATTCATAGCAGTTTCTTTCGACAAAAGTTGTGGTTATGTCACCCTGACGAAATCAAAGCATCGCATGATCCCAGCGGACTGTTAAAGATGATTTAGATGCAAAAAGAGTTGCCCACTGGAAGCATTTGAATATCAAAGTTCAATCCAAATGGTACTCCTATCCCAGTCACTAAATTTTATGTTATCCCTTATCACACCGAGCGCTAAGGAACATCTCGGGAATAACCTATATGAGGAATGTTGCATTTAAGAACGCACAATGTTTTAAAAAGCAACTTCTTGTCGGCGAGAAATTTCCATAATTGCAAAACTGGGTTGTCGTTTACCGTTGAGTCTTCATTGGCCCACCCTATATATTCCTTTATATTTTTCATTGACTGTATATTCCAATCCCTACATCCTAAAACCCCTAAAACTGATTCCAAAAACATGACTGTTCAACTAAAATATACAAACTTCAAAGAATTATCTTTATATTTTTAGCTTGTTGGTTTTTTATTTATAAAACTAATATAAATATAAAATACAGTATACTTAAATATATGTATCATACCAGTTAATATCTTATCCAAGACAACTCACCTGAAAGAAAAATAAAAGAAAACAAATTAATGAATGAAAAATATTTGTTATAACAATTATGTTTCACATATTTAAAAAATAAAAAAATATAAAAGAAAGAGTTTTGGAAACAAAACAGAACCTTGCGGAACACCATTATTTGGTGAACTACAAATTTGGAACCGTATAGCGCTCCCGTGACCTTGGGTTCAGATTTAATGTGTCCCAATTGACAGAAATGTTGACAGCTGTCAATTAAGGATTAATATTTGCTCCCGGTGATAACAATAATGGTACCATATAAAGGAATTTCAACAAACATCTCAGTTGTCATTATATTTTGAAGATGTTAGTACAGTTAGGTGTGACATAAACAAAATCTAATTTGACTTTGACTGGTCCAAGGATTAGACCGATGATCAAATGCTTATATAAATTTCTATTCATATCCTTCAATTCAATATTAAACAACAATTTGAATAGTAGATTCATCCAATTGAAGTTCAGAAGATTTTACGAGATTAAAGAAGAAAGAAGAAATGGAAAAGAAAATATAAAAAGAAAAACAAGGGATGAAAAGAAAAGTGCTTACAGCAAAAGCCATTAGATATGGCATACCTGGTTTCTTTTAAATTCATGTAAGTATGTGCAATACCTTTCTACCATTGTTAGGAAAAGTTCCAGATTACAAAAATAATACTCATGACGCCTAACAAAGGTAAAAATAGAATTATTTCTTGCGTCATCAAATTTACTTTTCTTATCAAGGTGATAAATGTGTGTAGGTACACACTCTTGCACCGGGTGGCGATGACACAACAGAACAAGACTCTTAGCCATCTGCTCCCTATTCATCGTTAATTACAATAATAAGGAAATCAACAGTATTACATTTTGAATGTGCAGATGTAAGGATATTACTTGGTTGGGTTGGGGTTCCTAAATCGGAAATCAAAACAACATTCAACTCCAGGTGCAAATGGAGATCCTTGGCAATAGAGTAGGGCGAAGAAATAGTAAACAATTTTAACGGATGTGAAAATTTAGAAAAAATATAAAACAGATTCACCTGCCGCTGTTTTAGACGCAAGCTGTTATCGTTATCTTTATCTATCGGAAAGGGATTTCCTGAAAGGGTTACTAGCACATGATGTACATAAGTTCTTTAAGTTCGACCTTATAGGTAACGAAATAGAATTGGAACAGGCAGGTTGTTATGTGATTTTTTTCAAACATTATACTTGAAAGAAATTGGACTGGTCCTCCTGGCACGGAAATACAAAGATCCTCTTATGGACGAACCTACTATAAATGGCTAGAACTAGAATACATAAGAAAATCAAGTGGAATTGTCTGTGGCGAATAAGGCAGTCTCATTCTGACAGAAAATAAAGACAATCTGCAATAAATCCCTAAGACCCCAAAATCGTGTGACTCCTCTTAATGATGAGATAGGTTGCAGCCTGCACTTCTTATTTACAATTCGTCGAAACAATTCTGTGGCATGAGACCCGGCACAAGTATGAATGATCGACGGTATTCCTTAACCAACTTGGATCTTATTATTGGCGATTCCAAGGCTTCTATTGCTCCTTGACGTTCTATGCATACGTATAATAGCACTGCAATCGACTGCAGTAAATTAAAGCCGCGTGAAGTACACTACAATAACACGACAATCGTGTGATGATACAAATGTCTTGTGTCCATCTGTGTATATCCCTATAGTAGAGACTTATACAGAATTTCTCCAGATTCCCTAACACTTCTGCTATGAACTCTCCTTTTAATACTTCATATGATGTCTCCGAAAGGGACAATATCCCGTCCTTATTACTACGAATGGATTCTAGGGTGGTCCGGAACAAAAAAAGTTTCTATTCTCGTAAAAACAATTGAAAAATTCTGGATCTCTTCATCAATGACTGTGCATACACGGAGATGTACGCTTAGCCAAGAGTAAATCGATAGATCTTGCACCTAAGCACTTCACATTGATAGTAATTTTTGATTCGACCAGCTCGCTCCAACTACCAAAAAGAAAACACATAAGGGGACACCGCAGGAAGGTGTATTGTATCCATTGCTAGTATCGAGCTCGTCATACTAACGAACACCGGATTTAGAGGGATTAGGCGATCAAAAGTAGTCTTTTAGATGTGTGAAGCAAACGAGTTACCGATATGGCAATGACGTCTTATGCTGCACAAGAAGGTTTTCGCCCTCAACCTGATGTTCACACAGATTTTGAAAAGACGTTCAACAAAGAGTTTAGCTTTCGCAGGAGAGGTATACCAGATAAATGATGTCTCAAAACGGCATGTTCTACATAAAAGAAGGCTGTCAGAGGAATTCCCAAGCCAAATTGTGGTCCCACAATGCTGCATTCACTTGTCGATACTGTCTTTATGGATAATTGGTGGTGATTTGTGCTGCTTTGTCAACGAAAAAAAAAAAAGAATTCTGTAAGGGAACGCAATAAAATGAGACTCCAACCTTTTAGGTCGGCAGGATCTGATGTGATATAGCCTGTTGTAATTGAGAAGACCTCATGTAACTATGGTTAGTGCGTCGGACTACTGAACGGTAGTTCAAGTTCTATTCTCAGCAAACACCAACGTTTTTTCACGATCTCACCTCTCGCTAGCCTCCGACAAATGTTCAAGAAAAGATACCCAAAAAAATCTGGAATCTATGTCCAGATTTAGTCAACATACCGAAAGTGGGAACGAGCATTGATGTTAATAACTCCCATAACACTGTCTTAATTATTTCTCAATACACTCGATGGGGTGTTCTGTCGCCTCCTTCTTGTGGAACCTTGGGACGAATGATTTATTACATATAACAGATCGGTGCAATGCTGCATCTTGGGTGACAATACAGACGACTTGGCAACTGCACTGTCTTAACTCTTCAGGTGGGGTGATAAAAAGACTGGGTGGCACCTCTCAGAAAACTGTACGAGTAAACAGTCTCCTCATGGCGGATAACATAGTACATGTCACATAAGTTACAATAGCTCTCCTCTCTTGGAAAAAAAGAAGCGATTAGTACGACTTGGGTAATCAGGCCTATAACTACATATGTAAGGCCTGATCTTTTCGTGGAAGATCATCTTTAAAGCTGTGCACTACAATTGTCTAAGCAATCGTCTCTTGTTGGTGGTTGCCAAAAAACAGTCCAGGAGTGTTGAGCTCGCTCATTCTACCTATCCTTTTCCTCTCATAAGATGCAAATTGGTCCAACATAGGTGTCACCACAAGACACAAAAAGAATATGAATTTCAAATGATTTCATTCCGATTGTTTCTATCAGAGCTGGACAATGCAAACATCAGAAACCTACATACATACATATATCTTCCATCGGATTTCTATGATCCTGTGGAGTCAAAATGAACCTCTACTGCTTTAAGAGTGTCTATGCTTAAGGCCACAGGCAGACACTTGAACCTAGAAAATTGAACTAAATTTACGTGTCTTGTCCCGCATAAAATTGGTACCAGGTAATCAACAACATAAAGATGTTATTGTCTGTTGAAAGTATTGCCTAATCTAAAAATGACGATAGATAGTCCTTGCCCTTGCTGTAACCTTACACATTAGTGTCGACATCACAATCCTTTTCAAAGGAAAAGATATAAATACGCTTCTTGACGGTAACCTCAATACGTTAATTACATACATACATATGTATGTATACCCAACCTCCCACCGACAAAATGTGAAAAACGGCAAAAAAAAAAAAATCACTGAAAGTGTTAATTGTTTAATGCTTCTATAAATATTTGCAATTTAAATGCAATATCATCATTTGTGTTCCAAAAATACTCGAAAATAAAAAACAAATTCAAATAAAATTAATTTTAGGTTGACCAGTCGCCTCCTCAACCGACAGAAGATATTTTCTAATAAATTTTCAACCAGCCTAAAAATATGCAACGAATTCTTACTCGCATTATTCTCTGGCACTGATCATGAGTAACAATTTACCGAGTGAGTGTTTCGTGTCACGTAGACTTGAGTGAAAACATTAATCATTGGCAGAAGAAAGGAATCTGACGATGCAGGAGAATTATGCTAATTGACAATGAACAGAAAGAAAATTGATTTTTCTTTTCTTTCACTTGTACTTGCGATTGTGTTTAAAGCCACATTAGACTGACTATGTTCAGGAAGATGTGCTGAATACTACTGAGGTAATTCCCTACTTGTATTTACCAGAGATAATATGAAGGGTACCCAACTCGAGTAGAGAAAATTATGAGATAAGAGTTCACATGTGCAGAGATTATGCCAGTCACACGACATGACAGTGTGCCAAGGGTCAGTAGGGAAAGAAAAAATCTTACTTATCTCTCCTGGTTGGGAGAAATTTTTGAAACAAAAGATTAAACATTAATTAAGATTAGCTACTGACGACTTATAAAAGAGAAATGCATGTATGCTAAAATGACGTACAAAAAAAAAAAAAAAACATCGAATTGGTTAAGGTGTCATGATTCAGAAGATGCGCGCATATTTGGGTCATCACAAGACAGAGTTGGTTTTATGACTAATGAAGGGAAACCTGAATACAAACCATGAGTCCTTTACGTAAGAGTTCACTGGATATCTACGTACTCTTATGATTCATGTTTTCAATGGTAATATTAAAGTGTATGCACATATATAAAGTATTTACTAATAACTTAGTCATAACAACTTAAGGGTATATCAAGAGATTAGATAATTAAGATTATTGAAGTTCAATAATTGATTTTACTTTGTTGCACTAGGAAAGTTCTTGGTCGTTCAGGTCTTTAAAGTTATGAAAAAGAACAAATTTTATTTGCGATCAATCTAAAACGAATTCTTTAGGTAAAAGAATAACAGACGAACTATGGAAATCATCTATGTACGTGACGAAACTAACCACTTGAGGAACACCACAGTGTGGAGTACTTTCACGTTTATTGCTGCAACTCGTCAACAGTGGGAATAAAACCCGTGAAAGAAATGTATGACACGAGTCAGGATAATCCCTGTCTGTGCCCTTCACTTGATAAAACCTGCTGCTATGCTGTGCGAACTGTTTGGATTGCAGATCCGTCAAAAAGAAACCGTCTGAATCGAACAATGTAGGGAGTATAGCGTACATGAACGACGATGGATGAGGGCCTGGTGCTCAGTATATATGGCATACCAGGCTCTATTGTGGGTGACCTCCATTCCTAGTTGGTCCAAAATCTAATTCCTAAATAAACACCTGCCTTTCAAGTAGCATAAGCATCAAGTACTGATGTTGAACAACATGCAACATGATGCTCAACCACTTTGAGATGCTGTTCAACAACTGAGCTCTCCCAAGAGGATCATGCTCTCTAGATTCTAATTCAAAACCCTGCGTTTAAAATATCAACAATTTTTGAGATCAGTGCAAGGTGGATGCTTGTTGCACTAACCTGATCCTCCTAAAAAACCGGAAGGATCAAATTCCTCTTACATCGAAAGTCAAGATCCTCAAGACAGGTCCTACACCTGACGTCCTCTTCTTGTAACGTTAGAACGTTTTCCAGGCTTGAAAATGGTGACACTTTCTAGGTGGATACATCCGAATTTAGGCTTGAACGCCCATGGTTCTTATTGCAAACCATTGAGATTTGAAAAAAAGTACTATTGCAGCTTAGCATGCTTACTTAAACGACCGCTCATGGAATTTGATCCTGAAACCATGAATATTTTTGAAGTAGAAATAAAACTTGTAACTTGGGTTTTTGATAAAGACTAAATAGCTCGAGAAGTCTTTTCAACATATATAGATATGAGCACAAAACTCATGGAACTGACACGGAGAAAGTAAGTGAACTGAGACGGAGAAAGTAAGTGAAAGTTGATAGAACCCCACAATTGAGCGACCCTGAATATATTAAAAACACCGCTAGACGGAAGAAGACCCCGTCAGAGATGCATACACCGACTCATGCAACAAATATTTGGTCGACACTTATTTTCCTTGTGTTTTCCCTCACCCTGTTGAGTCATTTGGTCTACCTTCTCATACAAAGAACCATGATCACTCGGCATAGTTCCCATAATGCCGTAAAGCAACAAACGAGTATTTTGTGCCTTGGCATGTCCATTTAAATGACGGATCGTAGAATAAGCCTCAGCAGGGCCAGATAACACTTTGTCGAAATGTCAGTAGGGCTAATGGAATGGTTTGTTCTTCCATTTTCGCGAAACCAAATAAATCTGCAGTGAACGCCATAACCTAACCTAATCTAAGGTAGAATTTGGGAAGGCTGTCTATCACTCTCACCAAAACGATCCTACGATCTCTTCTAACTGTCGTAAACTTTGTCCTACCTGTATTACACTTTTTATTTTTGCAGAAACGTACATTGATATGCAGGTCTTACTCGCTCCGTGTAATGAAATGCATAACGGCGGTACAGTGTCAATCCGGGGGTTGGATACAGAGGTGATTTTAGTGGATAAAGTCCCACACTCATGCTTTCTATGCTTTCCACATTTTTACAAAAAAAAGTCTTACTCGCTTCTCTTTTGTTGCTCGAGTGGCTGTTTTCTGCTCGAGGTCGAATCTGCACTGTTTGGGTTCATAAGCAAACACAATAACAGAGAACAAACTCTCATGGCATGTCCAATTACTGGCGACTATGAAACAAATTCAAAAGGCTGTACCTCAAGGTTGTATATGATGGCCTTTACTTCTTGTCATTCCGATCAATGACGTTTTTTTCCAGTGCTTTGTTGAGAGAATGTGCTAAAAAGCATTGCATTGCTGTTATTTATGCGATATTGAAAGAGAAATCTACCCACCGAAGGCAAAAGTGCACTAAATCAACACGATATTGATTTTATCGACTATTAAACCAGTATAAATCAGCAGGTCAGGGAAATATGTATATAGTAGCGGTTATTACGGATTAGGGGCGTAGATGCTGTAAGCAATATATTGAAATAAGTGCCAAAGCATAAAAAAACCACACCCTAACAACTCCATAGACAGACAGGCTAATCAACTCACTAAGGAGCAGCAACTGGATCAACCTAGAAAACTTTGCTACGAAACGTCTAGCTATAAAATAAATACACAAATATTATATATAGCAGCCAGCCATTCTAAACAATAAACAAATCCCAATAAATATTTGCATATCTGCCCAATTCCAAGGGAATACATACTCCGTACTATACATACCAGAAAGCAAGAACAAACATACCCGACTGAAGGTGAACCTAGAATATATTGTTCTACAACAGCAGTTCTGTTGAATAACAATTAAATTTTTTATTCAATTGCTAGCATGTCTCTGTGACTGCGGTTGGAAATTCTTTTGTTTTACTGCATTCACTCGGCCCACTAAGATGACGCAGTGCATTCCAATTTCAGCAGAAGTGCATTTTATTTTATTTATTTTTTTTTTTTTGTTTAGTAAGCAAATTTCTGCCTCTGACATAATAAAGATGAACAAAGTGTAAATGCACTTCAACTCTCCATTAAAACTAAAAACTCAAAAACTCGGTTCCAGCACGTAAGACTTCCGTAAAACTATTTATACACTCGTAAACACCTGTGTGTTTTACTGGTTGTAGTCTAATGCTTTTGTGTTCTAAAGTTTTCGATTCAATTAAAAACTTTAGCAATTGAATCGTATTGTTTTTGCGTGTGGAACACAACAATCGATTACAATCGGAATGAATTCCACAAAAAAAATACTTACGAGATACGTGAGGGAGAAAGAGAGACAAAGCAAAAGATTTATTTTCGTAAATAAGTTTTGAATTTTGTTTTTACTTTCTATCGAGTTTATTTTTAGAAACGAATGTCATAAACATAATAAAGGCTGCCAGTGTTCTTAACGTCCGCTCACGCAGTAGCATCTTTCACTGGAGCAGTGCAATGGCCAAAGGGTTCATCAATCCACACGCTGCAGGCTGATGAATTCACAGTCACAATCTATTTATGCCAACAGTCGTCGGTGGCAGATGAAAGATTGAATGCAATTATCACTAATTTCAGATGCACACTGGCAGGAAGTTAAAATTTAAAAATTGATACTTGGAACAACCACGCGGAGTAATTTTTGTGTGGGCAAGAGCTGTTGCAAGCTCTATAAGAATTATCAGCTCAAACTAGACAGATATATTGGTATACTGTCAGTGAAAGGAACTGTATAGAGATTTTGATGGATTTCGTTTCTGTCACTTCATATTTGACAGATGTGTCAAAATTAAAATGAAGATATGTTTTAGCTGCCTTGTCGAGGCGGGAAGGTTCAAAACCTACAGTTTCTAAGGTTCTGCAAAGATCCCTTGTGAGATACCGAACTGAAGGCTGAATACGTTTCGACTGTGACGTTAAAAATGTATGAAACAATATACTGAGCTTCGGAGCTGTTCATGATGTCATGGTAGTCTATGACGAACGATATGATTGCGCGGGAGCTTGTCTAAATGTGCTCAACTTCCTTTCAGTGACCGAGCTTGAATCATTCTGCAACGACGCACTTGGACCGAAGGTTAGGTCCAAAGCTAACAGAAAGCCTGTTAAGTGACAAGTGATCAAGAACTTTCAAGTCAGATGAATGAAAGAAAACACCTCCACCCATACTGTATCGTGTTTAATGTATGTTCGTCCAAATTTTAAAAGAAGCCGAGAGGTCCAAAGCTATGTATACAATGTACCCTTCGAAAAGGGAAGTAGACACTAACATCAAGAAAACATACTCATTTGAGGAACTAAAGCCATTGCGATGCTAGATACGTAGAAGCTCACTCATTTCATTGTAAACCGATGAGCAGCATTTCATAGAAGATTGTGGACCAATCAAGACAGTTAAGCGTAGGCTCTTTCATTATACGTTGCCAAAAACCCAAGTCAGCGATTAACAATAATCTTCTCCTTTAAGTAGAGCAGGGTTTTGATAGCGACTTGAGTATAAGGCTTTAAGGTAGTGATCGCGTTGATCTTTGTTTGTCTTCATCCAAGTAATGCCATTACATATGGTACAACACCATTTTGGGCTCATTTTCAATGAAAAGATGCAAAGGAGGAATAACTCTATGTACCTGTAATATACGCACGCGATGTATTCAAGCACCTTGCTCTTGAGTTCTGTTCGATAGTCCTTTGCTACTTCTGAACATTCTACATTGCCAGAGTAATTATTTATTTGAGAAGCTTTTTCATGACAGTTTTACTCTCGGATGTTTGTCAGACGCTCGCGAGAGGTGGTTCCATGAAAGAAATTTTAAGTGTTGTCTGGGGATTAAACCTTGAACCCGTCGCTTCATAGCCCAACGCACTAGCCACTTGAGCCCAAATATTGATCACATAGACCAATGACTTCAAATAACACCGAAGAAAGTAGTTTGGAGTGGGCAGATCGGGGGATCGTGCGATCCAATCGCCAAAACGGGAAATAAAACGATCTGTATTTGACTAAGTTCATTGTGTTACCTGAGAGTATTATCTTGTTGAAAACACATGTGCTCCAACCCTAATCCAATTCGGATCAAAAAGTCACGTGACACGGTTTTGTAGTAATCGCCAGTGACATTTGTCACGTTCCCAGGTCTTTTCGAAACAATAGGGTACAATATGTACCCCAAAAGGGATCACTCAACAGGGAATTTGTAGGAAAATCGTCTTCTTCGTGTTTAGCCACTTTCTTCCAGACGTGTGGCTACTCGTCAAATTGTGCGACCAGTCGGTGTCGGACGTTAAGGATATCATCTACGAAATTCAATTGTGTTATTGTCTATTGTATTATTCTCCAAAAAATAGATACAATTATTGCACGTTCATTGAATACATCAAAGTATTTCTTGCATCTGTCAATATCACGATGACAGGAGACGCCATTTGCAATAATCATAAGGGGCATTACGTAGTAAAGCTGTGTTGAAAAGTTACCTGAAAATTGTAAACTAAAATTGTTTGCCGCTCATTTTAATTTCTCGGCACGGATTCGGCGGGAGGAAATAGGTGTACAGTGTACCTCGGACAGGGTGTTCATCAAATATAGGCGTATATCCGTATATGAAAATGTCTACATACATATAACCAGTTGAGTGAATCTTGGACCCTGTACATTTATTAAATACATTATTACAAAAATATAAAGCATACGTACATACGTAATCGAATATAATTTAAACAGAATTTATGACTTATTTTAACGGTTTTAAGCAAACAGATAGATAGGTTTACATAGTTGCAACAGGAACACATTTTAATGTTGTTATCAGCTAGATAACGTGCTTGGGGCGTCGCCAACCAACTAATTATAGGTGCCACTCAGGCACTCACTACACATGCACTTATGGGATTTCGCAATCATGTCATTAACGACACATGCTGATTTTCGGGGGTTCCCCTAAGGTTATGGGCGACAACAGCGTCTTGTGTAGATATTTATGTCCCATCGCTGAACATATCTACATACATAAGTAAGGACTTTCATATGTGCATAAGTACGTTATAGTTTAACATTCCAATGCACAATGTTCTTTCTTAGAATTCGAATGAAATTGATCCTCTCTCTTTCAAGTGAAGCAACAAACCCCATTTTATCATTATAGCACATTAGAACTTGTGTATCTGCATTATATATAAATACTTTCTGATACTGTTTCTAACTAATGGTTTTTTTTACCTTACCACGACTACAAGTAGTCAAACGACATACGTACATAAATGTGTACACCCTTTGTCATGTAATGAAGTCATCTTTACAATACCTTAACCAAGAATATGACTCATGAAAACTTCAACAGAAATTCACACTTAGTACGCAATCATTTATACTACTACGATTCCCCCCTGCAATATTATATCTCAAGTTTCGATTTCCTGATCAAAGAAATGTTTATACTGAATTTCGAAATCGAAAAAATCTTGGAATTTTTTACTTAAGCTGTGAAGACAAATGGAAAGCAAGCGATAGCGCATCCGCACTGGTAAACAATTTACTGGCACGCAACTTATTTATAACGTCATCGCCATTCGAGACAATAAATAAAAATCAATCCGAAACGTGTTAATTTGCAACTCGTTTGGGTAGACAACGGAATTTTTGTTGGTTGCGTAAAGAAGTCATATCGCATAAAACACAAACGGAATTAACCTCATTTTGATAAACAAAAAAAAAAATGTTAACGAAAAGCTGATCAGTTAATTATTATGTGTGGAAATTACTCAAAGCTGTAATTATCGGGGAATAAACTTTCGGTTGGCCATGAAATGTCTCCCAATCACAAAGTCATCCTAACTAAGTTTTGAGGTTAATTTGAATGGGCTCCAACAATCACAACTTAGATCACACCAACTTGAAAAAAAAAAACTGAACGAAATCAGGATATTTGAAATCCCTGTCAGCAACCCTATAAAATTTAACTTAAAAAAAAACGTACATCAAAGTTCAGTCGTAAATGACATAAGTTTGAGTCATTGTCACATCCAGCCACCAACGATCCACAGAAGAGGATCTTCGAATCCATGTACATACTTAGGTTCGACACGTTTAGGAAGACCAAAACCCCAAAACCAACACTGAGTCTTGCGTTTTAAATCACAGAGTATGTAAAGCTAAAGACAAGAGAACTATGGCCCTCCATGTGGAAAGTTGTGCGTTAGAATTATTTCTCTACTGCGGAAAACCTCTTTAAATTTAGGTAACCACATGCCTAGAACACTGTAGTCTCTTATGTTGAGGACCACAACCCACGAAAAAAACATAACGACCTTCGGATCATTCGGAAACTGCCACTTAGGAAGTGCGAAGATAAAAAAATGTGACTTAAGCAAAAAGTTTAATCTTTCGACAATAGAGCGAGCCAACAGATGTTCTAGCCAACATACTTAACAGCTTCGCCTCTGAAGGCGATGAACACAGGACACAGTACTCGTCACCGAAGACTTCTGTGGTTCGTTCACCGACACTTTCGTAAAAAGACTTTTCCTCAACATAGACAGTCAGCTGATCTGTAGTGACGTTTTGAGTAAGTCACAGGCGCAAAAGAAAACGGCGCACTCCGATGGGCTAACTGTCAGAAGAAAAGGAGGAGATAAATGCTCCAACTGAACCGGATAATGTCTTTTATTTTCGAACTCGAAAAGGTCAAAGTGGATAAAGCAGAGTCTGTGCCTCTCATTTATTGAATAAAGCGCCCTACTGCGAAGTATTTGTGTGCTGTAACCTCCTGTTGTCCGACGCAGGCAAAATGGCCAAGTGAGCGGTGGCATTGTTCGCGTGACAAGATGTGATAAATACCGGTGATGTGACCCAGTACTGCCACATCGTGGTAAATTTACCTTTTCGTGGTAAATTTCAACTTCAATTTTCAAGTTATGGTAAAAAGGTAATATTTTCCGATTTCCATACAAAAAAGGGAAATTTGTCTTCTCGCGTATTCTCATTGCAATAGTCAGTAATGTATTCATCCTGTAACTTTAAAGTGGTAATTTAATGGATCTCACATATTTGGTGATTGTATGCGTAGTCATCTACTATTGTTTTGTGGCAATTACTAATGCATGTACATAAGTGAATGCCGAACTAAAAGTTTTATGCACACACGGTATACACTACCATATAATCTCATTTTGAGAGTTTACTGTCAGTCTTCTAACAATACCTGACGAGTAGTTAACATATTTGTGATTCTCCTCATAATATTGGGCACGTTCCGTATTCTAGACACTAGGTAGATAAACTTTTCTGGTTGGTCGATAGATTCAGATTTAACAGAAAAGGAAGGCAATCTTTTGAAGTAGTGGACTAGATTAGTAGGTAACAAAATTCTCCTTACAATTTAAGTCAGTTGCCGTTTCATATGTAAGATCTTCCCTCAAAAAGTAGGTCTAGACTAGAAGGGTTCTGCCGGAGGTTTCCTTGTCAGATCAAAGACGCACAATCCCCTTGATCAACGAACTTAACATATCGAGAGTTGAAAGCTGCGATCTCTTGAAAAACCCAACCCTGAAAATAATCACATACAGCGGTATGACGAGACGAGAAATCCTTGCTTTTTACCTCCGCCTTCGGGTTGGGAATGAAAAGTAATACTTGGGGCTTGATCTGGAGAATACGTCGAGTGAGTATCACCTGTAAGCAACAAAGTAGTATGTATAAGTTGCGAATTGTGATTTGATATATTCTATCCATCCATCATCCATCAGTAATATTCTCTCCGCATTCCAGAAAACATAGTCCACGATGTTGCTGAATGCTGGGGTGATCTTTGAACTTGTATGGCACAGTTTCCCCATTGTTGCCTATACATGCTTTTTGTTGTGGGATCATAGTGGTGGACACAATCCGATGGAACATTTTTGTTCCTATCGTCTTTCATACTCGATTTGCAATGTGCAAGATCAGCAAAACATTTTCAGTTGAGATGTTTAGCATCTCTGTCAACTGTTTCGTAGACGACCAACTATTCTTTACGAGGTCTTCACCATTTTACAATTTCCTGACCAGTTCCTTCGATTGGGGGTCCACTGCAAAGATTGTTTTCAGTGCACTCGATTGGCAAACGCATCATTTCACAGTTGAAAATGAAACATATACAACAATAACTTTTCTACCTCCCTCCGTTTAGCAATAACTTTCCAAGAAGCAGAACGAGACCAAAGGCTGAGAATACTATTCAAAATCTGACTAGTACCTCCGCTAGATGATTTTAACTTAGGAAAACTATACTTCATCAGTTAGGTTCACAAGTCGCTGAGCTGTAAATATACCTTTAGGGTAACTGTCGAGGCCATCAGATATGCTATGCCATCATTCGATAGTTTAAAAATCGCCATGATATAAACCAGGTACTGCCAACTCTGAATCTTCATAGCGGGATTAGCATTCACATTATTACATCCTGGTTAGAGTGACTTTTATACCAAAAGTTGGCAATGATGTTACAAACATAAACATATGTAAGTCTGATTTCATGAGTTTTAGGTGCAGAGAATTGCGTGAAGAATCCTGCGAGACTGCGACAATATGAAAATACTAAGAACAAGATCGACATAAGGAATGATCTAGGAATCCGGTGAAACTGAAGACTCGATCTTTAGAAAATAAAGGCAAAAGGATATACATATGTATCTCTCGGTTGTTTATATTCAAGCAGCAGTGATCTACCCTGGATTTGACGCCTGTCACTTGTATTTTAATAGACATGCGTGTCTGAAACTAAATGTGGACTTTAATGAAGCTATTCTTAATTCGTTTGAAAAGTTGAAGATAATAATGGAAAGTGTGGAAACAAAGCAGAGAAGCTGGTGAAGCATTATACTCGGAACTACCCAGATTTTGCATTGAATATAAGGGACAATTAACCATTGTTCATTGTTCTACTTCATTGACGTTATAGTCAATAGTTTATTAAAACACTTAGAAAACCAGTATTTTTGTCGTTACTTTCGACCTTATCTCAACCATAAAATATGACTCCACTAGTAATGTGACTTTCTTTCCGTTGCAGCTGAACTTTCGTCTCTTGTAATCTACATTTGAACTTGAGTTGTCGCAACCGACCCAGTTCAACGTATTAAAAAGCAACACAAACAAGTTTTGATAAACAAAACAAAAAAAAACAAAAAACATTTACTTAGGAAGTTTAAATTTAATTTTCTTGTTCCTTTTTGGTCATTTGAGTTGTTTTTCTCATAAAAATTACTGACTGACTAGCCGGCACGTGTTTGAGTGTAGCTTTCTTCGACTGGCGGTAATTTCCGCGAATTATTTTCAAATGGTTTGCATCGGAAGTTCAGTCCTAGAGAATTGCTTACCATCAATTTTTTCCAACTCATGATAGTCCAAACGATGGTCTATTCAAATTCATCATGAAAAAGTGACCTAGATGAAAGTCGTGGCTACATATGATAAATGACCATATGTGGAACATGCGGTCCCTTAACCTTAATTGAATAAAAGGAAAGAATTCCGTAAATAAAAAAAAAAAAATATTCCACACAACGAATCTGTCCTGAGTGCGGTTTACGCGCATGTTGCGATTTCCTTCGACTGTGCAGAGATTAATAAAGCAAAGCATTTGACCGGATATGATTTGTGGTCAGGACATACAAGTGCCGTAATGAGAGCGGAATGCTTTGCTGTATGCTCTTAGTGCTAATTTGAATTGCACACGACACTATGGGTACGCGGAAAGAAAATCATAATTTTGATTATAGCCATGGAATTTAAAGCAATAAACTGCATTTGTGATCATGACGACCACAACCGCAATATGAATTGGTATGTAGAACGCTTGCAACCATGTCGATTGAGTTTACATGAAATATTTGATGGACTAAGTAGGCTACTTGATATATGAATATTGCCTTGCAACCACCTTCAGATGAAGAGTGAAATAAATATTCAATAGGTATCATTCCAAGGAGCTGTCTAATAACTAAGAAGATTGTTCTCTCTCAACTCGGAATGCAGTAAGCCATTGCCATGCCAGCCATCTTCATACTAGAAGCGTTTGAAGAAAAACAAATTAGTCTGACGTGTCGAAAACAACATCAGCCAGCAGCAGGAAGGAGTACAATAGAGATAATGTATTTAACTGCTCGTAATACTATGATAAGCAACACCTTGCTATCTTCATAGTGCACAGAAGTGACTTTCTTCAGATAGTTGGTCGGCCATGCAGAACGGCTTATATGACAACTGACAAATGGGTTTGTATTTGGTCTTAAAGACGACAAGAACAGAAACAAGAAACCCAGTCTTCTGTCCAACGTCTGGAAAAAAATTCTGATAACTACAACTTCGAGATAAAAAGTTTGCAAACCTTAGCTGGATTGCATATTCGAGGACTGACTGAAAGCGTTGCTAGATTACAACTCCTTACTTTGAGGACAAAACGTGTCCTCTACAGAGCCCTAATCCAGCCAGTTCTACTGTACTCTGCTATACTGTGTCGAATATTTGGCCCAGTATGGAAGGAAGCCGATTGAAGAAGAAAATATATCAACGAACTCTCATGAGCTGTACTAATCTCTTCGTTGGATCATAGTCGTTCATGCTTTAACACAGAGGATCTTCGCATCCCTTGTCTCATTTGAAACCACAAGCCTGGCTTCTTGCACCACAAAAGTTGTGCGCCTTATACTAAGGGATACATTTAGTATATTTCTCATTTTACTCTCGAATGATTGTCAAACATTTGCCAGAGGTGGGACTATACAAAATCTATTTGAAAAAACCTCACTTTAAGGCGTCCAGTAGGATAACAATCGTACATACATATGTATTTATGTATATACATTCAGATTGAACTATGGCACAACTATGCATAGCGTGTGGTATGCAAATACTCTTGGGACCATAAAAGGATTCAGAAAGTATGCAAGTAAATAATTTTAACAAAACGAACTGAAATCTCTTGCCAACAGTTCCAAGATCAATGAGGATACAATAAATCGATGATGCAGTACGCGAAGCTCCTTCATAGGTGACTAAGACTGGTGCGATTAGCACCAGTACTACGTAAAGTCGTAGGTTAGAAGCTTTAACTTTGGTAATTTGTTAGACGCCAATGTTGGCAGCCGATAAAACCTGCGTATCCTTCAAATGCTGTATTTCAATCGGTGACCTTTGCAAGGATTTTTGTTCATAATTTATCTGCAAAAGAAACCACCCTAAAATGTTTTTGTACAAAAATAGCATTCATAGGAAATCCTCCTTCAAATAATAACGATGTTAGCTGCCCCCACAATTCGCAAAGCAATTCGAAGAAACCAAATAACAAGGGTGTCCTTCTCAGTTGGGGAATAACCGAATATAACCCAACCAACAGCAGGAAGAAAAATAAATTATGCCAGGAATAAGCAAAGAAAATTCTTCGTGTAGGTGGTGTGAGCCTACAAAATTGCTTATTACGCATCAAAATTGCTTTTTTTTTTCGTTGGGAGGGCAACTGAAACGAATGGTATATTACGTCGCGTCTTCATCTAATTATTAAAATAATTTTCGGCTAATTCGATGAACACACCCAACCGGCAAATGGAGCTGACGTCACTTCAAATAAAAATTACCAAACAAAAAATCGTTAATGCACTTAAATACAAGATAACAACTCCATTTGATGACTCTCTACTGGTAATAGTAGTGGTAGTATTCGTAGTAGTAGTAAAACAGGGTGGAGAATAAAATATAACAAAAAAACCAACACCCACAAGTAGCATTTTTAACCCACATTGTCACCATCAACCAGTAGTAGCAGCAGCAGCTCCACCAACATCTACGCCAGCGCCATTACTCAATAGTGATTTACAAAAGAAAAATGATTATAAACGACGCAAGACATGACAAAATATATGTTGGAATTTGAATGTGGATTACAATCAAATATGAGATGGATCTATACAGAGAAATATGTTATGTATGTACGTGCACACACAGGGTGGCGACACTACAGTTTGAATGGCATAATCAGGTGAAGGAGTTCGTTGAAGTGTACTCCATTGAGCATTCGTTTAGAACATATGATGTTCGTGTTCTTGCGGAAAACAACAGAGAATTAGCGAAAGGAAGCGATAACAAGAAAAAAAAAAAAGAAGCGAAATAAAAACTGTAATCTGAAGACCACGAGCGTCGTCGTTGGCGAGAACAGGTCATCAAACTATGACGTCGAGTGCGCACATAGAATACTCAGGAATAGAGGAGTAAAATGGAAAGAAAAATCAAATTCATTTCGCGCACGAACATGCCGGCCAACCATACACACATATAGGGAGGGGGTTAACGGAATTGCCAGTTGTAAAATGTTTGCAAATTTTTAAATCCACTGATGCGAGTTAAGGCAATAGAGCACAGCTCTTGGAGTCTTTTGTACTATCAGTTAAAAAAAACGGTAGATTTCTCAATATCACCTCAATTCAAAAATAAAACTAAATTTTAACGAATCGATTCTAATCCACCTTAATCGAGTTAAGTTGATGCTTGCACTCTACAACTTAGGAGACTTTGCCAAGGAGCCATTAAAGAGTAGAGACAGTCGTCTGCTTGAGAATATTAGGCAGGGATCGGAAAAAAATCTCATTGATAAGTATGTATTAGAAACAGGATCGTAATAAGGACTTAACCCTGTGGTATACCAATGCAGAATTGGTTACTCCTTAAGAAGCTGGCAATCTATTTCTTGAAAATATGAACTCCATCTCCACTCTCGGTTAACAGTATTCTTTCTTCTTAAACAAATGTCACTTTCAACAATGGTATCAATAACGCAGACGTTACAATGGTGCAATGGTGCCAGCCACGTCAACTTGTTTTGTTTATAAAAATACCTCAACAATAGCTCAAGTTTCTGGTAAAGTTTAGGAAAAACTCAATGTGTACATAAGTTCTAATAAAACAACCCCAATTTATTTTTAAACCCAAAGCCCGACATCGCATCGTACCTCATCGGAATTCATACATTAGAGGCTTAACTAGAACTAAAGTTCTCTGATTAAAGCTAGATAAGGAAGAAGAATACTAAACATGGTTACATGTGAGATTCACGTAAGTATATCTAAATAAATTTTAGAAGTCCTTACACAAGTGGGTCTGTAGATGAAACTTTGCTTTGTAAAGCAAAACTGGCGAAATCATTACGGCCAGACTCAATTATTCTCCAAAATCACATCTACTTCATTTGACAGCGTGAAACAGTGAGTTTTGCTATTCATTATGTTCAAGTGGTCATGAGAGAGTAATAATATAACTAAATGCTACTAATAATCGTTCACCCATTTAAGTACCAGGTCACTGCGGTCATGAAGGTGAAAAAGGTGGCCGACCTGGCCAGAAATTATATTTCCTTCATGTCAAAGCCCGTCATTTCAAAAGGGTTACTGAACGCAAGGTAATATCAAAGAGGAAAAGTGCTGTAGCACTGTAGTGCCTATGTAGCAAAGCAGTTTACAATCACCTTAAAGTAAATCAGCTTTTCTACGACGAAAAGCCATGCAAAGTAGGCTCTTTGTAGAAAACGAGTGCTAGAACAGAATTTCTCGACTCCCTGAACGAACCATTCTGGGACTCAATGGGCAGTACAAGACGCATACTTAATTTAAAACTCAATTTTGAGAGAGTGATACATTTGAAGAAAGGGTACCACTGAACATGTTATAGATATTAGTAGCAGACACAACCAGCATAAACGACATTATAGTCCTTATCTGCAACAATTACTGGCAAAATGTTTGGATAGACCACTGCAGCTAAAATCATTACGTCAAATTCTGTTGGGTTCGGGAGCACTGTCGTTTCTTCAGAAACAGAAATGCAAACTGCAAAGGAATCGTCGCTAAATCAAGAACTTAAGCTTTCATAACAAGACTAAAAATAATGCATTTCCTAATGATAGATCAATGCATAGGCTTTGAACGAATAACCAGGCCTTAGTGAAATCAGGCAGCGTTGCACAAAGTTACCATTTCAAGTCCTCTATCGTGAAATCTTATATACCGACGATGTACCTAGATGCTCCAGCTTTAGAGGAAGGACGACGATGTGCCATACAGCTCCGTTATAAGTTCTTTATCGTGCAATTTAATTAACGACGATGCCTGAAAAACAAGTAATGAAAGCACATACGATGTAGCTCAGACACAGAACAACAAGAATAGTTAGCGATGGCCACTAAGATTGACCGGTCTAGTTCAGTTTTGCAACAAGGGTGGGTTCTTTTCGTGAAAGCCTGGTGCGCGCACATAATTTTAAAGCAACATCTCTGAATGTACACATATGTATAAAAGAAATCGATCTCTTGACCCACATTGACTACTTTCGACAGCTCTAAGTGAGATGCTATCTGGTCGCCCTTGTGCAGGAGATGCATCCCCGAAACACTCATATTAACAAGGCTACTTACGAGAAAAGTAAGTGTCACATCTTATGGTAAGGTGTCGAAGAAGTCCAAACTGGAGTAGGTCAGGGGTACACACTGTTACTGCTGTTGTTCTTGGCACACATCACCCTACTTTCACATTGGATAATGGACCTTCATTTGATGGCCCAAAATCTAGAAGCTGAGACAAAGTCGGGCATATACAGGAAGTTTGATCTCGAGTAATCGCGGTGGCACCGAACTGGAGGTGTTCGGGATAATCGAGAAACCAAAAGTTGCGTTCGAAATGGTATCCAAAGTTTAGAGAAGAAATGTTCTCAACATAAGAAGCAGCTGCGACTGTCCCTCTCCAACGAAGAATCAGTACTGCTATAAGGTGCAGTATTTGGAAGGATACCACTAACACAAGTAACCTGTAGACACTCGTAAATATGCAGATGTCATAGATCCATCTTCAGGATTTTTTGCACAAGATGGCGTGTAGGCGTTGCTGACGTTCTATGCATGACATAACCTTTAAAGGTCGATAAAGTCGTAGCTGCTTCTTTGAAGGTGAAGACCATATTCAGCGTCTACTGAACAGCTGAACGAACTGTAAAGCTAGCTAGCAAACCGGGTTACTACCAAACCGAACAAAAAGAATCTAAAGCATTGACCTTTTTAAAAACCGAGAAAGCTCAATGTAAAGTCGACCTGCACCTATGTATGTATGTACATCGAAGCAGGCTATTAAGCCACTTGCATCGGTGGCATTTGTAGACTTAATCGGTGCATACGGTACAGTAGTGGACGAAGGAATGACAGTTAAAATCTTGCAGTTAATACTATATACAGCAGACTACAAAATTAAAACGGCCTAACTCAAGGTTCTGCCATAGCACCATTGCCTTTCATGCATACATACATCTCAGATATGATCTCGATGGAATTTGAGTATGCTGTCGACCTTGCTGTTGGAACACTACTTCAGAACGTCGCCTACACCGAAGCACCATTTATGAGACTCAGCAAAATATATTAATTTTAGAAAAGAGTGGGCGTGCTTGTCACTGTTTGTAACCATAATCGGAAATTCTGATAAGATTTTGAGGATAATCATCAAATATCAACCATAACCACAACCACAAACCATTAACGTGATGAGCAGCCTACCTCTTTTCAAACAAGAAAACGCCCTAAAAAGTGGACGTGTCGAATGATAAATAGTTTTGTACCAATTGTGGTGCAAAATGTGAAAACATTTAAGTTTGTAGGTAGTTGGATTCCATAACCGTTTACTCAATGCGTCTCAAATGCTCGTGTTCTGTATTAAAAATTTGAGGTCTTCAATCGTTCGACCGATGAAGGGGCATAGCCAATTCAACTTGAGGACAAACATCAACTATCAGACCATCAACGTGACGGGCAGTCTACCTATTTTCAAACAAGAAAACGCTCGAATAAGTGGGCGTGTCGAATGACAAATAGTTTTGTACAAATTGTAGTGAAATATGGAAAGACAATTTTTTAAGCTTGTAGTTGGATTCCATAAAGGTTTACCTTCTCAAATGTCCATGCTCTGAACTTAAACTTTGAGGTCCTCGACCGATGAAGGAGCATAGTTCTTGATTTTAATTGTTAATCAGAATAGTTTCCTAATTATACACCCCAGTGCGATAGTGGGTATATAATTCATATTATTTCTAACCAACTGGCAATGCTGACATCTCCATCCAGTGCATTTTTAGAAACAAAACATGGAAATTATATCACCTACCGATAAGGTACAATCGGATGTGCTGTCAAATTACAATAGGCACGTCGTCATAAAACTAGCAAAATGGGTACAATACCTTTACCCCCCATTTTCCGCGACACAAAAGCCGAATAGAGAAGAAAATGTCGGCCACGGAGGCATACTATAAAGCCTCCTTTTTCTCTGTTAGCCATACTTAAATAAATAAAAAAAAAAAAAACTTTAAGAGCAATATGATGTAAAACTAGGGCGCGCCACGTCTCTCTAAACCCCTTCACCGCATTAAAACAATCTTCCACTATCAATTAAATTGATTAGACTATTGGATTGAATAGAAAATTACCTTGTTTTTCGTGGAAAACCTTCGGTCAACAAATTATAAAAGAAAATTAAAGAAAAATCTTTTTTTTTTTGACAGCAAAACCGCGGCGACAGCAGCAACAGAAGGCAAAAACCGAAAGCGCAGTACCTACTATAGACCACTTCTCGCCGGAAATCTTTTTCGATTTGTTTTTGTATTTTATTTTGTTTCGTTTTTTTTTTTTATGAGATTTGCCGAAATTGCCGTATTCGCCGGAATTTTATAAGGAATTCGCTGCTATCACACTAAAAAAAGAAAACGAGTTTCGCCCCAGCCAACAAACCAGCTGATCTAGCTGAAATCATTTAAATTTCGAAAAAAAAAAATCTTTTTGTAATAATTTTGTCCAGGAAGAGGAAAATTCATCATCATATCCGCACGATAGAAGTCCTCCGCAACATTAACTCAATGTGACGGGGACTTCGCGGTGGCGGCGTAGGCAGAGATGAGAATTTTCCTCGTCACCATGTCTTTTTTTTTTTTTTCTGGGAAAAATCTAGCAATTAGGATTTTTTTTTGATTGTTGTATCAGTGCCATCGTTTTGGTTCTTTTTAGTGAAATGCATGCGTTAAGAGATATGAAAAACTAAAGTCAAACACACAAAATTTAATTTTACAACTTTCAACACGTTTTTTTTTTGTAAAGATTCTTTTCTTGTGGAATATCTTCTTGGATATATGAATTTCTTTTAATATTATTACCTTTATTTTATTTTTCAATAACACTTTGGATAATTTTTGCGCATTCGAAATGAATAGTTTTTTATTTCTTCGGACGAGACGACGTGGAGAAACTTTTTCTTAGACTTGTTTTCGAAAATGAAATTTATAAGATTAGTAGAAAAGAAAAAATACTTTGAGGAAAATTTTGCAAAAATTTAGGGTGCGTTGGATTGTATTTAGTTACGGGGTTTTGTTTGCAAAAACGGTTTAAAGTATAAATTTTCTTGAGGAATTTTAATTTTATTTCGGTTGCGCGCAAATGGCTACGCTCGCACACACAAAATCTTTTACAATTTTTTTTTTCTCTTCGATATTGCCAATACTAAAACAGGCGAATGCCTGTTCGGAGGCAGAATTGTTGTTGTGTGGTTTGGTTGTCTTGCTCAGTCTTTCGTTAAGTTGTCGGCACTTTGCGTAGACATATGGTTTCGGTTTTCGGAAGTGGGGTTTGGTTTCGATGTCGAATTTTCGAAATAATGGTTTGTTTTGAAGTTGTACATCCGTTTTAGAGTTTTTTTTGATTTGACGAGGGAAGGATGTGTGGCAAAGGATTTGTACTAGAAGGAATTTCAAATTGAGTTTCAAATGTGGTAAGAAATGGGTAGGTATGATTTAGGAAGTTGTTTTGTCTATTTACGTTCGGCGTGTTTGGCTTTATGCATGAATGAAATTTAAGATAGTACATGCAATCAATATTACTGTTTATTATGTGATATTTCATATTAATCAATATTTTTCATAAAAGTTTCTTATGTCGCATTGGGAAGCCACCGAGAGTAATAATAAAGTAGTGGCCACCACGTACATATGTACATATATTGTACATATAGTATGTACAATGAGCGCGTTGCACTACTGAGCAGTAGGTATGAGGATCGATTCCCAGACAACATTAAAGTTTTTGTTGCCCGTTCCCACCTCTAGCAAGCGATTGACATTGACAAACACCCAAGAGAATTAGTTCCGTACGGACCTATGGCGTCAAATGTTTTTTCTTTTCAATTTTGCAGTAGTAGGCAGGATTACGAATTTCTATTCACTTGGAAAACTGTTCCAGTTAGTCCGATACTAAGATAACTGCTTTTAATAGCGCACTCCAAGTCAGTTACTGTACTTTTTTACGTCTGACAAACAGCCGAGAGTAGGTTCCTTACATTCGTGGAAAGAATATAATATAAACAACACGAGTGGTTGTTAGAAGCTATGTACGCTCTGGGTCCAATGGACCTGTCACGACAAATATTCGCAGATATATTACAGATAAAATGGTACTGATAATTGGCGCAGTGGATCAAGCTTTGGTTCCTCAGGCATGCACTCATGTGATCGAAACTTAAAAAATTGGTTGGTATACATGTGTTATCTACCAAGACATCTCCAGCTGCTTTGAATAGCTTGCCTGGTAAGCCATCAGGGCAAGCAGTCGTGTTAGATTTGAGCTCGATTTTGCTACATACCCTCATCCGTATTGGATAGGTGGAGGAATGTTTCTGTCTAACAGCGTGGTGTTGGTCTTGTGACTCTATTACAAGATTTTCTTCTTGATCTCTACAGGTCTTTGTACGGATCTTATTGAATTCACACGCTCTTTTTAGCTTATGGTAGAACTTCCGTACATTGTTTCTGGAGTATATTTTCTCAATATCTTCACGCTAGATGTGTCCTTTCTTGTAGCGCCACTTTATACGCATTTTCTTTAGCTGTTTCGGCCTGCCGCCATTCTTCGTCAAACAAAGGGTTTTTTGTGGTGGTCAGGTGAAACATAGTACATCAGCTGCGGCATTTCATTTCTGGTAGCATGTTGGCAATATTAACACTTTCTACTGGCAGCATAGGAGTCGTAGAGAGATTGTGGTATACGCATTCTGCGAATATTCTGACGGTCTTTTACGATTTCGACGTTATGTCCTCTGACAGTAACTTTTCCTTGTTGTGGCGCTTGGGATATCCCCTGTTGCAATATGGAAGTAATCGATCACAATATGATCAGTTTGGTTGATTGTTTGACGCTCAAGAGATCGCCATGACGTCTTGTGTATATTGAAAACAGTGTACTTGTTAAAGTGTCATGTTGCCCTGTTGCAAAGTCAACAACCCTAAATCCATTGTCAGACGTTTGATTCAGTCTCCTTGTCAACTGTCATATGATAGACGTCTATTATCCTATGTGATAATAAACAAACGTCATCAGCGTAGAATATTCAGACGTACACACAATGCCGTGTATGAAATCTATAACGTAATATTTAGTCAAAACATGTCTCGGTAATTGCTACAAGACACAGGATTGCCTTTTCCATACATTCGCTCTGTTAAATTTTAAACAAAACTTTCTTCGACAGTCACTTCGAATTCAAAGTATGACCACAGCATTAACTGAACGATGTTTGTTGTTGGTGTGTTTTGTTTTTTTATTCGAAGATGAGCACATCCCCTCGTTTTGTAATAGATGGAAGGAAAATATTAAGTTATTTCTCTGATAAGAGCTATTACTTTCATGAATGCATTCGTGGTGGACGAATTCGCCGCATAGAAAATGAGGAAATGCCTTCTAATTGCAGACTATTATTTATCATGAGATTTATTTTCTATATCCGCTTTTAATTTAGATTATTTTGTGTTGTTAATTATACTATTTAAATGATGGAATATAGTATATTATACTAAATGCGCATTAACCTTGTGCCGGTAATTGGGTTGGGTCTATGCATACAGGTACTTTTGGCGGGAAGTAATGTTGCCAGTTCCACTTCTAATTCGAATAGATGTTAGAAGGCTGATGTTAATATTTTTGTTTTAAGCAGATTTTTCATAAATAAATCTGAAGCTATGTCAGGACACACCAAACTAATGGTTTTTGGAGAAATTATGCTAAAATAAATGGATTGCGGTAGAGAGACAAGCTATTAAGCCTACTTGCAGCGTTAGAGTTTTGGTCTTCTGTACAACTGAGGTCCGGCATAGATTTGTTCTGATTAGGTTTTACTTACTTATCGGAACAGATAGGATTTGCAAGCTAAGACAAAAACATTTCTGATTTCGATAGGATTACGTGGAACTCGGAACTAACTAAGTTCTTAGGCTGAATTGAGAGTTGTGCTTCTGAAGCACAAGAGAGATACGAGAAATTCCTAACTTTTTCAACGCAGTGGCTAAGCTTGGACAAGTCTGTGATTGCAGCTATATGCTAAGAATCGAACGGCAAGTTGTCAAAATGGGCAAACTAGCCAAACCGGAGGCACTTTGGATACCTGATAGTACCTATGCACTCCGAGGCTTAAATGGAGATTTTCGGTCTTCTAACCAGGTAACGATTGGGTCACTGCTTGACCCGCTTAACCAGGCTAAGCTTGATCTACCTAAGTCCTAAAACTCGAGCGTATCTAGAAGCATTCACCATGCTAACATAAGGGGCTTGGAACCACTTGATTGTGTTCACCATTGCTGTAATAGTGTTCATTGCATGTCTGGCGCTTTGGTTATAGTTGTTTTTATACCAAAAATTGGTAGACATGACTGCTTCAAGAGTTTCAAGTCTGCTGCCTTTTTTCTGTTGCATGGGGAGGTTTGCTCTAAGGCTGGATGTAACATGCATACTAGCGCGGAAAATTCTGCGAAACTTCGCTTTAAAATCTAGCGCGCTAGAATTGAATTGCACGCTTGATAGGAACGAATAGGACATAGGCCTTTTCATCGCCATAGAAGGCACTTTTGACACTGAAACCTTTATAGAAAAGAATACGACATTGGCATTTTCATCGCTATAGAAGGAACTTTTGACAATAAGACCTTTGCAGCTAGATAAGGTACTGGTATTGTGCATAGAACTTTGCTTATAGGTCCAGACACTGGCTGCTATGTTATGGCAGGGATGCTCATTCACGTCTATGGCAGCTTTACAAGTTTGGAGCCTTTTTCACTTTGCTTTATGGTGTTTTGCGAACGAACTGCTATATACGGTGTTAAAAACCTTTAAAGTTGACAACTCCTATGGTTCATCCGCGAGTTCGTCCCCTGGTATGTTGCAGTGGCTGCGAGAAGTTTGCCAGGATGTCGAGTTTTTCCTTCCATTCCTACACTAATTTCGAGTTGGTTCTCGAGTTTGCGGGTGACATTAGGACTGGTTGGCTGTCCAAGTAGATATTTATGCTGTTGCCTGAAAGCATGATTTAGAGGTGGCGTTTGGCAATAGACCCCTGCCTTCAATTCTCAATCGATGTGTGATCCACCCGTATACACTTCTATACTCCCTTCGAATCAAACTGTATAACCTGTACCAAAGTACTCCTGACTTAAACGATTGGTCGGATGCCTTCTGACTTATGAGTCCAGAGGCCGCCTGTACTTTCTTGTAAATAGTCTTATGTCTCGCTGTAGTCGGTTGCGGTTGTTGAAATAATCTAGGGTCTTGAGTTTAAGAGCAGCAGTTCTTTGCACCTATAGTCCTAGGGAAGTATCTCTTAGTAGTGCAATAACATACATCTACTATTGCCCACCATACAAACAGTGCATAGAATGGAATGGGTCTGAAGATTAAAGTGTAAATCTAGTGGACTTGCTTTTGTTTCAAGCCCCACTGGTTGGCCTTCGTGATTTTTTCTTAATTTCTTCCCCCAATTAGCTTTGTTATCCAGGATGGCTCTCAGATACTTCACCTTGTGTTTAAGGTCCAATATTACACCACCTAAAAATGGGGCCCAGAAATCCTCTAGCTGGTATTGGCCTGTTGATCTTTTCAGGGTTAAAGTCAATAAAGCAGCGGTCGCCTAACTTTTCGTGTATTCTGTCGGTCACATCAGGAAAATATTTTGCTTTGAACTGAAAAAAAAAATCTGCCATCACGTTTCTTTTATTTCCCTCCAATATTTTCAAAATTTCGTTGCATGACTGGTGAGAAAAATGCTGCCTGTCGGACATCCTGCTGACATTGCTTCAGGATTCATCACGTTCACTCGGACACCTAAAGGTCCATTCTGAATCTCCTTTTGGAAATTAAGAGAGAGACGTGTTCGACTTGGCAACCAGTTGTTACTCTTAATGAAGCAGAGAATATTCGATATCTGGTAACTGGTTGCCTCTGTGGTGCTTGCGCAGAACCTGGGAAGAGTGATGTCTGCAGATGTCTTCTTCATCTCCGCAACTTCTACATAAATCGTTGGACTCTACCAATGGTGATTACGCAAGTTAAGATGCGGATAAAGAAAACCATGTTAGGCCCGTCAAAACCTTGTTTAATGGCAAGCTAGAAAAGGAGGACATCTTTGGTAAAACAGTTGGTAAGTACAGCCTACACGATACCACGTCTGGCAACGGGTTCAGTCTCATTGACTTTGTGGCGGGTCACTATAGCAAGCACACGGTTTGCTCATCTCAATATCCACAAGGCGTCGTGGCGGTCTCATGATCATGCAACGGTCAACCAAATTGATGACATTACGATCGACACAAGGCATGGTTTTAGTATTCTGGATGTCCGAACCTTTCAAGCAACCAACATCGACTCGGATCACTATTTTGTTGCATCCAAAATACGAATGAGGATATTCCAAGCGCCACAACTAAGAAGAGCTACTGTGAGAAGATTTAACGTCGAAAAGCTGCAATCGGAATAGATCGTCAGAATCTTCGCATCGAATGCGTATCCCCAAATATCACTACGACTCCTATGCGATCAGCATCAAGTGCAGAATACTAGTGGTAAATTGACTTGACCTGACAGCCTACCAACCGAGCTGTTCAAAGCACCTGGAAATGACCTGGTAGAGAGCATACACCAACTCATTTCTAAGATTTGGTCAGATGAGTGGAAGTGGCCTGATGAATGGAATCCCAGCACAGTTTACCCGATCCACAAGAAAGGAAACCCCCTCAGTTCCGCCAATTACAGTGGTAGCAGCCTCCTCAACATCGTGTACAAGATCTTATCTGCCTTAATGTGAGAACGTGTGAAATCCCTCGTCAACAGTCTGATTGGTCCTTATGGTCCAGTGTCCAAAGTTGATCAAATTTTCACACTTCGACAGATCCTGGATAAAACCCAAGAAGTTCACATCGATACCCAGCTTTTATTTTATATTATAGGCCGTATATGACAGCATTTATAGAGACGATCTATACAGAGCCATGATCTGGACCTGGTGAGATCGTACTAGCGTACGTCGACGATATTGTCATAATCGATAAAACTCAAAGGGGTGTTACCGGTGGGCAAGCTAGTATTGAAACCGAAGCTGCCAAAATGGGTTTAGCGGTAGATGAGGTATGTGCTGTCAACAAGAAGGGACACACAAAATCGACGAATTCGATAGAATGTCACAATAGACAGCTATAACTTTGAGGTAGTAAAGGTCTTTGTTTACCTTGATTCTGCTATTAATTGTGAAAACAACACTTCAGCAGAAATAAAACGAAGAATAACTCTTGTCAATCGTTGTTTCTTTGGGCTGAGAAGGCAGTTGAGTATTAAGGCTCTATTCTGAACAATTAAGGAGACTCTATATATGTAAGACCTTAATCATTCCATTTCTGCTTTATGTAGCTGAAGCTTTGACTCTAAAGCGGATGAAAAAAATTCTCGATCGCTTCGAGGGAAAGATTCTTTGGGAACTATTAATTTTCGGATCTGATTGGTCTCTGGCGTCTCTGTTCTCCAGAAAACATTTATGGCTAGCTCTTACTTTTCTCAAAGTTATATGGGTTTAGAACTCAGTCATGTATAGATTTTAGTCTCTTGATTCTGACTGGTAGTATCTCGTCATTGGTCTCCATTTGCGGATGGTAATGGGTAATCCAGAGTTGAATAAAATTTCTATGTGCAACTATCCACATCGTAGCAATAGCACTTCATTTTTCAAAGGGAAACCAGTAAGTAAAATAAAACCGTTTAAAACAAGGGCCTACCCCATTTTATTTCAAACAGTTTGGGGTGGGTCAGTAATACACATACATATGCTTCTCCCAATCTACAGATTTCTCACAACCTCATACAATAGCAGGTAACTAAATGCGTTGCAAATACGTTCCACTAGGAAGCAATCTATTCCTGCGTAAAATTTTCAAACAATACTCACATGAACGTGCGATACAAAGTCTAGCAAACGATTTTAAGGGTTCAATATCCCTCGATATAATTGATTCACGAGCTCATTTAGCTGGTTGCCTCACTACAATGGATTGTGAGACCGAATCGAAAAAAAAAAATGAAAGCAAGGACAATGAGAAAACGATTTTATGCATCTGTCCAAAATGTACACCACAGTGTAACGCTAACCTTTTCCCACCCCTGTCTGGCAATCAGCGCGTAAACCTACATACGGAAAATTAAGCTGGGATTAACAATTCCCAATTTATTCTTGCGCACGAACAAGGGCTGAAATTAGTTATAAAAAAAAAAAAAAACTTTTTCTCCCCACAGGTAAAAAAGGGACATTCGAGAGGACACAACCGTGATTAGTTCACTGTCGAGACAAGGGGTTTTTTTTTGGCTGCTCTTTCAATGAAAGGGGTGAACCTAAAAATATGAACAACAAATTAGAGTAGTCCTTCTGGTTTACGTGCCCTAAAAACACTCTGGGAATGAATTGTAAGGACACATTTCGATTTGAGGATATTTGGTATGCTTTTGCATAAAATATTGTTTTGTAGGATTGTTAAAAGCTGATATATAATAATAATTTAAGTCCAAATCAAGCTGGAGTTTAGTGATACTCGTAGAAATGCGAATCTTGGAGCTAGGGTAGCCGGCACGTATATACTATGTCAGTGATTCGCGCTACATGGACAAGGCGCTTGCAAAAGATCACGTTAAATGTGCAGAGTTACTAAAAAAGGCTGAGGATGCCTACAGATTAGACCAGACACATACTTACCTTTTTTCAGGTTCATTACCCAGGTTTGTCTACTCGCGAGCTTCACAGGTACCCGAACGCAACTGATGATAGGGTCTGTATTGGGAGTTAGTAGCTAGATAGGAGTGGTAACTGGATATGCGACTAGCACTTGGATTATCAATGCATCCATAGTGTAGGTACCCCTGTCGTGCAGAAACCTAAAAAAAGACAAAGCAGCAGCCTCCCTAAACCAACCCGAGATTGTTATCAATGTCGGTTGATGTCCCCTTCTGCTTGTGCGCCCCACCTAAGGCGGGGTCTTCCTCTACTGCGTTGTCCCTTTCGGGTTTAATTCGAAGATTCTACGGGCCGGAGCACTGGTGTCCATTCGCCCTACATGTCTTAGCCATCTCAAACGAAGCATTAGGACCAGCCTCGTTTTAGTATTGTCGTGTTTTGTCCAGAGTTTTCCATCCATCTCCATCTCTCAGTGGCTAGTCTCAGGAAGTCTCGTTCTACAAAAGTTTGGGTTTAACGACCGTTATGTTATAGTCTGCCTTGGTACTCAGGTCATCTCCCAATAGTTCGGTTGCCTATGCCATCCGCTTTCCAAAAGTTTGATTATTTTAAATTATGTGCAAGACTAATGGAATCAGTGTTAGTATATGTAGTTTCAGAGACTGGAACCGTGGTTGTAATGGCGCTAGTAGTCCCTATGCATGCTAATCTTTGGATTATAGTCAGTTCTCTGAGGTATGTGTCCTTAACTGTTATAGGCCACCAGATTAGGCACCCATAAGATGGGATGAGTTTGATGATGGCTATGTATGGTAGGCTTAGCTATCAACCTTTACTGCTGATCTTGCTGCATTTATAAAAAGGTATAGATGCCTTTTATTATCCTTTCTAAAGTGTCCTCTTTCCAAGTCAGATTTCGTTCCAGTATATAACCTAAGTATCTCGCCTAATCTGAAATTTACAGTGGTGTGCCATTGAGTCTCAAGAATCCGATTGGTGGTATTGTGCTCTTGCTAGTGAATACGACCCAGGAAATGGCATTCAATCCACACCTTCCGCCCATTTGTGTAGGGTATCGGTGATGGTGGATACGAACTTGCCTGTCGCCATTATGACAATTGTCCGCATATGCAACAACTTGGAGGCTGGTTGGATCTTGCCATTATGCGTACAGAAAAGGCAAGTCCATGAAAGAAGCTCTCCGCGATCGCGTGAAAAAGATAGAAGGAGCCTGAAACTCTAAAGAAATAGCTTTATATACTTTCCTGGACATACAGCTGGAGGGATCTTCGATAATACTTACTACGGCTCGAAATAAAGATCAATCAGTATTAGAGGTTTCAAGGTTTCGATGAATAAGGATAAGTAAATCATCCTCCGGAGGAGTGTCGATATCTCTAACTGCAGTTAAAGGCTGTCTCCTTTTGAGGTCACTAGTCATCGACAATCTTCTAATCCATCTGCAGGGATTATGCTACATCCCCATTGATTATACTAATTACTTGGCGGTCTTTATCGGTGGTAAACACAGCACGATCATTATTTGTGTCATGCAAGGAGCTTTACTGGAGTTGTTACAAAGGGCCCTAGCATATGGCCCACTAGGCGCCTATACGGTATATGAAATTGTTTTCGGTTGGAATACAAGTCACTGTAAATGCAGATACGTAGTGACAAAATTTCCGGGAAAATTCTTAGATATTTAAAGCTAAATCAATAAAGGGACTTCATCAATTCCCAGCAAGTGGGCTAATAGCTGTGGGCTTAAGTAAACCCAGTAAGGAAGGAACTTTCTCTATTTACCAGAAAAAACAAGATACCTTCCTTCAAATTGCTGAAACTGAAAGAGGTAGAGTTATTCCTTTCAAACCATGCCAAATATTTTGGGATAATTTTGGATAGAATACTGAATTGGGACTAGAATTTTATAGGAAGGATTAGGAAGACCATGGAGTGTTAAAATAAGCAATGATGCACTGGCCGTACCTTATGATGGAGCTATTTTGGTGGAAAATAACAATCAGAAAAACTATACAGGACAGTACAGCGGACAACCAGCATTCATGTGTGATGCTCTTCCCACCACTCCCACTGCGGCGCAGAATACTTTTCTCCAAGTTCTTGTAACTGTTCTATTCTCCATACTGGACTTTGTAACGCCATACAGAATAGTGTTTCCCGATAGGAACGGATGGCAAAAAAATGCAGTAAATCAAAAATACTTGTAGCGTGTTCCAAGTACTCTGTTCTTGGTGTTCTTGATCCTTCAGAGCTGGTGATGAAATCGGTATATTGTTATTTATATTTATATAAACAGCATACGATATCTAAAACTTTATGGTCGTTGTTTACACACAAACAGAAGCATTTAAGCTCTTAGTCTAGACAGGAAACGCGCCAGGAGAGATATTGCTGCGATCTACTTGTCGCTAAAAACATCACATACATTTTATGTGATTGCGAGGCGTGTGAATTAATTAGGAAACTTGGAGGAGTTAAGTTTTATCCACCACAATAAACTGCTAAAATTCTGTAGGGAAAGTAAGTGCTTTGCAGAAATCCCTGAACACAATTTCAATATGGGCTACAAATTTTCAATACCAAACAGAACTGTATGGATACACCGGGATGTCCTTTATTAAGAATCGCTGTCAATTTTCACGGATTCCAAACTATTGCAGCGTTTTTCAAGGCGAAGTCACTGCCATTCGTCAAGCAGCTTACTGGCAGTCAGTTTATGCAGTATCAGCATCGGATATTGTCATATACATCGACAGTCAGGCAGCCATCAAATCCCTTGCATCCAGCACAACGAGACCCAATGCAGTGAAAGACTGCCGCGTATCTTTTAGCGAGATAGTTGGATAGTTCAACTTCACCCTTTGCTGGCTACTAGGTCACCGTAACATACCAGGGAATTGTGAGCCTAACGAACTGGTTGGACGACTCTTCTCTGGTTTAAATAGTATAAGTGTCAACAACATCGAAGCGCCGACGCGGTAAGACCAATCATCGATCAAGTTAACAAATGCAATACCGCTAGGCTGCTCTGACTGAATCTAAATAAGACCAGATCCTGCAGACTACTAAAACATAAGAGAGGTACCCTCTCCTAGTAAGTAATGCCCTCACCGGACACTGCTATAGTTAGACATGCACTCGCCAACATCAGGAAGATAAGATGAATGATTTAAACGATCTCAGCAACGCCTGCATGGTTAAGATTAGCTCTTTGATTAGGATACAAAGAAGTAAATAGTGATCCACCTACCATACACGTCTGTAGCACAATAGACTTTCTTCCGGTCTAAGTGTATCCTCATCGAAGGCCGGTTTTAACCAACCAACCAAACAAATGTGAGGTTTTGGTACCTTTTTGTAGGTTTTCCTAGAGATCGCAATGCAGCCAACCTGATGCCTAGAGTTTTAAGTAACAATCAGCTTCCCAACCCTAATTAAGCTAAGCTAAGAATGTGTTGTTTCCTAACCTTATAAATGACGAGTTTTAAGTCGTGAATACTGTGAATAACTTTTACAACTCGCTGACGACAGTACCCTCAGCTTCTCATATTCGTTCCCAGACTCACGTCCCTGCTCTTCGGCCGTAGAACTGGATCGGCAGCGTATGTTAAGCTCATTAAATTCCGATCTTGACAGTATAATTAAATGGGGTATAAACAACAGAGTGGAATTTATTCACCTGTCACCTGTCGCTCAAGCGTAACCTTACACTTGAATTACACCTGTATCTGGCTTTTTGCTCATACTGGATAGAATCCAAAATCGCGAGTTGAAACTAATAGGGAACAGAAGCATAGCCGAGTCTATTGACTCGGTCCAACATCGCAGAAAAATCTCTTGCCTTTCCTTATTCTATCGCTTTTTTCACAAACAGTACTCCAGCGAAATAGCTAGTTGCATTCCGCCCATTCAACAATTTTCTCGCAATACCTGTCTCGATTTGAATGATCTTCAGTTTACTCTCAAGCCTATCTTCGGCCGTACCGTCATATATACATAGAGATTCTTTCATAAACCGTACAACACGAATGTGGAATGCACTACCAAGCTCTATTTTTCCCTCACATTATAATCCACAAACATTTAAACCCAACGTCCGCGCTGTGTATTAACATTAAAATGGTAGTACTAAGCCCTAGAGCGGGCGCGAGTTATAAAAAAAAAACTAATTGAAACTAATCTGTTTGTCTGTTCAAGTAGATTTTTGTAGACGCGAGACTGGTATTGATATTTTCTCAACTGATGATACTCACTTCAATATGGACAAGTTCCTAAAACCTGAGACTCAGCATAGAAAAGTTCACATCAGGGTTCTCTGGTTAGTTTTGTTTTTAACATCCCTGCCTTGTATATCAAAGTAGGTAATAAATTCTGACACACTGTAGAAGCAATGCACTTGATAGATAAATGATTTACATACAAGCTCTTCAAACATTTACACATTTTATTACAAAAAATAAACCGCTATCTATCTAATAAATAGAATACAATAAACTTACGTGCTCTGCACGGTTAAACCTTTTCTTAGATGTCAATAATTACGAAAACTTCGTACTTCTTCTTCTCATCATCCTGATGCACTTGCATTGCCGAGTAAGTTATCGCCTTCACTTCAGTGCCCTGTGGGTGTTTGCCAATTTCAAAGGGTTCACCATAGCATAGGCATTCAATTGAAAATGTCTCCATGTCGAATTTGGTAATCTCAAGCCTTTTGCAGATGAGATAAGGCTCAGCGGAGAATAAGAACAGTAATTCATCAAGAAAGTGAAAAAGTAAACCTTCCACATCATCGCCTTGTGCCTCAATCTTGTAGCACGTTTCGGCCGAAACATACTCCAATTCGGTCATGTAACCAAACATAGCCATGCCGCATTGTTCGAAAGCCTCTTGGAGGGAATCTCCCCAAGCGTGTAACCTGCAAAGAAAACGTATTTATGAATGAAATCGAAAATACGGCGCGCAATCATATGGTATTGGACGGGAGTAGTACTTACTGCACATCGGCTGTGTGGTCGAGGTCTGGAATAAACAAAACGAAAAGCTGTCAGTTAGTTCGAAGAAATGTGCGAGGGAGTTGGTTGGTACCAAATGGATTGTTCGTGTACTTACATTCGTATTTCACTTCGGGAAGGAAGAAATTTTCACGGCTAAATTCAACTTCCATGTTTAGATATTGTTTTCTTGAAGTGGTGTATAACTTTGACTTATAAATTTCACAAATAAATGCACTAAATGAGTAATTTACTGAGGAATTTCATCACGAAACGACAGACTTTGTTGACATTATTTTTTAACGAAAGACTGGTCAGCTGTCATGGTGACATTCGGTTATTCGTTCGTGGTGGGGGAATTTTGATCGAATATTTCTGTTTTCGATGATTAGTCTGGTACAATGACATTCGAGTTCGAAACCGGATGTCTAGTTTAAGTGACAGTTATGCTTTGAATAATGTAAAATTCCAAATTGATTTTATTTTAAGAGAATATAAACAGAGTTTGATTAATTGCCTATTGCCTAGGGTTTATGGTTGTTGTTTGCTAGCAGGCTTGTATGGATTTATTCAAATTTATTTTATTCCTCAAAATGATCAGCTAGATCGTTATAGTTGAATTTCATAAACTATAGTTAACTCATTCGAAATTGATAGCAGTTCTCTCTACCTTCTAAAGTCCTTAATATTTGTTTACTAAGAAGTCTGACTGTGGAGCCTAAGAAGACACCATCTTTGTTGTCTGGATTTGAACAGGTTTGTCCACATGTTGATTGAAGGTAGAAGGCAAGAGGACTAGGATGTAGGTGAGAGCAAAACAGGGATTTTGCATTTATTATAAAAGTTGTAAAATGTTTAAGTTCAGAGTACATTCCTAACAGATTCAGAATAATCTCTGCAGGAAAATTCACGTACTTGAAGGAAATCAGCCTCCTAGTATTACAACGAGTTACACATTCAAATAGTACCTGTTCTGTAGTTTCTTAACCAAATCGACAATCGGTATCGGTGATCAAGGAAGAAGACTACAATCGTGATCTCGTCCCTGACTGTTTGAATTCTTTATGTTTATTCTAGTAGGAAAAACAAATACTGTTATCACAAAGAATGTATTTAAAATAAAATTGGAAGCGTCTTGGGAAAATGTGAAATTTCGCTGAAGTTTTTGGGTTCACTGAATAACTCCGAACTAGCTAGCTGCATTTTTCTTTCCGTCAATACCTCCCTGCTTTTAAATTAATCGTACGTAACTAAGTCTTGTAGAGTGTATGAGTAGTATAGAGCAATCTTAATGCGTTAAGTTCCGTTTGATTGGCCTTTATACCGGAATTCAGGAGCGATGTCATGCAGCACCGAGTCCAGAATACACTATGATCGTGCACCGTGATATGCGATCTAAATCTGAATCTTTTAAAACAGATCGATTTGGCCAGAAATTAAAACAGTAAAATGGATAAAACAGGGATTTGCTTCCGGGTGGTAGGTACCAGTTGCTTCTGAGTAGACCATTCTTGGATTGAACCTCGAACCACTCGCTTTGTAGACCAACCCGCTTAACACTTGAGCCAGGGCATTTATAAGCAGTCAGCTTATCAAATTTCTTGCATTGCATCTTTAATGAATCTTACTTTTTCTTATAGGACTTTCTCTAGCTTATTCTACGTAGATTGCGAAGACTGACTTTTTCTTAATTTTCTTTACTGTAATAAGGTCATGATATCCCATAAAACATAAAACAAGTTCATGAGATTCCTCCAAAAAGTCAACAGCACCGGTAAGAGTTTGTATCAAAGGTGATTGACCCATTTCCGTCACACTTGCCAATTAAACATACCTTCAACAAAAACTATCGCTTGTCACAATTTTTTTCGCACCTTTTTTAGCACTAGGTTAATTAACTCAAAGTGTTACCGCATGAAGCAATAAACTCCTCGAATGTAGAATAAACAATAGAGCAAAAGAAAAAAGATCAAAGCAATAAATTTTAGAGTGAGCTATAAAGAAATAGGTGTTTGCCAAAATTTCGTATGCATTCCTCGGAAGAACGTTTATGGGAACACCACCCAAAAAAGTATCCATTGAGTTCGTCATTTTTGCGAATATATCAACGTGATACCGTTTACCTATTGAAAACGTTCTCATTGTCCAGATTTGTTTGACAGTTGAACGTCATTGTTAGTATTCATGATGTGACACCACCCAATTGTAGCCGAATATGGTCAACACACTTTTACATGACAATAGTATGATGATGACTTATCGTTCGTTGTGTCTGTGAATATTCGGTGTTCATTGTATTCATTACAACGGTTATTAAACTTAAGATGAATACATAAGAGAGCAGTATGCAGTTTGGGTGTTTAAAAGGAAATAAATAATTGTTAGAAATAATTGAGTTTTCCTTGAACTAAGTACTAATGGATGGTATAAAGGGGCAGAGATGGTATGATTAAATTTTTACAATCGTGAAACTTGTCTGTTGTTTAAACCATGACGTGACACTTTTTCGATCGATGTTAAGGTATTACGAAACGTTGGACGGCAAACGTAGGTACTTTAATTATTGTGCAGTCTGAGTGAGAAAACTATTTGGAAACACTGCTCCATGTAGTGTCTCCAACTGTAAGGTCACTGTAGTTCAAGAAATTCACCTTAGGTACCAATACAAAGGGAACTCTACAGGTGCGAACTCATGTACTCTAGGGATGGATGGCTTTAACGCCTTGTGCTGATCATGTAATTATACCTATTGCAAGCAAAGAGACCACATTGTAGAAACTTACTAGTGGTATTGTTAATTTTTCTCTCACGTCATGATCATTTTTCTCTCATCTCATGATACCACTTGCCAAACGATAATAGCCGCTAATGTTTGAGAACCCTATGTGTAAACTTTGTATCTTGGAAAGCCGTTCTTCACACAACACCAAACTGGATCATTGTTGTAGAGATAGACGAATTGAATGCTAAGATAGGAAGCGAAGAGAGATTTTAAATATGCCTTGGACTCCACAGCTTTGAAGATTGTAAGTGCAGCAAAGATATGCAACAACAGAACTATCTACATAATCACCAGAGAGCTGATATACGAGTATAGCCAAAGCTCCGAATAATGCCCTAAGCTCATCCGAGACAATCTCTTGTTAATCTCGGATAAAGATCAGTAACTTGGTGAGCAATCAAACAAGCACTAGCGATTGATGGGACTTACACAATGACATGCGACAAGGTTGTATACTTCCACCAATATTATTCGCAAGATTAGATTGAAAAAATCGTGTAATCTACGACACTCTGACATCCTTGTGTACTTGGATATTGGTTACGATGTGTGCTGGTTTACCCTTTGACTAATGAATCTCCAACAAATGGAGATAAGTTTAGAAAATAAAGCAAACCCAAGGGGGTTGAATATTAAAGTATGGAAAACAAAAGCTCTGAGGCTCCTACAGTATTCCAGTTATGTAAACATTGCTGGTCAGCAAATAGGAAATATGTGCAGGTTTTTCTTAGAAGAATGGGGCTATAAACTGATCAGACTTTTTGAAGAAATGACAGCTCGAGTGCAAAATAAGCCATGCAATGGAATGTACTTTTACCATTCGTTAGGAGAGTCGGTCGCCCTAAACTCACATACATACATGGCCGAAAACTGTCTAGGAAGAATCCAGGTGCTTAGAACTGCTATGGAGAGGGTTAAGAGGCGTTGCCTGGTACGCAGTTTATTCGTTACTTACTTACTTCAGATGGCGCTAAGGTTCGGGGTGAACCAGGGCCGTAATCAACAACCCGCTCCTGGCAGCACGATCCTTAACCACTTGCCTCCAGTTGCAATACGGTCAGTTTTTTGTGGTCCACTTGCGCACTCTATCAGAGATGAGGTCGTCTTCTTCTGCGTAGTCCCTCAGGGGTGAAGTTGATGATTCTTCGAGTTATAGCATCTGCTCCACCTGGCCTAGCAATCGTAATCGTTGTACACGGATCTTTTTGACCAAGTCGGTGTCGCTGTACAGCTCATAAAGTTTGTGTTTAGGTCGTCAACAAAGTATCTGTCCATATCCCAGGCTTTTATTTCCGTTTCGGAGAAAGAAATTATTTTATGATTGCGACTCGTTGGGCCACAGATCAACCGGCATTTGTCCTGTTTTGTGGCGCAGAAGACTCTCCATTTGTCCTCCCCACTTAGCGCCACAAGGAGGCGTGAAGAAGGGCTCACTAGCAGAGCAGCAAGGTGTTCGGCTGCAGATGTTCTTTCCCTTTTTTTTTTACCGAACCAACACCCGCCGGAGGATGTTACTTCTAAGAGGCCAATACTAGTCATTTGCCATCATATTTACAGCTTTAATAAAGCTTAAAAGTGGTTTGAAGCCAGAGATCAGAAGGGATTACCTCGCCAGAGACCATAAGGGATTACCTTACGTAAGTAATAAGTATAAACTAACTTAAGCCATGGTGATTCTTATAATAAATCACCATAGTTAAAAACAACGTACCATTACATTCCACCATAAAAGATTGAGTTCAGTTAAATAACAACAATAGGCTTTAAAAAAAAAAACTCCACTCATCCAATCAATCTTAAACAAAATCAGCAAATAATTGCTTACCATGAATTTCATTTCAATTATTTTGCATTCAATTTTATTGCCTAATTTTTCACACTCAATCCAAATCTTAAATAATTATCCGACGAAAAAAAAATAAAATAGGTACTTCTTGACCCACCAACTCTGGCTTAAGGCAAGGTCAATGTAATCGTACCGATTATGCTAGTACAATCTATCGAAAGCCAGCGATACATACAAGAACCGGTATCCTAAAGTAGACATTACATCACATAACACGATGTAATTGCAATGCACACAGATAGCTACTCCCAATTAACATAATATTGACGAATCGGAATTAATAGTCGTTTTCCTTTCATGTCTCTTCCTATTTTCTCTCCAACTATTACAGATCGGATGGGAAGCCGACATAGTGCAGACCGGATTTTCTTCTGAAAGTTGCACCAGTGAACCAGAAGTACTTTTTGTTTACTTAAACTACAATGTATGTACATAAGAAAAACAGCATCACTCTCACTCTCTGGCGATGTTTTTTTTCGTCGTTAGTTAGAGGAAATCTCTCATCGTATGGAGCTTAATAAAATTGGCACTCATCCATGCAGGTACACAGGTACACAGGTATACGTTGGTAGGGTAAAGTGTGATTTGTTTTGGACTTTATAACAAATCGACTATCTTATATAGCAATATGTCAAAGGCCTACGTGATTACCAAAAGTTCGGCTTCATGCGTATAAAAACCATCTGAAACAGGAAACTAATCTAAAGGACTTTTTGTTCCATTGACGTAGTTAGTCAATATGCCAAAGCAGCCTTAGCTAAACAAAAAATAATATCTCCATCAAAGTTACATTTCACAAAAAAAAAAAAAAAACAAATTATTGGCGCAACATGATACCTAGGGCCGAGGTTCTCCCAACCATTCGTGTTGTGCATGTTATATTCTTTACACGAATGGAAGGGGTCTTCTGTTTAATGTGTCCGAAGGGCAATTTTCGTTTTTGAAAAGCTTTTTCATGACACTTATACTCTCTGATATTTGTCAGACGTTTGCAAGAGGTGGGGCCATGAAAGAAATTTTAAGTGTTTTCTGGGGATTGAACCTCAACATCCCTCGCTTCGTAATTCAACGCATTAACCACTTGAGCGCCCACATTTCATAACATCAGCCTTTTATGTGATATGTGTACATATCCCTACTGAAGAAGTAAAAGACGCTACATATCAAGGAAGATTTTTGTGACTTACTTAATGGAGACAACAGAGCCTGTCCTGAGTACGATGTCAAAAGATTCTCGGCGACTTTTATGCTAAAAATGTTGACGAAAACTTATTTGGGAGGGTAGTCGGAAAGCATTTTGCGTTCGTGCACTACGATTCCCCATAAGAGAACCTGACGCTCCCCAGAAGATCAATCAAATCGACTGCGTGCCTATTGATATGAGGCACTCATTTCTCATATTGGATGACCGCACCTTGAGAGGGCAAATGTTGGCCGTCTGTTCGTCACAACTTCAGCGCTCGACTACAAAACGAGAAGAAATCTTAGTCGGCCCTGAAGAGAAAAGTCATCAAGCGCCTAAAGTGGAGATCTACTTCGACAGCGGCGAAGAATCACCCTAGTAAGCCTTTGTTGCTTTTGGTTCGTCAAAATAACAACTGGTTTTAAAAATCCTAACACGAATGATTAAAGTAATGCTCTACAGAACATTTATCCTGCTAGTCCCAATGTACATATGTCGACGAATGCTTGACGTCAAGCAGTAAAGTGGATAAGATGTTGGGCTTATGAGAAAGAAAAATCTTTCATCGAATATTCGGTCCTATATGCGTGGAAGCCGAGTAAAATCCTGTAGCAAGATGTATATGTCAGTCAAGAGAATCTAAGAATCGCAGCTCTAAAGGTTCGAGAGAACTAGGAATATGGATCATCTGTCTGAACTGTAGGAAACGAAAAGCAGATGTATGACCTCAGACCGCTGTACATAGATCTTAAGGTTGCAAACATCAATTCTAAAAATGCGAAAGCTCTATGGTCAAAATGGATAAAAATGCCTTACCATCTATTTAAAGGACTTAAACGAACTGGTCGATATATCAATTTCATTCAAGGTAGAGAGTCACTGGAGAGGCTGCAGAAGTTATTAAAACGTATATCTACTCTTGATACGTTAAGTCTCCCAAACAAAACCTAGCGGGAGAGCCTTCCCTGGAATAAAGTTGTGTATATAGTTGCGTTCAACCCAAAAGCTTCATTACGAAGAAATCACTTTTCTTAATAAAGGATGATGATATCTATCTGACTCCAAATGAAAGTTATTGGCCCCTTCGAAAATATTGTGACGTTAAATGCATTAATCTCAGAAGTTTTAGCTAGAACTTGCACAAGTCACCCACCTTAGAATTCTTGGAAATTCCATGAAATTAGGTTTCAGTGATGAATCCATTTGCATGCGAAGCATGTTTTCTGTACTTTGCAGGGTGATTGTTTCGCTAAGTAATTGTGAATCATTCGTGCTTTACAAAACTTATGGGTTTATGCATCATTTCTTTGACTTATATAGCAACATACTGTTATGGTACTTGTACATGGGATACATTGATAAGCTAAAATGTTCGTACTTCAATAGAACGCCAAACAGATTCTCATGGGATGTGAAGCACCAGCTCACATAAGTGGTATCTGTGGGTTCTTGCGAGCAGCGGGACAAAAATTGCTCCTATAGTCCGCCTACATGTCATATGACGAAAATGAACCACTACAGGAAGCAGTCTGAACGCCAAGTTATGCGAAGGAAATCTGGTCATTGGATGTGACACTAATGACCACCATATCTAATGGCGAAGTAAGGATACCAATAAAAGAGATGATCCTTCAGAAATCCTATCCTATCAGTCGACCTCGAAGGAAAATCTATGCGGTGAACCACAGAGTTTTCACAACTTAGAATAAAAACTAGGAAACTTTTCAATAGGGACAAAACGAGTAAGAACACTGAAGACTGGGGTTTTTAAAGATCCAGTTTCAATGAATATAAATACTGTACCAGAGCACCTACACTAAGATCATGGCATAAATTCTGTGAATCCATAGGGGACGTAACAGAGGCCGCAAGGCTTCGGAAGATACTATTCAAAGACCCCTGCGTTCCCGGATATATCCAAAGGATTGAAGAATCCATCCAAGAATCTCTGAAACTGCTAATTGAAACTCACTACCCGGGCTGTATATACATTGAAACTGCCACCCCTTGCAGGACTGCAGTTTCTTTAGAACATGCAGAAGAGGAAGTGATATCCAAAATTATAATTGAAGACAAAGTGGCATGGGCTATAAGTTCGTTCAAAGCCTTCAAATCTGTAGGATGTGACGAAATTATATCAGCAATGCTGCAACAGTCTCTAAACACGGTGGTTCTCCACCTCGTTTACATCTTTCCAAGCTGTATGTGTACGGGGTACATACCTAGTAAATGGAGAGAGTTAAGAGTGGTTTTCATTTCTAAAGCAGGAAAATGTAGCCACACTACCGCTAAAGACTATACATATGCCAATTAGTCTTTCGTCATTTTTGCAAAAAACCCTAGACCGACTCATTGACCTTCATATCAGAGAAATGATCAACTCCCAAAACCTATGTGAACCGCAACGTACCTACCTTAAATGTAAATCAATGGAAAACGCTCTCCACCACGTTGAGCATTCTCTGGATGCGAAAGAATACAAGGAAAACCTTGGAAGATTTGACAGTAAACAGTCCCGTCATAAACTGAGTTGAAAACATGCTTAACCGCAGGATCATCAACTCAGCTATCGGTGCTAATTCTGTAAGGAAAATGACAACAAGAGGCACGCCACAATTAGGTGTCTTTCTTCCCACTGCTTTGGCAGTTAACAAAATCCTAAGAATCTTAACAGAGGAGAGAATCAAAATTGTAGCTTATGAAGACGACTTAGTAATACCGATTAAGGGTAAATTCTTGCCAACAATCAGTGAACTAATGGAATCTCTCTGTGGGCAAAACAGAACGATTTGGCGGTAAATTCTCAGAAAACTAAACTTGTTCTGTTCACTAGGAGAAGAAGATGCTTCACTTTACACTACCAAAGCTAGATGGCACCACAATAGATCTCTCATCTGAAATGAAAAACTTCTAGACTCCAAGTTATCCTGGAAAAGAAATGTTGAAGAAAGGACAAAGAAAGGAATGAACGCTTTTTATGCCTGTAATAGGGGCTTTTGTACTCCATCTACCATCCGAAATATGCTAACATTATGCTTCTTGTTGTTGGCTTATGTTGTTTGCCAGATTTTTGTGAAAGCTAGGATCATGAAGAAACTTGATGGTATTTTTTTTGGAAATCTTATACTCTGATTCTATAGAGTAACTTAGAAGAATTGATCTTGCTGATGCCAATGTCCATCTATGATGTCTCGCTGTTTCAGAGTCCAATGGTATGAACTCAGATTGGAATGCCGAATGAGCAAGACACCCCACCCATTACGGTCACACCCACGGTATAAGTGTTATGAGTGTCTGTATAAAAAATTTTTGAGTTTCAGAGTGGCGTAAGTCAAGACTATATTCTTTGGCCAATATTGTTCCTATTGGTAATTGTGCTGGTCTGTCAACGAAAAACAAAGGAATGGAATGGACTGAAACATTTCGATAATACTGATGATGTATGCTTACTCTTTTTCAGAATTATGGACCTGAACCAAACGAAAGTAGGTCTGAAGAAAGAGCCCGGTGTCGTCAAGCTGAAAATTAATACGGCTAAATTAAAAATGACCAACTTTGGAATGAAGTCATCATCTGCTGGATAACCGGTAGAGGGAGTTGATTTGGTATCCAGCAATTTGGGAGTATTGTCTCGACTAATTGCTGAACCGAACTTGATATAGCAGGTCGAATCGATAAAGTAGAGCCTGCGTTCGAAAATTCGTCTAAAATATGACGAAGCAATGCAATTAGCTTAAACATCAAGTTAATACCGTTCCACTTCAGCGTTGCATCCGTTCTGTAATAAGGATGCAGCACGTGAATAGTGACTACTATTATCCTGATAAAGCTGTAAACATTCGATGACAGGTGTCTACGCAATATCTTAAGGATTTTCTTGGTAAATCGTATCTGAAATGAACATTTTTAACAAAGAACAGCTTAGGAGTCTACAGGCATAACTATCCATCACAACACGGTAGTGTCAGTGGATTGATCATACTTTACGAAAAGGTGACAGTTCCATAGCTAACCACGCTATGCAAAATGCTATGCAATCCCTTAACCCAGGACAACATGAAGGTCTAAGGAGAAAATGACGCAGAACTGTCGAGAGATGACAGTTTGTAGAATGGTGCTATGATGAACACTTCGTTTTAGAAAATGTGACCCATATCGTAGGTAATAATATTTTGTCTAATAAGTTTAAGATGGCAAAGCTTTTATAACAATGACCCATCCAATGGTACATGTCAACTAACTAGTTGTACGTCTTCATGATATTACATACTTTACAGTGCACTCAATTGTTTTATTACAATGCGTCACTAGGTAGTTCCCCAATTCACCCTATACGAGTACACACACTCAGAGAACACCATCATCTTTGCAACCTCAAATAGCCAACATCAACAAACTAACCGTCTCAGCTGTTTGTTGACTTCGGGCAAAAGACTTGGACTCCATGGTGGTACACTACCGGTTACTAACAGTCAGTAAGTGAATGGACCTCAAGTGAATTACGTGTGCGCGCCAGTTAGTTTCGGTTCGAAATTTTGTAATACCCACTCGTACTCACATGAAGTAGTAATGTTTTTGTTTTCAAAAAAAAAAAAAGAAATAAGTTGCAAAAATATAATCGGTAATTTGAAGTAGAAAACCCAAAGCAAGGAGATGAAATAAATCGTAGAGCTTGAAGAAATTTTTAATTGGCAAATGTTGAAATAATCCCGCTTAACAATAAAAAATAAAAAAAAAAAAAAAAAAGATTTCGATTGATCTTGAGATAATTTTTTCGGCTGCAATTTGCTCGAAATCTATTTTGTACGCGAATTATTTAAATTATTTGGATTTTTGGAACACACCACAGTCATTGGTCTAGTCAAGGTACGTTATGTTTACGGTTTGATGGGTGCCATGTTGCATTTCAATTTGTGTAATGTGTATACTCGCACTCTAGCTGTAATCTATGTAGGTATTTAGGTGCAGAAATAATAAAACATATCTGTGTTGTTTTAATGTAACGAAATTATGTCATAATGGGTGTAATTAAATTTTGTAAAACTCGTTTAAGATGCTTTCCGTGTCAAGTAGTGTGAGAATGGGTCTGGAAGCAACTAGTGCTTTAGTTTCCTGTATTGATTCAGTGTCCTTTCTTGTCACCGCTTTAACCATGTGTGATAGGCAGGTACAGATACGGCTCATAGGTACATAAAAGGAAACTACTTTACTTAACGCTTGGTCAGTTCTAGCCTTCACATTCTTGTAACCAAATTTCATCAACTTTCTCCCACCAATAACCTTCCAACGAAAACTTATCCCAATCTGGATCTCTGCATGATTTTAGGTTTTTTTTTTGCATCGAAAGGTTGGAATCTTTTAGAGATGAAACTGAGTCTGTATACAGTAACAGTGTGGCATTTCCATCCACTAAACATACCTATACTGGCGATTTGCGAGGTCTCCTACCTCATCGATTGCAGTCTGCAACATGCATAGAGGCCAATACGATAAGTTATCCTGAGGTGGTTTATTAATTTTTGGCAGGAAAACCAATTTTTGTTTCCTCTAGTGGTCGGGGAATACTCCTTCCTTGAGGGAAATGATGGATATTTTAACTTGACTGCTTGGTGGTCGCAGTGTGTATACATGGTGCACGGAGCATTTCCTACCATTTTCTCTTCGAATCCTCGTTAGATGTATGTATATCGATATCGCGGCTTCCACTGAAAAATTCGCTGTTCATACACCCTCATTCAGATGCCTGTAGACCTCACTGAGTATTGATATAACCACAGCTTAATCTCGAACCATTTGTGAAAGTAGGTCCTGAATCCTCTTCAGGTCCAGGATAACCTTCATGTTCACTCTAGGAAGCGTCACGGGCAAGCTACCAGTTATGTGTTTGGTGCTAATCAGCAATTTAACCACCCAATTCTGACATTTCCGACCGCCAGCCAGCGCTTTGTCGGGGATTATTCCTCAAAGATTTTATTCCAATTTCTGGTCGGCTTTTGTTATTAGAAGGTGTTCCGAAAATGACACTTGTCTTTGCCAAGAAGACTCTTTTCTGTTTCGATATTATTTTCTTTCTCCGAGTCCGATGACCACTGTCCCTCTCCGTGTCCTTCAAATTTAACTCAATTCCCTAAAGAGATGGAGTCAGATAAAATGTCAGAATTTAGGTCAGGGTTATCGGAAATAAAGGCTAACTCCGTGTCCGTCAATAGTGAATCAACTCCCAGGAGGGAGATGGTGCGAAGTTTTAAAGAGAGAATGGGACATAGGTAATTGCCTCTTAGCCAATTCAATCGGAGTATCTTTCTTTAAACCCATTTCTTCGTGGATGACAATAATGATACCTTTAGAGCCTGCTCTCGATTCCACCACCCTAGCAATTATCCAGTTATGGATTGGAAGGAAAATGTTTCAGATCTTGAATATACATATTTCGGATAACCTTATACATATACATACATACCTACATAAATGCATATACATATCTATGTATGTATGTCACAAGAAGCTTCAGTCGGAATCCGAGTACTTGTTCTTGGTCAGTTTGGGATTTTTACCTCAAGTTGTCCTCCTAGCCAAACTACTCCCAATCTGCAAATAACGATTGTATGCAAATTTTTGGCAGTAGATCTCTGCTCTGGATATCAGTCACTATCCCGACAACAGTGTTCAATGCCATAGGTGGCCCCATAGGCCCCATAGGCGTTATAAGTATTTAGAAGAGGTAAGAAGGAAAGAGCCGACGCACAACTGTGGAGTTGGAGTTGAACTGGTTGATTAAAGAGGATTAAATTAGGTTCCGAAACTATTTTTTGTTATATCCAATGGCATTCCAGATATGTGGGCGCCGTGGCTCAAGTGGTTAGTGCGTTGGACTACGGAGCAAGGGGTTCCAGGTTCAATCCCCAGACAACACCTAAAATTTCTTTCACGGCCCCACCTCTCGCGAGCGCCTGACAAACATCCGAGAGTAAAACTGTAATGAAAAAGCTTCTCAAATTGCCGTTCGGATCCGGCATTAAACAGTAGGCCCCTTCCATTCATGTGAAGAATATAACACGCACAACACGAATGGTTGTGAGAAGCTAGGCCCTGCGTCTCATGGACCTGTTGCGCCAAAAATTTGTATTTTTGTATTCCAGATATGTGCTCAGTATCCTTGAAAGCGTAATTCTATTAGCAATGAGTTCTGCCAATTATGTCAATATTGTCGGCGTACGCAAAGAGTTGCACATTTGGTATTGGCTTGAGAGATTCCCACAGATTGTTCTAGAATGATATGTAAGCAGTTTAGCATTTTGAAGGGTACAAGAGGGACATGGCTCTGTTTAGCTTGTCTTTATAAATTCTTTCGTAGACGGTCTTAAACTCAATAAAAAAAGAGGAGGATGGCGAATGCAGGTAAAATCCCTAATTATCTGGAGTTAAAGTGACATCTTAGCTTATATCGTGGTCTTCAATTGCTATCCAAGCTTCTACTGCTGCACTTTAGCCATATAGACTGCATAGACTTGCAACTGAATAGACTTAAGAAGTATAGTGCTTTCCATGCTGGTATCGACACTGTACACTGGCATTTGCGGGAATGCAACTCCGGAGTAATTGTTGCCAAACACTACGCTGCGTACCTCCCATTATCTCTTGACATACATAACTTGATTAGCTTATTTAGAATTACGAAGCCAAACGACACATTTGGCGTTGTGAGAACGATCCCTCTTGATAAGGAAGAATTTATAAGCCCTACGAGCCCAAACCTGTCAGTCTTCTCTTTCAGATTTAATTTAGAATAGGATACTCAATTAATTAGGTGGCGCTCCAGTTCGAGGTGATCCTGGGCCTCAACAAACAAGCCTCTCCAGTTAGCCCGGTCCTCAGCTAACTGCCACCAGTTGCGCACTCCAAGTTGGTTGAGGTCGTCTTTTACTTACGCGCACGAGGTTAGGATAGGATAGGAAAAGAAATATAATAAAAATATATTAGTTCTTAAGTGGAAGAACGGATGCGATATTTGACCAAACATCAGAACTGATTTGTGATAAACACGTGTTCGATATTCCTTTAGATAAATATTTCTTCACCTTAGAAGAAAAATTTGGTTTGCCAAGACAGGTTCCAGAAGCACAAACAGAATTATTAAGTAGACCAACGAATGTTTGGACATTAAACGTGATCAAAATTTATGCTTTTATGAATTTTAATTACTAAACGTTTTGCATTACAGTTTTCAATTTAAAATATTCTTTTCAACCATGACGCAAAGAACGTTAGCTATCCTCACATGTTTGGTAGTTCTCTTTGTCTATCTTGAAAGCATTAATAAAAATTTGCCTTGCTACTGTGTCACTGGAGGTTAATGCGCCGGGCAAATGAACAGGAATTTAAGTCCCGAAAAACCCAAAACATATAGAAGGCCGCCGGAAGCTAAGTTTTGGTTCTTGTGGTTCTTGTGCGTATCTTCTCGCATAGAATATGAAATATGAAAAAAATTGTAAGCCTCTATAACTATACCATGCAAATTGCCGGTAAGTATATGCCGATCCACCTTTTCGGAGCTGAGATTTATTTGGACGATCTCAAAAGATTTCGAGAATTATGAATGTAATGGTGACTGCTGGCGAGGATAAATATTTTCCCAATTTTGGTAGAAAAACGACCTTTACTTCCTGCCATTGAGTAAGTATATAATCTAAGTACAGACATACATACCTTGACGATATTAACCACGTGGTGTATAGTCTTCTTTGTATAAAGATATTCTGTCAAACCAAGGACATGTCTTCCCATTTCGTCCTACCGAAGTACGATGGGTTTGTGGTTTGTACTAGCCGATTTGGGACGTGAATGCCTGTAGCGTACCTCTCGTAGTAATCGTGTCGTTGTCCAGTTACATACATATATAAGCGGGTGACTGCTCACTTGTTATCACAAACGTTTGAGTAGTCGTGTTTTCATGACCGTCTCTTAGCTGTTCTGGTGAACGTTTTGGAACCAGTAGTGCTCTGTAAGAAGTGAGTACGGGAGGTAGTAAGAATCCAGAATAACTAACCTAAACCACTCTAATCTCCAGGCTGGTAATGACTAAGTCTTGTTTTTGGGTCACTATGCATTTTCGACATTTACCGTTTTGACTTTTTGACACACCATGGTTGATGGATAAGAGTTCTTTTTGATGACCATCATTATATCTCTCGAGGATGAATGGTGTTACAAAGTTAATTTGGTGGTAGCTGCACACCCGGAGCGATTCTTCGTTCAGTCCCATTATCCATTTCCAGCCTTTTCCTTCTTTGCTGGAGTCCAAAGGATTTTCTACGCTGATGCCTTCACTCTTCTAGCTTTGGAAGTGTGGAACTGGGAGCATCGTCTCTACCCTGTGCGAAAAAATGTCTCAGTCCAAAGGATTTTACTAGCACTGCCGCCGTTAATAGTAAGGAGTCTGTAGCATATAAGAGCATATTGATAAAATCCTTTTAGAATATTCGGGTATTCACCTGATGTAGCAATTGCAATCTCATCAGCATAAGCAATCACTTTCCACCCTGCCCATTTCAGGTCGACTAATAGCTCATTGTTTAGGTTCCATTCCAGAAGGGGGTTCAAGATCGATCCACACTTTGAGGGAAGTTTCTACTTTCAGATTGGCACTAGTAGTTCTGATTTGACATTCTCAAGAGATTTCTTAATGTAGGGGTTTCTTAATGATGTGCACAAGCGATTGTAAGGCTAAAGACGCTGAGAGCTGTGACTCCGATGGATATCGTATGAGCTTTTCCAAACAACTTGTGTCTCAGTCGGCGGTTTGGGAATGTGGATAAGATTTAGAGAACTCTTTACAATAGTTTCTAAGTTTCTAAGTTTCTAAGGGAAGCAGTGTCTATATCTTTCGATTATAGAATTTTAGCAAGTAGGTGTGTATGATGACGTCAGATCCTCTGGGCTTGAAAGCTATGAAGCAGGCTATACTCAGCGATTTGTTGCGCGATGAAGAGGAAGTATTCTCAATTTGGCAATAGAGGGACTATCAAGAAGGTGAATATTCCCTTCTTCATTTTAAAAGAATTTTAAAGAAGTTTTACTCATCTTGGAGGTTTCTGAAGATCCATCTATGCCATAACTGTATCCAGACTAAGCGTTATTCTTTTTTTATAAGAATGGGAGACAATTTGTAGACATCAAAATCAGATGTCTCAAGAGTTCACCGTGTGGTGGGCTTGCTCCAGGTCCAGTGCCGAGCCCTTCCTAGCTAGATTATCAGTCCTTTCATTGCCTGGCATACTTTCATGACCAGGGATCCAGCAGAGTCTTGCCTTAAGGTGTTCTCGACAGCAATTCAAAAGCTTCGATTTTTTTTCTGTAGCAGATATCGCTTTTATCGCTGCTTGGCTGGCGATTAAAAATGTGATATTCTCACGTGGTTCTCATCACAATCTTACGTGCAGAAAACGCTATTGTAGTTCGGGAGTCTAACTGATGTAGACATGCTTCTACACCGATCTCCACTTTGGATCCATCACTATAAACTTCTGTAACTTCTGGGCTTGGTATTTCTCTGTATTTCCATTTCTCTCTACATGGATAGAGGGCTGTAAAAGGTCTTATAAAGTCAAGATAAGGCGTCATGTAGTCTATTGTTGTTACATTCCCTACATACTCCTGAAGGATCTGATCGGGGGCTGATGCGTTCGGCCTCCAGTTGTCCGATTGACTTATTCTTGAGCGCTTGTGGCTGCCGACTTTTGTATAAAAAGGTCTAGCGAAAGTTGGTTGAGGATGACCTCGAGTCCTGCCGTTGCTATTCTTCTCAATGCACTGGTAGTATCAAAATACAAATTTTTGGCGCAACAGGTCCATGGGACCCAGGGTCTAGCTTCTCACAACCATTCGTGTTGTGCGTGTTATATTCTTCACATGAATGGAAGGGGCCTACTGTTTAATGCCGGATCCGAACGGCAATTTGAGAAGCTTTTTCATGACAGTTTTACTCTCGGATGTTTGTCAGACGCTCGCGAGAGGTGGGGCCGTGAAAGAAATTTGAGGTGTTGTCTGGGGATTGAACCTGGAACCCCTTGCTCCGTAGTCCAACGCACTAACCACTTGAGCCACGGCGCCCACGCACTGGTAGTATCAATGCTGCCTAATTTGGAGGCTTGAGTTCCCATACCCAGTAAGGCGCAATCTCTCAGTACAAAATAATCGACTGTGTAATAAATATCTACGCTCCTTGCCGTACTTTTACCCAGACCATGTACAGAGACTGGAGCAAATCAATCATTGATGAATGAATGATGGAACCTGAATAGTACACTTCTATGGTTAAAAGTTGTTAGGTCTAAGACTGCCAAGGACCTGCCAGTTTTTAGCAGCTTACAGCTGCGAACTTCCAATAGATCAATGAAAGCATTATAGAAGCAATTTGTGTATTAGACTAGGTGACTTTTTTAGAACTGGAGTTTTGAAAATGTTAGGCGATGCTTACCTGACTTTGAATATGCCATCAAATTACCTCACTCTCCACACTTGCTTTGTCTGAGCCAGGAAGGAGTTTTCATGAATATCTCCAACTTCAAACCCAGCCTTATAAACTTTACTGTCTGTTGTGAAAGTCAGGCTGCGCTTAGTTCCCTGTTTAATTATTTAAACACTTTCAAGATAGTGCAAAGTTGCAAAAGAAGATCTCTGAACTGGGTCGGAAAGTTGAATTTACTAACAGAATTTTGCATTTACTTACAATATATTGGCTACTCATGTGAACTCCGATAAACTTGTTAAATAAGGCTCAGAGGACTGCTTTGAAAATTAGCCTATGTAGAGCTTTTATTGATTAATTAAGTTTTTGTTTCAGAACACACTCAAGTATCCTATGACTTAAAGATCCAGACTAAATGCAATATCCGACATTTTTTGTGACGATTGTAGAGTAGGTACCAACACTTTAGAACACTTATCTAGCCTTTGTTCGCATTAGGTGGTAGACGTTGTAAACTCATGTACACTGGAACGTGTTCTTTAAAGATGAAGTCAATTTAAATAGGACGAGACTGCTTCCCGGTAAAACAATAGACCAGTATTGACTTCAAGTGATTCTGTGCAATGAAAAAAGATGATACAAGTTCAAAAGTTTGCATATGACATAACAAGTAGATACTGCGCACATGAAAAGCACTCCTTCTTAGATCGTACATTAACAAAGAAAAACTTAAATTGATCAAAAACCTAAATAAAAAGTTATATAACCCTTAATTTCTAAACGTGTCAACTAAAATTTCTTATGAAAGAAAACAATTGTCCTATCGCCTTACAACATCAAATTACAAGAAGTTAACCAAAGATTGATCTCTTAAAATTGTAGAAAACTCGTTAAGGTTTCCTAATTACCAAAACGCCAGTCATTAACTTTTCTATTGCTCTATTCATTCAAAAGTTGATGCCAACTACTACGACAAACACTTTGCACAGATCTCAAGGCCAAAGTAATTATAAGACAATGACAAACATTTAATTTTGACCATAACGCTGATTTATCAAAGATGTTGAAAGTATTTCATCTTAGACAGATCATTTACCTTTTTATTGTTTTTTTTTTTGTTCCAGGTTTGAAGTTCCCCTATTATTCAACTCAAAATGAAAAATCTGCTGATCCTCATTAGTGTATTCCTGTGTCGGTTATTGTCATTTACTGTTCGAGGTGATGAAGAGTTTTCGCGTATCCTTGGACGATGTCATACAAATGCGACAGATTTTGACGAATGCATGAAGGGTGCATTCAACGATTTAAGGGCGTACTTTTCCACAGGTGAGTAAGGCGTTACCGGGTGACAACTTAATACAGCTGTCAATGGTCAGATTCAGCAAGGTATCTCCCCAGCTGAACACAACCATTTCTGACAAAAATTACCGTCATATTATGGTTTTTTGACAAAATTCTTTTCCAGGTGTTCCCGAGTACAACGTTGCTCCATTTGATCCACATCACTCTGACTATGTGGAACAGCGTCGTGGTGATCGCAGTGGTTTGGGTGGATTCAAGTTGATTCTTAGAAATGTCTCCGAATATGGTTGGACAAATTCCGAAGTGACTGGATTCCGATGGGATAGGAATCAAAATCGTATTGTCTATTCTCAGCATTTTCCAGACAAAAGTCTTGAAGGTTTTTACGAGTTTTCGGGTAAAATGCTAGGAAAGCCTCTTAAACGACGAGGATCATGGAATATGACTCTGTATGATTACAGGTGAGTGGGATATATACATATACATATATATTCTAACGACTACTGTATTATTCCACCGTTATTTACAGTCAAACAACAAGTGTTCGACGAATTGGAGAACCAGGTAGCCTTCTAAAGGTTCACGTGGAAATCGATAGAATTGGCGGAATGGAAATGCATGTTGGAAATATTTTTGGTGAAGGTCGAACAGCGCTAAATAGTTTCGCAGATAATATTATCAATACCTCTTGGAAGCTAGGTTTTCCATTCATAAAGCCACTGATTAACGATCTGGTTAGCACAGCGTTTACGGATATATTTAATGAGTCATTCCGGTATTTTCCACTGGACAAGTTCATAACAGAGAGTTGAACAAACAGGTTTTAGGTTTAAATTTAGTTAGAATAAATAAATGTATATATGACGATTTTTTTATATGAATTGGTTTTGTTTTTTTATTGATTTTGGAAAACTTTTGGCATTATTTGCAGACAAGTTTTCTGTTCAAATACCTTCTCAAATACCTAGACTGGTGATCACGTAGTCGGGGTATTGATGAAGAACATCACAGTTCTAGCGAAACAAATATCCGAGAGTATAATAGTTTATCAATTTAGTCCTTCAAACTTTTGTAAACAGCATATAAAATCTTTTCCAATCGTGGAAAACGTAAAATATACATAACCCAAAAGGCTTCAAAAGGGCAGGGCAACCACAATACATGGTTCTCAACTGACTCCTGGAGACGGATCGAAGGGCGTATCTCACTCAAAGTTCAGATTACATTAGCCACAGCAGCAGAGAAATCGGAACTTGAAGCCCAGTACCGTGTGAAAAGAAAAGAAGTACAGAGCGGAAGAGACAGCAAACCGGTGCGACAGTAGGACCGTTTAGACTGTTACCAAGGAACTTACAGGGAAACGCAGCACCAAACAGCAGCCTGTAAAAAATATGGACGGTTTCCTACTTACAGCTGATGAGGATCATCTCAGAAGATAGAGTGATCACTTCGCGATGGTACTTAACCACATGAATGACAACGCGAGTGTCCCGAACCAAAATGAACCATCTGAAGTAGCAAACTCCAAAACTCGTACTGGTACCCCTAGAAATACAGAGATTTCAATCACTATAAAGGCCCTAAGCATTGAAGGAATTCCTGCGGAATTCCAAGCTGCGATAAATACATCAGCAGAGCTACTGAGACTAAAATGTTAATGCATGGGAAAATGAGCTCCACAGGGGATGATTGTCAAGCTGCCGAAAAAGGGCAATCTGATGGATTGCTGAAATCGGCGAGGGATATGCGTTCTGCTGGCAGTGGCCAAAATAATAGCGAAGATAATTCTGGACAGGATCAAATCACATTTAGACTCAACTCTCAAGTTCACTCTGGATCCTCCTGAACCATCATATAAACACCTTGTGGATCATCGTACAGCAATGCGTCGAGTATTGGTCTCCAGTCTACCTGATTTTTATCGATTTCGAGAAGACTTTTGATAGCTTGAATCGGGAGTTTATATGAAAAGCCTTGCCAAGGAGGGGTCCTGCTAAAATCGTTGCTATTATAAAAGCTACGTACAAAGGTGCAAAATGTCGTGTTCTACGCAATGGTAAGTCAGCAGAAGCGGAGTTCGGCAGGGTTGTATTTTATCGCCGTTTCTTTTCCTGGCGATAATAAACTGTTATTCGCGCCGCTGTCGGAGGAAAGCAGAGCTGTTCAATGGACAATGCTATTTTACCTGAAACATCTTGATTACTCTGACGATATTTGCTTGCTTGCACACAAGGCTTTGCATCCGCACCAGATGAGTCAGGATCTGAAAGTTGAAGTCAGTAGAGTGGAACTTAAAACAAATGCAGATAAAACCAAAGCCGTTGACCGTTCGAGCTTTTCTCTCAGCTTAACATTGCTGGACAGGAGGTCGGAGAAGTGCAGAGCTTTCTTTATCTGGGAAGTATCATTTCGACTGCCGGCAGTATCGAATTCCATGTTAATAGCAGAATCGGGAAAGCAAAAGCTGGTTTCGGAATCTTGTTTAAGGAGTGGAAAAGCAATGTTTACAGCACTAAGACCAAGCTGCGACTGTTTCGCTCCAATGTCGAGTTAGTACTGATGTGTGAGTGCAGTACTTGGAAGGTGACCACAGCATTCACTCTGCTGCAGACTTTCATTAACAGATGTTTGTGTATGATTTTGAGAGTATTTTTCGCCACAACCGAATCTTAAACGCTGAGCTCCATTTTAGGACAGGGCAGGGGCCAATCGACATCCAACTTGTTCAAACTCAAACTTTTAAAGAGCATAAGAAAACATAGGAATGCTTAGATAAAATGTTTAGATTAAGCTTTAGAGTGGCTGTGATGATATTTTTTTGCTTTTATGTGGAGATTTCAGTTAAATTTTTGATCGAGGTCACCCCACATCTTTAGATAAAGGAGATCTTTCTAATGAATGCAGAATGGATAATGCAGTTGAGGAAGACCTCGCCAAAGTAGTACGCACAAGTAAAAGGGGATCTATTTGGAGTGTGCAACTAAATGCAGTTAGCTAAGGACCGAACTAATTGGAAAATCATGTAGTGGAATTATTTATCGGTTTGTGGATCATTCTTATCTTTTGCAACTACCTGGGCTGTACTCCCTCACCAACAATGACAATTTGATCTGATTTTCAGATCTTCGTAAACGTAACATCAAATGGTTCAAATGCATTTGAGATTGCTTTAAAAAAAAGTGGCTATCGATGTATCGCCCAAGAGCTTCGTGCACAAGGGTTGGATCATGCGAATACATATGTACTGATCAAGAAATGGTTTAATTACATCACGCCCTAAGTGCTTTGAAGGAACTGTTTTATGATCGGGGCCTTCCGCGTGCAGAAGGGAAACAACTAATGTCGTACATCGTCGACATGATGAAATAGCGTAAAAAGGAACTTGGCTGGGTAAGAGTTCACAGAATATGTGGGAAAGACCAGATTAATGAAAAATTTAGAACGGCATTCGTATATTTTAAAGAGAAACTGAAACAATGATTTGTAAAATTGTTTACACTAAGACACTTTATTAAAAACAAAGAAACAACAAAAAAATAAGAAATTGTTTACGCCGGAGCAGGAGCACTTGTGGCCGGCACACTCATTTTTAAATTCACAACTTCTTCCGTTTTGTCAATAACCTTGAATTGGCCAAACAGTTTTAAAAGACTAATTTTACAGAAGGCTGATTTGTCTAGTTGTTGGTCCACAACTTCTTTCAATGTAGCATAGGCCATCTCTATCTCTGGTGTTAAATTTACATCTAAAAAAAAAGAATTAAAGTCAGAACCTTTTCCATTTAGTTATGAGCCAGCTAAAACTCACTTTTTTGTTGATGTTTACTCAGATCAAACATGTACTGCAGATAGCACAGCTGATTGTAAAGATCTCGCTCAGAATATTGTCGTACAAGGGTTCCATTTTTACAGGCCAAACACACCGGTCTTCTGCCATGCGTAACATGAGAGTATTTCCTTGTATTGCTGTTGCACGCAGGATCATCGCAAACCAGCCAGTTTTCATAGAATCGCGTCACGTACTTTCGAATTGCCAAAATTAGCTGATTTCGTATTGACACAATGTACTGGAAGGGGCAGGCATTGCAATCAGGGTTTGAACATTTCGCAAGGACGGCATCGTATGATCTATTTGCAGATGGCTTGAATGCAGACGCTACGATGTTCTTTGTTTTACATGCGACGCATGAGAACTCGAATTTTTCACATTGAAGGAATTTCTGCAGAGTTGACTTTACTATTGATTCACCAACTCCGTCGTCTATTCTTTCTTGTTGGGCTCTGCAATTAAAGAAGCAAATGGAAGGGTTGTTTAAAAAAAATCAAAAGCCTTAAAATAAAGAGACAACTCACCTCTGAGCAGCCATTTTGAACTTGCTCGGATCCAGCCCGAGGCACTGTGCTATTCTACTCGCATCGGTTCCTTCCAACGGATCACACATTCTCCATATAACCGGATGTATTTGATGAGCCAAATAGTAAATTGTATCAATTTTCAAGTGTTCGCTGGACTTTAACTCATCCAGATGGTAGGCTCTCTGCGTTGCTGGATTACTAGTTCCATCATTACAAATAATATAGTCCACCATATCACCCTTCTTGTAGCGTCTATTCTTAGTCTCATTCATTCGTAATGCGACCTGAACATGAGACTGTGTGACAGCACTGTTTCCAGTAAAATCCTTCGGAGCTTTAGCCAGTTGTTTGGTTATCACAAACATCGGAAGCGGTACACTACCCTCTTCGATGTTCGTTCGCACCTTCTCCAAGTGCGCATGAATGCTGTCAATCTTATCATCATGCTGCTTATCGGATAGAATTTCGTCAAGTACAATCTTTCCCACCATCACGGCAATCTGTGACCAATCTCGACGAACAATGTCCAAACCTTTGTGCTCCTGAGAGTACTTTAGTTCTCCTTTTGGTGTTTTACTCACCGTAACAGCCGCATACTTTTTCTTCTTCAGAAGCAACAGACACTTAAAAACTCCATCAATATCAAGCTCAACCTGCTTGTAGATCTTATTTACAGTCTGTTTGATGCTGTGGCCAATTTTGAAAACCTGATCGTAGTCCAAACTGTTTGTGTTCACCATGATACTGTCGGTGTCACCGTAAACCACTTCGTAGTTCAGCTTCTGGACGAGGCTTTTGGTATTCATGAGGATGTCACGACCTTTATGTGTAACTAAAGCGGCTAAATGCTGTGCAAAGAATCGAGAATGTGCGAATCCAAGACAGCCGTACATAGAGTTTGCTGTCAGCTTAAGAGCCATTTGGCGGATATTGTATTGCATTTTCATTTCAGGCTCTACATCCGGTGCGGCCATTAGTTTCTTTACTTCCCGTCGACTTTCGACCAGACGTCGAATTTGATGAGGAAGTATGCCCTGTTCTACACTAGAATCGGGAAGTGTCGCAAGCTCTTCATCCTTATCCGGCTGGGGGACTGTGGTAAAACAAATGTTGTACTCTTGAATGATACTAGGGTATAGTGAGTTAAAATCCATTAGAAGAATGTACTTGTCGTAGAGTCCCTTTATCGGATCCAAAACCAGACCACCAGAGTAGGCGGCTTTCTTTCTTACAGTTGATGCCTTCGTAGCATCACCTAGATTGAAATAGAGAGGAGTTGCAATATCAGTATCTAATGATTACTCTAATGAACAATCGTCACTACAAGCAGTGATTGTCACAGCGAGGAGTAATAATCACTCTAAAGAGTGAACATTACTCCATAGATAGATCCAAAGACCTTTAAAAACGATCATCACTGTAAGAATGTTGCCAGAAAGAATACATGTACTTAAAACTTACCCCCCTGCATATCGATATGCGTGCTGTCCCAATTCGTGTGCTCCCGTTTCTTCTTATCAGGCACAATGTAGTTCTTTTCAGAAAAAGCGTGCAGCAGTAGAAACTCATTCCTCTCCGACCTTCCTCCTTGAAGTGTACGCGACATAACATTTCCACAGATATTGGTGATCTGTAATGCCAACGGCAATACATTCAACTCACACATGAGTCGCAATACAAACGAGCAATCCTGCATAGTAAGCGTGATCAGTTTCGTCACCCCATCGCCAGTTTCGAACATTTGATGCAAATCATCATCATTGACATCCATTCGTTCGCCCTCCTTGATCTTCAGCACATTCACGCAGAGCGTATTCAAATCGAAACTCCTCGACTTGATCAACTCTTCAGCCGACCTCTTCACATCGCAAACCATTCGACCGACAAAGAAGTCCAACATTCGTTTTCCGAAACTCTGCGACAAGCGAAGGCGTCCCAAACGCGACCACAACGGAATTTTCATGGTAGCCACCCGGTCACAGATCACATCTAGCTGACAATCGGCAGCGTCTTGTGTGACAATCAAGTCGGGATCAATACTCTGATAGATGGCAAGAAACCAACTCAGTAGTGCTCTCTCCGAGTCCATTTTCTTGACTTTGGTGGACTTGTACTGAGTTAACTTTTGATTCAAATCGAACGGCCAGTTCTGTGAAACTGGTCGAGTAATACCGCAGAAGTGACGATTGAACGGTGTACTTGGTGGTGGTTTATCTACACAGAAACGATTGTTGACCAAGCAAGATATCATTACCACTTCATTCTTCATCACCTTAGGGTTAAGTGCTGTGCGAACGTTCATCGTGAGCACAGTGATTGGTGGCGGTGGTGTCTTTTGATCCTCAGCCAGGCACACGTAATTCGGTGAAGAGCAAGTTACCTCTGTTTTGCACCAACTCTGTGGCGTTTTGTTTACTGTGAAGTTGGTTAGCTTTAACCAACAAGGACCTTTGATTTTACGGTCGAGTATGAAACGCTCTAACGAGTTTGTGTTGGCACCGAAAATGTGGGCTATTGAGTTATATTTTGTTTTCGTGTTTGGTGGACCTTTCTTGCCACTATAGTGAATCTAGCAGAGAAATAGAAGAAATATAGTTCTGTGATGAAAATGGTGTAAGTAAGGTTTACCTCAATGTATTCGCAGACTTCGGGAACATCGACGTCAATCGGATGGTAAGCAAAGTTCTTGGTGACTCGTTTCGAGCGAAATTCATCGAGTCCGATTTCTGTGGATATGACCTCTTCAAATTCTTTGTAGACATCCGTCATTTCAACCTTTTGTCGGGTCTTCTCTTTTGTTATCGGATCAAGCATCTGAAATTAATTGTAGTACATAGAGTCGGAAGCATAAGGGTTTGGGTGGCAATCAAAAAGCACTTCGGGCGACCCACGGTATGAAATGAACAATGACATACTAGAGCCAGCCCCGAGAATGTGCCAGGATTCTATAGATATCACCATCAGGAGGAGAACATTTAGAAAGATCAGAGCCGATGCTTAATGTGTTCACATTTGGCATAAAAGTCTCATCACATGGTTAAACAATTCCCTAATTAGAATGACTAAGCGGCAGACAGACTTGTAGACAAGCCATAGGATAGAATACATATTTGAGTGACAAAAATTAATGGCTACTTACATATTCCCTTGGCAATAGGTACAACACTTTCTTGACGTCTTCCACTCGCACACAAATGGACTTGCTTTCGGTGCCTTTATCCCCGGGTAGCTTTCCAAACAAAAACACTTCTCCTGGAATTCTAATTGGATCTTCCCAAGCTTCCCAGTACCAGAACTTTAACTCCTCACTCCCCAGGTTGTATTCATCTGCGGCTGTTGCCGCAACTATTTCCTCGTCAAAGTTATCCATATTGCAAATGCTTTCCCAGTTGTTCAGCAAGTTCTTCATATCATCCTCTGCGGTGGGTTTGGGTTTAGTCTTAGGTGTGTTTTCCTCAATCACTTTCGCCTTCACTGGGGTCTTTGTCTTCTCATCAAACTGATTCTCATCGTCATTCAGGATGCTATAGTCCATGTCATCATCGGGAATTACGTATGACTCTTGTTCTTCTTGTGGTTCCTGAACTTCAACTTCCTTCTTTTTCTTTTCGACAACTTTCACTTCGACCGTCTTTGGTTTTTGTGCTGGTTTCGGTTCGAGAATCTTATCCAACATCTCATCATCACTTGTGTTTCCGTTGGACTTCTTCGGCTCCTCTCGCATTTTGATGTTATTTATGAAACTACTCATGTATTCCTTTGCCAGAGCTGCATCGGATTGCTTAGTTTTCGATGTGCCATGTGATGATCCTGAGTTTTTCGATGAATCTCCATTTGTTAACCCATTCTTATCGGTTTTATCATCCAATTCACCAAGTATATCAGCAAGTACATCATCCTCGTCGAGTTTTATCGTAGCTTCTTTCTTTTTTCTCGGCACTGCATTACTAAACAAATTTCTAATCGAACCTTTGCCGCTGGCTGGTTTGCCACCATCTCGTGGGCGCTTTTTGGAACCTTTCGATGATTTGCTACCAGCAGCTTCTTCGTCTGAATAATCTTCATCTTCGAAGAAATCTCTACCGTCCTCCAGGTATCCAGTTCCATCTGAAAAGCATACAAACACGTATCACTTGATTGCTCGGTTGAACTTGCAATCTACTCACCATCCTCGATCCAATCGTGTCCGCCGTATTTCTCTTTGGCATGTTTCGCGTAATCCTTTTCATCAACAATTTCGTAGACACTATCGACATTCTCATCGACTTCGCATTTATTTTTGCTTCCTTTTAGTTTTTTTAGCTTTTCCAGCGCAGCAAAGCGACCAGCTTTGTCCACACGTTGGCGTTTGGCTCTCGGTGCTAATTGGAGGATATATTGCATGAAAATTGAATTTCAAATGCTTTATGGGTATTTACCTTCTTCTGACATTTTGTTAAATGAAAATTAGTGCAATAAATTGCATAAACATTCGCGTGTTTAACGATGAAAGTATTTCTTTCGTGAATTTAATTTTTTAACAAAATAACAATTGGCGGGAAAATCAAAACAAATTAATTGGTATAAAATATGATAGAAGGAATTGTAGTAGATTTGTTGATATATTCCACAGGGTTGTTGTTGTTTTGTACGGTGAGGTGAATAAAAAATATAGATTTAGTTTTTAGCACAAAAAAAGCGTTAGTGTTTGATTTTTGTTTTCAAATATTAATTAGTGTACGACTTATAAACTTTCTTTTCTCATTCGATGGCGCTACAGCCACAGTTCGGGAGGTTGCAAGGGCTTTAATAAAAGCCTTTCCAACTAGATTACTTTGTTGTCTTCTATATAGTTCCGCAGGTGTGGATTCAAAGACTCTTCGAGCTGAACATACGCGTCCACTTTTTTGACGATATTTCTGCTCAGTTCGGTGAATTCATGGTTTAATTTCTATTTCTCGTAAATAAACCAAGAATGTCTGTAAGGTCAATGTGGAAAGTGGAATACAGTTCCAAATGCGAGTTTTTCACGACTTTCTCTAGTAGCAGATTGAAGACGAAGTTGCATGATTGCATATTACCCTGTTTTAGACAAAAAATGAAGTGACTGTCAAGGGAATGTGCATGTTGTTTGCTTTAAATTCATGTGGAAATGCTGGCTGGACTGGTAAGTGGAACCCTTCATAATGCGTGAACTATTCTGTGGAAAAGAGGGACATGTTCAAAACAAAAATTTCGATGAATGGAGAGAGAAATCCGGGCTAGAACCTGGGAAAACCATCACTACCCAAAGCTTTGATTCATAAAAGAATAAAATAATTCAGCGTATTCGAGGTATCAAATAAGGATATGCCACTCCTCGTTCTCAAATTCTTTAGACAAAAAAACTTGCCAAGAACAGACTAAAGTAAGAGATTTTGAAAGAAAGTTCCTGGAGAACTATAGTACTCGATGACATGTTTCTCATTCTTGGTTTTAGGACCTGCATAATGCATACGCGTCACCATCATTTACATTTCGCAACTAGGTTCGCAACAGCTCTACACAGTCTTCTACTATCTTATTCCATTGCATCGCGTAGTTAGCTATGTAATCTATACCTTTTTGATGTCAAATGGTTCCTGATTTGTTACCCCTTAGGTTAGGTTAGGTTAGGTTTATGGATGCCTTGCGACCTGAGGAGGTCGTTGCTCACTTAGACCAACAGGATTGGGTCCATTGAGCTTAATTATTTATATCACAGGAGATCCACCCACTCGACATTACCTAAGTTCTCCAAGTCAGTGAAAAAGTAACTACCAGTCACATATCAGGTGTCAGACAGATTCAACTACTTCCCCGTCCCTGCAACTTCTGCAATAGTCGTTGAGTAGTACACCGAGGCGCTCCGTATGAATACCAATGGCACAATGCCCAGTAATTATGCCAGAGAGGACCCGTGTATTGTGACAACTGAGCTTCACTAGAGAAACAGATCTCTTCTTGTTTAGGGCCGGCCATAGTGTCCTAGCTGTTGCATATGTGTCTAGATGAGTCCATCGTCCATTGGCTCAACCAGTAGCTTCATCCTCTAATTTTTTTTAAAGAGCACATTGGGATTGTAACAAAGGGGAGAGCCTGCGATACATGCAGCGTCGACCCTTTTCTTGAAAGTTCATCAGCTCTTTCATTTCCTAAGACCTTCACGTCCATCTTAGAACCGTCGGTGTAGAAGGTCAGCTCTTTTTTATTGTCGGTTCTATGGTGCTTCTTTTTTGGTGCTTAGGTTTTGTCCGGAATTCGTATACCAAATCTCCTTTCAAATACAAGCATCGAGTTCATGTGATCAGTTACCGTCGATCCGTTAGTGGCCTCTCATGGATAAAGTATCGATGCGTGGTCATAAGAGTTCTATGACCATGATTGTACTGCCTTCAGTTTTACAGCAGTTTTAGTCGCCAGACTGCTGCAGTACAAATCCAGTGGAATGAGACCGAGCATGGTCTCCATTGCCGCTGTGGGTGTTGTGCAAATTGCCCTCTGTATTTTTGTAAGGTTAGAAAGCAGATATTCCTCTCAACAGTCTTCACCATACTAGTGAACCATAAATAAGAATGGAGAGCAACAGGAGCTCTTTCATCACATCGTACCATGTACGGGGAAAATATTGGAAAAAATTGTACATAATAGGCTAGGTACTGATAGTTGAGAAAAGTTCTTTTTTTCAGAACGCTAGTCTGGTTTCCGAAAAGCCCAGTCAACAGTAGGCGCTATAAGAATGGGTGATAGATACATATCGCTACCGCAGCCATAGAAGAACGAAGATGGCGGTGGGATTTTGTGCCTTCACTATACATCACTACGACATCAAGAACGCTTGCAACTCAGCAGGGTGGGGTAATTATGTATAATGGACACTTTTTAAACAGTGAATACGCCAAACTATGTACAATGTGTAGTATGGAGCTACTTTAGAAATAGGAAGTTATGGTATGAAAGCGATGAAGGTATAAAACACTACAATGTATCGTTAAGCGTTCCACAAGGATCAATGCTGTGGAACATCATGTATATATTTATTATGGTCTACTCAGGTTTTCAATACTATTAAGAACGAAAGTCATAGGCTTCACGGACGACATCGCTGTTGTTACTGTTGCGGCGAAACACGTAGAATTAGCAACAAATTAATCGAGTTCAAAAATAAAAACCTGGTTGGCGACAGTAGGCATGGATTTAGTGGAACAGGAGGCTGAAGGAATTGTAATCACCATTCGTAAAGCAGTAAAATATATGAACATGCACGTAGGGCACTAACAGATTAAAACTAAACAGGCAATCAAATACTTAGGTCTAATGATAGAGACTAGGATGATCTTTAAGCTGCACCTAGAGTATGTAAGAAAAAAGGGGTCGATACTACAATCATCACTGGGAAAGATACTGCACAGTTCTTCATTTTGAACTTACTGCGAGAACTAGGTAGTAATCACAGTACACGTGATCTTCCAATGTCCGTGCTTTATACTAAGTAGTACAAGATTTGAGGCCCACAAACAGCTGATTGGAGATATGAGTCAGTCCGAAGAGCGCTGGAACGAAGTGAATAGATATGTGACCAGAGTGCAGGTCAAACTCAGGGCTAAGAAGGTGTGGTATTCAATTTACACAAAAGCCTTACGAATCATTTTACTGCCTATTCCTGGCTTGTCTGTACCTCTCATCTGTCAATCCAGGAATTCTCAAGCGTAAAAACTTATAACCATCTCCTGGTATAGTTTTTCAACAAGCCAACAATCTCGGTACTTCCCGTACTGCTAATGATATATGTATATATGTATGTAGGTAAAATTAATAATTATTCAGTGTCACTAATTGAATATGTCTCAAAACAAGTCTTAAACATGTCACACAATAAAACGAGATCAAATTAGCGACACAAAAATACGTTTTATTCATCATTGTTTCTAATATTTACTCACTTCAAGCTGATTCTTTACGCAGTCATTAATGAATTAGTGACTAAAGCAAAAAAAAAGTCTCAACTCAATAAAACCATAATTACCAACGCCGGACATCCATGGGATGGGTGTTAATTAGGAGGAAGAAAAACCATTTTTATGCATCAACCGTATCGGCATAAACTTTTCTTTGCAAAAAAAACCACAACCATGTCTGGGAACGGCATTCATCAAGGTCGCGTGCGTAAGAATGTTTGTCTTGGAGACCGACCCAATCTGGAGCAGGTGAACGTCAATACTTCGACGTGCAGTAATCCAATGCGGAAAACGATAATTATAATGTACTGAAGTGTGTTTTTGTGACCTTAGCGGAGCTCCAGATGGGTGAGTTTACCAGTGAAGCCAAAACAAGACACGTCGCGGTGCATGATCTATTTTTCATGTTGTCACTTTTATGTACAAGTACAGGGTCTTTGATTCTTTAAATGTGAAATCACTTCCGTGGACAAAGTCCTCAAGGACGGTAAGGTGTTGGGATTTGAAGGTTTTAGCACAGATGATTGGATGACTGTAAAGTTCTCTAAAAAAGGAAGTCTTCTCGAGCTTAAGAACTGGAGAGGGGTTTGCATGATTCCTGCAATTACCAAGGTAATAGTTCTGGACCAATAAAACAGAAAACGTGTACTTCCTGCGGGACATCATTAAGCAATGCGTTGAATACTGATCGCCACTCGACTTACTTTTCATTGATCTGAAATTGTTTATGCAGAAGATGACAGATAAGATTCGAAATTTGAACTGGAGTCCGACATTGCTGCTTTGTTAATGATAAATTGAGTTATTCTATGGACACTTACAGCTTAACTGAAGCTGGTTACACACGTAACTGCAAGTATGAATGGGAAATCTTCGATTATCGTAAAAGTTTCTATGACGGTGCGCTGGAGCAACCGATGATGTCATCTCCACCGGAGACGAAAACGTGCAGGATATAGGTGGACACCACTGGTCTTGTACAAAGAGTCTTCTCATATTTGGGGAAATACCTCTTTATTTTGCTTGTCGATAAAAAAAGCGTCGGTTTTCATGTTTACCAAATCAAGCCAATCTACCACAAATCGGCAATAATGCCATAAAAGATCCCCACTAAAAGACTCTAAGGATGTTGATGCTACTACCATGAAGCGAAAGATGCTTAAGACAATTGAGGACGTCAGTTCACTGAGGTAATTGACAAAAATAGAGCAGTCTTCTTTGGAACGGGGCCGGACTGGTATATAGAAGGCGAAGGATAGTTTCCTCCTCCTCTTCGCCCCTGCAACTCCTATAGAAATTATTATTAGAGCCATACCCAGATTTTGTCATTTAGACAGAATCCTTAGAGTCGTACCCTTTCTGGGGAGCTCGACAGCCTTGCAGTTTCCTGGAATGTATCTATGTCCTGGCACCAAACAGGGATACATTTTGAACTGCTTGAAGAGAGACAAATAGCAGTTCAAAGCGGTTTTAGCTGCTTGATCTTCAGTGAAAATGGTTATATTCTTGACAGACATTGCATTACATTTATGTAAGTATGTTAAGGGAATTTTCAGAGAACTATCATCCAAGGTGGTATTCTTGTCCCATTCAATGCGGACAGGGATATCTGTTCGGAAGTCACAGTCAATTTTCAGTTCCGGTGGGATGAAGTCGATATTATGATGGGTAAAGTTAAATAGATCGACGATTCAGAAGTGGCCATCTGTTTGCCGGTTATATTTAGGAGAAGCAGATGAAAACTGATGGCCATTGCTACAGAAGTAGTAGTTACACAAATTTTATTTTTGAGAATTTTACTAATTGAGTGTCAAAACAGCTTTACCTAAGGAGCGAGACGTCAAGGTAAATCCCGACAGAATATTATCTCGACGTCTCAGAAGCACTTATGTAGTTGCAGCACGATTATGAAGTTTTCCTCATTCAAGAACCTTGGATCTGCAGAGGTCAAATAAAAGGTCTCATTAGCTCATCAATTTGTAATTGACAGGTTTCGATGGAACCCTCAATGTATGACCATAGATGAGTAAGGTTTGATGCTCAAACGTACTTACTAACTAGAGCCTATTCTTAAGGACTTAATCTAGAGTGTTGAAATATGGATTCTCCTCAAAAGCTTCTGGAAGAAACCACAATTTTATGCTCCTACATATGTCACCCTCGCAAATGAATTTCGAATCTTTAAAACGAATGGTTGGAAAGATATTCAATAAAGCCAAAAGTTCCAGCTTATTGCAATTTATACTTTATTATTCTCCTGACAGACGTACCTGGAGTCTCTCAATAATAATCTTCACTCCTTACTCAATTAAATAGGCTATTTCTACTCAAAAGCCTTACAAAGCATGGTACGGGTTTATCAAGACCTAGCCACCAAACGATTACACCATATACCAGAACAAGTTCGGTTTTGTGAGGGTTTACCCACAGCCCGCATTTGAAGGGCGATTTAGTAAGCAGAATATAATATTGAAGGATTTTCCTGAGAATGTCTGGGTGTTTATTTGAGGCTGCAATAGCAATGTTGTCCTTTCTGGGTCTACTATTTAGTAGCCCATAGATTATCAGTTTCCAGAGAAGAGAGGACAAGATACCACTTTGGTGTGTACCGCTACTGGCAAAGCCTTCTAGTCTAGCTGTGTCTTAATAATCTTGTCTGTAACCAATTGACTCATCAGCACTTCGAGTAAAAAGAAAAAAATTGACATTGACGAAAGTGCAGGTATCTCTTCTTCGATTCCAAATCAGTCAGGTTTCTGAACCAGAGCAGGTACGGGGTAATGAAGGCGAAGAAGGGAAGACAAATGGCCAAGATCTTGTTCAGCCATAAGCTCGGAACTAGTCTATATGTTTACACATAATTTTAAGAACAGTACCAAACATGTCCCTTCTTAGATTTGAGTCAATTACAAGTTGTCCTATAAAATTGTTCGGTTTAAACTTGTACTGTACCTGCAGTGTTATAGGATTTCTTGTTTTCTAATATAGGTCTGGAATGGATAAGTCCCAATGCTATCTTCCAGGGCAGATGTAGAGCAGGTGTGCATGTGTCTCCAGGAGCTATGTCACCGAAATAGGCAATTCTTTGTACTTTCTATGTATGTTCCCAAACTTCATTGCCTTTTTCGAACAAGACTTTTCGGCTACCAAACTATGGCCTCTTCGTTTAAGATTTTAGAAAAGTCTTAAAGGATGAATGGAGTAAAGCAAAACTGACTTTATGACACGCGAAGTAATGGGAGCAGTCATCAACTGCAGTTACAGGCATTGATACTTCTACATGTGATGTGGTAATTCTTCGACAACCCAAATTGAATGAGCCTGGTCTGTCCTGGTCTGTTCGTCTAAGATAAATGTTCTATCTTGTCGAGTTTGAGATCATATCTAGTTATCAGTTGAAGTAAAGATCAACCACTGCTTTGAATAGACAGCGTATTTCAAGTCAAGCTTACCGATTGTAGAAAATCCTTGCTAAATCACAAACAACTAAAAAAAACTAAAGAAAACACCAGAAATCTTGGAAAAACTCTTCAATTTATTCATCTTTACCATCTGCACCAACTGCACATACTCCATTGCTTAATTTTATTAGCGTCTTACTACACCTCTGTATACACATCTTATTGTATTCGCACATTCAATGGATTCAGTACCCGACCGGTCATAGTTGCGACATCCAGATCTCGATCGATAATGAAGAACATGAACGGATGATTCACCGACACTTGAATGGGTCGAGTTTGTGGTCCGTAACTCCCTGCAAAACACACAAAACAAACACAAATAAGTGAAGATGGTACCTCCTCGCATTAAAGACTCGATTACACTCTTGATTAAACGACTTAAGTGGCGATGCCGATTAATTCGCACAGCAACAAGTGTGATGCAACGATCTTGGATAAGTACTTACGTTTCAGGTGATTAATCGGCCGAGTGCGAATGCTGACGTTGATCGCTTGCTCAATGTGTTTAACATAGATGCCACTCTCGTCGGTCATTGGCCTGAAATCAGCTCGATTTGGTTCGAAAATATCACAAATTCCCATCTGGATGCGAGACTACATTAGACAACAACGGATACTTGTAACATTTACTTACGTTTTGTAGGTCATTGGTTAGGAACATTGTGCCGTGCAGTTTGAAGTCGGGAATGATTGCCTGTACCCATCGTGGTTTTAATTGTTTTCGTAGTACTCTCAGAGTTGGCCCTAAACGAAGAGTAGAAGCCGCAGTTAGAAGATCTACATCGTAGTCGGGCAAAAGGATCATCAAGTTGTAGTCTGTGGAGTCAAGCTCAAGCTCGAGGATGGACGTTTTTAAATGCTCAAAGTATCGATAGTATAACACCGAGTTGTAGATCTTAAATGTCGTGTGAATGACCTCTTGATCATTCAGGTAGAAGATATGATCTACGACTTCACTATTTAGGCCTTGTTTGGAGGAGGTCAGGAATCCCTGTTCCACATCAAGATGGTAGGTATTTTTAATAGGCAACAATGCAATCGGACCATCAATGGGAGAGATAGGTGCCAATGGGTCGATTGCTTCTACTGGAGTAATTCTGGCCACATGGACTGGAGGCGGTGGTAGAGCGGCTTCAATTGTAATGCTGGCTGGTGGTGGAGGTGCTTGAAGGAATTGTGGTCTAGGCTGAATGAAGCTAATGAAAACATTTGGATCGATATCTTTGAAGCCGAATAAGTGACGACGGTTTCTTTTGGACGACGCTAGGCGGAGTGGTGTAAATTTCGCTGGAAGATACTCCCGTGGTGGTGAAGAGACAAGTTTACCGCTGGTTTTGAATTTCTTCAGGCTAGCCCTTTCTTCGATGGGCATTTCATCGGCGCTAATGACAACTTCGCCAGATTCTTCAGGCAAGGCGGTCGTTGTTTCTTCTTCATTTGGTTCAAGCGTTGTGGATAGTGGCTGTGGTGTTTCTGTTACAGTGGTTGTCTCGGGCTCAACGGTTGTTGTTGGTTGTAGAGTTGTACTTATTACAGATTCCAATGTGCTTGCCTTTTCATCCTCTTTTGGTGTGGTGGGAGAAATCGAAGAAATAGTACTACTAATTAGTTCATCTGTTGTACCAACCGTTGTTGGGGCGACAGTTGATGAGACCATATCCATACCCAAGTCATAGCCATAGAATTTGAGTATAGTCTCGTATTCTGAAGTTATTGTGACATTCTCCTTGTTTAGACTTAGGCCTTTCAAAGGGTTGTCTTCATCGAAGAAGTACGTCTGAAACATAAAACAGTAAAGATTTAAGTTATGCGATACATGACAATTTGTGTTACATGTGTCAATGTCGGTGTGAAATATGTCATACGCATCTGTCTTGAAAAATTTGAATTTTAGCTGTCATATTGACAGACCAGGTCCATAAGAAGTAGTAGAATACACTACGCTTGGAATGGAATTAATGCATAGACTGCTCTCGGTTCAACAATGACTTAAAATGCTTTAGTTCTGTAGCATGGGAACTGTTCTATTAAGTGCAAAGCAATAGTCACATGTAGGCCTACTCTAAATTTGTCACGATTTATAACAAGAGCGACATCCCTGATTCTATATACTGCACAAAGTGCTTGCTTCTAATAGTGCACCTTTTGGAGCACATTCAGTAAGCGGAATGTTTGTATTTGAGAGTTAATAAAGAAAAAGACTCTTCACCAACCTGCCGATCAGCGGATAGGAAGTGGTACTTTTCAAGAGGCCGCCCCAACTTCGCCGACAATCAAGAAAGAATTGAATTAGGGACTCGACTGGCTATTGGCTAAGGAAGTCCCTTTAGAAGTAGCCAGAATTAAATGTAAAGGCTGACTGTAATCGACAAAAGAGAATTCGTTGTTATTCCTCACTTCCCAATCTTCAGCATAGAAAACAGATGTCCCAAGATGTTGCTTTAACCTCTAAAGTGCCTCTTAGGATTAGGATTAACTTCGAAGGATTTTAGCGTTGGAATTCTAGTCCCAGATTTTCCAGAAATTTCGCTTAATAATGATGAGACCTAAAGATAAATCAAATAAAACAGAAACTCTGTAGATTGATTTCTTTCGGTGCAGGACGACTATTTCGGAAATCTTAGGAAATGTCGGTGATTGCAATACGTCGGGAACCCTAATCTTTTTTTCATCAGTCCATTCCAGCTTTTAAATATATACATGGCACGGCCTAAGAAAGTAAGCTGTAGGTACTGTTGTGATATGTACACCTAATACGCTTTCTAAATCCGCTTAAGTTAGTCTATATCAATTTGTTGACAAGTTTCGACGGAACCCTCAATGTTTGACTTGATAGATAAATAAGGTTTGATCTTCAAACGCACCAACTTGAGCCTATTCTTAGGGACTTAATCGAGTGTCTTGAAATATGGATTCTCCGCAAAAGCTTAACGAAAAAGCCACAATTGTATACTTTTTAGTCAACTTCGGAACCGAATTTCGAATCTTTAAAAAGAAAGTTTAGAAAGAAATTCAATAAAGTCAAAAGTTCTAGCTTATTGCAATTAGACAATCGAATCGATATAAATGCTCCTCTTTTCTCTGTTAGGATTCAAAGCACATAAGAATGGAATCAATCTCATACAAAGCTTTGATGATAGCTGCAGTCAAAGTTATAGAGAAACGCTAACCCTGCTCTTAAAAACTCACTTACTTTACTCGTACCAGGAGCCTCTCAATGAAAATCTTTTCTCCTGATTCAATTAAATTAGCTATTTCTACTCGAAAGCCTTACAGAGTTTGAACTGATTAAACACGAAATCAAGGTTCTAGCTGATTCCTTGTTCTAAGGCGAATGTGCTATTCAGGCTTAAAACTGACTGCTGATCACATTCAGATTCAAAGTTTTTTAAACTAATAAGTCTCACCTGAGAGTTCCTAAAGGTAATCGAAAAAAAAATAGATCTGCATATTGGTAACACTATCTGCATCTTTTGGACAAAATTGAAAGATTACTGTTCGGAAAAACATTACATTTCTTGACATCCCTGGAACCTTGTTTCAATCTATCAAAATGGGTGTCGACGATAGGTTCAAGACCCTGGCTGACGGACTGGATTTTGTTGACATTTTCGTGTTCAGATTGATAGTCCTGTCCGAATACTTCCACAGACTTATTTTGACATATTGGTTGTCAGCGCCAATTAAACTGGTTTGGAAAATCTGAAAATCCAGATTGCCGTAACATGTTACATCTCTGCGTCCTCCCTTGCTGGTAAACGTAAAAAAAAACCAGTCCGTCGTTCCTGTGTGAACAGGCTCCAAGAAATTTATTTATTTCATGCTAAGCTGTCACTAAATGGGATCCATATGAACTTCTCAGTTAAAGTCAAATACTTCGGGGTAACCCTAGGTCAAAGGCTTACCTGCGAACCCCATAGATAGAAACATAGAGAAAGCTACTAAAGCCTTTAGTGACAAATACTTCACTAATATAATCATCCTCCTCCTGAACCGAAAAAATAATTGATTTCATGTTGATGTCAGTTAGGTTGCAAGAATAGGTATTGCCTGTTCCCACTTTAAAAAAAATAAAAGGTAACCAATCATCTAAGGGTGGAAATATATTAAAACCCACAATCTATTACTGGAAACCTATAATTCGTTTCTAATTATGGTATCACAGTGGACCTGTATGAGGTCTAAGTGTGCCCTGGATTTAGATAAGACATCCACCTAATCAACTTTGTAACTGACTGGATCCCAATCGATATTCCCACTAATATGATATATTACGCTTTAATTGACGCACAAAGTGGATTGATAAAGTAATGCGCTGTCTGGCAGCCTTGAGAGTGACCAATAAGTCTCTTTGTAAACAATCGCAGTACTAGAAATGAAAAGTGAAATTGATTCTGATTTACTCTCAGGAAATTGTTCTCTCTATTGTTTAAAAAAAAACCAAAAATAATAATAGAGCTGTTAGGGGTATGAATGTAATTGAGCTTATTCTGGATTCATGGGCAGGAGAAGTTTTTATGCCTCGCTGACCTCATTTTTAGATAATTTTCCTACAACATTACCTACCATACTGTGAAACTATTTAAATTGAGCGTTAAATCGATGAGCAATACATAGCTACAACTGAAGCAAAAGAAATAATACAAAAATACATAAAATTCCAATCAAAGATGAGGCCTAAGTGGACTCCTTTTTTAGTTCAATTAGTATCTCTTGAGAATCTTCGTTTTTTTTTTGCGCGACACGGCAAAAGTTGCTGTAATTTCTTTCGTGCCTAGGTTTTAGATTGAAATAAATGACGGGCAATTAAAATGATCTTCTTTGCGCTAGAAAACAACGATAATTTGTCACCTGTTTTAAAGTGGTGTATTTCAATTTAGTTAGTTTTTTCTTTGCCTACTTGTCATAGATTAAGGCCATTGAACTTGAACTGGTATTGTTGTGGATAAAGTCTATTAGAAGATTGATTTAGCGAAATTTGCTAAGTAAATATAGGTATATGTATATACGTATTTATTCAAAGCATGGCACTGTAATGTGAACATGAATCATACATACTTACATATATATGTTTATGTTTTCATTTAACTTCACGTACTTAGAACTTTCGTTGGTACTCTTAGTATTTACTTACAAAGTTTGTCATTTTTATTAACATTTTCAACTGAAATTCTATGCTTAAGTGGTTTACTTTGAGTTTATGTTCAGAACTAATGGGTAAGATCATAAGGGCCATGATACACTGGCTTTGTTGTTTAATACAGTCGTATAAGAATTTGGAGTTTGAAGACAGTGTCAAGGCAGTTTACAAAACAGACATATCATTGTATTTTATCCAAAGAGTCTCTTTGTCATAAAAAAAACAGGGATGTAATCTTAACCAAAAGAGTGGATCTTATGTCGATATTCAAATCGATCGTTTTAGCTCTTGAAGTGTTGGCAGTAAAGACTTTAGGTCCTCCACTGACGATTAGGAGTCGAGCTTACAGATTTGGTTCTTTTAATGCCAAACTTGTGGTATAAGGGTTAGAAATACTAATCCGAAGTCTGGTTCGTACTTATCGAAATCGGTGCTCAGTGCTTTTTAAAGCTCATAAAGTCCTGGAACTAAATAAACCTACTATGAGTTTTTAACTACTTTAGGGAGATTCCACAGAAGAACAGGAAAGTCAAACATATCGAGCCTTTGACGCGGCCGAACAAGGTTTTCACATAAGTTTCTGAACTGCTAAGGAGAGATTCTGCTAAGGAGAGATCCTGCTATAATTCGATTTAGATCGCCGAACTAGATTTTTGGCGACAGCTCCTATCGCATCAGAAAGGATGAACTCATAAGAAAAGTTGAGATACGATTGTCTATCAACTTTATCAGATAGGAAAATCCGCCGCTCTGCGTCTTGATGTGTCGAAAAACGGCGGGGACAATGTCTTGATCCAAAACATCTTTGTCCTTGGTGACCCGGTGTAAAAGTAAGGGCTCTTAACTATAAGCTTTTTTATGTGAGATGTGAAAGCAAACCAAGAGACACCATCATAGTCAATCTGAAGTTAGACACAAGGAACTATCATAATAGACCAATTCTTCTGAATCCACACCAAATGCTCTTACGAGCACTCAAGCACGACCACGCGTGTTACATTTTAAGGCAACTATAGAAAAGCTACGATCGGTCTAGGATGGATCAAATGGATCAAATCTCATAAAGTGGGCGTGGCCATACTGCATTTTTGTATGAATTGTAACGATAACTTCGAACATTTGTCAATATTTGATATGCATCGTTTGATATGCAAAATTTCATCAAAATTAGTTTTTCAATGAAAACGCCCTAAACAATGGGCGTGGCCACACATAATTTTTGGGTTATGGAAAGTGGGTGAATTTTTACACTTGTCAAAATCCCAGATATGAAATTTTATCCTCCTAGCCCAAAATTTAAGGCCCAAAAAGTGGCCACATACGGACCAATCGATGGACAGATATGGCTTGATACTGATCACAAATATACATGTATGTATACTTCATAAGGCCTATCTCGATTATTTCTCTGTGCTATCTTAAAGGCAACCATATTGCCCTGATAGATTGAAAGTAAACAAGGCATTTACACAAAGAAGACTCAAGAGAACATATACTACAAAATATTTGTGAGCAAGTTTCACGAGTAGAACTTGTCACATCAGGGACGTTTCCTTCAGTAATCAGTGATGTTATGGAAGGTACCTTGGACAAGATTAGCAAATGGGCCACTGTATGTGGACTCAGCGTCAACCCAAACAAAACTGAACTGATGCTTTTTACCACAAAAACCAAAATACCGACCTTCACGCCTCCATGGCTAAACAACCAACTACTCTCCTTATCCTCCAGTGCCAAATACATAGGTGTGGTACTTGATCCAAAACTTAGTTGGAAACTAAACATTGAGCAGCGATTAAAGAAAGTCTGAGTGGGATTCTATGCTTGCAGCAAAACCTTCAGTAAGAAGTGAGGACTTCGCCCGAGGATGGTCATGTGGTTGTACACAGGTGTGATCCGTCCTATTCTTTCCTATGGATGACCCGCTAGTTTGGTGGCCTGCGTTAATGAAAGAATACAACATCAAACCGCAAAGAACTGCGGCTCTAGGAGCAACGGGAGCCATGACAACAAGTCCAACCGAGGCCTTAAACGTAATATTGCACTTTCTACCACTCGACCTTCATATTATTATATGTTCGTATCTTTATGCAGTGCGGTAGCTAATGGTAGCTAATCTAACCGACTATATAGCTCCCAGAGTAAACTTCAGAAATGACGTCACAATCAGATTCCCAACCAGGTTGAAGTGGGAATCAGGCGAAGTGACAAATAAGTTCGAAACAAGAATTTTCACCGTCGCGACGGTTCAAAAATGGACTGTGGGGAAGGGGGAGATATTCTCTGATTACCTCAACATTTCCATGTTTTACTGCCATCCTGACTCGTGCAGCATTTTCCAGACTGAAGTCCTTGCTGTACGTGAGGCTTCCCTAATACACAGCAAACCACCATACCCCTTAACACCATATGGGTGCCCTCAAGGGTAGAATCTTTGCGGACTATCTATTACAAGCGTACAGCAGATGGCAGGGGTTGAGGAACTATGTCATATCCAGGCAGATGTGGCCAAAAAAACCACTGGAATAGATCACAAGAACTTTTAAATAGAAACCGTGCAGGTATCGCAAGAATTCTGGCAATTAGTACTGGCCACTGGCACGTCGGGGTTCATGCGACCAGAATAGGCATTCCGTTTAATGTTCATTGTCGCATCTGCAATATCGCTAATGAGAAAGAAACAATGCTACACTTCCTCTTCAAGTATCCAGCTCTAGGCAGGGCCAGGCAGCGCACACTTGGTTAATTGTTTTTGACAACCTTGTACAGTGGGGATATCATCAGTTTCCTTAATGTAACGGGTGGATTTGAATAATCGTAACTCATTGTTATCCCTTTTTAATTAACACCGTTTTTACATCCGATAGGTCACTTGAGTATTAAAATAACGCCTTTGCACAAATTATGTTTCGTCACGGCTTGCTGATACAACCACTTCTACCTACCTACCTAGAACTTGTTACTTTTTTAAATCTCATGATATTTTTGTGGCTACACGGTTTAAGGACTTTGAACTAGAACTTTCGACCACTTTTCACTTTAACGTTCTTCGTGTGTTATATTTTTTTATTTATGTTGCAAACTAAGTATAAAAATGAATATACCCTATAGGAGAAGGTATAACAACTTTCAAAACGAATAGATGTGTATCTAATTGCAAATTGTACGATTTGCATTCTGTACTGTCTATTGACTTGAATAAATCCTTTTCAAAGAAAGTCCATTCCGAAGCTAACAAACATTAGAATAACAATAAATCTATAATTACGAGTGCATGCGCGTTACAGTAGCTTTATTTGGTTCTTTCTTAGATATGAACAAGTAGGTCTTGTGGGAGATAGTGCTTCGTGACAAAAATACAAATATAGGTGATTGGTTGAGAGAATAAAATGTTATTTTAAATCTGGTAATTCCAAATGATTTTCATGATTTTAAATCGGTGTCACTGGACAGTTTGAATACATTTGATAAGAGATCTTGAATGGGATACAAATCTTTAGGGAAGGGAAAGTATTTGTGGCAATCTACTACTACATATGTATGTAGTTGAAAATCTGCTACTGTTTGCAATGCAATTCAGTAACGACTTATCGTAAGAAATTCGAGGAATAAACCCAAGAAAAACTAATTGCGAATATGTCTAGGGGTATCAGGTGAAACATAATGTTCAGTGTCGCAGATGGAGTAATGCGTAGAGCACCACTTATGCACAGACAAGCTGTACGCTGGACCTGACTTAGATCCCATCTATTTCCAATAGCTTTTTTGCGAGAGAAAAGTGCTACTGTGGCTTTCTTGTATGTTAGGTTTCCAGCTTAGCTTCCTATTCAGAATAAGACCCAATTATGTTGCCTCGTTAGAGAAAGTTAAGCTGATACCATTATGTTGATGACATACTAATCCTAAAGAGAGTATCGGAGAGTAACTCAAAAATGGTGCAATATGGCTGATGTCGAGATGGTTGTATATTGCTATTGTAAGCTCTATGGTCACATACAGACCAGTCTAGACACTATGAGGCAAAGACTCAGTAAAGTACAGATACTGGTTTGTATTCATGGACAAAAATCTCCACATCTTCCACATCGAAATATAAATTACAGATAGATTCATCAACAGTTAACGAAGCAGCGGATAGCTTGAACCTTAAATAAATCATATCCAAAACGAAGACTACAGGAGAATGAGGAAAGAAAACTTGGACTTGGACTTCTTAGGAAACTACAACCAGAATAGATTCACGTATCAACTTAAGATGCACTTTCTGACAGGGTTGTAAACTGTAAACTCAAGAAACACTTAACGAAACTAGGTATATCAGACGAAACTGTTTGCAAATTCCGCAATAAGTTCAGGGCGATTTTACAAAACTACAAAACGATAACGTACATATCTTCATTAGGGATATGTCGACTAATAATGTAGTATCCCTTGCTAAGGCTTGTCTACAGTACAAGGCCTACACAGGCTAATTTCTTTAGAATCTTCAAATGGAGGGAACTTTAATGAGCTAACAAATCTCACCAAATTATTTATAATACCTTCGCAAATAACGATTATAATCTTTACGGTTCAGGTTACAAGGTTATTGGATTTTTAAAAAGTTGGTAACCAATTTATTAAAAATGTAAGAACATGCCATCAAATCCACTAAATCCACTCTCATAATTGCAACTCTTGAATCTGAACTCAGACACCTCATAGGACAGAATGGTTGTGAAAGAGTTTAGAGACTTTGAACATGGAAAATCTTACTTTGATAAAGTACTGACTCAAAAAGTGAACTCAAAATGAAACTCACAAAAGAGAAGGTTTTCCGAAAATCCCTTACGCCTCGTTCCAAGCATTTCCTGTCATCTAATTTATAGAATGCTACATGCATGGGCTTCTACAGGAGAGTTATTCCAGCAAATCTCACATTCTCCAAACTAGAGTAGTTAATGCATCCTTCGGCAGCAATTCTGTTCAAGGAATAGCATTCCAATGAACCCCACAAGGAAGTATGCTCCCTGCCATGTTGTAGTTTTAAATGAACTCCTTCTGAAAAATGATAACTCAGGATATAAATATTCTGCTAATCCAGATATCATCGTATCAGGCAAGTAGATATTTGCAGACACTTATCCATTTAATTGGAGTCTTAACCCTACCACGAAAGATGTTGTCCAGTTTCCTGGGAAATATAAAATTTTCTGCTTTACTTTTCTCTAATTGAGAGAATCGGTATAAGGTACATACCTACTCGATACAGACACACGATACCGCACTAAAATCTTATAGTATCCTAGTGTTAGGAAATTATCCTGTGTCATCTATTAATTTATCACTAATCATCGCATTAACTATAAATAAACACAATACAATTAATATGCTCACTTAATAATTTCCTTGATCTTATTTTCTATTTGCACAGGCATTCCACAGTAAAATTTAATAAAAACTGACTCTCCACTCAACCAACCATCAATGGAAACTCACTCAACCAACTAATCACTATTCATAATCAAAAAACGTCGATTATTTTCAAATTATCAACGTTCATGAAAATATTTTATTTTTTTATTTTCAAAGACCCAGAGTCACAACAGCATCTTACCCTTAACCTTCGGTGTATATCACGATATCCCACACGAACCACATCCCTATTGTTTGGCATCAGCAAAGCGTTGCGCAACTCTAGCGAACTACGTCCCGCAGATCCTTCATAAATCGCCACCAAAACACACATCAAGGCCGTTGGGGAGAATGCAAAATTATTACGATTCAATATCGAATGCAAATGAAGTATTTTATAGGCCAAATCATTACTCAAATCCACCATAACTTCCGAAGGACTTCGCTGTTCCAATCGACTTGCAACAATCGGTGGTGGCCTTGCCCGATATTGTTCGTGTTCATTGATAACCAAATGCGTTTGTGATACATCAATGCAAAGCGATGCAACAAAAACTACGACAATCAGATGAGTTAATTTGAAATTATGGCTAAATTGCGAATTTAATGTGGCACACATTGTGAATGGACAACACCCTGTGATTATATCAGTCACTGACCCAACGCGGCGCGATACAATCGAATTATTTCAGTTTTATTTTACCGCGATAAATTTGACTGAATTTTTCGAACATAGATACATAGATTCGCGTGTAGTTTTAGCCAATCCGAATGGTTTGGTGGTAGACAAGCAACTAACTATCGGTTGGATCGAACGATCGTCATAAACTGGCCAAAAGTACATATCCCAGCAATCGATTTCGATTCTCTTTGGTCATCACGATGCGAGCTTTTCCTTGGTGCGATCCCGAACTTACGTTAGAAGACGTGCCAAAGCGATTTGAACTTCGGGTTACCGATGTAATCCATCCGTCTATCGTTCGCTACGGAGGAAGATAGTTTATGCAAACAATTGTTATGGCTCTGGGTGTTTATGCTTGAATCGGGAAGCAATTGAATCGCAAATACGTGAGAGGCTTCTGCTTTTCACCTTTTTTGTTTCTAGTGTTTGCATTTTTTATTTTAAAGACGTTAGCGGGTTGAAGTTGTTTTTTCGGGTGCGGAGCTTTAGGCCTTTTTAGATAATGGGAAGTCGGGTAATTGGTTTCGCCAGAGATATTCAGAAATTCTTTGGTAACTTCGTGTAGTTGTTTACTTTTGATTTGTTATTCTTAAGGCTACCGGCGAAATGTGATTTATTTGCAATGAGTAGATGATGGAGAAGAATAATAAGTGGATTCAATAAGATGGGGAGACTTGAGATAACTGATGAATGATTCCAAACGTTTTTCTGCACCACAACAAAGAAGATTCGGCTTTAAGACCAGTTGCACCCAGTTGCAATCTTTAATTTGTACAATTTAAGTTCTAAACGCATTAGAGGAAGACCTCGCCTTTGGTGGCGCGCATAAGTAGAAGTGGACCTCAACCGACTTGGTGTGCCCAACTGGATGGAGGCAGTCAGCTAAGGACTGGGCTAACTGAAGAGGCTTGTTAGAGGAAGTCCAGCTCCACCCCGAACTGTAGAGCTACCTATGTAAGTAAGTAAGTATACTAAATTTGGCAGCACCCGTATCAAAAGGTCATAATTTATTGCGTTTGTTTCGACCATTCTCTTCCTAGTTGTCAGAACTGATTTTATACTTTTGTACATACCTTTTATACTTATAAGAGTGTTGGACTGTTTAATTATACATCGATATATCCATACACAATTGTGAGAGATTATCCTTTCTGGTTCGGCTGTTCTGGATTGAGCCAATAATATGCTGAATCTTAAGAGGTCAATATTACGTTTTAAAACTGGCCCTAAGAATAAGAGACTCTTCGCAGCGAATCATCCCAGCCGATTGTAAGCTGTATCAAGACTCCCACGACAAGCCAATTGGAAAGCTGGCTTATTAAAGTTGTATCCAGACTCATACTCCTTTGAACAGAATCAGATGCAGTCGCAATACTTGAGTCTGAGCCAATTGTGGGCTGTTCCAAACGAGGTAGGCACGACGACACGAACGTCGCCATCAACACACAAACTTTACAAAAATCTAACATGGACGAATAGCTTACAGGTGGCGGTTGTCGAGTATAACAATTCTGATCGCAAATTAGGTAGCAATCAATGGAGATTTGTGGAATTGCGCTGACTCGATGCCGTCAACGATAGTACTTAGAAACAAAGTAATATCTCCTTCTTTGACAGATGAAAATATACTCAATCTACTTCTTCACTTGCTATGCGCCTCTGAATACATTACATAACTATGTATGTAACTCGATCGATGATCGATGCTATTGAAGAAGTGGTAAACAATACGAGGGAACCTATATAAAGACACCGTGATTGACAAGAAAGCACTGTGCATTTATCACGCTAGATAAAAAATTGAATGTGTATCCTGTGGGCACTTACTTACATGAGTATGTGCCTACAGAAAAATGTAGTAGAATTTAAAAAAACAAAAAGAATTGGTACTTTCCTACGACACGAAGTAGTGATATGGCGAAAACTAACTGTTGACAAGTTGAATACAACATATGACCATCTAGCAATCAGTGGGCCACATTGGTTACCACCCCAGAGATTTTTGCAGATACTACAGGGATGTGAAAATAAAATGGAATCTGTTGGTAATCCTGACTTTCAAATGTCTAGCAATGTCTGACCACCACTTCTTCGAGGATTTATGAGACTCCTAAAAGTTTGTAGTCTATCCTAACCTTATATTCATACGGTGTTATTTAAACAAAAAAAAAATATTTGGAGCGACAGGTCTATGGAACAAGGGGCCTAGCTTCTCACAATCATTCGTGTTGTTCGTGTTATATTCTTTACACGAATAGAAGCGGCCTACAATTTAATGCCGTGTCCGAAGGCCAGTTTTTGTATTTGAGAAGCTATTTCATAATAGTTATACTCTCGGATGTTTGTCAGATGCTCGCGAGAGGTGGGGCCGTGAAAGAAATTTTAAGTGTTGTCTGGGGATTGAAATTCGAACTCGGCATGGCTCCGTAGTCCAAGGCACTAGCCACTTGAGCCACGGGCCCATGCTATTTAAACAAACAAAAAAATGTTTTTTATATAATAGATATGTATGTATATGTGTAGAAAGGGCCACCTGTCGGTTTCTTTTTAAAAGGGCTATAAAAAAAAATACTTTTAATATTTTCAAACGATTGTTACTTAATTGAAAAGAGTTAGCCTTCCGATTAATTATGGAATATTATTTCATTCAAATAACTACCTCGGTGGACTTGGTAGTAGGCCATCCTGTCAACCCAATTTTTCAATACATTTTTGATTGTCTCACCTAACCAATATTATTCTAGAGCGCCTTTATCATCTCTGGACTGTTCGCATAGCATCGATCTTTAATGGCGCCCCACAAAAAAAAAGTCCAACGACGTTAAATCGCCATCTCCGCGCCGACCAAGGAAAATTACTAAAACGACTACTTAGTGTGTAATAAATCGATTATTGGGCGGCTTGGGTGGCACGGAACCATAGCTCGCCCAAATTCAAGTCCTAAATTTCTAGCCATAAGCTGCAGTTGGTGCAATATTTCCCAACATTGTTCAAGTGTAAACCGATCCATTTCGTACCGCGAATATATAATACTGAGTTCTGTTAATTTTAGCTCTTAGAGCTCTCAGTGTCAAAATAACATATGATTCAAAAGGAAACCAACAGATGGCCCACCATTTACATGTATCTAAGTGTATACATTCGATATTTCTTTTAATATAAAAATAAATCTGCAAACAGTATCACATATGCAATAAATAGTTAAATTTGATTTGGTCGGTGTAATGGTCATTATTGGATTGCAAAGAAGCCTTCATTTATGATTTACTCTTTGTTGGGTTTTATTTTGTTCATGTTTTCAGCTTCAAATCCACGCAACGTTCTATTAAAGCAAAGTCCTTATGCGGTAGACCAGTTGTTTCGAAATGAATTACTTCAATAGTGAAGTTTTGGTTTAGTCGCTGTTAGTCCAGTAAAGACTAAATTGTATTCTTCAGTACTTGAATTGTCAGTACACTTATTATAAAATCACTTAACTATTCCGTTGTTAAGGTTTCTTAGTACCGAAATCTTATTTAAGCTTAAAATATTATGTATGTTTCGTCTCATTACAAAGTTTGTCAATTACACAGGTCTACAAAATAAAAAAAAAATGTTGGTGCCGCTGAGACTTAAACGTAATTTGAACACATAGTATCTGCCAACACTCTCAGTAATATTAATCCGTCAAAACTACGTACAGTTTTTGAGTTACCCACATCGATAATATTTTTTTGCAGTACGGGTTTCACATATTTATTGGTGTTGTTTGCATGATTAAAAACGTTCATAAATAAGATCTTTGAGATGTTTTTGTCAAGGCGATCTTGTTTAAATGATCCAGATATATTTTGTTATGTTTGTGGCGAATACACGATAAAAAAGTGTCGAAGACCTATGCAAAGTGCTTATTTCGCTTATTTCAACATGACAATTAAAGACGTTGACAAACCTTGGATTCCAAACGATGTTTGCCACATGTGAGCATTTAAGACATTGGATGTAAGGAAAAAAACGTAATTTGAAGTTTGGTATGCCTATAGTTTGGAAGGAATCGAAGGAACCATGATGACTGCTATTTTTCCTAAGTCAATCTGCGTGGTGTTAACCGCAAAAAAATTACCCCAATCTGAAATCTGCTAAGAGACCTGTCCCTCATTCAGGAGATGTCCCTGTTCCTACCTTAGGTGAACTTTCAGATCTTTCAAGCACGGAATCAAATACATTCGAATGTAGCAAAGGTAGTACTAGCTACAAGAAAAACAGTGATTTTGAAGCAATATCATCAAAACCCATACTTTTTACTCAAACCGCTTAAGTGACCGCATCAGGGACCTTGACCTTTTAGAATATTTGGTTGTAATATGAGCATCAATGTCCACTATCTTCACAATCATTTGGATAGATTTCCTGAAAATATTGGCTTTTACAGTGAGGGACAAGGCGAGCGATAGAAGAACGGTACCAGGGTCGATGGGATGAACATATGATAAATAATTACTGCTGGAGTATCAAACGTGAGTGTCTTGAGGAAACTCACTCCAGGAAATCCCGAAAAAGCAGCTTTCTCTACGTTCAAACAAATAAATAAAAGGTTAAAAATATGAAAAAAAACAGTTTTTTTTAAAGTAGCATATCTCAAAAACTGTGCGTAGTTTTTTGAAAAAATATATACCGTTAGAATCAGCATAAAGGGCATACTCAAAAACCGTTTTAGTCTTTCCCGCACCAAAACCACTGTAGACCTGTGTTATCAATTGTTTCTCAATTGTCCACTGCAGTCGACTTCTTGTTTACTTCTTATATTACTGATAACAGAAGATATTCAGTGTTCTAAAGACTTTGACAACTTACTTATTTAATTACTTACTTTATGGGTTAGATTCAAAAAATCTGTGGCCGGAGGATTAGTGTCCATTCGCTCTACATGTTCGAATTCGGAAAGCAAAGTATGGCTTTTGCCCCTTTTTTCAAAAAAAAAAAAAATGCAAAATGTAATTTTAAATTTTATTGATAAAAACAAATAGTGTGTTGTGATTGATTATACATATATAAAAAAGGAGACAGCCAAAAGTTCATACAGCAAATTTGTGCAATTTGAAGTTTTGGTGATCCATTTTGTCAATGGCAATACAGCTTGTCTTGTTTAGTAGTGCTGGTGCTTCCAAAGTGTACAAGGCTGGTTAAACTTTTTCACAAAATTATAATATTCATCAGAACACTTGCATGGATTTTAAAAATTAATTCAAATGGCTCACCTCTCATGCTTCAGTTGGAATTATCCCAAAGTTTTCACTCGTCCTTTGTTATCCTCGAACCATATACATAACAACACTGTCCATTATTTCCCTAAACGTTGTTGCTTATTTGTATACCCTATTCTAAGGATATATGTATTCACCCCAATTCTTCAACTCATATACGACACTCGAATCCGACTACGGTCGTATTTAGTTATTACAAAGTCGAACTTTACGAGCAAACTCGTATGTATACGAAGACACTTTTGCATAACTGCAATCATACACCTTGTTTTTCTAAAATGTCGTACGCATCGCATACAAACCAAAGAATAGGAATTCAATTTTGATGGGATTCTAAATACGAGAGAAAATACGACTGAGTATTCGACTTGAAGAATTGGTTTGATTAAGTTTGATACATATGTAGTTTGTAACATAGAGAAGTAATGGAGATAAACCCTATAACGTATGTATATATGTACACATGTATATTCGTGATCAGTTTAATAGCGAAGACGATTAAGCCATACCCGTCCGTCCGTCTGCCCATATGTCACCATTTTTTGGGTCTTAAATTTTGAGCTAGGTGGATGAAATTTTATATCTGGGCTTTTGAGAATTGAAATCCGCCGACTGCCACTTTCACTTTTCCATAACTTTAATAAATTATATGAAACCGAAAAATGTCACTAAGACCAAATATTTAGATATTCAGATTGTCTACAATTCACCCATACATCAATTTTGGCCATGGCCATTTTATGGGGGAGTTTTTGTCAAAAAACCGAATTTGATGACACGTCGAATCGAATCCGAAAGCAATACAAAGTAAGGCCACAGATGTCTAGCAACAGGTTCACAGAAGGATGATGTTGAACAGAGGAATTTCCTAGATGGAATTATTGGTGACGATCTGATAAACATATTAGAAGTCTCCTGCGCTTCTTCAAAAGTTCCAATTAATTCAACAAGTACATAGGTAAGGGAAATTTGTCCAATCACTAGTCCAAGTATGTTGGCTATAGTCAGAAACCTACATAAGTTTTATCAACCACAATAAACTGTTGCAATGAATTTAAGTTCTTTGGGAAATGGAGTGTATAGATTTTGGAACTTTCTTACAGGTTCCTCTGGGGATCGCAATGAGTCCACTCTGGTACCTAGAGTTTTAGTAAGCAATCTGATTGGGAGAATCTTTTGTGTTTTTCGTTTTCGCTTCGTTTTTTTTTCGCCACATTTGTAAACGAATTGGGCATCCTGCGGGTTTTACTTTCAAAGAAGGCATTCCTTCTAAGCTTCACCTTACAATCGCCAGGACATTGTATCGACAAATGTTACTAAAATTAAAATAAAAGAATACACATTCATGCTGCTATTATTATTGTTTTGTATTTATTTCTCATCATCATCAGAAATGTATAATTTATAATTTGTTATTTATATTTAACTTTCTGTTGTGTATTTCGTGTATTTTTTCTTTCTGAATTTTTCTTTTTATTTAGGGACAGTTTTTGTTTTTATATATACTCTTGTTTTTTTCATTAACAACTTAATAAAATTGTTTTCTTTTTCATATATATAATTTTAGTTGTGTATATGTACTTTGTCTTATTTTTTTTTTCTCTTTATAAATAGACATTAGATTTATGAATCTCGGTATTCTTATTAAATATATTTATTTTATATCATCTTTAGAAGCGAATAAAAATAAGAATTTTCCACTTCATATTTTTTAAGTCATTTATTTTAGAGTGATATTTAACTTTTCTTTTTAATTATGTTTGAAACAGTAAAAGGCGCAAATAAAGTTAATAAGTTTGTTATACTTACATATGTTTAAAGATGAATTTTATTTTTTTTTTGACAAAAGAATTGATTTCTTGTATAGGTACACATTTATTTGTAATAATTTTCATTTTTAACATTGTTATATGTATGTTTATTTATATATGTATCGTAAGACATTTTCTTCAGAAAAATAAATATTATTCATATTTATCTGTGTGTTATGACGACGATGTACTGTAATAAAACACATTCATGTTTTTGCTTTCGTCATAAATATATATGTTTATGTATGTATATAATTAGTTGCCCATTTAATATACATATATAAATATGCATGTGGGTAATATGAATTTGTTTGCAGTTTGTACACTTTAAGTTTTTATTTATTTATCATACATACGTATGTATGAATAGGTATAGGGAGATCCATTGCTATTTTCGTTTTTTTTTTTTGTTTTGTTTTTGCATTTGTATATTTATATATAATCTTTGTTCCGGTTTTATTATTTATTTTATACATTTTTTTTTCTCTTAACAGTATTAATTTTATTGTTTGTTGCTTATTAGTATGTTTTTTTTTAATTGAACAATAAACCAATGGGAGAATGGGAGAGAAAATTTAAACAGAGTTTAGTGTTGTCGTTATTCTTTTTTGATTTTAAATCTTATTCTAAAAAGTATATTCTTACTTATTATTGTATATATTCAATTATATCGTGTATTTAAACTTACGAATTTAAAAAAAAAAAAAATACGCTACCATCAATTTTTATTTGTTAATTATTTGTAGAATATTACATAATGCTTTTGAAAGATTGTTTCAAGTTTCATTTATCAATACAAATAAGTATTTATTTATGTTTTTTTTATTTTTTGTAATCTTAAATAAAACAAACTTTATATCGTAGACAACCAGTTGGAAAAGAAAATTTTATATTTAATTTATATTAATGATGGATGCTTTTTAATATATACAAGAATAATGGTAAACAGTATTTTTTAACGGGTGTCATATAAAAGAAAAACTAAATAAAACACAACAATTATGATTTACATTTTATGCATGTATGTATAAACTTTTTTCAGACAACATTAAAGATTTTTAATATTTGTTTTTTTTTTTGTAATAATCACCTAATGAAATATTTTTTTTGTTTTTTTCTTGTGGTGTTACATATTTTTACTTTCATTGTTTAATCAGAAAACGTATAGGCAATAATCAAGTCTTTAATATATTAATATTTATTACTATGCGTTAACAGAAGTATGTTCTGTAATGTCAGCCAATTTGTTTGTTGTTTTGTTTCTTACTTGCTTGTATATTTAAATTTAATTTCGCGTTTATAAAAAGAAAAAATTATCAAAAAAGAAAAAAAAAAAATTGCGTTTCGAATTTTATTAACTAGACAATAAAATATTTTTTTTTTTTTGTTTTTGCCAATTATTTTGTTTTTCATATATTTTTCTTTAAATAGAAAAAAATTGTAAAATTAGTCAGTTTTCTTCTTGTCTTGTTTCATTTTGATTACGATGAGTGTATAATTTAACATTACAATTAATTAAAATTCAGTCATGTTGCGCAAATTTATAAATTTTAATTATTTTTTGTCGATTGCAATTGCAATTTAATTTGTTTTTTTTTTTAAATAAGAAAATTATTTTTTATAAATTTTAGTTTTGCTAATTGGAATCACTGCGCTTGTTATTGTTTCGAATTTATATTTTTAGGGAGAGAAAATGTTTCCTTGATTGCTTTTATTCATTTTTAAAAAAAGGATTGTTTTGTTTTTAATGGAAGCAAATACGATTATGTTTCTTTTTTTTTTTTACTTTTTTTGTCCTTTACGAAGCTAATACTGACGATAAGCGAAGGGATTGTTTTTTTTTATAATTCGATTTTATTATTAACGTTCTGCTTTATGGATTTTATTGATTGAAGAAAAACAAAAGAAAAAGAAAATATAGTATATTTTTGCACACGCCTTGACATAAAAACAACTGACTGTAAGAATACATTTAACTGACTTTAAATGTTCCAGAAAATTTTTTTTTGAAAGCTCTACACTGTGATATTGATACTGTCTACTCTGTCAACACTGACCACGGCGTCTTGACATCAACCATTCTAAATTCCTTACTATTCTTATAATTTCTTTTAACAATAAGGGATTTTTTTTTTAATTACGGCGCACAAACTATTAAAATTAAAAAATTTTTTACTTAGACTTCTAATTCCTAACACCATTTCGTTTCCCAATGCCATTTTTCGTCCCTCAACGATTATCGTTTTATACTGATTTTTTACGTTCTTTTTAGTCGCTATTATTACAAATTCCACACGTCAAAAACGTTTCAGAAATTATTATAGAAAATATTATAGAAAGAATACAGAAAATATTGAAGTAATCGATACAGAAAACGTTATACAAAACGTTACAGTAATCGTAATAGAAATCGTTACAGAAAAAGTTTTAAAAATCGTTGCAGAAAAACTTTCAGAAAACGTTACAGAAATCATTAAATAAAATCTTAACAAGAATAGTTACAAAAAACGTGTCAGTCAAAGAACATTAAATGACAACCGTAACTGGGGTGACCTTAAACTCTGATTAACCGTCGTTTTTCATTTTCTAATCTGAACAAAGGTCGAATGCATTGGGTACTGATTGGTTTTTGAACACATATATGAGATGTCACTGATTTGCCTAAAGCAACTTCACTACATATCCTTTAACATAATATTTTGTACTCCGAAATATTTGAAATCCACTGCCATAAAATTACCATTCTACTCTATACATATGTACTTATATATGTGCCTAAAATTTTGAGAGGGCTTAAAATGTGAATAATAACCCTTATTCCTATAGTAAAAGTCACTTAAACTTCTTTTGTCATGCTCAAGATAAGTTTTGAACTTTCAATGAAAATCAGAGTTCTCTTCCTAATCTTATTAGCGACATGACTATACTTGCAAAAATGTTATATTACTTGAAAAGCACTCATGCCTTGGTGTTGTTTTTTTTTTTCTTGAAATTACAAATCCTTTTAGAATCGACCAAAATGAAGTAATTCCGATAAAACTTTATTTCCTTTTCAAATCCGTATTCTTAATATTTTTTTTTAACTTTTCTTTTAATTTTAATTTTTTGCCATAAAACTTATTGCTAAATAACTTGCTCAAAATGTTTAACTTTTTTCTTATTCTTTTAAATTAGGGCATGTTCAAAATGTGTACTGTACTAAGGGTGACATTGGCGCTTTTGAGTCATATTTTTCGAAATGGCTTTTGATATATTTTCTCAATTATTTCATTCGTTTCGCTGTTTTAATTATGAGTTGTTCTAAGCATAAGTTGGTCATATTATTCGAATTTATCTCTGCCGCCAACAAATTCGAACTATTGTGCTATTTGACGCACTCATCGAACATGAAATTTTGATCGATGGTACTGGGTGTTGATTCTAAAACTCACAGTGGTAAGGAAGAGTAAGTTTTGGAAAAGTATGCCAAAAACAGAATGAAACAAATTTGGCGCAATAATTGACATTGTTGTTAGGACATTTTAGAACCTTAAAATGCCTTATAAGGGCAAGAATGATAGAATATTCTCAGTACTAGTGGCGACCATCTTATCCGAATTGTTCTATTTCAACAGTAGAATAGATCACTCTTGTAGCCATAGGATGACATATTCTTCAAACAGAACACGTGTCGAACTTATGTGAGTCAAGCCTCTAGAAAACATACATACAATCAACCCTGTACTTGTCACCTTTTCTTGAAGTAAAATGCAAACTTTTACTGAATCTGAACAGGAACAATCTCAAACGCCTGAATACTGATCACTCCCGGCAAAATTAGACAGAATTGCCATAAACAGAGGAATAGTTAGACGAGCAATCCAGTCCATAAAGACTAAATATGTGGATGTGTGGCAAATTCTAATTCCCAATATCGATGAACAACAGATTTCAATTCCATTTCGGTCTTGCGTACTTCTCTACAAGTATAAGTACGTGGATGAACCTTACTGCCATGCCGGGTAAATTTCGTTGACTTTTTTGTAGTTTTATCTTTCTCTGAGAGACTTTCACCACCACTCCTTGAAGTTTCATAATCTACGAATTTTGGTGCAGAAAGTACGCGAACAGACCAAATATGAATCGAGTGGGTTATAACCTCGAAGAACGGGTTATAAAAGATGTTTACCCCTTTCTGTGTACTGAACAGAAAAGAGAACTTACGTAGAGATATGATTAGTGTTTGCGATCTCAAATGATGTAGGTACATATGTACGTATGTAAGAACTCTGTTCTCTCTTCATAAACCCACAATCCGGAAGCGGTATTTACATCCGTTCGCCCAAATTAATCGAAATGTAATAAAAATCAAGCCACCAGAACACCGGATATTCGAACATTTGAACATGCCCTGCATTATTGAAATTTCTATCATGCCTAACTTCTAATCCGGAATACCTCTTCTTAAGACCAATTGTGTTAATTATCCATTTAAATGTTAAATATTAGTCAGCATATATAAGAAATTTAATTTAATGTAAAATCGACGTAATGTTTAAGAGTTTACTCAAAACCATTTGAAGTGACCCGCACTTCTTGTCATTAAAATAGAACTCAAAACGTTTGTGAAAAGATTATAATTTTCTTCTTTTTTTTTAAACAAAACAATAATAATAACGTTAAGGGATTTTTTTTTAAGATTTTCGATTTTTATATACGAGAATAAAATATTTTATTATATAATTATATTTGCACCAATTGAGTTTGTTTTTGTTTTTTTGTTAATTTTTCTTGCATTGGACGATTTTCGTTCTTATAATTTTTAATTTTAATTTTTTTTCTCATTAAATTTATACGTTATGTTTAGTTACATATAGTGTTTTTGTTTTTTTTTTTTTATAGCCAATTTATTTTAAAAATACGATAACCGATTAATATATAATATACGAAGTTTAAATTTTTTAACGAGTACTACAAATCAATACATATTTTTAATGTATGTATATATATATATATATTTATAATTTAAGAACGTTGTCTTGTTTAAAACAAAAATGTTTTTTATATATACAATTTAAAAAAATTCTGGCAGTGATAATAAATGTGAAACAAAAAAATCAAAATGAAAATAAAAAGAAAAAAGAATTTTTTAATATTCTTTTTGTTTGCTAATTTCGTGTGTTCGTAGGGATTGTTTGTTGTGTTAAGTTTAAAGTTAGACGCATTTAAGATTTAAAATTAATATATTTATATATATATATATAGGTATAGTCTTTTCTTACTAGTTTTTGATGTAATTTGTTTTTATTAAGACTTATTTAGAGATTAAATCATTGCTAAGGTGTTGTAAATGCATTTTCTTTTATTATTCAAATTAGCACTTTGTAAAAAGTTTTTATAGGCAACGATATATAAATATTATAATTTTTTTTTTTTTTTTGTTTTTATTTGAATTCCTCGAGTTTTGTTGTCATTTTCTTGGTATTTTTTTTTTGTTTTTTGTTGACACAAAATATTTACGTGATATGATAAATTTGTCTACAATATTTGTGTAATTTGAACAAATTTTTTTTAGAACTAACGATTTTTTTTGTCAATAATGAGAACTAAAATCAGCCTTCTCCGTGTATAATGAATTATTACTCTTTTTGTTAAATATATTTATAACGACATAGAGACTCGATAAGGATTTCGTCTTATATAATTTATTTAATGTCTACGTAGAAAGAACGTTATTTTTGTTTTTCGTGTTAAGGCTTTAGATTTAGATTTAATTCTTCAAACATGAATTTCAACTTTAAAACACTGTCAAATGCTAAGTGTTATAAGTACGTTTTGTATTATTATTTTTTTAAGACAAGCATAGCGCGTAAATAGCCGATTAAATGTCAATCGTTTGTTTAATTTTTTTTTTTTTTGTTGTAATTCTTTAACAGACAGTCTTTGCATTTTGACGCAAACATTTAATTATTTTTGTTTTTAATTTAACGACATAGATTTGTTGGTAAAGTCCTTTTGTTGTATTGGGAATAAGGACACTTTAACAAATTTTAATTTAATTTTTGTTTTTCGTTTCTGTTAATTTTGTTCAAAGAAGGTCTTGTCAATTTATATGAATTTCTTTTTTTTTGTTTTTTAAATTGAAATCAAAAGAAAAAATGTAACTTAATAGAATATAATAAAAATTTAAAATTAAGAAAAAATCGAGTATAGGGATATTTTACATTGTTGTCTGTTTTCTTAACTATTTCTACTTCTTTCCATTAAAAGCAGTATTTTTAATTTACATTAAAATTTTATAGTTTTATGTGTATATGTACAATATTTAACTATTTCTTAACCAAAGCAACAATTAAATGTTTTCTTTTTGTCTTTAACATATTTTTTTTTCTTTTGCTTACACTTAATGTATGTATGTAGATATATTTCATTACAATATATTTTGTGCTTATGAAACTTTGATTTTATTTGCTTTTGTATTTTGTAGTTCAACTAGAAAAATATATTCCTGACTCTTGTTTTCTGCTTTTGTTTAAATATATTTTTCACAAAATAATTTCTGTTTCAGATTTTATTTTTAAAGTGGTTTTTGAAAGAAAATCTTTGGCTTTATTCGGTTTTTTTTTTTAATTGTTCTATTTTTTTTTTGTCTGGTATGTATATCTATATTAACTATTTCCTATATCTTTCTGTTAAAAACCATTTTTTACGTTTTTTCTGTGTAGGTTTTGTTATGTTTTATATGAAATATGTATAAATATGCATTTCTATCAAAAAACATTCAGGAATCACTGTTCGCATTTAGGACCGTTGCTTTGCATTTTTTTTTGTAAGAAAATAAGAGTTTTAGTTTAATTGAAAAATAAATGATTAAGTATGTATTCAATAAAAACAAAATCACCGTTTTCTTAGCTTAAAAAAACATATATGTTTGTTTTATAAGTAAATTTTAAAGTTTATCGGACAGCTCGACACATATTGGCAAGTAATTTTGTCGTTGATTACATATTATATTCGATGAGTATACCTATAAACTGATTGAGGAGCGTTTCTAGCGTTAAGGATCATCCGATCTAATCCTTAACAAAGCTTCTCATATAAAATGGAAGGGAATGAAAAACAATTTCATAGAAATTCCATGCTTTTTATATTGCATTTTGTGTAAATTAAGGACTACAGACTTCCGTGAATTTGGACAACCACAAATACTTCATATTAACTGTGTTCAGTGAAGGTGTTTTGAACTGTTTGGAACAGAACATTATAATTTTAGAAGAGATCCCAGAAGAGTTTTTCTTTTCTGTTCAATAGCACTGTTATGATTACTTGTACCTACTCTTGATGTGTATCGTTTTTGTATGAAGTGTCTATATCAACTGTTTATCTGGCAAATTATTTATTTAGAAGTAATATAAATTACCAAAAATTTACCAAAAAAATAAAATCACCAAAAATAGAAAACTAAATTCAAAACAGTGAGCATACATATCATGATCTTAACGGAAACTAAATATTTGCTATAATTTGTGGTCACTGAATAAAGCTTTTGTCTATTGAAAAAATTTTCAGATTCAGTTTCGTATGGTGCTCACATTTGAGTATACCCTAGCTTATTCTACCGAAGGATCAGCATTGACTTCTGAGCGACAATTTTCACACCCTAGTGTAAACCTTATAAAACAATTTTCGGATATAAAACTTGCACAGGGGTCCTGTTTATTACGCTTGACTGACTGAAAAATCTTGGAATATGATTCAAAACAGAACAACTCCATATTATTTGTAATGCTTCATATGTGTATCCTTTTTTAAATATACGAATTGGCAGTATTTGAGTGAATTTTTGAAAGCGCAACCAAATCTGGAGATATTTTCTCTATTAAAACATCGTGGCTGTGTTCGCAATACAGATATAAGGTCCAATTGCTTACCAAAAATATCACTCGTCAAATTCAATTGATAGTTGTGAAAGTTTTTGTACAACATCTATTCGCGTACATTTTCCGTTTTATATTTTCCCTCTCAAAGTAACCCTGAAAATGAGTTTGACAAATTTTAACTCAATTGACTTGTTTAGTAACTAATTGTTCTAAACAAATACATAAAACTTATTCGTTATATTTGACAGATTCACCATGTAATCTAAAAAGTTTCCGTCAAATATGCCTTAAAGTTTTTAGATACGTCGATACGATAAGTCATCAAAATATAAATTTGCCATTCTGTTCAAGAAAAACTTTGGAAATGACTGTTAACACTCTTTTTAAAAAATGAAATGCTTTAGAACTGCCATGTAAGTAATGTAAATTTCATGGTTGTCTAATTGTTTTCAATATTGTTGAGTTATCTAACATTTGATGACGAGGATAATACGAGAATAGATATGTACAAATATGTATGTACATATGTTAGTGTGCAGAATTTTGTGGTAAAAAATTGAAGAACGTCAAATTTAAGCAAAAAAAAAAAAGTGAAGTAGAAATTCGACTTTAAATAACGAACCACTGACAACCGTCAGTCGTTCACGAGACGTTAAAGAGGAAAAAACTACAGCTACGACACTCAATAACCTTAAGATCAACAGTTTGTTGGTTTGAACAAATGTTGAGCAGCAGAGTCATTCATTCGAAATTAGAGAATTGTTCGATGTGCAGTTATACTCCTCTAGGCTGGGTACTTCACCACATAATTTTTCCAGAGACAAATCGGAAAAGTTGTTCGTCTGATACAAAAATTACTAATAACTTTCCGGATGACTACAGCATATGGGTGCTTTCCTAAATGCAACACTGCCTGCTTAGTAAATCAACACCCATTCCTAAATGCAAACTCAAAATGATTACACAAAACATTACGTTCCGAAAAGCATTGTGCACGAATACACTGCGCAAACAAAAGCAACTAGCGCATTATGAACTAGCACGATGCGAATTATATTTGTTATTGCTATCGTTTTTGGTGTAGATTTAAAATATATTTCGTGAATATTCGTTTTCACCAGCATCACAATTGTTTAGGAAATGATTAATTATCTGAGTTGCAATTAATTTGTTACAAATTGTTTCAGATTAACAAAACAAAAAAATTGTGTGCATCATAACATTCCGAAACCTCATGATTAGTGAAAGCATCGTGTGTTTGCATCGATGCAAGGTGCAGTCACAATGCTCATTTAGTTAGTTTAGTAACTGATTTTCAATGCATACAATCAATATCGTCAACGATATGATTCAAGTTATTTAACCAATACCACAGATATTGTTACTGCGGTTAAAGGGACATTCCAGTCAACTTCAAAGCGGATGAGGTAATAAAAAACTTCGCTAAAGATACCGAAAATTTCCCTGTCCCCACTAAAGAAACGCGAATGTCAGGTGAAGAAATATCAACACTTTTCTCTCATCTAGACAAAACTGAGCAGAATACCGAACCATCGGGATGAAGCACTCGACATCGTGTGCCGATTGGTTTTTTTTTTTTCCAAATTTTTCGGGATGAAATCAGGTGATATTATCTTACATACACACAGTTCTCTTATTGACAGTCACTCTGGAGCTGAATTCCGCAGATTTGGATAAACTACCAACTGTCTTTTAGATATATTTCTTAACAACCACAACCGCACCACATATCCTTTTAAGGAAAAGATTTTGGGGTGAAAGCTTATACATCTGCTTTGATAGTCAATTTTCTCGAAGTGACATTATGAAACAAGAAAGCTGATGGTCTTGCCAGTGTCTTAATTGGCCCACAACCTTCTATATCCTACCACCTATCGGTCCGCAAACGTGAAATGACCGCTGTTATGTCTCCAACACATTCGAAGAAACTGATAGATAAAAAATACGGGTTTATGGGACCAGGGCCTAGCTTCTCACAACCATTCATGTTGTGCGTGTTATATTCTTTACACGAAGGGCAGTTTTTGTTTTGAGAAGCTTTTTCATGACATTTATACTCTCGGATGTTTGTCAGACGCTTGCGAGAGGTGGAGCTGAGCATTGAATCTCGAACCTCGAACCTCTCGCTCCGTAGTCCAACGCACTAACCACTTGAGCCACGGTGCCCACAGATTGATAGATAGGCAGGACGAATTATCTGCTCCGACTGAATAACCTGCTTTTGAGAACCACAATGATACTCGGTACTGGTTCAAGCTCCTTAAAAGAGCATTTAAAAACCATTGGTAGAATAAGTTCGGACCAGTGTGAGTGTTGTCTTAAGGCAGAATAAACACTAGTACATGTTAAATGCGATGGCTTGGTATACAATTACTGGCAAGCAAGATGACCTCTCGATAAATACAGTACAAACCCTGATGTAATCTCCTAGTCCATATTATTCATTAAAGTAAGGAGTATAGAAGACCCAAACTTATTTAGAATCTGCTACCACAACTGAACTAAGCCAGTCTTCGTAATGTGACAAAAAAAAAAGCGGCCATCGTCGAGGACCGATTACGATCTCATACTAGTATGCAAACCGATATAACAAAACAAAAAAAAAAAAAACGAACAACTTCTCTGACAAAAAATAACAAAAAAAAAGTTTGGCCTGTGAATGTCCTTTGTACGGGACTCGATACTTTATTTAAAATTATTTTCTTAACATTTGTTTTTAATTCTTGATTCCGATTAAATATTGAAGGCAGTATCATTTCAAAAAGAAAAACAAAAACAAATCTTCCTCGTCTCTTGCGTAGGTTTCTCAAGAAAACGTACATCTATACAGAAGTTGTTTAACAAAATGTGTCAAAGAAACGATTTACTTATAAAACAAAACATATGTTTTTTTTTATGTACATTCCAAAAAAAAAGAAAAAAAAAGTATTAAATTTAAAAAAACGATATAATGGTTTATAATAAAAAATGTAAATATGCCTCAAGAAATTATTATAAAAACAAAACAGAGCGCATAAACTGAGAACATAGTGCAATCGAATTTTGTTTTATTTTTTCTTTGAGTAGCGCGTTGAATGAAAATTTAAATTTATTTAATATCATGGAAGACAATATATAATATTACATATATAAAAAAATAAAGTTTTTTTTTTGTTTCCTTTTCCATTGCACATAATTATTGCTGATAAATGTTTTATTTTCTCTCAGGTTGATATACTAAATTGTGTGTGTGGTGTGGTAAAACATTGATAAGGACTTAAGGACAACTTTTGTTTTATAAAAAAAACTGTCCCTAAGTCTCATAAATCTCTTTGCTACCACAACGTATAGAGTTTCAAACATTTTATTTACAAAAAAAAAATGTTCAGTCATTGTTAATATTTTATGATCTTTTTTCTGAGATAAGTTTTTTTAGTTTTATTTTTTTTTGTTTGTTTAACAATTGTACTAGGTTAGCAAATAAATATTTGTAATAATTGAAATAAAAAAAAAAAAAAGAAAAAAGAAATATAAATGAGATCAAACTCTTATGTAAAACGTTTGTTTGTTTTGCAATAATACTAATTGGTGGGTTTTTTTTTTGTTTTATTTTTAAAGATTGTTTTTAAAAGATGTTTTTTGTTTTTTTTTATTTAACTTGTATGTAATAAAAAGAAAAATTGTGTATATAAAAATTGTCTGTTTGTAGAAAAAACAGTTGTACTTCATGTTTATGGCTCTGTTTTATTTTTATATAAATATATTTTTGAATATATCAACATTTTTGTTTGTGATATTTTAGATATATATATATAAATTTTGAATATAAAACTATGTTTACCAAAAAAAAAAAAAGAAATAAAAGATTGTTAATCGAAAAGAAAATTTAGGAAAAAAAATGGTTAGTTAAATTTTTGTTTCTCTTAACTTTATAGTTTATATAGATATATATATGTTTTTATATTTTGTTGTACATTAATCGATAAAATTATTTTTTTTTTGCGGGTTATTCAACATTATTCGTGTTTTAAAATTTAGATCTTATCTTAAAAACAAATAAAAGATTAACACAAAATGAAACAAAGAAAGTATATATGTATGTATATTGTTTGTTTGTTTTTGTTTTTTTTTATTTATTTAAGAGACGAACGAACGTGTTGTTTTGTAATTTCTTTCTGTTTTTATATTTATATGCATGTTTTTTTTTTCTTCTTTGTTTTACCTTTTTATCTATGCAGAGGTACTCACGTGTATAATTATAACTAAGAAAAGTATGTTTTTGTTTTATTTACTATATTTATCTGTTTGTTTGTTTAATCTTAAGTTGAAAATTAACTATATAATGCACATGAGAGTACAAACAATAAAATAAAAAATAAAAACAGTGCAAAAAAATTTGTCTAAAGTCTTATAAACTAATAATAATAATAATAAAATGAAAATAAACAAAATAAAAATAAATATATATATACGCATTAGTTATGTGTACAGACTGCATCTCGATTGCATCTCTGTATCCATTAAACCAATCAAAAATAAAAGTCAAAATTAAACTAAACAAAAAATAAAAAATAAAAAATAAAAAATAAAAAATAGAAAAAAAAAAAACGAGTGTAAAAAATAAAAATTAATTTAACAGCGGTTGGTAGAGTGTAGCTGTTTGTGGGGACTCTTTTTGATTCATTATATTCGCAATCGCCAGTGAGGGAGTAGTAGGTGTTTTAGCTGTCTGCACCGTAGTCGGTGGATGTACAATGACGGATGTTGCTACCGCGGTGGCAGTTGGTGTACATATTGTCGTTGCAGCTTTCTTTATTTTGTTATTAATTCTCTTGATGCTACTACTGTTGTTTTTTCTTTGTCCCGGTACCTTTGACACTGACGATTTAGGCCGCCTTCAGTCGCCGAACCTACTGCATGCCTTCTTCCATTTGCATTGGGTGCACCATTGTTCGCGACGTTCCATGCCATAGACTTTGCGACATTTTTTATTCTCACCACGGGTACGACGATTTGGTGAGTTTGGTGTACCTTTCGTTTTTGTATTTTGAATGCTCGGTGATTGTAGACGATGAGTCGTTGTTACTGTGGCAGTTATTGAGGCCGGCGATGGTGTCTGCATTCGGTGATGATGATGATGATTGTGTTGTTGCTGTTGCTGGTGATGTTGTTGGTGATGTTGTTGTTGTTGTTGTTGTTGTTGTTGTTGATGATGATGATGATTACCGCCGGTATGGTGAATATTTGAGCTTATAGTCACCGTTGTTGAGCTTGGTATGCTGTGTTGCATCAGTTGGTGATGATGCTGATTATACTGTTGTTGTTGTTGATGATGATGAGAATGTTGCGGTTGTTGTTGATGTTGATTTACCGTTATAGTCTGATGTGGCATTTGATGAATCATATGGCCGCTAGTGCTATTTGGGCTACCAGCACTACTGCTGCTGCTACTACTGCTACTGCTGTAGTTATGGTGATGATGATGAACATAAGTTGGCGATGGATACGGTGCAACCGATGTGGACGGACGTGGTGACCAACGAGCATGTTTCATTGGTGATACCGGACTGTGTTGTTGTTGTTGTTGTGGCTGTTGTAGATGATGATGCTGTTGTGCTGGCACTGGCGATGGCCATGTATAATTGTGATGGGCTAATGGAGACGATGGACTTATTGTAGTAAATTGCTGATTGTTGTTAGCGCCATTATTGCTGGTGTGTATGAATTTTGAATTGACCGGTAGAGATTGTGCTAATCCTTGTCTGTAAAAAAAAAAAACACAAATAATATCAACTGTTAGCTTTTTTTCTATTTTTTTTTTGAATAATTATTTCTTAACTTACTTGAAATTCCCAACAATTTGTCTTTGGTATTCGGGATCTTCGTGTGGTGGACGTGCCATATCGCGATGACTTAATGTTGGTGGTGATGGTGAATTAGGTGCTTTACCCTCCTCGCCCTCATCTTCAATTTCTGTATAATAGAATTCTTCCTCGTGATCACTTTCGGTGAATGAGCCATCATCTTCGATAGAGCGGCGAGCTTTTTTAGGACTGTAATGAAAGAAGAAATTCATTTTATTAAGCGTTTCATAAAAAAAAAAATATAGAAATAATATATTGGTACATATGTATGTCTTAACTTTCTTATGTGCTGAACTTTGTAATCCGCATATGGACATCGAGAGATAAAAAATCAATCAATTCAATAGAAGGGTTGTAAACAAGTCGGTTACTGGATAGCCACTAGAGATCGACAGCTGGATATGCTGGATTAATTTAATGATTGAACAAAGACTCAGTCGAACACGCCAACAACGCTCGTGAAAATAACATTTCCAAGTAGATATTGATTAACTTAAAGCGGAGAGAGAATGAATTCTACACATAGAATGTCTTGCACTACTGTAGCATCTTAGTTCCAAAAAAAAAAACTGAGAAGTGGAAAGGACAAATGAAGTGCTGTCGTGAAGAGCTTAAAGTTCTTGCAACACAGCACAAGATTGCACTCTCTTGGATCCCTGGACATGAAAATATACCAGGCACTGAGAAGGCCGACGAATTGGCCAGACGAGGTACAGAATCGTGCGCATCCCGCCGTGCTTACTGATTAGGGCTTTTAGAGGGGCTAACATGAGATGGTCCTCCCTAGACACTTGTGCCATCACCTTGTGCCTTATTTCGATAAGAGTAGGACCGACAGAATTATGCACAAGGATAGAAATTCCCTTTCTACACTAATAGTAGTCATCACGGGATATAACAATGTGCAGTACCCACGAAAAAAATAAGACTAACGATATGGTGATGAAGAAGTCAATGAGAACTCACTTTCTCTGTCACTGTCCACGTCTTATCCACCTTAGATTTAAATTTCTCTGGCGGAACTCATAGGAACCATATTTGTAGAACTAGGGTTAACCAATAGACAAGGGACATTTCTCCCCTGTGGTTATCAAATTGGGTTTGTATTGACCTGAGTTTGGCGTTGTGGATTCTTCCAATCGCCTACCCACTGACCTAACCTAAGTTGCAATATACGAGTACTCCTATGCCTCGTGTTGACGACCAATAATTATTGAACATGGGCAACGATTGGTTTTTGGAACGTGAATATCTATTCGCCATTTAAAATTCCTGGGTCGCACTGATATGGACCAAGGGTCTTAAGCACTTACATAATACCGCAGATAAGATTGCGTAAGCTCCTCTATAGTTGCCACAGCTAACATAATCGGGCCAACAATGCTAAGGTTCCATTCATCGGGAATATTTTGTAGATGATTTGAAACATTCTCCTTTATTTTCTCAATCGGGTACTTCTCATCCTTAAAGTGAATTAAACTTCTTCTAAAACAGTAATGCCTACCTTGCAGTAGTCATAATGCTCAAGGTGAACTTTAGGCTTCGTTCGAGTTGCTATGAAGTTCTCGTTCACGTGTCTATAACTCAAGTCTTCATGACTAAGTCTAGCTCCATAAAAAACTTGAATCTAAACAGGCGCTGCTTCTATCCGACTAATTAATCGGCAGCACTTCTGTTACGTGACCTATTACTCTATATGCAGACCCGAAATTTTTTGTTCTTATCAAGATTTCTAGAGTCGTCAACAGTTAAATTATCTTTGTACGAGGCTATTGGTTATCTCGCAACTATGGGTGTTTTTTTTTCGTGGTCAGGCAGTTATACCGACGAAAATACCCAACCTGGAAGACCAAGCTAAGGATAACCCTTAGGATAAGATGCTGAATATAATGATGCCAGTAACAATACGGAATGCGAATGCTGTCGTTGTTCTATTAAGGGCTCCTCCGCTATCATCTCTTTTTTAAGACCGTTCCTTAGGCTTGCGATATCTTTTTTACTACTAACCCGTCAAACAACCTGAAATAAGGTATCTGCAAGTCATGCTGTGAACGTTACCATTCATTCCATTGACAGAATTCCTCCGCTGCACGTTCTATAGAGGGAGACCTCTTACTAGACATGTAAGGCGCATGTTACTGTTAATTGGGTCAACAAGAGATACTTCGCCTCTCACAGGCGTTCTAATCTTAACTCGACGGTGCTTGCGGAGGTCCAGGTTTTCAGCTTAGCGTTTGTAATCAGTTTAACAAAAATCTGGTTCATCCTCTGGGTTTCAATCCATTCCCCAAGACATCGCTTCTTCTGCTAGCTAGTACCGGACATTGACACAATATATGTGCTGCATTTTAGCAGCCATTTTCTCCGGCCTACAACCTTCCACGGTTGACCACCTTCTCTGGTGTTCTACCTATAGTTGTTTACTAGGTGCTCCACCATTCCTTTGCCATTCGCAGCAAACGGTTCTGGACCAGAAAACTCCGAGGTTGACCCTTGCTTTGCTACAAATTCCGCCTTTTCGTTGCCATCAGTCCCTACGTGCCATTTAACCCAGAGCTCATTTGAGATGAGCACTCATTGAGTTCATGAACCCATTACAATGCCAGTGATATATTGTTATCTGTTTGCTCCATGCGTCTAATCATTGACTGGCTCTCCAAAATACAAAAAAAAAAAAAAATACAAATTTTTGGAGCCTGGGCATAGCTGTGCTATAATAATATTTTTACCCGCAACCTGACCTTCTTTCAGGTTATCCAACGCAAGCAATAGAGCAATCCTCTCGGCTTGATAGATAGTTCTAATTCTTTTGAAAAGACATATGCCATCCATCATGGACCCATCCGCAAAGATGATCACATCACAAATATGACTGAACTACATAAACTTTACGTTTCAAAAGTAGTTGTCCTCGGCAAATAAAAAGTCCATCTCTGTGCATATAGTAATTTTGTAATAAAAACTCCAAAGCCAACCCTGTTAAATTTCCATCATCTACTACAATTTTATACCAACATATCTGCACACAACAACCACCCCTGTTTTTCGTGCTCAATCGCGAATACTACACCAACATTCACCATCTGTCTCCCTTGCTCTTACACAGCTAACAGCATAAAAACCGTAAAATAAAATTCGCAAATGGCACTCGAAAGAGAAGGAAGTTCATCAAACCAATTATTTATCGGCAGCAGCAGCAGCAGCGCGAGTTAACACATTCGTCGTCGTAGTCGTGCGTGTGTGTTTTTCTTGCTGTCAAATTGTGTGTTTCAATTGTGTTTAGGGAGAACAAAAGAAAAACCAAAATTAAAATTCCCCACAAAACAGTGCTCCAACAATAAAATCACTAAACACAATCGTAACAAGTGCAATAAATCAATTAAAATCCATAAAAAAAAATTTCAATTCAAAGAAAGAGAAAGGCGAGGAAAAAAATTATCAGAAACGTGCTGTGCAGACGGCAAAAACCAGTCGTCGTCGTCGTCGTCGCCTTCGCTTCCCCCTTTTGCTGCGCTGTTTTAAAATATTCTTTTTTTTTATTTTATTCTTGTTACAATAAATTAAATACCGTGCTCTTCCCTTTTATTCACGAAATTCTTTGAAAGAATTTCATAATAAAAACGTGAAAAGAAAAAAATAGAAAAAGTAAAACGGGGCGCTCCACTACACACCATTCACCGACTCTCTTAACCAGTTCCCCCCCAGACGAGAAAAAAAGGAAAAAATCTCCCCCAAAACAACTATAATGGCGGTATCAATGGACAGAACATTTCGCGGAGTAAATATTTACGAGTTCTCGAACGAGACGAAGCTGGAATTTAGCAATAAATACAACGGAAGCTGCACAATGATTTGCAACTATGATCCGCAGGGCATTACGCTAAGGGTCGTCCTAGGTGAGTTAGGGGGGAAAATCCACAACCAGGGTTGGTGTGGTGTGTTTTAATTTTGCTGTTTTTCTTTGTCACTTTAGTTGGGTGGTTATTAACTTTTTTTTTTTTTTTATTTATTTATTCCCCCTGAAGCACCCCGGGGCTATAGAAAAATAAAATAAAAAAAAAAAAAAAAAAAAACGCGTCCAAAAATAGGCACAGCTGCTGCTGTTCTTGAGAGATATACAGACGACACCAAACAATAGAAAACACACAAGGACGATGGGTAAGAAGATGCTGCTCGTGTTTCTATTGATTTGTTCTGTTGTAAGGCGCTGCTGGCTGAGTGTTGTGTGCATCATCATGACTCTGATGATGCGAACAAGGATATTCTTACATATTTTGACCCGGAAAATCGATTTTGTCATGCACTCTTGTGTTTAGTTCGTTGGGTTTTTTTTTTTTTTTCTTACTTTTCGTTTTTCCCTTTGCTTTCTTCTCTACGGCTTTTGTGTGCAAATTGTATTCGATGGCCTTCTCTGGTGGGTAACGTGAGAAATGCAGCAGTGGAGGAAGCGCAGAGACCTTGAGAGATATTTTTTTTTGCTGCCAGTGGTGCTGGCGGTGGTGGTGTGTTGCTTTTTCTCTCTGTTATGAGATGGTTAACTGGTTCTCTGGTTAAGTTGAAGGCACTTGTAAGGATTTATTGCATTTTATGGGGTTTGGTTTACGTTATTCGTATGAAGGTTGTCATGAGTGATGGAAGAAGCACCTGTGGTGAGAGATGGGGTTGTTTTGATTTTTCCTTTTTTTTTTTTTTTTCTTGTATGTTTAAGCACATTTGCTGCGGTCATTGGTTTGTGAGGGCATTCAACCGAGCGTTTAGGTTTGGGGTTGTTAATTCACTAATTGGCAAGCTTTCGTCTGACGTCTTTCTTTGAACTAATTGCGTCCTTTGTTACAGAGTCAACGCATGAGAACAGTACAAAATCTCAAGTCTTGTGTCTGAGAACTAACAATAGAGCAGACCTAGTCTGGAGTGGTATGTTTCGAAAGTTATACGCCATCTAACACAAAATTACTAGTCGTATGGAGTAGCAGGCTAAGCATGCGTTCGTAAACGTAAAAATACAGCAACCAACAGCAGGCGCAGTATTATAGAAAAAGTAGTTCCTCGAACCAGAGCATATACAAAAAGCCTCGAGTTACAGTAGACCCCTTAGAGTCTCAGGATTTGAATCCCTTGTCCGAGGATTATTAATGCCACTTTGACTTGTCACCGATTCTTAAGAAGATGTACCTCTAAAAAGATCAAGAAAAACTCATCAAACAATTTAAAGCTACGTTGACATTTGATAACACAATGGACAACTTAACTAAAGGTAAACACCAAGTCGCTAAGAGGGAAAAAAAATATTTGACATGTAGTCTAAAAGGAAGGGAGACATACTTAGATCCATCTTAAAATGAACCTCTTAATGGAAAAAGAAAAGTTAGCTCATCCCTGCATTAAATCCATCCGCTTATAGGAGACACCACTCAGGGAGTACACAATGCACTCGTAAGGTACATGAAGCACGAAATACACGAGGATCCCACCTTTTCGGCCGAAAGTCTGCGTAATGGTACATACATCCGTATGAACTGACTATAAAATAATTACAACCAAAGCCTTAGCAGTCCTGGTGACATTTGTATCGACTACAGCCTTGGTTGAATATATCATTTGGTAGAGCAGATACCAGCCAATTGAACTGCTATTCAGAAGAGTATCCATTTTTCGGGAATACGCCTCATCCTCCACAAGTATTGAAAGAACATTTACTCAATGGTTAGACCAGACAGGAAAGACGAGAGCATTTAACTTTGCAATTGCGCTCCTAGATGTTTTATTTTTATGAATCGAAAAATTCAGCAATGATTTCGGACATGTCGCAGAGGGTAAAGGCGAATAAATTGTCCAGAATCGCTTCCTGCCAGGAGATCGTAATGGTTGTACATTGAAGATGAAATAGCTGTGCTATAGCATTGCCTGCATTGTATTGCAGTAGTTGCCACAAAGAAGCACGTTTATATGTTCATCATTCTAACTAATAAGCCTAAGCATTTCGACACTTAGTTCTGTCGCCGCAGGTGGAAAATCATTCAAATCTGTAAAACTACCAATGTTTGGAGGCAAGTCATAAGCAGATTCTCAATATGTGTAGCAACTGGAGTTATAACGAGCAGAGCAGTGGCTATGGACACACAAACGTGAAAGAAGACAACTTTTACTTCTGACAAGTAGATTCTTGAGATAGTCTCTTGGACCTCGTATTCTGAACCAAAATAGGATAGCAAAAGTTTATGCAAACAGTGCAGTTGCCTGATGTTTTGAAGAAAACAGATTAGATAGTCCAGTTGCTTAATCAAACATTTCTGGCATCGCAAGCTCTCCAAAGATTTGTATAATTTGTAACACGATAGGCGGCTGTGGCCCAGGGAATAGGGTGTAGCTCTGAGCTAAGGTTCCAATTAAAACTTCCAGTTACGAACAGATATCACCAATTTAGTTTCTACTTCTATGAGTGTCTCGTCAGCACATGAAAAACGACAAACAGCGTTCTCAAATTCAATCAAAACAGCTTTGCATATCTACGCAGTTAAGACGGAACACACCTCTTAAAACAGCTTCAATTTCAATCTTTCTTTTTTGCTTGAGATAATAAATCATTACCGCTGATTATAAGTCTACACACCCTATCATGCAATTTACAACCAGTTTAAGATAAGTTCTACCACTTACCATTCATCAGAATTAACCCTACAGGTGAACGTGTAACATGTTCAATGCTTGTGACTGCATATCGAATAATCTTATGAGAACTTTGTACAAGCAAATTGAATTTGTTTGATAAAAGCAAAAATTTTATAAGATTCAGTCGTTAGTTAAGCGGTTAGTGATTATATCATAAGTAGACTGATATAAAAATTTAAATTAAAAAGGAAGTTAAAGTACTTATATTGGTATTTCGTATTTCCGTTCATCGATATTGCGATGAATTAGGTTAGATTACGAATGGAGGCTCACGGCTGTCATTGATAAGAACTGTGTTTCGTAAGGTTAAGCGGGAGAGTCATAAAAGTTTGACGCTAAAAGTATGACCATTCATATGTATAACTACTGGGATTGGTAATTGAATACATGATACTGTTCTAGGTAGTCACGCCTTCAAAGTCTGTATGTGCAGCAGTGCGGTATTTGCTTTATAATCGAAGGAAATGAGAGAGTTCTGTGGAATTAAAGGTGCATGTGTTTGAGGTGTACCATGTACTCATCCAAGCAATCAATCGAACAAATAATAAGCTAGAGAATCTTCAATTGACAAGAGAAACAAACAGGTCGTCATAAACACAGATTTATTGTTTTTTTAGCGATCAAAGTTTTTGCGTTGAATGTCCAAAAATCGCCACCACGAATGAAAAACTTATCCTCACAGACAATAGCTATGCTAGGCAAGGCCCTAAAACAATGACAAAAACATAAAATAGGATTATATGTTTCGAAACTGGCTGAAAGTTTCAGACAATATTATCAACAAGACAAAGGACACACCAAACAAAACGCTTACTCTATTCATCAGAAAATAATGTGTATATGTGCAGATAAAGTGCACAGACGTCGTCTAAAGGATCAAGTACCAAGGCAACAGCAACAGGTACAAAAAAAAAGGTTTCTTAGTCAAAGGATGTCGGACACACAAATTGAAGTTTATTACTGTCTGACCTTCCTTTCAAAATGTAGTCTCTATGTTATTTGTTGAGCCTCACATAAAATCTTTCGGAGAATTTAGAAATGTTTTTACCAGAACACGGTAAATGATTCCTTCTCATGCTCTGAAGAGGCAGGAATATTTGTATAAGTACATATTGCATACCTAAGGGTCATTGTCTTTCATTCGAAATGTTATAGTTTCGCACAATGACAACTCCAGGAACTGAACTGTAGCGGGAAGTACATTGAATATATTTAAAATCTGTTTTGTAAGTCGATTCTTTGACGAGGTGGAAGACTAACAAGCCCTTGAGTTGAGGGAATAATTTCTCTACCCAGTTGTGAACACAATGGACCCACTTTCAGAGAACTTTACGAAGCCGCTTTCATCGTTTCTAATGCAGACGAGGAATTTTCGTGCAGGTACAGAAGTTCGGTTGAACTGTAACAATTTCCAAATGCGAAAGGACTTAGTGTGTTTGTGAAAAAACTTGAAAAAGTTCGACTGAACTCAGCACATGGTAGCACAAAGAAAAAGGTTTTGTCCGAAACAGTGAGAGAAGGTCAGTTGAAGGTGCACCAAAAGTGCTAGCGGCTGTGTTTTTCTGTCGTAACAATAAAAATGCATTCACACATTTGTTCGCAGCCTTCATTTCATCAAGATAACTACGACCACAGGCATATATCTAGCATGTGAGGCACAATGAATTCTTTTTACTAAATTTACTATCGGTACGAGAATAAGATGTTTAAACAGTCGCTCTGTAATTGTTTCATTGAAAGGAAATGACAATAAAATTAATGAAACTCAGATGCAACTTTATTTAATACTTGCGCTATCTTCTAACGAGATTCACAGATGCCTATCTGTATTCCATAGCTGCATACATAGCTACTCCTCTGTTACTTCCATACATCGGTGTACACTTAATTAAACACAATAAAAAACTCAACACCCATATGTGTCTATATGTTTAAGCGAATCGTAAACCAAGTGCAAAATATAGTATAATGTCATCAGCTTAGGAATGAATGAAATTTGTTTATGGTTCCAAACATCATTTCTTATCTCTTTTATTTTGTCACTTATCTTGGAAGTGCAAATTCTTAGCTAAAGTTCCAGACATAGATTTGATAGTCAATTACCATGCCAACATACGAAGTTTCATAGCAACTCAATTTAATGGGAAACTCATATGAATTGGGTCTAGTCTCGCACATGGAATGTAGTAGACTGCAGTAGGTTGGGGGTTTTGTGCGTCTCGTCGCCGTCGTCGTCTCATTGCTTTCATGCGAACTAACCATTACGACCATCTACATCTCTTACTCTGTTTCTCGTTTGATAGGATAATGAAAATATTTTCTAAGAACACTGAATTTTTTTTTTCTGGTTACTTTCAGGGTCAATATCGATTTGATGTTTACGTTTTTGGTTTGTTTGTCTTTTTTCAGATAATGATCCAAATTACTCGAAAGAATATCTAATAACATCCGATGTGGATACAGCTCAGGTAGGCCGTCAAACGCATGCCCTCACCCTGGATAATGACAATGTTCTATTAAAATTTGGAACAGAAAAAGGTTTGATTTCAAACACCAAACACCTCCATAAATGGCAGTGGACATAATTTATTTTTCTTTTCATGTAGATCATCATAAATTTCGCAAAATCATAGACAATGTCAAACGACTCCGCCCCAAATCAGTATTCTCACAACGAACTGAAGAGTCTTCCGCCTCACAGTATTTTCAATTTTATGGTTATTTAAGTCAACAGCAAAACATGATGCAAGACTACGTACGAACGAGCACCTATCAAAAAGCAATTCTAGGGAATTCATCAGATTTTAATGTAAGTCATCTATACACACAACACACAAAGTTCTTGAACATAATTTTCAACTTTCTTTTCTTTGTAGAATAAAATAATTTTGGATGTTGGAGCCGGTTCGGGTATTTTATCATTCTTTGCGGTACAAGCTGGCGCAGCTAAAGTTTATGCCATCGAAGCCAGTAATATGGCACAATATGCCCAACAACTGGTCGAATCGAATAGTGTACAAGATAAAATAATTGTTATGCCGGGTAAAATTGAAGAAATCGATTTACCAGAAAAAGTCGATGTTATTATATCGGAACCGATGGGCTATATGCTATTCAATGAACGTATGCTCGAGACATATTTGCATGCGCGTAAATGGCTTAAACCAAATGGAAAAATGTTCCCTACACACGGTGACCTGCATATAGCACCGTTTAGCGATGAATCTCTATATTCAGAGCAATATAATAAAGCGAATTTCTGGTATCAATCAGCATTCCATGGTGTCGATTTGACTACACTACATAAAGAAGGCATGAAGGAGTACTTTAGGCAACCCATTGTCGATACATTCGATATTAGAATTTGTATGGCAAAATCAGTGCGGCATGTATGTGATTTTTTGCGAGACAACGAGAAGGATTTACATAATATTGGTAAGAATTTTTTTTTGTTTTCTATCCATTTATAGTTATTTAAGTTTGAATTTAGTGTGTAAGCAAGAGAAATATGTGGATGAGGGGCTTGTACTACATTGTCTAGTTCCTTGAGTCTTGCTAAGTCCATAGTCTTTAGTACATTTACCGATGGAAATCAGTTCCGCCTTCAGGAAAGATAGCTTCTTACAGGCATTTTGAAGACAGCCTTTTCCAAAGTATCGGTTTTCGGTTGTAATCCTTTTAGTTTAACTGTTTATTACTCAAACAATCGCCCTGTTTGCAATCAGGAGACTGGATTTAAAACAAGAAGGCATGAAGGAAGTGTTTTGAGGGTAAACACATTACAAGTTCATATAATGCTCCAAGGAACTCACCTGTAATGATCCATAAAAATACAGCATTCGGGCCTCCAACCAATCAATCTACTAGAGCCTATTCTATCGAAATTCGTTATGATATGAACTTTAGAATGCACTCTCTAGGAACATATTTCCAGGAGCTTTTGATCACCAGTCAGTAGGCAGTATTTACAAAGTATTCACACAAAGAACTAGGCATAGGCACTGGCCATTGATTGTAAAAAGGCGGCGGAATTCTGATAAGGGAATAAACAAGCGTTTGGAACTTTTGTGATTAGATTTTTCTCAATACGCATCATCGTTTGATTGCAAGTGAGTCTTTTCAACTGAATGAGTCAATGATAGACCATCGGCACCCAAAAAATACGAGAACCTATTCCTAAGCCATAGTCAACAGCATTTTGGTCACTGTGTAGAAGTATTGCGTTCGGTTATTGAATGAAAGGTTGTTGGTTCAATACCCAAGAACACTCCGTTCAGTGAGGACACTACTCAACTCATGGACCACATCCTGATTTTCATTTATGCCAAGAGTCTCCAATGGAAAAAAAACTTCCGATCTCGAGAAGATGTTGAAGCCAAATTAATTTTTTAAAGACGGCATCAAAAAGTAGCCTGGCAGGTGAACAGAAGTTATGAATAATCGCAGTTTTCGTTACGATCCTTTACGTCCAGCTGGGGCAAATGGACTGAATCCCAATCATTTGGATCAGAATCCAGTGAAATAGGCGATGATACCTCCACCTTTTTTTTGAATAAAATCAGGATTTACATAAAATTCACCGTTGGAGTGTACAAGGATAGAGGGAACACGGAATATTGTCTTTTGGCATTATATTTCCCAAGTTTACACAAAGATCGACGCTGCTATTATTTTCTAGTCTCCGAAGGATCATAGTTCACATTTAAATGTGATTCGTCAAACTGGCAAACAAAAACTTAAAAAAAACACTTCAAAGGAAAACAGAATCCAATTCAAAATCAGAATTCATGAGACCTTATAAAGTTTACCTCGTGGAGGCTTGAAAAAATATTGAAATGATTGGGACTATTGCGTAACATTTGGTTCGGGACTACTTAAGTTTTATGGTCTCAGCACAGCTGTTACGAAAGCAACTTATGCTTTGCGGTTTGCTGCTGTAGAGTCTCGGCAATCACCGTGTGACTTTGTCGCATCACATTCTTTCATTTCTTTCAATAAATTTGATACAACTCCAGCTATTGTCATCAGCAAGTTAAACAATATCCTACCCACCGATTCGTTAATGCACGAAATTTTGAATTCGCGTAAAGATCTTTCGGAGGTTCTCGGGTTTAGTTAATCTAATAAAATTTATGGCTGTGGCATTCAGACTTCCAAAATATACTACTCATTGCCCATTATGCGTCTTCATTAGCATGTGGTAAGCCTGAATATCTACTGATCGACCTGTACTATATGTATATTGGAGTGATTGGTTGATTGATATGTGTAGCAAGTAATACAATGAAGCAATACTCCACAGTATGCATATAATCAGTATTAAGCATATAAAAGTTCTGTTTCTCTAAAAAATAAGCTGATTGTTCTTTTTCTTTTTTTTTTAGATATTCCACTTGAGTTCCACATCCTACAAACTGGTATCTGCCATGGTTTGGCATTTTGGTTCGATGTCGAGTTTTGTGGTTCCAGTCAACAAGTTTGGCTATCAACATCACCCACAGCGCCTCTAACACACTGGTATCAAGTTCGTTGCCTTCTACCAATGCCAATATTCATTAAACAAGGACAAATGCTAACCGGTCGTGTATTACTCGAAGCAAATCGCCGACAGTCATACGATGTCACAATTGATTTACACATCGAAGGCACCCTAATATCATCGAGTAATACTCTGGATTTAAAAAATCCCTACTTTCGATACACAGGAGCACCAGTTTCAGCACCACCTGGCACAAGTGCACAATCACCCTCCGAACAATATTGGCAGCATCTAGACGCCCAAGGAGTACGAAATGGTGGTAAACATTCATAGTTTCATTAATTTACTATTTTTTCTAAATAAATTTTCTATTTTAGCTGTTAATCTAGTAAACGGTATCACAGTAAACGGCCTGGGTGAGGCGTCAATGGACATCACGCATGCCATAATGAATCAAACCACCTAAAGAACAATTAAACAACAAACAAACAATACAAACAACGTAGAGCATCCACGTTATACCTATATACATATATCCTAAAATATTCAAGTTATTTTTTTTTTCGTTTAATCGTTTATAAGTTCAAAGTAGTTTGTAATCAGAGAAAGAAAAGTAGTACGAGACGAATGAGAGAGAGATGATTTCAGTTTCAGTTTAGAACAAAAAACAAAAAAAAAAAAAAAAAAACATTAGAAAAAGGAGTCGCTTAACTAGATTTACGCTGACGACGTTTCCTTGTGCTTTTTTCTGAAACTATGATGAAAAACAAAAAATAGAATTTGTTTGTTTCCGATGAGTGTAAACGGTTCTTGTTCTTTTTTTTTTTATAAATTCTTATTTTATACCAATTAGTATAGAGTAGAAAATTCTGTACGAACAGAGAGATTGCGATGACGTGAAAGAGTAGCGTTTTTATTTTTACATTATTCTACTTTTATTTATATTTCCCTCCATATAATGTTGAATGTTTGTTTTTTTTTTACTAAAATTGATATTATACATATTTTTTTTTTTTTTTTGAAACCATTTACCAATTAAGTTATAGGCATAAATCAAACGGTTTGCATTTCTCATTAGATTCTAGTTTTATTTTTTTTTTGTTTTCTTCTTTTCTAAGTAATATGAAGAATTTGAGCGTTGGATTTGATTCTGAGATGTTAACACCCGACTGGATAAAACCATAGAAAGTGGAAAGATTTGCAGCTAGAAATGAGCGTGCCGTCTTTATAGGCATGTGTGCTTAACGAATGGAGGAAATTCTATCGGATTCTATAGGACTTTGGTTTTGGAAAATTGTTATTCCGTAATATTTTTGAGTTATCGAACTCGGTCATCTAATAAGACGATCAACAGTTTATACGTCGTGCGATTTCTCTAACTTTTTTACATTCTACGGCTAAATTTGTCGCACGAATGGGATGACCCCAAATAGAGGGAATTAAGCGCAATTGTCGATTCAAATTGTAACAATTTACAACGAATTCAGCTCGGAATCATATCGAACGTTCATTGTAATTATCACATCTATTAAGTGTCTACTCCTTGAATAATGTAATTTATTTTTTTTTTCTTTTTTTTTTTTTTAATTGTTTTTTTGTTTTATCATTTTTAAGAAAATTTAACAAAATAAAAAAAAAAAAACTGAACGAAGGAGAAATTATATTAAAGAAAAGCTTTAGATTATATAGTTATGTAGCAGCGATGCGTTTCTTCCATTTCGAAGTAGAAAACGTAGATTATTATATTTTATTTCATTTTTTTTTTCTTTTATAGTTTACACAATTTAATTTAAAAAAAAAATAAAAATAAAGATAAAAACGAAAACAAAGACGAAGAAACTTAATTTAGTTATACAAAGACCGTAAGAGACAAAATGAAAGAAAAATAATAGAGAAAAACTACAGTAATAACAGAAAAATGTAAACGCAAAATTATTTTAGTTGTAATAATAATGATAATAATAAAAAGAAAGAAAAAAAAAAAAACTGAAAAATGGCGATATATCAAGAGAATAAACATAAATGTTTTGTAATTTAGTTTGTAACAAAAATGTGCTGTCAACGTTGGGTATTGGCCAATTAATCAGAGGGTTTAAGATTTATTTTATGTGAGAGCTCATGGTTCTTAATTTTTTTTTCTTTATTTCATTCTATATGGTGGTGAGCACAAAAGAACTATAGTAGTACTCTTTTCCAGAAAATATAAAATTTGTATCAGCTTAACTTTCTCTGATAAAGCAAAATATTTGGGTCTTATCCTGAATTAGAGGCTAAACTGGAAATCTAACATTTAAGAAAGAGTCAAGTAATCCACAGTAGGACTTTTCTCTTGCAAAAAAGCTTTTGGAAATAGATGGGGTGTACAACCTACATTAGACCGATACTTACATACCGGGTGATTGTGTGGTGGACAGCCTTAAAAAAAACTATAAGCTGCGACTATATCTAAGTAAGGTCCAACGTACAGGTTGTCTGTGCATAAGCTTCCTCTGGACATTATGATTCACCTGATATCCCTGTACATATTTAGCAAGCAACTGGCAGCAAGTGCAGCCGTTCGCTTCAAAGCTACTCTACAGTGGTCAAGAAAAGAATTTGGTCACGCCTCCATTCAGAATAATTTCAAAATCGTTCCCAAAAATACGGACTGCACGACCCCACGTCTAAAGTTTTATAAGAACTTCGTCGTCATCATCCCTTTCAGATCGTTCTGGAATGAAGAAGCACTTTTAGAAGATGAGTCGATCCACTTCTACACTGATGGCTGAAAAACCAAAGACGGAGTTGGTTTTTTTCCTTCCGTCTTTCAAATCATTGTAGCGTGTTCCAGGCGGAAATTATGACGACCAAAGAAGTCTTATCTTGGCTTAAGGAAAACGTGACATCTGCTAGGGATATTCGCATCTTTTCGGACAGCCAAGCAGCTATTAAATCCTTGGAATCGATCTCTATAGATTATCTAATAGCTCTAAAGTGCCGATCGTCTCTCACGGAAATGGCTGAGCAGTTAAATATTCACCTTTGTTGGGTGCCGGGGCATAGTGATTCCAAGCAACTGCAAGGCTGATGAACTCGCCAGAATAGGAACAACTTTATCCATTTTACCGGACAAAGACACTTTAGGTATACCAATTGCTACTTGCAAACTAAAATTCAAGCTGGATGCTATCGAGACCACAAATCTTAGGTGGACAAGTGGCTCAACATGTCTAGCCATACAACAAATTTAACCAAAGCTGGAACACTCCAAGAATTTGATTTCTCTCAATAGGTTGCATATCGGCACTTAATAGGTGTCATCGCTGGACGCTGTAGGCAAGCATAGAAGCATGGATGAAGAGAAGATGATGCAACCATTTCTCAGCTTCTTTGTTTCTGCCCAGCTCTCTTCTATGCGATCTGATAAACAATGATATGAAGAACCTCTTCCGCTTCATCAGAAGTTCAAAATGGTTTAACAAGTAGGTAAAGTGAAACTTTCTCCTATGATCCAGGTGGTATCACAATGTACATATTGCTGGTCTAAGTGTGTTGGCGTTTTTAAGCTGGCAGCCACTTCAACCAAACCAAAGCACAGAAAAATGGCCGAAAAGATGCCAACAAGGATGCGGCGAAGAGATAGGCATGGATTAGCCTCATAGAACACTTCGACCTTATTGAGATATTTATGTTATCCCCATAGGTGGCTATTTACTTATATGGTTTTGGTTCCTAGATAAAATCAAGTTCATGAATTAACCTTAGGATTGTTTGAGTTGAGGAGGAGATAACATCAGAAAACTGAAAATGTTTCAACCTAGTCCGAGCAATGACTTGATATTCGCATTGCAAAAAATTTTTAGCAAAAAAAAAAGCGTGACAGTTCCATGCGGGACCTGTAGCCTATATTCTCAACCATCCGTGTTTTCCGTGTTGAGTTCGTCATACGAATGGAAGAGCCTACTAAGCCCTATTATGGTATCAGTTCCGAAAAGTTACGAATCTTAGATAAATTCCGAACGCATGACACCATCACGGTATTGATTTACGTTATCTCGATTTACGTTGTCCGGTTTTTTCCCAATTTCGATTGATGTTGCCATAATTTCGTTGTTTCTCGAAATGTACATTTCGGCGATTTCGTGCACGTGCGCTTTTTATTTCACACTTGTTTTAGATAATCCAATTTTTGATATACATACATACATACTTACAGAAAGGGAAATACGACGTAAAGCGACACAACGTATATCGAAAAATAAATTATCTAAGACAAGTGCGAAGAAAAGGCTTGCACGCGCACGAAATCTGGGATATGCGTATTTCGAGAAACGACGTAAATCGAAATCATGACAACGTTAAGCGTAATTGGGAAGTAAATAATCGTACAACGTAAATCGAGGTCTTCTGTACGTTGTTTCGATATACGTTGCATTTTCTCGGGCCTGAAAACGACGTACCTACATACATACATATGTATATCGAGTCTTTCCTGTAAATGTATTTATCCCAAGAAAAATCGAAAAACTTCTCCGCGACGAAGATCTGTCGGACTACTTTGGGGAAATAAAGTACACGACAGAGTCGTACCTACTTTAGAGCTTCATGCTATCAGTTTACAGATTTTTCAGGATTGAAATTCAAGTCTAATCTAATAAAGTGGGTGTGGCATTCAAAATTTTTAATAAACTTATAACGATAACATGAAACTATTGTCTGGGAGAATTCAATAACATGATAGGGCTAACTATGTAATGCTGTGTCCGATATTCATATTCAAATATCTTTTGCAGAATGTTTTCTCTAAGATCTCAAAATGGACTTAAGACTGTGGTCTACGTGACTGGATCGATTTATATGTCATCAGGCTGATACTAACATATTGCGTGATCGTCTGGTGAATGGTTTTGGATAAAGCCGTTTATCGCTATTGTCTTTGACCTACATGCTACTACTCCAATAGTGAGTCTAACCTAATCCAGTCTACCTACTTCTCTATGCTAAACTACCTATTCCTTTCGCAAGACACAACAAGTACACCCTTCTACAACTCTTATTTGATAAAATTTCAAAACTTGCTTCCTCTCCAGGCTTAACCAGGAGGATCTTGGGCTTATTGTGGTTTATGTACATACTACAACTTGATATCTGATATCAAAAACTGCTCTAACTTGTCGTTTGTCTCTTAATGAAATGGCTAAACAAATTGCCTGTGCCTTGAGCACAAACATGCTTATGTATATAAGTGTTTGCCCATTATGATGCCCCTGTAAAGCTTCAAATGAACCGATGGAAGTTTCTGATTTTTGCATTCGCTATCTCACCAAAATTCATTGACATAAAAAAACTTCCTTCTGACTGACAAAAGGAATACGTGTGGGCTGGTTCATACAGCTTCTGCAGAAGTCATTAGAAAGAGACCACTTTTTGGTTCGGGTGTGAAGTCTACATTCACAACCTTGATATGTGGCCTTAAAGACAAATGTTAGCTATTACAGGATGGTATCCGAGGACTTTTACATTTCAGGAGAAATTATCCAAAATCGAGTGGTGTGTACTTGCGTATTACTTAAAGGAGTTTCTATAGTGTAACGGTTGTATTAATTGATAGATAGGGTGAAATTTGGAACAACCGTGAGTCTGAGTATCCAAAAGAGGAGGAGGAGGTTCCTAATTCATTCATATCTTTTAAGTAAATAGAAGATTTTAAGCATCCTCGAAGTCTGAGAAGATTTTTCAATCTTAACTCAAAAGAGTCTGAATTATATCCCTTAGGATTTAGTCACTGCAAATTGATATATTGTCAAGGCCTCCCTGTAGGCTCCTTCTTTGAATGCTTAACTTCATTGAGTTCCGTGCAATACTAAGGTAGTCGTTGTTTCGCTCTGTTTCTGGTTACGGGAAAGTACTTTTTGAGCGAATCTCGAAGTAAAAGCTCCAATAACCAATAGAAATGCCGGAACCGGTTACATGTTGAGTCCTAGTCCTACTAGAAGCAGAAGCGTAGTTCAATTTAACAGATATGGCGAAAATATTGAAAGTTGAACTTATTTTTGTTGGAGCTTACCAGTAGCACATTAGAACTATGTCCTACAATCTTTAAAAAGTCGTGCAATACGAATAGAAACACGGAGGACTGGGAAATGTTGTCAGCAATTTTATTCAGATTGAAAAGACCCGAAAAAGCTAAGATGCAAGCATCATAGTAGAAGTACACACGCGTAATCACATCGAAATTAAAAGAGAACTCTATATTAACTTAGACCGGATTAACAAGGTCCGTTTCGGCCATATGAAGCCAAAGTTTTTCGTTTTGTACATACATAAAACCCTCGACCACATCCTTATAGAAGTTGAAGACTATTGGAACGAAACTATCTAACTAAATAAGACTAGATGAATAAAAGACAAAAACAGCAAAAAAAAAGATTGAGGTGATGACAACCATCAAGACGTCAAGACAGGTCGAACGATTCAGCGACAAGTTCGGTTAAGTAAATGCTGCCCTATCAAGGATAATAACTAACATCATGGGCTCCAAAGAGAGCAATGTATTCTTTTGCAAGACACATCAATTTGGACAAGAATCACGATTGGTTCTCAACACTTCTTTGTCGTGTTTTATACATCCCTATTCCCGTTGTCACTTTTCAATAGCAAACTTTCAAACGAGAGTATGAAAGCTCTTGTCAACTAGATCTACAGTACTATTACAACTATGTCGGATCGGAATATGTACTTCCGAAGATTGGTTCAGAATTACCCGAATGACAACGGGAATAGGGCAAGACTACAAAACCTAATTGTGACAGGAACCTTATTGAACTAAGTCCGACATTTTAGGCTACTTAAATTTTTGACACACAAATGACCTCGGAATAGAATAGCTTCAGTCATTATCATTCTCAACAACAATTCGCAATAATTATGATGTCTCCCAATCACCCTACCTACACATGTATCTTGTTCTCTTATAAGTTACAACCTAATGTAGTAGTAGTAGTAGTACCATTTACCTTGACTTAGTAGGCGAATTTAACCCACTTTACATGCCGTTTGCAAAAAGTCGAAAACTATGTCAGTAACTGCATGTGGCAGCATATTTCTGCCGCCTCTTCAGTTTGTCTCCTCGATGTGTTCTATGTACTCGTGGAACGTTACAACCTTGTAAACCAAAGTAAGTGAAGTGCATACATACGGGTGTACATAGTATAGGTAGATACATGGCAAAAGGGAGTGTTAACGACGAATCTAGGTTATTGGGCCAAGCCGGGTTGTGAATTGTATTCGGTTGGTTGGTCGGTTGTAGTGGGTCGGAACTAGTATTTTTGGGGCCAAGGTTCCCATCGATTGTTTGTGTATTTTTTTATGTATCTATGTATATACATAGTATTTGCACTGCAACGTCGTTGATTGCTGCTCTTGCTACTGTAAAATGGTGGCCCTCAACACTTAATATTTATGTCGTCACATTTTGTGTGTTATCTATGCTTTTGCACATGTTGCACTGGAAGCAATTAAAAAGGTTACAATGGAAGTAGAAATTAAATTTAACATGCGATACACCGGGTGGGTAATACATACATAAATAATAAATAATAGAAATGGAAGCGGCTTAAAGGGATTAAAGCTGTTGGAAGAAGGACATATCACATGTACCACGATTGGTGTCTATGTACATATATCTCAATGGAGTTTTTGAATTAGAATAGATTTAAGAATTCCTTTAGGGATAATACAGTTAAATGTGCCGGAGGGACCTTGGGCAATCCTCAAGAGATTGATTTACTACTACTGAATTTAATCATTTAAAAGGAGGCAAGACAAGGGATGTCTGTCGACTAGGAGTTTGGCATGAAGCACCATTTCGTTATACGTTTCAATAATATGAGTTCTGTTGTGAAGTTCGACAGGAGATATGAAGAATATCTTAAAATGACGATGAATATCAACGTCCGTTGAAACAAAGCTATAGATTCCGTGAATTGTTAGAAACAAGAGCACTATGATGGAATTATAGGATGGTAGGGTAGGAACATGGTTTAAAGCGCTACCTCATTCTACATCCTACTTTTCTTCCGGGTTGTAAATTCAAAGTGTAAGCTTTGTGTGTTATCAAAATTTTGACGGACTATTTAAGGGACAGAGTTCGTGTGGGCTATATACTGATGTACCACAAGGCTGTGAGCTGGGTACACTGCTATACATGTTATGAATGAAGGCGTCACCCATCCTATGGGGATAGTCATTGTCACAACAGCTATTGCCTTGCATGAGGTTGAAATGAATTAAGACTAGTAGTACGTCAAACTAACGTAAAACTGATGAGAAGTAATAAGAGGGTAGAAACAGTCATTATTACATTAGAAAGTCATACAATAATACCGCGGGTACCATGTCAAACTTTTGGCCAGAAAGATTCGAATCTATTGCCTAAGATGACTAGTAGCATTTAAATAAGTACATTCATGTGAAAATCAATCTCGGGAGAGGGAGGAAGTGAAATCAGTCTATTGAGTGTACAGAATTGGCTACAAGTTACAGTTCCAAGATATGCATGTTATAGATATCATGCCCAACACAGGAAACCATAAGCAGGACGATTCAGGCCCTCAAGAACAATGTTGGTCAAGGTATTCGTGAAATAGGGGCCGACACCATGGAAAATGTATTGAAACATTGGGTTGACAGGATGGCCTACTGCCAAGCCAGCCGAGGCTGACATTTTAATTAATCGGAAGGTTCACTCTTTTCAATAAAGTAACAATAGTTAAAAAATACTAAACGGTGTTGTTTTTTAAAGCATTTTTTTAAAAGAAGTCAACAGATGGCCCCTCTATAAAATATACAAGTGCCCAACGAGCACAATGATAGAATAACGTCTTCCAGTAAGATGGAGAAAAAAGTAACACCGATCAGCTCAGACTAAACCACCTTAACAAATGAATGCTTAACTGGCGCCCCACACAACTAACAGCAGTTGTAATTTAAGTTGGTAGGAATTCCTCACGCTGTAGTTCCCCAAACAACTCAGTAGTTTTTCTTTGAAACGTTTGCATTTCAAAGCTAAAAATAAGGAGGAACTTTTACCAAATTGGCATCGAAAAAACCCTCGAAATGAACTAGCAAGGCGTCTTATGAAAAAATGGGAGTTTCAAAAAGAATGCCCTGGTCAATGATCTAGCATTTTTCAGGAAATGGGAGGGTTCTCTAAGACTTGTCGGGCAGAGATTTACACGATCCGTGGATTTGTTGAATGCAACTAAGGTAGAAACTATTTTAAGCTTAGAAGCCAAAATGTCATTAAACCAATGAGCCATTTCTATTAGCTTAGAGCCTTTATCGAAAGCCGACAGGTCACCTACAAAAATACATTGAAAATCGGCAAACTTATGCAGAGGCTGTGCCGCGGAGAATACAATCTAATGCCCAAGTCTCAGTAGAACTAAAAAGTAAAGCAAGAAAAACTTTCATCGTACAATATCGAAGCTGAACTCAGAACATTTTAGGAAGGTCGCTATCTGAACACAATTGCTTCGAAGAGCTCCAAGTGAGGATGTAGAACCTTAACTAAGAATAACTAAGTACCACCACGTACTCCAAACGGCAAAATTAAGAAGCTTTCTTATGTCAGTTATACTCTTGCAGGCTTGTCAGATATTTTGTGAGATATGGAGCCTTGAACAAACCTTTTGATTCGAACTTCAGTAGTCCAATTATTCAGACCATGGCAAGTAATTAACCAACGAACGTTGGAAACGATAATAAATTGATTTGGTGTAATGGTTTGAAGCTCAGATGTTGTTAAGCTTCATAGCTCTTTGTGTAGTGTCCTAGCTAATCGAGTCTGTTGCGCATTTGATTTTAGGATTGATTCGAACAACCTGAGATACCTACAGACGTAACGTATTGTGGTGACAAGTTGTTTGATGGGAATAAGTCGAGTGACAATTGGGAACATCAAAAAGGCATTATTTTGTGCCAAAGCCTGAATATATTCCTTTATTTAAGTACAAGTGAGCAGCCTAGTCCTTCTTTAACCTCATTCCTGGTTTTGAGAAGAATAAATAGAAACTAACTAACGGCGTCCCTCTAAAACCTACGTTACTGCTGGTATAAAACTTCTCGCTCGACTCTACCCCTTCGAATATCAAAAAAATCTAAATATAGTATTCAAGAGGCAAACTATTAAGTAAATATTTTAACAAACTTACCCAATATGAGCATCTCGAATGTGTCTTTCTATATTTGAGAGATCCCTCTCTGTGAACTCGCATTTCCTCCAGGTGCATTTGAATAAACACTTATTTGCCTGCAATCAGAAAAATTAATACACAAATTAATTACCAAGTTGTTTACATACATATTCAAAATTATATTAAACAACAAATATGTATTACCACATCCTCATCGATATCCATATCCAATTCACACACAACAATCACACACAGGAAATTCGATGCACCCCCGCAGGCCTATTTACGAAGTGAATGGTCAGAGGTGGTACAACCAAATTGATCCCATTGCCGCGCTTTAATAATTTTACCCATAGAATAGGAATGCACAAGCCGTCTTGGCATACATTTTTCCGGTGTGAGAGTGCAACTTTTGGCATCTCTACATTGCCTCGCTTGCACACTGGTTGATATAAACCATATCAGTGGAATAAGAGCATAGTACGTATTCGTCCTAGTGACCCAATTTTTGCTTCTATTTTTCAACCCAAAATACACACACACATACATGCATACAGAGACTATGTAGTTAAGAGAGAATGCAGCCCTTAATGCCGGGGTAGACTCTTTGTTGTGTGTGCATCCCTTTTTCGATAAGGAGCGCGCTTTTATACATGTATTCCGAACTCTATGCTATGCAGGGTGGGCTTGTTGATCTACTAATGTTGTAAAATAGAGGGTGGGGGTAGTAGTGTGTCGGTGATGACCTGGTTTTTGCAATGCAATACATGTACCAGTAGAAATGGAAGTAATGCTGGGAATGACCCAGTAAATGATGGCAATATGGGTTATTGCATTATTACTGACAGAGTTATGTACTGCTGCAAGTACAGTTGTGTTTTTAAATTCCTTTTAGTTTTGAGCTTTAAATTTAAAGGGGGTTTTTCTTTCCTTGATAAGGATTTATGTGATGTTTTGCGGCGAAACGAAGAGGACTGCAATGATAGAAAACATTTTCCCGCACAGGAAACAACTTAGGAGTGGCGTATCTTAGTTGACTTTAAAGTGACAGTACACAGGGTGTTTTGGATTTGGTGACATTGCAGCATTTGACAATAACCAGACTGAATTTGATTTTTGCTAGATTCTGTACTTAAATTACTACGAAAGTTTAATAGACTTACGGTTGCCGGGTTTAGGAAAGACTTTAAGGGTCTATATTTAGGCTTTGGAAGCTATGATATCTAAATTAACAATAAGAAAATCAGTGATGCCAAACTTTGTATTTCAATCGACATGATAGCTTGGTTCTCAAGTCGGTTTTTGTTGACTGATCCCTAGTTTTTAGACCTTTTAGCAAAGTCGTATTGTAAAGTGGGTTTGGATCGACTGATTGTGACAGATGCCAAAGAAATAAGTTTTATTTTAGATTCGAATTTACTTTAGTGAGGATCTGTCTCCTAAGTTTTAGAAGCGCGTTAAAGCTACTTCGACATAAAATTGACTTTGGTAGCCCATTAATGTTGCCCTAGACTATCAACCTAGGCGCATTGATTTGAATGTTATTAGTTTAGTTCTGTGGAATGTCATAGTGAAGTGATGCCCATCACAGGTGAAGTTTTTGCTTTGGCAGCACCGGATTTTCAATGGAAAAGAAGCTACTACTAGATCATTATCCACATCGAATGAATTGCCAAAAATACTTAAGCTAATAGAATCAGGAACGCATAGAAGGAGACTTGACATGGATCAGAAATCCATTATAAAAAAAGAAGAGAGAAGTGTTCATGAATAAGAAACTTCTTTGCGCAAAGCATATCAAGTTGAACCCATTCAAGACGCTGTCAGTTTTCTAGCAATGTAAGAGACATGGGCAAGACATGGGGGTTATCACTGAAAAATGTCCTCGTGATCAGATCAATACGACTATGATAAGACCTTTTCTAGCTTATGCGTTGGTTGTTTGGTGGATGGGGGCTTTCACGTAAGTATTTGACTGCCTTCTGCATAAAACTCCAAAGAACGGCCTGTCTCGGCTGCATTGGAGCTTTTCCGAGTACGCCTGACTCTGCTATAGATGCTCTGCTTGATTTACTTCCTCTTGATACATTCATCGTGGGCTGTACTATCAAAGCAATCTACCGTCTTAGATTGGGTGGGGTGGCTTTTAGTATCATCCGCACTAGAGTTTCGATGACCCTGCGCGACACTTATCCTACGACTCTGGTTCCATTGATATGCCGTCTTATGCAATGACACTGGAACTCTGCTGTTCAAGACTAGTTTCTTCTTCCGTTCAGGACTAGTTTCGCGTAAAGTCCGAACCTGGACTGGGCTACAGTCGAATCTTCACTGATGGTTCCGAAACTAGTCAAGAATCCGGTGCTGGTGTCTTCGAGGAAACCAACAACACTAGACTTCACTACTCGTTAGGGAAGCATGCCTCTGTTTTTCAAGCGGAGATCTATGCTATCCTAATGACTGCCGACTATATTGTTAAGAATAGGTGGCGAGGTTGTACTATCTGCGTCTGTAGCGACAGTCAACCTGCTTAACCCTGTAACTTGTTCCAAAATAGTTAGAGAATGCAAGAACTCTTTGAATTCGGTCGTAAGGCCCAACACTCTGGCTCTTGTCTGGGTTCCAGGTCACACTGGGATTGCGGGAAATGAAATCTCCAATGAGATTAATAAGGAAGGCTCAGAGAATAATTTCTCTTCTCGGGTCTTCGGTTAGGACCTCCATTGACGATTCGATTTCGAACGACCGCAAGGTTGCTCTCAATGATGCAGGCAGACTAAACGTATGCACCCGAGCGCCTGTACGAAATCAGCGGCATTCTTATTGTCTCTCAGCAGAAAAGACTGTAGACAACTTATTGGCGTTCTTACGGGACACTTTCCTTTTACCAAGCATCTTAGAGTGCTAGGCTTAAGGGACACCACTATCTGCGATGCTTGTGGAGAAAATGACTTCGGATCATTTGATGGTAGATCTTTGGTGCTTATGTGGTGAATGCTGATACTGTAAGCAGCTCCTCATCGTTGAAGTGCTTTCTTGGCTTTCTCCAATAGTCCACGAAATTCCAGTGAAGTGGGTAATACTAAGTGATGCTTCTACTTGCATTTATGCGATACCGAATGCTTGACAAAAATCTAATTCATCAGTCGGTGAAACTCGAAAGACTACAGTGTCCTTCATTGATAGGAATTCCCAAGTCTTAAGACTGAACTTGTAAACTGATAGCCAGTAGTTTGTTGACTATAATTATTGGGAGAAGATACAGCATAGTTTGATGGAGAAGAGGTTTTCAGTGGATTACTGGTGGTACTATTAATTTTAACTTGAGGTCATCGAGTTAGAAGCTAATTGTGAACTACCTATAGATGCTTAAACAAAGGAGAATACCGGTGAAATAAACCATCGAATACAGATCTCCGTCACAGTTGTTAATTGTAAATTTCGAAAACACGTTTCAAAACTTAAACAGAGAGATATGTATGACATCTCTTCGCAATCAAGGGTCCTTTCTTGTAGTTCATTGGCCATTATCAAGCCGTGATAAGACGTTAAGATATACAAGAGGATTGGCGCCAAACGATAAGGATAAAAGGATAATCAAAAAAATTTTGCATTATTCGTTTGAGATAAGTCACCAATGCTTCGAAGTTAACCCGAAGGGATAACACACTAGAATGTATCATCTTGGTGCCGCGCTCTAGTAGTCCAACCCATACTATAGCGAACACAAAAACAAAAAAAAAATAAATCCAAGGACCAACACTTCCTGGTCAGCTCAAAAAGGAGAAATATATCCTATCCAGTGCTAACTATGTAGGTTGGATTTTTCGTAACAACCTTCATTAATGGTTTATCCTCTGCTATCGGCTAAAAGTTTCGTCGAAAAACTCTTTCGTCAAAGCACTGAATAAATGGATAGGAATTTAACCCTCAAAACCTATGATTTCTCATTCTTTCCCACAAGGAAATATACGGGAAAGGGGTCGAACAAAGTCTATTTAAGGCAACATAGTTTTTACCTTTAAACGACGCACATAAGTTGAAATGTAAACTTTACTGGTTTAAAACTTAGTTGATCCATGAGTTGTGTCTAGACTAATCGCAGCAATATTTTTCACGACTTTATGTCAGTCTGTTTCAGTTAGAGAACAAATATTGGACAACCTTCCACTTAATAACCCACCCACCTACATTATGTACAGCCATTCATCTTCATTATGTAATTCGTGGAAATGCTCTTTTTCAAAATTTATTTAAGTATGTAACGCCGTCAGATTAATACAAAACCGTACCAAATCCATTAAGGGCATGTACACCACCTCCAAATCCGCTTACGGTCGGTTTAAATATCGTCCTTTTAGTATTCTTATAATGTAAAAGCGGCTTATTACATTCCTTATCCCCACAAAGGATACTTCTCTGCCCCCAAAACATTTTTCTGTGTACTTTACAACCATGGCAATTTGTGTGACCAATAGGTCATTGATAATCATTTGCCAGAGTACATCTCCCTAATTGTTCCGCACAATAAATATTCATCCCACCAAACCGACATCAACAGGATGCCTGAACACCTGATACCTAGCTAAATGGAATTTCTTCTGCCTATAACCTGCATCAGTGAGTTTCTAATGGACCCCCGCCCGATGGTGGTGGTTTTACCTTTCCATTTATTTTCTCTAAACGAATGGGCGGTGAACAAATCACTCGAACTTATTGCCAAAAACCTATTTTCAAGCTGTCACCGCCATCACCACCAACAGTGTGATCAGATCTAAACGGAATAAAAAAAAAAAATATAAATAAACTGAGGGTTCTTCTCTAAAGTTAAAGCCATGTGACATCCCTACACGGTTATCTTTTTATTTACCCTTTTTTTATTCTGCACAATTATTCCTGCCTTTCATTTTCGGGGCTCGTTCCATTACTACACACAAACTCTTGCTACACACAGCCATCCATCCATCTATCGAAAAAGGGATGGAATTTTCGCTTACAAGAGTGAGAAACACGAAAACTAGGTCAAGCAATTTTTGCCGAGTGCGCTGGTACCAAAAACACAACACAGTCAGCACCAGTAAAGGTGAAAAAAAGGACAAACTTTTCCCAAACATAACCACGCTCCGCACACGAGAATGGCGAATATGTTTATTTTGTATATAGGAAGTCCTGGATTATTTTCTGTATATAGGACACATCAGAGTCGAAGAGATAAACCAAGAGAGAAAGCAAGCCATATTCAGCGTCAGCCTTTCTCCTAAAGAGAAACTACGCTCAACAATCTGAGAGTGTGAGAGAGAAAGCTTCAAAGCTTTCTTAATTACACGCGCATCAGAGAATTTATGAGAAAGGGAAATTCCACAATGAAAATGAGAAAGACACGAGAAAAAACAACAAAGAAAAACACACACACGCGTCGGCTTTATCTCACACCGAACCGGAAATGGTTAGGGTGAAATTAATGGCGGTCTTTAGGTTTCTGGGGTAGCAGTCTAGCTGGAAGCTGGCGCGCAACCCGACAAAGGATGAGAGTGTGATTTAGGGGATTTCGAACTTTTCTTTTTGCCTGTTCCTTGCTGCCTGGCATACAAACGATTGATTTAATTTTCTTTTATTCTTTCTACGAAAATAGGGGAGTACGAGATAAAAGGTCCTTTTTACTTGGACCATTACTGCCTAGTGTGTTGTTTTTTTTTTCTTCATTATTGTGATGAAGTAATTTGAAGTACACACTGGTCGAAGAAAATTAATTTCGTGGGCTAATTTATAGAAGTTGTACTTATTATTGTCCTTCCGTTTCAGATGGATTTCTTTCCTGTTTTCTGTTTTCTGTTTTTTTTTTTCACCAGAATTGGGAAAAGTTTCTTCTGCTGGCGATGACTGGTTTTTCTGTTGATTCGGCTAATTAAGTTGTCACGTTATGCTAGAGAGTGAATCAATATAAGCACTCGCTGTGGATTGTACAATGGAACAATAGACGAAAATATTTAATTAAAAGAGTAGAAGGCAAAGATTCGACATTTGTGAACCAGAGGACACCTGGTGGGTTAATGATGTTAATGGTTAAAGGTACATACTATAGCAACGAAATGAGAGGAAGTAGGGGAAAGCTGAAGTGCATAAGGAGAAAAATACGAGGATTTATGTCCTTTCGGTACAAACTCGACGATAAAGAAAGGAAAATGAATCCTCCTCTTTGTGGTCAATGAGATTCAAATAAGAAAAACTAATACCATACTTTCTTAATTCGATGATAGAGGATTCCAGAGCAAGAAACTATCTAATTCCATAGAAAAATTCCTCAAGGAGTTGTGGCTTCTTGTGTTCAATGAGATCTTAAAAACCAAAGAATTTGATACTGTTCATGTAATGGCATTTTTTGTTGATATTGTCAGTCAAGTTAGTAAGCTTTTTTAAATAATTGGTGAAAGGACCTGTGCTGCACTTATTCAGATGCTTGTGAACTCTCGAGAGTCACTTTCCCAGTTTTGTTGTCGCTCGTTCTTCGACTTAAATTTCTGGAATGGAAGCGCTTGTCACATGGACCCCCAAACCACTCTTTCTGTTTGTGTCAAAACCCGGAAAGTCGAAACAGCTATACTGATTCTGACACATACACTCTTGTGAACATTGATAACAGAGATATCTGGATCCTACTCTCTTAACCACACATCGACCAGGGGTTCTTTCCACAAGGTTTTTCCACAAAATGAGGGCCACTATAGCGGCACGGAACCATGACTTGAAGGCCAACTCATGTAGTTTCCTCCACCTCGAGCTTGTCATTGGCTACGCTTTCATGAAAAGGCTTCGTATCCTCAAGAGGAACATATCCTTTCACCTTGGTGAAGTTAAACTAGTCTTTAAGTGCACCGGCAAGACAGCTGAAGGACAATACCTGTATCTTTTAATCGCTCCCGCAAAACTGGTACGGCTTTTAGGGTCCGGAACAATGACTGGTATTTTAAATCCGATAATTGAAGCCACTGGGCGCGCTAATTCTAGTGTAGCAAAGAGGATTTATGAGGCGGCTAGCTACATTGGGTCGTCCTATCCCGATTGGTTGCTGGAGGGAAAATGGCAAAAAAAAAAATCAATTAATCCGGCAAGCTTGATTATCGAAGAAGGATCAATGAGCACTATCAGACTCCGCATGCAAATACGACGTTACTTCCATAAAGCGAAAATTAAATCAATAAAGGAAGAACTAACTTAAAGTACATTACATGGTTTAGTGACGAAAATTGGATACGGAGCTCAAATAGCTGCTACACATTCGATGAAAGGCTTACCCGGTTATGTTTCTATATTTCAGCTTAGGATCAACGAAAGACATCAGACACTTCAGGCCAGACTTGAATGGCTGTAATAAAAGACTTCTGCAGGAAGTATGTATTTCTCCACTCATTGCATTTTTTAAACCCAGTACTAACTTCAGACTGTTATATCTGTCATACCATTTGTCAAATTACAAACTGTCAGTGTCATTTTTCATTCAGTAGTCTTTGGAAATCGTAAAATTTGGTTTCAAAATTATGGTTCATTACAGTGACGGGCTTTGGAGGAGGAGATTTAATGACGAACTATACGAGCTATATAGCAACATCAACCTAGTCAAAAAATTGAGCATCAGTCGTTTGAGATGGCTAGGACAACCAGTGTTCCGGCTCGCAGAGTTTTCGAATCAAACCCGGAGGGACAACACAGTTGAAGAAGACCTTGCCTTAGGTGGCGCGCACAAGTAGAAGGGAACCTCACCAAACTTGGAATGTGCAACTGGAGGCAGTTAGCAATCAACTTATTGAAGGAAACATTCGATGAACGCATAATTTCGCGTAATGGAGCTTTCAGTTGGCCTCCAAGATCTTGTGATTTGACGCCTCTTGATTATTTTCTTTGTGGCTACCTAAAGTCGTTATTCTACGCTGACAAACTAACAACAATCGACGCATTGGAAGGCAACATTATTCGTGTTAGTCAGGACATACGGCCACAAATGCTTGAAAAATTGGTCGAAAACTTTGTCTCTCGGATGGCATTCATCAGATCCAGCCGTGGTGGGCATATACACGAAGTTGTGTTTAAAAATTAATTGCGATTAAACACGAATAAATGGCTATTTAATGAAATTTCATGTATTTTCTTCAAAACCAAAGCTAGCACTGGCTTAAAAAATACCCTTTACTTCAAACAGATTCGTCATTATACCATTCAGTACATAGGTATCTATACCTACTAGGTACCCTAAAGGCTTTTGTCGATAATATTCCTCCTTTTCTCGTTAATAACAAAAAAAAAATAATAAAAATCAAACCGATTACGTAGCAACAATTTAATCCGAAAATGTATTGTCCTATTGTCCAGAATCTATAAAAGTTTAATCCCTACAGCATATTGGCCCTTCTACGACATAATTGAAACTATTGACCGCTTGAGTCGTTGTACATCCCACTTGGCCTCTTTGACTTATGTATGTACATATACCAGCACATGAACCCCTTTCCTAATTGGATTTCCATGTTTAAGGATTTCACTTTACAAAAGTCGATCCCTTTTATAAATTACCTGTTCGTCGTTTATAAACATTCTTAAATCTTGCCTCTCTTCTTCATATAACATTTTCCCTTTAAATTAATCCGCTCATGCTGAAAATCATGTCCTTGTGACATCATCATCATCATCATCATCGTCAGCAACAGAACAGCATTACCAACAATATCAACATCCATCCCCATAACGAATCCCAAAAAAAAAAAAGTTAAAAAAAAAAACAGATTTTCCGTGTACATTAAAACATTGATACACATCGCCACAGGGATGAGTACCAAAGCACATCACAAACATCCTGAGGCAACTTTTATCCTCCAACCCTCTCTCTCCCAGTTCTCCTTCAAGAAACACAAAAAAAAAGAAAAACTCTCGCTTGTTATGTACATAGCCTTGCATTATGTGGTATTCAATGGTATTCCTGTTTATGTACCTTTATCGTGTCATCGCCAAAACATCATCCCACTCTCCAAGAACCAGATTCGATTGCATTCGGGTGGTTTGCTGGTGCCGCACGCTAAAATTAGGTCATGCCGGAAAAGCTCTTACACATACACACGCACACACACACAAATCCACAAGCAATCCAGGAAGAGTTATGAAGGAAACCGGCATTTTGCCATGAAACCTAAACGCATCGATCCGAATAAATTTAATTATGAACGAAACACAACTCCCTGGAGCGAACATTCAAGGGACACCAACACCACTGGGGTGGTAGACATGGTGGTATTGCCATTACTCCCAAAATGAAAATCCATTCGCCAAGTTGTACATATTCATCTACCCATGGAGCCTGTACATTCCTTATCAGTTATCCTGTGCTATTTTCAAACCAACTGAGATATATTTTTATTTTTTGGGATGAAATATCCATTGTTTGAGGTGGTGGAGGAAAGGAGGGAAGTTAGTTTATCATCCTCTCCCTCTCACCGGGAATCCCAAGCACTTATACACATTCAGACGCATACCAAGTAAACAGCAGAGACATACAGCAGCAACAAGGATACACTTGATACAGCCAGTACTGGGTACTGTGTGAATGAAAGAAGCGCGTTAAGGCATTTAAAAAGGATACGAGAGGAGTTCACTTTGAGGGGAGGAGGGAGAAGGAATTAAAATGAGTTTTTAGGGAGTGTATGTATGTAATCGGTGCGCCTTGCTGTGACGTACATAAATGTGTGTGTGTGTGTGACCTATTTTTGTATTTGCTTCAAGGAGATTTGTAGCCTGCAACAAGGAATTTTTTTTATTGTCCTGGACTGGGAATGAGGGTACTTAGATTTTATTTGAAACAAGACTCTGATGCTGGGAGTTATAGGATCGAATTTAGGTTTTAAGGAATATGTTGTGCTATGTTGTTATGTATGTCAATAAATCAGAACGGCAATATGTTATGGTTCCTATCGGGTTCGGTGGACATTAAATGCGTGCAGGTTATTGCCTATAACTGGGTCAATAGTTCAGTAAACAATGAGGTGAGCACAATTTTGTACAAAACTTTTATGTAGGGTAGTTCTATTATTCATAAATAAAGGTGATGGGGTTTTTTTTTATGAGTATGGATTTAATTGAAAAATTGAGTATGCACGAGGAAACCTTACAGCTTGTAACCATCAAAGTAGAATAGAAGTTTAACGGTCACGTGGACTGTGAGTCTATTTCTCCTACATAATATATATTATGTATTTGAAGAAAAATGTCAATTACTGTATGAAAAACGCCCTGGGATTCATAACTTAACAATCAGATGTCTTCGGTCATGTTTGTCATGAATTTCAAAACAAACCTCCTTCCAAATACCAGCAGTCATCAATCTAACCTCCCTAACGACGGCAAGATAGATGAGTAGACGATGCGGGATGTTGCTGATCATAGACCCAAGGCTTCTTGAAGCTTAGTAACCCTCAAGTAACTAGCATATGTTGTTACCAGCAGAACTGATGAGTGAGCGTAAGCATCACTAATTCTATGGTAACAGATTCATTGCAGAAGGTGAACACAAATTACAGGTTTAAACAAGCTAATCTTGAGGTACTTATTGGCAAAGAGTGCCAGAGTGAGTATAGAAAATATTAGTGGAATACCTCAAGGTTCTGTGCTAGGTCCTCTTCTGTGGATAATGTACGACAGTGTCAACTAAAAGCTCAAAAATAAGCCGAAATGGTGGGAGGACATTATTTTTTATTAGAAAAATTGAGTGGCTATAGTTGGGACTTTGTTTTTTATAACACTGATTCCATTGACGGTAGTCGAGGGTATGCGGTTGGGTATTAGGTACGTAGATACCTAAATGAATGAAATTCATCAATAGGCTTCAAATTCTCACCAAATTTAGTTGCACTAAATTATTTACTCTACAACCCTTCCGCACACTGAATTATAAGACGTTGGGTTATAAAATTCAGTCCAATACTCGTTGACTCTGTTTAAGGACATGAAAGCATTTGCTATATTTTTCTGTTCGAAGTACTCAATCCCTTGTGGTGTTCCATAACTTAATGAAAAAATCAAAAATGTCAAGAACAACAGTTTTTTAAACATGTCCGCTGTTGTATCCTTTTCAAAAATCGTGGGCTTGAATAACTTTTTAGTCCTAAATGTCAGGAGATTTCGTCTAGAGAGTATTGTGGTTCAGGGAGTCTTTCTAGAAGGTCAGGGCTTGAGGTCCGGTTGTACCTTTTCAAAAGATTTTCAGTTATCCAAGTTTTTTTTTAATTTTATATTACCAAGATCCGCGGCACCATCTAGCGGTATAGTTTAGATCTTAACTTATGACATTCTGACAATTTTTTTGCTTTCAATTCACTTAAAACAGCTTTTCAGTCTTTGTTCCCAGATAACCTTCTCCTGACATTATCTGAAGAAAGGGTTCGAATCGACATAAAACCCCTACGAAGCAAATATTCCAAATACCGCTAACGTAAGTTCAAAAGAATGTTTTAAAAACAAACCCAACTGTTAGCATATTTCACCCCAACAACATTATTTGTCGGTTTGTCGAGCATGATAAGATCACATATCCACATGAAAAAAAAAGAAGGGAAACTTATTCCCAACCCATTTATTGACTACATCTGCCATCGGGCGTACTGATGGCGGTAATATTAAGTCAAATATCTGAAAACCACCACCACCGCTAGACTATTTGATATTCCATAGCTGTACGCCTCATTTCTCTCGATATATCCCCACAGGGTTCAAAAGTGGATACTTAATGGGGTTGTGCTGGTGGTGTTGATGGGAAATCCCAAAAAAAAAAAAAAATAAATAAATTAAATGGGAAAATCCAAAGCATAACACGACTATCGTGATGTACACACATATACAGTGCAGCGTTACACATTTTTTTTTTTGTTCGTCCATATTGTGTTTCCAGGGCATGACCTAGTTTCCTACCCTTGGGTATGCATTGGACGACGCCAGCAACAAGGGTTCGTGAAATTCAAAGCCACCCCATCCCCACACACTTTTTGATAATTTTAATGCAATTTGTTAGCAAAAAAAATCGTTGTATCACATTTTTAGGTTTTTTTTTATTCACAAACACACCCTCCCACATACAGTCTCGCTGTAATGCCCCCTCCCTTCAAGCAAGGACACATTTACAAAATTAGGCTACTATGTGCGTTTTGCGAAAAATAAAGAACCTACTTTTCGAAATCTAGGTTAAATATTTCACACTATTCATGTTGTAGGGCAATCTTTTTTGTTCAACCCCCCCCTTCCAACTAGTATTTCCATTGATGGGTGGTACGTAGGGTTGACCTACATTTTGGTGTCCCTACCCGCAATAGGTGTGGAATAGATACTAGTTAGCTTAAACTACATAACGCTGTAAGAAGGGTGGATAAATGCATTTACTTTCACGTCTCACGTGATTTATTTATGAAATGTAAACAATTTGTTAAAAAGAATAATAATAACGTGCTCAGGGTTGTTATTTTATTTTTGTTAGAAATGAAAGGGTTGATCTTAGAGGCGAGGATAAGAAATTGCATGAAATTGGGTTGCTTGTTGCATCTGCATTATACAGAAGGGGATGCTTTGATGAATGTGCAATGAAAAATTTCATGTAAAACTAGGTCAGGGGCTTTGGAGATCTCTCTCTCTCTCTTTCTCTTTCTCACTTGTTCTTGTTTTTAGTAATGGGTGAGTTAAAAAATGGTTCAACCTAGACCTTTAAAGAGGGTTTTTTTGGAATCCTTGTTGGAACGGATGGACTAGTAATCACTTAAAGTGCACGTTTGTTTGCCTTAAAGGATGTAGAATGTCAAGACTTTTATATCAAGTGCATGAAATTAGGGCAGGTTCGTCGAAAATAAATGTGTAGTGGGCCTTAGTAATAAATGAGCTAACTAAAGTGACTTTAAAGTTGTTTTTAAAATAGAAAATAATTTAGATGAAAGTTATTTGCGTTTTACAGAATATGGATATCATTCACAATAATACACAAAAACCGTAAGAGCGTAGAAAATCCATGAAAGGACATTTGAATGCATTGGAGTTTTATCTGGATGCCGAATGTCTGAAAGATGATTTTAAATGTTTAACTTTGTTAAAAGCCAATCGAATTAGGTTCACGGTAGTGAAAGTATTAAAATGATTCACAATAGTAGTATTGGATTTGACTTTTTGTGAATGTAGTCTACTACAGTGAAACCACTTAAATAAAAGTGACTGGTTTAAGTGGAAGAGACCACTTCCAATCATTAGTATTCACGGTAGCAAAAATGTAAACATGATTCACAATAGTACACAAAAAAGATGTTTGTACGTAACCGAGAATACAGTCCTTTTCTGAGGTGTGCACTTGGGATAAGTGGTTCTGTAAAGTTCGGTGAAAATTTTACTCAGATCCTCGCGAGATGCACTCATCATTGAGTCACGGTGCCCAATCTAGTAGGTCTGCTGGATGTAGACAGCTACCTTGCAAGTGTAGTCTAAAAAATGCTACATATGTCCACTGGAGCTTATAACATATGAAAAACGAACAACTGTTTCAAATCGATTGTCCAACTTCTTAAGGGTAAGTGTGGCTGACTGTTGAGCAGAGATTGCCCGGACAATAATTTCAGACTCTAACTGAAGTTTTGATTTTTTTAGTAATCTGGAAGGAACTCCGAAACTACGAGTACTATAGCCAGAGCTACTAGTCCAACTTGGAGCTTAAGGAAAAGGGTGTATTGATTGCTATGGGTATGTGTGTGGGTTGGAACTCAAGTAGTTTAAATTCATGAAGAAAAGTAACATCACATCAATTTGCCAGGATCCAAGACAGCTCCAAATAATTTGAATACACAAGCCGAATACTATCTCCAGAAGACCCAGACATTTCAGTACATTTCTTTGACAGAACTACTTGATATTCCCTAATTCATGTTCTTCCAATTTGCGTTCCAAATTTAAATGCAAAAAAAAACTTCAGTATACATGAAATTCTCATTTATTTTCTCATCCCTTTTTTTTAAGGAACAACAAATTGCCTATGGCATACATAAAAGAGGAAAATTTATATCTTCCCATCCCTACTCTATACATCAATGGCAACATACTGTCATCCCTACAATTTCCTACTTCACAAATAGGTCAGTCCCTACAGCACAACAAAAAAAAAAAAAAACTAGGTCAATCCATGCCGTTTTTAGATACATATTCAACTTTCTGCTTTCTACAGGACATACATATGTACATATCCTGTGTAATCCTATTCATTTTCTTATACCATCTCTCACATCACGTACAAGTGTATCTACTCTTCACTTTGTCTTATATCCCGGGGGCTTGAAAAATCTATTATGACAACCAAAAATCGACAACCAAAGGAAATAGGTTAACGTCTTTGAAATTTGGAAAGGTGGTACGTGATGGTAGAAAATCCTTATCTTTCAACTGTAAATAAAAATTCCCGAAGAAACGAATAGGAAGGAGAAGAGAAAATGACATACGATTATTACCACAGTGCGAAAGGGGAAAAAGGCTTGTATTTATTTAATCCAAATAAAAAGAAATTGAAAAAAAAACTGAAGGAATCCTAGTAGCATGCAAAACAATCATATTTTGTTGGGGAGTCCTGTTTGTTTATTGATATTCGGTCGTTCTCTCAAAACGACTTCAATCGAAGTTGAGTGTCATGAAAGAATAAAATAAAATATTCAACGAAGGCACAAGCATGGAACTCACAGAGCATGAAGTTTAGTTCAGTATCGATAAGGAAGGTACGCAATTATTTGTTCGTCCTTTTGATAGGTATCTACTCATACTTATAAGGAAGAAACTAGCATAAAGCTAATCAAAATAGGTCACACATTACATTAGTGAGGCACGCATGAAAATATTCGTGAGAAAAAGCAATGGTACAAAGTGGTAGCCCTGTGGAATACCACTTATGATATTCTTCTTTTAGAAATGAATTCGTCCAAAGTTTCACTTAAGTTCCAACAGAAATAAACACAATTCATTCATAAATATTCATAAGAAAAAGCAAAGGTCCCAGATATCAGCCCTGTGGTATGCCATATACATTTATTTGAGATTAAATATTCAAATCCTTGAAATAAACAAAATTCCTTATTAAATTCACTCCAACTTATTAAAATCCATTCAAAGGAGTAGAACTGAAAATGAAGTCATCAAAGCATGAAACAACAATAAGGAAGTAAAAACAACTATACTGGCGTCTATCCACCCAGAGATACTCCACAGTAAATAGGCCAATATAACGAAAACAAAACCAGGCGACGTGTATACAACATTCAGCCAGCTCTAGACAAAAGGCATACATAGTCCAAAGAATAGACAGACACACAGTCTGATGGTTTGTAAGATACTATACAAATTTGCTGGTCGTCTAAAATTGGCAACGAACTACATACAAGTACACCATCAGGAGCTGAATCAAGTCTCGTTTATTTTCCCAGAGATTTTCAATTATGCCACGCTGCCGATTCCAGAGACAGCTATAGATACCAGAATCCAAGCATTTGAGTAATCATAATTAAAATGTTCTGGCCATTAGAACTCGCCTCTGATGCTGCTGTGGTGCATCATTATACCGGCAGCAGAGGTTAATTCATATTTAGATTTATGGAAGGTTGTGGGATGCTGGTGTATCTGTATATGTATATCATTTTGCTTACATCCATGAGCGATAGATAAATAAATAACTATTCTATCTGGGTGTATTTATTTGTGTGAATGTGTGTCGGATTGTCCTCCATCGCCAATGCGGAAGAGAAAATGAATTTTCTTTTACCGCACACACCGTCATACTCATATATACTCGTACAAAGTTTTCAAAGTTAAACAAATAAAACCAGAGGAACGGTGTGCGCGCTTCAAGTGTTTACATTTCCATGATTATGACGGAAAGGGTTGGCCGGGCTTAAATTAGTCATTATTTATGTAAGATGATGAATTTTTTAAAAGTCTATACAAAGGTACAACCGATGACAATGGAGTGTCCTGGTTTAGCTTCATTAAAATTTCAGGAGTAATTTTTAAGTGTTTTCTGGCTTTTCTTTACTTGTATCTTTTACAGGAAATTACTTACCGGTTTCGTAACACGACGGGGAATTGTGAACTGTTCTTCGCTAATCTGTAATGAAAAGGAAGGAAAAATGTTAATAAGTTTTTTATTTTCGAGAGTTTTTGTATAACATGGTAATTGAATTCGAGAGAAAATGGGACTAGAGTCATAGAAGGTGTTCTGCGATAGTCGAGTTAAAAGGTTCCTAATAGAACCTGAGTTTCAAACCATTAGCTCAGAAAGTCTATCCTAGCTTCCCTCCTCATTTCCGACTTTCACCGTGCTTTTGCTAAATATTGTGCTAAATTATTGTATATTAAGCCCTAGGGCGGCCTAAAACTTTATAAAAATAGTTTAAAACGGTTTGGGAATTTCAAAAGTCCAAATTTGATTTATCATGTGATTTACGATAACCTAGGTCGAGTTACGAAGACTGTGTATCCACTATAGCAAGGCTTAAGGAGAAGACAATCAGAATGTGAGGATGAATGTCGTCTAAAAAGTGGATAGAAGGTTCAATAGAACTGCTAAGGTCCAAGTTATGCTTAAATATTTGCTTCAGACGTTACTCTCGAGGTTGGACATGCTTTAACAAATAATCTCTGACATTTGTTTCCAAAATCCACTTTTTCTGACATTTGGTATACATGCTTGAGGATCAGAATATATCATCGCATCCTTTCTTATCGGTGTGATGGCGATTATAAACCCATTGAAGCGAGAGCGCAAGTAGGGTTCTATTAAGGATCCAAAGTGGGAGTCAGAAACTTACCAGATCATATTGGTTAGATATACACATATAGATACTTGGTACCTATGTACATACCTACATTTCCTAAGAAATACTAGGGTAATCGGACTTCAGTTTACAAAATTGAAAAATTGGACAATATCTAACGTTCAGGGCTTCAGGGTAAATCATTTAATTGAAGGACAAAAAGAAAATGTGCGCTCGGAGAAGGTTTCACGATATGTTAGTTCGAATTAAATAATAAATAGAGTTGATGTGTCAAAATCAATAAATTTTACAATCAACATATAACAACCTAATTTCCCCGCTATGTCTCGATGCATTTCGTGCATGAATGTCGTGCAAAAAAAAACCGTCTAAAGTCCAATCGAAAGTTGACATTTCCAAGGTGACAGTATCATAAAACCGACGTCATTTGTCACCACTTTGACATTTCACGACATAAACTGCAATAAAATGTGACAATTCAATCAAACAATGCAGTTCAATGCATTACCAATTAGCAGCATCCAAACCAACTCACAGTGCAATGTTCTACCTTTTTTGTAAGCTATTCAGCAAATCCAAAAATAAAATAAAAACTTCAGGTCACTAAACCTCAAGGCGAACAACCCCATTTCACTGTGCAATTTCTCATTTTATACACTTTAACTGTGTTAATTTGTTTCTGACCTCTCCCCTCCCTTCCTACTACCAATATCAAATTTATTTTCTTGTAAAAAAAAAAATACATAAATAATAAAAAAAAAATTGTGACAGAAGTAAACTGTAGGCACTTAACCCACAAACGAGCAATTTGAATTATTCACGGTGCCGGACCGGAGTCAGAGCGCACGCGACAAGTTCGAACATGCCTCCTGGCCATCGTCGTCGGCCGTCCAAGAACATAACATCGCCTTAAAGAGCTTGTTAATTTCATATGTGTGTGTCTGTGGGGTATTCCCAGCCATTGTCTTGGAAGTTTAAGTTATTAGCCCGGTCATAATAATGCATGAAGACCGTAGAAGTGTCTTTCGGTTTTTTGTTTGAGTTGTGTTTGGGTTTGAAGAATGACAGCTTGTGGGGTTTTAATTTTTTTTTTTTTTTGTTAAATGCATCTAGAGAAGTTGTTAAGTCCGGCGATGACAAATGCACATCAATTACATTGAATTAAGTTACTTTGTACAAGTTAATGTCCTGCTGACGAAAAAAAAACTGAGTCATTTTGAATGACAGATGGAGATCAAAATCTAAGAAACAACAATTGTATGCATTCACTTCTGGTTTATTTATTTTATGTGAACACCATTTAGTGTAAAGGAATTAAGTTGTTGGTTATAATGTCCGGGTTGTTAACCTCGGTTGAGAAGGGAAATTTAAATTTGACGTCTCAGTTCTGTTGGTGCGTCCAAACACACGGAACAATGTAGAATCGAACGCACTCTTTCTTACCAATGACAGATTTTTGTTTTAAAATTTTAGTTATAAGCAAGGTCATACACATTAACTGTGTTAATCCGATTTTCACATTCTACTGCAATTATTTTTTGTCTTTCGTTGAAAGCCTTGTTTTACGCTTTAGTGATGATGAGCTTACAGGCTCAAAGATTTGCCACCTTGTATGGGGAAAGCATCGTCGACATACATATCTTCATGCCTAGCAGATCAAAGTTTCCCATAAATCCAGCACATCAAGATGCTAGGTATATCAGCACCTGTACAAGTTGTCATCAGTCTTCACGGTTGATAGAAACCGAAAATGCCACCGGTTTCTTATAAATGTTCGGTGGAACTTGTTTTGTATGCTCCGACCCAGTGTTCGTACAAATCTCAAATGAAGATTTTAGACCTACGAAATTCTCTTTTTCAAACCAAAACTCAATAGTTCGACCTAGCTCCATCTATTGGGTTTTCTTGTTGATGATCTCAGTCGATGAAGTTTGACGTCAGAAGCATATTTTGAATTTAAGGTTCGACCGATGCAATTAGTCCTCAGACAGATGAGATAAGTGATGAATCCACAGTATCACAATAATTGACAGTTTTAATTTGTTTGTCACCTTTATCCAACATACAATTCGAAAATAGAAAACTGATTCAAGCGGAATTTCAAGCCATTACCGAAGCTTACCGATTGGCCCCTTCGCTGGTTATTATGCAGAAATATATCCAAATCTAAGTAGCCCGTCATACGGCCATGAAATCCATTTCCATCGCAACAATTAAACGAGCTTAAGGGTCCAAAGTTCTTAGTCTATAAAAACTCAAAGGGTGTTGAACTAGCTAGAAAGGGTTTTGAGATAGAATAAGCGGTCGAGAGAAAACAAAAAAAACTCTTCTCCTTCAAAATCCAACTTGTGTACAATGAATGTACCATAATTTTTACAAATGGCGTCAAATGTCATTGACTTTTTAAAATCTTACGTTTACCACAATAAACCACAAACCTTGCAAGTCTTGAAAGGCAACATTGAAGAAGTAATCACCAATTTAAAACGGCATCATATGGCCTTCGTCGCCCAGATACCTTCAAACAATGTAATTTTTACAAATTTATTTTGTAAATTACTTTTCTAATAAATAAATAAATAATCACCAATTTGACAAATGACAGCCAATTCACATTATGACATTACTTTTGCCCCACCTTGTACAAAAAATCAGATGGTCTATATCGCACTGGCGTCAGGAACCGATTGAACAGAATTGGAAACGAAGATAGACGTCGTATTGTTGCGGAAACGAAACCTGTCTTACCGCATGTTTCAAGAGTAGAAGAGTATGCAGGCTTCAGTTCGTTTCGTCAATAAAGCTTCTAATCCAAGGGTGAGTTAAAAGGGTGTCTTTAGAAAAGTGAAGATCGCAGAAATAGCAAGACAAGGTTCAAAACTAGACTAAGTAGTGGTTTATTTAACCAGTTCTCGGCAACATTCTATGTAAATGCCCACTATGTAACAGAACTCGAAAGAAGAGTTGTTCTCACAAACAGTTCTTAAATGATCCGAGTAAACTGTCAATTAAACTAACAAAAGGCAATTCAAAATCCATTTCGAACTAAGAAACTGCTGGGGACAAGAAACTATACTCAATGCCAAGGTCGAAGAAACCTTATACCCACGCGATCTAACGTAAGTAGCCCCAATCGTTTAAAGAACTACTCAGGGAGTCTAGAACGTATGCTCGCTAAGTGAGGATTCAACCTGCATATATATACTTAGGCAGAAGCAACAAAACACTTGTCTAATACCAGGGCGATTACAGTACTTCAACAAAATTTAAGTGCCTTCAGTTCAAAAAAAAAAACTCATTGAAGCATTCTAAGGGTGACTACCCTACAAATGCCTTAGAAGTCTCAAGGACAAATGTCTAAAAATTCAAACCAAACTTTTTACCCATACGAATATTATATGTATCTGCATATACCATTGTATGCCATTGAAGTCTAAAAATAAATAAAATCAAGATAAGATAACCTCAAAGTCTATACCAGATAAAACAAGTTGAATCGTACCTAGTCTAAATTTCGACCAATTAATCATAAACGTTCTTTACTTCACCATATCATTGTATTTCAAAAATTCAGGTAATTGATGAGTGGGTGACGATGTGAAGAACCTTTCAAGAACGCCTACCAGCCAACTATACGCCTTCAATCTCTTCCAAATCCTTAGTAGAGAGAGAGAGAGAGCGAGAAGGAGTAAATTAAATCAACGTAACCCTGGCCTTCAACTTGAATGTGCGTAGACTTTGAAAGCCAACAGACCTACATACATATACACAGTGAGTAAGCAAAGAAAATCCTTGAAGTATGGCATTCGCACCGAAAAGCATCGGAACGAGGACGACAGGTTCAAAGATTTCTAATTTTTTTTTTTCCTACGTTTATCCTTGTTTGATGCCTCAGCAATAACGACGACAACGGTATGAGAACTATGTTCGAGGACGGCAACAACAAGCCAACCGACAAAGAATCGATGTCAATGCCAGGAGGCACTGTGTGCGCGCCTCTGTGCGGTTGTATGAGTTTGTGCGTCTGTAAAAAATGTTTTCCCTTACGTCACTATTCAAAGGATATTCGTGTTCTAGTTCTGTTTTTTTTTTTTGCTTTTAGTTCTATATAAAGGACGATCACCTACGCATCAATGTTACCTATAACAAAATATCGTGGGTGGGCTAAAGGAGGAACATTAAAGCAACAGCAAAGGAAACCGTAGGCGTTGCACGTGATTAATATTAAATTCGTAAGCGTATGTCTGCGGGGGTGCGTAATTTACCAAAACCCTTAAAGCAGGACATACCACCGCCACTGGGGAGTTAGAACAAACGTAATGGCAATTCTGGGAGCTTTTTTTGTTTTAGTAAAAAAAAAATTTCTTGTTATTAAGGTTAAACAACCGAACCGTGTAATTTATTTAATTAAATTAGATTAGGCTGTGGATTAAAGATAGCCAGAGAGCAGCAAACACCGCAAGACTTGGATTTGGTTTGATGGAATGGGTGTGCATTGATGGAGAGAGGAAGTAAATGACACAGGACGAAGGATGGTTGTTGTTTCCCTGGAAATTATCATTTTTAATCGGTGTAGTCAGTCAGAAGTTAATTATTTTGACTGTATTAAGTGTCCTTTGGAGATAAATGGTTGCTTTCGTAAGAATTTTGTAAATTTTGTCCAATCGAGCAATAGTATTTTATGTGTGTCATGTACCTTGTAATCTTGAAAGGCCCTAGTGGGTCTTCACATTGACAAGAACCAAAAAAATTATGTAAAGCCCTAAGAGTAAGTACACCTTCTCGATGAATAAGGAAAAGATAGGATAGACAGAAGAGGGGATTTCAAAGGTGTATTTGGTTTCAATATGTCATGGGTGATGTCTAAACTTGTCAGGTGGATTAAATGGGATATGTTTGGATTGTAGCACAGCTTGCATAATCTCTTTATGAAATATATGTACAGGACATATTAGCTTTTGAAATATACATAAACTTTGAACCCTTGAATGCTTCACAAAAATTATCGTCTTGGTAGATGTCGCTATGCATAGAAGGTCATTAATAATTATTAAAAAGCAGGGTCGAAGAGAGGACTGACCCCTGGGGTACACCAGCATTGGTTGGGAATAAGGTAGAAGTATATCCGTCCAATACAACTTGTATTGACCTATTACTCAAAAAGCTCGCAATCCATGATGAGAAGATGCTATCGACACTGTAAGTAGGGATTTGCTTAAGAGGGCACTGTGCACTTCTGTTATGAGACTAGGGATTCAACAGTATCTTTGGCATTGAAGCAAATCTTTTCTAGTAAAGCAAGCACTTGTGGAATCTCTTTAAGACACCAACGGAAACTGGATTGGAGTTCTCTTTAGAGATATGTATTAAGAAATTCATATGTCGGCAACGCAAGCCACAGTACCGGAAAGGATTTAAGACCGATAAGGATTACCTCTTAGCTTTGGAAATACTGTCTGATGGAGTATCTACCCCAATATCTGTTAGAATATCTGATAAAGCCTTTTAGCTGTACTACAGAATATTTTAAGACATTTGTGAACCAAGTTTGGAGTTTTGTATATTTAAAGGCAAGCCTCTAGTTTTTTACTAGACACAATCTCAATTGCTATCACGAAAATAGAAAATGGATATTAAAGCAACTAGAGCAATAGAAACCACGCTAACAATCTTAACCTTCTTTCGCTAGAGCTATTCGTAACAAGAATTAGCGGGTTGTAGAACCATAAAAATTACTCATGCTAATGGCTAGAAATTCAATAACAGAAAAATAGTAAAAATTGAACAGAGAGCATCTAATCCGGACTTTGGAAGATCTTTTCAAGTTTTAATCCGAGCATAGGTGCATGGATATTCGTGTGTAGAATAACCTCAATTTCGAAATCCATAATTTTGTACACAGACGGGCCCAAACTGGACCCGATTTGATCTGTTTAGTTAAATCAGTCAGACTTCCGGAGATTTTAGACGTGAGACTGCGATTAGGGCAATACTGCGAGAGGATATCACCTTTCTTATCGATAGCCAGGCTATATTTGATACAGAATTCAAACTCAAAGCTTGCTAAGTGACTTTAAGAAGGGCTTAAGATTCTTGGAACACAGCATGAGGCAACAGTCTGTTGGTTCCCTGGTCATAGAAGGTTTACCAGAAAAAAAGAATGCTGATGTGTCAGTCAGGGCTTAGTTATAATAATAGTAGTATAATAATATAGTATAATAATAGTATAATAAGTTAACTTTTCGGTAAATATTCCGGTTGACACTTTTTACCTTGATCAGTGCAAAACGCATTAGTGGAGGCTAAAATAAATAGCTAAACGTTTGTACACTAATATCGACCTTTTAGTCTACCCTCTTTGCATTGTTTAAGGGGCAACTTACTCTGCGAGCCTGTGATGCTTCAGTGATAATCAGAAGACATGCTATTAAGGAACAAACAACAGATAGCCACCGATGACTCCATACAAAAAGCAGACAAATTAAAACTGTCAAATGAGTGTCACGATTTGACAGTTACAATTTTAAATCTCGACAACTGTATTAGCTCTCATTAATTTTCAAGATACGATGTCTCAGACATTTTCTTTTTTTTTTCTTTTAGTAAATTATCCAAACGAACCTGTACGTCTTTTATTTAACCATTATCTCACTCTTACCTATTATAAAATTGTTCAACAACTTCACAACTTAATCCCAAAATTAACCACACTAGTTTATCATTTTTAGTGTCATAATTTTATTTCCTCATTTGAAAATATACCCACACAAACACCCGCCAGACTATCAACAATCAAAAACCAGACATAAAGTCAGTTATTTAATCGCCACCAATTTTTGTTTTTTTTTTTGCACTTTTAACAAAACAACTTCGATTACGTACATATGTAGTCAATAGTGTACCCACTTAATGAGGAGATAAATCGCTAGTGCACCCAGACTACTTTATCTACTGTACACTTGTCAGGCGATAATAGTTCCGCCGCCGCTGCTGCGACACCATTGTCTCAACATTTACCTACGATAGATGGAGACATTGTGGTATGGTGTGCACCAAAAAATCAAAAAAAAAAAAAAAACACAAAGTCAACTCGCTGCGATATTATGACGCAAAAGTAAAAAACCAAAAAAAAAAATACAATGAAATTAGTTTTATTTTTCATAGTAGACTTTCGTTTATATAGCGGTGTTATCTGTTAAAAAAGAAATTAAGTTTTTGGGGTCATTGCCATCAAGGTCGTAGCGATTTTCTTTTTCTAGGGGTAATGTGACTTTTTTTTTTTTTTGGAGGAAGGTTGGGTGTAGTGTTAGGTAATATTATTGCAAATATTTTCTTCGGTTTTGGATGGACTTTGACACAGATACAGAGGAGTAGATTCTTTGCATTAAGTTTATGTCAGAGAGTAAATGTCATTACACAATGGCCATTTTGTTAAGATATCATAGGACGGCTCTTTATGAGCACTTTTAAATCACATTCGTATTTTACTTGAGACTTTGTTCACACTGGACTGATGCACTGAATTGTTTTTTTGACGTTTACTGGCAAGGGAGGAAGGGGAGAGGTGACATCTTACGGCAATATGGATTTTCAGATTTTCTGACGTTTGGTGTCATTTGACGAAAGGGTGAAAAAAAATATAAAAAATTTAAGAATTTACGAAGTAAACAAAAGAAAAGTGAAAGCAAACCAATTTAATTGCTGTAAAAAGGATTAGTTTTGTTGTGAAAAGAATGAAAAGAAGAATTAATATGTCAAAAAAAAATCTGTGGAAGTGTTCATACAGGACTATCAATCTGAACACGGAAACGTCAAAAAAGTCCAGCCCGTCAGTCCTGTGTGAACAGCGTTTAAGACAACGATATCATTTAATTTGACAAGTTGTGATCAATTTTCAAATAAAATATCCGCCAAATGTTATCCTTCATGAATTCGGTTGCACATTTGTGAAATCTTCGATGACACTTGCATCAAGATGCACCATTATATCAACTCAGCGTATTAAGAGTTCTTTATTATTTGTTGATGTAAACATAAGAGTTCACAAAAAAAAAAAAAAAATAAGTCTAGTAACGCAAAATCGTGGGATGTGTGACAAGGACTAATAGTAACATAGGACTTGAGATTCATGTGATTTGACCACATACTGTACTGTAATGTTATTGAGTTAATACATCAATTTCTATTATAACTCAATTCTTTGGCGTTAATTTCTTGACATGGACTTGACAGATCTATGGTTTCACTACAGCGATTGACATACAGCGGTTGGATACATAAACTGACAAAAGTGAGAGAGTCCGATTTATGCCCGAATGCCATGAAAACGTTCAACAAAAGAACAGTGTCATGCCAAAGGAACTGAGAGTATATTCATCCAATATTACTTATCCGACCCAAATGAGTTTATGGTTCTTCGAGCCGGATAAGCCAGAGGTGATTGTACTCGACATATTGGATGTCAATGCCTCTATAGATTCAGCCTTCAGTGGCATAGTTAACGTATCATGCTCACGCAAACTGCCACAATTTGTTATTCCTCAAATCTCATGAAAAAAAAAACTGATAGTTATTTTCACCACTCCAAAAATTCCAGTACAAGCCTTCTATCGTTCATTGACCCAGCACATGCTGTCGTGCTGATTAATTTCGATGACTTTTCCCGCAATAAACAATTTTTACATCAACAACTAGCTAGTTAGCTACTATCAAATTCAATTTGCCTTGATTAAATACGCAGAAAAAAATTCTCAACAACTGTCAGTTAATTTGTTGCAAGTGTTGTGTACTTTATTTTGTTTGTTCACGTGGCGGGCATTACCAATGACTTTTGAAAGTATACAACCCCAGAAGTCCTCAATCGGCCATTGCACCCTCTTACAATGTGTAATTGACACGTCATTTAAATTTATGACCACGTTTTTGCGTCGCTCGTTTATTGTTAGATAGTACTCCTAGTGGATGATATTACAAATCCATTTCTCCCAAGACAGCAAAAACGAAATAATAAGGGGACGCCGCGCGCGATGCCATAGAAAAGCGGTACACCCTCGAGGCAGATACAATTCCACACTCTGACACAGAAGAGGCGAGCAAAACTGCTTTTCATAATGTCCTTTCGACTTCTAAATACGAGTATGTTACATGTCACACATATCGATGTTTGTCTGTAAAACGCAGGAAGTAAAAATCTCAACACACACACACACACACTTGCGTAGGAATGTAAGATGTCAATAACCTATAAAAACAGGAAATCCTCCTGTTAGGAGAAGTTTCACCGCCCCTGCTTCGACCAACAAGCGATTTATGATTGCTGACGTGGTTGCCGATTTAAAAAAAATGGATATTTAGGGGTGCAGCGGTAAAGGAATATACCCGCATTTGGTCACCAATGTGTTGGGATTTTACCCTCCTTTCATATACTTGCGGACCTGGCGTTACATCTCCCTAGCATTTCTATTCCAGTGTGAAAGGTGCATTGGACAGTTTTCTTTTTTTGTGTGTTCTACATTTGGCGCGCAAGTTTTTTGTTTTTTTTTCAAACGCACGCTCTAGCGCCCCCTGCTGTAACACATTATCATCAACAACGACAACACCGCCATCATAACAACAACAACAAGAGTAGCAACAACTACTACACGATATGCCTACTCTCGGTGCAACAGTGCAACATCCCTGGCGATGTAAACAAACTTTCGACGCCGGTCGTCGCTCCATTCTCGTTATGTTTATGTTTTTGTTCGAGTTTTGCTTTTGTGTTGTTGTCGTCGTCGTCGTCGTCGTCGTCGTTGTCGATGTCATTGAACCTTTCCTTTTGCATTCTCTTTCGTTGCACTTTTCATTCTGCATATCCCTGTATGTGTGTGTGTGTGTGTGCTGTGGTTGTTATAATTTTCTTTTCCTCCTTTTTGGGATTATTCTCTGGATTTATTTTATTAGACCGAGAGTTACGTGTTGTTGGTGGACTGGTTGATGTTTTTTTCTTGTTTTTACTCTGGAACTAGGCAGAGGAATATATAGAGTCACACACACACACGATCATGCAAACTAGGATGCGAAAGGGCAGAGGGAAAAGAAGCAGTAGTTCTTTATGTGGAGTGCAGTCATCGTATGACTGTGTGTGTCAGTGGGAGATGTAACGATTTTGGGTATCGAGATGTAAACAAAGAAAATGCCGGTGTTTTCTTTCTTCTCTATTTTTCCTTCCTTTGCGTTCTTTCTTTGTTTTTGTTTGGGAAATGCGGGAGGAAAAATAACAAAATAAAAAAGGAATGTTTACACAGATAATACATACTTATGTACATGTATACATATATGAAAAAATTTTGTGGGAAATAAACTTGGATTATAATATTGTTTTGGTTCCGCTAAGGGCATTGGCCGAGGCCGAAATATTATGTTTTATAGATCGTTTTCATTTGGGGGAAGAATTAAGGCTTAAACAATTAATTTTTGTGTTATTTTGGCTTTAAGTTAATTCTGGATGGCAATGCTGATTCAGTAAATATGTAGTTTAAGTGACAGTTAATAAAATTTTTAGATCCGTTCGGGTACATTTGCAAAGAAAAAATGACAAACGTCAAATCAGTGAAAGAGAGAGAATTCTCTCAAATCTAAGGAAACTTGAGAAACGTTAACATGTGCTGCTGCGTTTGGCAAAATTCAAATGTGCTGTTGTCAAAGCATTTAGTTGCCAACACCCATTTGACAGTTTTCATGATTTGGAGAGTTGAAATTCCATCGAAAGGAAAATAAATGCTGTCACTAATTTTGTGACGCTATTTTGACTGAGATCAAGGCTTGATAGAATGGCAGATGCTTCGCAAATCACTCCAAAGCACTAAAAGCAACCAAAAGTGTCGGTTGACAGGTGAATTTGCTTGATCGTATTTAAATTCATGAGGTGACTCATCGAGCATTGCCTTTTGCATGTCTTGATCATGTCGTGCTATTAGCTCTGTCATTCAATGCTCTGATCTGTCACTCATATTTCACCTCTAATCAGTCATTCTTTAGTCACCGGGACTTCAGCTAGGAGATTGTTGACATCAGCGGAAAATCACTGTGATGTGTCAGAATGTCGGCGACTATAACTGTCACCAATGAGTTATATTTCAGAAAGATATAAGACATTAAAGTTGCACGCACAATATATTTCTTGGAACTATATGATAATGCTGACAAGAGTTCTTGGGGCATTACCTTAAAAAATGGTGATGGCGTATCACAGTATTTTTCTCATGAGACGCTGCAAAAAATGTCGTTCACAAGCAGAGTCTGAGGAAAGCTCCTAGAATATATCGTGCTTGGAAAAAATGATAAAAAAGAAAAATTTCTTCTCAAGGACAATTAAAGTCCGTGGCCTTAGGTATGACTGAAAAAGTCCTGCAGTGGACGAAGGTAGTGACCTTCTCTTAACAAAAACCCAGGTCCATAGTAGATGCAATGGATTGAATCGATAAGGAATCGAAGAGCTGCGCTATTATCAAGTATCTTACGAGAATATGTGAGCGACTGGATTGTGTAAGGAGCTAAGACTATCGCTGTGTTGTTAAAATCTATCTACATCTAGCACAGAAGGACTGAAATCGAGATCTACAAAGAAAGACTAGATCCTACAGGAGTAAAAAGTGTGTATTGACTATCACAAGCCTAAATCCAATAGATGCACTAGTATAAGAATCATAATAATGAAGATAGAAGACAAAATACACAGGGTGACAAAGATTTTACCGCAGTTATGCAAAGTCTCAAGTATTAACAAAATGAATAGAACATCTATGGAAAGGTAGGACGGAGCAATCGGTGAAATGCACGACATAGTTCAGGAAAACATAAGTGTAAACATAGGAGGTACTTGATGGTGGTCTTGTTAGGACTTGCGAGAGGATGGGAGTCTTAGTAAGCCTATGCTGCCAAGAATGCCTTAGAAAGAGGACGAAGTGAGTCAGGTCGATAACTTCATGTGCCATTGATTTAAAAGCTTTATTACTCCATTGAAAGAGATCTGATGGAAAAGCATTCTTTAAGCATTGTTTCTACCCCTGATCAACAGGAATTAAGTGGTTTTTCGCAAATCAAGAAACAAGAAAGGAGGAAGATAATGCTATTAAAAAATCGTTAGCGTCTTATTTCATATATCTACGTAACGTTTAAAAAAGGATCTCTCATTCCAGGACTTAGTGTCCTAGTCAACCTAATCAATCACAAGCAGGAAATGACTGTACAAATACAAAGATACTCCCCAATGCCTCAAGATAGTACTCAAGATCAAAAGCATTTACCAGATCCACAGTTGTCATTACCACCGACAAAGAAGTCTGACTGGAGTTCCTGCCCTCAGGCCCGATTGGTATCATCATTGCGTGTGGGGGCTAGCTGTGATAGATACGACCATATCCTGTACAAATTCAAAAGACCAACAACCTCATAGCCCAGTGATTGATAGCTTTCTCTGAAAACACAGAACAACTCTCATCCAACACGCATACCAATGCTAGATGATCAGCTTAAATTTTCCAGGAACGTTTTTACTGAATATCCGATTATCATCGCATCGCAACTGTATCTGTACGGTATGACTGCGCACTCCTATTTCATTGACTTTAATTTAATGCGACAAAAACAAAACAAACATATCGTTCGCTGCGTCACATCCAGAATATCATAGAGTACTTCAGAGTCATCCAACCCGCCGGTATGGTTGATGGTGGTTGTGGGACAATGTACTGATGACGCATAAGTTAGCAAGACTATACGAGCCTTAGAATCAAAACGAAAAAAAAAAAAAATACAAACAGATACTTAAAGACAACAAAAACAGATCATCATCGGAGTTACCAAACAAAAGATACACAAAAAAGCGCGCGCGCGTACCAACACAGTTCATAGGCCTTAAATTGATTGTGTGCCAGAGTGTGTAACTAGCTCTGAAGCCGGTTCTTAATGCCGGGACACGTAAACATTTCAACAAAAAAAAAAAAAAAAATTAAGAATTTCGATAAAAATCATAAAAAAAGGAAGTCAGCCCATTGTATCTTAGTATTGGTTGTTCACTGAACGATTAGTAGAGTTCAGAGGCACTCTCTCGCTGTATACGTTCAATGACCGGCCTCGACCTCATCCAGCATGGAATTTATTTGGGGCTTTGTCCGAGATTTCTTTTACCTCCTATCCGTCAGAGAGAGAGAAAAAAAAAAGACGCACCTTCGATTCGAGATAATTGACAGTTAACGGCGGAATGATGTTAATGTTTTATTTTACAAAAAAAAAAATGCTAATTTGTGATACTTAAGTGCATTTTGGTTGTTTTTTTGGGTGCGTCCCATCCTTTAAGTCTTCATTTTAAAATGCACTTACCTGAAAAGAAAAGAAAAGAAAATTCAAATTAATAGGTGGACATTACGATAAGGAGGTTTATGATTTTTATTATTATGTATTTAGGTCGTTCAAGATTTGGACATGTTTTAGTGGCATAAATAAAATATAAAGAAATCTTTTGTTATCTGGGACAACTGAGTTGACAAGTGACAGAACTAACATCTGTCAATTGGATAACAGGTAAATTCGTGTACTTCTATGACAGTAAAATTATAGGAACTGTCAAATGGGACAGATTTGAGAGAAAAATGGAAACAAACTAAAGAAATCAGTTTAGACTGATTGGGCGATTAGACCTATCTATTCGAGAAATAGAAATGACATTCGAGTGTAGTCTATCATTTTACAACCTCGAGTTGATGCGGAAAAAAAGTTTCAAATCCATAATGACATCCAGCTATTACTAAATATCCTTACTTTGCTCATGATTTGATAATATTTTCAATGCATTCTACAACCTAAATGCACTCAAGTTAGAGGATATTGTAGAACGTAGCGAATGTCATAAGGGTTCTAATGCACAATTATGTGTTACGTTGCTAAATATTTTGTATTTAATGGGACTGTTGTCTACATGAGCACTTTTTTTCTAAGCATTGTGATGTTTATCTGCTCTCATTTTAGAGTGATTGTGGTATACGTCTACTATTTAAGAGTGCACAGGTTAAAATAGTGTTCGAAGTGGTATATCGTGTTCTCCTATTATAAGTAACTATAAGAAGGAAAACTGTAGGAAATGGCAACAAGCTGGTTGAGTGGAGGCGATCCCTACTTAACTCTCATAGACAAGATCTATGAAAGTGATATCAGCATCTGAAGTGTCAGAAGTGTCAACAAATCGATTTTTTTCCTTCATTATCGATCTCCTTTCAAAGACAAAAAAAAAGGAGAAATTTAATCCATCTCATCAAACTCAGACAAAGGATCGATTGGATATCATGAATATAGATAATGGAAAGAAAAAAATCCACTGGTAGTCAAGAAAACGGAAAAAACAAATCAAAACAGAACAAAAAACTATCCGCATATTGTCACAATTCACCAGACCCTCCCCATGAGGACTAGGAATATAAGCAATAATACAAAAAAAAAAAAAAAACAAGTCGCACAATTTATTGCACCGTCCGTATAATAATGCCTATAACAGCCTCTCCTCATCCGTTGGCATCCTCTGTACATCACCGTTCCTGCGTCCGCTTTGCCTAATTCAAATTCATCGGGCCGGTGCATCCAAGCTAATACGCAACAGCAACAGCAGCAGCACCAGTAACAGCGGATGGATGCGCGATGATGATGGTACCGGTTTTGCGCTTCCCTTTTATGCATGATCTTGTTACCTATTCGTAATGGATAGTGCATTGGAGCACCATTATCTCTGCTTCTACCATGGCTATCTCTCTATGGATCCTTCTTCTTCTCTTGTTTTTTTTTTCATGTTTTCTCTGTTTGTTGCTCTGCGACTGATTAATTCAACGTTTGTCGTTTCATTCTTATTACTTCCACTCGATTTCTTTTCTTCTTTTATTGTTTTTTTTTTTTTTTCCTTCTCAGTGTGTTGGGTAGATTCGCGTTACTTTGTACCCCTTTTTTTCTTCTTCTGTTTTTCATTCCTAGTTTTGGGATTTAAGTGGCCGTTGTTATGGTTGTAGTATCCTTGTATACTGTTTCTATACATCACTTGAGTTCGTTACACTCTTTGTTTTGATTCGCGTTTGTTGGTTTCCCTCACGGTTCTGTAGTAGTTGTCGTGGGTTTTATATTAAAACTTGTGACGTCAAAATCGAAGGGCATTCCACTTTGGTTTGTTTACATTTTTCTTTTTGTCACTGGAGGATTGGATTGGTACATTTGGATTGAAAATTTTGCAATATTGACGTTTCCTATAAAGGTTAGGGACGAAGGGACTAAACCTTAAAAATTAGGATGAAGTGCATTGAGTAGGCTACACACTAATTAGTTTTGAACTGACAGTTAAGCTGCACTGTAGAAATATTCTTATTAAAGGCTAAATGCAATGTACATTTAAATTAATACAGAAGCACCACTATTGCTTTTAGAGGTCATCAACTACATCAGAACTACGTTGATGATGTTCATAGTCACGGTCAATAATCTGAGCGCAAAGGTAAAAAGCTGGAGCCTGAGGATAAACATGTGGACAGTAAAGTCTAAAAAGAGCCAACAAACAAACAAACGCATCCTTAAACTTTCTTTATGATCTGTCAATGTCAAAACTTCAGTCAAGGTTTACATTTTTATCATGGTCAAGTTCACAAACGAGCAATATTTGGAAATTATTAAAAATTACTACCGAAATTCTAAGTCGGTGATCGCAACTTAAAGAGCGCTTACTCAAATTTTCGGTCCTAATAATCGTCCCACCAGACAGACTGTGCATGGTATAGTTGATAAATTCGAGTCAACATATTCACTATTGAATGTTCTTGTGCCAGTGATACAAGGCATCCATGGAAGGACCGAAAATATCGCAGCTGTAAGTGGTTTAGTTCAAAATGAGCCAAATCAGTCGATTCAACGCCGTTTACAGGAATTGGGAATCTCTCAGAATTTTGCGTAAAGAGCTTAGTCTACAACCTTATAAGATCAAATTAACTCAAGAACTGAAGTCTCTTGATCATTTGAAGCGCCAAAACTTCTCCGATTGGGCTCTGCAAAAGATTACAAAAAAACCTAAGTTTCATAAGCTTCATCGCTGACGATGATTACAGCCATGAAGATCACCTTTGGCTTAATGGCCTTGACAATAAGCAAAATATGCTTTACAGCAAAAAATCCACAAGTGCTTAAAGAGATTCCATTGCATCCACAAAAATTGACCATGGGTTGTGGATTTCATGCCGGATTTTGGTTGGACCGAATTTTTTTGTCGATGAAATAATCGCCATGTTACGGTCAATGGCGTTCCCTATCGTGCCACCTTGGAAGACTATTTTTGGCTAGAATTGGATGGAATTGACATCACTGATATGTGGTTTCAACAAGATGGTGCCACATGCCACACAGCTAGTCAAACAATTGATCTATTGAAGGGGGAAGTTCGGTAATCGTGTAATTTCAATTGAATTCACTGACTTCAACTGATTTCAAGTGAATTCACAACTGAATTCAACGAAATACATGAATTCACTACTGACTTCATCTTATATCAAGTGAATTCAATTGAATTTCTAAATGACTTGAATTCAGTGATTGCTTAAAATTGAATGCATTCATCACTGACTTCAAAAGTATGGTGAATTAAAGTTTTTAAGTCCCAAATTTTTTTTAGAAAAAAGACTAGATGAACTCAATAGAATTAACCTACCAAAATATTTAATTCTTTTACAACTCTCATTTACATACTTATGTATGTATTCTGCTTTTAATAATGACAGCATTATGGGTGGTATATCTTTAACTTCGGAATTAAGACTATTCTTTCCCCTAATTTGACATGTAATCCTTCAGTTGACATTCTTTTATAATATCCCTTCGTAGGCTTTCATTTCACGGACACTTTGACCTTCAAACTCTGATTAAATTATCTCTTTAAAACCATAAATAATTCTTCTAAAAAAAGGAAAAAAAAAACATCAACAAGGGTTTTGACCACCAAAAAGCCTCTCACCACAACCTCAAGAAGCCCACCATTAGATATGGAGATATCCTCCTCTAACCTCAAATTACACAATCACACAAAGATACTGCCAACCATTAACCCTACGAATACCACTCCATATCCTCCCGCTTGGAGGTTCTCCCAGAGTTACACCCAAATAGAAAACATCACACAGAGAAACTCGCCTCATATTCGCCCTGCCAGTGCTCCCCCTTATCATTGTTTTTATTTTGATTTCCATGGAATATGAGAAATACTAGCCAAAGAGAATGACAGCTTGTTACCATCTTCTGCTTCTTCTGTTCATTTTTTTTTCTATTCCATATTCTTGTATGCCTAAGCGTTCGCTATACTGAGGTCTTCAAACAAAAAAAAAAAAAATAAATTTCAAAACATTTTCAGAATAAAAGAGGACAAACAAAAAAGAAAAAAAAAAAAAACACCACGCAGTCATTGAACCAACCGGCTTTTTTCACCCACTTCTCCATGTGTTGGTTTTGTATTCCAGAAATACCGGCAAATGTTCCCTACACTCAACACACTAAGCCTTGGTGTTGTCTCTCCCTATTTACGTATTTGTCTCTCGTCCATATTACGTGCGGAGAGGGATTAAACGTTCGAATAGATTACATGAAATTGGCTTGGCGGATGAATGCCTACAATGATCTTCCTCTTCGAATTCGAAATATCCACACCACACACTGGCAAAGGATAATTGCATTTCAGATACATTTTTGTTCATAAAATGTGGGAAAAAACAACAACAACAACAATAACCACGCTTGCATCTATATAGATAAATTTGTTTTCATTCTATCTCGGTTTCTTTCGAATGAAGAGGTCATTCATACCCATTCACGGTGCGCATGTGCAACTATGTACTACGCACACCTGAAACTGAGTTTTCAAACAAAAGGAGATCTCGATCTCGAATATATCCTGCCATGGAATCCATTTGGGTCACTGACCGTCGTTTATAGTCCCCCATCAAGGTAGAGATACTCGTACATAGATACATTTTTCTAAGGAAACACACAAAGGAGGACTATTCGATGGGTATTATCTGTGTGTAGTAGTATAGTTGGACTTTGACTGTACTGGGATAGGTTTCTCACTAACTCTTCGGAGATGGCGACATGCAATCGTAGGACTTGCTGACCATAGTCGTAGATGTTGTTCGTTTTTGTTTTTTTTCTTTAAAATTTCACATGACCCTTTTGTGCATACACGAATAGCATGTGTGTATATCACCAGCATAGCGTAGTCTTTTTTAGTACATCTATGTTAGTTAGACAATTGGCGCCAAAAGTCTATTATAGTAATTTATGCTTCGTGCCAGCAGCTGCAGTAGGATGATTTGATATTCGTCTCTATTGGATACAAAACGATAACATAGCGCTCACGAAGGGATAAAAAAATTGGTCAGGATTAATTCAAATCCAATTATTGTTCCAATGATGTTGCCAAGGATTTTACTGGAAGGGAATTGCTTTTCTATTGGCACTTGTTTGTTGTTTGAAAGAAATAGCGTGTTGCACACATCATTGGACTTGTTGAATGGAAATGACCTGAATTCGAATATGACCTTATAAGGGAGGAGTTCAAATTGAATTTTAATTTATGAATCAGATTTTGAAAATGAAAGACGAATCAAGTCTTGTGTAAAGCTATACTAACGAACTATACTAACTTCTGCCAATATTACTCCCAGATTCAGAATCATCTATAATCTTTCGCAATATCGAGGAAGTTGTCTTGAATCTTTCCCAATAAGTTTCACCGAAACCCGGTCTTAACATTCTTGAACTTCTAGTTTGAGTGTCGATGTGGCAAAGTTGTTTTTTGGCAAGATTGTAGAGCATGACTTTCGTCATTCAGCTCAGAAGTTTCAGCACCAATTGTTGTCACAATGCGAAGTATGAAAGATTGTTGACGAACATATTTCCACAAACTTTATTGGAGATTGTCTACCACGTATATAAACTTTTTAGTATATTCTAGGATTCAGCTTATACAAGATACTATGTAGTTCTTTATGTCCCATGAGTCGTATTCCATTGGTTTTGGACAAATAGTACTATGTATCAGCAAATACGTTAATGATTTCCAAAAAAAAGAAATAAGTAGCGGCCATAGAATACAGCCTTGTGGGACACCACATAAAAGGAAGACGTAGAATTTCCCAAAGAAAATGTTAAATTTCGCTCCTATCTGTCAATTCTGCCTATTGAATTCAACAAAGGAAATGTAACACAAAGTGATTAAAGAATAACCACTTTTTATTCAATGCCTAAAGGTATCTTGTACTGTTCTAAATAACTGTTCTATCTGATTTGCTGGACATACTACTTACTATACTCGTTTTGCTCCCGATATTCAATAAATCACTGAGCCACCTCATATCTTCTGACAGCCGTACGTACTTAATACATCTTTCCACGTTTTTGGACTGTAAACCCAGTTCATTTATCGCCTTCTCATTCGTTACACACTGTGTGACTTTTACTATACGACAACACCACTATCGAACCGTGCACAACATCAATTTACTGCCTCTATCATTACTGTGACGCAATAAAAACACGCTTCGCTATTGCATGCAGTCATAAACATAAACAGACTAATTTTTAATTTTGCCTTCCTATTCGCCTTCTTTTTGTTTTTTGTTTTTTTTTATTACTTTTCTTTCTGTAGATACAGATGAACGTGATACACATAACATAGAGTGATGGTGAATGCAAATAGACTATCAATTGACCGTCATCAATTGGCCAAGCAAATTGGGTGGAAATGTTTTTTTTCTTTTTTTTTTTATTTTTATTTCTATTTCATGCTCGAGTTTTATGTTTTCATCAATAAAAGCAAAATCATCATTAGTGATGAGTTTCGTTTGACAGAGGAACATAATGTGGTTAGTATTTCAATTCCTTTAATTATTAGAAATATTTTTGTTATTCCATACATAGGTCAGTTTAATATTTGTCACTTTGACAGATGAAGAGTGTGTTTGAAATGTCATATTGTTACTTTGACATATGACAGTTTGAACAGAAGCAAGCTGACAGTTTGATGAGAGAGTCAACTATTACTTTAATGATTTTCAAAATGTCAATACGTCACCTTCGATAGTCTATTACACTTCATAGGCAGAACTCTGTACTAATATATAATATGAGAATCACTAACTCATGACATACCCGACTTCATAAGAAGTCAAAACCCATCCAAGCCTTTAAATTCCTACATTCAATTCTAATCCAGTGCTACCTACATTCCCTGTATCTACAAATGCATAACACAGCCCCATTGTAAAGGAAATTGGATGCACACGTGCAATTGTCCTTCTTCGTTCTCAGCAACATTGTAGCAAATCTTCAGTAAGTAATTTCCAGGCACACCGGGGGATCAAGCTCAATGTTAAATAACAGCATCATTCCCCCATATTTCGTATTTAATTTGTTTTTCAGATCACTCGCTGTTTTTATGTGCACAAGGCTTAACACAGTCCATTGCGTTTGGAGAGGTATCTAGAAACAGGTGAAGAATAACGTATCATATTCTGGAAGTACTTGTTTCAATCTGTGTGGATATGCGCATGAGATAGGGGTATCCATTGGTTTGTTAAAAGTGCTTACGTCGTTTAGTCTCAAAAAATAATTTCAGTAAAAGAGAAAATTGAGACTCCAGGCCAGACGGTGAGAGTTGCAGGAGCAGGACGTGCCCTGGTGTAGAGTTGTTTTATTTTTCTAACTAAAACGTTCGATTGTCTTAATGTTTAAATGTGAACTCACAATTTTTCAGGATTTATGATGGACGATTTCTCAGCGCGCAAAAACCCTCCATTCTATTTTCCAACATCAATCCACAATGATGGTAAAAACCAGAAATTAATTCAATAATTGCGTGCCGTAATCATAAATTTCCATTAGTCCTAGACCAATGGTTCCGCACAGATCCGCTTTCTTGCACATTTAACAACAACATGATCGCTAACAAATCCCCAACACAGCGACCACCGTTTTGTTTCTTTTTATTTGAAATACACCGCAATCTAGTTGAGATACATATAATATTCACTTTAAGTAGTCAAACGAGAGTCCGTACGCTAGCCGTGCCGTGCCGTCAAAACAAACACATCCAAGTCCTAAATCTATCCAACGTAATGATGAATATTCATCAATCACTCGGCGGGAATAGATTTGCGAATGAGTGTGTTGACAGGCGGTCTTTGAAGTTGAACTTATAGTACAATAGATATTGTATTGTGCCTGCCACCGTGTGTCTTAGCTAGAGACGCATTGCGAACGCGAATTTCAGGGATAGAGAGTGGCGTTCGAAGCGAATTTAATTTATCTTCAACTAAGTACTATAACTGTCACTGACTGTGTTTGTTGTTTTTAGAAGTTACTCTGCGAAGGATAGATGGCTATTGTGGGATAGATATCCCTAAATAGAGTTGGCTTATCCGATCAATTCTCACTCGATGTTGCTTTCTGATTTACTTAAACTATATACATATGTATCTCAACTTAAAGATTGCTTTGTCGGTACAGTCACAGAGCAGTATGGATGCAACGATTTTGTCCAAAAACTATTTATATCTCGATGCTATCCTACTATAGATACACATTGAACGAGAGCCTAACGTGGGCAGGTATCAGGTAGATATGTGATTGGGATATGATTCTGTGTCCTTTTATTTTCTGCTTCTGATTAGCACCGCTTCTGTTCTTTTCTTTGCTAGTTTAATGCTGACAGAAGGAGTATCTACTAATTCCACCACCATTGAATTGCTTTCAATTGCGCTCCTTACGAGGCATATAAAAAGCTTAGAACGTGGTTTGCGTCTTGGATAGATCGACTACCTTTTGGACGACTGCGAACTATGAGCTATTAAGCAACGTGATCTGAGTATCTGGGTACTGACACTTTTAAAAACGTGTATCTATCATACTTCAACTACCCCCTGAGTGAAGTGGAAGATATTTCTCAAAAAGTTTGTAGATTTTGTCATTAGAAAACCATTAAAAGCAGCCATTTTGAGAATATGTTCCTTTATCAACTTCGTGCATCATATAAATAAATTGATTGTCTTGCCTCCTGAAATTTTTAAATTTAACGACAACGTATGTTGCCAGCATTGCATTGCCAAATTACACACACTTATTTTTAAAAGAAAACAGAAACCAAAACCTCATCTTGATGAAGGCTATCTATTGTTATTTCGATCGCAAATCAATGATAAACTTTATTCCAAAGTTCACTCCAAACAAACGAAAAAAAAACGATTTAATCCAATAGATACTTCACGCTCATTATGAATTCCATACACTGAGGTTTTTTTTTTGCAATTCCTTTCAATATGGATTTTATTATAGAAGTGGCAACGAAATCATAAAGTGCAATTGAGGCATTACCATGTCTGAAATAGTAGTAAACACGCTTGACATTGAATGAATACATATTTTTTCTGTCAAAAGCCAATTGACATTTCGTTGTCTTAAATATAATTAATTTTGGATTTGTTAGCATGTCATTAAGTTGAGTTTAAAGTAATTTTCTGGAAACTAATTAAACTCCTAGTCAGTTTACTTTTTTTGTTTGTTTGTAACATTTATTAGTAATTGCGGTGACATTTAATGCAGTAAAAAAAACGTTTGATGTCATATCTGTCATCGGTAGTAAACTAGTTTTTTTCAAAAGACAAACAATAAACAAAAACAGAGAAACCAAACAACACATCGCATTCTCTTGGCCTTGAGAGTTTGATGTTTTCTTTATTTTATTTGTACGGTTTTAGGTTTAAATTGTGTTATAAAGAACTTCAGTTGGAAATGTCAAAATTGATTGTTGTCTAAGGGGTGTGTATGTTCGTTCCACTCAAAATGATACTGTGTCTATTAAGGAATAATGTTATTGTCGCTGATATTTTGATTGTTGTGCAACAATTTTATGGAAAATAACAAAACACAACAATTATTGTGCTGGTTAGACACAGACAGCAAAAAAAAAAAAAAAAATGAATCGGGGAGACAGCAAAAAAATTATAAGAAGGCGGAGTAGATCGGTTAAAATTAATTGAGGTTGGGAATGCCATGGTTAATTAAAGAATAATAATTTGGCGTATTGCAATTGAAGTTGTTCGCTGCCGGGTGATTGCCAGTTCAAGGTGCAAGCGATTCAATGACTATATCCGGTTACGACTGTGAGTGTATCTAATCAGATTTTCACAATTTTGCACTGATTTACGTCAAACTAATGACATTGACAGAAGTGTGCGCACGTTTTTCACCTTGAATTGGTGCGATGACTTAAGGAAAGTTTTGTTATTTTTTGTTTCTATTTATTTGAAAATACTTAATAGTATAAACATCATGTGCATAATTTTAACGATATAGCGTGGAAGATCTGGGGCTGGTATATATTAGGCTGCAGAAATGTCAAGTTATGTCATACTGTCAGCTTACATCATTTTGGTATTATCACTCACTACCATGACATTTGGAAGGTACATAAGTTTTGTTGGTATGATATTGTCAAACAAGAACTAGGCTTTTAAATTCGGTGTGATGTTTTCGTTGTTCATTTGCCATTTAGACATTAAATGGTTAGACAAGGGACCTGGAGAACGACCGGAGAGTTTGCTCGGATTTGAATGTACATCCGAAATCGTACTCCAGGGACCCCCTACCTATTACGTGTCAACTCTCCCGTCAGATACACCTAATGACGTAGGAGGAAATATGCCAGACAAATGAAGAAAATCAGTAATCAGTATCGCATATAGGCTTCAAAATGCCCTCAAATTTCGTTAGCTGTAAGCGTCAATTAAACTGTTTTGATTTTCCACAAGAAATGTATTTCACAATAAAACTAATGCATTTTACAGCATTTGAATTGGTTTGCCTTCGTTTTTCTTTTGTTTGCTTTGATTTTCTTAAATTTTTTATATTTTTTCCACCTCTTCGTCGAGTGACACCGATTGACATTTCCAAACGTCTGAAAAAATCCACAAAATATCAGAAAATCTGAAAATCCACATTGCTGTAACATGTCACCTCTCAACTTCAAGCCTGTAAAAGTAAAAAAAAAAATCCAGTCCGTCAGTCCTGTGTGAACAGGGTCTTATCTATCATCAAATTTATAATAACCTTTAATAGCGCATGCTTCTGCATTTGCGGCACCTTTGGACTTTCACGTCAAAAACGGACACTTAACCCGACTTGACATTCAGTGATGATGTTGATAAAAAAAATATTCACACCTGTCCAACCATCTGCTAATATTTAGTGCTCTCAGACGGGGTCAATGAAATATTAATTACTTGCATTTCTTATTATAAAAATGACTTTGACAGATCGTTGCGCTCTCCATTTGAATCGAATGACAACACGTTTTTCTGTCAATTAATTTATATAACACACAAATGCCATCAGGTGCATGAACTCTTACCTAATTTTAGGCGGACATTCAACTGATTTCCATTTTCCAAAATCACTTCTGCCAAATTGAGAGAAAATAAAACATGATCGCATTGACATTTCAATTTATTGGTGGAAATTAAATTGAACTTCAGATAGTATTTCTTGATTTTGGTTTGTTTTTCACCACCGAAGAAGAATTCGCGACCTTTGAAATTTAACAAAAAACAAAAAACCACCCAACTGGTTGTTAATTTTATGATTTAAAATAAAATATTTATTATCAGACCGCTTGAAACGATCGTGTAGACTTTTTTTTGCTGACAGCTAATCTGACTCATGATTTATTATAGAAGAAAAAATCCACATCGTTACACTTAACCGTGTAAATCATCTTAATGGGGGTAAACTTGAGAAAATTTCCAAAAATCCATGTGGAATGTATTTTGGGAACCCCCGCCTGTGTTAGTATTCCCAAATAGGGGTGCGGACTACCTCAATGAATGAGAGTGACTCTAAAAATATCGGACAGCAAAATAAGAATAAAAAAAAACTCTCGCTCTCGTCGTAATCATTTAACATATTGTTATATAAACTTGTTGTATATGTTTTTCTTGTTTTTAGTGGGGGTGAAATAAAGAATAAAAAAAAAAAGCGAAATTTAATTAAAACAACCACCGATGTTGACTGCTGACTGCTGTCGTTATTACTTTCTACTGGCGACAGCTTATAAACAGCAGCGTAGATTATCACGTCATTCTACCGGCGAATATCAACTTTTTTTTTTTTGATTTTATTTTTATTTGTCTCGATGTTTTATCACTAACAGCTGAGTTGTTTTTGTTCTTTTTTTTTTTTTTGTGTGCGCGAAATAAAATTAGACGATTGAAGACGAAATACAAATACGCGCTAGAGAGCTTGTTTGGTGTGTCGACATACATATTGCTTGCGTCATTTTAAAAATACTTGACCTTGGGCTTGCACACAGAATGGTTGTGTGCACTTTTGTTTCATTGTTTTTGCAGGTAGACTTGTGAAAGAGAGAGAAAGAGTGGGTAAATGAATGATTGTGTGGTGTGTCAGTTGGTAACAAGACAAAAGATATGACAGATTGTTTCTTTGAAATTAATCGACCGGATATTGGAGTGCAATTAAAAGCGTTTATGTGGCTTTGTTTTATTTTCGGTAGTTTTAACGAGTTTGTGAATGGGTGTGGTGTCAAAGTACTCACATGTTTCAATGTCACTTTCTTTTTTTTTTTTTTAAACACGTAGTTATCAAGTGACAAAAGAAAACAATTGATTTCAAAGAGGTAGACATAAAATTTTACTGATAGGTGTGGCAGTACGACAACCTGAATGAATGTGTAGCTGAACGACAGTATTCTGTTCAAGAACGGAGGTGGTAGAATGACAGAACAACGTGCCGGTGAGATGTCAGTTGAACGTCACTTTGAGGGAGAATTAATTATTCACATTTTGACCATCTTTTTGGAGAGTCTCTCCTATTTGAGTGCTGAAAGTGCATTCTCTTAAGTCGTATCACCCTTTTCATCAGGATGTAGTGGAATTTTGCTGATTGACAGTCTGTTATGGTTTAATTTAATTACATTATTAAAAATGGTAAATGTGGGCAGAATTTCAAGAATATTTGGCAACACTTAGTTCAAACTCGTGTTAAGGTTGATGGCACGACATTGAGAATATGGAGATCGGTTTGTCTTACCTTAGAAACGCATCAAAAGCTACTTTTTTTTATGTAATATTTTTTAAATAGTAAAGCAAGCTGTTCCTACTATTAATCTTCACCAAATACATCTAACACATCCTTTATTGTTTATTCTTGTTGGCCGTTTGACATTTCCACTACATTTTTAGGCCTGCGACTCTTAAAATATTTTTGGCGAATGCGTATCACTAAACTGATCTATATCACTTAAGACCCTATTCACATAGGACTGAGGGACTGGATTTGACGCCTTTGTTTGACCTTTCCATGTTCAGATTGATAATCCTGTCTACACACTTTCACAGACTTATTTTGACATATTAGTTGTCAGCGCCAATTAAACTGGTTTGACTTTCAACAAGCAATTCTTTTTACAACAAAACTAATCCTTTTCACAACAATTGCATTGGTTTGCTTTAATTTTTCTTTTGTTTACTTCGTAAATTCATAAATTTTTATATTTTTTCACCCCTTTGTCGAGTGACATCGATTGACATTTCCAAATGTCAAAAAATAACCGGATTGCCATAACATGTCACCTGTCCGCTACTTCCCTTAACTGTAAACGTCAAAAACACACCCAGTCCATCAGTTCTTTGTGAAAAGGGTCTAAGGCGCTTTAAGGGTTTAACAGAATGTGATCTGAACCGTGAATCTGCATCTGAATCTCGACCTGTCAAAAGTTAAATACATAATATGTAGTCATAAGCTCAAACACAATGTGTAACTGAATCGTGAATCTGTAGCTTAAAGTTGAACACTACCCAACTTCGCGATATAGATTCACGATTGACGTTGCTTTGTTTGTACGTATTATTTGGATTTTTTGTATTTAAGTGTGATTTACTGTTTGCAATGGGCGTTGAGAAATTTATTGAATCTGTGAGTAATCAGGATGTGCTCTGGAATTCGGCCAATCCAAATTAGAGAATTGTGTTTGACGGCTGAACTAAGCCTTAATCCGACTCTTCACGAGAAAAAGAAAACTTGAACGACTGGGACCAATAAGGCTGTCAGGTACAATACTGACATAAGTTAAAGAAGTTAAATATCTCGGACTAAACCTAGACAGTAAACTTATCTGGAAAAAACAACAGAAAAGATAACCAGGAAACCAACGGGGGATCAAATGATTTAAAGGAGCCTAGCGGGCAAATCATGGGGCAAATCGTAGGGCAAAAATATTCACGATACCAGTATATTGCTATTCTGAGACCAATGATTACATATGTACATACAAATGTATGGAACGATTGCATGAGCAAATAGAATCAATCTGCCCACTACGAGGAAGACACTCAATAAGTTGCAAAGACTGGCATGCCTCTCTATTACACGGGTCATGAGAACTTGCCAATCTGCAGCCATAGAGGTACTATTGTAACTAACTCTTTTGCATCTTGTGGTTAAAGAATGAAAGTAAGTAAACCAGTTCTAAGAATGGTCGAAGATGGAATATGAAAAGATAAGTGCATTACTACTCAAAAAAAAAAACTACCACTCCTGGCCTTTCCTAGAGACGATATTATTAGAAGGTACAACTTTCAAAAGAACTTTATTACCAAACTCAGCAGCAAAAAGAGTTGGAGCAATGAATCTACAAACTGAGCAATCACACAACAAAATGGTACAGAAATGGGTCAAGAATTGGTGCAGGAACTGGTGCATGAGTATTCTAGGACAGATTTCTTGCGGAAATGTGAATTAGAAGTACATGAACTATAAAATTGATTCCGAAAGAAATCTTTATGCAAGGGGAACTGTAATGAGGGAACATACTTCTCCAAGGTGTTAATAAGGAGCGCACAATAAACCAAAAGGTGGCAGTGCAACATACTCCTTCAAATAATAATAATAAAAACGACACAGGCCTTCAAGGTTGAGGTTTATGCGTTGTAATAACTGCTCTACCATGGAAAATGTTTTCACTTGCGAAGCAACAGCGGATGGAATACTCTATTATTGTTGGATAGTATTTAAATAACTAAGAATGCAGAGTCTTCAGTGGCGTAATGCACGACTCATCTGCTATGTGAATACCTATAAAAGTCTTAGCAGAACAAGAAGGGCAGCTCTTCCTGAATTGTGAAGAAATATTTTTAAAGATTTTGAGAAAGTTTGGCTAGTTTGTAAACTACACTAAGGGTGAGTTCATTAATTTCTACTGCCACGTCTACTTGTCCAAGAAAATGAGCCCAAGACCACGCTTTCTGTAAATTCGTATGAAACTCTAAAACTGGTTTTCATTAAGTAAGTGAGTAGACAAGAGAAGTAGCCGAAGACTAAGTTTCCTGTAAATTCGTATAAAACTCTAAAAGTTGTCCTGATTAAATAGGTGAGTACACTATACTGTGTCTCGCACATTTTTATATTTATTGACGGTGACACCATATTTCAGATGTCTGATCAAGAATCATATACTTTGACTGAAGATGGTGATAGTCACGTCCCCTTTCTTTCATACACTATAAAACACCATATTCATTTTTTGGGCATTTTTAGAGAATTTTAACCCTACTTCGAATATCTCATTCAAAAAATTGTTTAAATTGCAATTTTTTGCAACATATAGTGAGATACTGCTAACTACCAAAGAGACCACTGACAATGACTAAGTCAATGAGATTTGAGTTTGGGATTTTCCTTCCTTCTCTTTTTATTAGTACTGAAGTGATTATGAGGTAACACTCTAATCCGGTAAGTATAAGGCAAACCCCTCCAATTACTAAACACCCACGTACTCAAACACAATTAATTTCACGGTCATATAACAAAAACCTCCACTAAACGTTGCCATAAAAACCTCATAAAAGTCAACTCCAAAAAAAAAACCACCCCCCTGCCTTTAGGTAAACGTTTAAAATTGCATTTGTCTCGCCTGTGAAATCAATGACTTTATTCGAGGTATTTCTTTATGACCTCTCTTCATTAAATGTTACACTTTGACCTTCAACTGGTAGACATCTACCCCATAAATCTACACGCAATACTTTTAGTTATACAAAAAGATATTCACCGAAAAAAAAGGTTACGTATACGCCACCACTGCCCCATATCCTGCTGTCAGTCATACATGCTCGTAAAATAAGTCAAACCGAATTCGGTCATGCTACTGTATAAAGGTATGGAGTATTTGGTTTTTTATAACCCAAATCCGAACAAGTGTAATAAGTTCGGGTAATTAATTCAAAACGAATCAATAACACTGACACCGAGAACAATAAATACTTCACTGGAAAATGTCTAGACATATCAAGAAGTCACCATTCTTTATTCCATGGAGTTGGTATCTGTATTCCAGTATATCTGTGGTGAGAGTTAGTGAGGTGAAACTTTGCCTCAAAAATATGAATTACGCAAAAAAATATTCATTGACCCGAAAATTAAGAAAAAAAAAAAAACTTTATTCAAAGATACTCGTACATCCACCAGATGCGCTTAACTTTAGCACAGTCGTAAATACTTTGTAAAGTTTATTTGAAGTGACATTTCTCTGCCAGTTATGCAAATGTCATCAACAGATCATGCCAGTCCGGTATCGGTGGTGTCTTTCTATTTAAAACCACCCGCCAGTGGTTGTTTAATAATGATTTGTTCCCCGCAACCGAGTGACTATGACAAATATCATTGACCGGAATGCAATCAACCTATTTCAAGGCCAACAATTTTATTTAAATAGAGAAAAAGTAGAAAAACAACTTCAAGTTGATTGTACTAGAGTGCACTGACAGGGGGTGGACGGGTTGAGGGTTGTTTATTACCGAAACGACTTGATTTCTAAACGTAAACAAAATTCCAAAACTCAGTACAGGGGCGGTTGAGATGGTAGGGGTGGTTGAGTTGTTGATTTTTTTTCGCATAGAGTTGAAAATTTTCAATACCCCCGCACTTTTGTTATCTATTTATGGGAAGAATGTATCGCGTTTAAATGCTTATGGGTATATTTTTGGAAATGCATATTTTTAAATCGATCATGAGTGTGTGATTGTAAGTGACCTGCGCACCCCCCTTTCGTTAATGAAACGAATTATAACTCATGCGAATTAAATTGTTTGAGATAGTGGTGGGGTTATTTGGTAGAAATCACGTTTTTCGAAGTTTGTATATCAGCTTGAGGACAATGACTCGAATTGATTTATTATGTTGAATAAATGCATTTGAAGGGATAGTTTTGATTTGTGAAAGTTTACAGGCATTTAAATTAGGCTGAGTTCATGTGTCAATGTCTAGAACAACCATTGTCCTGAACTGAAAGAGTGAAGTACTATTTAGAACCCAAATAAGACCTCTTTTCAAATGCGTTTTGAAAAGCAAATAACTTCTGAAACGATAGAGCATACTATGTAGAGTGTTCTCCCCTCAATGTGTGAAACCAAAAATAGGGAACAATATGCCGCGTGAGCTAGTCAGAAAATATGCATTTCGATTTGATAGTAATAATTGTTAAAATGCCTCAGGGATGTATACGCGCACCGCATCTATTTTGCCTTCATATCAATGAAATGATCGAATCGACAATTGGTATTATATGTACATATGTACATACATACCTTGCCTGACCGAGAATGTACAAGGTGGCCCAAAATATATCAACCTAACAGAAGATGCTATAACTTTTGCAAATGACGGCAAATGTCAGTTTTATTTTAATATTTCTGCAGTAAACAGATGTAGAATAAACGTCGACAAGCCATGGAATGGTATACTCCTCAAAACGAAATAATTCGCGCAACTTGAATTTCGGCGCAGATTTTCCGGCCATCCTACGACAACACTAAAGCGTAGCTGCTCGCTTTGCAGAGACTGGAAGAACACGTTCCATTTTCGTTTCGATGAGAATATCGTCGCTGTGACTAAATATGTCGAGGATGAGCCGTTGACGTCGACTAGATGAACGTGTAACGCAATCGTTCTCTGCAGCACATTTTAGTGAAAGAGTTGAAGATGTTCCCTTACAAAGTGTAGACATTCCCTCAGCTAATGCCTGCAGACCTACGCTCATGCTCTCCTGAACTTCAATGACGCAGTGGAAGATTAGGGATTCTGGGACACTGAGAATCCACATATCATTCACGAAGAGCCATTACATCCACTCAATCTCACTACATGGTCCGTTATTTACACCGAGGACGATGTGGGTAACTTGGTTACTGTGACTGGTGAGCGATACAGAACTATGATCAACGATTTATAAATGCCACAAATTGATGAATTGAGACTGGAGGACGTGTGGTTCCAACAGGATGGTGCAACTGCACACACAACTCACGCGACAATGAACTTTTTGAATAATGCGTTGCCTAATGTTTCGTTTTGACGATTTGAAATGGTTGGCAAGATCGCCCGATTTGACGGTTCTAGACGTCTTTTATGGGGTATTTTGCCTTCTATAGACACTTGCCCTACGAATCCGCTGTGAGGTACATATATGCCGTCAGATTTTCTCCTGTCACGCGTTTTCAGAGTCAACTTTCCTTGGAAACAGGATTGACATTAGCTAAATTCATATTTGAGAATGGATCTGAAATGAACCGAGTGTCCAATCCTGGTATTTTCATGAAAAATGACAAGACTTTATTACTCATATGTCTTCTAAGTGGAGACCGATGCTACACTAATATTTTTGTCCGTAACGATCGTCAAGCCAAACTTTAGGCTTTGCTTAATCTACACCCAAGACTGATGCATTTCTTGCTTGTTTGAGTTCCAACTCATGTTGGATGTTGGTGAGGCCTTAAAGAGGAACTGCTTTGATCTTACAGCGTTTCGGTCAGGCCTTTCATTCAGGATTGTATTTTTTACGAATTTTGTTGAATGCGAAATGATTCTTTAGAATACTGTCAGACTAAACGAATGCTGCAGATGTCTCTTAGAAATCGTAGCAGTTTTTCAGTTTATATCCTTTCAAAAGGAAAGACTACAGGCAACTTAGTAGCGTACTCATGAGACTTAAGCGACACTAAGCTCTGCCTTACTATGATAGGCGCTCCACAGAACCCATTGGACATAGGATATTTTCTTACCCAGCTGTCTATTGCACGGACATCATCAATGAGTGAACATTTGAAAATACTCTTACCGGAGGTGTATCCAAGAAGAGTTTCTGTGTCTAGAAATGCTAAAGAAGATTAAGTTCCTAAGCTGCCTAGGCTTTGTGGGTTCATCTCTTCTGACAAATGTTTAGAAAAAAGCAAAAGACTTACTTGGCATTCGATATAAATGTATGCATGTACATGTTGTATGTAAAATACAACTTACCTGAAAATAAAGAAAAAAATACAAAATTAGTTTTCGAAAACAATTCAAGAGATTCCAAAAATATATCTATAGTTTTCAAACAGCAGAAATGTCATCGATAATATTTACGTCATTATGCTATTTTATATTAAGTACCCGATCGGGAAAACTCAACGTCACGGAAAATTAAAAAAAATACCACACACGCAACGTAACATATAATGTGTCAAATAAAGCTTTCAGTCATTAGTTACCTCGACACGCTGACCTTGCTGGAATACATTTTCTTTTTTCCTCTAAAAATACCAACTAGTGCATGCAATTTTATGCCACCCTACATCCCCCAATTACGACCCACCCAAGTCGTCAGAGTTGTAAGCTTATGATGGATAATTAAATTTCCTGTTCCGCTACATCATCTACCCACCATTCTCAATACCCAACCAGATGTTGTTCAAAAGATTGAAGGAAATTTTCGACACTTGAGAGCGTTTTTCAAAGAAAACTTTCTACAAAACCGATTAAAATACAAAGTCAAAAAAAAAAAAAAATAAAAAATAAACAACAATTTTGGCACCCACTTCTCAACGTCAAGTACTTGGAGGGAATATGGCGCGACGCCGGCCGTCAGCTGCTTTGCCCCTATTTCTAATTAGAGCAACGACAAAAATGCAACCCAAATGTCTGTAAATAGAAATTTGGTTTTTTTGTTTGAGTTTTAGCCAACGTTTTCTACGGTCCTATGCATATGCATTTTTGTGCTAAAATCTAAAAGTTTTAAAAATAAAATTCTGACAAATCACGTAAAATGCATTTTACGTTTGCAGTACTCACGCTACATGTCAGTTGTATCTGACTTTTTTTTGTTTCTAGCACTCAATTGACTTTTATGGGATGAAATCGAATGAGTGGAACTTCTGTCGTTGTGTTGTAATTAAATTTGATTACGGATCAGTGCATTGAGTATAAATGGATTGGAATAGTTAGGGCGGATTGACGGGGAATTAATGTTGGCGGGTTAGGGCCATTTTCCAAAAAAGGTTTCCACAGCTTTGGATTCAATAGAGCTGCCAAAACTATTTTGAATGTCATACCTAATAAATGTAACGTCCAAAGATTAGTGAAATGTGAATAGAGACAGGAATTCGAATAGTTTTCGGGATCTATTTCTGTATTTTTGAAAATAGTTTTTAAAATTTAAAGTGAGCGTGGATGACACTAGATACAACCAACGATTAGGGTTTTTTTTCTTGCTAACTATACCCTTTTGAAGAACATGCCTGAGAGCTTATTATCGGAGGACCTGAATTTATCTGTCCCAAGGAACATTACATCAAACAACCACGGTAGTCTTGATTAATACAGATCTGTGCTAGACTCGATGACGAACGCCCTTTTTGGGTAACAGTGCTAAAAGTGCCCGATCTGAAGCGAAGATTGTGCAGTCTATCACTTCTTGTTGAATATCCCTCCACATTCGTCGTTGCTTTGAAGGAAGTGGTACATAGTCATTTTCAAGGATTTCATTTAATCACCTTTGAAACGGTCGAATACGGACAGTTTTGGGAAGATTTGTTTGATTAAGTCATAGAGGAGAGTCTACGAAGAAATTTGACAGTTCTGGTGCATAGATTTTGGTATCTATAGCTTATATTCCGTGAGGTACCCGGGCCGGAGTACTACATATCCAAGTCATCTCATACGACTAATGCGTAATTTTTTGACTAAGTCGATGTCGCTGTACAGCTCGTATAATTCGTCGTTGAATCTCCTCCTTCAAAGCACGTCAACACAATCTGGACCAAAAATTTTACGAGGAATCTTTCTCTCAAAGTGACCGAGGATAGCTTTATCTGCTTTAGATAGAGCCCAAGCTTCAGAGTCATAAACAGGAGATCTTATACAGAATCGCCTTAGTTGTTCAGGATAGGTCTCTACTACTCAATTGCCTTCTCAGCCCAAAGAGACAGCGATTTGCAAGAGTTATTCTTTGTTTAATTTCTGCGGAGATGTTGTGGTCAAGAGTTTATAGCAGAGCTTCGTTGTTGACGAAGGGTTTCCGACGTTGACACAATATGGCAGATATGATCTTGTACGTGATGTTGAGGAGACTGATACCTCTGTAGTTGGCGCAATTGAGTGGGTCTCCTTTCATGTGGATCGAGCAAAAGATGCTGCCAGGTCCAGCTGCTGTGAATACCTCAGTTTCTCTGTCACCGTCCAGGTCTCATCCACATTTCATCCAAATTTCGCGGTAGATCTTCTTCCAGGACTTCGAAGATATACCTAATTGAACAGTGAACGATATGAAATCAAGTTTGCAAGTTCACTAGAGTAAGAACAACATCTGTAGAACAAAAGGCTAATCAATGGGCAAGTGACATTTCTCCCATATCGGTATGAAAATTGGTCTGTATTAAGCTAAGTGTGGCGTTGTTGACGTTTCTTACTCGTCTACTCACGTAACTAACATAACCGAAACTCACAAGCTGTTCAATACAGTAGAGCGTAGCGGTGACACAAAATTACAGAGTTTAACTTGCAAGGCATTACAAATGTATAAGGAATGCTTAAACAGATAGCTTCAGGAGACGTAGATAGCCTTGTGAGGCAATCGCATGGTCTTCATAAAGGCTTTAAACTTTGACCTCAAAAGATATCGTGGACGTAAACGAGCTTACAGTTTCCACAGTCATCATTCACAATCACCTGAGTTTGGCCTGGATATTTACCAAAAACATCCAGCTGTTGGAAGATTGGTCTTTATAAATCAGTCATATGGTTGAATCGATCTGTCCGAATTTTGAAAAGTTCTAGATCTACACATTTTGTTGAATATCTTTAGCTAGTATCTGTCAGTTTACGAGGGGGCCTGACATATTTTCAGATGTTCTATTAATCTTTGTTTAGTCAGAATTTGTTCAGTTCAAATCGACAGAATTTTTTTAAAAAAATGTCAACTCCTGTCAGTTAAGTTTAGTGAAGACATCCACCTATTTCTGTAAAAAATCCATCACTTGTAAGTGGTATGCTTTAAAAAGAATTTCTTGAATTTCAAGGTTTTCTGACATATTTTAAACTTTTCAACTTTTTAATCAACTTTTGTCAGAATTTATAAAAATGGTCAACTTGTCAACTACAGCTTAGTCCAGATCTCAACCCACTCTGTTCTTGATCTTTTTACAACTGACATATCGGATACTATTGGCTTTCATGGTCAGAAATATTTTGGGTTTTAGGAAATTTTCCTGCATCTCAAAGTATCTTGAGGTAAATTTGGACTCTCTGCCAATTATGTACATAAGTATTTCTGGCTCCGACAGTTTATGGTCATTCATTTTTGAAAATTAAAATAATTTCTAACAGGATCCACTCTTCATCTTCTAGCAGACTATCTTTTATTAGAACTCATTGCTTTAGCAACTGGGAATAAAATCAATTTCTGATCTCACTTTCACACATCCAAATTTCCTCGTATGTATCTCAGATTTCACGCGAATATTTATAGAAATCAGTTTTCCACAAAGACTCATCGATATCATATAAATAACCAAAGTAATCCAAAATAAATTCCTCTTTATTAACTTTTCACGGTAAAGTATCTAAATGTATGCATTTATGCAAAAAAAAAAAATAAAAAATAGATACACATTCACCTAGCCATAGTCATAGATATAAATGTATCTATATCAAAACAGATTGCGAGGGAAATATTTTCTCAAGGTGACGTGCATGCGCGTTATAGACCAAACCGGCTTCATGAAAGAACGTATTCTGCCGGCGTTTTTTTTTTTCGCTCGTTTTGCGGAACAAAACAACAAACAAATTCTCTAACAACACTCTAACGATGTTGACGACGACGATGATGATGATGGCGATGACGACAAAAACCGGCAAAACTTCTGCCAACCAACTAAATGCGCCGAAAGGGGTGGTGGTGATGGCGGTAGTACTGGGTCGGGGGTAGGTACTTAATAACAATGAATGCCACACGAAGCCGGTTCAGGGATGTGTGTTGGGTTGGTAGGTGTTGAGGGCGCAGATGCAGAACGAGATGGTTCAGTGGGTATCTGCGACGCGTTCGGGGGGACTTGGGGCATGAAAACATCATTGCACGTAATGTACTCTACCCACAACCCCTATACAGATGTTAGCTTTTTTGTGTTCTTACTGTGTGTGCGCACCGGAGAGAGTGTATGGTGGTACACCAACGCCATGCGGTGACCTTGAATACTTGCACAAGCCCATGGCATAGATACATATTTTGCCTTGACAAAGCTTGCAGTTTTTTTTTTTTTTTTTGAATTTTTTTTCACTCTTAGAATTTTTATGCTTTGTTTTGTTATTTTTTTTTTTCTATTACCGCGGTTCGGGTTCTGTGATATAATGTGATGAGTATTTTTTGGTTTTTTACTTTTTAAATTTTTTTTTGTGGAATTAATAAATTTTTTTTCTTTCTTTAGTGGCCTCCACTTTACGACGAAAAAGTACAAAATCAACGAGAAAACATTAATTGCATTGGATGACTGGGAATTTTGAACGTTGTTGACGTTCACGTTGGATACGTAATTAGTTAAAATGTTTGCATTTTTTTTTCAGTTTGTTTGTAGTTTTCTTTGTTTTTGTTAGGGTTATGCCTTGTATGCATGGGGAATTATTGAAGATTCACTTGTTTCAATGTCAGAGCGCCTTAGAAGAGTTAATTATATGATCAGCTTAAATTTTTTTTTTTGACATGGCGAGCTCTGTTTTGACAGTAAGCTACGTTTAATGTTTCCTTGATGATTGAGTTATAATGATGGGTAGACTGGGTAGTTAGTCATAGATATATTTGGTTTATGAAGGTTGTTGGGTAACAATTTACATAATTGATTTGACGTAGACAGACATAATGGCTATGTGGGCAAAATGTTCATATGATAGTCTTGAATTAAACAGAATAAACAAAGATTTTTTGTAATATTCAAGTGGGTGAAAAAGTATCCTAAATTCATTTAAAACTTAGAAAGCTCTTACGATTGAATAAATATTATATCCGGTATAAATTTGTGATCAATAGTCTCTTGGCATTTAAGACGCAGGTCCGACTCAGACGAGAACGTAGTTTAAGTATCTTTTCGAGTCTTCTTAAAATATTAGGGAGTCTACTCGATGTATATGCGTCCAAAATAATCGTAGCGATTTGGATTGCAGGAAAGTCCATATAAACGAGTCAGTTTCTAAATTGCATTTCTTTTGACGGACAAGTGGCATTTGCAACGACATTTTGTCAGTTCAGTTGTCAAAATTAACAACAACTAACTTCACACTGTTGGTAGACATTTGCAAAATTGTAAAGTGTATTTACAGTCACGACAATTGAAGGAACAATTGGTAATATTCATTTGAGTATGACAGCACGCTTTATACCTAAACTTTGACCAAATCGTGGTAAGGTTTGAACAATGCCTGAAACTAAGAACTTGCTAAAAACTCGCTTTGATGTAGAAGTAGCTTGTAACATTAACGATACGGGTTTCAGAGAGTCTAGAACTCTGAGTTAGATGGGACTCAAACGAATTTTTTTATATAGTGCCTCACTTTATGTAGCAGATGGTCAGAAGGTTGATAATGATCGTCAGACTTATAGAGACTCAAAGACCTCGAAAGAAATAATGCGCAAGGTGAACTAGTTTCCACAGCGGATCTACAAAAGCAATCCGGTATATCCAACTGTAGACTAAAAATTAAGCTTTTTGGTTGCGATCAAGGTTTAAATTTAACAGCGCATCATAAAAAAAAAAAAGAAGACAGGTTAGGGCGGACTTCGATGCTAACAGAAAAACTTAACGCTAGCCTCATGGCTTTACTTTTTTTAAAATTGTTCGGCAAGACCAAGGCGAAAATATAACTCCGCCCGCAACAAAATCTAAAACCAGTACTAACTAGAATGGTATAGTGCAAGGAAATTGCAACAGGTACGAACTTTTTAACTCTATGGTTTGGTTTTTGAAGCCAAACCAAACCAGACATCCGACGTAATATCCGCAAGCCCTACGCTCGTACTTTTTTGGTTTCAAGCTAGGAAATAGTCCCAAAGATTTGTTAAATCAATAGGAAAGTCTCATTTATTTAGGAAGGTATAAGATGTCAGGCCGTAAATTGTTCTTAGGTCCACTAAAAAAATTAAAGAAATATACATTTAGTCCCACAAGTCCATATACGGTTCACGACCTTGGTTCTTACAATACTTTTTTTTTCTATAGAGGCATTTTATATGACCGTTGTACTCTCAAACGTTTGTCAAATGTTCGAAAGAGGTAGAAAATGAACCTTTTGCTCGGTAGTCCGACGCATTAACTACAAAGACTCGATCTAGCCACCAGCCAACTGAGATTGGTGCATAAGTCATGCAAGCTCTCCTTATAACCTTACCCAAGCCAAAAGACTGATAAACTTTCCCAATAGTAGAAGACAAGCATTACAGTGGTCTGTGATCCAAGATAGTTCGCATTTTAAAGTCCTGAACTGCCGTCAATCCTGTAGATACTGAGTGCCTTGTCACTTGCGGAACTAATAGTAAAAAATGACATAAGGTATGTAGGTACAAGTGCGTCCACAGATCTATGGGCTGTTTAAAATATATATTAAAAAAAAAAGGTCATTGGCTTCTCCAAAATGGGATTTTAGCACCAGATGCATGTTTAGATACTTTGACGATCTGCAGTACAAATATAATTTTTTTTGGCACGACAGCTCCATGGGAACCAGGGCCTAGCTTCTCATAACCATTCGTATTGTGCATGTTATATTCTTTATAGGAATGGAAGGGGCCTACTATTTAATGCCGTTTCCGAAGGGCAATCTTTTATTTGAGAAGCTTTTCTAGTTTTACTCCCGGATGTTTGTCAGACGCTCGCGAGAGGTCTAAGGATTGAACCTAAAACCCCTCGATTCGTAGTCCAACACAAGCTGGAAGAAGTTTTAGAAAATCGTCATAAAACCTTATAGTCCTGAGCGAATGAGAAAGAATGTTTGGGTAGTTTGTAGTAGAGAGGTTTTTTAAGGTTAAATGACTACCATTTGATTGTCAGAAAAGATTCGTAGTTTCTGGTTGAAGAAAATGTTCAACGCATCAGAGAATTCATGCAGAATACTCAGAATAGAGAGAAGCTTAACCAAGAACCAGTTAAAGTAGCAGAAAGTACTAAGTTCTTTGAGAAATTTTCAAATAGTTACGAAAGTGGGAGATAAGGCACCCTTCTTCGGTATGGTCGCTAAAAAACCTTTTAAGAAAGACAGTGCCCAGCTTTGTAATGCTGGACTACAGACATAATACCTCTAATGACGAATAGCTTTAAAGATTTTTAAAGAACAGTTTTATAGGTCTAAGTTCTATGTGAATTTTACCACTGTCCCTGGCCTAAAAATATCAACGAAATTCAGAAAAACTCCAGCTCCAGCATCTAGCATTAGAATAGGATGGTTAAACTTGTAAATTTTGGTAAGCCTGGATATCTTAGACGACTTTTCTATATTGCCATTAAGAGCTTGACAGACCTGAACTGGGCTTTCGGTTCAAGTAAGTAAATATGTGCGTGTTGGCAGTCTGTGCATAAATCATAGCCTAGAACGTATCTATACGTCTCGACTTGGTTTCAATAACACCTACAAAGCCTCGATGTTTCAGAGAACAAAATTGACGGTTTTTACTGTCTTTGCGTATAAGCTTGAGACTAAAACTTTTTAGACAGCTCAGTGGAAGAACTTGAGACTAGGCTCAGCTTATAAAGCGAATATTGAAACATGTTTATTTAAGACACTTTTAAGTTACTCGACGATATTGTTTAGATTCTGGGAACCTTCGGGAAAAAACCTGAGAATGATCCGGTACCTGGACTATTTGATCTAAACAATGTCCCTGAAAGATCGTGGATTCACTGGGTGGCCAAAAAATGCCTGCCTTGAGAAGAAGTATTCATCGAACATCTTCCAGTTCGTAAATACATGTGTACGTGCGATATAGTGTTGTAGATTGGGTTGTTGTCTAGGATGTATGAAAAACGAGAGGTCAATAACCTCGTTACAAAGTCCGCTACCTAGATGGCTTTTTCATTTTGACTAGAACTTTAGTTTTCATTCTAGAAATACTTTTTTTCAATTTGATGCTATTTAAATTAAAAATTTAAGTCTTCGGTGATCGTACATCGAATTATCTTTCCAAGAAAGATACGACACGGATATCATATAACTCATTTCCTGGACAAAGCCCGAAACACTTAAAATCAACTTCGCCTCGAAGCCAATCCAACATCAATCTGGTCGCCACTTAAAGACTTCACCTCAAAAGAGATCACATAACCAATTTTTGTATGAAAAATCCATTACATTTCACTTCATAACCCTTTTGTGTAGCAAGTAGCAGCTTCAGAGTCATAAAACTGCCAACTTTAGTGGCAATAAAAAGACTGCCTCTTCTACCATTGTGGCCTGGTGGCATTCTAAGATTTATTATATTTGTACAAGCGTAACGATGAGGCCTCGCTGATCGGCTATGGTTGCGCAATCGCACAACTCACTGCAACGCCATCCGTCCAAGTAATAAATCGCACTCACTCAATCGTTATAGATGCACGTTGTGTATAATTAACCGAAGCGTTTATTATCAATTTAAGAAAATTTATTTGTTTTTCCCATTTCTGTGGGTGTGCAATGAATATCCCCACAAAATAACAAAAAAAAAAGCGAACAAAAAAAAAGCCAAACAAACCAACAGCAGAGGAAAATTCCCAGAGTCACATTTGCAATTCCTGCCCGGGAGAGAGAGAGCTGGGGCTGGTATAGATATAAAGATACATTCATAACCTATACTGCAGTTTGTTTATGCACTGGGTGTGTGTCTGTATGAGTGACACGTGCCGAGTTCACAATTCCTGCAGTTTGCACATTTTCGCCGGCCGGTCGTCGGTTAACCTACTAACACATGAACAAAACCATCCCCTCCTAGATGCATACAGATACAACCCGCCAGATACACAGATACTTTTCGAAAGGGAAAAAAATCAAACACATTTACATACATATAGACGAGAGTATGTTGCACAACATCACTTTAGTTTGCCGGGCCAACAATTGATTTATCACATTCGCCTGATGAGTGAGTGTATTAGAGCGACACGCGCGCTTCTCCTTATCTGTATTTGTGTGCTTGGCACTGCAGGCAAGTGTAGTTAGATGTGCAATGTACATACAATCTACAAAACAAAAGTACCGCGTGCTAGTACCGAGAGTATCTTTTTGCAAGGAAAACCACTTTCAAAACTACTTCCGAAAACTATTATTATCGATTTGTAAAAGCCGGCTTTAAGCGTAATCCCTTCTCATGAAATACAAACACATACACCGCTTGTCCTTCCCCGAAATGGGTGGGTGGGGGCGATGTTTAAGGTGCTGCCGCTTAAAGCAATTTGGATTTCCATTTGTGCTTTGTACAAGTACGAGTATATGTATGTTACGAGTATACACCGACAATGACGACGACCTTCACTTGTACATGAACTCGAAAGTATCTATATAAAATAAAACTAAGGCGAACGGAAAAAATAAAAACCAACAAAATCTTTGCAATTATGCAGTTGCACACTGGTGTGGGGAGGTTGGGAAATCAGTACTAAAAAAAAAAAAAAAAGATACAAAAATCCGTATCGACGACACGTGTATGGGGGCCGGTATAATATACCGGCTACGTATAAAAATAATAAAATTCTCTTTGCCAAAGTCAAGGATGGATACAATTTAAGGTGGTTTTTGGTTTCAAAATACGCTACACGATGAAGTTAGTCCTCAAGTGAATGATATTTGAGGCACATCGTGTCGTTGTCGTCGTTGTCGTCGTTTTATTTTGGATATGTATCTGGGAGGTGCCCTACTTTTAGTTGTGGGGGGTTTGGGGATAATAGAGTTTAAAAAGTTGACACGTGTGGCAAAAGCCTTCTTGATCTAGATGAGGAAATATTCATATACACGTGGGAGGACAGATTTAATCGGATATCCCGTCATCAAAGTGATTGATGATTGACACTTCTTTTTATGGTCAAATCGAATGAATGCTATACCTTTGGAAATATAGGGTAAATCCCATGAATACAAGTGGAAATGACAGATATTTTAATTAGAATTAGAGAGGGAGTTCTACTAACCTATTGGACCCATGGGGAAACTATTGTGAACCAACTGTTTAGTTGGATGGTTCCAAAAGTAGTTGGATTCAGTTTAAATATAAATCGGTTTGGAAGTCATAAACTTTGTCAAATCGATGCTTCAAGAATGCTAAGGGCGTAATTGGGTCTGGATGACTAAGGTTGGTGATCGATTTCTTGCAGAAATGGGAACAACTGCATGCGTCTAAGTGTACCAACTGTTTAGTTGGGTAGGGTACTTGCGCTCTATTTCTATTCGAACTTCAAATGGGTTTGGAAATCATTAACTTTGTTTAGTTTCTATCTTCTATTAAGTCTGCTAATCGATTGTACGGAAAACTGGGAACAACTGCATGCAGATGCAGTGAACCAACTATATTGGACCATAGTCCCAAAAATTTTGTTGGATGCCATAAACGATGTCATAATCGATCTCTCTCGAAAAATGATTGATGCTTGAGTCGATACATTTTCACATTTGCTGATCAATTTCGTTCGAAAATGCATGCGATCACCAACCATTCAATTGCGTATTTGCATTGTGTTTGAATAGAAATTGGTTTGAAACCCTAAACTTTGTTAAATTCCAATTTAACAACAATTGAAGGAATGGTTTACTTGGAATAGCGCTCGCAATTGGAAAGGGATCTCAATTAAACTGACGTGCGAAACTGGATTAATTGAGCTGATTAAAGTCAAAGCCATAACTACACTGAATATGATTGGGAAGAAAGAAGAATAAAGTAGTGTCATGATGAAAGCAGGATCTATTTGGTACAAATCCTCCCTCCGAGTTTTACGAAGTGCTGACATAAGCTACTATATTTTAGAGAGTACCTAGTGCTGTAGTTAATCTAGTCGAAATCAACAGGCTATTAATGTTTTCAAAATCTGGCATTGTGTGGATAAACTCCAGCTTAATTTAAAAAGCTAAGACCTGATGACTACCTTGGTTATATCGAGCAAAAGAACAATGTCACTCATGCGAAGAGTGTCTCGGAGTGTGAAAAAGGCCCGGCAGTCTGACATTCTGATTTAAAGACCAAACCATAGCAGACTGCAATAATTTAGACCAATGAATATGAAATCTCTGCCAACAATGACTTAAATCTTACAATATGACTCATTCAAAGACAAACGTCAAATTTACATTTCTGTCACTTTCAATATGAAAATAGTCCAATTGTCGTTATAATTTGTAATAATACCGTGAAAGAGATTTTTATTATTTTTATTTATGTAAGTACGACAATAATAACCCATCTGAATGAAGGATAAATATAATTTTCATTTAATTGCTTGTCACATTACATACATAAACGAATGTATTCCAACAGTAGTGGTGACATTTCCACTAACTAACAAATGTCATCTAAAAATGACTTACCTAGACTTCTGTACACGTTTCATTGCACTTTCCGCTGACACAAATACAAATACAAAACATCTCTATGACTTGTGCAAAGAAAATGAGGAAAACAAAAAAAAAAAAAAACGATGTATTTAAAAGCGATAATATTGTTTATCTATGCCAAGTGCACTGTTTTCATGTTCAAGGTGACAGAAGAATATTAACTATAACGACATGTCACAGCGCTGTTTGCTTGCTTGACAACCTTTTGTTTTCAATCATTCTTCTCTTTTGACAGAAATGCACTGTAGGTAGAGTATACATTCTTTTTTCTTATAATTTCTGACTGTCACTGGTGATGATGGGTGATTATGAGTTTTTTTTTTGTCTTTGTTCTTCGAAGTGTAGGTAGAGCAAATCGCTATTTTACTTGATTTAAAGATTAATTCTGACAGATAGTTTGACAGAAGGCGGTTTTTGCAAATAATAATTTCAATTTGATATGCTAGAGATGTAACAAAACTTGATTGTTACGTTTATGACGCAGATTAACTTCAAAGTCGGTGTGACAGTAAAAGGGCGTATTACTCGCTACCCGCATGATATATAAATTCAAACGACAAGCGACCTTGAAATGCAATTGTTATATCTCTGTCTCAGCAAACAGTAGACTTTTAGTTGCCCATACGTAACACAGAATGAAAACACATACACATGCCTTGTAGATAGTGCAAACTAGGGTAGAACAGAGGGAGCTGCTATATAAAGTGCATTTAATAGCCGGCCGGCATACGAATGGGACTTTATGGCGTTTGTTTGAAAATTAAAAATATCTTGTGTTGCGCCCCCCTTTCGTTATGCGCTTAGTCAACACCATAAGATGGTACTGGGGTACTGATGGTGGTGTGGTCGTCGTGGTGGTGGTGGTGGTGGTGAAATTTCAGTGTCAACAACACGGGGGGAAAACATCAATCCACTTGGCATTTATTTTCACGATGGCAGAGTAAAGAAAAAAAAATCGAAAAATTGGCAATTGCAGTAAGTGTTTAGTGAAACTGATTTTATAAGAGTTTTGGTAGTTTTTTTGAACAGTTTTGACGTACAAACAGAAATGTTTTTGATGAAAGTCATTGGTAGCGCGTGTCTTGAAGTTTTTCTTCGTTTATTTTTTGTGGCATGCCAACATGGCGACGAGCCATCATTTCAATTTCTTTGACATATGTACGTCAGGGTATATAAATGTTCGCAGATGCAACTCGAGTAGAAAGAAATGTAGCAAAATGGCTTCAGCACCTTATTTTGTATGAAGTAAATTTATGCACTTTGAGTAGGTTGCTTTGATGGTTTTAAGGTGACATCGAATTTAAAGTGACACATGCAGCATTTTGTTCGTCCAAGAATGGACGGATTTTAATCTGACTTTGATTTAGCAACATCAACAAGTGATCGCTTGAGTGACTAAAAATGCCATTTAGGTCACGTTGATATGATGAGTAAGAAATGACTTAGTTCAAATGAAGCCTATCCATGGTGCCAGGGATGTATATGGAGGTAATTTGCAGTTGGTCTGTAGCCAGCTACCCACACGGTATTTTTTTTTTTCTGAAAAGAATAAAATCTACACGAGTTGGTGTATAGGGTGAACATACATATGTAGCTTCTCTGGGATCAGTATGTGCTGTACTGTTTTATTTCTGTTTTACATTTCGAAACCATATCACCAATAGAAATGATTTTATTCAGTCGTGTAGACTATTTATAAGCAAAGGTTTTGACCTATATGTATGTATGTGATATAGCCATCATATGACAGAATAAATCGGTGATTGTGATCAGACTTTGGTGACTTATAGCTAATGAGTTGAATAAGCCAATCAATCATCGTTTCGAATGTTTAGAATGTGTCTAATAAACAAAGCATACGAATTAAGACAGGTGGCGTTACATCAGTTCAGAGACGTTGGCAAAATGAGTTAAGTTAGCTACTGTTTATATCGGTTTAAGAATTCAGTCCTATGTGATCCGATAACAAAGACAAATATCTTTTTAAATCTTTAAAGCAAAGACATCAATCTAAAATTCTTGAAAGTGAGTCGTCACCGAGAAAGATAAAACGCAACTTTACTTCATCTGCACATTGCTAAGTACACTTCTTGTTTTTGGCAGGCAGCAGTACTTGGAATAATTGCAGCAGGCAACATAAAAGACAACCACCGGGTTTGCAGAATAGATATCTGCTAATAGAGTACTAACCATTTTTTTGCGAAAATTCTAACACGATGTTGATGTCCTTAGAGGCTTCAAGCTGTATCTAGAGCAGTTTTTCTGACATACATAGATACATATGTTATGATTTATTCGGAGCAAAAAAAATCAATGGCAGCTTCGAGTTCAACATTCGCATATGTTTTTGCTGAAGATGTCAAACATTACATTGATGTTTTTCGAACACTAGGTGTCATAAAAATGAGCATTCTATCATCCAATGCCAGAACCGTTTTGTGTTCCCTATCATGTTGTCCGATAGGTGCCAGGGTTAGTTTAAGGTGACAACCTGAGTTGGAGCACTTTTAAGTTGGAACTCCAGTAGGGACAACCAGTATCTATAGAAGGTTCCTTTGATAAAAAACTGTCCAAATATCTAGAGATACAAGATAAATATCTAGAGATACAAGATAAATATACGACTTCCACTTGCGTTCGGGAAAAGATCGAAATTTATAGATTGATCGTCATTGATCGTATTTATGTAAATGATCCTTAAGTTATGGACAGCAGATATTTGCCTCATGAGGTTAAATGAAGTTGCAGGTACAAATGCAAACTCTGTACAATAGAGCCAAGTATTTACACAGTATCTAGGAGCTTTGTTTCATTTATGATATTCAGTACCTTCTTCTTGAAGTAATCGTAAGATCAATGATCAGTAAAACACGTTTCAAGCTAAGTTAGATACTTCAGATACAACCAGTTCCACAGCACTTTCTTTGCTTCACACCAAAAACAGCCAAGAGGTAACTCTTCAAGCTTGAAAGACTGAATAATAAAACTGTCTAAAAATATCTCCACTTACTTCCTGAATTTATCAACATCAATTGCAACATTTGGTCTTTCACCTCTCATTACACGATCACTTTTCCTGAATTTCCCTCTCTATATCTAAGCATCGTACAACTTTGCGAGTGCCTATTGCGCACATCATCCATCGAACCGATCATCGTGCAGTAGTAATTTGTCAATAACAATAAATCACACCGCTTATATTACCAAAAGATACATTTTCACTGGTACACGTCGCGAGCCAGTGTCGATCAGACGACTTTTTCTCCCCAAAGGGGACCGCACTTGACAGCGGTTCGCTTTCTTCACGTTTTTTTTTTTTTTTCTATTTCGTTTTCCCTCTGGTAATCTCAATCGATTATCTTACAAATTTGTTTTCCTTTGGGAGAATGTATAAAAAAACAAAAAAAAAAAAAAAGAGTGTCGTGCTACCGTGTTACTTAACATGAAAGTTAGTAAAAGTAGTGTAACTCATCCAAGAACCTCTTGTGAAGCCACAGCAATGGAATATGTGCCCAAGTCGCGTGTCCCTCACGAAAGCAATCAATGACCTTTCGAATTGGTACCCAATTAGTCCTCGTTATTTTGAGACTATAAACCCCCACTAGCAATCAGGTATGGTCCGTGAAATAAGTATCTTTGTACATGATTAACTCTTAACAAGTACTATGAATATACATATACTCGGTATCTGTGCATGCAACTTTCATCGTGTTGGATGGTTTTAAAGGAGTTTTAATGAAGAACTTGTAACCAATTGCCAAGCAATTGCATTGATGACAATGCTGAATGATTTATGTGATTGCTTTTAGATATTTCATTCCTTGGGGCAGATTGGTCAATTTATGACTTGATTATATTCAGGTGGAATCGTAGTTTCTGCAGTGTCATATTGAATCATCTTTCAATGGAAGACAGAAATATTTTGCACTACAGTAATGGGCTTAACGGTTTTACGTTCCACTTCTGACACCACGGATATTTCCTGATAAAGAAATAATCACGATGTTTCTCGATCGAAAATGATGTGAGTGATAGGTACCTTCAGTGAGTAATGTGATACTTTTAAGTACCCCACTTCTTACACTATCATGTGAATGCAAATGCATCGAGATATTGCCAGTTGAAATCATAATAATCAGCATTGTGATTGGTTTTAGTTCGCCAGTTGGTTCAGTAGTCGGAGAATCCATACCCTCTGAGAAGTCTATGTAAAGGCGGGGAATCGTCTTGGTTCCTTTTCAGTTTAGGTAAATCGTTTTTGCAACTTATGCTATGATTTTGAAATAAAGCTTTGTCCGCACTGGGTTCAGGTTCGACTGCTGATATTTCCACTTTCCACATTGCTTCATAGTTACAATGAAAATGATCCCACTTCTGACACATCTACATATAAAGTTGCGCTTTTCATGCAATGATTGGAAAGTATTAGGGAAATATTTCTAGAACAACGTCATAACGAATTACATTCCATTGATTATGGGATCCCACTTCTGAGACTGTCGTTAATATCTAGATATTTCTATTAACCTCCTTAGGAAAATAAACTTCGTCGTTGGAAGTCATGTCCGTCATACATATAACTGAGGCTCATCTAAGACTTCTTATTCGCTTTTGTACATCTTTCTACGATTATTTTGTTGATGAGTCCTTAGGGAGACCAAATCGTTAAACCATGAGCTACACTTATGAAATGACAGAAAGTTTGATAGTTTCACAGTAAAAATATTTGAGCAACTCTCAAGTACGTGTGCCCATCTGACTAAAATTTGTCTACGAGTAAATGTCATTTTGACAGTATTAAACGCATTTTGACAGAAAATGCAGTTTGTAGCTATTAGGAAAGAACGAAGCGCCAATAACTAAGAACACTGTGACAAATATAGTATCTACGTGTGCCCATGAGACTAAAATCCGTTCATTAAGGGATACACACAATTTTGTATGTGCATCCTGTGTCTACGAGTAAATGTCACTTTGACAGTATTACCCGCATTTTGACAAAAAAATGCAGTTTGCAGCAATTAGGAAAGGACGATACACACAATTTTGTATATGCATCCTGTGTCTATGAGTTAATGTCACTTTGACAGTATTACCCGCATTTTGACAAAAAGAAACAAAATATTCCCTTATACATAGTTATGACACATCATGACATAACTATACCCTTCTACATTGAACCTTGATGTTTAAGGTTAAAGGTATAATTATACTCAAACTTAAGTGGGATTTATCTATCATACCCAGGTACGCATAGTTTCCATTTCAAAACAGATAAACCTTGAAGTACACATATAGAACGCACATTTTCTACTAGAAAATAAATATGTTTTCAATGTTAATTAGTTTCAACTTTGCCGTCGCCTCCACTCTGGGGGCAGCATCCAATTTAAATTTAAACAAAATATCATAAACAACAAAATGTTTGCCGGTTCTGTGGAGGCCCTTGTCAGCATTGAAGGCTATAAATTGCTTAATAAATTACCAAAGCACAAACATAACGCCCTTCACAGTATATTCTAAAAAATTTCAGGGTTTTCAAAATTCATAGTTAGCTTATTGCGCAACCTTACAGCTCACTCTCTAAATTCTATTCTCCACTTTGTTTTTCGGTTTGACAGCCTTGAAATAAGTTTCCAAAATAACGCAGCATATCAAGACAAAAAAAAAACAAATATATTTTTCCTCGATTGTATATAATGCGTCATAGATACTACGCCCTTTGTAGGCATATAAACAATTTGTTTTTTTTCCATTTTTCTTTCTATGAAATCATCTCTCAAATGCAAAATAGTATCTGTCATCATTAAAAATGACAGCTATGAAGAGATACGTTACTACGAGTATCTGCGGCATCATCACGATCATTGTGGAGGTAATTTACGTTTGGAATTGGAACTTCCGCGAGCAAAAAGATGTATAGATACATTTTTTTACATGATTAAAACCGCATTGCATGCTGACAACAGAATACTCTCGCCCTTACATCATACAAAAATAATAATAATAGTAATAAATACACAGCACTAGCGGCTCTTTGTGTTATAACTAAAAAAAAAAGTAGTAAAAGAAAAAAATTACTTTGTTTACTAGTAACTTGTCAGACAGTACACGAGTATGTATGATGTAGTTGCTCTTCGTTGGAAGACAAATTGATGGTTGATATTCTAAAGAATTAAACTGAAAGGGAACTACATGTTCGTGCTTAACTACTAAATATTTTCCAAAGAGAATGGGGTCACGACATACGTTTGCTTTGCTGTCAAATTTTATTTAACTTAGAACAGATGTATGACATAGATTTGTTTCAAATAAATTGTGATCGTGTCTGATTTTAGTTGAAATTCTCAGATGACAGATGAAATATGAGTAGAAAAACGTCAAAGTTAATTGGTGTCAGATTTTTTGTAATGCAACTGATCACTAAACATCTGTCTATTGTTTGAGGACTGAATGTCACAATGTTAGAGCAAATGTTTCGTTTTAGTTGTGAAACCACTTGAGTTGTAACACTTACATAAACTTTATACTCGAAGTGTTAAATTGACAATTGCAGCTAAGGTGAAGACTGTTATGCAACAAATGTCAATTCACTGTCTTAAGATTTCATTGCACTGACAGATATCTGACCTTAGACTTTGCAGCTCAGGATGATTTTGAGTGTATGATTAAATTCGCACGAGTTGGAGGCGAAGACTTTTGAAATATCAAAAAGAAAAACGCTGTAAATTTGAACTTTGAACCTCAGTTGAAAGTCTTCCTTCAAAATGGTTGCATTTGACATTAAGTACATTTTTCTGACAGTTAGTTGATCTGACGGATATAATGAAGATGGAGCTGATTAAAAATTGACGTTTAGATACTTCACTGTGTTTAGGTTTTATTTTTATTTGCTCAGATTTCGGCATTCAATTCTGCTATACTATTTCTTTGACCAATTAAAAATAATGTAACCAAACTAGGCAAGACGTTAAGGCCATTACTTCCTCCAAGACACCCTTTCACTGCCTGGTTAAGTGAGGCATTCACACCTACCACTGTATCGATGTTTTTGTTTCTGAATTCTCTGTGATTTGGGTTTACTTTTTCTGACATTCCAAACGGCAAACAAGTTCGTCTCCTTACACTATGTCATATTGAAAATTACATAACCTTAAAACCTTCTATGCTGACATCTAGTGCAAAAATTTAAATAAGGAACAAAAGTGCTTATGAACGCTCGTGTATGTAGGTATCAGGTATGAATGTAAAGAAATTTTGAACATATCTGGCCAATTTGAAGGAAAACGTCAAAAGTCCCTGTATCCGAAAGTTTTCTCCTTTCGACGACGTATTTTTTTGAAAATGGTATAATAGCAACAAAAAAATGACATTTCAAGCATTATACAAATTTTAAGAAACTTACCCTTCGTTTGCGTGGTGCATCATCACTATAATCCATAACAATGCCCTCATCGGATGTGGACAATGATGTTGTACGTATACGTGCACTATCCAAAAGGGGATTGGCAAAAATTTTACCATCATCACTTAACGGCGGCGATGATGAACCTGAACTCCATGCACTTGAACTGCCTGGACTTGTACCGAGTATTCTACTCGATTTTTCTGAGAAAAGAGTGAATGAAGGTTTCCATGGTTAGTATTTGTATGCACTTAACCTTTAAATAAGGTTTCTTTTTTTTTTAAATGTAAAAAAAAACAAAAACTCTACAGTATAGTTCAAAAGTGTTTAAATAGTGAAGTAGTTCATTTGACACTTCTGGTCAATACTGTAAAATTTTTCTTTATTAGCATAACCTTTAGGTTGAACAGGTGATCCCGAAAGTTTCATAAGTACCAATGCTGCATTGCAAAGTTTTATTTCTTCATCATCACGGCATTGAGTTAGATAATTATCTTCTTGGGATGGACCACGTTTCCGTGGGCTAAAAAGAGAAAAACAAAAAGAAAAGAAAATGTCAGTAGTTTATTTTTTTTTGAAAATAAATTGATATACACTTATTTTATGTTGAAATAAAACATCAAAGTATCTACTGTCAAAATTTGGTATAAATCGGTTACAGAATTTGACAGAAACCTACTCCTTTGCTAAGAACATTCCATACGTCAACGGTCATGACATATTCATTTTCTTTGATTCAATGTCAAACCTTTATAATATTTTTAAATTCAAAAATCATTGTCAAAGCAATGACCTGTTAATCGTTGAAATAAATACCAAAATGACATTGAAAGTCTAGATATATATGTTTTTTTTTCTAAATCATCGAGCAAAACAACAAAAATTTGTCGCAATTTCAGTGTGCCAAATATATTCTTTTTTTTTCTTCTGAACTTTAGATCTACTGAAAATTCCGGCAATTTTCAAAATTTCGTACGTTGGTGGCGAATTACTTTTCGGTTTTTTTTTTTCTTCTTGTCGAATAATGCCCCACCTACACATAATACAGGAGAACACCAATTGGGTGTAGTAAAGTCATGATGACAAATTGAATTGCAATGCGTAACGAACAAATTGAGATCATGTATAAAATTAGGTAGAACACCGTTACCAAGTCATGAAAATTGGAAAAATCAGATAAACAAAAATATTCGCTGGGCACCCCTTTTTATTTTGTTTTTCATCTTCGTTGTGATATTTATATTCGGCTGGATTTTGTTTTTCTTTTTATTTTTTGACATGTACACCCTGAACACCCTGACCTTGCGCAATCATTGTTTGCTAAATTAACACGAATTTGAGTATGTGTGGGGAAGTATTTATTTATGTATAACTTTTTTATTTGTCAAACAAAAAAATATACCCAACTAAATAATCACTTTCAATGATGGTGAAGCTGGTAACCCACAAACTTTTTTAGAACCCACGTATCTTTGACGTATTTGTTTCGTTTTTTTTTTTATATTTTTTCTGTCACTAATTTAGCACGTTTGTGTATGTAGAAAAAAAGTGAAAACAATAAACGAACACCGAACACGAGAAGTTGAGTAACAAATATGAACGTGATCATGAATTGGAGTAAAACAATTAGAAAAATGAACATGTGAGTGACGTTTTAAAAAAAAAATGTTTTGACTGAACAGTACTAAATAGTAAAATGAATATGAACAACTGTCAAATTTAGATTGACACTAAGTACCCCTTTCAAGTTGACATTTGATTGTTCAAGATACTTTGACGTCATTGGGAACTTACGTCAGAAGGAAGTTTCGTAAGAAATGGACGTTGTAATGGATACGTTACGGATCTGGAGAATATGTACGAACAGGAATTTCGTTAGAACTTATTAGTTCTACGACTAAATATACGTCAAACGAAATATTATTTCTTCTTTTATCTTTTTGCCTCTTTTTATCTTAAAAGTCAAGGTGCACGTTCAGAATCGTCTGAAATACTTTTTGTCATCTGTCACCTGTTTACATCTGATCCCCTCTGATGGACCAAAAATAACGAATCAGATGTGTCTCGTCTAAATCATTGTAACAGACATATGCTAGACAGTCAAGCTCCTCAAAAACCGAGAAGATCGAATGTCACAACGTCAACGATATCTAGAAAAGCGATACGTACAAAAAAAGCATTCAAGGCTAGGATCTGATGAGTATGAACTCAAAAGATGGACAAATTCAAGAGCTATAACCCAGTCACATTCTTTCCAGCAATTTTGACATCTGCTTGTCAAAATACACTTCGGACGGGGCTAAGTAAATCTCGCCTTTGAATTTTTACTTCATTCAGGGATGTTATCATGTTTGACACTTCGAATGCCTCGACCCAACAATGTACCATTTTGCTTTCGATTCAGACTAAAGAGGCCAGTGTGTCTCTATTATTTTAACGCACTATTAATAATTTTTCTTTAATTTTAATTTAATTGCTTTAAAAATAGCCTAAACAATTCTTAATTCATTAGACCGTGCTCTCGAAATAAATTGGTTTCAAGGTGACAATTCGTACAATGACAGACACCCAGCCGGGTGATATAAATGACTCAGTTAAAATATTAAAAATAATTTCGCTGGCTGTAATATACACAAGAAATCCACTAGCAACTTTGTAATTTTAATTGTACAAGATTTTTATTAATTTGCTTAATACGTCAAGTCAAAGTGTTGTTGCAGACAAAAAGAAATGCAAAGCAATGATATGTCATTTCTGCGTTGGATGCTCATTTTGTATTCACTTTATATATAGGTTATGTTGCTTATAAGTATAATAATGTTGTTTCATCGAGGTGATAAATTATCTCTTCTCTGGGTAATTAATTTCTTTGAATTATATGCTCGATTTAAAGTGTATTCTACTACTTTGTAGTAGATCTTATTAAAATAATAAAAAAAAATGTGTACGAAGAGTATGATTCACTGTAGTGTCAACTAAAAAGAATTCCTAGGAATATGGGTTGCATACAAGGAAGAGCTTGCTGTATTCATTGTTCTGGTTGCAAATAGCTATTGAATTAATGCTATACATTTAATGGGTTTAGAGGATAAAACATCCCCAAAGTCGACCACATAAATAAGACAATGGTAAGCACTTACACTCATTCTCTTCTAATCATTGATGCTCTTTGGATCTTGTTTAAGTTTTGGGAATTGTTACTCCCTTTTCTAGTACATTATATTTCAGTTAAAGTAATATATTTACAACGGATATGGTTGTTGCCTTGAATACCCATCGAAATTGGGTAGAAAAATTGTTAGTATTGGTCAGTAAATGACACTAATGGGTACATCATCTCACATGTATCCATCTGTAACTAAAAGACTTACCGGGATTGTAAATCTACCTAATCAAGAACGTATACACTACTGCTTCCTTATTGTCTTCAAACTTCAAGGTTTATCCACATTTACAAATCCATTTCGATGCATATGGTGCAATGCTTTGATTTTTTCACTGACCAACAGATATTTCTTTCCGACGTGTTTGCACGTGTATCTTTTTATGTCAGTAGGAATATATAAGATACTTTTTGTACACCAAAATCTTTCTTAAGAAATTTGTGAAAATATATCTAAATCCATTTATCGGTTTTCGAGCTAAAGGCATTCAAATAGCCCGTCCAACAGAAACAGCGACACTTCTTTTCAGTCGCAAATTTTAACTTTTTTCCGCAATACCTTCCACATCTTCTAACTGAGTAACTTGCTTCTTCTTGTTGTAAAATGGTGTAATTGTTAAACATTTACTTAATCCTTCATCGTTTAATGGATCTTGGATTATTTACCAGGCCTTTGCGCGATCATATTCGATCCTTAGCGGTGTACAAGTATGTAAAGTAAACTCAAGACTTTTCTAAGTCAATTTTTTTTTCGATTTAAAGGGTTTCCATTGTACAGCATGATACATATAATCATCGTCATTTCGAAAACAGCAACTAATTCGTTTCAACTTCTGATTACACATAATCGATTTCTCGTTTGTACTAAGTAGTCGCACTTTGGATTCCCAATCCGAGTGCTTGCATTAAACTTTGTATCTCTTCAACTGAGATCGATTTGATTGACACAACTCATCTGAGTTCAACAGCGACATCTATAAGTTATTTCAAGAAGTATATGCAGATCAAAATGGTTACACTTTAGCATTGCATTGCCATAAGGCATTAAATAACCAATATCGATTCAGCTAACAGGGACTGCAGTTTGAGGGACAAAACAAACTGAAGCTCTGTTTTAAAGGCCAGGTGATCGTGAAAACTTGGTACAGAGGACTAGAAAGAACGTGCCCGGGTCAATAACAATGAAAAACTTCAATGTCTCGGAAAAGATACTCCCTACTTTCAAGGAGCTCGTTGAATAAGTGTGCTTGACCACTTTCCTTCACATTATTTTTTTGATTGTTCCTATGAGCATAGTTTTACGGTTTGTGTCTTGGATTGCTGAACAAGAGGTTCAAGTCTCGGGAAACTTCGAAAAGTTAATGCACGGCCCAATTTCTTGCAAACGTATGACAAATATCCGAGGGTATATTGTCTTGTATTGTATATTAGAAAGTTTCGCCACACCCGCAATTATACTTCTTCCATTCACCGCTAAAAATAAATGCATACTTCGGGAAAGGACACAGAATATAGTTTTTATATCCACAATGGACCTGATGTACCAAATTTTACATTTATTTACTTCCCAACATCTTTAGATACAGCTTGACTCAAAGACCGAATTCACTAGGGCCGTTTTATAATTTCTACCACTCACTGTTGTGTATTTAAAATTACGGTTACCACTAATAGATTGCAAATGCCTGGAACGTTTAATACCACTGCTTCTGGGTAAAAAATAAAAATAATAATAAAAAGAAAAAAATCCCTCTGTACAGAGAGAACGCTAATTTCGCTTTATGGGTCCCATTATCCACACTCAATGTTCTGGATTTTCCAACTAAAATCTTTCTTACTAGCTACATCTCATGTCCTGTCCTGTTCAGAATTAAATTTTTATTGCAAATAAAACAACCGTTGATGCAACTTTAATTGCCGATACATGATTTTATGAGTTTTGGTTTTTTTTTTCCTGGTCTTGGAGGCTTACCAACTAAATTTTATATGCAATGGATGTGGATTTCTTTGTTTGCCTGTGTTCGGCATTGTGCGCAGTCTCTCTTGTTGCATTGGGACAAAGGAATATTTTTAATGACTTATCACGTGCCAAATGGCGTAGATTAAACAATGTCCTGGTAATATTCGCTCCATTAGTAAAACAGTGCCACTTTTGTCTTGCGTGCCTGGGCGAGATTACACATCTTACACATCGAATCTTTGGTTAATTGTTATAATTTCATGCTTTCTCTTGTGCGTCTGCCATCTGTCGGTGAGGATGGTAAACTAATTTTTTAATTGAATTCCAAGTTTAGAGCTCCACGATGACGGTGATGATGATGATTTATCACACAAAGATTCGTTTTCAATTAGCTTCAAGATTTATCATTAAAAGTCCACAGGCAAGCAACAAAAGATAGAAAGATACAATAGAGACAATGGCACTGCACTACCTCTATTAGACCATAACAAATTGTGCCGCGCTCTCGTTCGCTGCTGAAGTCAATTCAATCCTTGTTCGGCTTTGGGTCTGTGTTGCCCATGCTATCCCCTCCTGGATTGTCTAATTTATACTTCAGTTCGAGCCGGAGTGTGGGGATGGAGTGGAGGTAACAACGATGATCGCGGATGGACACCTCTGCCTTTCGGCTGTAATAACATTTTATAGCCCAGCTACTGCTGTTCCACACCACACGGACACGGACATGGACATGGACAGAGGCTATTGTGTGCACGCCATCAGGAAACCCATTGAGTGTGTATAATGTTTTGTCCGTTATTGACCAACTTCTGTATACTGGATGACGATGACGATGGCGACTGCGACTGCGACTAACTGGATGATGTCTTCGTCTTGGTCGTCGTCGTCGTTGTCATCATCATCATCATCATCATCACCACATCATAGTCGAATCCGTGAAGCACGGTGTGTACGACGCGCACACAAAACCAATTCGTTGTCGTGTCGTGATTAAAATGCGATATTTTCGCGTTGATTGCGCTTGCGAATTTCCGTGATTTCCTCTTCGCTATTCTATTACCTACTGCAGGAGTGTTTCTTTGTATCTAATACATGAGTGAGTGAATGGATGATATCTAGTTTACTTTACACAACATATATAGTAGATGGCGGCGATGACTAGGGAAGTCATTTGTTTGGATCTGATCTCGAAGAAGGAGTCCGAGCCACTTGGAGGCAATTACTAGAGGTTCACCACTCACCAGAAACTCTGTCAAATGAGTACGAGTATGTGTGACGTACTTAGAGGCAGTTACCCCGGCCGGCCGGGTGTATTGTGTTCGTTCAATGAAGCATGTCATGAGGTTATGATTGTGATGATGATGGTCTTCCTCTCTCTCTCTCCCTAGTTTTCTAAACAAAACAACAGAACTGAAACTGGACTTGGCTACGTGATCTCTAGGAGGCAGTGAATTGGCGCAAAACTGGCAGACGAAACCGAGGGAATATCTGGAACAAATGATCTTTTGTTTTGTACTAGGAGATTGTTTTCAGTTTTGAAAGCCATTTATGATGTCAGGTTTTGGTGGAGAGGTTTCTCTGTAAAAGATTCGATACAATGTTGCATCCGTATCGTCACTTTTGGTAAGTTAATCTATGTAGTACCGAGGAAGTTGTATTAACCAAACGAGGTGGGAGGGATTTTGACAGGGAATCGAAATGAGATCTGGAAGCCTTTTTGAACTCAAGTGGAGAAGAATAAGAAGTTTGGAAGTAGCAAGCACGCAATCTATAGCCGCTTAAATGAATCTAATGTGGATGGAAGTATCTTTTCATCAAGCTTCGGAATCATAATAGCGTTTTCAAGGCGAAAAAGTACTAACAGTGACACTAGTCACCTGTGAGTTTGTAATGAGTCCCATATCACGAGAGGATAACACCTTTCTCATCGACTACTTGACAGCGATGCAAGATATACATATCTTCTGGAGTAGTTAAATCCAGGCTATCGAGAACAGAGGCTTAACGTGTGACTTCTTGCTTTCCTGGAGCTAAAGTAAGCCCATTGCTCAACTCGGATTAAGACTCATGACATGGATCTGAGCAACAATAGGCAGTGTTCGAAATTTACTAAGCTGAGTATCTCTACGAATGAGTTCATAGACTAGTGCTTATTTACCCTCTTCATCGTGGTCCTCTGTAACTATATTAACAAATCCTCATACATTCAGGCTAGCAGAGCAATATCTAACTCGAGTAGTTGCTTAAGACTAGACTAGACATAAAGTCAAATTTGCCTCAGAAAATTATAGAGGCGAGCATTAGCCCAATAAGATGAGTGTAAGCCCATCTTAGCATAAACCATACCAAAGTCACTTTCAATTTAATTCAAGCTATCAACACCCATTTAGTGATTTCAAAATGTATACTATGGAGTAGTTTCAGAAGTGATATTCCAAGCCTAGCTTAAGTAGTGTACATTGTAGGGACCATCTATGAATGGTAAATGGTTGGGGATATGCTGTGGACTCCTCAAGGAAAAAGAAACAATTAACGTGCTACAATCGCTCAAAAAATATATAAAGGGTAGCCTTAGCACTGCTTTTGCAGAGATCTGCTACGTTCACAATTTCGACAGATCTTCTGAGTTTTCATACAAAAAAGACTTGGAAAAGACATCGTGTACGACCCTAATTCAGAAATAAGCTATAGCTGGTGGGTTATTCTAGTTAACTTTTTAAAACTTAATTTAGCGAGGACATCATCCTTATAGATTTTGTGGTTCTGACACAGTCATCTCTCCAGTTCTTGGTCGGAATTAAAGTAAAGCTTTCCCTTTAAAATATTCCATTCATCAAGTTCAAATGAAAACAGAAAAAGATTTAGGTTATATCTATTGAACTAGAAGCTAATGGATGTCAACAGTTGCGGCGAATTAGCTAAGGTCACAACCTACTCCTTTAAAAAAAAAATTCTTTAAATCATATTCGTTACCAGTCAGTGAAATTTGTAAAGTCATGGGTAAAGGATAAACAGAAATCATCATACTCGTACATCCATGTGGATAGGTAGGTACCATTTGAAATGTTGAGAGGACTCATACAATCATATAAAGAATATTCGCCATGAATGGCATACAGAAATCTATGCCACACTTAGCAAAGAATCATCAATAAGGTTATCTAAAAGGAAATCATCATCCATCTGATGCCCGCACACAATCCAGTATATCATTCATAAACACCGGGGGGTGATACTGATGTGTCTATCTATTTTTACCTAGATCTTTGAACAGTGACTCAAGTCTTAAAATCAACAACCTCTTTCAACTAGCGCGCCACCCAAATAAATTGACTCGTCTCCCCGCCCCACAGCCATTTTTAATTGCCTATTCAATTTATACTATTCCCCATCAAGATAAATAAAAAAAAAAAAAAAACAAAGTTAAAAAAGAAAAACAAAACATAAATTTTCTTTTTATTTTCCCCTACCAAATAATATATAAAAAAAAAATAAAATTTAAAAATAGCAACAAAATAAATAAATAAATAAATAAAAAAAAAAATAAAAGACTTTCACTAACTCAAGCATTTCGCGTTTCGAAATTGAAATTCTTTGCCGCGCGCTCTCGCGCATTCCATTCATTCACATGTCTACGTTAATACGCACCGTAATCATAGAAAGTGCCACCTACCACAAAAGAAGCAAAAATCTATATATACCCGCCACTATGTATAGATTCGCAAGAAATATTCAGAAGCGCTATAAACATACAGATACATAGATACAATCTGCCGCGCATTTTTGTATGAATTTCAAGCGCACCTCATCAAAGATACATTTTTCTTTTCTTCCTTCTGCTATTTTATCATTTTATGCTTTACAACAAACTAACGTGAATCAACTACTCACGACGAGTCGATTGATTTTAAATATAAATAAATAAAAAAAAAAAACCTTGTACACCTATAGTAAATTTGTGCGTGCCAATTTGTTTGTTTGCCTCCATCTTTGTTTATTTAAGTTTTTTTTTTTTCTTCTTATAACCGGGATTTATATGGACTTAACGGCTATATAAGGTGGTAGTATATATATTAGCCAGCGACAACTATCATATTTGTTTACACTTTTTTTTTTTTTTTTGCGAAAAACCACTGCACGACGCTCGTGTGCTGGTTTCTCTTGTTTGCTGATGTAAACTGACCAAAATATTGCCAAAGCCAAAGCCGAGGCGTATCTTTTTTTGTTGCTTTGACTGCGTGTATCTTCTCGTTTTGAACCATCGTTCATGCGAACCATTTTGCATACTTCAGAGTGCTAAAGATACGTAAAACAGTGTCTGTGTCCACGGGAATACGTCAGTCAAAGAGAGCTCTGTTCCGGGGCGCGAAACGAATCAGCCGAAATGGTAATGAAGCAACATAGTAACCTGAATACCATGAGAATGGGGTAAGAAATATTTTTTTTTTTGTGTGTCGCGCCAATATTTGCACGTGCGTGTTGCGTTTGTATTTGTACGGCAAAGCGATAATATTTGGATTGGTGTTTCTTTTTTTTTTTAATATTTTTGATTAATTTAGGTAGTTTGTTAATTGACGGAAATTAAGATACAAATGGATGTATGTATTTGGAGAAGATGATTGTAGACAGGTATTTGGGTTAGTAGGCGCATGTGATTCAGTAGTTTGTATTGTAAACACAGATGGCGTTACAGTCAATAGATACATAATGGTAAAAAATGATTTGTGTTTTTTTTTTTGGTAATAGTGTTTACGAATATGATCGGCACTATTTTTAGGCAGGAGGTTGATTGTTGAGTTTTACGGTGCTGCTGTTTTCTACAGGGTGTCCTCTTTCTTTTTCGTGATTCGCTAATGTGTTTGGTTTTATCCAAGCGGTCAAGGAAACACATTTGATTAAGCAATGGAGTTGAACACTTGTGATTGACTCAACAGCAGAATTTTCAAATACTTAATTGTAAAACGATGAAGCACCACTTGACAAAGAGTCATAAAAACACGTCCCTGTTACTGTCATTGACCCAGAAACCATCGAAGTCGTACGAATCATGTTGTTTAAAGACAACTGGTCAACATATCGAATCATCCTTACCCATGTGACTCGTATCTTTAGTATTTGCTGAAGAAATTTAATCATGATCGGCCAAAAACGAATATCAGAAAGAAAGTGACAATAAAAGCCGTTGATCTTCCCAAAGATGATTAACTGACCAAACTGAATCACAGGTAAGTAAGTGTCATTTCACAAAGCGACATTCCTTGGACGTACGCCTCATGATGTCAAGATCGTTGATTATTAGGTATAATCTTTCGAATGGCTTCTTAAAGTCGATAAAGTGGACGCAGATTGGTTAACTGTGTTCGATTGATTTGCTCTACGATCATACGCAGAGCAATCTTGTGGTCAACATAAGACGAACACATGTACATAAGTAAATGGTTGGCTCATTCTTTGGATGTACGTTCCTTGATGCCAAGTTCACGAGAAGGTCGTCGTAGATTGGTTATCTGTGCTCGATGATTTGCTCTACGATCATATGCAGAGCAATCTTGTGATCAACATAAGACGATACTGAACATTTTGATAAATTTATCTAATAATATCGAAGTATTGCTCATAGATCGCAGAATAATTCACTTTTTATGGGAATCCCCCAATCGAATGGGATTGAAAGAAAATGGGGTGTGAAACTTGAAGCACGTCGTAGTCATAAAAAATGAAAGCTTCGCATGCCATGTTGAACTTAGAAACAATATTTTATTGCAATTCATGGGATGACTTCTAAGAAAAGTAGGTATATGGGATAGATACAGAATTCCATTAAAATGTGTTAAAAGTGAGAGTTTGCAGGAAGACAGACGAATAATGATTTAACCGACAAATAAGGATCAGCGATCAAATATGATGTTAATTTTCTTTCCACAACCTACTCCCGAGGAATGTATGACCATCATCGCTGACATAATACTGCGTAATGTGAGGGGTCTTATGTTTCTGACACTCGAGGAGTTTAAAAAGTGCAGGCTTTGGCCATTGTGTTCCAGTAGTTTAGAAAACTGTTGAAAGACAGGGAGTTTTGTGGAATAATCGTAGCTTAAGCGTCTTATCCATGTACGTAATACGTAACGTAACGTAGGACAATGTAATATATCCATAATTCCTATTTTTTTAGATTTAAACTAAGGTCAACGATATTTCTACATCGAATTACTTATATTCACCTCATTCTCCACGCACTATCCCGCACCTAACTCCTTCATGTTCACAAACACAAGTTGCATTGGATTTCCTGTATTCCATCGTTTATCATTCATTAGCCTACGCACACAAATCAATTACACACCTGTCCAATAATTGCTAAAGATTCTCGTTCGCTCCCACCCCATTCGTCATGACGTTCCTGCGCGCCTCCCGTCAGCAGCGGCGGCGTCCACATCTTTGACACAAACAAAGAACTCAATCGTACATACATAATGTTTACCCTGTAATGTCACGGAGCCACGCAATTCCCCGAAGAAAGTGTGACCGAGTTTACTTACGAATTTAACTGCAACGCTCTCTTGGCGTTGTTTGTGTTTTATTTCTCCTCGGGCCGGCCGGCTGGTGTGTAAGTACAAGTACTCCACGTTGCATGGGTATTACCTTTGCATTGCATAACGGCGCATTCCCATTTTGTTCGCCTCAAGTAATGATGATGGAAACCTGTACCGACAGTACACCTTTGATTTTCTTCGTTCCCACCACATGTGTGTGTGTGGAGAGTGCCTTCTTTGTGTTGCATGTGAAAGTTGGGTGCCTTCCCTAGAAGCCTTAGACCGTTAGCGTAACTTAAATGTGGGTTTACACACTTCGATGGAAGGAGGTTGTTCCCTTAAGATTTCCTTCCATGTTACCCCAATCGATTGTTGTAGTATGTGTACTTGCTAAACATAGTATTGTAACGTTGTGTGCATGACTTATGCAAATGGCCTTACCTTTGGACAATTTTCACAAATTACCACCGCGCGCGCCTGTGGAGAATGTATACCAATGTCACGTTTTCCCAGAATCTGGGGGCGAAACAGACGACAACGGTGTTGTACGAATGCAACCAAAGAATCGCGTTGTTGTCGTTGCTGACGATGACGATGGCCGCCAGGCAAGAAGAGCCCAGTTTGTTGACAGTGTACCTGTGTGTAATGGTCCGTTGGGAATTGACATTAGGAATTCTAGACTCCTGCTACCTAACAGCCGAAGCAGCGGTAAAGCAAGTGAGCTGCTGTGAGAAATAATAATGAGTACGTCAAAGGGCAGGGACCATACGTGTAATCGCGTGCGCGATTCTAATGCAATAAATGCACACGAGTTACCGAGATCCAGTAGATCGTTGTTGGACTACGACTATTGTGAGGAGCCTTTAGGTGGTTGTCATGTTCCATGTTTGGCACAATTTTGCTTTATTATGCGTGTATATGTATTGGGTGGTGTATTGTTTTGAGGTTAGATACTTTGTTTGGGTTTGATTCGAATTTGACAGCTGTCAAGGTGATTGCTTGTGTAAATTGCGTGATTGGAGTTTTCAAAGAGACTTTGAACAGCTTTCCCACAACCATGATGGTCTTGTAACTAGCATGATGAACAAAAAGCTATTCAGGCACAATGAAAATTTGTATCCAACAGATCATACGGCAGGAACGAATAAATTCAATCCACGTCGAAAGATAGACATTTATGTAGGAACCAGGGAATAGAATCCAAAGCTTTAGAGTCGAAAGTATATTTCAGTGTCCCAGCTGGATTGACGCAATTATGTGGTATAGCATAGTTTAGACTATGCGAACCAAAACCGTCCCAAGGCTATTTGAGGTTAGTAAAGTTTCTGCAGTGAAAATGTCGAAAGATACACACTGAGTTTCTAACTATCTACCGGATAGTGGTGTTCTTCGGACTCACATTGGGCGCCAATTTTTTACGAACCACATAAAGTATGTAAAGATCTTCAATATAAGCTAAGAGAATGCCAGACTGTTTGCGATACAAAATTTTAACTGGGGATACTCTGAATTTGTTTGGAAAGATCGCATAATAGTCTCTATGAAAACAAGAATATCGTCATTTTAAATAATGCATCTTCAGTACGTCATGGTCAGTAAAATGATTTCGTATTGGCAGCACCAACTGTGTAAAACAAATTACTTGAAAATGCCTCCCAGTTCATTTAACAATGATAAGTTTGGGACTCACGTTGGGCGCCAATTTCATTGCAAATCAAATGAGCAGATTCTTGATTGTGTAAGGACTTTGTTATTAAACTGGAAGTTAGGACGTTTCTTATTGAAAAAGTGGGCGTGGTTTTGTTTAAAATTTACAGATTCTTATGAGAGCTCTAAAATAAGAGTTACTAATCATCTGGATGAATTGTGGATATAGTCCACGTCTATGAATTTTATTCATCGGACTATGACTATCTTTAGTAAATTTGTGTGCAAGGGAAAACAAATAGTCGCTTCGACAATAATATCCATTCATAGAGTAATTGCATCCATATATGTATGCAAAGTTTAATTTAGAATGAACCTACGTCGATTAACTTTTACCTTCCTAATGTCCTGCATTCTAATTTCCTATGCACCCAAGGTTGCGCATAATAAAGCTATGCATGGGTAATTTTTTTGAAACACCCATGTCGTCGACTACGCTTCACAAGTTCGATTCTTAGAAGCTACATATAAGCATTAAAGAACACTAGACTCATTCATTCAATTTATTCATCAACAATTGTTTTAATGCAAAAAAACCAGGAAAAAAAAAAACTATCTTCCATTTGATCTTGGACTACACCATATACTAATGCCAACCGAACAGTAGCATTACATTATTATTTCAGCCGATCATATCTACAAAATATCATTAATCTTCATTTACTTTTGCAGCAAAAGATGCTTCAGTAAATTTCCTTGCATGACAGAGTGACTTATAGATACTCACATGCGTTTCTGAATGACACTGAACTACTCGTAGATTATAATTTTCTCTTCGCTATGCTACATCTACCTTGTTGTTTTGTTTTCTGTTTTTTTTTTTTTTTTTTTTAATTAAAAGTTATTATCTTTCCTTCCCAAAAGACTTCATTTATGATAATCGGTTTTAAATTGCTAACAGACAATTTCAGTTGCTGTACGAAGAGTTGCATTTTATGAGCGATTTTTAAAAGCTACTCTACGGATTGGATTGTATTTTAATTAAAAAGTTTATTGTTAGTAAATACGACTATATCATTGTGCAACTTTCACCCCATGTTCGTGGGCTTATTACCTCATTGAGCTCTGATGTGTCGAGTATAAGTATTTCAATTTCATGATCTACTTTAACGCTCCATGGTGTTTTTTTTTTCTTCTTTTCTTTAATAAGCGGATTACTATAGTCTTCCACGGGATGGTAGCATTTCATAATCTTTTTAGCAATTTATCATTAACGATAATAATAAGTGCAGTGAAAGTTGGCAACAATAAACATTGATGAGGCTTTTTGTTTTTTTAGTGAAGAAATAGATTAAAGTGTTTTATACGAGTCATTTGATGGGAGTAGGAAATTTGATAGAAAGGTTGATGTATCTGCAGATATTTCGAAGGCAGATATTAAAAATTTCTGTTACTTCCAGGTTACATTTCGTGCTACAGTATCCTGCACAGATTCTACTTGAAGCTGAGCTTGAAAAAGAGTATTATTTCCTGAATGATAACTTAACATTGGTATTCATAAGAATTTCGTACAACCTCTTCCATTTTGTTTATAAAAAACTTCTAACCACAGTTTTTTTTTAATAAAGATTCTTAAAAACTAGGGGAGTATTACATGAATAGAAAAAATTCTACATACTTTATAACTGGCGCCCAACATAGGGAACATTTACTGCAGACGACCGAATTACTGTAGAATGTAGCTAGAGGACGTAGACTATGGCGAGAAACAGAAAACGGGCTCGCTTCGATCTAGTTCTACTTCAGAAAGAATTGGCACCCAGTGTATATCACAATCTCATTTCTTTTCTTCTCCAGTTTTTGTTTTTTTATTATTAAGAATAGGGGTGAATCACAATGGACCTTCTTTTAGGTCTGCAAGAGCCAACCCAACCAACCAAAGAGCACATCAACTATGTGAAACTAACGTGTCTTGGTCCGATCATAGTTCAAATCTACAATGTTTAGAACTATCGTGGATCTCAAACTCATGACTACTTGCTAAGCTTGGTTCAGAAAAAAATTGGCGCCCGACGTGGATCCCAAACAAACCACTAATTTTCAACAGACTTTCCGTTTTAGTTCGCAAGCGTCTAAAGTCTTAGTTTGAATCGATACATCTATCTATTTTAATTGCTCGGATTAAAATAAAATGGCATAAAATACTGTAGTAGGAGTACTGCTTAAGCTTCCAAAGCTACAATAATGTTTCCATCCGAGATGACTAGATGACTTTTGGTATCTACTTCTCACGCACTCTGTCTACTTCGAATACATGTTGGTGTTTCTTGGCGTTCTGGCCAAAGTCGCAGCTAGAAAGAAACTGCTGTAAAATTTTCAAGAATGGCTTCGGAACTAGCCATGTGTGTGACGCTGGTGTGAAAGACACTACATTTTTCCTTAAGATAACATACGTTTTCAAGTGAAGGCTGTACTATGCAGAATTCTACATAAAATATTGTTACGAACAAGTTACATCTGTATTAAGAGCCAGACTGCATTGCAATGGCTCAATTCATTCCAAAAAATAGTTTGAGACGACTAGAATTTCCTCAATGCAGTAGTTCTGTTTGAAATTTAGATCCATCAGCACCATCGCTGAACTTGCTAAGCAATGCTTAGAGGAATACTGTTCGGAACTTAAGTTTCCTGTATCCGCATTTAGTGCTTCCTTTGACGATTGAGTTTTATCTTGTCACTTGTGAATCTTGTGATTTATTTGACTAATAAAGAGGGTGCCTAACGTCTTGTATCTATTAAGTCCTTTTTTTACACCAATACTGAAATTTGCCAGTATAATATCACGTCCTCATACCCAATGCCCTATTCCATAAAAAAAACTATGTAACTTTCAACTTAGCACTTGACAACACTAAAACTTCTCCAAATTAGTTCACATCGTTTCAAAGACGTCAAAACTTATCAATTAAAAACAAGAAAGTGGTACTAATTTTTTCCTTGAGCAAAGTTTGATATTTTTACTTAACAAAAGAATGATAAGTGTTAGGTGATGAGTGAGAAAGGAGAAAATTTGCAGTTTCTTCTGTGCAACTGAGATTTCCCTCCTGAACTTATCCGAATCAGATGATGTATACTAGTTTACGAAACGCCAAAATGATCAAGAATTGACTAGTTATCTGTATGTTTTCAGAAAATTCCTTATCATTTTCACTTAGCAAAAATTTGATAAGATGGCATTTCTTTCTGTAAGTTGAGTCGGTTTGAAAGACGCCACAATATATCTGTATAGGAACAAGAAAATCTTTTTTGATAAGTCTTGAAAACAATTGATAAGTACAAAGTGATAAGTGACAGGAACAAAAATATTAAATGTATCATCATCAAATTCATATGAAATGTTAAGTGATAAATCACCACTAAGTCGTGACACGAAACTTGTTATGATGACGTTTGAGGAAGAAAAACCCGCACATTGGCTTTACGAGCCATTCATCGAGTACGGTTGGAAGTAAACAACAACAACCAATTGTTGACTAATCTAGTTCGAAGAAACTTGAAATTTAAAAAAGTCAAAGAACTGTCAACAATCATTAAAACCTCGTTACGTGTATACCCCCCCGCAAATGATGTAAACAAATGCGCTGTTTACATGTTTTCATGTTTTTTTTACAAAAAATTGCGCGCTGAACTACCAATAATTAAAATACTCGCTTATCGCGTATGAAAAAGCACAGGCCCCTCGCTTGCCACTGTCTATCTGATAGAGTACTAGATAATAGTATAATAACGATCACTTACGTATGACGGTGTTGACTTGATGCGAAACTGTTTGTTCGTTGTTCTGTCGTGATTGCATCGAAAAACTGAAACAAACATGTTTACGCCCCACTATGGATGTGTAAACAGACATACAATCTGTGTGAACTGCGACTATTTGTTTAGTTCAATCGGATTTCCTAGATTAAGATCGAAACGGAATTTTTTATTTGATTTTCTCAATCAAATGCGACGGAAGTTCTCATCCATTCATGGCTAATTATCACCACAATTTTGTGAACACGATCGTAAACCACACCAAATGTGCATCGCACTGGGTGTATAGAATGTATCTGTGTGTATACGTCCCGGATTGATTTGGGTCAAATTCCAACAACGCCGCATGGAAAATTGAAAATAATTTCCAAATCAAACCCCACTTTGGTCAAATTGCGTGGCAGTGGCGGTGGCGATGGCGGCGGTGGCGGCGGTGGCGTCGTTGTCGGTCGGTGCCAATGTGCGGTTTGTCATTGTTGTGTATCTCTAACAACTCTAACCTCGAAGTCAAGTTGAATCCTTGTACGATCAATTCGCTTGTACTGAAGTATCTATTATTGCTTCATTATAATGGTCAATCGCCTGCGGTTGCACGTTAGACGTGATGCACTCTCTTCTAACATCACACAGAGAGCAATATTGAAGGAGGAAAACTGTATATAGTATCTGGAGGGCATACAGACATTCTCAAGTGTATACGCGCAGCAGATACATTTCTTACTGAAAGAAGTGTAATCATAGATAGATTGCTCTCGTATCTTCGCATAACACTTGGGGTCTCTTTCCGCAATTTCGAGGTGCCAACACATAGTGGAATTCCAATTCCATTCGACAACGGCTTCTGCATGATAAATAATTGAGATGTGTTTCAGGGTGATTTGGCTTTCATCGTTATTTCATTTTCACGTTTGTGTTAAAATGGACTTGTGTAACGGTGTGTGTGTGTGTGTCAATTTAAGGTTGGACAAGGGGGGACTTTTATAAGTACCGAATACGAATGAGCGAGCACAACAGCATGTTATTGATGTGGCAACATTGAGCCTGCGGCTCTCTGAATAAGGAAGAAACGACTTATAGCTTCTTAATGACTGGGGAGAGGTATAGGAGATACATAGATATACAATAAAACTGTTATTTTATGTGGAGAGATTTTGTACGATTCTTTTGGAGTGCCGAATAGTAGATTTCCAACATTATTAGGTTCATTCAAAATAATGGCGCCCAACATGGGGACCCACAATAATGACCCTGCAATGTGGACAAAAAATAGGTTAACTATCAACAACTGGGGATTTCTACGAAACGACGAAACTAAGATATATGAACTATCTACTATCCACACTTGATCAGGAACAAATATCGATTGAATGTTCGTGCATGTACGATCACTAAGTTGCAGAGTGTTCAACTGATTGCCGAATTCTCCTTTTTTCTTGATTTCATGATACACCAGACTGTTGTAAGCGAAGTATAATTAGATCAGATTTGATCTTGATGAGACAGATACAGACCGGTTGTAGTTCAGTGCAGGTGATGTAACTTTTCCCTATAATTGTTTTGTAAACGCTGTTATTATCAACCTACTTATTCTATTTTAGTCACTTATTCAGTGATGAGTTGTCTGATTTCATCAATATCTATACCTACGTATATGTATATTTAATAGCTAAAGCAAACAATGCACGATCAGTGTAGATTACATTCTGATCACTCATGATCACTCGTTAATACTATAATACATCAGATGTTACTAAAGAATATGGTGAGCATTATTACACTGTCATGATACAGAACAGCTGCGGTGAGCACTGGCTGATCATTTAAGATTTTAGATGATCAGTAAATTTTAATGCATTATCTGTACATCTAGCTTTTTATACACCATTTAGAGACCGCAAATGATCATTTAGTTAAATAACCATTTAGTTGTAGGTAAGGAAGATGGACAGTGATCGTGTCGCAGTGTATAATTTTGACTGGAGTTATGGGGTCATAAGCGTATTATGTGTCACCGGCATTTACGATCAGGTGTATGATCGCTTCGTAGTAGATCAGTATCTACTGAATCAACTATGCAACTTTGGTAATATTAGGTGATCGTATTTAAAGCGAGTAGTAAGATATATTTGTGTCTATGCAAATTACAAAATTATCTATAAGTACTTAAGCCGATCTTCATCACAAGTGTAAGTGATCACTTGGCACAAGTCAATTCAGAGATCAGTGGCTTATTTTTCACTTTTTTACGTTGTTCCCGTAGTAAAGTCCTACATATATTTTATATAAGCATACACAGCTCTAAATGTGATCAGTACAAATTTAGAGCTGTCTATGCAAATCAAATTAAGATGAACGTACGAAAATTAAGAATCTTAATATGTAAGTCTGGTTGGAAAAGATGGTACGATGTGTTTTTTGGGAAAATATTTTCATACGGATCATTGCGTTAATGATATACTAGAAGGATTATACTGGGAAAGATCACCGATCATTTATGATCACCTTATGGATGATAAACTGATTGTAGAAGCCATATCCACTAAAGACAATTGTGCGGCCTAGAAACTGTGTATACCTTGCAATGGTTAATAGAAATAGAAAGGATATACCACTAATTTATTTATACACCAATTGTTCACACTGATCACTTGTACCTGATAGTTGCTGTAAAATCAAGTGATCATGCACTGTCAATAAGTTTCTTATAACCAACGATCGATCAACATTAATACATAGTCGATAGGTCGCCCTAGAAAACTTTCGATAATTATCCAAGGTTATTTGGTGACAGAATGTATAGGAAGACCAAAAGTGATTGTGTGCTAAGTTTTTACACATCAACAGATCGTATGCGTTCGTGGTTGGTTATCAGGTTTATTTTTTTGAAGGTCTACAATATAATAAGGAAAGTGATCGTATGATATCCGTATCGTATGATGTGCCATATCATTTATCTAACTTTAAGAATGCATGATATCTTTTCTCAATGTCAATGGCAATAGACATAATAGTGAACTCAGAAGATCGTACATACATATGTAGCTGAAAAATTCTAAAGGAAAGTGATCGTGTTATATAGATAAGACAGTTGATAAGTTATTAGACCATCCGTACAATGAAAGAACCTCGATAGAATATTTAATATGCAAGATTCACAATTTGTTGTCAAAAGTGATACATAGTTGGGTAACAAGTGATCGTACATAGAGGAAAGTCAATGAGAATGATTAGCTCTTCTAGGTGATCAGGTTTATGTATATACATATATCGATCACTTCGTGTATCGTAACTTTGGCTGCTGGATAGATAAACTGATCATGATGTCCAAGACAGTTAGTTGCATGCCAGTAATCACGCTGTATCAACAAGCATTTAATAGGATCACCAAGTGATCGAAAATATTTAGCCTTTGTCAGGTTTGTTGATAAATTTTGCTTCTACGCTTCAGAAGTGATCTTTAGATAAGAGATCAATGATACTCTTGCATCGATACGTATTCGCGAAGAGATGAATTGATCGTGCCTACATTCGCAAAGCACGAATGTTTGACGTAAGTGATCGTATATACATATGTATGTACATGTATACATTCACAATTGATGAGAGATCAGTGATCAGAAGTAGTTGATAAGATCATGGAATGTAAAAATGAGAAAGTGATCATAAACAAATGTATTTATGTATCAAAAGAAACAGGACCTACGACTAACCAAATGATCGTAGAATATGTATACCGATCGTTCTTATAGTTGTCCATTTAACAGGGCAAGATGGCAAGTGATCACGATTATTCACACCACATACATAAGTACAACTTGAATTAGAAATCATCCAATAACTAGTCCAAGGTCGATCGGCATTCAAAGTGGTCATTTCCTGTGGCATAAATTCCTTCAGTGTAAAGTCCATAATGGGAAAAACCCACTAAATTCGAATCAGGTGATTGTAACCGCAATCTCTATCAATCACACACAAATCACTCACCTCCTCGAACAATACTATCAGCCGTCATCAAGCCACTTATCACAAGCCACCAAGTCAATCCAATTCAACGGTGAGTTGGAGTATCTTTCACTTAATATAAGGTGCACACGCCTCATTTTACATTCAAATTTGCGTTTCCCCTCACCCCAAACCCATAGTATACCATTGCCTATCTTATAATTGAAAAAACAAACAAACATACTTGAATTGTATGTAGTACGCCATTTGTGAACTCATAACCCATAAAGAACCCGGTTTCTTGTGTTAAGTGCTTCTCTATATACGTAAACAAAATTTCGAAAAAAAAAAATAAAAATACTATAATATTTCCGCAATGATAAATAATTCATTTAGAATGCGCGAGACGACAGCTAATTGACATACGCATTCGTTAAACTAAAAATGTATGTGTATATGCTTTGTGTTAAGTAGAATCATTAAAAAATAGTTCGATTCCATTTACCCAGACGTAAGCGTCATTGTTATCAAATTAGCGCACGACCGGCGTCTGTTATCAGTGTATTAAAACAAAAACAATCGTCGTCGGGTGAATTCCATCCCCAATCGGTCGTCGTTTATTCCGCTTTCGTATTCACATTCACAATTCGCAGTTATGTGTATTTAATTACACTGTTTCGCAATAAAAAAAAAAAGCAAAAAAGAAAAAGGAATACCGGGTAAGTAGTGATATAACATATCGCCGCCGCACACACCACTCTGCTGATGATGATCATGATTCTGCGTAGTAAAGCTTCGATTAGATAAGATAGTAATGAGGCAGAAAAACAAAATTTCATTATAATAGATACTCGTCACATAATAGCTAGTTTCATACTGTATCTATGTATCTATAAACACGCATTTTTTTTTTTAAGTATGGTCCTCCCATTGTGCTTACGTTATCTATGGTGTGAGCTGGCGTTTCACTACACATATTCCATTGATCGATGTTTACACAGAGGCCATCGGCACGTGTAACGTAACGATTTTCCCTCCAAGTCGCACTTCTCCTATCGGCGTATACACGTACATATATAGTAGCCCACCCAACAGTAATATATGTATGTGTTTGGTATTTTTTTGGCGGTTTTCTTCTATATACTGCGCGTATCTTTTCATTAAGAACAACAGTGAGATGGGGTGAGACAATGATGATCACGCACATGCCTTGAGATTCTCGGAATGTCTGTGACTGGGGCTTATCTTAATCAACACATATCTGTACATAGTATAAAATAAAAATTAAATTTCTCTACGACTTACTTATGCTGTGGTGCTGATGGCACATCAATATTATGAGATGATGTTCGGCGACGATCACCACCCATATCGGCTAGACGAGCAAAATTAGTGTCACGTTCCTGATCGGCCAAACGTGCCGACCTTCTTGATTCCAATATACGTACGTCTTCAATTTTCTTTTTCAACACAACGTATTCCTGTACATCAAAAAAAAAAGGAAAAATAAGTTAGATAAAAAGTATTTAAATGAAAAGGGAGAAAAAAAGTATCTAAAGCGGAGAAAGTTGTATCTAAATGTAAAGAAATGTATGTGAAGGCATTGATTCTAATTTGAATCAAGAGATCTACATATTGGGGGATCAAATGTCATGGCTGAATGTGTATCTGATCGAACAAATAATCTATTGACCTGGTATTTCCTTTCGCTATTTATTGCATAATGTTATATACTTATATTAATATCACTTGAATTGAGAATGATTTAAATTCATTGGTATTCCAATAGATACTCGTCTCGTCTGCTTTTTAACTGATCGTGTCATGCTAGTTTGGTATGATTTGTTATTACGAACTAGATTTAGGTCAACCTATCCCATTTCCTAGAACGAGCTGCTTGTAGATCAGTTTTTGTTGGATAGATATCGCGATTTAGTGGGCGACGTATTTTGATTTTTATTGCGTCGTACTATTAAACCAATAACAATCCCTATCCGGTATTTATGAAATGATCTGGACTATAGCTGAGTAAGGGTTCAATTAGAATTTTATCTGCATGCTTTGTTCTTTAACTGATCGTACATCGGGATTCTTGTGAGGTTTGTTATTGCGGGTAAGATTCAGTACTACTTATCCTAGTCCTTAGAAAGAGCTGCTGGTAGATCAGTTTTCGATGGAGATAGATAGCGAAGCTGTGGGGAAAGGAGTTTGATCTCTGTCCGGTACTTACGAAGTTATTTAGTTCCTAGCTTAGTATAAATTACATTCTGGTTTAAAAGTTAAAGTCTTATATGCCATTCAGCGTATTACAGTGTGATAGATACAAGGAAGCATCCCTCTATTTTGTTGATTCTGTATTTCACTGATCGTGTCATGATATTTCAGTGAACTTTGTTATTGCGGAATAGATTTAGTGGTAGTTACCCTAATTCTAAGAATGTGTTGCTGGTAGATCAGTTTTTAGTGAACAGTTATCTCAAAATTATAGGTGATGGAGGCTATTTGATCATGTCATGATATTTCAGTGAAATTTGTTATTAAGAACTTAATGTATTTCTTAAAAAAAGCTGCTGCTAGATGAGTTTTTAATGATATCGCTTAACAGTGGGCGATGGACAATAGAATACATTTGATTTCTGTACAAAACTTGTAAGGTAGATAGCAAAGATACGAAAAACCGGTTAAATTATCAAAGTTCAGGTTGGCTATATAAAAAAGGAAAAGTGAAGTCTCGCTATAAATACATATATGTATGTATATACAAATTAAAACAAGGAGCGTTGCAAACATTGCTACAGAACTATAGAAATACTAAGGTTGAAGGATGAAATATGTATATCGAACCAAAGCATAATCAGAAAGAAGCATTCAAGAAACTCTAAAGTGATCAACGGAGACTGTGTAAGGAAAAAACTCCACCGCTAATAAACACAATTCAGATATCAAAGTTCAAGAAATCATAAGCTATCATGATTTGCTAGGTTAAGTTTGGCCACAAACCGCAAAGTAGATCAAACGATCACCAATTAATACTAACACCGTAAAAATGTGGTTAAGGTCTACTTGCAGTGCTAGATATCACTATTGAATGCCTATACTTCTCCATCTTTAGTCAATTTTTATTGATTGAGGCCAAATGACTCATTTAAGTAGTTCAAGCACCCAAGGATAGCCCTACCTCGGGCACCATATCTGTAGCTTCGATATGCCTTACAATGGTTTCTACGAAGTAGGAAGTAATAGCTCATTTAGGTGTGTCCACACTGCATAGCACAAAGACCGGTGATCGAATACTACGTCATCTGCCACAAAGCAATCTATTTTTTACGAAAAGTTTACAATTTAGCGTCATATCGACTAAAAAAAATACTTTTGTCACTGTGAGTCATTGCAAAACGAAAACAATAACCGATTTAGAAATTCATTCAAAAATATTTTTCACGTTCTGTTTTATTTTTTTCTACAGGAAGTGGTTCAAATCCTCGCTAAGATTCATAATATATCCAAACTAATTGGAAAAGATACAAAAACTATAGTAAAGATATGCATTAAACTTAAATATGAATTTAAATAAAAAAAAAGTATTTTTTTAACCTTTAAACAATCCAGTGTATCCAAAGTTCTTATACGAATTTAAAATTACACAAAAACTAAATATATCCACACTAGCTCTAGCTTGTAACACTTTTGATTTCACTCAAGAGAAACTTGATCTTCAATTAGATACTTTTTTTTTTATTTAGACACTTGCCGGCCGGTGGAAAACAATATCTATCCACTGATCATGAAGCACAGTTTTTCACTAAAAACAATATAAATTCTGTGGTGTTATAGAAATTTATTTTCTTTATTTAACCACAATGCACAGAAATTTTTATTGCAACTTGTATAAATTATTATGATGTGGTGGTTACCGTCTAACAAAAAAAGAATTAAATGAAAAAAAAAACAACGAAAACGAAAACAAATATCTATGAGTACTTTTCCTTTGTACGAGTATCTCTAATACGAATATAACTTCTAAGAGTATCTTTTACTCTCTCAAAATATAACGTAAATTCTTTTCAAAGACACGAAATTATGTATAAACTGATCGCGCGCGCATTTCAGAATGATTCTGCTAGACGCTTGAGAGTCGCCACAGCTATCGGTACTAAAAACACTTTGCTTTGTTTATTGTATTCGTTGTATATCTGAGATTCTTTGTTGCTAGCAACATTATGTGGGTGTGTTGGTAGCGGACCTGGTCAGGTTGAAGAAGTTTTTTTTTCTTTTGCTTTTGAAGGTATTTGTGCAGGCTAAAGATAGCCAGCTACCGGCAGGTATATTTAGATACAGGTAAACCAAGAGAATACGATTTATTTTTTCTCAGTTTATATGAGTATCTATACATTGTTAGCAACATGCTGCTGAGTATAAGAGAATATCTGGTTTTTAGTGATTGCTCGTGTATGCGAATATAAGTGAAGATAGAGTGTAAACAAACACCGGTTTGCAATTGTTGATTACACTTTACACAGATACGCTACGGTTTTGAGTCTAGGGCGTGTGTAAACCGTCCGGCGAGTTTTGTGGAGATACATTTTGGAATTGCCGGTTCCTATATACATATACTCGTATACTAACACTATCTATCTCTAATTTTGTTTTTCTTCTTTTACTCGAGCGCTTTGTTCTGTGATTAGATTCTTTTTTCCATTGTTTGTTTTGTATCTCCTTTTTTTTTTTTTCTACGTATGAATTTCGGAAATTCATTTGTCGTCAGTTTGTCGTCACATGTTTAGTGGATGAGATAATTTTTATTTGCTATTTTTTCGTATCTGTTTAGATACACCACATATTGGCCTACGCCATAATATAAGAACGGTTTTGGGGTGCTATTTTATGCTGCCGGGCGTGTTGTTTCATTTAATTTAGGAGGGGATTTTGTTACTCCGATGTACGAGTATCTACTACTCGTGCGGTTCGATGTAGTCTTTGTTTTCAAACTGAGGGGATTTATGACAATGACAAGTGTTCTTGGTATTTACTTGCTAAGTATGTAGTCTCTATGCTAAAAAAAAAAAAATAAATAAATTGTTGAATCCGTGTTTAAACAATTGCGTAGATAGATACTATTAGTTGTATAAGATGATGATTTTCAGTTGTTTTTCTTGTTTTTGTGTTTGTTTTGAAAATTTTATTATTGACAGACGGTCTGGGATGTGATGGAAGTGGTGAGATCGATTGCGTCACTCGAATTGGCTGCTAGGAATTTGTACGGGGGAAAAACACTAGCACAAATTAATTAAGTGGAAGATAGACCATCGGGCAAATGTCATACTTCAGCAACGTCAAACGTTGTGAGTCAACGGGGAGATCTTCTTGTGACCACCCAGATTGATATTCATTTGCTTTCAACAGATGTTGTTTAGAGGAAATGTCATCGATAATCATGGGTGTGATTATCATAAATTGTGTCAATGAATGTAGTCAGTGTTTTCTTGTTTCCTTATGGAGCAAGGGGTAACCAAGCACTTAAACTAAAGTTCTCTGCGGGATAAAACCGGATAATAGAATAAAGTTATGGCGCGTGTTTTAAATCCGTGTTTCTAAGGGCCTTCGACAATGTAGGTGGTTACTGTGGGTAGCTTTCAGTAATTGACGTAAAATACACAGGTACTTTGGCCGGAAGTGTCAATCAGGTTAGCAGAGCACGAGTATGGATGATGACTCAGAGTGTGAAGACTTTTGGAAATACACAGATATCAATTCGGTTTTATATCGTCATACACACGAGTAAATAGATACTTTGCGAAAATGTTCGATAACGTCCATCAGGGCATATGACTGACTACACTGTGTTACACATAATTCTTCTTCTAACAGCGGGACTATGGATGATGGACGCAGATGAACCTATAGGTAGACAGTTGTATCTAAAACAAATGAAGAGATCAAAACCTTTTAAGTTGTAATGAAAACTTTCAATTAAAGACCAACAGATACATCAAGGCTAAACCATTATATTGATGTTAACCCGGAAATTATTAACCAAAAGCAAGTACCTATCTATCAGTTTATTTTTTTTCTAATACATGCATTTATTTGAAGGCTAAATGACTTATAACTGACACTTTAATAAATTATTTTGTAGCTATACTTGCCAATTCCAACAACGCATATATTATATTAGGTTGGCAGGTATTGTTAAATGAAGTATTTTGTATGGATAGAAGATGCTGCAAGTTAATGATTTGCTAAAAGAATAAACACTTCACCTTCAAATAGAAAAAAAGGTGCAGAGTATATTTATTTGCCATTAATCGTACTGTCTTTATTTATATGTAAAAATAAAAAAAAAAAAAAAACAATATTAACGATGACTAAGAAAAGGTACTGATGTACTTTGGTTTTGAATGCTCGTAAGTGTTAGATTCCATTTTACTCCTCAAAAATCGATGATATTAGTTTCAAAGGTTCTAAGATTCAACATGTGAATGCTCGTAAGTGTTAGATTAAACATGTACGTTACCCGTGGCAAGTATGAGTCCATTGTGCCCCTCAAAAATCGATGATAAAAACCCTATAGGTTCTCAGATTTAACATTGGACTTTCGGTTGGAAAATCAAGATACTAAAGGATGGATTTTCAGTGATATTTTCCTATCAAGCCTGGGACACATGTACTTATTTTATTTAGTTCACAGATGTAAATCTATTTGACAACCTTGGTTTAAACGAATAAGAATAAATACCGAGTATCTGTAGGTATTTAACCGACAATGTACATTCAAACACTCTACATTCTGTGTTCCTTACGATAGAGGACTTCAATTAGATCCAATTTCCATAGCAATGGAGGCAGCATACCCTCTTGTGCAGTCCCAGTGGTTGGATTGGGTGGTTGTTCGCACTCAGCACACACTTAGTCCAAAAAGAAGATCCATTGTGATACCAGTATGGAAAAACCGGATTACTAGCACCGGAGACCTATGTACATGGAGACTTCCCAGATGGGACTGGAGACAAGTCAATCAGTTTTTGTATGAACCGATGCCGAAGACGTATGTTTCACCGTTTAAGCAATAAACCAGTTTGACCCGGTCACAAAGGTTTTTAAGTCAAGTTTAGCTAGATCGTTGAGATATTCGAAGAAATACTCGCCTAAGGTTTTTGTTATAGTTTCACCAAGCACCAAGTCTTCTGGCATGTCTGCCTACTAGACAGTACCCTCTGAGGGCGCCAACTTTTTTCCTCAGATTTGTCCTATTGAGGGAAATAAGTCTACTGGTTATCCTACAATCCAGGTGTGGCCAGATTTGTTGAGAAGAGAGGCATGTGTTGATATTGTTCCACCTACTGTTTGCCATTCTATGATTGTAGCATCTAATTGGAATTTTATCGATTTATTGTCAGGGAAGTTTCGAGTTTGCACCCTCCTTAGCTAGCTCGTCCGCTTTGCAATTGCCTGGAGTATCCCTGTTGCCTGGAATCCAGTACATGGATACGTCTTGTTAGGAGATCTGCGGCATTGCTTTACCCACTTGGATCGAATTATTAGCGATTGTCTATCTATGTAGCAGACAACAGTGCTGCAATCTATCAAGTTAATCTTAAGCCAGGTTGCGACTTCACGGACTGCTGTGACTTCTGCTTGAAATACACTACAGTGGTATGGCAGTCGTGTGATGATACAAATGTTCACCCACCTAATCCAAATCAGTCTGTTTAAATCTATGTCGCAGATTTATACCAAATTCCTCCGATTCCCAAGCACTTCTGCTAGGAATTCTGGTTTTTTTATTTGACGTTAAAAAGTCCAGATAGGGGCGAATACAGTCCGAATTTCTAGGAATTGTGTTATGGCCGTTTAGATGCTTGCGCAGCCCATATTTCCATGATCCAACTGCAAGTATTCCCTAAACCGTAATGTTGCTTTAGCCGCCATCAGCTTTCCAAAGATATCAAAGGAAAGAAGTTGGAGCATACTTTCTAATACAGCCGTAGGAGTGGTTCTAAGAACACTCGTTGTGCAGACACAGGATAGTCTTTGAACCTTCTCAAGTATTGGAATGTTGTTTTTCTTGTGCCTGTCACCAGACTAGTACTCTGTACATTAGGATGGGTCTGATGCCTGCCCCGGTATACCACGATGTGTTCTTTTGTTTTCTTTCTTTAGTACAGCTGTTAAAGCTGTGGTTAGTAGCAGGATAGACATAGAATTTGGAAAGTATCAGTTCATTAATAAGTACTCTTTTCTGAGTTCGACTAAGTACCACAAGTTCATATGAATACCCAGCGTTTGAAGGGTTTTAAAGGCCACTTTTGGCCAGTCTTTTAGGCTGCCTGGTGTTGCCCTAGAAATTACTCACTTTAGTTGAATTAAAGTTTTCTCTGAGTATGCACATGTATATTATTTAGGCCCTTAAAATAAGGACCTTAAGTCAATTGATCGTTACATTTGAATAGACGCATTGCTGCCGGATTTGCTTTTTTTTTATTCAATGATAATCCCAAAATCTATCTTAGTTTGCTAGACCCTTTCCATGATTTCCCACTGGGATATTTAATCTCCTAGCTATTTCGATGACTTTGGTATGAAAGAGATCGAATTCCTTCAAGTTAATCAGAAGTCCAATTACCTTCAACAGACTGAAGACATTTGGATACAAGTGAACTCGAGTATATCTTTTGCAACGAGATGTCTACTTTATTATTTAAGAAAGATTCGAAACTTGGCCCGTCTGTAAACTAGATAGTTTAGATACGATATAACATCACTTCCATTAGGAAACAAGAAGGTTTAAGTAAATTTCCTGAAAAGGTGCCCAACATCTACATACGTTGTATTACAGAACTGACAGAACTATTAGTTTGTAGAGTGTTGGCCTGTATTTGAAATCGTAACCAGTAACCTAGAGTTGTTCTTTTATGGAGTTGGAATTTACGTCAAAATAGATAAACTTATCATTTGCCTCAAGTTTCTAGCTAGAGATAGGACCGTTCGCCTTCACTTCTGAAGAATTCACTGTCGAAAAATTTCGCGCCATGAATGCTATCGTACGAAGCTTTAAAATCGATGGGAATATAGTGGGAATCGATTAGAATTTGTTTGTTATTCCAGTACAAAAATAGTCCATTTGCCGGTCTAGAAACGGCTCAAGACATTTACACAGTACACTGGATAGGAGACCTTGAAACAAAGTGAGCTAATACTTCATTTCATTCATCCATTGAGGATTTCGCCAACTTTTTCCAAAGCTAATGGATTTCGTGATTAAAATTGTGCTTGCTTTTGCATTTTGCCCTACCACTCTCCCTAATTGGTGCCCATTTAGGACCTAATCGAAATGCTTCTATAACACATCTACTACGGTATTCAGATAAGTGACTATGGTTACTTTATTAATTCGAAGAGAGTTCACTCTGGGTTTGAAACCCCTGGCCAGGTCTTCGGAAGCTATTCTTAAAACACGGAAAGGTCATATCTGCTACTTTCGTCTATGAGTTTTGTTTTCCTCAACATTTGAAGCCACATTAAACCCCTGCTTGTATTACAACCAATGGATCATCATAAAGGAAGTATCTGCAACTTCACTGGGCTGACAACCGCCATTTAAGAAAGGCCTATGATATGATGATGAGTGCTAGTGGTGAGAGTAAGTATATTTTGCATCTTAGTCTTCTGGGAAGCTGAATGACAACTACTACTTCTTGAAGGAGAAAGATGCATACATGAGTATATAGAGTTGCTTAGCATTTCTATACCTCCAGCTGCTGAACTACCTATTATATTGCCTACTATAGGAGTGCAAGGTGTCCTAATTAAGGATCTATTATTATTTTCGACCTGCATTCGTTTAATTGTTGCGGTCAATTATCTACTGACCGTTGGACTATTAAGGTTATTAAGATACTCTCAAGCCACAGAAATAAAACCGCTCCTATCATTTGGCTCTATCAGTCAACATATAATGACAAGAATATTAATAAAAAAAAAAAAAGAAATGTTGAGGTCACTGTCACTGTGCGATTATTTTGATTTTCTTTTACAAAACCACGGTCATGTGCTTGCTATGTTTTAAGACTCCAACCACAATGTGAACGAAAAAATAAATTTTTTTGTTTTCTATTTTTCTTTGATATAAAAAACACAAAAGACCATTAATTCCAATGACGTCGTTATCACCGACATGTGTATAACTCGGTGAATTAAAGAAACCCAAAAAAAAAAATTAAACTCAAAACGCACACAAATTGTATCTATTAGTGCAGATATGGTAAAACCGCGTATCTACTACATGCGACGTTGTGGTGCATATTATATTTTTATTTTTATTGTGATTTGTTTTTAGTTAACAAAAGCCAAAAACCAAAAGACGATAACAAATTTACTGATCGTTTGGTAAATATTTGATAATAACTTTGGGCTCTCTGATTTGATTTCATTGTTTACCGCAAGTAAAGGCGTTCTAGTTAGCTATGTCAACAAAATACTGACATATAGTCGGCAAACTACTTTCCCTCCGCAAATATCGCGGTTAATGAACTTTTAAGATACTAATATAGGAAATAGTCACCACAATAGAGGGGTTGTTTGCCAACTGCCGCCGTAAATTGTCCAATAGAAGTTTATTTCAGTGAGAAATTTTCGCGTGCTATAAAATTTCTAGACAAGTCATATAAATTTAAAAAAAAAAAACAAACAAATGCACACGTGATTAGGAGATGCTGTTTTAAATTTAATTAAAACAAGAATACTATTAGCAGATGAATTCTTTGGAATTGTATTTTTAACTGAGCGATGGAATTTATTTTTAGTGAATAGGAAGTATCTTCGGGTTGGACAGGGTTTTTTTTAATACAAGGAACCAAAAGAGGTGAATGACATTTTTTTCTTTGTTGAAGACACAATAAGGAGATATACTTACATGCAAGGGAATGGAGAAGAATACCGTGTATCTTTGCAGTAAAGCCACAAGAAAGGAGTGAGAAAAATTCTTCAAAACGGGTATACGAAGTTCAAGTGACATATTATGCATTTCAAGACACAAGTCGAGCTTAGATTTTGAAATACTAAAGTTAATTTTAAATTTAAATTCTAGATAGAATAAGACACCCAAAACTCCGAGTGTTCCATCGAGATCATTGCTCGACAGAACATAATTTTTAAGTCAGGCTTAATAGGGCGTTTACTAAAACTCAGTAGATAAAAATAACGATATCCAAGTGCAATTCCGAGCAATTCCGATGCAAAATAGGTTTACTAAGTCCAAATGAAGTATTATCCAGTTAAAAAGTTAAGCAAGCTTAGATTTGTAAAGATTAAAGTTAATCTAAAACTGAACTTCTAGATAGAATAAGAAAGTCATAGCTCCAAGTGTTTTATTGAGAAGATTGTCACGATTAAACGAGGTCTCCACAGTAGATAATTTCCAAGCTAAGCTTTACAGGTCTTTAAATTCAGCAATTCCAAGCAATTCTGATACAAAATGAATTTACTAAGTCCAAGTGAAATATTATGCAGCTAAAGATTCAAGTCAAGCTTAGATTTGGAAGGGCTATTGTTAATCATTTGATATATGTAGTAAGAAAAATAAGAGGCCGAAGTGTTTAGTAGAGAGCATTGCCACGATAAAACCAGGTCTTTGCAAAAATTCAAAGAAGATCACTTCTAAGTCAGGCTTTAACAAGACTTATTTAGATTCAGCAAACCGTAGAGAAAGTTTTAGAAAGGTAGCCTCTGCCAATAACAGTCCCAGATAGCAAGAGATGGTTCTGTATCGGTAGAAAGCAAAAAATTTGCAGCAAAAGTTGGGCACAAAGTGCACGTAGTCTATAAAATTGAAAATAAGTACCTTGTTACGAATGATCCTTAGGATCAGGCATGTGTGTATGCCAATTTGTTTTTTTTTTTTTACTTTTAAGGCGTACGGTGTAAGATTGTAAATGAAACTCGTTGGTGCCTTATTGTATTCTGTAACTCAGTCTTGAACCAAACTTCCCTCTTATTTCAATCCAATTTATTTTCTCTAAATTACGGAAGAAGTATTGGTCAGTTGCTTTGACCTTGGTTGGCAATAAAATGGTACGATACGTTATGTTAAACATATATCATTACAGTATCTACAGGTGTTCAAGTCTGTTATACTATTGTCATACATATGACATACTACATACTTATATATGTATATCTATTGTCAAAACTGTAGCCTACCTAGGTTAAGAATTTATCTAAGTTTCTTCCGTTCGAGCGCCGGCCATAGTGCTTTAAATACTTAACGTTCGTCTGTTGACTTTTGAATCTCTAGGCTTAGTTTCACAACATCTTTCCAGCGCACTTTAGATTCTTAACATCCATTCTTAAGCAGGCTGAACTACTCTGTTCAACCATCTTTGGTCTAACATTTTAGTAAAGCTGCTTAAGACATCCCTTAGGTTGATCGTCAAGCTTGTACGGGTTCAGAATAATTTCAAAATCCGAGAGGTATCGCACTATCCGAGAGATATGTGCATAACTACTCCATCGAGTTTGACCTATTTGAAAGTTGCTATCTTTTTTTTTTTTTTGGGAAAGATAATCAATTCTGTTTTTGGAGAGCTAAGTCCACTGTGATTTTTCCACTCACTTAGTTTTGTCAGGGATACTTCCATGGTTTCACATGATTCACTATGAGTAACGAGTCATTTATTTACAAAGGAAGTGACATATATATTCGAACAACCACATAACCAATGAAGGTATGACTCTGCCATAGGTAGTGACCCTGGTTATGAGTTTTCTCACGTTTGTCACATTTTCAACGGAACAAACGTTTATCATTCTACGCAACCAAATTGGTTTCATTTGCTGAACTTCCACGCATTCTCAAAAATGTTTGATACTCTCCTATTGTATCCAAGATCTGTATCTACCTCATCAAATTGGTTGTGATTAAGACTTGCCTCCATATCTCTCGACGGCTTTTAGCAGAAACGACTAATGACTTTGTCTAGCGTGCTTTTGTAAATCAATTTTTTTTTCATCGCTTAGGGGAGTACTTTAAAATGTCGTCTATTTTTAAGCCTCGACTAAACTGTGTGTTTTCAAACCTCGCCCGTAACTTTTTATAGTATTTCTGATAAAATGCTGGTTTGACTACACACATTTATGTAGGTATATATGTAAGTATCTATCCTTAGCTAGTGATTGTATAAGACTTCAAAAAAATGTCGTAAAATCTAGTTAGAGATTTCCCACCATTTTGAATATGTTGTCCACCATATTGTATACTTTTGAACTCATTTGAATACGTACATACAATATATTTGGGACAGTTTTGTTTTAAATTTTTCATTACCTCGAGTCTTCAACGATCTCAGCAACTACAACATTCCTCCTTTGAAAACACGACCTTCTATACACGTTAAAGTCTCTTACCAAGCTTTATCACTTTTTCCTACCCAATTCTAAAAAGAAGATCCTGATTTACCTTCTCTTAGGCAAAATACGATCGTCCATATGGGTTAAGATACAAGGTGATGGTTGAGATGCATAGAGAACATTCTTCTCTGTCTAAACCCTACACTCTTCCATGAAAAGCAATCCAACATTTTAGACCTATAAATTCCGAACTACAAAACCATCGATGAACAACTTTATGAGGCAACATGCGCAGTCATTGGATAAAGATCTCTACTGGAATGTCATTCTTTAAAAGCGACTTCACTAAGTACGAAGCGAAAAAAACGACTGCTAAACGATGATTTAATGCGAATAACCTAAATTACTCATAATGCCCGAGACATATACGATGTGAGTGGAGTGTTATTACCTACATACCACATGGTTGCATTTTTACTTCCCAAGGATACAGTCTAAAACTACGTTCATTGATACCCTCGCATGCAATCAGAAACTGCAACTACTAATTGAGGTACGTTCACATTTATTTATTAATCAGACAGTGAGCTCTCGAATTCCGATTGCTTTAACCGGGTTACCCGCCACTGGATTACTCCACCAAATTGATGAATCACAGCCAGAGAATGGATATCACCAAAGCAGGGGAATCAAACTAAAGTTCGTTTGTATACCCCAGCACAGCAGTACATTCGATAACGACGATGCTCGTATTGAGTCACCAGTGATTCGCGCGATATCATTACAAAATAATTCCCAACGCAGATATCGCGTCGACGACGTCTTTGTTGTATTCGACGGAATTTCGCGCGACACAGGAACTCCCTTACAGTACAAAAATTCAGAGGCGCACACACCACAACATAACTGAATGAGTAATGGAATTCCGTACGTACAGCCTCCGGCAATCAGTAGCAGTTTTAGCGCGATGCGACAGAACTGCTAGTGCTTTGCCAGCACGATCCCAGTTTATAGTGAGTTTTGTGTTGTGACGACATGTTGTTTTGGTTTGGTTTGTGATGCCATCACCGAGAGGGTAAGTCCCCGCGTCACATTCACATCATAATGACGAGGACTGTCACCGACGCGTAATGACTCTAGTGTCACTTCGTTGGTCGTTAACTGTGTGTATGAATAATTAATTGACAGTTAAATGACAAACTGTTGAGAGGGTGTAACCATTTTTAATGGGGCGTGCTACCTACCTTTGGAACTATGATAAGTGTTGTTGTGCGCCAACAGTTTTCAGACCCGAAAATTTTATGACTTTTTGAGTGGTTTTTCTGGGTTACTAGACAGGCGACTGGTGAGTGTGTCTGTTGATTTAGGCAGAAATCATTTTTGCTCGCTAAATGTTTTTTTTCTCTTTGCTTTTACTTGAATCCGGAAAACGGAAATTGAGGTCACAGACTTGTTGGGTATTGATACATTTTTTTTTTTTTTGGAACGGGACACTTAGTCAGTTCGGATTTGAAAGCAAAATTTCGAATTGAGACATTGAATGAAGTAATTAACACAAATGTCGAACATGTTTTTTTCCAGATGGCAGACGAAATGGAAAGTGTCTGATTGGTAAATAACTATGTCGATGGGAGGTATTTGTGTTAAGGAAACGGAATTGAGAAAATCTAAATTAGGTTAACAAGTAGTAGAGATGTTTGGTATTTCTGCACACAGTCAGTTAACTATTGACAGTTCGTTGAAAAATGAGTTGACAACTTTACGTTTCATTACGATTACAGAACTAAAGTGAAGGGAAGAAAACACCAAGAACTACAAATATAAAATGGCGATGCACTGGAGTCTGGAAAATCACTATTAGCCAGTCGATCCTAATTACGTGGTGTAACGATATGTAGCGAAGTTACGGGGCAGATTCAATGCTACAGGAATGAGTTCTTATTGATACAAGAACGAAAACCCAGTAGAAGCAAAGGAAGTGCTGCTTGCAAGGAAAACAGTATGGATCGAAGTAACGATGTAACGAAATTTGGTAGGAGATTCGAACCTTTGTACGATAGGGATTAATTGATGTATTTCGTTCATTTAGATATCAATGTATGGGGAATATCATCCACTATGCTACTAAATATCGAGAATGGGACTGATATCCCGCACAGACTGATGGTGCGTATGAGTAACATGAGTGCACCGTGAAATGTGAGATTGATATTTTAAACACCTTATTCGATTTAGATCCAGTAAATGACAATAGGTTGTACATACCTCGATCTATTCACCACTGATGAATGAAAAAGTCGCTAAGTCTAGATCAGGTACTAGGCCGAGGCTTTTCATGTGTAACTCTGGCAGAAATTATGACTTATCGCTCAGAAGGAAAAAGTAACAAAAGAAGTTGAAATAGACTGACCGCAAGGTGGAGTTATTTTACCTTTACTGCAGAAGTCGTCTTGAACACTTAAAATTTTCTGACAATGACAAAGAATTTTCTAGCAAGACGTGGAGTCTGAGGCCGCCATTTAATCTGCCTAGATTGTAGGTACTATACTAACCAAATATTTATACGTCGCCCTTGAAAGAACTAATACTACGCGCGTTACTACAGTCAAAGCATTAGCTGTCAAGAAAAAAAAACCCAATTGTACTTTGTCGCGATGGACATGTGAATGATTGTCATCTTCAAGTGAAGTTTTCTTATGTATTTCTTTGAGAGACTCTAAGAGAAAAGACCAAATGAACATCTCTAGAATTACACTATTATCTTTCATACTTGCAGCCCTGGCACCAATAAACCATCTGTATCTGGATGTTGTTTGGACAATGAGATCTGTGTTTTATCCTTCAGGCTGACTTAACATACTCTGAGTAGCACTTGGGATAATCGATAAGAGATGGCGTGGTAGAAGTATCTGCTGCATTCAGTCCAGACTTTTGATCCTAAACTGATATCCTAAAATGCACGGTTTTTGAAAAGATTGGCCATAAAACAGTCACATATTGAAGGATTCCTCCAAGGCTATGAACTTAGACCGCTACTGTTGGACATTATGCCCAATAAAATATATGAAATCTGACCCCACTAGAAAAAGTATCACAGACATCATAGAACCCTGTGGACCTCCACTTTTTACTTCAACTCTCTCGCTGGCAACTTTCTCTCCAAACAGCAGTATCTCCATTCAAATGCATACTGATTGATAGCTCCTGATGGGCATGGATACGATGATACAGTCTGTCAGATGTTGAAATATCTACAATTCCCAAGAAATTATTTTCCACCTATATGGCACGATAGAACGCATCTCCATATGGAATGAATCTCCATATAGTCATCACCCAAGTATCCACTACTAGCTGCAGAAAAAAAAAAATTCTTCCCCCCAGGCGGCTAACCACACCATCTTTCTTTTCTAATGTCAACAATCACATCATAAGCAACGCCCCAAAAATATTTATCAAAATCAATCGTACGCTCCTTCCTTGTTTATATACAGTGTAGCCTATGGAACAAAACAAGTGAAGGCATTTACCTCCTTTTATATCACCAACGACAGATCCACCTAAAAAGGCACTAAATAACCCGAAACGAAAAAAAAAAAACCAACCAAATGCGCCGTTAACTCAGTATTTCTCTCTACACATTACTTGTATCTGTAAGATATTTTAATGAAACTTTATGACGGTATGCAAGAAGCTTGTCCAATAATTTTCGTTGGTCCATCTTGGCGGTTCGTTGTAGCTTGCCCCAGACACACCGGGATACCGTCGTGTAGCCGGCCTCACCATTCAAACGCGATTCATGTGTAGACCATAATTTTCTCAAAGAATCTATTAGGACGGTTGTTTGGTTTTTCATAGAGATATACAAGTTGCCCGCGAGTGCGCTTTGCGCACCTGATAGTTGTTTTCATGAGCATTGAGGGGATTCCGTGAGGATTGAAGATAAAAGTAGCCGTACAAGGAGTTGGAATTTTTTTTTTTTTTTTTTCCTGTGTGCACTGTCACATGGAGTTGATAATGGGCACTTTGGGTCATAGTAAATTTTTTGTAATAAATAGATTTATGCATAGATTGCTGGTAAATTTGTGTATCTACATGTGAAAAGCGTTAAGGTGCGGCAAGTATTTACACGATGAAGGTGACATCTATGGTTGAGTTTTGATGGTAAAGCAGTAGAATGTGGGAAAGATAAATTGAAAAGCAAGAAATTTAAGTGCTGTCAAGGCTTTGGGAACTATCTATTAGCTGGGAATTCTAGTAATGGAGGTGCAAACCCAGCCAGAAGATCGAGATTGATCGTGACAGGGAAAATGCTTACAAGAGTGCAAAATATGGCCCGTATTTGCATAGTAGTAGGAAGCAAAGGAAACACCACAAGGGCCATGACAAAAACAATTTCGAAGGCAAGAGTGCAAAAGTACAAAGCATTGAGGTGTACAGACTAAAGACGTTCTAGGGACTAATAACCAAAATAAAAATAAGACTCGCATAATGATAAAAAATGTTAACATGCTTCCTACGAGGTCATAGATACTCAAGGATACTACAAACCTAGATTAGGCATCCCTTCATCTTTTCTATGCATCTACAAAGGTACACAAATCTTGTAGAGCAATAACAATTTACACAAAGAGATTGTACTAAAATTTAGTACTCAAAACAATGATGTACTCATGCCCTTTGGTTTTGAATGTTCGTAACAACTTTCGTTGTTTAATTGTTTGTGTCTTATGTGACTAAAGTCGCTCATGGTATCATGAAGTATCTATGTAAATATAAAGGTAAACACACATATGTATGCACATAACAACTTAATTTTTTTGTCATTTACTTTCCGATCACATGTTCACCTTCTACTTGTCAGTTTGTATTTCACATTGATTACGACAAAACTAAAATAACAACTTGGCCTTCCACTTTTCACAAACAAATTCCATAGATTGACGTGAATTAGACATTCATGTTGGCCTCACGCGACTGTATTTCTTAAGCTTGATATTCGAGTCTATCATAAGCACGATATAAGCTGCTGACCACGCCAACAAAACGTGCAAAAATGCGTATAAACAAAACAGAAATGTTGCTCCATTTGCATACTTACATAGTCACCCCCTTGTTTTAAGACTTCGTTCCGTCTAAATGTTCCAAGTCTAGCATAAAATTTTATTAATTATAACGCATATGAAGGGGTAACGTAAGTTACTAATGCGGACTAAAACGTCAAACATTTGCAAACTGTTTTAGCATAATTTGTATGAGTTATCGATTGTTATCGAAGGTTTTCTCTGTGATTTCGACGGAGAAAGCTATAAGCATGACATTTTTTTTTTTGGAGAAAATACAAAAAAAAATGCGCCGTCTAAACGAAAACAAATTACACAATAATGCTTGCGCTCGGCGGTTTCTTTTTTTTCTCGATTTGAATGTGTAAATTCAAGTTGAAGTCTGGTCAGATGACCTTTGTTTGATTGATGAGAAATTTGCGTGACCTAAATGGAGACGATGGTGTCATAATAGGGACCACAACCACCCACTGACGGCCCTCCAGGTGGTAGTCCATAATTGTTAGGCTTTATTGTTGGAGGCGGTATATAATATTTAATGTGAATCTTAATTGCTGATGTGAGGTTGGATTTAAAAAAAGGTTATACGTGCAATTAAATTGTGTTCCACTCTGTGAAAGTGGAACGTTTCAAGTTTCAAGTGGACTACATTCTTTGGGATGTTCTGTGGAATGATGATCGGTTTTTTTTTTAGGTTTATTAAGGCCAAGCCTACTGTGGAGGGAATTGGATCAAATTAGACAAAAATGATACACAGGAACAAAAAAATCATATTAGTCTCACAGGAGTCAGTCTTAGGCCCACTTCTCTTTAACAAAACAGAGTCTGTTCTGGTAATCAGTAGAAATATGATGGCAACGATTGAAATTGTGACAACTTTGTGCAATTCCTTACCTAGTCAGTGCGAATAGATACAAGATTATCGTACATAAACCATTACGGATACTTCAGGTAGAGAGCCTATTCTACCTAGTACCAATGATGGTGGGACCTAGATATGCCCACATACTTAGAGCCAAAATGAATGAATTGAATGAAGTATGATAACGTACACACTAAAGATGGTAACTTTGTCAAAATATCGCCATAGATAACTACAACCTTAAGGAAGTGAAGGACTTTAAATTCGAATCTTTGATATTACTATGACACTAATGGAGAGTTAGAACCAAGGATTACTCTTACTTACAAGGGCGTCCATACAGATTTGACACAACACGATGTCACTGTATGGCACAAAGTCATTGATCTTAATGACGGACCCAGCGACGTTTCGAAAAAAAAGTTGTTGGAGTTATATTGGGTAACATTTAAGGAAGAAATTTATTTCTAAAAACAAATCCTGATTGACTCTTTCCTTCTAACTCGAATCGACTTTAAATTTCCAACAATTTACCAGACTGACATCGGGAGCCTCTGGAAAAATGCTGATTTACAATTAAATTTTCTCAAATTGCACCGACATTAGACACCTATCCCCCTCTGGTGACACTGACAATCATCATCAAGCAATTTCATTGTAAATACATACATACCACTACTAATTCTGAAAATGACCGCTGAAAACGTAATTTTCTCCTAGCTAACCAAACGTTTGCGCCCGCGTGCGCCATTTAGCCTCTTTCCTCCTTTCTCTCGGCTAAATCCCCTCAAACCGAAAACAACTTGTAATCGCTAGACAACTAAATGACCACATACCAACTAATGTCGGTGGCGGCTTTTTATTTTTTTTCCTACACCAGCATCTCGTATCTTAATCTCGATGAAAGTCATTCTCTGTCTGTCCAGTCGCAAGAAGTTAGATGGAAATTTAAATACATACATGCAAACCGATGTCCGTATATGTCTGCGGGACTTTCGGTAAATTTTAAAGTGCAGGTCATGTTTTGATTGATTCCTGGTTGCAACATCATACCAATGGTAAACACCACCACCAATTAGATGAAACATCTAATTCTATACAGAAACTTTAACATTAGATACATTCGATAATAACTGGCCAAGGTTTTCGATACAATTTGAGAAGGAACAAATACCCTAACGGTATTGTAATGTGAACGTATCCAATAGATACCGTCAAACCGAATACAGATGTATAATATCAAAAAGAAGTAAAAGATACAAAACAAAAAAAAAAACTGGTTTTTCTCACATTTAATTGAATAGAAAATAGGAATGAGATACAATGGCTATGCCTGAATGGATTATTGCATTAGAGGTACAGAGATACACCTAGTACTGGTGGTGCAACAACTCGAGAGAATCAATGTTGTATAATGCTCTTCTCTTTGTGTGATGAGTGCCGAGAGTCCGATGTTGTTGTTTTCAGTTGTTTTATCCACTTATTGTTATTGTACGGGAATAAAAATGAAAGCAAACACAGTGCGGCCTAGTGTATGATAATATCTTCGAAGAGGGAAGCTTGACAGGTGTGGCTAACACAATTGTGATGGTCTTTCAAGTTTCTCTATGGAGTCTAATGGCAAAAGTTTCGGTTTTAAGCTAGACTTTGTCCGTCCTATTAAAGGATTAGCATTAGATACATTTTTGTTTGAAACTTTAAATGCTCATTGCAGTCAAAGAATAACTGAATGGAAATATGGCGTCTTTCGAAATTCGTCTTTCGAAATTCGAAATGTATGATGTATCTTTTCTTTTTATTTATCCCAGAAACTTAATAAAAGATACATATACTCCAGGAGTTCATTATATATCGCCATTTGAAGAAATTCAATTGGAATTCCATGAGAGTGTAAGCTTGGTTTTGCAAGGCTTTAAGCTTGAATATTAATGACACTGCATTACTAAAGATACATATACTCCAGGAGTTCATTATATATCGCCATTTGAAGAAATTCAATTGGAATTCCATGAGAGTGTAAGCTTGGTTTTGCAAGGCTTTAAGCTTGAATATTAATGACACTGCATTACTACTCTACTTGTGGAGGAATTTGTTGACAATAAAATCTGGGATTAATGCTGAAAATATTGAAAATAAACTTAGTATGCCTGATTTTGGGCTGCGATGCAAATGCCAACCACGTGCTATGGGGCAGTTCCGAAAGTAACGAGCGAGGTGAGTTCGAATACATCCTTGCAAATAACCTCTCGATATGTAACAAAGGTAACACCCCAACTTTTACTTTTCTGAGTACGGACAATTTCAACGGTTGGGAAGATGTCATAGACGTCACACTCTCAAATAACAATAATAGTATGAAAGTCGAAAACTGGAGAGTATCAAACCTGAAATCTTTTTCGGACCATAACTGGATCCTCTTCAATGTAGATCTCGAGATCGAGACTCCTAAACCTTTCAGAAACCCTAAAAGAATCGACTGGACAAAGTTTAGTCAAGTCGTTAAAACCAAGTTAATTAGAACTCCCAGCCCAAAAATAACCTCTATTGCAGAACTAAACACAAAAGTAAACACTTTCGAAAAAGCCTTCAGCAATGCATTTAAAATTGCGTGTCCAGTCAATTATAGCAAAAAAACCTTCCCTCCGTGGTGGAACGAAGAACTCTCTAGCCTCAGAAAACTGACCAGAGATACCTTTAATATCTGCTACAGGTGTAAATACTGGCAACCTTACACAGACTGCCTCAAAAAGTACAAACAAGCTATCAGAGTGGCCAAGAAACGGTCCTGGATAGAATATTGCCAATCAATTGAGACCCTCAAAGACTCCACTAGACTCAGTAAGATTCTATCCAAGGATCATTCCAATCCATCTCTCCTGAAAAGGTTGGATGGAAATTGGACGGAGTCAACTGACTCCGTCTCCCTAGAGACTTTAATACACACGCACTTTCCCGGATGTAAAGATAGCAGCGCAGAGCCTAACAGCTCGCAATGCCTGCAATCCTGGTAACGCATAATACCCATTATTACAGAGAAAAAAATTTCCTGGGCCATATATAGTTTCGCTCCTTATAAATCGCCCGGCCTAGACGGCATTCTACCTATTATGCTACAAAAAATGCAAGAGGTGATAATTCCATGGTTCATGCCGATTTTCAGGAGCTGCATTTTAAATAACCACCCACTCATGGCGACGACTGAGAGTGGTCTTCATTCCGAAGGTGGGCAGGCGCGGTCACGAAAACGCGAAAGATTTCAGACCAATTAGTCTTACCTCCTTCATATTGAAGACCCTCGAGCGCGTTCTAGATAACCATCTGCGAGATAAAATTGAGCCATCTCTCTCCAAATCCCAGCACGCATACCTTAAAGGGAGATCTACGGAAACAGCTCTCCATGAAGGAGTGCAAACAATAGAAAAATCTATACACTATAAGGAATACACTCTAGCTACTTTTCTAGATATAGAAGGAGCTTTTAACAATGTACACACTGAAACAATCCTAGAGTCTCTGTGCTTAGCATTATTCAGGCATCTCTAGGAAATAGTACCATAACCAAATTCGCCAGTAGAGGAACACCCCAAGGCGGTGTTATTTCACCTTTGCTATGGCTAATAGTCATGAATAAAATCCTTTTATGTTTAGACAGAGAAAGAATTAAAGTAGTCGGGTATGCGGACGACATGGTGATTTTAGTGTCAGGACTGTTTCCCTCCGTGATAAGTGAGATTATGGAACAGACTCTGAGTAAAGTTACCGCCTGGGACAAAAAGTGCGGACTTGGAGTCAACCCGAACAAAACTGAACTGATGCTTTTCACCACCAAAACCAAAATACCTGAATTCACGCTTCCTAGACTAAACGGTCAGCTACTTTCCCTATCGTCCAGTGCTAAGTACCTAGGAGTCATCCTGGATCCTAAACTTAGTTGGAAATTAAATATAGACCAGCGAGTGAAGAAAGCATGTATAGCTTTCTATGCCTGCAACAGAACCTTAGGCAAACGATGGGGCCTGCATCCAAAACTGACCCTATGGATGTACACAGCTGTAGTACGCCCAATCCTCACCTATGGGTCGATAGTGTTGTGGCCGGCCCTTAAAAAAGCCTATAACATAACCAAACTGAGTAAAGTACAAAGAGCAGCGTGCATAGGCACCACAGGCGCTCTACGGTCAACTCCGTCAGACGCTCTAACAGTTTTGCTTTACCTTTTACCCCTAGATCTACACATTATAAACATTTCAGCGCACAGCGCAATTAAACTCAGAGAGTCCAAGTGCTGGACTGCGAAACCCTATGGACACAGTGATATTCTGAATTCTCTACCAAGGGAACTTGTATCAACGCCAACAGACTTTATTATCCCCACAATGAACTTCACAAAGCGTTTCGACGTACAATTTCCTACAAGAAAGGAATGGCAGGATGGACAGGTGACTAAGGATTTCGATCTAACAATCTACACTGACGGTTCAAAAATGGACTGTGGGGTTGGTGCGGGTGTTTTCTCGGAATCCCTAAACATCTTAAAATCTTTCAGACTTCCGGACGCTGCCAGCGTGTTCCAAGCGGAACTACTCGCAATCCGCGAGGCCTGTCGCCAAATCAAGTCACACCCAAACATACATATCACCAAGACAAAAAATCGCTATTTTTATTGATAGCCAAGCTGCTATCAAAGCTATTGCCTCGGTAACCACATCATCCAAATTAGTCCTAGAATGCCAAAAGGAGCTGGCCTCGCTAGATGATCTATGGGAAACCCTAGTTTGGGTTCCAGGTCACAGCAACGTTGTTGGCAACGAACACGCTGACGAACTGGCCAGGCGAGGCTCAGCCCTCCACTGCTCACTTGCGGAACTGGTTCACACCCCGCTCGGAGCAATTAAGGCAAACATCTCCTCGATTTATCTTAGAAAAGCCAACCTTAAGTGGTCTAGGCTGACGAGCTGCGTCATATCCAGAAAGATGTGGCCCAGCTATAACAAGATTAAAACAACCGCTTTATTAGACAGCGCAAAGATATTGCCAGAATAACCGCGATAACCACGGGACACTGGCCGATAGGAGATCACGCAGTTAAACTAGGCATCCCATACAATATACACTGTCGTAGTTGCAATATTGCTACCGAAAAAGAAACCATCAACCAACACCAGTGTACATGTCCAGCACTAGCCAGGGCTAGACAGCAAGCACTAGGAAAACCCTTCTTTAATTCACTCGAGGAGATCTCTGGTAAGAGCATTAGTGAACTAATCCTCTTTTTGAACTCCACAGGTTGGCTCTAGATTCTCCTCAACAACACCCACCAACATCCAGGTCACATGAGTCGTGGTATCAAAACGGCACAACTGTGCTAATTGGGTTTCTGTGTTAACAGAACCACCACTTCTACCTACCACCTACCCATGCCTGATTTTTGATATCAAAATCGACAAGTCTTTATTCTGAAATATCGGAGCTGGATATTCCAAAAAGAAAGCGTGCCAGAGTTCGAAATTATTGAACGTATTCAACAACTTATGCCGCATTTAACGGACCTATGCATTAGCTAAAGGGATCTGCAAATTTCAGCCATCGTGTTCGAGACGACAAGGAAGTCCCAAACTCCGGCTTAAAGACCAAGAGAAAGCCTTATGTCTAAAAAACTAAAAGCAAAAAAAAATCTATGAGTGCTGCTCAGATTCTCAGGCTCAAAGTAAATCCCTACCATCAATCCACAATCAAACTGTTATACCCTCATTTCTAGACTTATAGTCCTCATTTCCCAGACACTTTATTTGTCAAAAATCAATAATTTTTAGATGAGATTGAAAGCTTTCATAAAGTCCCATGTACTTGCACTGAGGTTAACCTCAATTTTCGGAATTTATACTTCAAACCTTTGAAGTACATAGATATAGTAACAAAAGGGTGTGTTTGCGGACTGATGGATTATCCACCACTCCTATTACAAAAATTCAACCTTGTCAGACAATTTTCCCATTGTGTTACGATAAATGTTTTCCCATATGTACGAACACTCGTACATACAAAATGTATCTATTGACTTAAATAAACAGTTGTGCAGCTGTAAAATAAAATCTATCTACATATGTGTATGCAGAAACAAAACCAAAAAAGTAAATTTAACCCATTTTTTACATATTTTTGAATAAAAGATACAAGTATCTACAGGCCAAAACTAAAACGCACCACGTTTTCAGTGAGAGTGAAAGACAATTTTTTTATACCCAACCAGTTACAGTTGAATTGGAAGTGTCTTTTACAATTCAAATTACAACAATCGACAGATACAAAATTAACAAAAAAAAAAAAATTAAAGCAGTGAAAGTGCTTGTTACGAAATAGAGAAAAGAATACCACGACACGAGGTGTGTATAATTTTAAGATTTGCCTCAGGGCTTGTGTTTAAATTTTTGTTTTTTTTTTTTCTTTTATGTACATAGGTATGCATTGTAAGGTCTATTATTTTTTTTTGTTGACAGTAAATCGAAAGTAAATCGGTTTCCATTTAAAAAAAAATTCAGGTTAATCAATTACAACTGCTATTTGGTTATGGTTTTGGGGGATAAAGAAACGACATGAATGTGGGAAGGTTGGTGTTTTTTTTTACTTCTTTTTGAGTGATTTACACTTGAAGATAAGAATAATGAGTTTGTTTATTGAATAAAATTGGTTGGGGGCTTGAAAACACGAAAAGATATTTTTAGAAACGTTTATATACCCAATTGTATGACCAACAAAGGTCTAGTACGAGAAGCATCTTTTGATAGATCAAAATTTGCTGAAGCTCAACTGAACAGACGATGTAATAGAACGTGCCGGAAGGTTCCTGCTTGATCTATATATTTGCAAGAAAGCGATAGGTTTAACGTGGGACTTTGGCAATCAGATCGAACTTTACATATGGAGTATCTACCAGTGCGATGGTCCGCCTTGGAGGAGAGTTCTAAACTGGAATTCAAATCTTCGATGTACTAGAAACGTCTCGCGATATTGCGAACCATAAGACTCAAAAAATAATTAGACATTCGTCCCCGAAAACATGGCCTGTAGCCTAACCCATTTCAACATCAGTAAGAATTGACAGATACCATCTTCAGTAGATCATTCTGAGATAGCTACATCACAATAAAAACTGAGTGTGGGAATGATGAATATTGTCTCTGAAATAGGCTTTTCTTAGGGGTTTTTACGAAAAGTATCTTCAATCCACTATTTGATTGATGGACCCAAAACCAGTGACATGTGTTAAAAGTTCCGAAAAGCTACATTGAACACGTTCACCTCCTTGACTACTTGAGCGAATTCATGATGGAAATAATGGCCCCAAAGAAGCTATGTCTTTCTTTAAAAATAATTAACTTAATATCTTCGAGGAATAATATAGGATCATCCAACAAGAAGTGGCATTTTCAATTTCGCGTTATTATTGAACTGTTAACATTCAACTATTATTGTGATGACTGTCGATAAGTAAAAACTAGGAGGTTAATAAATATGGATCGATACAAACTCGCACAACGTGTTAAAATAGTGAAAATTCACTACAAAACGGTGAAAATTCGCACTACATACCACACAGCTGGTAAAACAATACCTCTATTGCGTGACAAATTTCATAGACTTGTAGGGAGGTACAAGGTGAAACCTACAGGCAGCGAATCCTTTCCAGCGAATGAAGTGCTGAAAAGAAAACTTAATCTTGATTACATTTATAAAGAATTGTTTATATCTAAGCTGACTTGGTTCGATATTGTTGAAAGAAAGAGTTTGTAGTTAGGTATGTGATTTGAAGAGAATCAAAACGTAAGCTAACCACAAGAGATGTCATTTTAAATTTTGCGCCATTTTTGAACTGTGAACATTCAGCTATCATTACGATGACTTTTGATAAGTAAAAACTAGGAGGTTAATAAATATGGATCGATACAAACTCGCACAACGTGTTAAAATAGTGAAAATTCACTACAAAACGGTGAAAATTCGCACTACATACCACACAGCTGGTAAAACAATACCTCTATTGCCAAATTTCATAGACGTGTAAGGAGCTACAATGTGAAACCTACAGGCAGCGAATCCTTTCCAGCGAATGAAGTGCTGAAAAGAAAACTTAATCTTTATTACATTTATAAAGAATTGTTTATATCTAAGCTGACTTGGTTCGATATTGTTGAAAGAAAAAGAGTTTGTAGTTAGGTATGTGATTTGAAGAGAATCAAAAAGTAAGGTGACCACAAGAGATGTCATTTTAAATTTTGCGCCATTTTTGAACTGTCAACATTCAGCTATCATTACGATGACTTTTGATAAGTAAAAACTAGGAGGTTAATAAATATGGATCGATACATACTCGCACAATGTGTTGAAATAGTGAAAATTCAGTACAAAAGCGGTGTAAATATCGTGGAAACGTTTCGCAAAGTTCGTATTGCTTTTGGTCATCATCAAGTGCCTTCTTGCACACCGATAGTGAATTTAATCAATAAATTTTAACGTCTTGGACAGGTTAGTGATGTGAAGACTCCAACTCCTGTTCGTCCAGCAAAATCAGCTAAAAATATCGCAGCCGTTGCTGAGAGTATGACTAAAAACCCAGGGGTGTCCATTTCGAGACGATCACAAGAATCGAGCCTAAGCACAACCACTTTGCACCGCATTTTGCATAAAGATATTGGCTTACAAGTTTATAAGATCCAGTTGGCATAAGAATTGAAGCCCGTAGACCACATACAATGCTGTTTGGGTGTTGGAAATGAGTGAACCAGATTATGAGTTCTAAAACAAAATTATTTTGAGATATGAGGCTCATTTCGGGAAGTAGTGGAACAACCTCTCCATCCTTGTTTTTTTTTTGCTTGAAATGGATAGACGTGGATGACGTTTATTTCTAGCCGATCGGCGCTACATGCCACACAGCTGGTGCAACAATGGCTCTATTGCTTGACAAATTTCCTGGACGTATGATGTATCGAAATGGAGACTCCAATTGGGCGCCGAGATCGTGCGATTTAATACCATTAGACTTTTTCCTTTGGGGATATATTAAAGATAAAGTTCACGCCAATGCTTCACCAACGATTCATGGACTAAAAGGAAATATCAGAGCGGATATTTGCGAAATACAGCCGAAATGATACGAAAACGTGATGAAAAATGTCATCAAAATAATGACTATTTGTAGGTAGCAGCCGAGGCGGACATTGGGCAGATATTGTAATTCATTACTAAACTCAGAGTTTGTACTTTAGATTAAAATAAAAGTATTGCCACTTTTCATAAAAATGTTGCGTTTTTCTATTGATTTAAAATGACTCCTCTTGTTGGATGACCCAATACTATTTTTATGAATAGCCAAGCTACTACAGAATGTCTGGGATCAGTGTTAAAATTATAAGATACAGCTTTAGACTGACGGTCATTTCTTGACCGCACTATAATAGTTGTAGTCTTGAGTCGTTGCAAAACCACAACAAAACTTGACCTCTTTTCTAAAAATATTTTCAAGATTAGTAAAAACAAATGGTAGTTAGACTTTAGAGCATAAAATTCCATCGAGAACTATGTTAATCAATGGAATCTACTTACTCTATTTGAAAGCCGTTCTAAGGAAACATAGTCATGGAAAGATAATTATCAAACATTAGCTTCAGCTCCATTCTCTACCAGTCTTATTAAATAGACTTCAATCGTTACCATGTATCTATTTCAATTTTCCATAATCGAATTCGCCTCCGATTCACCTCCCTCTTCATCCTCGAACATTCCCAAGACATGCATCTAATTTGCCCAACTCTACTTAAATCCAAACCTATGCGTCCGCGTATTAATTCCCAATCAGGTCCTAGCGCGAACTACATTATGTACGGTTAATTGCCATAATAACTTTTCCCATAAAAACAAAAAAACCAAAGCCAACCGCTTTACAAGCGCTGCTGCCTGCAACCACCAGCAGAGAGCTCCCCAATCACTTTGTGCACCACACTGGCAACTTTATGGCGTCGTATGCCTGCATAATTGGAAAACCGACTGACTACGGTACCTTTAGGAAGCTGCTCCCAGAGCTGTTATTGCCTTGTGGTTACCACTCTAGCGTGCACCTTTGCGAACTGAGTGAAAAGTGAAAGTACTTTGAGTGTGCACACTCGCATTGGCACCTCTAGCACCTTACGTTCAGTGTTGATCGAGCCGGCCGCCTCGTGAAACAAGTTTTCAGAGTAAAAAAAATTTTGCACCCAACAAATCCTTGCTTGCGATGATTGCTGTGCAATGTTTGTAGATGTTCTCCTCCTGGTTAGCCTGACCCCCAGAGCTCACCTTTTAGAGATTCTGGAAAAATGTACGAACACAGTTTTCTAGATGACCCCGCTGTAGGCGATAAAATTGTACGAGTTTTTCGCCCCAAAGGAGGCGTAGTTGGTGTTGCCTCTCGGTCACACACCGAACTCCCCATCAACGATTAATGATGACCCCTCTGGGGTATACATAAGTGTGTATCTATGGATTTTCCACGAAATATGGGTGTTGGCCAAATGGAAAATTGATGATGGGAATTACAGTGAAATGTGTACAAATGCATTAGAGTCGCAACGCGCGGCCGCCGCCGCCACATTCTTTATTAGAAAGTTAATTGCGAATTACAGCGACGCGGTTCGCGGTATAACAAGTGTCATAAGGTTGACTTACCAGTAAATTTTCATCTGATCTTTAGATTACTTGCAAACAGTTTGGGAATACACTCACCTAAAAAGAAAAAGAAAAATGGAAATATTTAGAAGTGATTTACTACGAAATTATTAGATAGATACACGCCATCTATTGGTTAGATGGATGTGAATGGTGTTTATCTTAACTAATATATATATTTTTTTAAAGATTTACCTTATACATACGTGATCAAGTTTTGTATCCATGGTCTAAACTATGAGGAGATACTTGGTAGCATTCGTGTAAAGAATGTGGATAAGTAGTAATAGTAACTGATGTATTATGACAAGCAAAGCCTACGACCTAAGTAATGCATCTCAAGGAAAGACAGGTGTGTTTCTGGATTATTATAAGTGCTTTAGGCTAAGACGCTGGGCAGTGAAGAGAGAACAAAGTAGTGTCGAAAAGTATGCCTAGCTCAGTAGTCTACTAGTCTAAAGTCAGGGTTGAAACGGTTCCTCTCTAGTTTTAGTATAAGTTGGTTCGTAACTTTGCTTATGATTCTGGCCATGTTATCCTTAAATCCAAAACCAAATGAAGTATTTTTGCATCTTAGATACTTTTTGACTCTTTTTGATCTTCCTTGTCAGATATGAATTTAAGGCATTTCAAGTCATATTGGTAGTAACCAAGTAGGACCTTGAACTCATTTCCAAATAATTGATCAAAATGAATGCAATCCAACTTTCCGACTTGTGGTCTTCCTTTTCGAGCCCGAAATACAAGATCATTTCTAAGCTTTGAATTCCACTTAAACACAGTTTAACTGGAGTGACATTTTGGACGCCAGATCTGAAGAAATACGTTCAGGCTTATTTACGAAATTCAGCACAAAGGAAAGTGCTGTTGGAAGATGTATCTTCTTGCGTATTCTGAAGTATTTCAGGACATGTAGATACTTGTAGATACTTATTCTTTAAGCGGAACTTATACGTTTAATTCAGACAACGCATGCAAACGTTTTAATTTTCAATCTGGCAATACTGTTGGCACTATTACACTGTTATGTTCAGGTGACTGTCTATTTGCTGGATGGCTATCTGACAGTTGTTTGGAAGCTCAAGTTACGAACAATTAGCTTCAAAAAATCAAAGAAAATCTATTTATAAATGGTCGCATTCTCACAATGTCACTGAATACGTGCTAAATCACATAAAAACAATCAGAATCCCCGCACATATTAATGTCAGATCTATTACACATAAATTGAGTTTCCCAAGGGGCTTAGCCACCATCCGACCCAAAGCCAAATAAGCCGCTTCATGCAAATTACACCCAACCAAGTGAAGATCATTGCCATTGTTCCTACACCGCATCGGCCACCGACTACCATTTTTTTTAAGCAAATAATGACGCGATAAACTTAACCTAGTAACGGCTTTTCTATCTTATGTTATGTTCTATTCTGCGGCTGTAATGACGCCACCGCATCCGTCGCTGCCACCACCACCACCACCACCACCATAGTTGGGGCTTTTCACCAAATTAGGTGAATTAATGTTGAAGGTTATGAACGTGGATAGCGTAACCACGCACACATAACAGTGTAGTGGTTGGTTACGGGATTACGGCACTTGTGCGGCAAAGTACCATCCACTTACTCCTGAGGTTTTTCGGAGCTCCATTATAAATATTCATGTCAATGCGTCTTCTAACCTAACCTGGACTAGATGCCTAACGCAATAGAAAAGTGGTTGGTGTGCCCAAGTTTAAGTGAATCTCTTTGTATCCACCCAGGCCATTGTGATGAGAGTTTTGTTTGGTTTCCCGGAAAGTAGAAAACCTGGCGGAAAAGCGAATAAAATTTATACATTCGTTGCGGTGCAACAAGTTTTATCAATCTCGGCTGGCGACTCTCCATCAACGGGGTGGTGATGGTGGCTGAGCGCTGTCGTAATGCTCCAATGATCATGTGTGTATGTTGCGATCACCAAAGAGGAGCATGTGCGATCGGTAGCGCGTGCACCAACGCTTCGCGTAAACAGTTATAAGACAAACAGAAACAGATGCAGATACAATGCACACTTCACACACTCCCAGGTTGAAGGCAGCGAGTGAGAGAGGTTAGTTCCAGCCACACACTCGAAAGCCGGCACAACTTAAAGTGGAGTGAGCTTGTGAGTGATCTTTCCCAGCAACGGTATAGATAATTGTATGCTAGATACAGAGGAGGGGTGTGTGTATGTGTGTATTGGTGTGTATTGGCAAGACTTTACTTTGCAATAATTCATAAAGGAATGAGGTCCGGCCTTGTCTTACTTGGATGAATCTGTGAAGTGCGCGAGTGAACGATTTTCGAGATAATTTTACTAATTTTTTTGTTTTGCTACAATCCATGACTTGAAATCAGAATCTCATGGTGGAAAGGGCAGCATAGCTCAGAGTTGGCTTTCGAGATGGTAAATTGCAATCGCCGAGCGAAGAGTAGTATCTATGGACGGCATTCGTGGCCGGAATTTGAAATTGGATTGAAATTATGTTTTGAAATGTGGGACACGATTGTGTGAGAAATTTAAATTGCTGCTCTGCGGTGATGGTTACTAATGGTTGCGGACGTCTGGGGGAATAAATTTGTTTTGTATGAGCATTGGTTTTTGTATGGGATCCTTTAAGAAATCGAAAATCTGTATCTTTAAGGTCAGATATTATTAGAAAAGCCAAAGTAGGTCAGAGATAATTCTGTGCATCAGAGTGATTCATCCCAAGACATTCATATAAAAGTGGGTCAAGCAATGACCATCGTATAAATTCGTTAAGATGGGTAAACTTGAGCAAATTTGTATTTAATACAGCAGCCATTGTCGAGAAAGGTTGTTCGGGATTACATCACAGCCTTATACTGACCATAATGATCTGTCGGTATCGATTAAATGAAAATGTGGTCCGTCAATGTAATTTACATGACCTTGACGTGTAGATTTTTACGTAAAGATTAACGAGCCAGACAAGCTAACTAAAGAGGGTGCAGACCGGAATCTCCAATGGCCTTCAATAAGAAATAAGATGCAGACTCCAGCATCCTTTTTAATTTGTAAACCAGGCTTAGGACCCGCACATTAATGTAAAGCTTTTGTAACTTTAGATGAAGAATTCAGATCGTCGTTAGTATTAAGGCTGATATCTGAAATACAGGATCATTTTGTAGTATCTTTGCTATCTCTAAGTGACCCCTTCTTTGATATCTTATACTCTAGGGCACAGATAGACTCTTTTTCCTCAGTGATCTGGCCGAAAGTGGGCTGGTTTTCGTCACTCCTGTGATGTCACTTTCATTAAGAATTACCGCTTAGAATTGCCTTTGCTAAGAAAAGACATGACCAACTTTACCCCCTAGAAGGAGGCTCTTTAGATACTCGATAGATATTCTCGACTTTGTCTTGAATATCATTTATTTTAGAATGTCGTGCAGTGGTTCGTAGCAGATTAAACCATTTCCGTAGAGGACTCACCTTCTAAAATCAATTCGCAAAAAAGCAGCTGAAATGAAGGTTTCTAAAAGACCTGAATCCTTTGCAAAGTTGAACTTAATCCTTCGGGTTTTAGAAGGAATACGAAATATTCTCTTGGGGTGCAACAGTTCTTCTTAAGAAATCAGAGGCTAGTTTCGCCAAATATATTCGAATATAACCTTCGGCTTTTAGAAGGAATACGAAATATTCTCTTGGGGCGCAACAGTTCTTCTTAAGAAATCAGAGGCTAGTTTCGCCAAATATCTTCGAATATCCCAGGCATCATTAGACTAGTAAAGTAAATGTCATCAGTAACACTAGACTATTCAAACTTGCTAACTAGGTCAAATTGATTGAAAAATTGTATGGCAATTGGTGTTACAGTCTGCAGTAGAAGAAGGAAAATAACAATAAGCCTCCTAAACACACTACACACCCTGCCAGCTAGCCGTTTACAGTATCATTCTTAATCCGGAACGCAGTGACGCATTATCAAAACCCAAAAACAGTTTCTGGCTGTCTCTGTCTTTTGTCAAAATGAAAATGAAAGCCACCTCCATTTGCATTGTAAAAACTAATCGTGCGGTGTAAATTGCAACTTGAAAATGTAAGCCAAGGCCTTACGTTTGGCCTTCGACTTTCAGCCCGAAGACCATAAACCAAACCAGCACTGGCGCGTTGGTGGTAATAATTGTGACGCTAGTTACTTTGTGGCGCATACTTACGAGTATTTACAGTGTGCGCGCGCTGCACCCTCCCACCTGAATCTCCGTTCGCGCGATTTCCTATACCCGTGTAGCCACGATCACTTACCTTACCACTCCCGCATATGGATTTTGTAAACCAAATCAAAGCCCAATTGACAGACGAGGTAAATTGAATGTTCATTTGGGGAACGTGTGGCTGCAAAACGTGGGCAAAGTTCAGCCACAATCAGCTCGTGTGCTATGTATTGCAGCAGATCTTGTGGAGTATGGTATTTAAAAATATTTTTTTTTTTTTTTAAGCAAACCACCACCACAACAGCAGCTACAAAATTGTATCTTTTTAAATTCATTAATATCCATGAGATACATGAACGACAAGCAGCAAGCAGCAGCAGTAACAGCGAACGCGATTTCGCAACTTGGAATGGGATTTTGAAATGTTTTACACGATTCGGGGCTGCACTCTCACTTATACCGGTCGTTGCCGGTGGAAGCAGTGGTATCGCCGATAACATTTTGGCCTGCAGTGTGTTGAAATTAATGCACCACGAAAGGCCAATTTGTCGGTAACTGTTTTCTAATTAATTGATTAATTGGCCTTCTGTCAGATGTGACAGATGATTTATGGTGGATTTCTCTTGAGGAAAGTTTAATTTTATTTTTTGTTTCGTTTTCATTGTGTTTCCTGCTTTGGTTTTATATATGTGTATCTCTTCCTGCAAAAACAAAAACTGACAGAGAGAGAGAGAGATACGTCATTCTGAGCCAGGCTATCTGCGAGGGTATCTACGTGATGAAATTATTTAATAACGACATGTGCGCTTGTGGTTCCTTCTTAGAGAACACACATCGCGTATGGATATCCCACATGAGATGCAGTGGCGGTGTCCGTATCGTCACCTGTTGTGGTCTTACACTAAGTGGCGGCTTCAGTCAAATGCATTGTTGCGATCACAGATGGCGGTGAATAGATACGCGAGAGAATCCCCACGCGCATCGTGCCTAGCAAGGAATGTTAAACGACAAGTGAGGTGTGGAAGGTATAAAGTGAAGGATGTCGAATAGTTTTGACCGCTTTCGCGTGGGAATGTTTAAAGAAGCGCGCTCATTCAATGTCTTGGGAGGTGATAAATGAACTATGCGATGGAATTTGCGAGTCTAAGACAGGCAGGCGGTTAGCTGAACAAAGGATAGACAAAACCATGCTTGACATGGAAGGAAAACATTAATAGTGGCATTTATACTGAGCTTAGATACATTCAGTGTACATCTTCATATGTATGTATATATGTGGGTGTGGACGGTTTACAGGTATGCGTTTCTCTAGATCGCCGGAAAAATAAGAATGGCATTTCCGATCCCATGGCCTACCCTTTTCTATTAAAGATTCTATAAAGTTTAGTCGTAATTAACTTTCGATGATTGCCTTCGTCGATGGAGAAGAGCCTTGATATACATTAAACTGGATGGTTCAATGGCAGTGTTTGGAGAACAAAAGACTCATGGTAGGTTAAGTCAATAGGGAATCTACTTAGTAGCGCGATCAACTCAGAATTTGGCTGTTGTAAATCTGAAAGATCAATTCAGCGTGGTACACCATAAGGTTGGGTATTTTCGTTATAGATCTGTTTTCCTACAGTGAAAGAACCATAACACCGCCTGGGAACAATCCCTTATATGGGTTTATTAACAAGATACTTACCTGGAAAAAAATGTCCAAGAAATACACGATCAGATACTCAGAGTTCTTCCTTAGACAATCGGTGATCTCATGGTGGCGATAAACATTCTACGCAGTTACAAGTCATTTACAAATTTGACGTTAAAACTGTACCAGCATGATGCTATAGATATCTCACATCCTTGACTTATAACTGTGTCTGACTAGGTGTTATGTACTGGCCATCTTTGAAGTCCTGTCTTGACTCGAAGAATTAATCGATAATCAGTCGAATTTGCATCTCAAAATTAGTATCTTTAAGCCACGCTAACCTTCAAAATGTGTGGTCAGTTACAAAAATTTGTCCAGAAGTTTTGAATACCAAACCCGGCTTAGAACATCTTTTGGAAAACATGATGGAGGTATACTCATTTTTGACGTTCACTAAATGTGATAGACAGCAATAGAACACTGTCAACCAATGAAGCTGTAATGAAAGCATAGTTTCAACAAGAACTTCCTTCTCACACAATATAACCGCCTTGTGTTTAAAATGTTAAGTGTACGATGTACATATTATCACGAACATTCGTCATGTTGACAAGTTAACTCGTTCGATGATTCAACGAAAACTGCAAATCTGTGATTGTTTGATCATGTTAATATTGACCTCGTATAGACTACATCGCAAATGTGGATGCGTCAGATGCCTTTTATTCGAGGTTTGTCATTAGCATGCTGTACTGCTGCGACATCATTTTATTACTAAAAACGAAATATATGCGTAGTTTTTGTGTATTTTTATAATACGATCTTGTAGTTATAATTTTATTCGATCATTAATTACAGACCACGATGAGATTTAACCACAAAGGTCTGCAGCCAGCTTTAAGAGTACAAGATGTATCTAAAACTGACCAAATATATTCGGCGAAATGCCATTTAATTGGACAACCCTATAACACGAAAAAGACTCACTTTAAGAAGACACAGATACATCACATCCGACGAAAGATGATGGAATTGTGACAATGAGGTCGGTACTGTATGGCCGTATCTACACCCACTTGGAATGAATATTTTGTACTATACGTACATTCTTTTATTAAATACTACTTCTGCCAACACAATATAGAACGATGGATTAATTTATAGTCGATCTAGAGGGAAGAATAATTATTGAACACAAAGTATATATCATGGAATGAGTCACCTACTTTCGTTCCCCTACTCGTTCTAACTCCGCTAGCGATAAGAATCTACTACAAGTTACTTAGCACACTTCGGACTAAAACTGTCGTTACTATATTTTACTTATTTTTATTTTATTTTTTCTGTAAATCCAATAGTTGCTCAGCAACATTGTCACTTTATTAGGAACACCATCCATTCAATACACTTCCTATAGATATCTTTGATCTTCTTACTCATGGATATTCCTTATAACAGAAGGAAATATATACATATATATACATATAAGTATGTACATAGACAATGTCCACCACAATACGATCACAGCAAAACATAAAAAAGAAAAGAAATTACAAGATCGTTACAACAATGTTGCAACCAATTCAATAGGTGGGATGAAAGTCTCGACTCTCCATGATTTCCGTGACAAAATCCTGCATCCAATCATGTATGTTATGTATTTCCAATAAAAAAAAAATAGAGAACTCTGTGCAAGTTTGTTATTTTGGCTAATGGGGAACCCGTTTTGCGCCTTTCATAGTCAATTGTTGTTTAAACGGCAAAGAAATGCCCAGCGACGGCTGTTTGCTGCAACATTGTCTTTTAAAGTAAACAAGTAAAGATTTCTTTTAATGATTACGTTTACATCTGTCAAAATGTAGAGGAATTTGACGTTTGTAGGACGTTACTTTGTATCTCAAGTGATTTCAGAAATTAATAAGAATATACGATATAAACTGTCTTTCTTTGTATGTATTCTGATTTCTATTTCCATTCAAATGTCAATTCCATTCGATTCGACATCGAAAACACTGTATCTGACATTTCGAACTTTAGATGACAGTTATGGAAAGGATGAAGTTTACTGATGACATGACGAAAGGGTGACAGATGATATAAAAGACGTCTGCCTTTTGTCAGATTCTTTGTTTGACACGACTGTCAAAACCAAAGTTCAAAACACCAGACACGTAATTTTCGAAATCGAATTCAAATGAAAATACAAGAAAATGGAATGAAAATTTTCCCAATATAATCCAACTGCGTATCACGCAAAGAAATTAATTCATTTCAAGTGAGGAAAACAAAGCAACACACACAGGAAACCTTATTACAAAGTCTATAGCGCGATAGTAATCGCCCGCTTGAGTGCACGACGTGATAGTTGCATGTGCGTTAGGATCATTATATACCGAACGTCACCGTATGCAACTACATAATTTAAATAAAATACAAAAACAAACAACAACCCAACACACAATGCATTCTGAAGGAACGTGTGTGATAATACTTTTCGAGTATCTGCCTCTTCTCGATTAGTCAGCTCAGCTTGGCGTATCTCTCTATTTGAATGCGCAATTGTATCTCTGTAGTGAAGCACCTTCTAATCAGAATGCAAAAAGTAAAGTAAAAAATAAAAAAAATAAAACAAAAAATGGAGAAACCATCACAACAAAAGTAACGACTGTATGCGCATGGTGCAAGGTCTTCAGCAATCCACAAAAAGGCATTGACATCAATTCAAAAATGTTTCAGTTGCTTTTTGCGCGTCGTGATTTGTTTTTTTTTTTTTTTTCCTTTTTGCCGGTGTTTTTCCTTCCATGTTTGGGTGATCGCAACAAAGTGACAAAATCGGATGCAATACCAGAGAAATAGAAAAAAATAAGACTATTCTTACTACTGTCTGAAAAAAAAACACGCATGGAGGAACTATTGCTTGGAGATTTAGGGTTTCCTCTTCTAAGGCTGTTGTTTTTTAGCTTTGGGATAATAATAAAGAAATTCAGAAAATGTTGTCGACTTATGAACGTTTTGTTACAACAAAGATACATAGAACAGAGCACCATAGTATAATAGGCGTTCTGGGTACCCTACTTTTGAATCAACTCCATTACGATGTTTGCATGGTGGAAGGTACGCTAATAAAAAAAAAAACAGAAGTATCTGAAGCAATATACAGTCAAACCACTGAAGAGTGGTAAAGAGTCCAGGCAACAGAGTTTGAATCACTCTGATTTAGGCAAAAAGACATAATATGGTAGACCCAATAAAAGGTAACTAAATGGATCATAGATACAGAAAAAATAAGAGGCAGTACTATGACATTGGTATACTGGATATATACAACGATTTTTGTACTGATAGTTTGATAAAAGATACGAGATACTACATTAAGGAGTTAGATATGATCGAAGAGATTAAATTCCCGGTGAAAATGGAGATGCGTAGTACCCACAGTCTATTACTATTATACCAGACAGGAACCGAATATCCGAACACCTTGTGGAGTCAGTATTACAATTTCTGCAGTAATGACTGCAAGAGTCAGTAAGTCATCCAAAAGGACTAGCCTTCTGCATCTAGTTTTCTAAATCGAAATCGATACAGCAACTGGAACCCTGGGGATTAAATAGTCCTTTAGCATACTACCAAAATTCATGGCGAAATCACAGTCATTATCGACAGCCAGGGAGTTGGTTAATCTCTGGATTTTGATGTATCTCAAACCAATACAGTGATCCTTTTCACGGTTTGAAGGCATAACAATATCCCGGATAAAGAGCAAATGAACTAGCAAGGAAGTAATCGGAGTTGCATTCTTCATCAGCTCTCCGCTTTCATAAATGTTCGCTTACTAAGTTTCAATTATTAGTACAGTTAAAACGCTGAGGAGAACCGTTGCCTATGATAAAAAGAGATCACTTTAAATAAAGTTCAAGCCGTCTTAGTGTTATTACTGGGCGCCATGGTATTCATGTGGGGTGTCCCGGCTATTGTAGAAGTTAAATGAAGAAGAAAATAAACTATTGTTAGCTATACTTATTCAAGCTGATATATATCCTTAACCGATCTCTACAGACTCTCAAGGGTAATCAACATTTTCCAAATGAACTCAACTGTTGATCTGCATACGTCTGTAAAACGTTGCAAGCCACTCATCTTCTTGCGTATCTACATAAGGAAACAGCTCCAAGAAAAGTGACAAAATAAAAAACATAGGAGTGGTCTGCTGGTTTAAGTCGGTAAAATACGACAAGATCTCGAAAACGTTCCTGAGTACCTTTTGTCGGACAAAGAGTCAGTGAGTACAAATAACCATCCTTTGATCTTCCATTGTCAAAGCTGGTTATAGTAATTGTATTGGATACGCCAGGTTGTTAAATAGATACGACTTTGGTTTCCCAGATTTAGGACATGAATGGTGCATCCATGGTATATATCAACAGTTTCCTACATAAACAAGGAGGCATCATATACACATTCGGCATGATATTGAAGGTCTGCCATCGTACAACCTTCTAAGTTTCAAATGTATCGGCTTGCCATCAATAGAGTGACATTTGTACATACCTTCCTTTAAAATATAATGTGTATCTTTCACCATTATTAAGCATGATTTTAACATAAGCAAAATTTATCAAATAATGATTAGATCAATCCCAAAGTACGATAATGTCCTGATATCCTTACAACACTACTTACCTGAGAATATGTAATATCTACTTCACGTAGCACTAATCGATCAAAGTCTTAACTTCAATTCGTTTCAGTACGCCTAACATCACACAACACATGCTATTATCCCAATCGAATAGAATTCCAGATTCACACACATGTATGGAAGGAGACCTCTTTGTTGCATAATGAGCTCAAATCGACTTTGAACCCAGAGATACTCGTACACACCTCTCTTACAACCCATTTGGTTTATCACAATAAAATTCATTGTCCTCCCTCCCTCCCGTCGAGCTGTTTTTGTTTTCGAGAGTGGATCCCGCTGATCGTCATCCACAAGGACACTTCCACTTCAACTCGCACTCGTGTGGTTCTGGTGTGGAATTACACAAAGAAGAAACCATTTCGAGTTTTGAGTCGAGGGGACAACTCCCTCGCTTCCGGGATGTCTTTGCCATTATCTGACGCGATCGGTCTGCTCACACTCTGCTCAAGTGCTCTTTGGTGATCCGCTTACGGTGTGGTGTATGCACCCTCACCCTCCCAGAGTGGTGTGTGCTTTGTGTGTTGACGACGACGACGTCGACGCTGCCTGAGTCAGGGGAGGTCCGCGTTGTGAGCTCAAAACAGAGCACTCCACTGGAATTGTGTAGCTACTACGGCTTCCTCTTTGTTAATATTTACAACTTTTTTTTTTATTTTGAAATTCAAATGCGGTCGTCGGCCTTTTCCCCCAATTTTTTTTTTCGTTTCATTTACGGTGCCCCGCGCCGTGTTGATATTTATTCCTCTCTGGTTCCCGGTTGTTGTGCTTAGTATCGTAGCTGGTGGCTGGTGACTTTGATCGTCGAACACAGGGTGTGGTGGTGAGTGGAGTCATAGAGAACCCAGACAGTGGAAAAGAGATAGGCACAGCACGTTTACACGTGTAGGCAAGGCACTATTGAGAGCGCATGCTAATTATCACTAAGGGGGTGTTATTGACACCATCGGGCTCTAGCTGGCTATATTTTTATTATTTTATTTTTTTTTTTTCTGTGCTTTGTGGGCCAATTTCTTTTTTTTTTATTTTTATACTCGTAAAGTCTGACTCTGGAATAAATAGAATTTAATTGAATAATTTTTAGAAGAGCGCGAGAGAAATATGAGGATTGATGAATCACAAATTGCGCCGCTTGTGACTGTAGATTATGTATCTGTGTGTGTTTGTTGTGATATGTGTGATTAATCGGGGCCACGGTGGGGTTGTTAACATCAATGGCGTTAGTGAATCGGTTGAGATGGGATAATGTTTGTGTTCATATCAGTCGAATGTGGGTTTTTTAGTATCTCAAATGGGGAAATCATTAAACGCTAAGTAGGTGGCAACAGAGTGATATACATACGCCCTAATAAATTTAGAGTGAAGCTGTTAGTTGGAATGGGTGGCGGAGTGCAGTAGAGTGCTTGTAGATACTGGTAGTTCTGTATCTTAACAGATGTATCCTTTTACCTGCAAACATACGACGGATTGTACCTGCATTTTGTTTTCACTATGGGACATCTGGGAATATGAAACTATCAAGGTCTTAATTGGTGAGGTCCGTATTCTCAAACCAATGTAAGCAACCACTTACGAAGGGATACAGAGCCAAATCGAGTTTGCTTTCATAAAGTATTCGTATTGATCACCATTGTCAAGCTGAGTTTACGTAACCATAGATTTCTAAGGCTAATACAGCTAGAAACTCTTAATAACTGAAGGAATTCCATCAAAACGTAAGGTTTATTGTCTTGCTCAAACGACAACTTTTCAGTTTACTCCATGTATAACAGAGAGATAGGCAAAGTTGCGTACTGTCATCCATACTTTTTCAATATACTGTCACCCATACTCTCCCTAACTGATTCAGACAAAACCATCTGTCTCACGCGATCATACATACTTCTTGACCAAAGCTGACAGTGGACTGAACGATCTCTATGCCAGAGAATGCTATAAAATGGTTTCCGACGCCACCAAACACATAAACATCTGGAGTAATCTACAGGGTCATCCAACATAAGATGTCATTTTGAAGTTCAAGCCATTGTTGGATTGTCAACATTCAACTATCACTGCGATCACTTTTAATAAGTAAAAACTAAGAGGTTATTAAAAATTAGTCAATACACACTCGCAAAATATGTATGTATATACACAAAACGGTGAAAATATCGCGCCACATGCCACGCAGCTGATGAAACAATGGCTCTCTTGCGTGACAAATTTCCTGGACGTGTAGGGAGATACAAGGTGTAATCTACAGGCACGACTTCCTAGCAAATGAATGCGAAGAGCTGAAAAGAAAACTTTATCTTGATAACATTTATAGAGAATTCTTTATACCTCAGCTGATATGGTTCGCGATTGTTGAAAGAAAAGAATTTGTAAAAAGGTATGTGATTTGAAGAGAATCAAAAAGTAAGCTCCATAAAAACAGCGATATCCACCAGAGGTGTCATTTAAAATTTTGCATCATTGTTGAACTGTCAACACGCAGCTATCATTGCAATGACTTTTGATAAGAAAAAACTAAGAGGTTATTAAATATGGATCGATACATACTCGCACAATCTGGAAAAAGTGAAAATTCAGTACAAAAACGGTGTAAATATCGCGGAAACGTTTCGTTGAGTTCGTGATGCTTTTGGTCATCATCAAGTGACTTCTCGCACATCTGGCCTGTAGTGAATTTAATCAATAAATTTCAACGTCTTGGACAGGTTAGTGATGTGAAGACTCCAACTTGTGTTCATCAGGCAAGGTCAGGTGAAAATATCGCCACCGTTGCTGAGAGAACAACTCAGGTGCGTCCATTTCGAAACGATCACCGGAATTGAGTCTATCCGCTTTCCCGAATAAGTCACAAGACTTACGTTACTGTCTCAAGCCTTAAAATAAGGCCAGGCTTTGCGACTTAACATTGGCTAAGCCTCACTAAATTAGTGCGCAGACCAAGAAAGTCCATAAATCACCTCCTCCCAGGTTGTAAATGTAAAGAAAGACTGAGCCTCCTTTGTAAAGATCGTTGAAACAAGAAAATATTATCTAATGGACTCGAAGAAGGATCTCCGCGATCGATAAGAATGCAACGATATCCGTATCTTATGAAGAAACCCTCACGATTCTATAGATAAGTTAAAAGTCGATCAAAACCAGGCTTACATGTCACACAAACTATATATTGCTTGAAAGTGAACAAACATCATATCGGGCAATCCATAGGAAGTTTTGTCTATTTTTCTATAAAACGTATACAATCATTCCATTACGAGGATTAGTATCTACACCGAAAAGGTTGGCAAAAAATTAATAAAATTTAAATCTTTTTGAGTCACTGGATTGAGGAATTAGTGCTTTGCTACTAGGAAGGTCGTAAGATACCAGATTTGAAGCAGAACTTCACAAACCGGGGCTTCGCCTTATGGTATGGTACTTTCGTTTGTATTGACAGAGGCAGCTTTGTGAAGTCTCATTGGTTTAGACTTTAAAGATACTTGCTGTCAATGATTCATAATCGTATTAAGTGATTACTAGCAGCTGCATAGTTAAGGAAATTTCCTATCCCCAGCCCAGGTGCACCTTTAAAGTTATCAAATTCAACTCCACAGCTGGCCTTAAATTTCCATTGTAAGTTAATCTACTTAAGTCCTCGTTAAGCTCATATGGATACACAATCCCCTTGCAAACAATATAATATTTCTCCATATCATGAAATCATACACATTACCCAATGCAGAAATGTATTTCTACATGCCAGCCAAGTGTCACCACACCATCAACTGATAAAATCCATAAAGTAGGCCATACATTCCATATATGGCTGCAAAAGAAAACCTAACCTAACCAACCCATCGTGTGTAATCGGTTAAAATGGCAACACAAACCCATTACATCGCAACAATGTTGCTATTGAAACAAAGAACAACAGGACGACCATATGAAAAGGGAAAAGTACCCAAAAACAAAGAGAACTCTGATGAAAGACCGAAAATGGTGTGGTTTCTCGATTGATCTCTCACAAGAGTGTCACGACAACGATATGGTGACAATTGGCCAACTTACACATGTGTATACCTACCTTCGAGTGCAATTTCGTAAATGGAACGCACGCTCTTGATGAATCATATCAGCGAGTGATCTATTGATAGGATGGTGATGAGTCACCTGGTTTACATTGGGAAATTGGGACATGACCTGATCTACTGTATAGAGGCGCAACTGGGCAATTCCCGATAATAGTTCGTAGATAAACAAATGATGATGTAAACATCGACGACTAATGGTTTTATGAACTTTGGTTGCACTTACTGTGGGACAATTGTAATGTTTGTTATCGGAACTGATTAGTAATTCTTACTCACTTTTATAGTATTGTGGGTCTATGAAACAATCGACTTGAGTTGATAGTAGAATCTTGCAAAGGGCAAGGTTTCCAGTTTTTTCTTTGACATTGTTTTAGGAATCCCTCTCCAAAGTATCTTAGGAACCATCTGTACCGTCTATAGAAAAGAAGATCTCTTCATCCACGCATGAAGCTCGAACCAAACATTCAATTTTTGTGGGTGTAATGGCAGCTCGTGAATAACTAAAGACCAAAGTCGATGACTACCGACGCATCTTCCAAGAGTTTCAGTTACTACTCGAGTGGTGTGTACCCGAATGCAAGAGTCCTGTGGATAGGTTTAATCATACTGTGTTGGCTATCTATGGAGAGACTCATTGATGTTTACAAGCAAGTCCACCACTATCTCCATCGCACCATTTGGCTACCCAGGACTAATTAAACCAAGCGAAACTTTTAACAAAGCGAAGGACGCTCGTGATACCAGTTCCTAGGTCGTCAAAGAAGAGAGCTTCTAGATGAAGTAGTCTTTTTTGGGACAGAGTTGAACACGTGCACACGAGGTGGAGAATGGTTTCTTCCTCGTCCTCATCCCTACAGTTTTTTTTTTTTTTTAACAAAACAAATTAACTAATTTCTTTTATTTCACTCATTTCTTAAAAAATTACGATATGCTCATGTGAACAGAGGCACTTTTGCATGTTGGCATGTGGAACTATCACACAGTGTTCAGTAAGAATACCGACAACATGCTGATCTGTGATCGGTTAAACAGAATCAACTGAATCTTGGAGCCATCCGTGTAGAAGTGTACTGAACTGTCCTGAGGAAAGAAAGCACTTGTCCAATCACTACGGTCAAGGATGCTCGTAGGGAAATTTCGGTCAAAATACACAGTCAGCCGCCCCCTTGAGAATACTTTACTTGTCTCAATTTCAAGAAGAGGCATATTCTGCGCTATCCTTGGCATTCTAGTCATGGAATACGGTCTGAGGTAAAAGTAGTGAAAAATGGTCTAATGGATCTTAGAAGTCTGCTCTGATTCAACGACTGATCGAAATTGAGTTGGAGCCGGAGTCCTTGCACGTAGTTCCAAAGCCTTGATACATTGGGAAGCGTGTCCCACTGTGTTCCATGCTAAAGTCCATGCCATTGGGATCTGCGGTAGCTTATACCTTCGAAAGGTACTGTAAGTGTACTAGAATACATACATATGTATGTATATGCTTAGTCAGGCAGTGCTCAAAGCACTATCGTAAATGATGATTGCTTAAGTTCTGGTTGTGTTGTAGGCAACGAATCTGCAGATGAACTAGCTGAAACCGGGTAGGACCTGCGTTCATAGGACCGAAAACTTAATGAAACTACACAGCTCTAATTGCTGACTGGACCCACAAACTTCATCTATCTACATACTGCTACTACGGACAAAACTTTATAAAGGAGGTTGCACGTTTATTAGGCTAATTAAACCCTTTGAAGCAATAGATCTTTTTTTTTTCTTAAAATAGAGAGTAGTACACTACTATTATAGTCGTACAAACGACAATTCTACCATAGGTTCATGATTCACTAAAAAGTATCTTTTTGTTGTAATACATGAAAATAAACCTTGAAATTCGTGAAAATTCTGAAACAAACAGACAGACATCAGCTACATTCAATCCGATCACAAGTAAATAAATCCAATGACCTTCTAACCTGTTTTCATGTTGTTTGCCGTCAGATATATAATAATATTTTCCTAATTTATTTAAAACGTCCGCTAGGTAGCATCGCCCTTCATACTAATTTGATTATCATCCTCCCATCATCATCAATTCAGTCTTAATCTAGATCATAAATATTCATATAACCTACAGAAAATATTTGTTTTTTTTTTTCTTAAACTTAAAAACAAAAACAAACTAAAAATATTTTCTTGTTACTCAGACACTGCTACCAATTGGCAAAAACTTTCACTTTTAAACCGTCCATTTAAATGCCATCCACACTGTAAGCGATTGGCAAAGATTTCCCAAAAAGAAATAAATAAATAAAAAAATAAAAAAAAAAAACAATAAACAAATAAAAAATAAAATAAATTATGAATTTGTGATTTAAAGATCATCCACTCGAAAATATTCGCCTTGAACAACAATCAAACAACAAACCAGTTCCCCCAAAGCGTTTGCCAGCAACACGATGAGTTGTAGTATGTATTGGGTTGTTCCAAAAAAAAAACAAAAAACCTTATTCGTTGCTTAATATCTTTAGACATAAGTATGTATGTATAGGATTGCTCAAGACCGTCAAAGTTACCTTTCAACTTTTCCAACCGATCGATGTAATGAATGTAAATGATAGGTCATGTCATAAACCGATTGTGGTAATTGTTGTTAAATTCAATCCAAGTGCAAAGCCACAAGTACTTTAAAAAAAAAAAAAATTCAAGTGCAACCTTCTCTTTAGGCCAGCGCGGTCAAAGCATTTAACAATAAAAACCAGAAATCATTTGTCCAAGGTAACGCAGACACAAAAAGAGAAAAAAACTCAAAATATATAATAATATTCAAAAACTTTATCGCTTCAGATACATTATCTATGCGCCAGAGGGTATCGATATCGCAAAAAAAAAAAAACGAAAAAGTGAACGTGATTTGTTTGCATGGATTTAATAGGTTTTTTAGTGCAAGCTAGGCCTAATTTTTAAGACTAAAAATAAGAAAAAAAAATTAACAAGTGCTAATTTATAATTTAAACTTTAAATCCAGTTCTATAGGCCAAGCGGTTTCTAAACTAAAATTAGACGAAAACTGGTTTCAGATGTAAGGCACACACCACATTGTATTTAATATTTTAAACTAGTTTTATTTTTTATTTTATTTATTTATTTATTTTTTGTGTTAATGTTGCTAACTTTAACCGTGCTGTTGGTGGTCCGCACTGCAGCTTGCGTCAAAACGTTTTAATTTGCATAAGTCGGTTATATTTAGGCAGGCGTTTAAGATATCGCATTTCGTATGGAAATCCGTCGCAGGTGAGGTGGGAAAATTATGATCGATAAGTGAAAGGTTTGTATTCCGGGGACTTATAGTATTTTGAAATTATGCAAACGATTAGTAATTAAAAGGCGGCAGGAAAAGGATAGTAGATTCCCATATAGACATCATAAGGCACAGCAACTTGTCGAAGGATTTCGTTAATAGAACGTGCTTAAGCAGACAAAATTGAAAAGGATCACTTATCGTATTGATCGTATTGTTACGACACCATGTGACACTGATTGACGCTTCACGATCGACGCCACCGATGAAACCTCCAATATGACAGGAAGTCCTATCAAAGGAATACTGCCACAAGTCTAGAGTTAGCAGTATTGATACCTAATCACACTGGATGTCAAAAAAAAACAACATCCAACACAGCAAATCGAAGAAACATCGTGAGAGCACTCACAGCCAGAAAAGTATCTTATTACTTGCAGAATATTATAATGGACTTGAGGTCCCCCAAGGTTCCGCAGTAGGGTTACTACTGGAGAGCACAATGAATGGTAACATTCTTAGATTGGCAATTTCTGAGGAAATCAAAGATGATCGACTTTGCTGACATAGAAGTTGTTATGATGTGTGCAGCTCCTGCCAATCGATCTTCTTGCAAACGAATTGTAAAAGAACTACCTCTCGTGTAGAACGTTTACAAAAATGGTAATCTCCAAAGATTTCAACATAGAGCACTTACTCCTTACAATAACAGATACATATTATGGACAGGCCTAGTCCATTGAATAAAGAAGAAAAAGCTGGCAACATCTAAAACTCACAGCCTCATAATTGCATTTCCAATTCTACATATACAATTTTCATTGATGGTCAGACGGGTATCAAAGCCCTAGACTTGGCTTTATCACCCAAGCTGGTGAAACAATGGATAAAAAAAAATTCGCCTTGATAGGTTCTCGGTTTGAAGTTAATCTTCTTTCAGTGCCAGCTCTTAGCAACATAAAAACAAATGAACGACCTAAAGAGCTACCGATGCGAGGATTATTTTTTCTTCAAACTTTACGTTTAGTTTGAAGCTACATATCAAGGTACTTTCCCAAAAGCCGAGTATAAATAAAATAGGTGACAGAATTTAGTTGCCTGAATATGGGCAGTTATAGCCAAACTATGTGTAACTTGTCCTTAAAATCTACAATAGATCTCGTGTAGATGCTCTTAACAAAGGTAACAAACTGTACAATGAAAATGTTTATTTCCTCTGTTGGACTATCCAGAACTAAACAAGGATCCTTTCCGATAACCTAATTTACTTCACTAAAGAAAAATGATTTTTGTAGATGACGGGCGATAGCATTAGAACCAAGGTTCCGCTGGTGAAAATTCAACACGGAAGGATGGTATCTGTCATATGTAGGCTTTGAAATAAAGCCCATCCTGCACTAACCCCGCGAAGACCAAATAACGTTTAATAGCCTATCGACAAACTGTCTAAACTTGGAAGTGAGGTTAACAATTTTTTTTTACCAATGCTAGACAGAGGAGAAACCAGCTTAGCCGAACTATGAAGAAGTTTAACAGATCAAGCTCTAGGGCATTTTGTGAGTAGATCACGTCAACTCCGAAACCAGCTAGGTTACAAATAACGCTTAAGAAGGTGGATTGTAATTACATATGTACATATGTACAGTAACCACTTCCAGAAAAACACTTCACAAATACTCTGCAAGACAGCAACATGCTGCAAGAGCAACAGTAGAGTTGAAAGTCGGTCATTTATTCAGTTCAAGGCAGGGAGCCTCAACCAACAAGATTTTTCGATCAGCTCGATTTCGACCACCAAGTTAATTGAAGTCCCTTTCTAACTGAGTGCATCAAAACATTTCCGACTGCGTCGTCTCACCAAGGTGGATTCGATGATTTTCTTTCCCAGACTTTTCTGACTAGGTGAAGCTTGGATTTGTATCTTCTTCTCTACATATCGTCCATAGACCGAATAGTGAAGTATTTTTCTCTCTTTACATGTTCGTTAAAAAACAATGGCGTAACAAATCTCCAACGAATCCCATCTATAGATCGAGGACATTTCAGGTTATTAGCACTGGAGTAGTGGTGCCCACAATTGACCACTTGCGTTTTACCACGACCTACTTAACACAAATTGCCATAAGATTCTACGAAAGGACCTCTTAGATACTGTGAGAGTGCTAAGACAAATGCAATAAGCTTTGTCAGATCAATAGAGTTATCCCAAACTTGATTACATACAACTGTAATGAAGTACTTATATCAACGAGAAAGTCAATGCACAGTAACCGGGTTTGCTGAACCAGAAGACCGAATAGGAAAACAGATCGAACTTTTCAGGAAACTTACACTGCTATGGCAGGTCTGGTAGGGTCTCGTAAAGAATGTTAATCAACCTTCTCTAAGTACATGCAACATCGCCCTTAGGAAGTAGGTAATTATACTTTCAAGTTTCTTTGATTGGCAAGGCACTAGAACCTGCTAGAGAACTTCTAGAAGATAGATATAGAAAGCTGTGGCAGAGACAATATAAAAAAAAAACGAAACTAAAGAAATTTCGGGCAAAATTGAAGCGAACTGTGAAAAACTGACGTGGTGAGGAATCTGGCAGCATGCTAGAAGTGAAAGCAAATTCTTTCCGGTAATCCCTGCCGACGGTTGAAGTGCCATGAGAAAGGATGAGAAAAGTGTCCTTTAAAATAAGGCTTGTTCTAGAAAGGCTCTCAAGATCAAGTTACCCACTTTTCGTGTGGGAAATGATGGTTCTAAGCTATAGAGCTGGTTAGAAATGCCTATAGATAATACGGGTCGAGGGAACAACCATATGGCTTCCAAAAACCACTTTCTAGAGTAGACAATATCAAACTCCTAGTCGGCCGGAGAAGAGTTATCAAAAAGTACTCTTCAGTACTGATCCTGAACAAAAAAATACATTTACCTCCATGAAATAGAACCATATTCTGAAGCAGCTACGAAAAGTAAGTGTGTACACATATGTATGAATTAGGCTGAACAGCATGCATTACTGATGGAGTTCCACAAGGGTCTATACTAGTTACCCTATTGTGGAATATTTTGTACAATAATGTCACAAGGCAAAAATCCATTCGATTCTATGCATGAAATTTTCTTGGGTGATAAATGTGAAGATGCTAGAGGGATACCTTCGGTCAAATATCCTTAAAGCTGTTGGAAAATATGAACACAAAAATTGGTCAAAGTTCGCTGTTCTTTCCTTACCAACAGATACTTTGAAAATGTAGATACGTTTTCGAATATGTAAATCTAAATATTGACTGGAAATTCAAAAAAACTGGAATGGTTAAAATTAAGTTGGAATATACATACTTCAGATTGAAGGGATTTGTGCCCCAACGTACATAAGATTCCGGCCTTAGGTCATGTTAAACATAAATCAAATGGGACATTGTACCACCTCATATCCGAAAATTAATACCTCAAACAAATCCAAGACAAATGCGTGTCCCACACAACGCTATACTGAAGGGAAGCGAAAGTACATTTAAAAGTTTAATAGGGACGAAAAAAATATTGACTTATTTTCAATTTCCTAGAATGGCAAGGCCATGCAAGCAATGTTGCGCAATCTCTTCCATGTTTCAAACTAGAATTCAAAGAATTATGGAATTGCCTGTCAGTCATTAAAAAAAAATATGAAGGAGAATATTCCCCTTAATTGGATATCTACCAAGTCCGACTCAGGTAACACTAGTATATCAGGGAACTGAAATGCCTTTGTCGCTTAAGTTGCGGGAGTGACTGTACTAATAATGTGCAGCCTCACTCGTATTGCAACGGATCTATTGTGTTCTCTTCGTCGCTTAATCCAATCTTAACGAAAACTTACGAACAAACTTGAGTTCCTCGTAAATTGTTTCACATGCCAAAGCAAACGAGTTTTCAGCAACAGTGACAAAGAGCACATTTAGTTGGCTTCCTTCGAATATTATCTCCATTAACATAAAAGTTCTTCCACAGTAGCTTACTTCTTTCTTTACCCAACGTCTGACAAAGAACAAAATCTATCTTCAAATACGGCATGAACTGTAGGTTCCTGTGTTCTGTTTAATCCTATTCCACTTTTCTTTACAAATTTAAGACCATTTGAATCTTTCCTATCTTAGGGTAGAGGACTTCACTCAAACCCATGGCTAGATTTGAAGTTACCGTTCTTTAAGTATGTATCTATGTACGTACATGTTTAGAGAAGTTTCCTTTAAACTGTCTAAATCTTCGTTGCGTACACCTGTTCGATTGCAATTCATTCAGCACTACTACAATACAAACTACGAGCACAACCCCGTAGCTAAAAGCGCTTCAGACGTTTACAAGAAATCCATCTCCAATGTCCTGAATTTTGAATATTTGAAATCCATCTCCAATGTCTTAGCTTTATGTCCTAAATTTTGAATATTTCCAAGTATTTATCATAAAATGTGAACATCTCACATTTCAAACTAAATAGAATGGAATTATACAGGAATAAACGAAGAACCCTACTTGTTAGCAAATTTAGGAATAGGAAGGCAAATGAAGTATAAAAGGATTCTGACTACATTCACTGGAGGGGATTGTCTTTAATGCAATCGAACCACGTATAATTTTTGATTCTGGGAACGAATTCATTTTGCCTTACCCACAGCAGAAATATCCTGGAATTCTGGATATCCTACCCCAATTAAGTTCAGTACATATACGATATCGGTTTCATCGGAAGTATTGCCAGAACTCGTGGCTTTCCCCGAATATTACAAAAGAACCTTCGGGCGACTATTAATGAATTCATTAGAATTGCTGCCCAATAACTAGGTAAGTTGATTTTGATTGACTGATGGTCGGAATTGCATGTTAAATTGTTTACTATTCGATGAGAACTTTACTCATTCGTTGCATGTAAAGCGTTAAGAACTTATGTCAAGTGTCCATCTGTGACACAAAACTACCATTTCTCTTCATAGACCACATAATATGTACGATATAGAGGAAGTAGATGTGACAGCCAACCAGCGACAATTAAAATGGCTTCCCATATAGTTCAACTGTCAAAAAATCAAAAGAAAATGTCAGCCTTTAAACGTCAAAGAGTATCAGCTGTCAAATTCGCTGTGTGATCTTGATAGGGTCTTGGTCATTTTAGCCCAGGACATCTGACGTTTAAAATGTCAAATTGTGAACTAAATGTCAATCCAATATGTGACGTTTAAATATCAAACTGTAAACTAAACAGATCAGATCTTCAAAACCCACGCACAGCAATCTTTTTAAAAACCCATCTTGTAATTGTTGAAAATTAAGTCAAACAATTCTGTAAACTATGCTACAGCACGGCAACATAATTAGCATTCCATTTATTTGATTGCGGCCATCCTACTCATTCTATAATAATTACAGGTACTTTCCCCTAATTTGACTGCCGGCCGATATCATTATCTCAAAGCCGCCATCAATCTTATTTAAGATTCCAGTGCCGAAAAATTGCTAGGAGCGTTCGGCAAAATATGAACATGAAATATGGCTCAGTAATTTTCACTTAATTAAACACTAATGCCTGGAAAGGGGGCGGCCCGGCCCAAGGGGTAAAACATAAAAAAAAAAACAAAACGGTTCGAGAACGCATTTCATTAACTGTTCATGACTTCCGCATCCAATAAATTTCGTATGCGTTTCATGTACACGCGTGTGGCCGACTGTGACTAGATTCCAGTATCTGTATACAGAGGCAAGCAACCGAACTCACCACACTAACTCACTTTATATGGCCAAAGTGTAGTGTTGGTTGGACTCAATCAAGACCAACGTGATAATGGTACTCAAGGGGCTATCGCTATCTGCGCGATACGAACTACATCTACGATTGCGACTGCGTATACCGTTAAAAAAGTATGTGAAAACGACGACGACGACGACGACGATGACGACGACTACGACGAAGAGGGCAACTATAATTTTTACTGCGTGCGGTGCCATGCCCCAACACAGCTGTTTTGCAGTTTCGCAGCTACCGCAACTTTTATTTAATGTTGCTCTCGACGCTTTCTTTTTCTTTTCAAACATGAAAACAAAAATGTCTCAGGTGTAATGAATGACTACCGGTACCGGTATCAGTTTGGTGGCGGTGGCGTTGGAGGTGGTGGCGGTGGTGGTGACGGTGGTGCCACCAGGTTGCATGGTGCAACTTAGCAAGTGGATTGCACCAACCTAAATAAATTCATTATTTATTTTAATTTTACTTATTGCACCTTGGACTACTTAATTAGTCAACCGATTGCTGTTGGTGCGCCACGGCAAGTGTATCTATGCACAGATGTGTGTGTAGAATTTGTATCTTTTAGGTTGATTTACTTTTGGCAACACTTAATGTTGCTTAAGTGGGTTGAATTTTGATGCATGGAGGTGTCTAATATTTCTAATAAATTTGTCTTTATATTACTGTATAGCTATGCAGCACCTGCTGGCGTGTATGAGTTTTTTTTTATTTTTCTTTAAATCCTGTGAAGCGAATAAGAATGCGTAACTGATTAATGGATGGCAAAATTATTTTTAATTGTTGGCAGCACTTTTGAATGAGTGAATGAGTGAAAGTAAAATGAATTTCCCTTTCAGCGCTAGATTTATGGTTTTAAACAAAAGTTTTGTTAGTAAATGGGGCACAGAGACGCACTGATTAATGGTGTTTTATATTTTTAATTGTTTCTTCTTTTCTTTTAATTGTTTTGATTCTATCTAATGTTGAGGAATGACAGCGCCCGTAGCGGGGCATATGTGAAATCTATTTATGGCCGGCTGATGGTCGATGGTCATTTTGACAGTAGATTCTGGCAAAGTGTTTGACAGATGAAAGGTGGAAAACTTAAGTTTCCAGATAGCAAAACAATTATTGGTCTATCGGACGTTGGAGTATCAATACTAGAGCTAGTTTTTACTGGTGGCCTTTGCATTCCATTTAAACGAGTTTTCTACTAAGAACTTGTCCACGGATAAGACTTATTATAGCCTTAGAATTTTTCCACAGGCGGACAGTGAACGTGATGACCTTACAGTTTCACTGTTGGTAAACAACAAACAATGTTGTCCTATTAAAAGTGGGAAATTTTAATTGCGCCAGTTTTTTGTTTCATAAGCTTGGCAGCACTTCAACGATAACATTTGTCATTTGCTATCATTGCGATTATTAGTTGTGGGACGTAACACAAAGGAGCGATGCCAGTTTTACATCAAATTGATCAAAACTGCAGAAGCAGACAACTTCCATTAAGCCGCGCTTGAAAACCTTTTAACTCTACAATCGATGACGCACGTATCTACCTTTCTTCGAAATCTTCGATGAGAACAAATTATACATACTAAGCTTACTGGCAGGCTGCCACTAGAACTTAAAAGAACCAAAACACCTTTAGCAGGCATTTTCAGGCTTCCAACCTTCTGCAAGATGTCAATATCTACAATTTCATACTCATACCTTGCAGATATCTCTAGGTAATCAGTGTGTAATATAAAAACCTAAGCTCTCGGCTTAAATCCTTAACCTTGCTTAAGCTGAAGACTAAAGTTTAAGCTAACGTAAAGGGCCAAGTTTTACAGTTTATTTAGATCAACTGAACTTAAGCTTGTTTCATGGCTATAAACTTTGTCTAGAATAATTATTTTGTATGACAGAGCCTAGATTAAAGAGATATGTATGGCACAAATGATGACATATACTCGGAGGTAACTTAATAGTCAAGGAAAGCCTCAACAAGTTGCAGGAGTAAACCTAGTAATTGTTTAAAATTTTCTTCCTTGATTTTACATTTGTTCGAAGACAGCTTTTCCCCAATCCCATGATGCGACTTAGACTAGACTCAAAGAGTGCTTGCTTTTCAGACTATTTTCAAAAAAAATTAAGTACATGGACAAAGTCAGAGATACTTAGTGCATACAAAATAGTGCATAACTAGTAAAGTACTCATAACGTAAGTATACGTAGATTGGATTTCACTTTAAGCTTTAAGCTGAGCTTAATTAAAAATTCTAGGCCTTAGTTCCCCTAACGAATGTAATGGATAGTCTCTAGACTTATCTAGAAACGGGTCCATTACCAAGAAAAGGAAAGCGTCAAAACGTGCCAGGGAAGATACTGAAACAGGAATCTAGAAAATGGGTGTCAAGCTACTCATAACGTAAAGGCAAACCAACCCAAGTTACATTAGACACACAGGGTTGCAGACCATACCTTATGGATACTAAGTTAAGTACGTAGCTAACCTTAAAGTTACTCACAATGAATTCAGCAACTTCTAATTACAACTAGGAAGTATCTATACGTACGTCTTTCATGTCTTTAAGCCCGACTAAAGATTAAGCCATCATTCGAACACAAAACCCCTCAATTACTTAACCAAAATTGTGCCGACAGTTAATTAAAAACATTTATTAAATTAACAACAAGTACTATTATAAAATTTAATAACAAATTAGTTATCCCCAACCGTATGCCGATCATCTCACGATCGATTAATTAACGCCGCAGCATTTTACCTCACGGAAATCATTCGCAACACCATAGACACTGGTTCATACTTTACTCATGTGTGTGAGTTAATTTGTTTCTCTCTCTCTCTCTCTCTCGCGACTCCAAAACAACCTACTAAATCAAAAGGCAAACGTAAAAGGCACAAAAATAAAAATAAAATCAGTGGTTTCGAAAAAAAAACATAAGTAAAGAGAAGGCCACTATATTGCCGCCCGTTGCATCACTTCCGTAAACAACACTCATCACGGGATAAGTGCCAACTCTTTGAAAACATGCTCGGAGGCTACACCGAGACTCGTATTGCATCACAAAAATATCGTGTGCTCACTTTGTCCAATGTCAATGTGCGTTAAAGATACTTGTTATGTGAGAGATTGATGCGTGTATTGTTAGAGATACACTGTAGTGTAAATAGATGGCATTGTTAGCGTGGAGGGCTATTGTTACAATCGTTGTTGTATCATGGAATTTACTGATCGTGTGGTTTTGATTAAAAATATATATACAACAAAAAAAACAAGCAAAAAAACAACAACGAAAACAATGGAAATATAGGTACATAGATAGTAGTCTAATAGACGGCAATTAATTTAAATTGAACCTTGGCTTTGGGAGGTTTTTTGTTTGTTAAATCGCTTAACCTTGTTAGTAAAGGTTTAGGGCAATTAGCTGAGATTACATTTCCATTATACTTGTTTCACTGGTTGGTTTTTGTCTTAACTAGTTATGTGGTATAACCTTAAGAGGCAATCCTATGAGTTTTGTTTAGCCTGATCATGGCAAAAGTTAGAAGGTTTTCATTTCCTGTACTGAAAATTCACACCAAACTTCCCTAAATTCCGTTACACTAGCTTGTGTCTGTCTTGATTAAAATAAAAGTGATCCTCTGAGCTTAGTTTATCTTATTGTCGTTTGACATATGAATAACTATAGAATAACCCTACGATATGGACATTATGTCAATCTTCACCTTACCACACCTTCCACCACACTTATTAGTGTGTACCTTAGCTAAACAGATCGATCCTCTTGACTATTTTGGTGAATATCACAACTGCACCAAAAGTGACCATCGGAAATCTTCCACAATAGAATAGTACTCGAAATATTATCTTTCTTTTGCACTACTTTTGGACTTCATGCAAGATTTTTATAAATTCTGGCATACTCATGGGTATTGGACTTGGCTAACCATAAATCAATTCTCACCACCGTCCGATGCTCTTTCTGAGCATCTTCTGGTGCAGAATTCTTTTTGATTCTGTACTGAAAGGTTCTCACATTAACTAAATGTGATGAAATCGATCGAACCTCCAACTATGGTGCCTTTGTTTGCACCATGCATTCGTGAAAAAACAACAAATTAGCAACATATGTGCTAATTGTGAGTCATTGCATGCACCCGTTGGTCATCTGACTTCTTTCTTTTTGCAATGATTTGTCTTTGATCTATCATCAAACTGTCGTGATTGGTTTATCAACACATTCAATGTGAACTTTTATTGACAGAGATATTGATCCTTTCGGATTAGATTCCCCCGATTCGTCATATCTTAATGAAACTGTGGTGTCTTGATTTTATTAAAGATTGAATTACAGCCATCTGCTAGAAGTAACACAGCAATCTTTCTCCACAAAGTATGACAATATATCACAGAATATTCTACAATTGTAATGGATCGGTACTGAAATTCGTTATGGTGACTAAGCATTAACTAAGGTTAATCTAGAAAGACTAGTCAGGCTTTACAGTGATAATTTAAAGTCTTTCAATTGATGTACATTTGAGACCCTTTTTTCATACCTAAGAATATACCATCACGTTAAATCACAAGTGCACCTCACAACTGCACGTATTCAAAGTCCTGACTCTAATAGGCTAGGCTTTGTTTCAGAATCGCTTGATTTAAGAGTACAGACTAGGGTTTAAGCTGATAACAAACACCATGATTAACGATTGATTTTAACGCCAGATCGCATCGCAAAGAATGTCTGAGTTGGATTAAGCTTGCTGCAACGTCTGAGACTAGCTTAAAGCAGGGATAGTAATGAACAATTATAGGATTCGACTTACGACTTCGTCTATGACAATCGATTTCCATAATTTAATTATCGTTTAAAACATTAAAACCTAAGACAAGCTTCAGCCTAATCCCAGCTTAAAAATTTATCAATAGTTTCTGAAAAAACCACACGATTGCTAACAATGAACACATTTACACTCATGATTCGACATACGACTTAGTCTACAGCAATCTATGGTCAAGTTAGAAGTCGATATACATAACCTAGCTTATGTTATGTTATCATTGTAATGGGTTATAGCAAGAGTGTCTACTTAGACCTATACTCTTCCTAATCATGCTCGAGCGCACCGAGCCACGTTCTGTGATTATCGGCAAGCGACCAAGTTTCACCAAATCAATACCTTTTGCGCCTGCGCTCTACGGAATTCGAATGACCATCACAATCGTTCAACAAAATTGCAACGAATTGCGAATTGATTCAAACAAGGGACAACGTTTCGCATCTCGGTAATAATCTGGCGATCAACGGAAGACATCTTCAGTATGCTGAGTTTTTTTACGTGCAAACTTCGATGCATAAAGTCAACGATATTACATCGAAATTAACGACCTTTAGGAGTTTTAATGTAAGAAAACTGCAATCTCTAATCACTGTGGCCGAGATCCCTTTTCTACTAAGGAAATGCTGATCTTCTTACTTCCTATCTAAGCCTCTGATTTGATGATAGATGCAGAACATGAAATAGGTTGAAACCTGTGGCGCAAGATCGGGGAAATGCAGAGATGCTATGATGCTGTAAAGTGACCTGGAAGTTCTGTAATAGAGTGATCAAAGTTTCTTTACCCAAATCGGAGCCTGCAAAGGGCAGGGTTGCAGATGTGTCGGAGCACATCAATATCACCATCAAGGGTAACAATCTTACAAGGATGGTAGCAGAGATGGTTTATTTCCAACAAAGGCAAAGCTAATGGGTGCTTAAATCAATGAAAAGCATAGCGACCTGAGCTATTACTTGGCCTAAGACTATATATGGCTTCGAGCTAACAGGCCAAATGATGACCAAATGAGGCATGTCTAGTTACGACATCTCATCAGATCAGAAATACTCGCCACTATGTCATGATCCTGAAAGTATATCACTGAGACCCCAAATCCACTTTAAGCTAGACAATACGAGTCCAAGTGCTTGTCCTAAATTTTAGTAGAACCCATCGACACAACTAGTCTTCTATCAGATTCATGGCTAGCGTGCAAAGAAATGTGTACGATATGCCAAGTCTAGCTTATGTACCCATACCTTGCTAAGATGACATACTCCGATGTTATTATCGGCCTTGAAGGGAATTGAGTGGTGGAGTTCTATTAAAAAGAAAGAACCTGCCCAGCTGTATGGTGCGGTAAATTCTATCAAGATCGGATAAGACATGGTTGAAGTAAAAAGATCAATGGTCCTGTCTTTTCGAAAGTGAATGAAGAAGACGAGTACACTAAAATGAACATTGATCAAGAAAAGGTACGCTTGATGCTCCTAATACGTACTTTCGGTTTTAGGAAGTCTAGTCCATAAGTAGAAGAGCATGAAGCGAAAGAGTTCTTAACCAACTTGGAGCCCATTAGCAAAGAACAGTAGAGTATAGGACATTAGCGTTATTTAATGAAAGTCAGCACAAAAATATGCATTATTTTCTCTACACGAAATTATCTGAAAAGTAAGAGTAACGAGGTGCAGTATATAATTGAATGGACTAATTAACTTCCCCTTCAACGGAAGTTAAGTTAACTTTTCCACGGATTCCTTGGATTCAAGAAAAAAATTAAAAAAAAAAAAAAATAAAAATCTAATAACAAGCTCAGCCAAGCGTAACTGATGATCACTATCAGTTTCTCATTAGTTAATCTAATTTCAAAACCTGTTGCTTATACTGTAATGAAATGTCATGTTACCATAACGTACAGACAAAAGGTCTATAATTAGTCTCATCTAATATGCATAACCGCAACAGGAATACCCTTTTCTAAAATTATTCCAGCAACACCTACTCTCTACGCGATTACTTCCTGAACTGACACCCTTAATTTCTGACTAGAAATCTATCACCCTGTCTAACCCTAACCTAAGCCAAAGACCACCTCTATTTTTCTATATAATAACCAGGAACAGGGTCCACTTGTCAATGAGTAGATAATTATCCCTTCCCGCGCGCAATAAACCACAAAATAAAAATAAAAAATAGAGAAAATTGAACTCCTATTTTGCAACACAAATACCTCAGTGACGGTGTTCAATGGATGGAATTTTTATGCAACTATAATTACATTATACACTCTGAGTAGAAAATAAAAGCAATAATAATGAAAAATACCACAAAAAAGGAGAAAAACAAAAAAAATAAAGAAATTCATAATGAAATAGAAATTTGCAATTCAAATGCAACATGTTGAGTGCTCGATTCACATAACATCCATCTATCTAGATACACATGCATATGCAACTTTAAAATCAGTCAATCATAATCTAATACATGTTTTGTTTGGTAGTGGGGTGTTACTGCAATCTGATTTCTGCCCATTCGTTGAGATACTTCGAATCTAAAACCTAATAGATACGCAGATAAAGTGATCATGTTGCTGAATGACGACGACGTTAATGATGTTTGAATGATGACAATACTATGAAGGCTGAGGGTGAATTGATTATTATTTGTACTTTTGTGCGTGATGTTTATTTTTTTCCTTATTTTATCTCGCTCTTTGCTTCTTTTGCACATTCAATAGATGTATGTTTGATATGTTAATTGTAATAAAAAATGATTGTAAAGAACCGGAAATGATATGGATCGTTGACAAGGTAAAGTATAAGTTGTTGTTAACACTTTGTTATGTTTACCGCAGTAATTGTATCGTTTTCTATGTATATGTACTTACAAAATAAATATTAGATTTCTGCAATAGATTGTTGTAACTCACCTGAAAGTAGAAAAGAAAGAGAAAATTTAAGAAAAAGTCAAATAGATACGTTTTAAATAAGTGTACTGGCTGTTGGCTGTTGTACGAAAAACCAATATTGGGGAATGTTTTTTGAACATCTTTGAGATAATATTATCTACAGATGCCTACTTAGTGAAACAACGTAAGACGAATCTACAATTCCGTCCAATTAGCTCGGACACTACACATGGAGTAAAGTAAGTAAGATCACCTAAGTTTCCAACCAATACTTTGTGCATTAAAAGATTGCATACCTTAAGGCATAAGTATATATTTGAAAAATTAAAATTAACCATACGACCAGATCGCTTTCGATGGATGCTCTTGAACAATAGATCAAAACTTGGATGAGAAGGATTTGACATGAAGAGATGCAGTTAGTAACTTCGTCAAATTTGTATATTTTTTTTAACATTCTGTTCGAGTTGTCGATACTACATAAGCGTCCCACTTTCTGGCCCTCTTCCACAAAACTCACGTAAGCCTTACTGGCAGAAAAAACATTTCCAGAACAAGGTTAAACAAAATTGCATAACAACACATTTCTTCGTCTTGATTGTCGATCTATTGAAGACTTAATGCAGTAGAGTACCTTCTCTAGCATATTTTTGTGCAGGCAACTAGACATACAATTTTACTGCTATCAATGCCAATAAAAAGATGCAGCCTAAAGTATCCCTAAAATTTCTTATACTGAACCAGTATTAGGTTAGGTTTTTCCAGGTTTTATATAAAATAGCACTCATGATCTTCCAAGCGATGTTAAGGACCCTGATAACTCTGTAGTTATTTCAGAATCAGATCAACGATGCTCTTAGTCAAATTTCACACCTTATTATCATTAGACTATGTTGAGTTGCAGATAAAGACAATTTTATTAACTTAGAACCACGTAAGTGAGACTGACAACAACGTTCGCATCTGCAGCAATGCAATCTAAGAAGTTTAATAGTAGGCTCCGTGTAAGTGTTGTATGAGGAATCGTTAAGAATGAAAATTGTTCGTCAAAGGGAGACCTGGAAGGAAGTCTTGCCTTCAGACATTTATGGGTAAGTCGAGATAATAGTCTAGCTAGCACATAGCACATAATTCCTGTCCCACTGGAACTGTAGGGCCATCCAACAAGAGGTGTTATTTCAAATCAATGGAAAATGCAACAATTTTATGTAGAAAGGTGATAATTTTATTTTAATCTAAAGTACAAATTTTGAAGTTTGTAATAGAATACAACATCCAAATATCTGCTTCGACTCTGCCTACAAATAGTCA